>JAECXG010000822.1:11295500-12591000 GCA_018152135.1 Drosophila paulistorum | reverse complement strand
TAGCGTATGCGTCGTCGTCTTGAGTCAGTTCAACTCAAGTTGCACAGCTGATCACTGGAAGGCATCGAAACGCATTTTACGTTATCTTCAAGGCACAAAGATGACTGGACTCCTGTTCAGGAAGACAGGAGATAATCTTTTTGGTGTGGTCGATGCAGATTGGGGTGGCAATTTAACGGACCGCCGCTCCTACCTTGGCCAAGCTTTTATATTGGCTGATGTTTTATAAGCGATGTATAAGAGTGGTGATATTTCCGTGGAGAATATGCCTACGGAACTAATGGCGGCAGATGTCCTAACGAAGGGTTTAAGTGGCAAGAAACATAATGAATGTATCATTTCGTTGGGAATTAACCGTCTTTAAGATTGCAACTTTGTGGGGGTGTGTTCGATATTACCGCCATCTGTTTGTATCAAAGTGGCAATCTGGCATCCCTAGATTATTAAGGAGATCTGGCAGCGCTTGTCAGAGTTGGCTTCGGTTCTTGGCAATGAACAGACGTGTAGTTAAGTTTTAATAAAGTTACGTACTTATATATATTCGCAAATTGCTCTTTCATTTATACATAGCTGCGCGACCAATATCGCGGGGTCTCTCGGAATCATATTTTCCAACAGTATGTTCAAAAGAATCTGTTTTTTCTTTAATTATTGAAACGTCTGCACCTGTATCTAACAAGAAGGTATATGTGTTGTGTGTATTTTCGTTTTTAATTTTGATGAAAATACTTAGGCTATACATTTATACATTTACAGTTTCTTCTGAATATCTGCAGGGATCTATCGGTTTTCCGAATTACTGTGAGTAAGTCGTAAATTACCATTTCCGTTGTTAAAGCTACCTCGGTTGGAATTACCTCGGTTCGAGCTGTTTCGATTAGAATTATTTCTTCATCGTTGTTGTACCGTGAGTTACCACGATATCCACCGGTATTATTATTCCTATAACCGTTATTTTGGTAATTACCTCTACCTCGGTAATTATTTTGTCCATTTCTATTGTATTGACGGTAGTGCATGACAGGGTTTGCCTGTCCTGTTTCTGCTGTACTACTGTCTACGAACTTTGTTGTTAGTTCGTTCATGTCACGGAAAATACCTGCTTTTAGTACGTTACGTTCTTGATTGTTTATGCAGTTCTTTGTTATTGCCTCTGTAGCGACTGAAAGCGTATACTTTTTAGCTATTTCGACAGATGTGCCATCGTGTATAAAGGCACCTTCCAGAGATTCAGTAAGCTTTTCAATTTCTTGTGCATACTGACTTGCTGTTTTGTTTCTCTGGGGTAGGTTTTTGATTTTTGCCGTTATTGACGCTACTGATTCTGTTTTTATATTTGATGCAATACTGTTAATAATCTCTTTTATTGTCTGTTCGGAGGTTATCAAATTTCTTGTGTGACCTTTTAGTTTTGTTTTTATGAGACACACTGCTGTTTCCTCATGGTCGCCTTTTAGTGAATTTATCAAATTCAATGCGTCCATGAAGCTCTGAAGATTTTCTCTTCTGCCATCAAACTGTGGGATAAGGTTTGAGGCCATCTTTAAAAAATCAGCGACTGTTTGAGTCATTTTTGTGTTTCTTGGCAAAATGGCTGGTTTATTAAGAGTTATTTTTGTATGCACAAGAAATTGAAAAGCTTACTGAATCTCTGGAAGGTGCCTTTATACACGATGGCACATCTGTCGAAATAGCTAAAAAGTATACGCTTTCAGTCGCTACAGAGGCAATAACAAAGAACTGCATAAACAATCAAGAACGTAACGTACTAAAAGCAGGTATTTTCCGTGACATGAACGAACTAACAACAAAGTTCGTAGACAGTAGTACAGCAGAAACAGGACAGGCAAACCCTGTCATGCACTACCGTCAATACAATAGAAATGGACAAAATAATTACCGAGGTAGAGGTAATTACCAAAATAACGGTTATAGGAATAATAATACCGGTGGATATCGTGGTAACTCACGGTACAACAACGATGAAGAAATAATTCTAATCGAAACAGCTCGAACCGAGGTAATTCCAACCGAGGTAGCTTTAACAACGGAAATGGTAATTTACGACTTACTCACAGTAATTCGGAAAACCGATAGATCCCTGCAGATATTCAGAAGAAACTGTAAATGTATAAATGTATAGCCTAAGTATTTTCATCAAAATTAAAAACGAAAATACACACAACACATATACCTTCTTGTTAGATACAGGTGCAGACGTTTCAATAATTAAAGAAAAAACAGATTCTTTTGAACATACTGTTGGAAAATATGATTCCGAGAGACCCCGCGATATTGGTCGCGCAGCTATGTATAAATAAAAGGGCAATACTCTTGTTTGCGAATATACATTAGTACATAACTTTATTAGAACTTAACGACACGTCTGTACAGTGCCAAGAACAGAAGCCAACTCTTTTGTGTCTGATAAGCGCTGCCAGATCAACTTAATAATCTAGGGATGCCAGATTGCCACTTTGATACAAACAGATGGCGCTAATATCGAACACAAACTAATTGAATCTGTTGTATATAACAATGTGCTAGTCATCTTTTGCACGTTTAACTTCGGGATTTTCGGTTTTTTTTTGGTAATTTAGGGCAACAGAAATCATCTTTTCAGAAAATGCAACTAAAATTTTGACTTTTTTATAGGATTTACCTTGTTTTCCAAGTTTAGGATCTACTCTGTCTTCTCGGTAGAGTATTGCGATCCTCTTCCGACCAACATGAACAATTTTTGCGTTTGTTTATGTAAATAATATTCCATCATAATCATCTAGTTATTTACACTTACTACTGACAGATTTGTAAACGTTTTAGTTACTTTTTTCGCAACTACCCGAAACACTGCTATTTTTTTTTTCTCATGCCTGGTTATGTTAAATGTTATATAAACCGTATATATACAAAGGAATATGTGGAAAACTTTGAAATCTTTGTTAGCATCTACTGCAGAGCTATGTTCGTGAACACAGCTGTATATTGTTTATGCCCTACGGGCAACACAAGGGTTAAGGGCTGAGGGAGGAGAGCTTTCATCTTACATCGCTCTCCCGCGCTCCCGAACATGCCTACAGTAAGAACGCCCCCGCTGTATACAGGCACAGCTGCAAGCTCATGTGCCAAAAGGCCAGCACAAAACAGAGGATAAAAAGTAGATGTGCTGTATACCGTGGATTGGCAAGATTTTTGTGAGGTACATATATATGCTGGGTCACGTTGAGCAAAAGTCGAAAAATATTTAACTGTTGAAAATTTCTGTTCCGCGTCATTTTATCCCATATCCCAACATTATAGATTTCGTTCCAATTCCGTTTCGAGTCAGGGATCAAAGCTTATTTCTATTCTTTGGGGAATATTAATTTATCATTTTTTGTCGAATTCTTGTCCTAATCGTTCGGCTGTGCAGACCAGACTTCGCCAATTTTCCGTTCCAGTTCAACTGTTACAAAAAAAAAATGACCCAAACTTCTCACTTTGCGTTCGATTCCTCGCGTGACGGTTGACAACGAATTTCCAACCTCCGTTGTTTCATTCCAAATCCAAGAAATCCCAAACTTTCCAAGTCGTGCTTGTGGATTTTATTCAAATTCCAAGCCATTCCTTCAGCTTTTTGGCAAAGTTCGAAGTTATCCCAAACGATCCAAGTCGTGTTTGTGGATTTTATTAAATTTCAAGGCGTTCCAAGCCGTTCATTGCGCTTTGTGGCATCGTTCCATATTATCCCAAACGTTCCAAGTCGTATTTGTGGATTTTTATTCAATTTCAAGGCGTTCCAAGCCGCTCCTTGGGTTTTTTGAAAACGTTCCAATTTATCCCGAACATTCCATTTTGTGCTATGTGGCTTTAACTAATTCCCAAGCCGTGCCAAACCAGTTCACTACTATCATAATTGCTATTCTGCCATTCTAACGATTAAGATCACTGCTGCGACGCGCAAGTCTTCGATTTTTTCTCCAAGTCCGCGTCAGAGGAGTACCAGTCCTACTACTTGTCCTTTCAGAGCGCTTCAGACCCTTTCTAGTCCTTTAATTATTAATTATTTCTAGTCCTTAATTCCGCGCCATTAAACAAAACCTCTGAGCAAGCCACATTAGAGCCACGTCGCCAAAAGAAGGTCAAGCCACTGGTATCACCACCACAGATTTTGGTAACCGCTCCAAGAGTCACTCGGTCCGAATCCAAAAGGATTCTAGTTGCTTCCACCATGGCGTTACAGAAGATTATCTCGATCGGCGATAAACAAATTCAGTTTGAAGTCGACGCCCAAGTCACATCATTGTCCGGGGTCAGCCTGTTTACACTCCAAGTTCGTCGCAATCGAGTTCGAGCGTTGTGGGAGAAGTTCGAGCAGGAATATGAGAAATGCGAAAGGCACTCCCAGATAGTAAAGACGATAGCTTTGAAGATTTACCCATCCAAGCTAAATATGACAATTGGCACCAAGTTTAGGAACGATGCACGGCTCGATTAAGTGAGCTTATCCACGAAGCGTCTGCTCCTACTCCTCCGAACCGTCATGGGTTCACCTCTGCACCAGCAGAACAAGGTTGTCGACTTCCCCCCATTGACACAGACACATAAGCGATTCTAACATTTCTCCCGTTGAAAAGCTGTACCATCTCCTAGCGAAAACGAGAGTGAAGCAAACTTCCCGCGACTTATCGTGAACAGCCAATTCAGAACACTTCTTGACCTGCCTCAAATATTCCATGAGTCCGGAAAGGCATTACAAGATCATCAGAATGCTCTGCAGGCAGCCATTCGTGCTTTTGAGCACTGTGGCCTGCCAGTCACCACGTTGGGTGGCATGTTCGTATTTTAATGTTCCATCAAATTGCCGAAAAACATCCTTTCACTGTGAGAACATTCTCTTGGAGATAAGATTGCCATTCCAGAGTGGTCTATAATGGACGATTTCCTCTCCGTGCGGTTTCATACGCTGAAAATACAACTGCAATGGCGATTTGATATCCCACATCCAAACCTTCTCAAAACCCACTTCCAGTCACCCGAAAGGCAAACACATTTGAAGCCAAGGTGACCACCAAACCCAAGTCCTGTGATCTCTGTATGAAGGAGAATCAGATACCGGGGCCAGATAGGGTGGCTTATATAAAGAAAAAGTCTCTGTGTCTGAACTGTTTCGCAAGAGGGAATCAAGTAAAAAATTGACCGAGTCAACATAACTGCTTCACATGCAAGGGTCGTCACAATACGCTCTTGTACAAGGACGCGCGACCGGAGAATAGTTCGACGCTGGTGCCCAGTTCTCACAGTATTGTCCGGACATTCTTTACTTCTGAGGCAAGGTCCTCACGAGATAAGTAGCTAGGTACAGCCATCGTGGCCAGCCATTTTGCTGCCTATCGTAAGTCCATTGTCCCGGGTGCTTTTCACGCATAAGATCTCTCTGCATGTGGGAAGTCAAATGGTAGTCCGTCTCATCCGACAGAGATACTGGATTCCAAGACTGCGGAATCTAGTCAAATCGGTGGTGGAAGGTGTGCGTAATGTATTAAAGAAGACTGCAATCACTTTAATAGGCTCTTCCTTCGCAGCGAACAACTTTCTCACGCCCGTTTACGACCACCGGGATAGAATTCGCAGGTCCCTTCGACATCAAAAGTTTCACCGGCCGCGCCTGTCGCATATCAAAGGGATACGTGTGTGCATTTGTGTGTCTCGCCACCAAAGCCATTCACCTTGAGGCAACTTCGGACCAAGTACTGAAACGTTTCTGGCAGCATTCGCTCGGTTTGTATCGAGAAGAGGGTGCCCCAAGCACTTGAACTTTACTTGCTAAGATGTAGGCTAGCCTGAATTTGCGGCCGATTTCTCCTATGTCCGAAACACCACCGATTCTTTGACTTTGACCCCGGAACATTTCCTAGAAGGCGGTCATAGAACGTGAGATCAAGGGCCAGGTTCCATCTATCATCAAACGGTGGCAGCGTCTGAAGGCCGTGAGTCAGCATTTCTGCACCCGGTGGAAAGATAAACATCTGAAGGATATCAGCGTCCAGCAGCTGGTCCTTCCTCCCAAATAAGAAGGTCCAAGCTGCCAGTACTATTATGTGTGTTGTTAAGTCGTACATTAATCCGTTTTCATCGTTATTTGTTCCGGCAACTTTCTGATAACCGTCGTCCAAATCTCGACTTCATAGCTCCGAGACCACATTCAGCAAAGGCTCCGTTCCCGAGTCTGTCGCGGAATCCATCCCATGAAGCGATGGCGGCGCTTCCTGCGGCTGAACGTGGAAAAGAGCATGCGGGCCGTGCTGGCCAACAAGTACTGCTCCACTCGGAGAGATCATGCCTGAGCAGCGATAGGTACCTCATATGTGAAGAGGACCACCACACGTTGCTCCATTTCTATCAGGAGTCAAGACAACGCACTCCGCGATCCTTAATTCTCCAGACGAAGGAACGCGCTAACGCCAGCGTCCAATCCTAAGCGGAGTTGGCGGGCGGAGCGTATTTATTTATTTACGTCAACTAAAACTTAAGCTAAAAAACATATAACGATTAATTCAAAAAAGTACGCTTAGCCTTAAAAGCAACTAAACATCCCCGACCCGGTGGAGGTGTTGTATTTGCACAAGGTGTCAGCTATGCTCCGATTCACAGCCAATGTGGTCAGGGATGAGTTGCAGCCAATCCAAGTCCAGAATATATTCAGTGGTTTCGCTGTAGATGATTAAAAAGTATAGCGCGAAGAGAAATGACGAAGAGATCAGGAGAGATAAAGTGAGAAAGGTTGCTAAAAGATTGGCAAAGAGCACGAAAAGGTTCGTGAAGAGAATAGTTAGTCAGACATCTACTAAGGTAAATAGGAAAAAAGTTTACTTGGGTCCCAATAAAGACCGCGTAACGCGAACTTAAGGAATTGCTTCTGTACCGATTCAATTCACGCTGGTGAACATTATATTGAGGGTTCCACACTGGCGAGCAATATTCTACAGTAGGGCGACCTACCGAAGTGTATAAAACCTTTCTTACGTAGGGATCATCAAATTCTTTGGCCCTACGTTTAATGAAGCCAAGAAGACTGCATGCTCTATTGACATTTGAAAATATATGAAAATTAGAAACGGAAATTAAAAAACATATAACGATTAATTCAAAAAAGTACGCTTAGCCTTAAAAGCAACTAAACATCCCCGACCCGGTGGAGGTGTTGTATTTGCACAAGGTGTCAGCTATGCTCCGATTCACAGCCAATGTGGTCAGGGATGAGTTGCAGCCAATCCAAGTCCAGAATATATTCAGTGGTTTCGCTGTAGATGATTAAAAAGTATAGCGCGAAGAGAAATGACGAAGAGATCAGGAGAGATAAAGTGAGAAAGGTTGCTAAAAGATTGGCAAAGAGCACGAAAAGGTTCGTGAAGAGAATAGTTAGTCAGACATCTACTAAGGTAAATAGGAAAAAAGTTTACTTGGGTCCCAATAAAGACCGCGTAACGCGAACTTAAGGAATTGCTTCTGTACCGATTCAATTCACGCTGGTGAACATTATATTGAGGGTTCCACACTGGCGAGCAATATTCTACAGTAGGGCGACCTACCGAAGTGTATAAAACCTTTCTTACGTAGGGATCATCAAATTCTTTGGCCCTACGTTTAATGAAGCCAAGAAGACTGCATGCTCTATTGACATTTGAAAATATATGAAAATTAGAAACGGAGACAAACAACTGAATGTCAAAAAAGAACACTTTCAGGTATTAAGGTGTAGTTTATTAACGTGGCACCAATCACAGGTCTGACTGACATTGAGGTCTGACTGCAAGTATTGTTAAAAAGAAGGGTCATTATAGCAATATCAAATCATCATGTCATCCGCGAGAATGAACAAAGGTCAATTCAATTTTTTTTATAACGCCACGCCGACCAAAACAGTGGTGTACAGCCAAATTTCAGAAAAAGCTAATATGTAAGCCGAAAAAGGTTCTGTTGAAATAATTCTAGCTCATCTTAATGTGAGCATGATCACACACATATGTATATACATATTTATGTAACATTGTATATTCTGATGCGTAATAGAGATCAATGATCAAAATTTTGTATAACAATAGGTTATGGGCCCAGGCAACGTGCCTATGTGGTTGTTGTTGTAATTTTTGCAAGAAATTATTTTTCGCGCTGTGTTCTCGACGGTTTTCACAAAGTATATATACGAGTATAAGGTCGGCGTTTCGTCAGGCGTATTGGCAAGGTCAACTACGGGGAGAACACCAAATGGACGAATGTTATGCATAAAGCTGAGAGAAGAAGGAGAACGCAATGGAGAGTGCAAAAGCATTTATAGGGGTGGAAAGGCAATCGATGCAGAGAGACAATTGGAAGAAAAAGCAAAAAGTTTGGAATTGTTTTGCATGTTGTTGTGGCAAATGTCCTTTTAAAGCAAATTGTCGCAGTGTAATCGGTCGGAAGGTTGTATCGAACCCGAATAAGACAGTACAGTTATCGATAGGTTTGCTGAACGCGTTGGACGTGACATGATTTGAACGATCGAACTGGTGTCTGGACAGTGGCGCCACCAGCCACATGTGTTCCGACAGAGACTTGTTTTCAGAATTGTGTAACATTCGGAGAAAATTGTTTTGGCTGATAATAACTTTCTTCAAGTTGATGGAAAGAACGATTTACATAAACTTACATTGAAGAATGTATTGTATGTACTCAAAATTAGAGGTAACTTCTTGTCGGTGAGCAAAGCAGTTGAACATGAAAGCATCGTTGAATGTGGATAAAAGTGTGCATGAGTGATCCAAAAGTGTGAATGCGTTGTGATTGTGATAGCGGAAATGGTTGCCCGTATTTGGTCTTGCGAAGATTTGTGGCATAAAAGGTACGGACATCTCAACAGCGGCAGTTTGGGTGAAATTGGACGAATGAACTTGGCCCGTGGCATGGGAAAGTTTGACTCTACGTCGTTGGAACCCTGCAAGATCTGCATTGTAAGCAAGATCACAGTACAGCGATTTCTCGATTCAACCAAGAACAGAGCTAAAAAATCTGGCAGCTGGTGCATTCAGATGTTTGCGGTCCGTTTGAAACAAAAAGCCTGTGAGACAGCAGAATCTTTTGACATTTGTCGACGACAGGCCACGTCGCATATTTGTTTATTTCCTGAAGGGAAAGGACGAAGTTTTTGGAAAGTTTGTCGAGTTTAAAAACATAACAGAGCTGCAAACTGGAAAGAAGGTAAAGTGCATTCGGAGCGACAATGATCGCGAATACGTCAATAAATCGTTTGACGAGTTTCTCAAGGGCAATGGAATATTGCGGCAGAGAGAGTTAACAGAACTCTTGTGGAGATGTCAAGATGCTTGCTCATCCAGTCTGGTCTACATCAATCTCTTTAGGCTGAGGCAGTTTATACAGATGCTTATCTGCAGAATAATTCACCGACTCGAGCCATGGTTAACATGACTCCACTGGAAGTATCATACGTGTAGACCATGATTTCAGAAGCTGGAGGAATATATGAACAAGAAATATATAAGCTAAAGTGGGAATATGTGGGAACATGGAACATGTAACTTCAACGCAAATAAACTCAACACTTAAGGGCAGATCAATTGGCACAACACTTGAACACACATTCGAGTTGCAGGAATGAGTACTCCACCGCCACGGCGACCAACACGATCAAGCCTATAATAAAGTTATTAGAAAGAATTTCGTTATCCAAAACAGAGGAGTTAAGCCAAGTTTTAGAAAAAGCTAATATGTCAGTCGAAAAGCACTTTCGAGAGCTTGAGAAGTCCTCTTACATTTTTATAATGAATATACGTCTAGACGTAGCAGAAGGTAAATTTCCTAATTGTTGTACAGGCAACAGACGGGAGGGCTTATTGGGCCCAAACACGTGTACAACTAAGCCCTCTGGCCAAAATTGAGAAATGTAAAGAGGATATCTGTCGAGGCCTAGAAAACTTAAACTTTTTAATTTTAAGGTGTGTAGTTATTATTTTATCATGAGTGTATACTTTATGCGGTCGGAAACGTCTCCTACTGAGCGTTACAAACAGCTGACAAATTTTATAATAACCTTTGAAATATACTGTTATTTATTAAGTCAACCTAACTCAATTTACCAAAATATAATCTAAAAAAAAACTTATTGTCATAAAAATTCGGATGACTATATCATATAGCTCCTATAGAAACGATTGGTCGAAAACAGTGACTTTTATCAATAACTTCGTTACATTTGACGCGATTGTCATAAAAAAGACATTTCTCAGTTTAACATAGGTATTAATGACTGTGTGCGGTTAAAAACAGTTACTTTTATGAATAATTTTTTAAAGATTTGTCAATTTTATATATCTGTTAATGACTGTGCCAAATAACTGTGCGATTTTAAACAGTGCCTTTGATCAATACCTTCGGTTTTTGCCATGCAAAGATTGTATCAAAAACATTGGACTTCTTAGAAACAAAATTCTTTCACTTTGACGGCTATAGGTAAAGAAACAGTAAAAAAAAACTTGCAAGGGTATTTAAACTTTGACGCGTTCGAAGTTAGCCCCGGCCTTTTGGTTATAGTTGAAAAAAAAGCTATAGAAAAATCAATTCTAAATATATTTTTAAAATTGTGTAAAAATCAGGGCTTAAAACAAAAATTTTTTATAGCATACTCAAAAATAAGAGCATATCCAAAATACTAATAGAAATTATGAACTGTTTTATCTAGAAACAACATTCATACATACTTTTTAGTGAATTTTTTGTAAATAAGAAAGATCCCATTAAAAATATAAGAGCTCCAACAAAAAAGACAACTGTCATAATAACAGTAAAAGCATCAAGACCACAAATTTTTAATTGATGAGGTAGCTTTGGCTCCGCTGGAGCCCACGGGCAGGAAGATGCACAGTCGCTGCATGAGCATGATGGGAGTTGACTCTGTAACGATACAAACAAAAGTTGTGGTAAAATGTGAGATTGCTAAAAGTCTTCTGGCATTCATGCTTGCTGCTACTTAAACATTGCATCAGCAAACCCTTGACTTCTATCAGATCACTCTCTTAAATATTTTATGCATTAATTGAGTGACGGTTTCTTTTAGTGTTTTCGATTTCTAAAACAACACCAATAGTGTTAACAAGGTAATATCAAATATCGTTGCATTAAATCAAGGGTGGGCACGAAAATTTTACTTGGGAGCCAGAGCATCAGCAGCAGAACTATTTTGGGTCGTCGCACGTTTGTAGACAGGAGGATGGCCACAATTAAAATTAGCGGGGGAGAGGTAACGACGATCCCTTGTCATAATAATGACACGATGACACGATAAAACTCGAGACATACAAGTTTTTGTGTGCATCGCTCGCAAGTGACCTTTTTCTCTGCCAGCCTCTGCCGGTAATGAGTCAGCCTCTACGTGGCCATCTTTGCAAAACAAAATTGTCACTAATCGAAGTCGGTCGTGTTTTTTGCGTTTTTGCATTACTAGAATTGAATAAATTGATTATTAATTGTTTCGAAATGAGTGGACTGTATTAATCTTTATTCGGTTAGAGAGGAATTAAAGGTTGTTAACAATGAACGCGACTGGTCTGTGCCGATGTCAAAATGTAAGTGTTTTTGGTACGCATGCATTTGAAGCTAAGCAGCGTGGTTTGTGCAAATTGAGAATAACGGATGTACCAACGATGCGTTCACAAACAAATGCATACGTAAAGAACAATAGAAATATACAGTGGTTCGATGACATGAATATTGACTTAAACTATTTAATGTCGTTTAATTCCCAAACATACCGCCCGCCCTGAACGATCGTTCAGAATAACGGTAGAGCGGCCACCTTTACAATTGGGCGCTTGATTATTCCACGAGCTGTCTGAACGCTGACGACTCTAACTTTCTCATCTTGTCCAGGATGAACTTCGGTTATGCGGCCCAGCAACCATTTGGAGGGTGGCAAATGCGGCTCTTTAATGACTACTAGCGTCCCGGGTTGCAAATTGAGGTTTTCGCGTTGCCATTTATTCCTGGGTTGTAGGGTAGACAAATATTCGTTGTGCCATCTTTTCCAAAATCCTTGGACCATAGCTTGCAACTGTTTATATCGTTGCAACCGATTGAGGTTAACATCTAGCAGATTAGGTTGTGGTATAGATGTATACGATTCACCCGTCAGAAAGTGTGAAGGCGTGAGGGGATCCAAACTTGTGTCACCAGCTGAACACAATGGTCTAGAGTTGAGTATGCCCTCTATTTGGGCTAGAACTGTGGAATATTCTTCAAAGGTTAGTACATGAGCACCGACGACTCGTCGAAGGTGTAACTTAATTGATCTTACGCAAGACTCCCAAAGTCCACCAAAATGCGGTGAAAATGGAGGTATGAAATACCATGCCGTGTTGTGCGATAAAATTCGCTAACTCCTGTGGTTGGTTTTGTAATAGTAGTAACTCTCGTAGCTCTTTGAGTTCCTTTTGTGCACCTTGAAACGTGGTGCCGTTGTCAGAATACATATCTGTGATTGGTCCTCTACGTGCCCAGAAACGCTCCAAAGCGGCGATAAATGCAGACGACGTAAGATCACTCACCAGCTCAAGATGTATTGCCTTTGTAGATAGGCAAACAAATACTGCAAACCATGCCTTTCCAAATTTTGGTGTGCGGCCTGTTGAAATCTTGATAGCGATAGGCCCAGCATAATCTACTCCTGTATGAAGGAAACATCTTAGGGGTTGGACCCTAGGCACCGGTAGATTAGCCATAATCTGCGAACTGGTAGCTCGTCTTTGCATGAAACAAATCTTGCACGGAAAAACCACTTTACGAACTATGTTAAGTGCTCCAATAATCCAATACTGTTGTCGAACACTGTTGAAGGTACCATCTACTCCAGCATGAAGACATTTCTTGTGATGATGTCGAACAAGTAGAACAGCTATAGGCGTAGATTTTGGTATTAAGATGGGATGTTTAGCGTTGTAGCTCAATGATGAATGATCGATGCGTCCTCCAACTCGCATAACTCCATCTTCATCCAAGAATGGTGTTAATCGAATAAGCTTTGATTTAAGCGAAAGTTGACATCCTTTGTTAAGAGCTTCATATTCCTTGTCAAAGAATGTACGTTGAACATATTGAACTAGTTGATTATGGGCGTGTTGAATTTCTATTGCTGTGATGTGTCTAGAGTTTGAATAATCTTGAAGTGGGGCATCTGGAGTACGACGTAACTGATTATTAAATCGATAGCAATAGCAGGTAATTCTTAAAATTCGACTCCAATCCGAAATTTTGCTAGCAAGCTTTTAAAACCAATCGTCCTCCTCTACCGAATGTATTGTTACTTGTGGGATTGTCCGTTTTTCCAGTGTAACGTTGTTGTCCATTGATTGCCAACATTGTGGGTTGACTGCTGACCATGTTGACTCGGGATTGGACAGTCAACTGGGTCCTGTCCACCATGACTGATGCGCCACTAGTTTTGATGGTAGCATTCCTCTAGAGATGCAATAAGCAGGGTTTTGTTCTGACCGTACATGTTGCCAACAGCTGCGTGGATACTCTTCTAAAATTTCAGCTGTTCTATTGCAAACAAATGTGTTCCAGGTGCGAGGTGAGGCAGATAGCCAATGCAGAACTATCTCCGAATCTGTCCAACAAGAACTGCTAGAAATAGAAATTGTTAGCGATTGTTTTATGATTGTCATCAATTTACTCAGCAGATGCGCAGCGTTTAGTTCTAGTCGTGGTATCGATATTGGTTTCAGTGGTGCTACTCGTGTTCTGGAGGCAATGAGCGTAACCTGGTAACTGTCTCCGAATTTCACTCGACTGTACACCACAGCTCCATAAGCTTGTGCCGCAGCATCTGCAAACCCATGCAATTCGATGCCCGTGTTTGGTAATGCAATATAACGAGAAATCCGACAGGTCTCAAGTAGGCAAAGCTCGTCTCGTATTACGTGCCAGCGCGCACATAGTTTCTCTGGTAGAGGTTCATCCCACGGCAACGAAGTTATCCAACTTTTTTGAAATAGGATTTTGAGCATAACTGTAATGGGTCCATAAATGCCAAGTGGATCATAAAGCTTCGCAATGTCAGATAACAAAGTCCGTTTGCTTGGAACTTGCGCCTCCCTTTGGTTACTGAAATTGGCTGATAAATCATCTCTGCAGGGGTTCCAGTGTAGACCTAGAATTTTCACAATTGTTAATGTTTCGTTCGAAGGGTTATGTTGACAGATTTCTTTTGGGATTGTTTGCAGAAGTGCGTCACAATTTGAACTCCATTTGTGAAGTTTGAAATTCGCTTCGTTCAGTAACGAAATAAGGTCATCTTTAAGTGCGATCAGCTCGTTCACCGAATCGCATCCGGTGGGAATATCATCAACATATGCGTCTCTTGCCAACGCGATTGATGCTAAAGGGTACTTCTCTTGATAATCATCGGCAAGTTGCTTTAATACTCGTACAGCTAGAAATGGCGATGGGCCTAATCCATAAGTAACTGTTAACAAACGATAATGTTGAAATGGTTCGTCTTTGCGCCATATAATTCTTTAATAATTAGTGTGCTTGGATGACACTAAGATCCTGCGAAACATCTTCTCTATATCAGCGCAAAATACATAGCGATGCTGTCGAAAACGTAGACATACTCCCAATAAATCCCGTTGTATAGATGGTCCTACGTGAAGCCGGTCATTTAGCGAGAAACCCTTCTCATCCTTTCCAGATCCGTCAAATACAACGCGACATTTTGTAGTCGAGCTGCCTGGTTTAAGTACAGCGTGATGAGCTAAATATACACAAGTATCAGGGTTTTCGTCTATTTGCATCTGTGATAGAGGTTCCATATGTCCTTGGTTTTCGTAGTCGTTTATAAACTTTACATATTGCTCCTTAAGTTGAGGATCCTTACGAAATTGTCGTTCCAATGAACTAAATCGTAGCTTAGCCTGAGACAATGTTGGGTAGATGGGTGGGGCTTCATCTTTAAATGGGTAGTTGACAATGTACGTTCCATCTTGTGTGCGGGTATGTGTACTTCGAAAGTGTTGCTCTACTGGATCGGTGGCTTCAATTGTGGCTTTTGATGCTTGAACGTTGTCTATCTCCAAAAAAGTCCGAACCAGTGTGTCGAGGTCTTCATGAGCACGGTAGGAAAATACTGGCATTACGGTGTCACCTGCAGCGCTATATGAACCTGCAATGACCCAACCGAAGTTTGTATTAAAAGCAATTGGATTGTTTTTACCAAATGTTTTGATCTCTCCTAAATAGAGATTCCATAGTTCCGAACCCAGGATCACGTCGATAGCATTAGGTATGTGGAATGAGGGATCAGCCAGCTTCAACTATTGATCGCTTGCGCTGGTATCGATGACGTTAGTACACTCATGATTAGCGTAGTGACTTCAATAGAGTTTGAATTGGTCCGCGAATATAGTTGAATTGTTGAGCGCCCTCTAGTGACCCCAGCACTATTGGCGGCGAGACTTGAAACTGATATCCGTGCATGTGTTCGTGTAACACCAATACGTTGAACAAATGCTTCAGTCGCCAACGTGATTGACGACCCTGTATCGAGTAGTTTTGTTATCCTATGCGTCGATTACAGTAGCCAAAAGAGTAGGTAGAATTGCTTGCTTAGCTTCCGCAGGAATAGTTTCCAAAGTGTGATGAGCAACAGCCGGACCGGAATGCGCCAATCCAGAGTTATGTGACTCTGCGTTACGATTTGCCCGCTGTGTTGACTCTCCTTGTACATTAGAGGCGTCTGAATGCTCTACATGTATCAATGTGTGGTGCCTCAATTTACATAGGCGACAATTAAAGGTTGACTTACATTTCTTGACTTGATGATCTTTACTAAGGCAATTGTAAATAATTTGGTTTTATATGCAAACATGCGACGGGAATTCAAATCAAGTTCTTTAAATTTCATGCAATTTGAAATAAAATGAGACTCATTGCAGTATGAACAATATGGAGTAGCTTCTTTGCACAGTGGTATGATACACGATGGTTTGCCGTCGATTTTGAACACTCGGTGAAATGGTAGGCTGGCACGTCTCCAACGCGTCGCACCGATTTGTAAGAAATTCCAAAAAATCATCAATGGTCACCTTGTCACGATTTGAGTTGCTATGTTCCGCCCAGACTTGACGTGTGTCGACATCTAACTTTATCAGCAAAATATGTATAAGTCATGGGTCACGACAAAGAGCGCTTAGCCCCCGCACAACTTCATCAGCACCATCCACAAGGTTTCGCAAATTATTTACAGCAAGTTCAGTAGTAGCCGGCAAATTTAAGAATTTCGTGATAAAGGAACGAACGATTAGCGGTTTCTTGTTGTACCTTTGCTCTAACTTCTCCCATGCTTTGTCATAGTTATCATTGGTAACCGTTATGTGTATCACAAGTTTCAATACATCACCTTCCAAGTATGATTTTAGGTAATGGAATTTTTGGCACTTACTGAGACTTTGTTTTTGATTTATTGAGCCTTTAAATAAATCACTGAATTGCGGCCAATCCTGATAGTTTCCCGAAAACGTTGGAATCTTTCACACTGTAATTCCGATTTGATGCCAGTTTCGTTAAGTGTATGAAGTAATTGAGGAGTAAGCTCAACAGTTGAATTGGCTGGTTTCCGTAGCACGCTGGTAGCTTCTGTGAGTACATCATATGCCTTGTGGTAGTTCTCTTCGCACTCTTCAAGCACCTCATTAGGGTCGACGTAGTTTTCTTCCCCTTGAAATTGGCAATAATCCTCGCTAAGATCCATCAAATGATCGTAAGTGGTTTTGAGGCGTAGTAAACGATGGTGCAATGCATCGACTGATTCCCCTGCCTGAATCAACTGCCTGATATGCACGCACGTGTGAGTTGCGTAATAGTAAACGCACGTTGATTAGAAATGCGATTCATCGTTTGACAGTGATGGTTTCACAACTATTTAATTACACTCTAATTAGGCTGATCGAACTATTAAATTATATTAAAGAAATCCGTTATCTTTAATCCCGATCCGATCCCGATCCAATCCCGATCCGGCTCGAAGGACCAGAAATTTTGTATGTTTCGAAATGAGTGGACCGTATTAATCTTTATTCGGTTAGAGAGTAATTAAAGGTTGTTAACAATGAACGCGACTGGTCTGTGCCGATGTCAAAATGTAAGTGTTTTTGGTACGCATGCATTTGAAGCTAAGCAGCGTGGTTTGTGCAAATTGAGAATAACGGATGTACCAACGTTGCGTTCACAAACAAATGCATACGTAAAGAACAATAGAAATATACAGTGGTTCGATGACATGAATATTGACTTAAACTATTTAATGTCGTTGAATTCCCAAACATTAATAATTAATATTTTATGGTGCGTACACTCATCGCGAAGTTTAAATCGAAGCTTAATTTAAAAATTTAATCAAAGCCAACATACATTTAAATAAAACAAAACAGTGCACATTATGTGACACCGTAACGCATTTCCAATACAGTCAAAGTGGGGGATAGTATTTCACAGGGTGGTGGCCTTAAATGGGGCTGTCAGCCGACGTTCATAACCTTTTGACGATGGAGAATTCAGAAGTTCTAAACTTTTGATTAAATCTCCAACACGAAAGAGGGTCAGGTATGAGGGTGCGTCTCTCAGTCCGTCGGTAACTCGACCTTTACCAGTTCTGGCTTCCGACAATGACCCGATTTCACCAAATGCACAGCACACCTTTGGCATGTGTGGAGTCTCTTCCTATCTTCTCTGGGGACAGTATACCACATACTAATACGAAATCTGTTGTAGTCTCCGAACCGTCCGCTCCCAGGCATATTGCCAATAAAGTCGAAAGTAAGGTACGTCTACATATATAAAAAAAAAAAGTAGTGACAAAAGGAGCTAGTAAAGTGTTGGCTGCCTCAGTCGTTACTGCATCTGCTGCTGCTTCTACTATTGTGCCTGGCACTTCTAGCTCCCTTGTTGTAGGTCCTTGTTGTAATACCGTTCCGGCTCGTCAGCACCTGTTGACGAGTCAAGAAATTAATTTCGTCTCCAAATCTGGCCGTACGGAAACTAAAGTCTAAACTCTTTCGACTCTATGTGGATAGTTTAAGCTTTTGACTTTAATATTCTTGCCTTTACTAAAACATGGCTGAAGCCCATGCTTCAATTTTCCCCCCATCGTGGTGTTTTGATCGTTGTTGATTCAGCGTTCCCGTCTGAAATTGTCCAACAAGAAAACTAGAAGTGCCAGGCACAGTAGCAGCAACAGCAGCTGAAGCAGTCAACACTTTACTTGCTCTCTTGCAACTACTTTATTGGCAATATTCCTGGGAACGGATGTTTGCCCGGACGGTTCGGAAACTACAACCGATATCGTGTTAGTAGGTGGGATACTGTCTGAAGGGGAAATGGAAAGAGACTCAACACCTGCCTAAAACGGACTCCTAAACGATATCAGCTGCTGCACATTTGATGGCACAGGGTCATTGTCGGAAGCCGGAACTGGTAGAGATGGTGGTGCCGACGGACTAAGGAACGCGTCCTCAAACCTGTCATCTTTCGCGTCGGAGATTAAATCAAAAGTTAAGAACTTCTGAATTGAACCTCCATCGCAAAAAGCCCCTTTGACAGGGTTTTAAATGCATCCCCAGTCCGTTTCATAAAACTTCGCATCTCGAGCTCCAACCAAGACACGAATCACAGCCCAATTTAAGGCCGCCACCCTGTGCAATGATATACCGCACCTTGACTGTATAACCAGCACATTTAAAGTGCATTGTGCACATTGTCACACAGCCAGCAGTAAAGCAAGTCTTCACTGGTCTTGCTGGGATTATTGCAATTATATTTGCAACAGACAAACATTATTAAACAATTGATTTATCAAAAACAAATTATAAATCAATATGTAAATTAAAAGGGAAAAATGTATATGTATGTTAAGAGAGGCGTATACAAACCAAGGCAAAAGCTAACTGCAATATGCAAATTAAAAAAAAAAAAGACATAAAAAAAAGGAATATTTTTTTTGTATTAGAACACATAACAACAAAAACTTGTCACAAGCGCGAAGTTAACGGCCGCGAGCTCGATTAAAAGAGAAAACAAAAGAATAGAGAGCACAAACACCACACAAACAAAAACAAACTGTGAACTGTAAATTGAGAGCGGAGGAATCTGTATCTAGCTCTGTCACTAACTCTGTTGCTGAATTTATTATTAATCCAAAAATCCAAATATTAAATCAAAATTACGGTGCTGTGCAAAATATTCATACCAAAAATCATTTAACACAAAGAGCTCCACTTGTAACAGCACCCAATAAAACAGGAAACAGTTGAAAAGAGAAAATTTTTTAACCTTTAATATCAAGTAAAATACATTTTTTTTTAATAATGACTGTATGCAATGAATAATAAATTATTTAAAAAAAAAAAATCAAAGTAGAGCAGCATCTGCTAAACACAGTGTAAAAATGGGTCAAGTAGAATTAAAATATTTCAACAAATATGTTCCATATTTAAACTTTAATGTAACATAATCTTTGAGACCCAAGCCACTCTTAAGTGGCAAAAAAAAAATAAGAAAATAAAATAACTGATTTCTTGAAGCTAGCATCTAACCTAATTCCAGAGTTTGTTGACAAGACAGAAAACCTCCATAGGTTCAAGAACGCATTAAAGAAACAGCAGTGTGCCTTATAAAAAGAAAACTCAAAGGCTACACTAGAAAGCTAATAACCTCTGAGCAGATAGAAGCAATATTTAATAATGTATCAACAGAATCGGTAGCGTTACTAACTGCTAAACTAAAAAACCTACCACAGAGAAACAAAACAGCAACCCAGTACGTCCGAGAGGTTGAAAAGCTTACTGAACCTCTGGAACCAGCCTTTATACACGATGGTACAACCGTCGAAGTATCTAAGAAGTATACACTTTCAATCGCACGTAACTTACTAAAAGCAGGAATATATGACATGAACGAACTGACCACAAAGTTCGTAGACAGTTCCACATCGAAAACAGAACAGACAAGCTCAGTGCTGATTTTTTTTATCCTAATTATCTTTGTGTTGTGTATTTCAATTTTCTATATATTTTTATATACTTTTGCCTTGTGTTTCTTCTTCTATTCAATGGCTTATTGTCTACCTACTTGCAAGCATTCTGATCGCTTTGATGATCAGTATAAAGCAATATCTTTTGGCTCTGTGATAATTTTATTCACTTAAAATGTGCTGGCCTCAACGGCCGCGACTTTAAGCGTGAGCTTGGCTTAATGCGCTGGACTTCCCATCTTGTGCCAGCCAGCAGTTTAATTTTAGCCGTATGTACAGGGATCTTCGTTTAAAGTTTCTTTCTATAAACAAACTGGCCAAACAGCTGTCTAACTCTAGCGTACATTTATTGTCGCAATTCAAGTTCGTCCCTGCACCCTTGAGTTGCCTCATAAGCAGTCGCCAGCACTCTCTGTTAAGTCTTCTCCCATTTTACTTTCGCCTACACCAAGAAGATGTTCTTGTCCCTCTTTATGGTCTTCTTTTCAGATTGAAGTACCTATTACAAGCTCTGGCGTACCTCAATTACAGGATCATGCTGGCTCTCAATCACTTGCGGATCCCAATGCTCCTTCGCCTTCACTAACTGAAGGGTCTCATCGCAAACAATTATTTATCTCTAGGCTTGATCTAGATACTTCTGAGACATCTGCGGCAGCTTATATTGGTAATATATGCCCTCCTAAGGTTTTAATTCAAAAGTTTATGTTTTCTAGGCCTCGTGAAATCTCCTCTTTTAATATTACAATACCAAATGAGTATTTCTCGGCTATGGTTGACCCTAATTTTTGGTCAGAGAGCCTAGTAGTACACAAGCGCCAATAGCCGCTCCCGTCCGTTGCCACCACCATCCCAATTTATCTTCTGCTTCAAAAAACTAATAACGTCTAGTCTTTTCATTCATTATCAAAATGTAAGAGGACGTCTTAAAAAGCTTTCAAAACTGTTCTGTTATTGCCAAACCTTTTCGGATGACATATTAGCTTTTTCTAAAGCTTGGCTTAACTCCTCTGTTTTGGATAATGAAATTCTTTCTAATAACTTTATTTCTTATAGGCTTGATCGTGTTGGTCGCCGTGGCGGTGGAGTACTCATTGCTGTCAACTCGAATCTGTGCTCAAGTGTTGTGCCGATTGATCTCCGCTTAGGTGTTGAGTTTATTTGCGTTGAAGTTACATGTTCCAACTTTAGCTTATATATTTCCTGATCATATATTCCTCCACCTTCTGATACAAGATCTACAAGCACCATGCGGATGCTTTGCAAACTATTTTTAGTCGTCTTAAAGATCGTGATTATCTTATAGTTTTAAGTGATTTTAGCTTGCCCAATATTTCTTGGCTGGTTGAAGATAATCTCTCTTTCTTAATTCCGTTATCTCAACATGTTTTTCTTGATAGCCTACTTGAATGTCCGCTATATCAGTTGAATTCTTTTCTTAATTCTTCTAAAAGAATCCTTGATCTTGTTTTTGTCGCGGATCCCACTGTTAGTGCTGTATCACAAACACAGCCCCTAGTGAAACTTGAAGATCCTTATCACCCTACCATTGAAATTACTATTTCTTATAATCTGTTACTAATTCATTTAATAACATCTCAAATTCTCGTCGTCGATGTTTTCGTAAAACAAATTCCAATCTTCTTAACAGCTTTATTTTCTCTTTTGATTAGTCATTTCTATTTGAGTGCTGTGATATAGATTGTGCAGTGAATTTTTTCTACTCTGCTCTTAATTCTCTAATTGATAAATGCGTTCCTTATGTGAATGTCTCTACCGTCTCCAGTGCGCCGGTCTGGTTCACACGTAGGCTCTCT
Organism: Drosophila paulistorum; assembly: GCA_018152135.1. NCBI lineage: Eukaryota > Metazoa > Arthropoda > Insecta > Diptera > Drosophilidae > Drosophila > Drosophila paulistorum. The sequence continues at coordinate 12,569,127 of JAECXG010000822.1, read as the reverse complement.
AATCTCCGTAACATTAAATCAAGATATTTTAAAAGATTTAAAAAAAACTGGTTCGCGACTTGACTATAAAAATTATTGTTTAGCGAAATCTTATTTTTGTCTCTTGAATACTCAATGCTACAATAATTATATCGTGCGCTGTAAGGTTGAATTCTATAAGAACCCCAAAAGATTTTACAACTTTATTAATTCCAAAAGACGCTCTAATTTACTACCTTCCACCTTCAGACCTAATGACCAGACTGCTAATAATGATTCAGATATTGCAGATCTGTGTGCTAAATTCTTTTTTCCTAGTATTACTGAAGACTATTATCTCTAGCTTGTCATCTATGGCGTCTTCCTTCGTACCCGGGCCTGATAATATTTATAGCTAGTTGCATCCTTAAAATGTGTTCGATTTCCCTATCTAAGCCTTTATCTCGGTTATTCTTTATATCGAGTGAGATTTGTATATTTCCTGATATTTGGAAGATGTCTTTTATTATTCCGCTTTTTAAAAAGGGTAGCAAATCGGATATTTCTAACTACCGTGGCATTGCCAAACTTTCGGCAATACCTAAGTTGTTTGAGAAAATTATTCCGTTTTCCCATCAACACCTATCCAGATCCACTATTTCTCCTTGTCAGCATGGCTGCATGAAAGGTCGTTCGCCGCTTACCAACCTTTTAGAATTGACTGCCCTTGGCCACCATGGCTTCCGTAAAAAGTGTCAAACTGATGTTATTTATACCAACGTTAGTAAGGCTTTCGATACGGTTGATCATTCTATGCTTCTTACGGCACTTAACATCATGGGCTTTTCCCCCAAACGATTGGCTTGGTTAAAAACGTATCTTATTGGCAGAACCCAAAAGGTGTCTTTTCGTTCCTCAATATCTAAAACTGTTCTAGTTAACTCAGGTTTCCCCCAGGCCTGTGGCCTTGGCTCAATCACGCGTGCTTATGTTTGCGGATGACGTCAGGGTTTGTTATTCCTGTAATAATCCTTCTTTCCAACAGTACTTGCAATCAGATCTCGGTATGTCCTGTGACTGGTGCCACATTAATAAATTACGCCTTAATATCTCAAAGTTTTTTTTTATAACTTTCAGTCGTTTGTCTCCGATCCTAGCTAATTATTCTATTAAGTCTGTTCTGTTAGATTGTGTACCATCATTCAAAGAGTTAGGCGTTATTTTTGACCCAAAACTTTCATTTAATTTTCATATATCTTCAAATGTCAATAGAGCATGCAGTCTTTTTGGGTTCATTAAACGTTGGGCCAAAGAAATTGATGATCCCTACGTAACAAAGGTTTTATACACTTCGGTAGTTCGCCCTACTCTAAAATATTACTCGCCAATGTGGAACCCTCAATATGATGTTCACCAGCGTAGTATTGAATCGGCACAGAAGCAATTCCTTAAGTTCGCGTTACGCGGTCTTAATTGGGACCCGAGTCTTCGCCTACCTTCTTATTCTGACAGACTGCTTATTAATCTTCCTTCACTTTTGGCATTCTCTTTCTCCATAAAGTCGTCAACGGCGATGTCATTTCTACTAATTTACTAGATACGCTATATTTTTGTGTTCCCTCACGTCTGACCAGAAACTTTTTTCCTATTCACCTTAGTAGACTCTCTGTTCACGAACCTTTTCGTGTTCTTTGCCAATCTTTTAACAACCTTTCTCACTTTATCTCTCCTCATCTCTCCGTCACTTCTCTTCGCGCTATACTTTTTAATCATCTACAGCGAAACCACTGAAAATATTCTGGACTCGGATTGGCTGCAACTCATCCCTGACCACATTGGCTGTGAATCGGGGCATAGCTGGCACCTTGTGCAAATAAAACACTTCCACCGGGTCAGGGATGTTTAGTTGTGTATAAAGCTAAGCTACCTTCTTTAATTAATTATTATCTGTCTTTTAGCTTAAGCTTTTTCGTCGACTGCTGTGTTACTTGACGTAAATAAATAAATAAAAATATATAAAACAAACAGTCATTAGTAGACCTGATATGGTCAGCAGTTAACAATAAAGACCTAGTTAATTAACTGCATTGGTTGGCTATTATCAATAAAGAGGTTTTTTGCTGACCTAACTCTACGTCGAACTATGCACTGGTGAGCTCTCTATTTTTACTATGAAAGAAATTCATTGTTCTTAGTAAGATCAGATACCAATTGTAGCTACATCGGAACACCGAATTTATATGACGGCTGCGACAACTATGAGTCACTGGTTTATGTACATTTACATGTAAACAAATAGACAATAAATCAAATCAAGAATAACTAACGTCTTTCATTGAACAAAGACATACGAGGGTGGCCCATTGGCTCAACGCCTAATGGCGTCACTATGGCAATAAAAGTTTATTATCGCGTAGAACCATCTTATAAACGACAAACCTCAAAATTTCAGTCGAATCGAATTTCTCGTTTTGTTTTGAGTCCGTGTAGAAACGAGCGTGTCCACGGATTTTATCAAAATGGAAAAAGAGCAATATCGGTAGGTTATTCGATTCTTGTTTTTGGAAGGGAAATCGTGAATTGAAATCAAAGAGCGGTTGGATGCTGTGTACGGTGAATCTTCTCCTTCGATGGCGACTGTCAAAAATTGGTTCAACGAGTTTCAACGTGGTTGCACTTCGGTTTTTGATAAGCCACGTCCAGGTGCCCCGAAAAGTGCAACCACGAAGGATAAAGTGGAAAAAGTCCACGATCTTGAATTGGCAGACCGCATGTTGATAGTGCGCGCGAGATAGCTGAGACAGTAGGTTTAGATGTGGGGTTGGTAAAGCCGAATGGCCAGACCACCTCAGAACATCTGTTTAACAACGGTGTGGCAAGCGATCCATGTGAGACGATGTGGCAAGCGACACACAAAACGACGATTTGGCAAGGCTGCTACGAGACGACGAGGAAGAAGAACTTTTTAAGACGAGCCAACGACGAGAAGGCGCGTATAAAAGAAGTAAAGACGTATTAAAGACGAAAGACGTGTAAAGACGAATGAGAAACGACGCTCTCATTAAAAACCTAAAGACGAAACAATTAACATTCAAATCTACCATTTTTATAGTTACTAAAACCTAATTATAATCTAAAATAAAACCTATTACCATATAACTAAATATAAATCTAAATGGGACTACTTATTTCTACGGAAATAAGTACCCAGTACCACAAAATAGTGGGCTCGTCCGGGAACGGTAAAAAGAGAATGCTGAAAAGTGAATTGTGAAAAGAAAACTGTAAAAAGATTGCTAAAAAAGTATAAAGAAGTTAAAGGAAAAACTGACTAATAGAATATAAAACCTATTCCCATATAACTAAATATAAATCTAAATGGGACTACTTATTTCTACGGAATCGGAACCCAGTCCCACAAAATTGGGCGCTCGTCCGCGAACGGTAAAAAGAGAATGCTCAAAAGTGAATTGTAAAGCAAGCTGTGAAAAGATTGATAAAAATGTATAAAGAAGTTAACGGAAAAACTGACTAATAGAATATAAAACAATAAATGCTGTAAAAAATAACGCAATTTTTTTTTCGCAGTTTGCTTTGTGAAAACGAAGAGCGCAACGACGAAAGCAGCGACGAATTTGACGACCAAAAGGGTAACGAAAGAGAAAGAGAATTCACAACGATGTAAGAAAAACAGTGGAGACGAAAAACGATATAGTGACATTTCTATGCGTTTTGGTATGAATTTTCGCGACATAGAGGACACAATTAGAACATTCGATGGAACAAATTCAATTGGAATTGAGGAATGGCTTTCAGAATTCGAAGATCAGGCTCTTTTGATGGACTTTCATGACCTTCAAAAATTAGTTTTTGCTAAAAAGTCGCTAAGAGGCAATGCCAAGCTATTTGTTTTCAGTGAAAGAGGTATTAATTCTTGGTCAATACTCAAAAATGCACTATTAAGCGAGTTTAGACAGACCGTATCGAGCAAAGAATTACATAAACAACTGAGCGAAAGAAAGCGAAACAAAAGTGAAAATATGCAAGAATATTTTTATAAAATGAAAGACATTGCATCGCGCGGTAGAATCGAAGATCAAGCTCTAATTCAATATAAAATCGACGGGATAGATGAACGTGAAACTAATAAATCGGTTTTATACGGTGCAAATGACTTAAAGAATTTTCAATCAAAACTAAGAAGCTATGAAACAATGTGTGAAAAATCCAAAGCAGTCGACCGCAATGTTTTTGTTAAAAAGATGCCAAGTAAGGTAATATCCAAAAATAAAGAAGTCAGCTGTTATAGTTGTGGACATAAAGGCCATATAGCAAGTGATTGCAGCAATAAAAAAAAAAGGTCGAAAATGTTTTAAGTGTAACCAATTTGGGCATATTGACATTAAATGCAGTCAAGTTAAACAAAAAGTTGAACAAAAAGTGAATGCGTATACTTTACAATGTCAAAGTAAAATTACGAGTAAAACAGTGTTAATAGAGAATATAAATTGTTCGGCTTTATTTGATACAGGCAGCAAATTCAATGTTATGCGCGAAGACTTATTCAAAGAACTAAGTGAGCAAAAACTTTTGTCGTGCAGTGTAAGTCTTATTGCCTTTGGCGGCGATCGTGATGAGAACCAAATTAGACCAATTGGGCATTTCGAAAAATCAATTAAAATCGATAATCGATGACTATGTTCTTGACTTTTACGTTGTTCCGATGAAGTGTATGGATATTAAAATAATCATTGGTGAACAGATTTGCCTTCTTGTCGAATTAATTTTTAATCGTTATGGTCTAACAGTGCGCAAATATGTAGAGAATGAAATCGAGATTTCGGAATTGAATATAATGACGAAATAAATATAGATCAAGCTGCGGGTGAAAAAGCTAAAATTGAAGTTCGAGATATAATTGAAAACTATAAGCCGGTTAAAACAAAGTCAACCCAAATCGAGATGAACGTAACATTAAATGCCGAAACTCCAATATTTTCGCGTCCGCGCAGACTACCGATTCAAGAAACAAAAATAGTCGACGAACAAATTGAAGAGTGGATAAACAACGATATAATTGAAGAATCTAATTCAGAGTTTACAAGCCCTGTAGTTCTTGTCAAAAAGCGTGACGGCTCACCGAGACTTTGTATTGATTTTAGACGCATCAATAAGGTAATTGTAAAAGATCGTTTTCGCCTGCCTGTTATTGAAGACCAACTTGATAGACTCCAAGATGCAAAGATATTCAGTACAATAGATCTGAAAAACGGATTTTTTCACGTGCCAGTGGCCGAATCAAGTAAGAAGTACACATCGTTTGTGACTGAGAATGGCCAATATCAATTTAAAAAAGTACATTTTGGACTCTCCAATTCGCCTGGTGTGTTTCAACGGCACATTAACGCAATATATCGACCCCTTACTCGCCGAGGTATTGCACTTCCCTACATAGACGACGTTCATACAGATGCTTCAATAAATGGATTTGGTGCAGTCTTATTGCAAAAATCAGATGAAGACAACGAATTACACCCTGTTTATTTTATGAGTAAGAAGACTACAGATGCACAGCGCAAGTACTCGAGTTATGAGCTGGAAGTTCTAGCAGTCATTGAGGCCTTGAACAAGTTTAGAGTTTACCTTTTAGGAATCAATTTTCGTTTGATAACTGACTGCAATGCTTTTACGAAGACACTTGATAAGCAAAGTTTGTGCACAAGAGTTGCACGTTGGGTCTTATTTCTACAAAAGTATAATTTCAAAGTTGAACATCGTCCTGGAACACGTATGAAGCATGTAGACGCCCTGAGTAGATATCCAATATTCACAATAACTGAAGATAGTATGAGTATCGGACTGAAGCAAGCTCAAATGAAAGACGAACAACTTAAAGCTATTAAGCAAGTACTTACCGATAAAAAGCAGTCGTATGACAACTATTTTTTAAAGTCAGATATTTTGTACAAGCTTGTAAATGATGTCGAATTGATTGTAGTACCAAACAGTATGCAGAAACAAATAATTAGCCGAGCACATGACAGAGGTCACTTCGCAATCAGAAAAACTAAGGAGTTGATTTGCAAGGATTATTATATACCAAACATCGAGGATAAAATCGAAAAATACATAAGCTGCTGTATACCGTGTATCATGAGTAATCGGAAAAGAAGTAAGCAGGAAGGTCCGCTACATCCACTGCAAAAAGAAGACGCCCCGTTGCACACATATCATGTAGATTTTTTGGGTCCCCTTGATTCGACGCATAAGAATTATAAGCATATCTTAGCCGTAATTGACTCATTCACTAAATTCTGTTGGCTTTATCCGACGAAGTCAACCACTGCAAACGAAGTTATAGCAAAGCTATCTGCACAGAGTTCAATTTTCGGTAATCCTTCAACAATTATTTCGGATAGAGGTGCTGCTTTCACCGCAGATATCTTTATTCAGTATGGCCGAGATGAAAACATTAAATTGGTGAAGACGACAACTGGTCTACCCCGAGTAAACGGACAAGTCGAGAGGTTGAATGCAATTATAATTTCAGTACTTTCTAAGCTCAGCATCGACGATCCAACAAAATGGTACAAACACGTATCCAGAGTCCAACAAGCAATTAATTCCACATATGCTAGAAGTACTAATTCCACACCTTTCGAGCTGCTAATAGGAGTGAAGATGCGAACCAAAGACGATGATCAGCTGATAAAACTAATTAATGATGAAACCATAGCTACATTTAAAGACGACCGCAACGAACTACGATGTAAAGCCAAGACGGAGATCCTGAGGATGCAAAACGAGAATAAGAAGTCGTACAATTTGAGACGTAAACCAGCCAAACATTACGACGTTGGTGATCTAGTCGCCATAAAGCGAACACAATTTGGCGCCGGCCTAAAATTGAAGCCAAAGTATTTGGGCCCGTACCAAGTTGTTAAAGTAAAGCAAAATAATGCATATGATGTACTAAAGATGGGAAATTCAGATGGTCCAAAGAATACGTCAACGCGTGCTGAATATATGAAGCCATGGTCAACAGACTATGATGATGATGACGACGGCGCATTCGGGCCGAATGCTTAGTCAGGACGGCCGGATGTGGGGTTGGGTTGGTAACGCCGAATGGCCAGACCACCTCAGAACATCTGTTTAACGACGGTGTGGCAAGCGACACACAAAACGACGATGTGGCAAGGCTGCTACGAGACGACGAGGAAGAAGAACTTTTTAAGACGAGCCAACGACGAGAAGACGCGTATAAAAGAAGTAAAGACGTATTAAAGACGAAAGACGTGTAAAGACGAATGAGAAACGACGCTCTCATTAAAAACTTAAAGACGAAACAATTAACATTCAAATCTACCATTTTTATAGTTACTAAAACCTAATTATAATCTAAAATAAAACCTATTACCATATAACTAAATATAAATCTAAATGGGACTACTTATTTCTACGGAATCGGAACCCAGTCTCACATAAATACTGCGTGGGTTATATCCTGCATGAAATTTTGGGCATAAGAAAGCTCTCGGCGAGATAAGTGCCGCGTTTGCTTTGACGACATCAGACCAGTGTTTGACGCTGATTAAATGCAATCCGAAGGAGTTTTTGCCTCGTTTTGTAACCGTCGATGAAACTTGGATCTATTGGTACACACTAGGGACCATGGAACAGTCGATACAGTGGGCTTCACCAGGCGAATCTGCTCCGAAATAGACGAAGACTGTCCTATCAGCCTGAAAGGTGATAGGTCCCACCGTTTTCTGGGACTCACAGGGTGTGATCTACATCGACTACCTGGAGAAAGGCGAAAACATTCACAGCGGCCTTTTATGCTCAATTATTGACCCGATTCGACGCTGAATTAAAGAAACAACGGCTCGATTTGGCGAAGAATTTTCTCCAGTATTGGCTCCGTACGACTTCTTTTTGTTTCCAAACTTGAAAAAGTCACTCGCCGGACAGTAATTTGACTCGAATGAGGAAGTCATCGTCGCCATCGAAGACCATTTTTCAGACCTCGAGAAAACTTATTTTTCAAACGGGTTAAAAAAGTTGGAGTATCGCTGGATCAAGTGTAACAACCTTAAAGGACACTATGTTGAGAAATAAATCAACATTTCTCCAAAATTTTTGTTTTTCATTTGTAGGCTAGGTACTTATCGGACTGCCCTCGTACATTTAGAGCCGCTAAAGTTTAACAAATTACTGCTACTCCATTCTAAAGGTTATTAAGATGGGATATATTTAGCTTAACACCATCAAAAGCGCTTAAGAATATGTCAATATCAAATATAGATCATTTAAAATGAAGTAAGTAAGTCGTCTCGCCGACTTACGTATACCATACACCAGTAAAGCAAATATTTCAAATTTATTAAACAAATGCATTTTCACATGCTTTTTATTACAAGCAACACCGGCCATATGGAAAAATGTTTATATGCATAACTTGGCTATTTTTAGTCCGATTTTGATTAAAATTGGTATTTTGCTGAGTACAAGTATCAAAATTCAGTGTGCCAAATTTGACTCCACCATGTAAAAAATTACGGGAAATAATCAAGTTTTTCAAATTTCGGGGGCGGAAAGGGCAAAATTTGTATACATACAAAATGTGCACATACAAATATACTTACCAAATATGGTGTCTCTAGCTGCAATAGTTTTTGAGATAAACGTTTTTTTTAAATTGCGGGGGCGAAAAGGGGCGTGGCAATAATTTGAAATAAACTTGATCACTCTACATACTACATGAGCCGACATACCAAATTTGTTGGCTCTATCTTATAGTCTCCGAGATCTACGCGTTCATACGGACCGGCAGACGGACATGACTAGATCGACTCGGCTGTCAATACTGATCAAGAATATACATACTTTATGGGGTCGGAAAAGCTTCCTTCTGCCTGTTACATACATTTTGGCGACTTTATTATACCATTTCACCCTATGGGTGTATGGTATAAAAATGAGTAAATAGCAATAGTCCCAAATGAATACCCTGGTCATAAATAGGACATTTCTCTGTTTATCTGTTTTTTTTTATCCTTGTAAAAAGGTTATTTTAATTTTGGTGAGAAGTGTGTAACGCATAGGCAGCACCTCCGACCATATAAAGTATAGACATGAATATTCTTGATCAGCACGACGAGACGAGTTCACGAGCTCGTCGGTCCGTTACAGCTGCAGAGTTAAAATTTTGCATGTAAGCTTGTACGTGCTGCACGTACTGTTCGTATCATATGGCTCCCATACAAATGTCAAGTCACGAACAGTGACTTTTCTCAATAACTTCGTTGTTGTTATACTCTGCAGAGGGTATAATAAAATTGTTCAGATGTTTGTAACGCACAGAAGGAGACTTTTCTGACCCCATAAAGTATATATATTTTTGATCAGGATGAGAAGCTGAGTCCATATAGCCATGTCCGTCTGTCCGTCCGTCCGTCGGTGCGTATGCGTTTTACTCAGCCATCTTAAGAGCTATACGTCCAATTGGAAAGATCGTCAAATTAATGAATTGCCCAAGAGTAACAGGTCTTTGCGCTATTCATTGTGAATATAAGCAAGAAAATCGTGGCCGCCCCCACGTCTCAACGTCAAAATTCGAACAGATCTTCATGTTGGATGCGAATAAAAACCCATTTCTTTCATCGGGAAAGCTCAAAAATAAGTTAAATGCATCAATAACCAGGAGAACTATCCGGGAAAGATTGAAATTAAAGCGGTTAAAGATATATAGTGCTCGAAAAGAACCGTGCTTGAGCAAGAACAATATACAAGATAGACCAGATTTTGCTAACCAACATGTGCTTCGGGCCTATTTGAAAAACGTGCTGTGGTCAGATGAAACAAATGTAAATTTGTTTGGATCTGATGGCAGGGTGTTTTTAAGACAGCAAAAAAGTACTGCTTATGATCGAAAACACGCTTTAAAGACCATTGGGCACTAAGGTGAAAAAATTATGTTTTGGGGCTGCTTTTCTTCTTCAAGCGTCGGTCCGTTAGTTTGGATAAAGGATAAAATGTGCGCCATCAACAAAGTAAATGTCCTTAACAATACTATGCTTCCTTAAAGAATTGCATTTAAAGTGATAATATTAGCAGGAAAACGATCCCAAACACTCGTCCCAGCCGTTTGCCAGCTCCTTCAAGGAAAATGAAGTTAATGTTTTAAAGCCACCATCCCAGTCCCCGGACTTAAACTTAATAGAACACCTTTGGGGAATATTAAAGAATGGAACTGCTGGATATAAACCAGAAAATAAGCAAGAATATAGGGAAAAGAACGAGGTTAAATGGTATTCTATAAAATCAGCTATTTGCGCCAAGTTATTTGATTCCGTGGGATGTCGTTGCCGCGAAGTCTTGAAAAATAAGGGTGGAATGACTTCATATTAATTCAAATATTTCTTGAAACCAAAAATTGCTATGTTTCTTGAACATCAACTTCCTATTTTTTACTTTAAAAATTATCGTTTCTATTTTATCTTCCAAGGGACTCATAATAAATGCCTTAGTTTTTATATTGAATTTACTTTAGAATATACAAAACATAATTTTTTTGATTCCTTGGTTTAGCGTTTTGATAATAATCCATTCAGTTTACAAAAAATTAGAGTTTTGCCAAAGACAGACACAAAAGTAAGTAAATTCTATGCCGTTTCTATTATTTCTTCCAACACTGTATATGGGCGAAAGTGTGTAATAGCCCAGTGTATCGCAGCTAGTTCTTGTTCAGTAGTACTTTTATTACTTTCACCTTTAGTGAATGAACGGGAAGCGTATACTACTGGTAACTGCTTATCACCATAAGTTTGAGTCAATGCTGCTCCACATGCATATTTGCTAGCATCTGTTATTATACAAAATTCTTTGCTAAAATCTGGATACTGCAGCAGTGTGGGTTCTATTAAAGCTTGTTTCAGATACTCAAATCCTTTTTGGCATTCTTCAGACCAAACAAAATCTAAGTTCTTCTTACATATGTTGTAGTTGTGTTATCGGACGTGAATATCATGTAAAGTTTTTAAAAAAACGACTGTAGTAGTTGCAAAAAGTTACAAATCTTCTAGCACAATCACATCGTATTTGGTGTCGTCTGCCAATATTCCTTTGTCAGTACATTTGTGACCCAAGAATGTCACTTCGTGCATGAAGAATGAACACTTTTCAAGATGCAGTTTGAGGTTGTGATTTTCTGCATATGTGAAAAATATCCCTTAAGTTTTTCAGAATGTGTTTCCCAGAACAACCGATGAGTATTAAGGAATTCTTCTGACGGGTTTTCCAGAGAAATTGTCATCATTCTTTGACAGGCATTTTGTGCTACTTTCAGACCATATGGAAGTCTTTTTAGATAAAACGTTTTTCCACTTTGATGGCTATAGGTGAGGAAAGAGTTACCAAAAATGTTGCAAGATTATACAAACTTCGACGTCGCGACGTCGAAGCTAGCTCCCGCCTTGTTTTGTTTGTTACAAATTATTTGTTGTAATTGGTTCGGTTTCTAGACCGAATATGTCTGTGTACTTGGTGCAGTTTTTCTAGTGTGACTTTGAACATAATTCTTTACTATTTCATAATTCTTTAATGGTTCATATTTGTTTTTTTTTAAATTTTATATTTTTACTCTATTGGTTGTATTTAAAATTCGGACTAATGTGTGATTCGGAATTGAGTTCGAATTCCCAATAAATTGTCCTTTATTGACTTCTTGATTTAAGACGACGATATTTGTATTTTCGTTACGAATATTTATTTGTCGGATTACATCAGATATGGCTGGGAGGATTGTGTCACAGGTGTGTAATATCCCAGGTGAAACATTCAACCTTAGCCTTAGTATTTTGATCAAAATCAAAAATGAAAATACAGGCAACATTTCCACTTTCTTGTTGGATACTGGTGCAAGCATATCAATAATAAAAGATAAAACTGCCAACTAGATTTCAGTGAACCAAACGATTCACTAGTATTAAGACCAAATAATTTGGATTTTGCAATAAACATCCCAGCATCCGAAGCATTAGTACTACCAGGTAGTGCTGGTAAAACATCGATGTTTGCGTACCTCGATATTTTGAGTCTTTTGAGAAAAAAAACCTCGATATGTATCGATGTATCGAAGATTAAATTAATATTTAATTTAGAGCGTAAAAATAAAGTTAAATTCGCGTTTAAAGAATAACACTGAAAGAATATTAATATTAAAAAAAAAAAATTATAAATTTCAAAACAAAAAATAACGTGTTTCATATATTTCGTTTAATTTACAAAGGCAATGGTAACTATTTATTGTTATATGTTACTTTTGAGATCCATTCGTTTTTATTTACAAACACAAGTATATCAACTTGCTTGGATTTGAGAGAACTCCGTTTCTCACTTACTATAAGTCCAGCTTTGCTGAACATACGTTCACTTTCAGTGGACGTTGCAGGAACACAAAGAAATTTTTTAACACAGTACTTAAAGCTGTGATCATTTGAAGTCTGCAAAGTAAATGTATTGTCATTAAACGATATAATTATTTTAATATCTATATATTCCTACCTTCCAGTAATCCAGTGGACAGGCTTTGGAGTCAGAGTTTTCAGTGTTGAAATATTGACGCATTCCCAGAATTGAATCCTTCCGATTACTGTGAATCTTTGTAGAATTCCTTAAATCAAGAAAATTGAAAAGTGGCTCTTGTGTAGCAGAAGATATTGGTGCTGGCAGGCTGGAGGAAGTTGGGCATGGTAGGTTAATTGCAGAAAGCTCATTTTCCAAAAATTTCACAGCCTCAGATGTATTGGGCTCTAACAAAAAGCCTTCCTTTTTGAAGCGTGGATCTAGTAGTGTTGAGATTCTTGGAATCAAACGCGATTCGTAAGGAATTAGCCTTTTTCGCAGTCCTTCTAACAAAATAGAGCAAGCTTCATTTCCTTCTTCTGTGGCCATCTTTAAATTTTGCATATTATGAACAATGCCACAAACAACAGGAATCACCATTGATATTGTTACTGAGCTGCTCGATGAAGTATAAAGTGTCGCGTGTTCAAACGGAGAGAGAACTTGAACTAATTCTTCCAAAATAGAAATTTCGTCTGCTGTTAATGGTAATAAGGCTTTTGGAGTATTCAGCAATACATTGGATATTGCATCTTTTGTGGACAGAATACGTTGAATCATGTAAAATGCACTATTCCACCTGGTGGGGCATTCTTGTTTCAAATTATAAGGCTTGTCTGTATTTTGTGCTTTTTTGAACTTTGCATAAGCCACACTGCTGCTCTTAAAAAAAGTAACTATGCTTTTACATTTATTTATTATAGGCTTAATTTTGTCACTTTTTAAGCAATCCTGAACAGCTAAATTAATTGTGTGAGCGAAGCAAGGAAAATTTATTTTCTCGATCATACTACAAGCCAATTTCATGTTAGCAGCATTGTCCGTCACTATGGCAGTAACTTTGCTTAGCACTCCCCATTCATTTAAAACGTCCAACAATGATTTGGATATGTTTTTTGCTGAGTGGTTTTCTTCGTCTATGAGCTTTTTTGTTGATAAAACTGCTGTACGTAATTGGAAATCTTCAGTAATGAAGTGACAAGTGACTGTTAGAAACGCTTCATTTGCCCTGGATGTCCAGCTGTCCGTGGTAATAGCGCAATGATCAACCTTTTCAAGAATAATTTTTAGTTTTGCGCTCATAGTTGTGTAAAGCTGGTGCATGTGCACATCACGGAATGTTCCTCGCGATGGCAACTCGTATTTTGGATCGAGCGTTTTCAACATATGACGAAAGCCTTTGTTTTCAACCACTGAATATGGACGAAGATCCGACGCTATAAAATATGTCACTGCACTATCCAGTGCTTTTTTTCGTAGCGATGACGGTTCGTACTTATCTTGAAAATAAGAAGAAATAGAGCCTGCGGACATCGTTCCCCGAACTTCAGACGCAGTCAAATTGGGATGAATGAGTTTCAAATGTTTCCATAAATTTGTTGTGTTTCCGCTGGTTGAGTAAGTTTTGGCACATTTTTTGCACTTTGCCGATTTCCCATTCGAAGATTTTATAAAGTAGTCCCAAACTATAGACTTCCCATATTTTGTCCGTTTATTGGGTGTCTCATCATTTTCATCGTTAGAGTCAGTAACGCAATCTACACAGAAGAACATACATATGTATTTATTAATATGTTAAAAATGGAAATACATGCCACATGTGTGTCTCACTTGTGATGTTTACCTTTATCATTAAAATCCTTGAGAAATTTGTCCATGTCTACAGCACTGCCAACACCAATATCCTAAAATAACGAGGCATTCAATTAATCTTTTGCTTTCAATGTTTATAAACACAATTATAATTTTTAACTTACCTAGCTTTTTACTTTCCCGCAAATTTTTTGTAAGTGATGATCATTTTTTTAGTGATGCGAAAAACCTCGAAACCTCGAAACATCGAAGTTAAAATATCGAGTACCCGCAAGAAAATAAAAAACCTCGATGTATCGATGAAACATCGATACAATTCCCAGCTCTACTACCAGGTAAAAGGACAGGTACTGAGTTAAAAGATTACACAGATGGTTCAGTCTCTGATAACACAGGCCGACATGATTTTTGCTGACGTTAACTTGAGAGGTGTTCTTAGCCAATTCGGGTACGCTGATTCTCACTGCATACTTGGTTTTTGTCCATCACGTCCAGATTTTGCGAAATCAAGGGATCTGGATTCGGAAAATGGGCACCCAAAAGTATGCTATAGAAAGTTTAAAACAACATTTTAAACTTTTTTATCAGATTTCGGAATATCCTGTGTAAGAAAAATAGCTCTTGTTGCAAACATTACTAATAAACAATTGGTAAGATGCATCACCTGGTTAGAGTTCCATAATTCTTGAAAATTAAAAAGCAGACAATTCTTGGAATCTCTATAGCATACTTTTTGGTTCAAAATTAAATCAATATAGAACCATATCCAAAGTGTAAGATATTATGCTTTATAACAAAGAAGTACCGCTTTGATATTTTGTAAATTGCTATTAAATAATACTTAATATATTAATAGGTTAAAATAAAACTGTTTTTAGCATAATATTATGTTTAAATTATACAATAAAATACTACAAATGCGGTCAGTTTGAATAAGTTGAACACACTTTTCTCGAAAACCTAACGTGATAGACAAAAACTAAGTACAGGGCCGTGTTCAGCACCCCTCAATTACTATAGGGCACCTATTGAACTTAAAACACTTTTTTATGACCTCAAAAATGTCGGCCTGTGTAATTTTACCGTAAGTGTCTTCTTTCACTTAGGCTTCAACACCACAAAAAGCTATTACAGCAATAGAAAACTGTCATCATTGACTGCGGAACTCAGAGCTTTGGAAAAAGCAGTGGAGTTCGCTGATTTGAATCACCTCTGCAGAGTAGCGTTCCTAACAGACAGCCTTGGAGCAATCCAAACGATTGGAAACCACAAGAACAATAATTGCATTGCTCAGAGGATACTTAAAAAAAATAGAAAATAGTTATAATATTATCTCACAAGGGGATAATATTATCTCATTCAAGTATGCGAATCAGTGTTGCCAACTTTTGTTGAGCAAAAAAAGCTGTTTTTAGTGGGGATACACTACGAAAAAACCTGAAATGTTATGGGAAAAAAGCTGGAAAAAAGCTAATGTTTTCTGCCGTTTTTAAGGGCTTAAATTAGTAAATAATTTATTATGTCGTCAATTTCGTGACAGTTGTTGTTTTTATCGTATGCCTCCATGGTGCCAATCATGTTTACATTTTTTTTGGGCGATTCATAATCATGGCAACATTTGTTCAAACGACGCAAACCGTATCTGTAAATATATACATTTCTTAATTAACTTTTAAAAATTAGTTTTATGATATATTTTATCCGACGCTTAAAATTGAGTAAGTCGTTTGACCACGGAAAAAAAAATCAAGGCATTGCAAAAGTGTCCAAGTCCTCAAATCGGCTATATCCTCCAGAATCCTTATAGGCAAACACTTCAACCCAAAAATTTGCAGTGTCCTCAGTATTTTCCCACTGAATTAGATGAATAACATTTTACTACGATTAATCGCTAAAAAATGATAAATTGTTCAGTAGAAAAAGAGCGGAAAAAAGCAATTTATATTTTAAAAAATCCAGAATTCCCGCTGCCCGCTGTTTTGGAATTTTTCCCGCAATTGGACTTTCAAAAAAGCCAGATTTGACGGGAAAAAAGCTGATTTGGCAACACTGATGCGAATCACCGATTTGGATGAATTTGGATATGTTGTAGAAGCTGTGTGAAATATTTCAATATTTTATATTTTCCCTATAAATCGGGTTTAAAGCTATAGCTTCGGTGACTTATAGGTAAAACGCAGACTGGAGTTCAAGCAGCTCGGCGGTTCAAGGGGTAGAGGTCCCGACTAAAGTTGAAGAAACCCAGGTTCGAGCCCCGCCCAAAACTAGTTAGTTTTGGATTTTAATTTTTTTTTTGCCTTTTTAATAATTATTTTTTTTAAATAGCAAAATAGGTCATTTAATGATTTGTAATTGGAACCATTTTGTATATACATATGCTGAAGCTTGTACGCTTAAGGAAATAATAGCTAGACGCACGCCATTATGAACTGTACTTTTAGGGCAGGTTAAAAATATGTTAAAGCGAATGCAAAACTCCTCAATGCTTATCAATGCCTAAGAAAATCGAGAAATTTCATCAAGAGAAGACTGCATTTAATTAAAGTATAATCCCTTGTGCATTTCTACTTGTCATCCCTGATATTGAAGGGAATGCTCAAGTGTACATGGTTCGCTTCAAAATTGATGATGAGATGAGATGAGAGAGTAATTTTCCAAAAATTTTATTTGGTTTGTTTCTTTCCAACTGATTTAAAGTTGGTATATTTTTGGACAAAAGCATAATTTTAGCATGATGATGTATGATGTATATCACAACAAAAAATGTGAAGACAGAAGTTAATTCGTGTATTTTACGTCTATATTCGTATATATTACATTTATGTTTTTGTTAAAATACGTATATAAGCACCGCAGTATGTCTATCTCTTTCTTATTATTCTCGAATGATCCGATCTGTGAATTGTAACGGACATTCTTTCATTTCTGCTTTACATTGATTTTCTTGCTGCCTGCGCTGCAGCGAATATTTTTATGCATAAGTTTAGTCTCAAATAAACCTCTACTCGAATAGGTTATGGGCCCAGGCAGCAGAAAGTAATACTGTGCGGGTTGGTCGGAAAGACTTGTAAGAGATTCGTTTTGTTAATTAAAGTTTGTGATTAACTAATTTGTTCAAGATGAGTGCACAATTTTCAATCGAAAAACTAGATGGTGAAAATTATAGTGTATGGTCAGTACAGATGAAAAGTCTGTTGATTCATTCTGATTTGTGGTCGGTGACATGTGGTCGGTTAAAAAAAGAGGCGTCTGATACGGCTGAACAAAAGGAGTTGTTTGACAGTAAAGACGAGAAAGCCCTCGCAAGTATATTGTTGTGCGTAAGTCCGTCGCAGATCAACGGTATAAAACATTGTAAAACCGCGAGCGAAGCATGGGCAAAGTTATCCGCGATCCACATGCCCTCCGGTCCGGCTAGAAAAATACAGTTGTTTAAGCAATTGTTGTATACTAAAATGTTGGCTACAGACAGTATTCGAGAGCATTTGAATAATTTTTCTAATGTCGTAGAAAAGTTAAATGAAATTCAGGAACAAGTGCCTGATGAAATGCTCGTTATAATTTTGTTGGCAAGTTTAAGTGATGATTTCGAAAATTTTGTAGTTGCCATTGAAACGCGAGACTCGTTGCCATCGCTAAGCGCTCTAAAAATTAAATTGCTTGAAGAGGGAGAGAGACGCAAGATTGGCGAAGTAGCCGAGAAAAGTGAGAATAAAATGTATTCGTCGCGTCAAGAAAACGGTAAAAAGAACAAAGCAATGAGAGAACCAAAAAACATTGAATGTTGGTTGTGCGGTCGTCGCGGGCATTTCGCGTCGAAGTGTGGTTCGAAAGAGAGAAAAGACAACGCGAACGAAAAGAACAGTAAAAAGTCTTTTTCGGTGCTCTCTACTTCTGGAACACGAATCGGTTTGTCGAAAAATGCGTGGTGTATAGACAGCGGGGCTACAGCTCATTTGTGTGCGGACAAATCAATGTTTACGAGTATGCGTGAGCACAAAGAGAAAATCAAGTTAGCAGGCGACAGTTATATAGAAGCCGAAGGTTGCGGTACAGTGGAACTAATATGGAAAAATATCACGATCGAATTGGTTGACGTGCTATATGTAAAGGACTTACAATGCAATTTTATTTCGGTATCAAAGGCAACAGAAAATGGCTTAAGAGTAATTTTTGTCAAAAACAAAGTGTTCGTTAAAGACAGTAATAATCGAGACTTAATGATCGCAGAGAAACACAACGGTTTGTTTTTGTTTGAAAGTAAAACAAAAACAGTGTTTGCTGCAGAAACAAATGTAAATCAGCTGGTCAAATGGCATGATCGTTTCGGACATTTAAATTTCGATAGTTTGAATAAAATGATTAAGAAGGACATGGTCTATGGTCTCAATGCTAGAGTGTGTAGTACAAATGACCTTGTATGTGAAACGTGTGCAAAAAGTAAAATTTGCGTTAAGAAGTTTCCGAAGTTTTCGGAAAGACGCTCAAAAGAATTGATGGGCTTGATTCATACAGACATTTGTGGACCTATGCGTACAGCGTCACAAGGTGGTGCGCGCTATTTTGCAACTTTCATAGACGATAAATCACGTTATGTATCGGTATACATGTTAAAGAATAAGAGCGATATTTTCCAGAAATTCAAAGATTTCAAAATGCTAGCAGAAAATCAGACGGGTAAGCGTATAAAAGCCATACGAAGCGACAACGGCCGTGAGTACCTGAGCGATGTGTTTGAACAGTTCTTATCGAGTCATGGAATAAAAAGAGAACTCACTGTTCCCCACACTCCACAACAAAATGGTGAGGCGGAGCGCGCCAATAGAACCTTGGTGGAGATGGCTCGAAGCATGATAGTGCATGCTGGAGTTGGCGAATTTTTTTGGGGCGAAGCGATAATGACGGCTGCATACTTACGGAACAGAGCAGAAACTGCAACTTTGCCTGACAATACTCCATACGAAGTTTGGTATGGGAAAAAGCCGAGCGTATCTCATCTTAGAGTATTTGGTATGAAAGCTATTGTATTAGATAAAACTCATAAGAACAAGTTTTCAGCGAAAGGGAAGCAGCATATTTTGGTAGGTTACTCCGAGACTGCCAAGGCTTATCGTCTTTACAACCCTGTCAAAAGGACCGTAGTAGTATCCCGAGATGTCGTGTTTTTGGAGCACAAGTTCATGAAAGAGTTGGAGCACGGTCGAGAATTATCATGTGAGTCAGATGTGGTAATCTTTCAGCCAAGTGAAAAACTTGATTGCGAGAATAATGATGAAATCCAAGAAAATTCTGTGGAGCAGCAAATTCCAATTGTTGATGAGCAAAGTGGTGACGAAGAAAATGCTGAGGAGGAGCAACCATATACCCGAAGAGGACCAGGGAGACCAAAGATTGTTCGCACTGGGCGTGCTGGTCGTCCACGAAGAGAGTACAATATGCTGAATGTACTAGATGCGAAAGACGTTATTGTTCCTACCTGTATAAATGAGGCATTTAAGTCAGAGCAGTCGGAAAACTGGAAATCAGCAATGCAGAAGGAGTATGACAACCTAGAAAACATTAAGACATGGAGTTTGGTTGATCTTCCTGCAAACAAAAAGGTTATCGGTTGTAAATGGGTTTTTACCACCAAACGAGATGAGAGTGGCAAAGTTCAGCGTTTCAAGGCAAGATTGGTCGCAAAAGGGTGTGGTCAACAATATGGAATTAACTACAAGGAAACTTTTTCCCCGGTTGCACGTTATTCCTCAATCAGACTGGTGATTGCGTTGGCGGTGGAACACGAGATGCACTTGCATCAGATGGATGTCTCCGCAGCATACCTCAATAGTGAGCTACAAGATGACGTTTACATGCGGCAACCTGAAGGTTTTGTCGATGCTGATCATCCCAAGCGTGTACTCAAGCTACATAAATCGTTGTACGGCTGGAAACAGAGTGGGCGTGAGTGGAACCAAAAGCTGGATAGCATTCTTTTGAAGATTGGTTTCGTTCCGTGTGCAAGCGAACCGTGTATATACACGAGCAAAGTCAATGGGTATTTATCTATTATTGTTGTATATGTTGACGATTTTATACTTGCATGTACCAGAAAAGACGACGTGGCCTACATAAAGCATCTCATATCAAACGAATTTGATGTGGTCGACGGCGGTGAACTCCATCATTTTTTGGGGATGGAAATCGAGCGAGATGGCAAGACTGGCAATGTCTCCATAGGCCACAAGCAGTACATCGAAGGCTTGTTGCATGAATATGGTATGCAGGACTGTAAGCCGAATGCGACTCCTCTAGAGGTTGGGTTCCAGACGAAGTGCGATAGCGATGATTGCGGTCAAGTGGACAAGACACGCTATCAATCACTCATTGGTTCGTTATTGTATTTGGGGTTGACTACACGGCCAGATATAATACACTCTGTGGCTAAATTGGCGCAGAGAAATGCAGATCCGCACAAGGAACATGAGATTGCAGCCAAGAGGGTATTGAGATATCTAAGAGGTACTTCAGATGTGAGACTTCATTATAGCAAAACTGGTGTTCCTATTCACTGTTTTGTTGATGCGGACTGGGCTGGCGATTGCAACGATCGGAAGTCGTTCACCGGTTGGTCATTCCTTATTGCTGGAGCGGCGGTGTCATGGGAATCAAAGAAGCAAAATCTGGTTGCCCTCAGTAGCACGGAGGCCGAGTACGTTGCACTTTCTACAGCAGCCAAAGAAGCGATATACATCAGAAAGCTGATCAACGAGATGGGATTCGGGCCGATGGCGAAGCTGCTAATTTATAGCGACAACCAGAGCGCACAATGTCTTGCTAAAGATGCTAAATTTCATTCACGTAGCAAGCATATTGAAATAAAATATCATTTTGTAAGGGAAATGTATAAAGAAAATGTAATAGATATCAAATACATCCCCACAGATAGTATGACCTCAGATATATTAACAAAGAACTTATGTAAGGTCAAACATGTAAAGTTTACAGAAATGTTGGGATTAAAATAATTTTTGTATAAGATAGACTTCGCGTTGAGAAGGAGTGTTAAAATACGTATATAAGCACCGCAGTATGTCTATCTCTTTCTTATTATTCTCGAATGATCCGATCTGTGAATTGTAACGGACATTCTTTCATTTCTGCTTTACATTGATTTTCTTGCTGCCTGCGCTGCAGCGAATATTCTTATGCATAAGTTTAGTCTCAAATAAACCTCTACTCGAATAGTTTTTGTAAAGGCATACAAAATTAATTTCATCAAAAATCATTAAAAGACCTATTTAGCTATTTAAAAAAATAATTATTAAGAAGGCAAAAAAATGAAAATCCAAAACTAACTAGTTTCAGGCGGGGTTTGAACCTGGGTTTCTC
Source organism: Drosophila paulistorum (assembly GCA_018152135.1). NCBI lineage: Eukaryota > Metazoa > Arthropoda > Insecta > Diptera > Drosophilidae > Drosophila > Drosophila paulistorum. The sequence goes on along the minus strand of JAECXG010000822.1, from coordinate 12,547,578 downwards.
CAACTTTAATCGGGACCTCCACCCCTTACACTGCCGAGCTGCTTGAACTCCTTTCGGCGTTTTACCTATAAGTCACCGAAGCTATAGCTTTAAACACGATTTATAAGGAAAATATAGAATAGTGCGCCGAAATATTTCACACAGTTTCAAATGACGGGGTATTCTACAACATATCCAAAATTCATCAAAATCGGTGATTCGCATACCTGAAGTTCCCCTTGTCAGTCGAAATACACCACATACCTAGTCACTCAAACATAAGAGAAAATGATTTACCACAGCCAAAAATGCCAGATACGATGGAGTGTTAAAGCACGAAATAACGAAATAAATCTGGAATGGGAAAGAGCTTACAGTGAATTTTGTATAGAGCGAAACAAAGGACACTGCCTTCTATATATTTATGTGTCATCGCAACCATGGTTCCAGGGAAAAGACTCCTTTCATCGACTGGACATTAAAAAACTAAATAGAATATTAAGCGGGCACGCATTTGACAATTTGACGTCGCGTCGGAGTACAAATAAAGCCAAATAAACAAATTCCCCGCGTCTGTCGTGAAATAAATTCAAATTGAAAGTCGTAGATAACAACCTATGTGATACTTGCAATATTACAGAAGCATACAAAATTAATTCCATAAAAATCATCAAATTACCTATTTTGCTATTTAAAAAAATAATTATTAAGGCAAAAAAATAAAAATCCAAAACTAACTAGTTTTGGGCGGGGGTTGAACCAGGGCTTCGTCAACTTTAGTCAGAAACTCTACCCCCTGCACCATCGAACTGCTTGAAGTCCATATTGTATTAATTTGCCCAAAAAACACACAAATATCCGAATGAATTTCCCAACACTCACAAAGTACAACGATATATTTCAACCACTCACGCAAGAACCTATCGCCAACTACAAATCGATTACATAATTAACTAAGGCTGCCAACGTTAATCTCTAATACTCTTAATATCTTATACTAAGATAACACATATAACAATCACAAAAAAACCCAATAAAACATATACAAAATACGAAACTCAGCATCACGAATACGCTGTGGCGTTAACCTGTTATACACCGGAAGGCCAAAGAAATTTTCTAGCATTAACTGTTCAGAAGTAACTTAATATAAAAAAAAAGATATGTATACTCTGTTGACGGCCAAGGGTATTTTTATTGACAGAAAAATAATTATAAATGCAAAAATACCACTGTTTTTTCTTTTCTCTATAAAGTTATTGCATTTGAATAATAATCAAATGGTAACGGTCCATATACATAGATATTCAGCACTTAATATATAATTTTGAAATAGAGTCGTAGTCGAAGTTGGCCATGAAGTAGTGTTAATGATAATGCCTGCGAGCTGACACCTTTTAAACAGAATACCAAATCTAACTGCATATACACAACGATCGTTGAGACAAGATTTTACTGGGTAGAATTAGATAGTAGCAGTAGTTGGTTGTTTAAGGTTCCACCTAAAACTAAAGCCAGAGTCCAATGCGGTAATGAACATCATCAGGTAGTGGATATACCACAACAAGGAATTTGGAATCTCAAATCAGGCTGTACAGCTAGGGCAGAAGATAAAATTTTAGTTGCTCATCATAGCATTCAGTCAGAATCAAACATAGTAAACCATTCGGCAGAGTTGGAGAAAATAGGAAGCCAGTTACAATCATTAAAGGAACATCATATTGAATTACTAGGGTTAAACTTCCATCATGCTACCGGTCATGCTTCCTTAATATTAGTGATCTTACTAATTTTAATATTAATAATAATTTGTATAAGACAACCTATGATTAAACACAGATTCCAAAACGCCACATTTGGCGCCCCTTTGCAGAATGTTTAAGATTACACATCGTGGTCAGCTGAAATGGCTTCACCAAATCAGATTGACCAAAGAAATATACAAAACGAAACATAAACAAAAATAAGTCATAAAATTCATATGACAATTATTGCTTAATACCAAACAAAACATGCATCTACACTCTGTGGAAAACACTTAAGATTATAACAGCGGCGCGGTATCAAGTAACCAGCACTGAGCATGAAATATAAAAAATGTTCAACCCCCAAGACCGTGCGGCATTAGAATAAGTATTTTTAAAACAACAATTGTTACCTAATAGAGCCTAAGATAATCCCATACAAACTCCGTACTTTAGTAAATAAAATCAGTTCATATTTTGAATTCAACGAATGAAGATTCGGTTTTATAGTTGTGGTTCTAATATCCCTATTCAATCAAAGATGCTCACTTTGGGTATTACGAAGTTTATATACCCTTGCAGTCCTTGGCAATAATATTTTTACATATTATAATTTTTTTTATTGACATTCAAATTATTACTTTTTTTTACTACAATTTTTTCTTCTTCCATCATTCCCTAAGCAAAGCACGGCACGCATACACATACAGTTCATGAAGCGTTGCGTCTGTGTGTGTATGCATGTGCTCTGCTGATTCGATGATGACATACTAGGCAGTAAACAGCACTTGAACCGATTTATATTGTCTGTACTTTCTGTTCTATTTATCCGATCAGATTCAAATGGGATCTGAGGTTTTATATCCAATACTATCATCATATTAATAAATTTCATGGGGATACTCCAATTTTTGAAAAAAATGTTTGTTCTAGAGCTATATGATATAGTATGTTTGTTCTAGAGCAATATGATATAGTAGTCCAATCCCGATGATTTTTAGACTGTATCTTACACGGGTAATAAAAAGCCCCCAAAAAATCACCGCATATGTATTAAGATAAATTGGCATTAGAAAAAGAGATAAAGTGTATCCATCATATTTAACCGTCAATAAGCTTAAGAAGGCTAAAAATCTGATTATTAAACACCAACAGGCACATCAATTTAGCAGAGAGATATCACATCTTACTCAGAACAAACAAATTGATATGAAAAGCAAAATTCTAAGCCTAAATCCATTTTTAGATAACGATGGAATATTACGCGTGGGGGGACGATTACAAAATGCCAATATATGCTAAACATCCAGTGATTTTAGATAAGTCACATTTAACAATGTTATTGATTAAAGATTCTCATAAGGTGTTTGTAGCGGGGCGGAAAGATCCAAATAAGTCCCAAGTGGTTGGCGGGTGCCAATTTCTTCAGGGGTCTGGTGAGTGCGTAATAAAATTGAAACGCGCGAAAACTTCGTTTACAATTAATTGTGGTTTATTTTTCTTGAAGTTACAAAATGTCCCGACACACACGAGAATGGTTCGAGTTGGAAAAATACAATATTGAAAAGAAAGAAAGCACAGTGAAAGAACGGGTGTTCGGGTTAAAAGTTCGTACTGGATTGAAGATGGAGATTTACAGGAGAGCCCTTCGTCACCCTCCTCAGTATGACCGCATTCCGTTTTGGGAAAAACCCTACCCCTCACTCTCTGCTGTTCACCCGGTGGCGTGAACATAAGGAAACCTTACATGGAGGAATTAATCCTATGAGAAATCAAATTCAAAGAAAATTTTGGATTTTAGGCTTAAGAAACGCACTTAAAAAATACCTGAGGGAATGCGTCACTTGTGCCAGATACCGCCAAGTAACTGCGGAGCAAATTATGGCTAACCTACCCAAAAACAGGGTAACGGTGTTACCTCCATTTCATAACACGGGGATTGATTTTGCCGGTCCATATCACATAAGATGCTCCTAGCAGCATTTCGAAGATTTGTTGCGAGACGGGGTAAATGCGCTAACATATATTCCGATAATGTTACAAATTTTGTGGGCGCGGCTAGGATGCTCGATAGAGACTTCAAAAAAGCAGTCCAAGATAACGTACAGGTTGCCCCTGTTCTAGAGCGAGAACAGATCAGCTGGCATTTTAGCCCCCCGCAGCACCTCATTTCGGAGGTATATGGGAAGCTGGGGTCAAGTCTGTTAAGCATCATCTGAAAAGAGTCATAGGAGACAGCAACCTCACATATGAGGAACTTGCAACATTGTTGTGCCAAATAGAAGCTGTGCTAAATTCGCGTCCGTTGTATACGATGGGTGAGGATATGGACAACAACGAGGTGTTAACTCCTGGTCATTTCTTAATTGGGAGACCAACATTGGAAGCAGCCGAGTCCATATCAGAAGAAAAAATTGGAAACTTAGACAGATGGAAATTAATTCATAAAATGAAAAAAGATTTTTGGTTGAAATGGAAGGACAAATATTTATATACTCTCCAGCAAAGGAACAAGTGGCGACGAACCACAGAAAATTAGAAAATGGACAGGTTGTACTGATTAAAGATGAAAAGGAAATTCACAAAGGCAAGGACGATAAAATATGAGTAGTAAAAGTCAAACTGCAGGAAGGTTCAATTACAAGGCCTATAAATAAAATTTGTCCACTCATTGGGGTAAAATCATCAGAAGACGTTGAGGAGAACCGATATCGGAAAACTACCAGACTCGGTCATCTGTCCAAAGTAGGAACCGTAATGATGTTAGCAATGTTGATGATGCTTTGTCAATTGTCGAATGCAGCAAGCATTGAAGATAATCGACCAAAAATTGCGGTAAAAGAACTAAACGCAACAGCCGCATTGTACTTAGATCCAATGGGTGAGGTGGAGGTAGTAGCGGCCTCGTGGGATCTGGTAGTATACTATGATATGTCGGCATATTTTGAAATGCTTACAAAAGGTGACAGATTGATTCCTAAAATGAGGGATTTATGTCAATAGTTATATAATTTCAAAGACCAGTGCCATTTCTTATAAAACGCATTACGGAAGTTAAAGAAAATAATAGATTGTTCATGAGTCAAAATAAGCCAAGAAGCAAACGAGCACCGTTTGAATTCATGGGTTCACTGTACTATATATTATTTGGCATAATGGATGCAGATGACAGAGTACAGATGGAAGAAAACATGAGAAATTTGCTGACAAATCAGCAAAATCTGAAACACCTGGAAGAAAGGCAGACATCGAGAGTAGACTCCACGGCAAACATTCTTGAAACAACTATAGATGAAATAAATGATAGCTTTCGCAACATGAAGAACCGGATTGAAAATATGACGGAAGTACTAAAAGAAAGCTATTAGCTATATAGAGAATCCATCCAGTTTTCCATGATTGTAAGGCAACTGACTTCAGTGGTGGATGAATGTAAAAAAATCCAGACAGGAATTATAAATCTTTTAATAGATATTAACCATGGTAGGTTGAACCATAACATTTTAAAACCAAGCCAGATGAAATTGGAAATAACGAAAATAAAGGACAAGGTGTCCGAAGCTTTAGTACTACCAGGTAAAACGACAGGTACTGAGTTAAAAGATATATATACTCTGTTGACGGAAAAGGCTATCTTTAATGACAGGAAACTAGTTATAAATGCAAAAGTACCACTTTTTGGTATGCATCCGTCTTTTCTCTATAAAGTTGTTCCAGTGCCTGTACGATTAAACAATAATCAAATGGTAATGGTCCATATAGATAGCCAGTACATAATATATAACTTTGAAATAGACTCTTATCATCAATATAAGAATCCCAATCGCCCCATTTGGCGGCCCCTCGCAGAATGTTTAAGAATAAACACAGTGTTCATCTGAGCTGGCTTCACCAATTCACATGCACAAACAACTAACCCAGCATATGTCTAAAATTAGAATCAGCCACACACGAGGTGGGAAAAAACATTTGTATTTTTAAAAACTAACCCAAAAGATCACAACGGCAGAATGTCAAGCGGCCGACGCCGTGCCCAAAATAATAATAAATTTTCAACCCCCAATGCGTGGGTGTGAGTCTAGAATAAGATCTTCTAAGAAAAATTGTTACCTCCTAGAGCCTAAGATAATCCTATATAAACTCCGTACTTTTGTTAATAAAATCAGTTCATATTTTGAATTCAACGAATGAAGATTGGGTTTTTTAGTTGTGGTTCTAAATCCCTATTCATGTTGGATCAGCTAATTGAATGTTGTCTGGCAATGTGACTTTCTGCGTTATTTGTTCTGTAGGTTGGTCACTTATTATGTGTAGCAATATAAATGCCTCAACTAGCATTGCGAACTTGTTGTATCTTGACCTTACAACCAAGCTTACTCGCACCTTGCTTATCTGTGATTGACCACCCACTCCATTTATGTGCACATGAGTCTCGTTAATTTTTAACGATAACTTCTTTACCAGTCTCTCTGAGACGAGGTTTACTTGTGAGCCGCTATCTAGGAGTGCGCGAAACTCTCCTTTCCTTTCATTGCTCCCTTTTACCACTTTCTTGGCCGTTGCCAACAGAGTGTATTTTCTGCTAATTCCACAAGCAGAAGCTGTAGAAGCAGATGTAGCAACTTGGTTGCCTGTTTCCAAATTCAACATTGTGTTATGTTTTTTATCGCATTTGAAGCATCCCCTCCAAAAGGAATTTTTTGCCATGTGGTCTTGCTTGAAGCAATTGACACACAATTTGTGTCTCTGCACCCAATTAAGCCGCTCTGCTGCAGATTTCATTTTAAACTTTTCATATTGGAAGAGTTTGTGCTTTGCCTTCTCGCAGAAAGCACACAAGGAACTGTTTGTCCCAGATGCTGTTCCGTATGTCTTCCTTGGGTTTAGTTTTTCAATGCTGCGATTTTCGTTTCTTGGTTCCCAATCGCCTCTAATGTTAGGAAGCGCTGTTCCAAGAATGATGGGAATACCTTTACTTCCTGTAAATCCCTTGTGTTGGAAAAAGATTGCTCATATAGTGAGTGGTTGAATCTATCCAATTTCCTTGTCATATGAAACATTATGACAGCATCTGACGATTCCATATTGACGTCTACAATTTTTAAAGCTTGCAATGATTAAAATATATTATCATGCAAATTCTTTATAGAAGCTGCTTCATTTCCCACATTTGGGTGATCAAACAGCTTTGCCAGTATGGCTGTTACTAGAACTCTTTTGTTAATTAATTGTTCCTGCAACACTGACCAAGCAGTGTTGTAATTTTCTTCTGGTAATTCTCTCTGCTTCTCCAGAAAGATTTGATTTTAAGTACCACATTTTCTCTATTGTGGATACATTTGACTCATGAACCACCTTCTTATAGATGTCATGAAATTGTTGCCATTTCAGATAATACCCATCAAATTTTGGAATGGGAATTTTGGGTAGTTGCAATGATTGTATCGTTTGCAATACAGGCGGTGATTGTATCACTACATATTCTGCTGGTGCCACACAGAATTTTAGAATTGCTTTTTCTGCGGTCACAAACGTAGCTATATTATATCCGGCTTCGACTGGATATTCTGCTAGCCGATGAATCTCATAATGGATTTCTTAAATTTACATCCATAATTTATCGACTACCGATTTGTAATTCATTTTTTCTTCAGGCACAATTTGTCTTAATGTCCTGGACAATGAGTCTAGCAGCGCACTTTGTTTGAAAACCAGTGGTTTGATCCCGATACGCTCTTCCTTTCGTTGGCGAGCTTGTCTCCCTAATTTTATCTATGTCAAATGGTCCTTCCAATCTTCCACTATATTAGTTACAACCGCTTTCATTTTGAAATAGTCCGTTTCAAAGTAGTCATCTTCTGTTGGCACGTTGTTTAATTTGGCCATTAACTTCTGATTACTTTTCTCGAAGTTCTCCAACATGTATTCCAGGAGCTTAAGATTCTCTTTGAAATAAGATGGCTTCATTTTTCTGGCGAAGGAATCGTTTTTGGTATTCCGAATGATTCTTCGGCTAAATTCCTATATAATTGCTTATTTGTACTAGTACTTGACCCGATTGGAGTTTATTTATTTTGTCAAAGACAGGGAACGATCCGACTCGTGCCTAAAATAGGTCACGTGTAGCACAAATAAGAATAAGAAATAAATCGAAGTCGCCTTTTGATTAGTGTTTGAACAATAGTTAATTTTTATTTCCAATATACCTATTCTTTTACACTGATAAACGCCACTGAAACCAATTTTTTTTTTTATTTTCTTTTCTTTGTTATATATTTTCAAAAATTGCTGACCAACGCCAAACTATATACTCGTGCGTACTACCCGGGTTACTGACCGAGTTAACTAGGTCAGAGATTGCTGACGCCAGGGAATGCTGAATGTTGATCAAACTTTATTTTATATAATAAATAAGATATGGTATGGCCATTACAACTGTGGATTCTTTAGCAAAGTCTACTGATGATAGAACTTGGTGGTTCTTGAAATAGCTATACAGACAACCTGCTCAACTTTTGTGCTGCCAATGATTTAAAATCGTACGTCGTAATCGTGCGTCGGCGCTTTTTTCTCTTTTTCTTCAGTAATAAAATGGCACTCAACTGATTCAGTAGCAAAGAATCATAAGGGAAATGAATTATTTAATTTTGCAAAAGGTACAGTCCACTGCTAGACCAAATCATATTTTGGTCCTTCGAGCCGGATAAGGGAATCGGTTATCGTTCGAATATGGTGCTTTTCGTTCGAATTTCTTTGGATCTATTGGAAAGTTTTGTGGGTTATTACTCTGGAATAGTTCTTCGCAATGGAAGAACTAAAGGCATTGGTGGGTCGTCGGAGCCGACCCAAGGCCAGCATCACAAGAATTCTGGATTGGTCGGAAAGAACCCAAACATCATCAACTACTGAGGTAGCCGCTCGGATGGATCAACTCCAGTCCGTGTGGAAGGAATTCAATGGAAATGGGGATTCCATAGCCCTACTGGAAGATGTAGACGGGTATGTGGATCCAGAGGTCGATCACGTGACCTACGAGGAGAAGTACTTGAAAGCTTATTCGTTACTTCTAGGAAAAAAAGATTACTACAACAACAAGAATCATTTTCTGACGACGGCAATGGCGCCATGCAGGCATATAACGACGACATCGTTCATTTGCTGCAACAACAACAACAGCTCTTTGAACAGTTAGCTGCAAACCAGAGGAGTTCAAACTTGTCGATGCCCGCTCACACAGAGGCGGTTCGCTGGACTCTACACAGAAAGACCAACTTTTCAAGATATCTACGAGAACACGATACACAACAAAAGGGAGTTAACCAACACTCAAAAGTTTCATCATTTGAAAACACTGCTCGTCGATGATGCTGCCAACTTGGTGCGGCATCTGGTAATAACTGACACGGCTTACAACACTGCTTGGGAGCGTTTAAAGGAAAGGTACAATAGGCCACGCCATATTGTAAACTCATTTTTGAACAATTCATGGGTCTACCAACGACAAACAAAATTGATGTGTCCATCTTACGAAAGGTATCAGATGGCGCAAACGAGATTATTTGCGGCCTGGATGCGATCAATGAAACAGGACGGGATTGATGGGTACAATATCTGGAATTGGAAAAGCTTGACGCTGATACACGGCGCAGGTGGATTGAGCGCAGCATGGGCAACGAGGCGCCCACACTGGAGGAATACTACAAGTTCTTGGATGATCGTTGTGAAGAATTTGAGCTCAGCAAACGGGAGATTGCGACTGGAGGCAAAACGCCAGCGCAAATCACACACACAAAAAGGGTCACACATTCAATGGTTGCAGTTCAAGGTGGCAGCTGCACCAAATGTCATCCGGTTTTGGGTCGGAAACTGAGAGTAGTTTTTGACGGATCATTCTGCGATACTAAAGGCAAATCACTAAACGATTATCTCTTTACAGGGCCTAGCATTCAACGCGATCTATTCGCAGTCTGCTTGCGCTCTCGGATGTTCAAATTTGTATTCTCAGCCGACATAGTCAAGATGTTTCGTCAGATTTGGGTGAACAACAAACACCGCGACTTCCAGAGAATAGTCTGGAGAGAAAGGCGATCGAATCCAATCAAACATTATCAACTTTGTACCGTCACTTACGGCACCTCATGTGCACCATTCCTGCCTGTCAGGGTATTAGAGCAACTGGCTACTGATCTTCAGCAGGAATACCCGAATTATGTCGACGACGTGTTCACTGGGTCAAACAGTGAGGAGGAACTGGTACAAAATCGAAAGAAACTCATTCAACTTATGTCCTGTGCTAATTTGGAGCTTGGGAAATGGGTCTCGAACACCTTTCGCATACCAACGGAAGGAACTGGTTCTACACAATCATCACCAGTGAAGGTTCTTGGGCTTTACTTTCAACCTGGCCTTGATACATTGTCCTATAATGTAGGTCTAAAACGAAATGTCGATTGTACAAAACGACAAGTTTTATCGGATGTCTCACGGATCTTTGATCCACTTGGACAATTGGTATTGTGGTCCAATTCAAAATACTCTTTCAACAATTATGGCTTCTCAAATTGGGATGGGATGACAAACTCCCTAAACTACTAGCGGAGAATTGGCTCAAATGGCGAGCAGATTTGGATATTCTACAACACATTCAAATACCCCGGTTAGTTGTCAACGACGTTGTCAATGAATTGCATGGATTCTCCGATGCATCTATAAAGGCATACGCTGCTCTACTGTACAGCAGAGTAATCAACAATGATGGCTCGATTTCTACATCGATTATGGCTGTAAAATCTAGGGTGGCTCCGCTAAAGCAGCAATTTATGGCAAAGTTAAACAACTCACAAGTCTGTTTAAATATTTCAGAAATGAACATACAAAAGGAAGTCAAAATCAATTGTCTGACTGCATTAGTAGATGCAGCTCCTGATGATCAACTTGTTCAACGAGTATCTTCATGGTTGACGCTCGTTCATACGGTTGGCTATGTTCTACGCTTTCTACGGCGCACTAAGGGTCCTTTTGGGGACAAAGGCTCAAACTGTCTTACATATGAGGAAATCAGCGCGGAACGTATTGTATGCTTGCCGCACGCGCAAACCTGCTTCCAGGATGACTATCAATTGCTACTCGCAAATAAACCATTGCGAAGTCGATCTCAGTTGGCTAAACTCTCGCCAATAATCGACAAAGATGGACTACTTAGGGTTGGAAGACGCTTGCAACACTCGCAATCGATCAAGAGAATATGTGAAGAAAATTGGCCATGGAGTAACGCCAATGATAATGCCTGTGAGCTGACACCTTTTAAACAGAATAGGAAGTTTACCTGTTTATATACAACGATTATTGAGCCAAGATCTTACTGGGTAGAGCTAGATAGTAGCAATAGTTGGTTGTTCAAGGGTCCACATAAAACTAAAGCCAGACTCCAATGCGGTAACGAACAGCATGAGGTAGTGGATATACCAGAACAAGGAAGTGGAATCTCAAATCAGGCTGTATAGCTAGGGCAGAAGATAAAATTTTAGTAGCTCATCATAGCGTCCAGTCAGAGTCGTACATAGCTATTAAAATTTCGCACGTAGGCGAGGCGATATTAGTAACACAGCGAATATAGTATGGAATCGAGTAGAAGCAAACATAGCACACCATTTGGCACAATTAGAAAGAATAGGAAGTCTGTTAGCGCAGATGTCGTTAGTAAAAAGAAATATATGAAGAATACAGTCGAACGCATCTGTATTTTATTTGTCGCAAAATTTTCACTTCAAGTTAATGGTCCATTTATACACATATGTATAATTAAGTAACTAATCATAAAAATGAAAATTAAAACAGTGCAAATCGAATATTAAAGTGACCCGGTAATCTTTTTATATTTTTTGTTTTGGTGGTGATACATAAACATACATACATGTATATATATAAAAAAAAAAAGTTTATGCATACATTGATATATGTATAAAGTAAATAACGGCCACTGTTGTTAGTAAATTTGGTAATAAATCTATTGCCAATTTAATTATTTGAGTGCGTCGCGTCGGAGTACAATTAAAGCCAAATAAATTGTCTTGTCTGGCATGAACAGTCATGCCCTTGTTTAATTCGACGAAAGATTCGCTGTCGACCAAGGAGGTAAGGAAAGCTGATTCCAAAGCGGAGATCAAGCCCCAGGCAAAATGCTAAAAATTGAAAGAGCCCAAATCGAGAAATTCTCTTTGGTAATTGTGCTAACCATCTTGAGCACAGGCTTTCAATGTCTAGCACAGAAAATACATACATACATGGTTGAGCTTTACAATAACAAATGCATGCACATATTTACATATATATGTATATAATTACTAGCAAATGAACCGCCTTACCTAACTTTACCTTCGCATTATTAAGAAGCGAATTTTCGAATCATTAGATTCCAATTTTTTTTTGTTTAAGATACTACCATAAAAATTATTCGTCGGTGTTTGCAACCAAATTTCTTTCTTGTTGTTAAGCACAAAAAATTCGCTTTTGTCGCCCGCTAACGCTCGCTCGCAATCTGGTACATGCATACCGTTTAGTGGGTTCGCATTACACATGCACACACACATACATACATACAAACAGAGGGGAAGTTGAGGAATTCGGGAAGTGCGGACGCGTTTTCTTGCCGTCGTTTGTCAGTTTGAACGTTTTTTCCTCCTAAAATAAAGAAACTTGTTGGTATCGCCGGTGCCAAGTGTATGTGCCCACTCACGTATGCTTATTGGTCTGCAGTTCCGACGCTGCTGGCTGGGATTCCGATCATCAGTTTGGTTTTTCTCCGGTCGCTGGGTCGGTGCTCCTGGGTCTGCCGGAGGGGAGCGGGGCGCCTTTCTCTTCTTTTCTCGCCTATTTGCAGCTCCAGTGGTATTGGTGAGGTGGACTTTTCACTTTCACTAGTCGTATTGTGCCCTTCTTTGACACATGCAGAAAAAATACCAGCTGCTGCCAGGTTTGCCACACATTAATATTAGTCAAATCAGCTGAGCTACCAGCACCTGTGTGGCTCGCCCATACCCTCACATCAGCTGATCGTATCCCAAGCTTCTGCCTTTAGGAAATTTCTTCGGCATACTTCCAGGCTGTCTCTGTTATTCGCCTTAACAGACACCCGGATAATAGCAGAGTTCTAAGCGCGCGGCGACAAACGGTCTGCTTGGCGTCGGGTGTGAGATTTAGCCGCTGGTGCAAAAGTTGTAGGTTCGGCCCCCACCTCTGGAAATATCTCTATACTGTTTTTTATTACTAAATTATTTATTTATTTACCTGTTTAAACCAAATTAAATTGGTATAGATTGCCCATAAATTGTTCTCCATAATAGTTCCACTGCGTACATAGTTACTGCTATTTTGTCTATTGTTGTGCTGCGTCAATAGGGGCAATTGTTTGGTCGTCGCCGCCGAGTTGGAGCGGCATAACTCCCATCGTTGCGGCAAGAGGAAATTCTTGTCCTGCGAGGGAAATTGCCTCTAGAGCACGCGGCCGAGGCAATGATAAAGCGGACGCCGCCACCGCAGCGGCAGCATTGCAGTGTGGCGATAGACAAAGTTGGCCACTGGCTATCGGCCGCAGGGCTTAGCTTGGCAGCGCAAAAGACCGAAGTGGTGCTCATTAGCAGCCGGAAGCGGGCAGGTGCGGCCTACCTGCAACGAGTTGGAGGAAATGGGCCATATTCTGGCCTCGATTGCTACCCATTATAGCAGAGATAAGGATGCTAGTGGCAAAATTAACCGCAGCATCACAAATGAGTTTAGGGAGAAGGTGGCTCGACTGCAAGAACTGCACGTAGCAGTGAGCGCTTTGCTTCGAGACCAAGGGCCGATCCCGTCATTGCCAGTGGTGTGTGCCACATGCAGCAAGTCTCCACCTAAACATGTAAGTAGGCAACAGCAAACCGAACTGGTGAATTCACCGTCGAAGCGGGATAAGCTTTGCCAAACGTCACCAGTCGATGACCCATGTCGTCACCAAGCGAGGCCACACCAGCAGAAGGCACAACAGGAAAATCGCCACAGAAGTCTACACGGCCTCAGACGGCACAGTACCAGCAGGGGCAGCAACAGCTACATCAGCAGAGCCAATCTAGTCAACTTGGATCTCAGCAACATACCATGCAGCAGCAGCAGCTACATCCGACTGATGTGCAGCAGCCTAGGGCACAGCAAAATGCCCACAACAGCCAAGAATGGACAAAGGTGGGTCCTTCAAGGTCCTCCCGCAAGCTTAAGGCGAAAAACTACAAAAATCCCGCCCGGAGGCGCTACTAATTCAGGCGAACGAAGGCAACGATGGGAACTCCGGAAATGCACAGCGGACACTACACAGTCCCTTAAGGAGGCGATTAGCCAAGTCCTTGGCGAGGAGGCAGGCGTGAAAGCTCTAACCCGCCATAAGGCAGTAGCCATTTACGGCATGGACGAGAAAGCGACGCCTCAGGAATTAGTGGCCAAGCTGGCTGACCAAGCCAAGGTCGAGGCGACGGCGATCAGAGTAAAGAGCTTCCGGACTAGTTTCCGGAATACGATGTCAGCCGTAGTTTGTGCCCCAGAGGCAGTTGCATTAAAACTCTTAGAGGTGGGCAGAGTTCGTATTGGATGGGACAGTTGCCGAATAAAGGAACTAGACGCGCAACCTGCGCGCTGTTTTCGTTGCCTATGTGTTGGCCACATCGCCGCAAACTGCCCAAGCGACACAGATAGGTCAAATTGCTGCTTCAGGTGTGGCAATCCTGCACACAAGTCTGCAGACTGCTCGGCCGCCGTCAAGTGTTTTTTATGTGCCGAGAAGGGCCTGAGTCCTTTAAACCACATAGCGGGTAGCCGTGTGTGTCCATCCAGTGGTGCCCAGAGGACGCAGAAGGACGCCAAATGATTCAACCCCATTTGAAGTTCTTGCAGTTAAGCCTGAACCACTGCATAGCGGCTCAGGACCTGCTTCAGCAGACTGTGTGTGAGTTGTCGGCGGATATATCTCTACTAAGCGAGCCCTATAGAGTAGGAGAAAATGGTCGCTGGGCCAAGGCATCGTGCGGCAAGGCAGCAATCTGGTGCTGCAGCTGTAACGAGCCAGTCATGAGGACGTCCTATCTGAGGAAGGCTTTGTCAGAGCGCGGATCGGCAGAAACTGGGTGTACAGTTGCTACCTTGCACCCAGCCTGTCATTGGAACGTTTCGGAAGTATCATAGGCAAGATCTCAAACGACGCAAGAGGACGTCAAGGTCTCGTCATAGGAGGGGATTTCAACGCCAGGGCCACCGAGTGGGGCAGCACCCGTACTGACTGCCGTGGCCGTCTTCTCCTCGAAAGTTTTGGCTAACTTAAGCATATCATTGCTTAACGTCGGCACACAACATACCTTCGGAAGGGCCGGCACAGGATGAATAGTGGATCTTTCCTTCGCCAGCGACTGTATTGCTGCCTACACTGATTGGAGCGTAGGCGTGGCATACTCTGCCAGCGACCATGAAATTGTGGCATTCTCCATAGGCAGAAACAGTGCGAACGTTACCGCTTAGGAAATCCTTCAAGCTGGATACTCTCAACCCGTTTTTGTTCGCCGAAAGCTTGGAAGGACTCGCGGTGTGCCCCAACTCAAATGCAGAAAAGGCTGCGAATCTGATTATGTCGAGGCTCGACGAAGCGAGTGTTGCCAGCATGGCCCAGCGTGGGTCATTCTCGCGCCATCACACCCCAGTCTGCTGGTGGAACGTGGCAATCGCTGATGCCAAAAGGGCTTGTCTTCGAGCGAGACGACTATATCAGCGGGCAAGACATTCGGTCAACTTCGAGGCACTCGGTCTGGAGTACAGAAGACGGAGGAAAGCCCTTAAGGTGGCGATCCGGGACAGCAAGCGCGAATGTTTCCTCGAGCTTTGTGATTCGGCAGAACATGACCCTTGGGGCAAAGCCTACCAGACGGTGGTCAAACGAGTGCACGGAAACAGGCAGTCATCCCCATCAGACACGGCCACTGTACGCTCCATCGTCAGCAGCCTATTTCCCGATGCCCCGGAGTTATCGCATGTGTCTCCCTTGGGGACACACCTACATGTAGAAGAGGTCATCGAGACGGTGAGGCGTCAAAAGCCAAAAAAAGCCCCGGGTCCCGACTCTATCCCCAACAACGTACTCAAACTTGCAGTATCGCTACACCCTCATGTGTTCACGGAGTTGTATTCAAAATGCCTACGAGAAGGAGTCTTTCCCATCAGGTGGAAGCTACAGAACCTTGTGTTGTTGCCCAAGCCCGGAAAACCACCAGACGAGCCATCCTCATATAGGCCTATTTGCCTATTGGACACAGCTGGTAAGGTGCTGGAGTCGATGCTTTGCTCTAGACTTGAGTCGACGATACTAGCAGGCGGGGGCTTGTCCGAGCATCAATTCGGATTCAGAAAGGACTCTATCCCCAACAACGTACTCAAACTTGCAGTATCGCTAGACCCTCATGTGTTCACGGAATTGTATTTAAAATGCCTACGAGAAGGAGTCTTTCCCATCAGGTGGAAGCTACAGAACCTTGTGTTGTTGCCAAAGCCCGGAAAACCACCAGACGAGCCATCCTCATATAGGCCTACTTGCCTATTGGACACAGCTGGTAAGGTGCTGGAGTCGATGCTTTGCTCTAGACTTGAGTCGGCGATACTAGCAGGCGGGGGCTTATCCGAGCATCAATTCGGATTCAGAAAGGCCAGATCCACAATCGATGCAATAAACCGTGTGGTTCACCTGGCAGCTGAAGCAATCGACGGCTCTCGATGGAAAGGCGGCAGTAAGGAATACTGTATCGTGGTGACGCTCGACGTGAAAAATGCGTTTAATTCAGCAAGGTGGGATCGGATACTGGACGCGCTGGCAACATTCAACATACCAAGCTACCTGATGAACTGCGTGCGGAGCTTTTTTCGCAACAGGAGAATCCGATACACGACGGATGATGGCCTGGAAGAAAGATGGGTATCGGCCGGGGTTCCACAAGGATCTGTTTTGGGCCCTTTGTTGTGGAACACCATGTATGACGGAGTCCTGCGTCTGGAGTTCGAGCCGCACACACACATTGTCGGATTTGCAGATGATGTAGCACTGGTGGTTACGGCCAAGGATCTTCACGTCGCCGAAGAGCATTGCAGTGTGGCGATAGCCAAAGTTGGCCACTGGCTATCGGCCGCAGGGCTTAACTTGGCAGCGCAATAGACCGAAGCGGTGCTCATTAGCAGCCGGAAGCGCGTCGAAACCGAACGCTTTAGAGTAGGTGACTCCCTCGTGGTATCCAAGCGAGCCATTAAATACCTAGGTGTCATGCTCGACACTAGATTGTCCTTCAAAGAGCACTCGGCCCGGTCCCTAGCCCGTATTTTGCTGAATACGCGTGGCCCGAGGCAAGGACGGCGCCTTCTACTTTCCAGCGTCGTAAAATCGACCCCCCTGTACGCAGTTCCTTCGTGGATTAAATGCGTGGAGGTTAGGAGCTACAGGAGGAGCCTCGAGTCGACTCATCGTCTAAGTGCGATAAGAGTGTATAGCGCTTTCCGCACCATTTCCGATGACGCCGCTCTGGTGATTGCTGGAATGATTCCCATCGACGAATGTGCGGCAATTGCGTCGGCCACGTTTACAGCATCAAGGCAACCAAGTGGCAGTAGCATGACCCAACCAAGAGGACTGGCGCGGCACACGGCATGGCAGCAATCCATGTGCAGATGGCAAGAGAGGTGGGACTGAGGAGGCCCAAGGGAAGGTGGACTCATGCACTAATCTCGGACATCACACAATGGGTGTCGAGGAAGCACGGTGAGGTTGACTTTTACCTTACCCAGCTCCTGAGCGGCCACGGGTGCTTCAGGAGTTATCTGAAGACGTTTCACCACGATGTCTCCGACGAGTACACATGGTGCGGCGCTGGCATCATAGAAGATGCGAGTCATGTGCTGCAACACTGCCCAAGATTTGACGAGGAAAGACACCGGTTGGAGATGGTCATGGGCGAGCCGGTGACGCCGTACAACCTCGCCGGGAGGATGGTCGCAAACCCCAACGTGTGGCAGGCGGCCGCCGCCTTCGCCGCGCACGTGATGAAAAAGCTTAGGCAGTTGGAGAGGGAAAGGTCGGCAAATTAAATAAGTAAACGGTCTGCGATGCAATACCGACAAGTCGTCCCGCAGAAACCGTAATACTTTTTTCTCTTTGTACCCGACTTCATTTGTCTGTTCCCTTGTGTAACCTGATATGTGTACCTGTTAATTGTAATTAGGATATATGTATCTGTTATTTGTAATTATGTTATTAATGTTTTTAAATGAAATAAAAAAAAAAACAAAAAAAAACATACAAACAGAGATTTAATGTTCCATTTCTTTTCGTCGTGTTTTTGTGCTTGCATCGTTGGCGCGCTTACAGCTGGTGTCGCGCTACCCTAGAAACCAACAAACTAGTACGGTATATACTTTTTTCATTACGTTTGAACGAATACCCTATATTTCTGCCAATTTGGTAGGGTATACACCTTTTTCTTTCGTTTGGATAAAATACCCTAGAGTTCAATTGGTAGGGTATATATATTCTTGGTTTCATTGATCATAAATACACTATATATCTTCTCGGTTGACATCAAAGTTGCTGATTGTCAATAAAAATTTGTTCGATGTAAAATATATTTTCAATAAAATGTTTTTTTTTTTTAATTATGTATTTGTATATTATTAATTTTAATTCATTTGAATAAAAACAAAAATAACAAAATAAACAACTGCTGTAAAAAATGTTAAAATTGGAAACAAATCTCAACTTAAAAAAAAAAATAACAGAACACATAACGAAAATATATATACATATATACAAAAAAATGCAGTTCGTTAGCTATAAAATTCGATCGGCTCATACTTGCTCAGCAAGTTTGTTTTGTTCTGTGTAAGTAAACAAATTTGAAATTAGGTCGAGTTCGTCCTATTAAATTATTCATCTTGCAAAAATGGCTCCTCCATCTGGGACGATTCCCAAAGATTAGGATGATGCAAAGAAGCGACGAGCTCTATGCGTAAAAAGTATAAAACGCGTTAGTGACCAATTAATAGATAGAAGTGTTTCGTTCAAAGCAAAAGACTTGGAATTTAGATTGGATATGTTGAATACCAAAACCGAGTCTGCGCTGAGATATCAAACTCGAGTGGAGACATTTGACTCCGACGATGAGTATAGGTCAGAGTTAGAAGGGTTGTGTATTTCGGCGAAATCACAACTTAGGTCCGCATTGAACAATTCGTCCGATACCAAAGGACATGAGGAAAGTACGTACGAACCGCCGGCTCGATCTCGTCTTCCGAATTTACAACTGCCAAGGTTGAGTGGGAAGTACTAAGAGTTTAAAAATTTTATTTCGTTGTTCGAAACCCTTGTTCATAATGACAGGTCAATTCTCAAGATAGAGAAATTTAATTATTTGATCTCGTGTCTCTCCGGTGAAGCTCTAGGAACTGTTAAGGCATTCCAAGTCACCGAGAACAATTACGATAGGCGATCTTAAGCCTTAAAAAAGTTTATGACAACGACTGTCTCATTTTCATGGAAAATATTTCCGCGCTGTTCAGCCTTCCTAAGATGAAACTCCCATCAGCTGCAGCGTTGACACTGTCTCTGCCATTTATGGCTCTCTTCTGTCAGTTGGAGACGAAAAAGTGATCTTAAATTCAATTTTAATTCATTTAGTTATGAACAAGGTTGATTCACAAACAAAGCGCAAGTGGGAAGCAGCTCGATTATGCGACAATCCTGGAGTGAAAAGAATGCGAGGCCACACTAAATCGGCGTCATCATTACATGTCGGCTGAAGAATCAGCAAAGCAATCGGTAGATGTTGTTAGGTCTGATCAAAAATCAGTTTCCACGAGCCATAATCGTAACACCTTTTCGTGTTTTGTCGCAAATAAAAAAGTTGATGATAAGTCCCCAAAATATTCATATTGCAATTCCGAAGACTATAGTATTATTAGTTGTCCGTCGTTTTCAGCGTTGTCGGTGAAACAACGGTTTGATTTTGCAAAATCCGCCCCACATTGTATTAACTGTCTTCGAAAAGGGCACACTGCTAAGTGCAATGCAAAAAAGTGTCGTGTATGCAACAAGTCGCATCATACGTTGATGCACATATACACAGTAAACAGTGGTAGAGCGTTACCACTATCTTCACAAGACGAACAACCTTCCATCTCACATGTTATGCATGTGACGGCTCCGAAGAACACGATTCTTCCTACTGCACTCGTTGGCGTTAGAACAAAAGCTGGTGAGTTCGTGCTGGCCAGAGCTTTGCTCGATAGTTGTTCCTTGCCCAACTTGAAATAGACATGCTCATTGAAGCAGATTCCTTTTACGATCTTTTATCAATAGGTCAGGTAAAACAATGTCCAGGACTTCCAACCCTTCAAAAGACTATCTTCGGATGGGTTGTATCTGGGCGGTACTCTTCTGACGTGGGATTAGTTCAGAAGAGGACAGTCAATTTGAGCTACCAAAACGAAGTCTTATACTCAATTGACAAGACCTTGCAGAAATTTGTGAAATTTAAAGAGATGGCTGAAAGGCAGGCTGGTAAAAATTGAAGGCAATAAGAAGTGACAACGGCCGAGAATTCATCAATCATCAATTCAGTTGACGGTTCCATATAAACCTCAACAGAATGGAGTGGCTGAACGAGCAAACCGGATGCTAGTCGAGATGGCTAGATGTATGCTTTTACACGCAGATATGAAGGAGTTTCTCTGGGCAGAGGCAATAATGACAGAGTGTTACATTCGAAACAGATCACCAACAGCAGCTTTAGTATGACGCCTTGTGCAGGGTATGCGCACTTTTGGATCAATAACACTAGTATCAAAAGCATACAGTTGTATGACAAAGAAAAGCGACAGGTCGTTGAGAAACGGGATGTAATGTTGAAGGATCCGAATTTGGTTTCGAATTTTTAATCCCCAGGTCCGGCACAAACAGTCACAGGTTTGGATATGCGGTGGGACGAATCAAGTAAAGATGACATGGAAAGTGAAGAATTCGTTAGCACTGACGAATCCGATAATGAGCTTTTAGGGCAGAGCGATGGTGAAGCTGGCCAAGCAGACGAACAAGAAGCGGAACAAGAGATACGGCAGGAACGACAGATCGATCCTGGAAGGCCACTTTTGGTTACCGGCATTCCAGTACGTGCTAAGAAAATGTATAACCGTGTAACAAAGTTACATGTAAATGAACTGGATTTGACACAGACACTTGAAGAAGCGATGAAAGGCACGCAATATTCATTCTGGAAGACTGCTATGGATAAGGAATATGAGGATCTGTTGGCAAGTAAGACATGAATACTGGGTGTATTCTATCAAACGGACAAACGGCGTCGATCATACCGAAACCTTCTCACCAGTGTGTCGTTACGAAACGATACGGCTAGTATTGGCTATAGCAGCGGAGCTGAAACTATATCTGCACCAAATGGCTATAGTGTTGGCTATAGCAGCGGAGCTGAAACTATATCTGCACCAAATGGATGTGTGCACAGCCTATCTTAACAGTGACTATAAGAGGCAGCCTCAGGGATATGTGGACAACAGATGTTAAGGCTAAGAAAGCGATATATGGATTAAAACAAGCAGCAAGATAGTGGAATACCAAGTTGAATGCAGCGCTATGTGATCTTCGATTCACTTGTTGCAAGAACGAGCCGTGCCTTTATCAGCAGGATATAAAAGGTAGACTTTGTATGGTACTAATATGTATATGTAGATGATTTACTTATAGCTCGCAAAAGATTTGCCACTTAAGGCAAAGATTGCGACTAAATTTGAATAATGTCAATAAGGGTCCGTTACGAGAGTTTTTGGGCACGCAAGTAGACCGGAATGGTGATATATCAGGCTCAGTACATAAAGGGCATGCTTCAATGACACAATATGGAAGTGTGTCGAGCTACTGGTGCTCCATTGGATGCTGGTTTCCAAGTGGTATGCAGAGACGAGAAATGCATCATACAGGATATGATAATGTATCAGTCAACAACCTAAGAGTTCATGTGGATGCATTAACCTGATATCTACTATTCAGTTATCAAATTAGCGCAAAGTAATAAGGAACCTCACAGTGAACATGTTGCGGGAGTGAAACATGCCATGAGGTATTCAGCGGAGGATCTTAAGTTGCACTGCCGATCGTGTGGACATGTGCTTACGGAATACGCTGACGCTCTTCGACCAGAAAAACAATGCAGTGTAGCGTTGAGCTGCACAGAGACCGAGTACATGACTATGTCTCCAGCGGCAAAAGAGGCTTTGCATTTGAGGCGATTGTTGATCGAGATTGGATGTGGAGACGCTGGGATATGTATGTACGAAATTGTTCGAAGACAATTTGAGTGCTCAATCTCTGGCCAAGAATTCTGTGCTTTATGCTAGATCGAACGACATTGACATCGGACATAAATTTGTTCGAGAGAGATTGATCTGGACTATATATCAACTACGACATTGTAGCAAACGCATAATCATTGTGTCAAGTTATTGAATTTAAAATAAGAAAGAAATTGTAATTGGCTCACAGAATCATATTGACGGAGGGTGGTAAAAATACCACATGTTACTGTTTGCAGCCCTGTATTTTTTGTTCCCTCTGGAATTGACCATTGTACTTAGAAGCTTGTGAGTTATTATATATGTAAGAAAATATGAATATTGTATTTCTTCATTTTCCGCCTTTGAAAGTGTATGGACACTAAACAAAGATAAAGATTTAGTTTAACGTCATCCAATTGAACGTCAACAAAAATAATATTAATTATTAATGAATTAATTAATCAAATTTATATTAAATGTTTTAAAATCTTACTTTGCATTAAGTTAATAAAAGTCCCAGGCAAGCACTTACGATGTCAGGTTAGTCAATAAGCTTGCAATGATTTTAAATGTAAAGAATTCCTTTTTTTTTTTTATCACTTTCCCTCGTTGCAGAGAACGCTTATCAACTTTTATTTTTTTCTCGCGATTAATTTCTTTTCTATAACTTGTAAATTCATTATCGGCTAATATTTCCAGCATCCGAATTTTATTTTCATTTCGCGAATTCTTGTTGTCGCTTTTGTGTATTTGTTTAAATTTAAATAAGATAACAACTTACAACAATACTTGCGTTAACGGTGTTGTTGTTTTGTTTATCTCTTTTACTTTTGTGTCTTTACCGTTTTAACTAACTCTCGCGCTCTTGCGTACAATTTGTTGTTGCATGTGTTCAATTTGACGCGCTCTCCCGCTCTTTCCTATTCTTGTTTGATTTGCGCTCTCGTCTTTTGCCTACCCGCGACTCTGTGATACTTGTTTTTGTTTTTGTGTATTTTTGTAATTTTTATTCTTTAGTTGTGAAGGCTTACTCTGCACATTAACCCTTGTGTCAGAACTGTTCAGTATATTCTTATACACAGATTTTTAACCTTTAGAATTTTTATTTTTTTGTATTTCCTTTTTTAATTAAATTAAACTTATCGATAAAATGGTTGTCTGCTCAAAAAATAATTGCATAGTTGCCACTAATGCGGTTGACTCCCATGATTATATTCTTTGTTGGCTGTGTGACAATGCGGTTCACGTTAAGTGTGCAGGTTACACAGGCAGAATCAAGGAGTCTATTGCTAAAGGCGGTGGCTTAAAAATGGATGTGATGCTTGTCGGGAGGTCGAGAATGAGATGCGCTCTTTCATGAGGCGGACTAGAGATAGTTTTGACACTTTAAGGGCAGGTTTTAATAAACTCCAAGCGGAGTTTACTCATGCACCGTCCACTCCTAATGTACAACAATTGATATCGTTTAAGAGCCCGGTTGTGAATGCTATTAGTACGGAATTACCGGTATCACCTGGGAATGATCGCTTAAATACGATACTTATTGTAGTGTCCGATGTGTCCGGGCAATTACCCATTCCAATGGAAATTGCCGATAGTTCTAAAATTATCGAGGGCCCCGTAAACAAGTTGACTGCTGCAGTGGGTGACTTGTCCAACGTTGCTGCTGCGGCTGACGCTTTGGGACCGCGGCCTCTCGTTGGCATACCACCAAAGAAACATATATTTGTTTCTAGACCCTGTTGCCACATCTGACGATGTAATAGCCTATATTCGGAAGATAGTTAACGTCTCGAATATTGCGGTGGAGAAGTTTAAATTTTCTTATTCTCGGGAAATTTTGTCCTTTAAAATTAGTGTTTCTGCCAATATCTTAGACACTATATGTCGAGAAGATTTTTGGCCGAAACATATATTAGTTTTTTTTTTTTTTTTAACGTTTAATATATATTTGTTGAATCTACTCTTAAATTAGAGCCTAACAACAAGTTTGAGATATTTTTCTTAATCTAGTACTGAAGATATATCCAGGGGATATTGCAGGCGGCCCTAATCATTTATTATTGGGTTGGTCTGTCATTTCTTTTAAGACGAGTTCTATTATTAGTTCGCGTAAGGGAATTGGCAGAACATTAGGGTATACATCCAGCTTCGCAGAATACTTTAGTTGTTGACTACCTATTTCAGATTTTACGGTAAGTATATTTAAATCATTTTGAATGTTGTCGTTCCGTATGTGACACGGAGCCCCAGTGATTGATCTTAAAATCGTCGACTGCGCCCTTTGTATAATGTCGACATTGCTGGTACTTGCATTTCCCCATAGGACGGCACCGTAAGTCCAGATAGGTTTCAGTACGGAGTTGTATAGGAGGACTTTATACTCCTGACGTAGAGGGGACCGAGCATTGATGATCCAATGTAAGCTACTCGCTTTCAGTTTAAGCTGTGACTTTTTTGCTTCCATGTGCTTGCACCAAGTTAGTCTTCTGTCTAGGTAGATGCCAAGGTAAGTGACATCCACGGCTTGAGGAATTGGTACGTTGTTTAGCATTAGAGCTGGACAGTTTCTTCTGTTAAGCGTAAATGTAACATGTTTGCATTTCTGCTCGTTGACCCGGAGGCTTGTATAGGGCAGAGGCTTGTATAAGGCATTTGGATCTGCTGACGAGGTACACCAGCTTTGATTTAAAATTCAGCCGAGACGGAGCTATTACATTTAGCAGCGAATTTTCTATTGTAAAGGTAAGATTCCATGAGTTTGCGGGTGTACTGTGGGAGTTTTTGCCGGGTTTTAAACATCAGACCCTCCAGCCAAACTCTATCGAAAGCCTGGGCAACGTCGAGAAAGACAGCCGCACAGTATTCCTATAGTTTGAATGCTGTTCGTATTTCGGATGTTATGCGATTGACTTGTTCAATTGTCCCATGTTTTTCGCGGAAGCCGAATTGGTGTGAAGGGATTGTGTTCTCCGATGCCAGAAATGAATTAAGTCGGATCTGCTTGACCTTTTCAAAAAGTTTCGAAAGACATTGTGTCGTAGCTTACTAGTATGGTAGTAAGATGCCTCAAACAAGATCGGTATATCTAGTATTTTAGGTTTTAATGTATTCTCAGTTTAGCAAGATACGGCCACACTTGAAAAAAAACCACGCCGACAATAAGAACATTGTAAAACATACTATTAAGAAAATATCCAAAATAAAGTTAAAAGCGTCTCAAAATATAAATAACATAGTGGTCCTTCGAGCCGGATAGCTTTAAAAGCAATCAGCGATAGAAATACAGTCCATAATCAAAACAAAACCATCAAATCAAAAATGTGGCAGTGAAATTTGTTACGGAAACATTGATAAAACGACAAATTCGTGCGTTCAAAGGTTTAATTTATAACAATGTTGAAAAAACACAACATGAGCAGGCAATATCAAAAGAACTAGGCGAAAACGCTTTACTGCGCGTCTGTGAGTTTCTTGACATCGGCGTCGGTGTGAAAGAGACAAGAAATGATTTGGCGGCAAAAATTGTTGACGCCATATCGCTTGTCAGCACCGAAGACTCTGATGGGTCAAATGCAACAGTTCTGGAGCAGCGACTAGTTATACTGGAACAAATTCAAAATGTGGATACAGCATACGTGGACGTCAAGCGAAAAGTGTGCGAAAAGGAGACAAAGCTTATAAACAACAGACGGATACTATCAGAGGCAGATAACAACCCAACTGCAAACTCAGAGATAGACTTAACTAGTGTGCACAATGAAGTACTTATAGTTCAAAGGGAACTAGAACTTCTTCAAGCGGAAGAAGAAGCACTGGTAAGTAAGAAAAATGTTCTGAAAGCAAAGGTCGCACTAACAGATTGTTCTTCCCGCATGTCCGAACGATCTGATCAAACAAAGCGTGTTACAGTTGCTTATAATACCATGCAAAATTGAAAATTGTGAAAACTTTTACAATCCATTACTGCACAAGAGACCCACACAAGTAAATCTAGCTGCCACCACAAACGTCATAGGATGCGTATCTGATTCACCAAAATTTGCAATCACAGTACACGGCGAAAAAGGCTCGAAAGAAACGGTCGCATTCTTGGATGACGGTAGCACCTCCACAATCATGCAAATGAGCTTAGCAAGAGAAGTTGGCATTAAAGGTGACGCAAAACCATTTTGTTTTACTTGGACAGGTGGTGTCTACAGATATG
Organism: Drosophila paulistorum; assembly: GCA_018152135.1. NCBI lineage: Eukaryota > Metazoa > Arthropoda > Insecta > Diptera > Drosophilidae > Drosophila > Drosophila paulistorum. The sequence continues at coordinate 12,521,256 of JAECXG010000822.1, read as the reverse complement.
AGACAGATGCGGAATCGGCAACCATTAATATCAGTGGAAAAAACGGTCCGAAACATCAGCTAAATGGAGTTTGGAATTTGTACCAAAAAATATGGTAGACTATACGAAGTTGCAAGATAGGCAACCCATGGTATTGATAGGACAACGCCACGCTAAATTAATTACCGCACGAGCCGTTATAGATGGTAATGAGCAACGGCCAATGTTATCTAAAACTAAATTACGCTGGGTAGTGCATGGTCCGGCACAAACCAATCTACAAGCATCACGTTTTACTTGCTGTCAAATAGAAGATGTATGTCTACAACAGATGGTTAAGCAACAATTCAGTATTGAAAACTTCGGTGCCTGCACAATAAAGATCGGCAAAACACGGTCGGTGGAAGAGCGGTTAGCAATAGCAAAGGCAGAAAGCTCAATTAAACAAAAGGGTAACTTCTACGAAATTGGATTACCATGGAAATCGGATGACATAAAACTACCGGAAAGCAAGTCAATGGCTTTTCAACGACTCAAATGTCTTGAGCGTAAACTTTTGAGAGACAAGGATAATGCAGAAGCATATAAGAACGAAATAACAAAACTATTGGACAAAGGTTACGCCGTCCAATTAACAAACATTAACGTTCTCAACTCTTCAAAACTGTGGTTTTTACCACATTTTGCTGTTATCAACCCAAATAAGCCCGGCAAGGTTCGACTTGCGTTCGACGCTGCGGCTACGTGCAACGGTACGTCCCTCAATAGCAACCTGCTTACTGGTCCAGACTGGTCAACGTCTATAATAGGAATTTTGATACGATTTCGGCTACATGCAGTGGTAGTCGTAGCTGACATTCGTGAAATGTTCAATCAGGTGAGCATTACAGAATGTAATACTGCAGCACAATGCTTCCTATGGAGAGATCTTGATCAAGAAAGAGAGCCGTCAATATTTCAAATGAAAGCAATGTTGTTTGGAACTACTTGCTCACCATTTCTGGCTCAATTTGTTAAAAATTATAATGCTAACAAATTTAAAGATAAACAACCCGACGCAGCAAAAGCTATATTGGAAAATCATTACGTAGATGATTATCTCGATTCCAAACCTAGTGCGTATGAAGTCATGAACATCATTAGAGCAATCACGAAAATACACTCAAAGGCTGGATTTGAATTGTGTCAATTTATATCAAACAGCGACGAAGTGATGCAATCCATTCCCAAAACTCTCAGAGCGAACAAGTCTACAGCGATGATAGGGGAGAAAATGAACGTACAACAAAAGGTACTAGGAGTATTGTGGGACGCAAAAGGGAACTTCTTCACGTACTCCACTACAGTAATGCATAAAGTTACAGATGATCTGCTTTCTGGCAAACAAAGAGGAATTTATTGTCAGTAGTTAATTCGCTATATGATCCATTGGGGCTCATGACACCAGTGACAATTAAAGGACGAATCCTTATGCGAGATGTATGGGAGTCTGGAATCGGCTGGGATGACCAAATCAAGGGTGATCTAATAAACAAATGGCGAAATTGGATAAAGGGATTAATATCAATCGAAGGCACCAAAATTCCAAGGTGTTATAGTTCTAATCTGAGCAACGCAACGGTTGGCTGAAATGATAAGCCATGAATTACAAATCAACATAGATCAACGTTACTTTTGGACTGATTCACGAACGGTTCTTAGCTGGATTAACAGCGATAAACGTATGGATGTTTTTGTCGCAAATCGAATAGGTGAGATTTGTGAAAAATCGGTAAGATCAGAGTGGCGCTGGCTATCAACGAATGAAAACATCGCAGACGTCATAACGCGTGACAACATATCACACCATAAACTTCATAAACAGTGGTACAATTTCTACAAAGACCAGAATCCACTTGGGATCTTTAAAAACCCATTATAGAAGAATCCGACCAAACAGGGGTCGTAATGGTACTTCAAGAGATGGAACACCCAATGGAAATACTCCTACAAAGAATTTCCGGATACAATAAATTGATTTGCAGTACTGCCTGGATTGGGAGATACATGAACAACTTAACGAAACGAAATTGAATGGGCGGAAACTGTCTGGTGGAAGGTTGTACAGAAACAACTATATCAGGACGATCTAATCAGCCTAAAAACCAGAAAGCCTTCTTCCAAATTGAGGTTGTCCAAATATTGTGTGTACCTGGATGACAAAGGCATAATGCGAGTGGATAGCAGAATGGAACGTGCAAAAGAGGTATCGACATATACCAAAACCCCAGTTGTTCTCGATGGCAAACATACCTTTACTCGGATGCTGATCAATAAAATTCATGTCGACGCACAACATATCGGAACACAGGTAGTAGTACATCAGTTGAGGAAGGCATACTGGATGCCAAAATTAAATAGGATCATCAGGACAACGATCAACGCTTGTGTTTGGTGTAAACGCAAAAAGGCAAAACCACAAACACCAAAAATGGGCTTCCTACCCGAAGAAAGGTTTTTCAACCACAAAAAACCATTTACAGCAACAGGCGTCGATTACTTCGGACCATTTTACACCAAAGCAGAAAGAGGAACCCGAGCCTCAAAACACCTCCGCAAACGGTACGGAGTAATATTCACATGCCTGACTACGAGAGCAATCAACGTGGAGATAGCTCACTCCCTAGACACCGATTCATGCATAATGGCAGTTCGAAGAATGATAGCTCGACGTGGACCTATACTAATCATCTGGTCAGACAATGGCACAAATTTTCGCGGAGCAGCACGCGAGTTACAAGAGGCCCTAGAAGACCTGGATAAGTGTGCCGTAAAAGAGTATATGGCAAGTATTAAAATAATTTGGAATTTCATTCCAGCAAATGCACCAAATTTCGGAGGCTGCTGGGAGCGACTAGTAGGCTGTTTTAATCGGGCAATTGAAGCAGTTTTAGCTGTAAACGCAAATCCCAGCGATAAAATGTTGCAAACAATTTTTATGGAGGCATAATATCTCGTCAACAGTAGGCCATATATTCTGGAATTTGTTGACTCTGACGACGAACTTGGTCTATGTCTAAACGATATTTGTATCCCGCAAAGCTGCACACTCCATGGCCCAGGCAACTTTACTTCCAATACGATGGAAAAACGAGCTTGGAGAATCTCGCAGTACCAGATCAGCTGTTTCTGGAAAAGTTTCATTAAAGAATATCTTCCCACACTTATACATCGGGAGAAATGGCATAAAGATGTGCCAAACTTGGTGGTCGACGACATAGTTGTTATGAAAGACAACACCCCGTGAAGATGGAGTTGTACGGGTAGTCGAATTGAAGACGGCAAAAAACACGTATCGTCGCCCGGTCAACCGTTTATGCAAAATAGGAGTCAAGCGGTACGATGAGAAGGATCGTGCTCCAAAAAGGGATTTCGCACTAGGGGCCGCTATGTCGTAGCTTATTAGTATGGTAGTAAGATGCCTCAAGCAAAATCGGTATATCTAGTATTTTAGGTTTTAATGTATTCTCAGTTTAGCAAGATACGCCCACACTTGAAAAAAGACCACGCCGACAATAAGAACATTCTAAAACATACTATTAAGAAAATATCCAAAATAAAGTTAATAAGCGTCTCAAAATATAAATAAAACATGGCAGCAAACTAATTGGCCTATAGGATGACAGATGGGTTTTGTCCTTTCCCACTTTAGGAATCATGATGATAGTGGACCTTTTCCATTCTCTTGGGAAGTAGCCAATTCTTATTATAGCGTTGAACAGTTTGCAAATGTTTTGTATGGCGATGGTAGGGAGTTCTAGGATCATTTTCGGTGTGATTAGGTCATGTCCAGGGGCTTTGTTCGGCTTTATGTGGTTTTTAATAACTGCAGTGATCTCATCCGATTGGAGTTCCGGGTACTCACTATCCGCTAATGTGCTCGAAGGGGAAGTACAAATGAGTTTGGATTGTTTGTTGGATTTGGCTGGAAAACCATTTTAAGATGTGTGGCAAATACGGATGCCCGGCGAACAGTCAATGTGGGCACTCATGTACATTTTAAATTTAAGCCAATTTGTTTAGCTGTTTGTAAGCCTATAGGGGCGATCAAGTAATTGAGGTCTTGTTAATAGTGTGAATAGCACTGGAGAGTGATCGGAGGTTAAATTTTTGGCCAGAGGGCCTAGTTGTACACGAGTTTGCGCCCAATAAGCGCTCCCGTCCGTTGCCCATCGACCTTCCAAATTTATCTTCTGCTTCAAAAAAATAATAACGTCCAGTCTTTGCATTCATTATCAAAATGTAAGAGGACGTCTTAAAAAGCTCTCAAAACTGTTCTGTGATTGCCAAAACTTTTCGGCTGACATAGTAGCTTTTTCTAAAGCTTGGCTTAACTCCTCTGTTTTGGATAATGAAATTCTTTCTAATAACTTTATTTCTTATAGGCTTGATCGGTGGAGTACTCATTGCTGTCAACTCGAATCTGTGTTCTAGTGTTGTGCTTTCTTAATTCCTTCATCTCAACATGTTTTTCTTGATAGCCTACTTAAATGTCCACTGTATCAGTTGAATTCTTTTCTTAACTCATCTAAAAGACTCTTTGATCTTGCTTTTGTCTCGGATCCCACTGTTAGTGCTGTATCACAAACACAGCCCCTAGTGAAACCTGAAGATCCTTATCACCCTAACATTGAAATTACTATTTCTTATAATTCCGTTACTAATTCATTTAATAACATCTCAAATTCTCGTCGTCGATGTTTTCGTAAAACAAATTTCAATCTTCTTAACAGCTTTATATTCTCTTTTGATTACTCATTTCCATTTGAGTGCTCTGCTCTTAATTCTCTAATTGATAAATGCGTTCCTTATGTGAATGTCACTACCGTCTCCAGTGCGCCGGTCTGGTTCACACGTAGGCTCTCTAATCTCCGTAACATTAAATCAAGATATGTTGATTTTTGCGACCTTTTTGTTGTTTAGAGTTGTATGTTTTTCCGGCTCGAGGTCAAATGTTGGGCGAATAAAAACAAAAAATAAAAAACACAGTTTGTTCTTATTTTCGTTCCGATATATTTCGACCACTCATCGGTGGTCGTCTTCAGGGCAACTATAAATAACATTGAATTGTGATTGACATAATATTAATTTAACAACAAGAAAACACCTACTTAGTTTTACACGTCCGCACACTGTGACGTGGAGCTACACACTGATTTGTCCCTAATAAATGCCTGTATAAATGCGCGCAGTTGTCCGTATTTACCTTATAATTAAGTCTTATATTTGTCGGGGTATTTATTATGTGCAGCATCTCCAAAGTGTAACGTTTGTTGTAATGTTGTTCTTGGTCTATTATATTTACTTCGTCAAAATTTGGGGAATGTCCACTGGCGGCACAGTGGGCCATAAGTGCCGTTTTTGGTGCATTGGAGTGTTGACGAAGTTTATAGTCAGATCTATGTTGCGATAGTCTTGTTTTTAGCCTCGATTTTGTTGTCCCTATATATATTTTATCACAGTTTTCTTCATTAGTCCCATTGCACGGTATTTTATATACTACGTTGCTCTTGTCCATTGTATCAATCCTACTTTTTGTTCTGTTAAAAATACTCCGTAGTGTGTTATTGGGTTTATGTGCTATCTGTATTTGTTCGATGTCATAGCAATCTGAGTTTGCTAATCTTTCCGATAGTTGTGGGACATATGTGACGGACATAAAGCGTTTTGTCATCTTTGTTGGTTTTCTTATTGCGAGATTTTAGTAAAGTCCTTATGGTGTGGTTTGGAAAGTCATTATCCTTTAAAATTCGTCGTATTTCTTCCTTCGTTTCTTCATGAAAAATTGGGTCCGATATATTAAGCATCCGTTGTATACAACCTCTTGCTGTATTCATTAACATCGACTTCGGATGTTTGGAGTTGAGGTTAATTATTCGTCCTGATGCTGTTGGTTTTTTGTACCATTTTAATTTTAGTTCATTTCCTCTTCTGTGTATTGATGCGTCTAGATATGTTAATTTGTTGTCATTTTCTAATTCTATTGTAAACTTTATGTTCCTGTCAAATGAATTTAGGTTGTCAAGTGTGTTTTGGATCTCGTCTTCTTTACTTATGGCAAAAAGGTCATCTACATATTTCGTCATAACTCTAGGTGGTCGCTGTAGCGTTTTCATCATCTTGTCTAAGAGTTCTTCCATAATTATGTCAGCTATTATAATATTACCGATAATTATCGGTGACGCTGGTGAGCCCATAGGCATTCCTTTTAGTTGTGTGTATATCTTGTCTTTGTATCTGAAATATCTGTTCTCTTGTATACAAAAACGTACTATTTCCATAAATGTTAATTTTGGAATGTTGGTGTCGCTTTTATTTTAATCCACTTTTCTCTAATGGTGTCAAGTGCCAATTCTATTGGAATACTTGGAAAAAGTGAGACTACGTCAAATGAAATTAATCTTTCATCGTCGCAAATGTATGTGTCATTAATCCTTGTCTTAAATTCTGAGGCGTTCTTTACGTTATATGTTGAGTCTGCCGTTATATTTTTTAATATGTTAACTATATATATTTGCATAGTCCGTATGATGGAGAACCAATTGATGAACAGATTGGTCTCAATGGCGTACCTTCTTTGTGAATTTTAGGTAATCCATATATTCTTGGTGGAATTGATGTGGTTGTTATAAGCTTATTTCTTTCGGTCCGTGAAATAAGTTCATGTTTGTATAGTTTTTCTACCAATTCGTTGTTTTTGGTCTGTAGTCTAGTGGTTGGGTCCTTCCTTAGGGTTCTATATGTATTTAAATCGTTAAGTATACTATCCATTTTTTTGTCATACTCAGTCTTATCCATTGCAACTGTCTTATTTCCTTTATCTGAAGTTAAAATTAATATGTCATCATTCTGTCTAAGAAATTTCCTTGTTTGTTCCACTGTGTCAAGTATTGCACGATCAGCTGCGTCTTCTTTGTTAGATGTTTTGTGGTCTTTTATTAATAAAGAGAATTTTGTGCGTGCTTCCTCTTGTTTTTCTTTGTGTTTAAGAGTCTGTACTAGCTCCTCTCCGTCTGTTATATATTTAAAGAGAGGGAATTTTCTCTTCTCTACTGGGATTGCGAATTTAGGGCCTTTCGCCAGTAACGCTTTTACGTCGTTCGGGAATTCTATATTCGTCTTATTTACAAACCAATCGTTTGTGTTGTTGTTGTTGTTGTTCAAGAGAACGCTGTTCCGTTGTTTTCGTAGTCTCTCATGTTTGGATTCATGATGTCTCTTTAAGGTTGTTGTTAATTTTTCGGCTATTGTGTTCTCACACTTCATAAATGTTTTAAAATCATTTTCGTCGAGCTGTTCTTGTAACTTTTTTGTTGCTTTTTCCTTCGCTTTGTTTTGTCTGGCTAGTATGTTATGTTTATGTTTTATTAATAAGCTTAATATCTTTGTGTGAAAATTATGCGTATGTCTTTCTAATATTTTGTTAATGTCCGAATGTGTGTCAGTATCTTTTGTGAAAATCATCTTGTATTTTGAGTAATTACTGATAAATTTTGAGACTAATTTTGATTTCCTATATTTTAAGAAAAATTTTATGCTAGACTTAAGTTTTACTAATTTTTTTGTTGTTGATTGATACTTGTTAATCACCGTCTTATATTTGTTATAGTTGGACTTAATTTCTGCATAAGCCATGGTGTTGGAATATGTTTTCGGCGTGCCTTCCGTTCAAGTTATATGTTAATTTTTGCGACCTTTTTGTTGTTTAGAGTTGAATGTTTTGCCGGCTCGAGGTCAAATGTTGGGCGAATAAAAACAAAAATAAAAAACACATCAATGAGAACAAACTGTGTTATTTATTTTTGTTTTTATTCGCCCAACATTTGACCTCGAGCCGGCAAAACATTCAACTCTAAACAACAAAAAGGTCGCAAAAATCAACATATAACTTGAACGGAAGGCACGCCGAAAACATATTCCAACACCATGGCTTATGCAGAAATTAAGTCCAACTATAACAAATATAAGACGGTGATTAACAAGTATCAATCAACAACAAAAAAATTAGTAAAACTTAAGTCTAGCATAAAATTTCTCTTAAAATGTAGGAAATCAAAACTAGTCCCAAAAAAGCTTAGCTACTTTGTTCAATTAATTATTATCTGTCTTTAGCTTAAGCTTTTTCGTCGATTGCTGTGTTAGTTGACGTAAAATAAATTAATAAATAAATAAATAAAAAATAAATAAATCTAGCAGTGTTCTTGCAGTGATCCGATTACGCGGAATCTTCGTTACTGCGAAATCAATCAAGCCATACACTGTCTGTGGATCTGTGGGCCAATAAGTAGGCCTACCCGGTGAGACGCAATCCATCTTATTGAGTGGGTTGACTATTGTATTGTACAACTGCTTGCCTTTAGGATTTACCAGGTGAGATCCCAGTGCGTATGTTTGGCGTTATAGTCCCCTGCTGCAATGAAGCGTTCTCCGAGTGTGTTAAAGAAACCGGTGAGTTCCTTTTCAGAGATTGAGAAGCGTGGTGGGCAGTACAGGGCAACCAACGTAGTGTTGCCGCAGCTGGTTTGGACGGTTATAGCAGTTGCTTGTAGGTGCTGTGTTTCGAATCTGTTGAGGAACGAGTGTTTTATACGGTTTTTGATTAGGATACCAGTCCCGCCATGAGCTTTTCCGTCTGGATGGTTTGAAGGTATATTTTGGTATTTGAAAATTATTTTTGATATTAAATGTGTTTCCGATATCAGCATGACGTCAATTTCACTTTAGTCTAGGAATAGTTGCAGTTCATTTTTGTGCTTGGAGACGCCATTAGCATTCCAAAGACATAGACGTAGGGAAGCCATTATTTATTCTCGATAAGCTTCTGGATAAGAAGGTTTTGATTCCGCATCAGTTCCTGCATACAGTTTTGCATGAACGTCATAAAAGTGGTCATGTTTTGATTAAGTGAGATCAATAGGGCCTCTAAGCCACTTGGAGTTTGCTGGCCAAGCTCTGGTGCGCTAGGTTGCGGATTCTGTAGATGGTGGAGTGACGGGGTCTCTTTCGCAGGCTCCGTCTGTCGAGTTCGGAGTACACTAGCGAAGGATACACTAGGATTGGTTGTAGCAGGCATGTTAGATGATCTAACAGCCTTGGCGAAGAATACCTCCGGTGTGGTTTTGGAGGCGTTGCAGGTGATTTTTGGTCCAGCTGGGGGTTTACGCCCGTTTAGGTGCGATTTAAGATCATTGAAGACAGGACATCCCCTGTAGTTGGCTGTGTGGTACCCTCCACAGTTACTGCATAGTCTTAGTGCGACGTTGTTTCTGTCCTTGGTGCAAATGCCATCTTTATGATGTTCGCCGCAGCCAACACACACTGACCCAAGATTGCAATTGTTAGAGGTGTGGTTGTATTCCTGGCAGTTTTTACACTGAGGTGGTTGGTATCTCTTATGAGGCTCCTCTACGGTGATTCTTCTGTGCAATAGGAGCTGAAGGTTGTAGATTGGGTGCATTTCATTTGGCTTCGACCGCTTTGCATCTGGTTGGAGCTCGATTTTAAAAAGCGGCTGTGCGACTTTATTCCTGTTGATGATGTTGACAACGGAACCGCAAACCCTTTTTCGGCCAATGCGTCTGCTATTTCTTGAGGTGGGACCGATGGCTCGATCCCCTTTAACACAACCTGGAGCCCTTTACTGCTTTTTAGTTGGTAGGTATAAAAGTTGATGTTAGCATTACGGAGGTACTTTTCGATGATGCGGAAATTGTCCTCAGTTTGGGTTTGACATTTAATTTCTTTTATGTTACCCCTGTTGAGAGGGGTTACAACAACATTATTTGCCCCTACTGTTTCTACTAGCTTCGAAATCAGGGCACTGCAGTTGACTCCACGGATGTATAAAGGGGGTGGTCTAGCCGATTTAATTTTATCTACAGCGCCGGCTTGATCGTCTTGCTGATCGGCAAGAATTTTAAAACGATTCCCGCTTAGAAGTGCTACTCGTTCATTTGTTTTGGTTATTTTCGGCGTATTGCCACTTTTTTTTTGCGGGCTTAGCTTCCGCTTAATTATTTTAATATATCTATCCATTCCAGTTTGGACAGAAGGCGTTGGGTTTCTTGTCGTGGCTGACTCTGGGCGACTTGTCGTTGGCGTAATAAAATAAAAGCTACAAAAAATATATACATATCCTTTGTATCTACTATCTAGCTACTACTGTCCTGTTTCATTCCTTACAATTACTAGATATTTTATCGATAATTCTACTGTATTTATTTTCTTATTGTAGATATTTTGATTAACTACCTTATGTTTTTATACCATACACCCATAGGGTGAAATGGTATATTAAAGTCGCCAAAATGTTTGTAACAGGCAGAAGGAAGCTTTTCCGACCCCATAAAGTATATATATTCTTGATCAGTATCAACAGCCGAGTCGATCTAGCCATGTGCGTCTGTCCGTCCGTCCATCCGTCCGTATGAACGCGTAGATCTCGGAGACTATAAGAGATAGAGCCACCAAAGTTGGTATGTAGGCTCGTGTAGTATGTAGAGTCAACAAGTTTATTTCAAATTTTTGCCACGGCCCTTTCCGTCCCCGCAATTAAAAAAAAAACGTTTCTCTCAAGAACTATATATTCAAAAACTAGAGACACCATATTTGGTATGTATATTTTCTTAGTAAATTCGCACATTTTGTATGTATAAAGATTTTGCCACGCCCCCGAAATTTGAAAAACTCGATTATCTCCCGTCATTTTTTACCTTGTGAAATCAAATTTGGCACACTTAAATTTGGTACTAATAATACACAGCAAAATACCAAATTTGATCGAAATTGGACTAAAAATAGCCAAGTTATGCATATAAACGTTTTTCCATAAGGCCGGCGTCGTCCGTTGGCGAGTGGGGGCGCTTAAGTGAGCGATATACTAAGATATACTTGTAAAAAGCATTTGTGCAGAATTTTTTAAAAATACGTAAATGCATGTGGTATTATAAATTTGAAATATTTGTTTTACTGGTGTATGGTACACCGAAGTCTGCGAGACGACTTACTTAATTCATTCTACTAATATTTGAGCTCTTATAAGTGCACATTGTAACCTATATTTAACTTCTTTGTTGTAACCTTCAACTTTACAGACTGGATATATATCATTGGATGTCATGTAACTATAGGGGATGGGAATTTTTCCAAAAAATAATTCGAAAGTACAGTGTTCGTACACTGACGATGGCGTGGCGTTGTAACAATAAGTGTAAAAATAACAATATATGTAAGCCACGTATTTAAAGCTATTTATTATATGTTCTATCATTTTGTTCAATGGTTCATATTTTTTGTTGATAATATGCTGCAGAATTGACGAGGAAATTTCCCAAAAGTTGATGTAATTTGATTTGATTGAATTTTGATTTTTATACTATACACACCCATAGGGTTAAATGGTATATTAAAGTCGCCAAAATGTATGTAACAAGCAGAATGAAGTAACATACCTGTTCTATAAAAGTAGGTCATATTATTAACTTACCGTAACTGCTTCATTACAGGGTGTGGTTTTTGAATTCAAAGGAATAAATCCATCTTCGGAAGAATTTGTTTTATGTTGAACATATGTTATTTGAAACGGAACATACGGATTATTTGCGTCTCCCATATAATTAAACCATTTCGTAGGACTGCACCGTGATGCAGGATACACTCCACACATGAGATCTAAAGCTAATTGACCAGTCTGTGGCACAGAAACCTAAAAATAAATAAATAAAGCAACATTAACTTGTTAATAAAAAAGAACTTTAAAAATAAACTACAAATAAATAATAAATAAAATGTTAGAACAATTTGTCTAGATTTCGACCTTATGGAAGTTAATCAAAACTGAGTTTTAGCTGGGCTTCAGGTCAATCAATCTTACTTACTAATTTATTTGTAAGAATTTAAATCATAGGCAACACAAAAGGTGAACAGGTTGTCTGTATAGCTATTTCAAGAACCACCAAGTTCTATCATCAGCAGACTTTCCTAAAGAATCCACAGTTGTAATGGCCATACCATATCTTCAACGCTAAAAGTATTTGGGAATTCCAATGACATGAAGCGAGAAAAGAACGGCAAAGCTTGCAACTGCAGATTCCACCTTTTTTATGTGCATACCCTTGGGCGCCATCGGAATTAGTGTAAAGGGCTTCGCTTTAACCAACTAACCGTCGCGCAAAAATATTTTGTTAAAGTATGTTGTACTATATGCAAAAAAGATGGTTTACAGCAAATGTAACACAGTAAAACAAATATTTCGAATTTATAATAACAAATGCATTTACATTTTTTTTTAAATTTTCATTACATGCTTTTTTTAAGCATATCTCAGTATCTCGATTTTGATCAAATTTGATATTTTGCTGGGTATGGGTATCAAATTTAAGTGTGCCAAATTTGACAAATTAAAAAATTACGGGAGATAATCGAGTTTTTCAATTATACATACAAATTGTGCGCATTTACTAAACAAATATACATACCAAATATGGTGTCTCTAGCTACAATAGTTTTTGAGATAAAGGTTTTTTTTTATAATTGCGAGGCGGAGGGGGGCGTGCCAAAATTTTGTAGCAACAAATGTCTGCGCGCTTAATAAAGGATTAATCATACCAAATTTTATGTCTTTAGCTATTAGTCTTTAAGAAAATAACTTTTGTTTAAATAATCTTGACCACCGTAGGTAATACACGAGTATACGTACCAAATTTGGTGACTCTAGCTTTTATAGTCTCTGAGATCTACATGTTCATACGGACAGACGAACGGACGGACAGACGGACGGACAGACGGACGGACCGACAGACAGACGGACGGACATGTCTAGTTCTATAAACTTTATGTGGGCGGAAGCGCTTCCTTCTGCCTGTTACATACATTTTGGCGACCCTAATATACCATTTCACCCTATGGGTGTATGGTATAAAAAGAGTGCTACCTATGCTGCACCATTTGTAGTACGCGGCGATTTTTGCGCCACTACCATAAATAGAAACAAAACAAGCAATTATACATAAATACAAATTTTTATATATTTATATATTTATGTATATATGTAGCTACAATGAAGGGCACACTAACCCACTGGCCATCAACTTGATGGATAATAGCACCGCCCGCCACACGCCGTCTAAGGAGGCTGCACACATTGCACCTGCCGGACCGGGTTTTCCGGAGCTAGATGAGGACTGACCCTTCAGCGTACCTGATTTTCTTCACTTTCCTCACATATCTCTTTCCTCACATAACTTCTTTTAAATATTCTCACATGTCAATGTATGGTCATGGTATTTGCTTATTATCCTCTGTTGGATAGATTGCAAATTGGAAGAACCCAGTTAAATTAAAAAAAAAAAAAAAAAAAAGAGGGACGGGGCTAACTTCGACCGAGTCAAAGTTTGTATACTCATGCTATTTTTTTGGTAACTCTTTTCTTACCTATAGCCATCAAAGTGGAAAAATTTTTTATCTAAGAAGGCTAATGTTTGTGAAAGAACGGCCTACAATCTTAGCAAAGGAAATAACGAATATCTTCGATCAAAGTCACTGTTTTTGACCGGTCGTTCCTATCGGAGCTATATGATATAGTTACCCGATATTTATCAAATTTGGCATAAGTAGTTGTTTATATGTTTAATAAACTCACCAATATTAAATTTTAAAAGCTTAGAAATAACCGAAGTTCTTGAGAAAAGTCACTGTTCATGACTTTGCTGTTTGTATGGCAGCTACATATATAGTGGTCCAATCCGGCTGAATCCGAGATATACAACCCCTGCAGTATATACAAGACTACATGCAAAATTAGCTCTGTAGCTCTTACGGTCTAGGAGGAGTTCGCGTTGACAGACGGCCGGACATAGCTATTTGAACTCGCCTCGTCGTGCTGATCAAGAATATATATACTTTATATGGTCGGAGATGCTTCCTTCTATGCGTTGCACACTTCTGACCAAAATTAATATAGCCTTTTTGCAAGGGTATAAAAACATTTATATTTTATACAAGACCGACCCGACACACGTTGATTTGCCATATACTCTAGTCGGCATAAATATTTTGACGATATCGTTTTGTGCCTCTTGAAGCTGTCCATGCGTATTACCGTTAAATAACGGTGCGATTAAATGACTATCAAAACAAAGAATCTATTAACAGCTATGTGCATTCTCTTTCTGCTTATAAGAATGCAAGCGAACATCGAATTTCTGCGTGGCATAAGTATTTTATCGAAACTTTCGTGCTTATTATCTCGCAAGTTTAAGCAAGAGTTACAAAAAATTGTTTTCCGTAGTTACGCATGGGGAAACATGGGGAAAACGTCAGAGTTAAGCCTTGTTATTAGAGCTTCAATCGTATCGAAGTTTAAAGCTGGAGTTGGCGTAAAAGATATTGCAAGTGAATCTAAACTGTCGCGTCAAACAGTACATTATCAAATTAACAAATTCAAAAAGTATAATACTATTAACAACTTGCCAAGATTGGGTACTAAACGCAAAACAACGGTAAATGAACACAGAATCCTTTTGCGGGAGTTCAAGAAAAACATTCATTTAAAGCCTCAATCTGCTACAAATGAATGGAATGGGATGGCCAATAACCCAATAAGTGAACGTACTGTTAGAAGACGTTCGAAAGAAGCAGGTATCAATACTTACCGAGCGAAGGAAATACTTTACATCTCTAAAGTAAACAAGTCGAAAAGATTGGCTTTCGCAAAGGAGCATCAGCATAAGCCGAAAGAGTTTTGGAGGAGCGTTCTTTGAACAGACGAAAGTTCCTTTGAATATAATTCGTCAAGGCAAAAGATTTTCGCCACGCTGCCGCTGGTACAACGAAAAAAAATAGGCCAGTTTGCCAGACAGTGAGTCATGGTGGGGGTTCCATGATGTTCTAGGGATGCATTTCACACAATGGGTTGGGTGACTTGGTTCCCATTGACGGATCGATGAACCAAGGCCAATATTTGAGAATCCTGAATGATCACGCTTTCCCTTCCGGAGACAGGCTTATCAGTGAGTCATTCATTCTGCAACAGGATAATGGACCATGCCACAAAAGCAGATTGATCACGATACTTTTGAAAGATGTTGGTGTCAATACTTTCTAGTGGCCACCACAAATTCCAGACTTGTTATTGAAAACGTGTGGTCCCTCATTAAGCGGGAGCGAATTGCATCTTTGCATAAAAGCAAAGAGGAAACAATTTCTGAGATTACTTCCATTTGGAACGAAGTGTCCACGGACATCCTTGAATCTTTAGTGGACTCACTTCCAAGACGGCTGCAAAAAGTTATTGACGCTAAAGGGGACTACACATTCTATTAAGCGAAACTATATTTCAAAGTCCTTTTATGTTTCAATTGATATTTCATTAATAGAAATCACTCGTCAAAATACTTATGCCATCGGCTGAAAATCAATTTAATTCATATCTTTGAAAATTTCAAAGAAATTATTTTTGTTCAATTATTCTTAAGTTTGAATTACCAACAGGCAAGAAAGAAAAAAAAACTATCTAGTTCTACAGAGCCAATAAAAAGATAAAAGCAAAAACACATCACTTTAGTTTTGCCAAAATATTTATACCGACTAGTGTAAATAATTTCCTAGTAATTTTTAGTGTAGACAAAAATAGCTTACTTATTGTAGGTATCAGAAGTGATACCTGTAGACATCTGGCGGGGACAATTAATTAAATGACGATTGATCAGTTATCGACCGGAGAGGAAAAATGATTAAATTACTAAAATGGCTATTAAAAAATAAGTGTTGATCGTAGACGGGTGAAAATTGAGGATTGTATGTATTTTTGTATGTTGTATTATAAAAAAATTGAAATTAAAAATTTTGTCTAAGAAATAAACATAAAAATTTAGTGTTGAACATTTAGGATGAAAAATAGATGTTGTTCGATTCTTATAGATACCGGATAAGCACAAAAAATTTCATCAAAATCGGTCAAGCCGTTTCGGAGGAGTATCACTTCGAAAACTGTGACACGAGAATTTTATATACATATATAGATAACAGGTATAGAAGAAGAAGATAGATAATCATTTGATGAAGTACACATACGCTGTCTTAACAAGCAAAATATGTGAACTTACCCAACTGAAAAGCATAAGCCACAACAAGTAATATAAATTTCCGACTGATTCAAATTCAAATACGATAAAATTATTAGTAATAAACATTATTAATCATTTAAATGTTTACAATATAAATAATCTTTCCATTTTATCATATCCTTAACTACTGAAGTCTAATAATAATAATTTTGAATCCAATACATGCATAAAAAATATATATCTATCATTTCGCAATTACTATGGGGTGTGTAGAAAGCAAAATTGTAGACCCAAAGGCAAATGTACTCAATTAGATACATGTTGCACCATGGGATTCTCAAAATAATCTAGGAACAATTCCAAGATTTTCATTTTCATAATTGTAATAATACTCCTTTGTCAATTCATATTAACAGTGTATTCCATTCATAGGCGTAGCATAAAATAAAGATATACATTTGAGTCAAGCTAATGATCTTGACAAAGTGTAGAATTTTCCATTATGACAGATTAGGAACATATCATAAATGAAGCTCGCGATACTAAACAGAAACTCTACAATTCAATTCAGTGCCTCTCCCAGGATAGGAATATATCAGAGGGCACCATTGAAAAACAATCCAATATTATAAAAGTCCTCTTAGAAAGAATCAGGCTTCTCTTAAAAACCCATTACAACAGCCTTTCGAATCCCATCAAATAGCAGCTCTAGTCTTCTACAATGATTGCAAGGAAATAACAACATTAACATGAAAACGACAAAAAATAACATTTAAACAAGTTTCTGATTTAAACACTAGTATAACTTTACATGTTTCAGAAGAAAAAATGACGCAAACAGTGGTTGAGTTCATAAATACAGCCACCAAGCTTTTACCATACTTTGATGGTGATATCTAAAATCTAAAGGACTTTCTTGGAGCGCTTCGAATACCTAACACTATAAAAGAAACACACGAAGCCAAAGCCATCGAAATTATAAAGTGTAAACTAAAAGGTGAAGCGGGTAATACCCGAAACTCTGAAACAACGATTGATGAAGTAATCCAAAAACTGTCAACAATCTTTAAGGGTGAATCAGTAGACCTTTTAACAGCAAAAATTAACAACTTGCTAAGAAATCCCAATAACTGTGTTTCATACACAAAGGAAATTACTGAATTGACCGAATTGAGGCGCATATTTTTCGGATGGTCTTTCAAACGACCAATCCATAAAATACACAACCAAAGTTGCGGAGAATGCTATGTTAAGCATAAGAAGAATCAGGAAATGATATAAGAATCAGGAAACTTTGATTCAGCTAATCAAGCCATCGCAAGATTTACCATTCTTTCGGTAGAATCAGTTTGCACAGACAATTTCCAAAATAATACCATTTCTTATGCCCAGCATAATTACCACGGTAGACGCCGCTATAACAACAATGGTAACTGGAGAAACAACTCAAACTGGAACAACAACAATGCCCACAGAGGCCAACGAGGCAGAATTTATTCACGCCACCAAAGAGGCGGCCAAGAAGGTGGATATAATAATAACAGACAGAACTCAAATAACCAAAATACCAATACCAGAGGCGTTTGAGCTTTAACAGGGATGGAAAACCACAAGACTCGGAATTCTTAAGAAACCAGAAACACATCTTTGAAGTCAAAATATTGACAATAAATCAAAATCTTGGCTGCTATTTATCATGTAAAATCAGTTGTAGACACCTCACACCAAGTACACTACTCCTAGACCCAGGAGCACTCATATCAATTCTTAAAGCCTCACAGGCTCTCAACACGCTCATCGACACTACAAATAAAATAAAAATTAATAGAATAGGATACGCGTTTACAGACACTCTAGGACACGTTGATGTAGAATTACAATTAAATCAAGCCCTCGTAGGCATCAATTTTATATAGTCGATGATAACTTTCCAATACCCAGTGTAGGTATCCTCGGTTTTCATTTTATTAAAAAATCGTTGACTATCAAATGGACTCAGATTGGGTAATATTGAGACCAGATGACTAGCACGAACAATTAATTGTACCTATTCGAAATGATGTGAGCAAGAACACGGTTTCAATACCTGCAAGATCAGAAGTGATCCTACTTATCCAAATAGACAACAATGCATCAGAAATTTTTATACCAGCTCGGGAGCTAGAAACAGGTGTCTTCATTGCCAATACACCAGCAAATAGTGAAAAACTTATGTAAGATTCAATAATACATACGATAATGATGTTACCCTTTTAAATCCCAAAATTAAATCAGAAAATCTAAATGATTATAACCTAATAATATCCAGCAGCAATATCTCAAATGATAATAATAACAAGAAACTTGAAAAACTTTCAAAAAACTTAACATTATTTGTCAAAGAAAAACTAAATGAATTATGCAAAAAAATGTATAGCCAAAAATTAAAACTTAAATCAGATGAACCACACACACATAAAATAGAAATTTCCAAACATATAGACAAATTAATTAGAGATGACGTAATAGAACCTTCAGCATCCGAATACAATAATCCCTTTGGGGGTGGATTACATAAGCTTAAATAAAAAATTAATTTCAAACAAATTTCCTTTTTATACATGGATGATTTAGTTGTGTTAGGCTTGACTAATGAATTTGACTGATGTTTTCGCCGAAAATATAATCTAAAACTATATCCTGACAAATTTTTCAGCCATGAAGTAACATACTTAGGTCACAAGTGTACAGACAATGGTATTCTTCACGACGATAGCAAGTTCAAAATTATCCAAGACAATCCAACTCCAAATGATCCAAATGAAGTAGAGAGATTTGTTGCATTTTGTAACTATTATAGACGTTTTGTACCAAACTTTGAACCATACGGACGCGTATGGTCAAATTCGTGTAAAAAGAATGTTGTAGTATATTCATACCAAAAACATTCAACACAAAGAGCTCAACTTGTAACTTTTTGTTGCAAGTATAAACAATTAAATAAATCAATTAAGCTAAGGCCAAGCCAGCGTGTGAACACTAAACAAGCACTTTGATGCAAGTGCCCCAAATAATATGTACACTGCGCGTCATCAGGTTAGCGCCCCCCCTCTCTCAACATGTATTTTCTAATTTTTACTTTCCCATTGCACTGGATTTCGTAAAAGTTTTTTGTTGTTGTTACAATACTCATTTGTGATCATTATGGCAAGAGAAGAAAGCTTCTTAGAAGAACCGTTATATATTTTTTCGCGTTTTGCTTAATTCTCGACGAAAAAGCTTGCCCTTTTTGTGCGTCATCAGATTAGCGCCCCCAAATTCAATTTTAGATATCTCGCTTAATCTAGCAATCACGGACACCAAATTTTTTTTGTATCACAAGTCAATTGTATTCTTTAGTTTACCATTTAAAATGGGAAGAAAATCAATTTTATCTGTGGAAGAAAAATCAAAGATTGAAGCATACTCGGAATTGGGCCTGTCAGTGCACAAAATTGCCGAAAAAACTGGAAGGCACAGGAAAACTATATCCAATTTTCTTCAAAATAAGGGGAAATACGGAATGAACTATAAAGAGGGAAACAATCGAGTAGTTTCCTAAACAGATAAACGGAGAATTCTACGGGAAGCATCAAATTCGCATGAGTCGGCTGCTAAAATAAAGGAAAAAACTAATGTAAAAGCGAGTGTATCCAGTGTGCTAAGAGTTATTCGGGAAGCTGAACACTTGCAGCGACGGAAACTAAAAAAGAAACCGCCACTTAATCACCTGCGGAAAGAAGCTCGCCTTAATTTTGCCCGAACCCATATGGATTGGACTTCGCGCTGGAAGTATGTCGTTTTTTCAGACGAGAAAAAGTTTAATTTTAAAGGCCCTGATGGGTATAATTATTATTTCCACTATCTCCGTAAAGAGGAGCATCATTTGGACCGTTTGCACAGTCGAATTGGAGGTGTAATGGTGTGGGGAGCCATCTCTTATTACGGAACCTTCGAGTTGCAGTTCTTGACATCGCGAATTTATGCGGAGAACTACAAGGATGTGCTAAAAACAGCATTTCGCCAAATAAAAAATACATTTGGGAATTTGCAGTGGTATTTCCAGCACGACAATGCCCCAATACACACCGCCAGGACCGTCAAAATGTGGATGCAGAGCCAAAATCTAGAAGTACTTGGATGGCCCATGGGGGCCATGGGGGCGAGTATGGACTCGCCGGACCTAAATATTATAGAGAATGTCTGGGGATGGTTAGCTAGGAAGGTCTACGAGTCCGGAAAGCAATATAATTCAAAATCGGACCATATAAAAGGCATTAAAGACGCTTGGTCGTTAATTTTATTAAATTACATTGCTAAATTGTATGATTCGATGCCTAATCGAATTTTCGAAGTTATAACAAACAAAGGCGGGACCACCCATTATTAATTTGTTAAAAATATCAAGTATTTTAGTTATAAACTAAAAAAAAGTGTCATACATTTCACTAAGATTTATATTTTTTGACCTATCTCTGATGGCGCTAACCTGATGACCAAATTTTCAAAACCCTTTTTTCATACTTCTTTCAAAAAAAATTATAATAAATTAATCTCATAACTTTCAATATTTAAATTTGTCTTATTTTAAAGAGAATTCACTGAATTATAGTGTAAAAAAATTTCAGTCAATTATTTCAAACGGTTTGGAAAATATTTAACATTTACGGTGAGTGTTAGGGGGGCGCTAACCTGATGACGCGCAGTGTATGTATGTACTGACACTCTCCCTCTCTTTTGTAGCTGTCGCCTAAGTCGCAGCATAAGAATATCTATGTGTTTTTTTTGTGTATGTATGTGTGTGTGTGTGAGAAAAATTAAAAAATATCAAAGAAGCTAACTTCGGCAATGCCGAAGTTTATATACCCTTGCAGTCCTTGGCAATAATTTTTTTACATTTTGAAATTTCTTTCCTTGCAACTCAATTCATCAACACACAAACAAAACATTCAAATTATTTCTCTCTTTACTACAAATTTTTAAGCAAAGCACAACACGCATACACATACATACATACGTGTAGCGCTACGTCTGTGTGTGCGTATGCATGTGCTCTGTTTGATTTGCTGATGACGTAGAACCGATTTGTATTGACTGTAACTTGTGTTCTATTTATCCGATCAAACTCAAATTTTGGGATCTGAGATTTTATATCAAATTCTATTATATTGGTAAATTTCATGGGGATACTCCAATTTTTGCAAAAATTTTTGTTCTAGAGCTTTATGATATAGTAGTCCGATCCTGACAATTTTCATACTCTATTATCTCCCGGCTAAAAGTAGCTCAAATATGAAATTTCATTCCGATAGCTCTTAAGATGACAGCGTGAAGTTGATTTGCACAGACGGACGGACGGACGGACGGACGGACGGACGGACGGACGGACAGACGGACATGGCTATATCGACTCAGCTTCTCATGCTGATCAAGAATATATATACTTTATGGGGTCGGAAACGTCTCCTTCTGTGCGTTACAAACATCTGACCAATTTTATAATACCCTCTGCAAGGGTATAAAAAAGAAAAAAATGCACCAAAATGAGAAATGGAAATGATGGATAACTACTTTCGAAGAGTTACCAGACGAAGCCCGAGCGTAAGAAATAATATAATTGAATAATATAATAAGAATAAATAAAATCATCAGGAGGACTTGGATTTCCTGACGGTTGAACCTACCGTACAAAGGGACGCACCCCTTCTAGAAGAGGTATTAGAGGTGTGTCCAAACAAGGGACCACGCCCACTCACAATAGCTGAGTACCGCGCTCGCCAAGAAAAACAAAAGGAAGACCCCAAAAGGAAATCCAGTAAATAATTCTCTTGCCTTTAATTGTAACTGAAATTTCAATTAATATTAAGATAACATAAATACGTACGAGTTTGCACTTGTTGCACAGTACACCAACTAACACATTCTGTCAGGCTTATACTAAAAACATGCGTAGGCATAGATTTAATTAAACATTGTTCAAGCTGTCTACTCTCCTATCTTCCACGTCTCTGGCTCACTGTACAAGACACAGTTGAAATAATTTTTCTCTCTTTTCCTTCCAAAAAAAAAGACCAAAATTTTGTTTTTACATAAAAATAAAAAGTAAAAAATGTAAACTTCCTCATTATTTCATTTCATTTCATAATATGCTTTATTTCCTTATTTTTAAATTTAGCTTAAAGCTAGCTATTTACATTACAGAGTTTAGACTATTGTCTATGCAGCTGAGATATTTTGTATTTTTGTTTTTTATTTTATTTTTTATTTTGTAGAATTTTGATTTTGAATGGTAAAGGAAATTGGACAAGAAACCTTTATAGAGGACTTAATATTAACTAAAAAGAACTAGAACTAAAAAGGCAGGCACTTTAGGGAAACTATATATGTAGATATAGTATGGTAAGTAGTATAGTATGGTAAGTATAGTCAACTCATATATCGAGCTAGATAATTTTTTGTATTAGTGAATTTTATGGTTGCACGGGAGATGAGCTCATCAATCGTATTTACATTGGCTATTTCATGCAGAGAAGTGGTTCTGTGATGACGTGGTAAATTTAGGATCATTTTTAAAATTTTATTTTGTGCGATTTGGAGCTTTTTTAAATGTGTTTTGGCTGAAATGTTCCATATTTCTGCCCCATACATAACCATTGGTAATATTACTGATTTGTATATTGTTAGTTTGTTTTTAGTCGATAAATGAGAATTTCGATTTATAAAAGGATATAGTATACGAACAGTCTTGTTAATTTTATCAATTGTGTTACTTATATGTCCATTAAATAATAGTTTATTGTCTAAATTTAATCCTAAATATTTAACAGATTTTTCCCAAGGGATTTTGATGCCGTTAAGTTCGAGATCTGCGTTTGGTAGGAAACATGGCTTTCGCTTTTTAGTAAAAAATAAAGATTTAGTTTTATTAGCATTTAGCTTAATTTTCCATCTATGAAAATAATCGAAGGTGGTGTTTAGAGAGTGTTGCAAATCGTTGTGAATTTCCGAATATTGAGCTCCAGAAGAATAGAGGATCGTATCATCGGCAAAAATCAACAAAATACATCTATCAGTCATGGGAAAATCAGAGGTGTAGATGTTGTACAAGATGGGCCCGAGGACCGAGCCTTGAGGGACACCAGCGCTAATCGATTTTTTGGTAGATTTGGTTTCATTTAGGTATACGAAAAAATGTCTGTTAGTTAGAAAGCTTCTTATTATGTGGATTAGGTAAGTAGGAGTGCTAAAAGTGCTTAGTTTGTGGATCAGACCATCGTGCCAAACTGTATCAAAAGCAGCTTCAACGTCCAGGGTTACCAAACCGACGGATTGCTTTTCGGATAACTTAGTTTTGACGAAGTTAGTCAACTTATCTAATGAAAAATTGCAGTTATAGAATTCTCTGAATCCATATTGTATTGGTGGTAGGATATTTTGTGCATCGAGGTGAGCGTTAAGTTTGATTTTGATCAGACGTTCAAAAATTTTAGAAAGGCCACACAGGAGGCTAATCGGACGATAGCTCATGGGAGAATTTGGTGGTTTACCTGGCTTTGGAATTGGAATGATCTTGGCAGTTTTCCAAGCAAGAGGAAAGTAACCTATTTTTATGCAATTATTAAAAAGCAACGTAACGTATTCCATTGCACTTGGTGGTAAATTTTTTAGACAAATGTTGGGTAAACAGTCTAACCCTGGAGATTTTTTATTTTTAAGTGTCTTAATAACAGAGAGTACATCACTAGTTGTAAAAGGAGAGTCATATGTAAAGTCCTAGGTTGTAAGTTCAAAGAGTAAATTTTGAACTAACTCTGTGGTAGCGTCATTAGAGTAGGCTTCCGTTATGCAGGAGCTCTTTAATCAACAAATTATTTAGTTCTAATGCATTGCCTTTGAGCGGTATTCCTGGAAGCAATGATTTCTTTTATTCTGGCTGGGAGTTTTCGGTTATGGAGTTTGACTTGTTTTCTTGGGGTGCTGTTTTCGATTGCTTGGACAATCATCTGTGTAATGTTATTGCCCATAGTTTCAATCGTTTCACAATTTGGGTTTAAGCTTTTACAAAGATACAATTCGGGTGTGATTGTTTGAGTGAGAGTACGTTTGAACTTTTCCAGTTTGATCTAGAATATTGTAGATATGTTTCGACAAACTCAGCGTTTGTGGCTGTAGCTAATTTGCAGATAATCGGCATATGATCAGAAGAGAGGTCATTATATACTATTGGATGAGAGTTTCCTGGGTTGGTTCGTCAGAACAAGATCAAGAGTGGATGGTTTTCCTTTATAGCTTGATGGTATATAAGTAGGATCATTTGGGTAGAGTATACTAAATTTTCCTAATGTTGAGAGGTCATAAAGGGTATTGCCGAATGAGTTTGCTCTAGAGCAATTCCAAATTTTATTTCTGCAATTTAGGTCACCACCTACAATGTAATGTCCACTTATACGAGAAATTTTAAGTAGATCTGCTTTAAACATATCTTTTGTGTGTTGAGGCACATTCTGTGTATTACATTGAGTTTTAAGGCATTTAGCCGAAGGGCCAGGAAAATAGACTGCATATATTTTGAAGGATGTTTGGGCGCCTATATTAACTTTGATTCCAATATTTTCAACTAGGTGTGTATCGATGTTTTCGATCTGTAAGTGCTTGATGGAATTTTTTAACTATTATTGCAACACCTCCCCGTCTACCTTCGGGTCAATCATTTCTATACACTACGTAATTTGGAATATAGAATCTTGTATTTTGGGTCAGCCATGTTTCACTGACAAGGCATATATGGATATGATTTTGGTTTAAGAAATCGATTAATTCTAAACGTTTAATGTTAACGGCACGCGCATTCCATGCCATAATATTAAGGAAGTTTTGCAAACTATTTGTACACATATTTTAACGCTAGCTGAGTGATAATATTAAATTGGTCCATTTTGGTTTTGCAACCTTCAAGCTTGCAGATGAGCTCCCTAGTAAAAGCAGTAATTTCTTCAAGAGTGAAAAGGTCAGGATTTGCAGGTTGATTGAGTCCGTTAGTAATAACCTGACTGTAGCTGGGATATGTGGTTTGCGGTACACTATAATTTGTGATTGGTAAGGCATTTGCTCTTGCCGTAGAGTGGGGGGCATTATTATATGACTTATGGATATTACTTGGATTGTTTTTACCTTGCCTTGATCTCTTAAGCAAAAGTGACTGGTAAGAGAGACGGCAAGGGCAGCTGTTATCAGTGGAGGGGTGATTTCCATTGCAATTTGCGCACTTCACTGCTTCCTTGTCTGGGCATTTGGAAGTATCCTGTGAGCCAGCGCAGTGCGCACAAGATGTGTTAATTCCGCATTGCTTGGCGCCATGTCCATAGAGTTGGCAATTTTAACATTGCGTTAATTTATTTGACTTTTTTTTGAATTCCCAACGAACTTTGGTGTGATTATGTAACAGTAATCTTCACGTAGTTGTTTCAAGGTTATGCTTCTGGATCAGGTTATATCCGTTTCTAGTAGTTTTTTCGATAAGCTTTACGTCAGTACAAGCGAGGCCAAGAATTACAAGCATGGATTTAATTTCTTCGCATGGTAGTTTGTCCAGTCAAGATAGCACTGCCTTACAGGGCTTGGTATGTTTTGTCTCATAGGAAAAGAATTCACATTTTTGTTCCTTTAGTTTCATGCATGTAAGATTAAAACCAGTTTCCGATTTAAGGTATATTTTATGTCCAATTGAGATCGTTTTTATGAAATAAACAGTGATTAAATTTTTGGCAAGAAGATCGTGAACAAACTTAGATGTTTGTTTGATGACAGTTATTGGTGGTAATTTTACTGTAGCCACGGACACAGTAGGAAAAGAATTCACATTTTTGTTCCTTTAGTTTCATGCATGTAAGATTAAAGCCAGTTTCCGATTTAAGGTATATTTTATGTCCAATTGAGATCGTTTTTATGAAATAATCAGTGATTAAATTTTTGGCAAGAAGATCGTGAACAAACTTAGATGTTTGTTTGATGACAGTTATTGGTGGTAATTTTACTGTAGCCACGGACACAGTAGGAAAAGAATTCACATTTTTGTTCCTTTAGTTTCATGCATGTAAGATTAAAGCCAGTTTCCGATTTAAGGTATATTTTATGTTCAATTGAGATCGTTTTTATGAAATAATCAGTGATTAAATTTTTGGCAAGAAGATCGTGAACAAACTTAAATGTTTGTTTGATGACAGTTATTGGTGGTAATTTTACTGTAGCCACGGACACAGTGAAAAAGACACGAAAGAAAAAGAATTGACATTTTTGTTCCTTTAGTTTCATGCATGTAAGATTAAAGCCAGTTTCTGATTTAAGGTATATTTTATGTCCAATTGAGATCGTTTTTATGAAATAAACAGTGATTAAATTTTTGGCAAGAAGATCGTGAACAAACTTAGATGTTTGTTTGATGACAGTTATTGGTGGTAATTTTACTGTAGCCACGGACTCAGTTACATTTTCTAGTGGGCTGGTAATAATTTCGTCTTCTATAGTCTGTAGTGGACGAAAGTAATTTGTGTGATTGTTTGTTGAACAATTTTTCGAAGAACTGCTTCTAGTGCGAGGCATTTTACAGTTGGCTGGTGCATTAGCACCGCCAGACGAGAATCTACGACGTTTTATTGTTGTTTTTTGGTCTATGCTAAGTAAGAACACTGATCGGGCGTACTATTTTTAGCTCAAGAACCGTACGTTTTAACGAAGAGGGAGAAAGATGATAATCGATTGACTATGATTTTGTGTCGACCGCACACGTTGAGTGTAAGCAATAGACTGAACTTCCTCATTATCAGAGGTGAAACCAATCCAAGGTATAAAGAAATCAAATACTGGAATAATTTGAATCAAGGATAGCCAACTTGATAGAAAGGTCAATAGTAGAAGCATACAACAGGCTACAACGGAAAAACAGAATTCTACCCGCCTGGGTACACAACCTATTCGCCCAACCCGTACAATTGATCTCTCAGAAAAAAAAAAAATAATTTTTAACAAATTAACAAGTAACCATACTTGGGATGACATAATAACAAAAGCTAGAATATATGCACAAGAATTAAATAAGTCTTGTAAGTGCCTCTCGCAAAATAGAGAAACATCCCAAGATACAGTAGCCAAACACTCGAAAATAATAATTGAGAGTCTCCAAACTATAAGAGCAGTGTTAACCGAACACTATAGTAAGTTAAAAACGTGACATAAAACAGCCTCAAGTGCATTCTATAGCGACTGCAAACACAAAGCAATAACTGTGCTAAAAAGACATAATATTGAATATAAACAAACAGCCGATTTGGAAATTTCAATATTAATAGAAGACGAAACCCAGTTACCGTCTGAAGAAGAAACGGATTAAGAACCATCAGTAAGTTCGGATCAAACCCAAATAAACGATAATAAACCAGCCAAGAAAGAAAATACAATAATGACTCAAACAGTCACTAATTTTTTGAAGATGGCATCAAACCTTATTCCAGAGTTTGATGGCTGAACAGAAAATCTCCAGAGGTTCATGGATGCACTGAGTTTGTTAAATTCACTAAAAGGCAACCATGAAGAAACAGCAGTGTGCTTAATAAAAACAGAACTTAAAGGCTACACTAGAAATTTGATAACCTTTGAACAGACAATAGAAGCAATAATTAACCATATTGCCACTAATGTAAAAACAGAATCAGTAGCGTCAATAACCGCAAAATTAAAAAACCTACCCCAGAGAAACAAAACAGCAACAATACACGATGATACACCCGTCGAAGTAGTCAAGAAGTATACACTTTCAATCGCTACAGAGGCCCTAACAAAGAACTGCATAAACATTCAGGTACGTAACGTACTAAAAGCAGGCATTTTCCGTGACATAAATGAACTAACAACAAAGTTCGTAGACAGTTGCACGTCGGAAACAGAACAGACGAACTCAGTCCTGCACTACCGTCAATACAATAGAAATGGACAAAATAATTACCGAGGCAGAGGTAATTATCAAAATAACGGTTATAGGAGTAACAATAATACAGGTGGATATCGTGGTAACTCACGATACAATAACCGAGGAAGAAATAATTTCAACCGAAATAACTCCAACCGAGGTAATTCCAGTAATGGAAATGGTAGTGTGCGAATTACCAACCAGTAATTCGGAAAATCAATAACTCCCTACAGATATTCAGAAGAAACTGTGAATGTATACACATTCAACCTTAGCCTTAGTATTTTCGTCAAAATCAAAAATGAAAATACAGACAACATATACACTTTCTGTCTTGCAGACATATCAATAATAAAAAAAAAGACAGATACCTTTGAACATATAGATACTTCAAACACGATTGAAATATCAGGAATTGATGAAGGTTCAATTATTTCCAAAGGTCTAACCCTTATAGAACTCCAACAAAATGAATTCATAATTCCACACAACTTCCACATAGTAAATGAAAATTTCCCGATTCCCGATGGAATTTTAGGATTAGATTTCTTCAAGACTTTTAATTGCCAATTAGGTTTCAGTAAACCAAACGATTCACTAATATTAAGACCGAATAATTTAGATTTTCCAATAAACATACCAATATTACACACTGGTGACAGTAATTCCACAATCCTCCCAGCAAGATCTGAAGTAATCCGAGAAATAAATATTCCAAACGAAAATACTAATATATCGTCATCTTAAATCCAGAAATCGGAAAAGGAATATTTATTGGAAATTCGATCTCAAGTTCGAATCAGACATATGTCCGAATTTTAAACACAACAAAAAGAGTAAAAATTTAAAATTTAAAAAACATAAAGTATGAATCATTAAAGAATTATGAAATAGTATAGAAAACTAATGACCAAAGAAGTCAATCAGTAATGCAAAAACCGAAGCTAAACTTCCCACCTACGTATATTTAAAAACGTACTAGAAGAACTCTGCACCAAGCATACAGATACATTTGGTTTAGAAAACGAACCAATTGCAACGAATAATTTTAACAAATAACAACTAAGATTGAATGATAGAATACCACGCACTCATAAGGAAAAAATAACAAGACAAGTCAATAAACTCATTAAAGACAAAATAGTTGAACCCTCAGTGTCCGAATATAATAGTCCGTTACTACTAGTGCCGAAAAAAGGTTTACAAGGATCAAAAAAGAAACGAATGCGATTGGTGATAGACTATCGTCAAATAAACCAAAAACTGTTGTCCGATCAATTCCCATTACCAAGATATTTTTTTACATTTTGAAATTTCTTTCCCTGCAACTCAATTCATCAACACACAAACAAAACATTCAAATTATTTCTCTTTTTATTCCAAATTTTTCTTCCATCTTTCCGTAAGCAAAGCACAACATGTGCACAATGCATGTGCTCTGTTTGATTTGCTGATGACGTAGTAGGCAGCAAGCAGCGCTGCCGCCAGCGCTTGAACC
Source organism: Drosophila paulistorum (assembly GCA_018152135.1). Lineage (NCBI taxonomy): Eukaryota > Metazoa > Arthropoda > Insecta > Diptera > Drosophilidae > Drosophila > Drosophila paulistorum. The sequence continues at coordinate 12,491,696 of JAECXG010000822.1, read as the reverse complement.
GATTTGTACTGTCTGTAACTTGTGTTCTATTTATCCGATCAGACTCAAATTTTGGGATCTGAGATTTTATATCAAATTCTATTATATTGGTAAATTTCATGGGATACTCCAATTCTTGCAAAAATTTTTGTTCTAGAGCTATATGATATAGTAGTCCGATAATGACAATTTTCATACTTTATCATCTCCGGGCTAAAAGTAGCTCAAATATTAAATTTCATTCCGATACTTCTTAAGATGCCACCGTGAAGTTGATTTGCACAGACGGACAGACGGACATGGCTATATCGACTCAGCTTCTCATGCTGATCAAGAATATGTATACTTTATGGCATCGGAAACGTCTCCTTCTGTGCGTTACAAATATCTGACCAATTTTATAATACCCTCTGCAAGGGTATAAAAATGCATTTGCCTATTTTTAAAAAATTCTGTTCACATGCTTTTTACAAGCATATCTTACTATTTCGCTCACTCATGCATATGAGCACCCTTGCGCCCCCACCAGCCAACGGCCCACTCCGGCCTTATGAAAAAACGTTTATGTGCATAACTTGGCTATTTTTTTGATTTGGATCAAATTTGGTATTTTTCTGGGTATTAGTATCAAATTTAAGTGTGCCAAATTTGATTCCCCCATGTAAAAAATTACGGGAGATAATCGAGTTTCGATTTTCGGGGGCTGAAAAGAGGCGTGGCAAAATCTTTATACATACGAAATGTGCGCATTTACTAAGCAAATATACATACCAAATACGGTGTCTGTAGCTACAATAGTTTTTCAGATAAACGTTTTTTTTTAATAACGAGGGCGGAAAGGGGCGTGGCAAAAATTTGAAATAAACTTGATTACTCTACATACCAAATTTGGTGGCTCTATCTCTTATAGCTTCCGATATCTACGCGTTCATACGGACGGACGGACAGACGGACATAGCTAGATCGACTCGGCTGTTGATACTGATCATGAATATATATACTTTATGGGGTCGGAAAAGTTTACTTCTGCCTGTTACATACATTTTGGCGACTTTAATATACCATTTCACCCTATGGGTGTATGGTATAAAAACGTAGATTTTGTTTGGTCTGAAGAATGCCAAAAAGGATTTGAGTACCTGAACCCACATTGCTGCAGTATCCAGATTTTAGCAAAGAATTTTGTATAATAACAGATGCTAGCAAATATGCATGTGGAGCAGCATTGACTCAAACTTATGGTGATAAGCAGTTACCAGTAGTATACGCTTCCCGTTCATTCACTAAATGTGAAAGTAATAAAAGTACTACTGAACAAGAACTAGCTGCGATACACTGGGCTATTACACACTTTCGCCCATATACAGTGTTGGAAGAAATAATAGAAACGGCATAGAATTTACTTACTTTTGTGTCTGTCTTTGGCAAAACTCTAATTTTTTGTAAACTGAATGGATTATTATCAAAACGCTAAACCAAGGAATCAAAAAAATTATGTTTTGTATATTCTAAAGTAAATTCAATATAAAAACTAAGGCATTTATTATGAGTCCCTTGGAAGATAAAATAGAAACGATAATTTTTAAAGTAAAAAATAGGAAGTTGATGTTCAAGAAACACAGCAATTTTTGGTTTCAAGAAATATTTGAATTAATATGAAGTCATTCCACCCTTATTTTTCCAGACTTCGCGGCAACGACATCCCACGGAATCAAATAACTTGGCGCAAATAGCTGATTTTATAGAATACCATTTAACCTCGTTCTTTTCCCTATATAACAGCTGGGACGAGTGTTTGGGATCGTTTTCCTGCTAATATTATCACTTTAAATGCAATTCTTCTTCGGCATAAGGAAGCATAGTATTGTTAAGGACATTTACTTTGTTGATGGCGCACATTTTATCCTTTATCCAAACTAACGGACCGACGCTTGAAGAAGAAAAGCAGCCCCAAAACATAATTTTTTCACCTTAGTGCCCAATGGTCTTTAAAGCGTGTTTTCGATCATAAGCAGTACTTTTTTGCTGTCTTACAAACACCCTGCCATCAGATCCAAACAAATTTACATTTGTTTCATCTGACCACAGCACGTTTTTCAAATAGGCCATGTTGCACATGTTGGTTAGCAAAATCTGGTCAATCTTGTATATTGTGCTTGCTCAAGCACGGTTCTTTTCGAGCACTATATATCTTTAACCGCTTTAATTTCAATCTTTCCCGGATAGTTCTCCTGGTTATTGATGCATTTAACTTATTTTTGAGCTTTCCCGATGAAAGAAATGGGTTTTATTCGCATCCAGCATGAAGATCTGTTCGAATTTTGACGTTGAGACGTGGGGGCGGCCACGATTTTCTTGCTTATATTCACAATGAATAGCGCAAAGACCTGTTACTCTTGGGCAATTCATTAATTTGACGATCTTTCCAATTGGACGACCAGAGTTTCTTAGTTTTTTTATAATTTCCCTTTATACATACAATGTTATTAAATTTAGTGGACTTTAAAACCTTTAATGTAGAATATTAAATTAAAACCGAAAAATTCACATCTATGAGACTTAAAATGTTTTTGACTGAAAATATACGGAGCGTTTCTATTTTTTTTCCAACCGAAAACGGGTTTGTTTTACTATGAAGCATGTAGAAGAAAAAGTTTCGCGAAAATAGGTGTCGAAATGTATGAAAATAATAGAAGTACTATCCCACATTCTTAAACACTGATTTTTAGGTCCGATAATTTGTATTTATTCTCCATGGTAAATCCAAGTTCAAAATTAACAAGAATGAGACTTGATCTAGAATAATATGAGTTCACAGTAGAATATCTGAAGGGAAAAGATGATTTTGTTGCGGATTCATTATCCCGCATTACAATACAGGATCTAAAAAATACAAAAGCAAATGTCCTGAGAGTCACTACCAGGCAACAAAGTAGACAAAATAATCTTTGGCCAGAGAATAAAAATGAAAACACAATTAGGCACATACCTAATGATGCTTCTAAGCCCAAAATATATGTAGTACTATGCAATAATGAAGTACGAAAAGTAATGACCTTGCATATAACACATAATTTCCTTAAACATGGGAAAAAAGCTATAGCAAGAATTGAGATTGGAGATCTGTACACCAATGGAAATCTCGACTTAGGTCAGTTTTTTCAAAGGTTTGAAAAACAAGCAAGGCGATATCAAACAACTCAAATTGGCACCGAGTGGAAAGATCTTTGAAACATTTTCAATAGAATCTTTTAAATAAATGGGCAATAATATATTGAAAACATTAACAGTAGCGCTACTCCAACCGGTGACCATTATAGAAAAAGAAAAAGATAAAGAAACAATATTGTCTACATACCATGATGATCCTATACAGGGTGGCCATACAGGCATTAGGAAAACTTTGGCCAAAGTAAGAAGACACTATTATTGGAAAAACATGACAGGTCATGTAAAAGACTACATTAATAAATGTGAAAAATGCCTAAAATCAAAAACGACGACGCACGTAAAAACACCCTTAATTATTACCGAAACCTCCATGCCTGATTTGATAGGGTAATAGCAGACACTATGGGTCCACTGTTATAACACAACTCCATCAGTAACACATAAATACTGTCCCTATGAACTTGTATTTGGTAAACAAAATAATTTACCAATACATTTTAATAGCATAAATAGAATAGAAGTTAAGATTAGATTAGAACTAGCATACAATAGAGGTAGAATAATGTTAGAAAAACATAAAGATAAACAGAAAAACTTTTACGATAATAAATCAGGAGACTTTAAAATTGAACTAGAATATAAAGTTTTCTTAAAAAACGAAACTGCTCATAAGCTTGATTCAGCCTATTATTGTCCTAAATAGTTATAGAAATATCTAAAAATAACAACATAAAAATAAGAAATAATAAAAATAAGATACAAACAGTACATAAGGATAGATTAAAAATCTTCAAAACTAATTTTAAAAAATACTGTATCTAATTCATTTAATTAAAAATATATACATATGTCGGAGATTTTCGAGTGCCTAAGAGTAAGAGCCTATGTTTTGTTAATGTTTGACATGTGAATTGACAGGTACACTCAGCGAAATTCAATTAAAGGCAACCACATCTTTGTACTTATAACTGAAAAAAAATAAGAAACATCAAGTAACGGGACATAGTTTTTTTCTATTTTGCTTTGTCTTGATTTTCGTTTTATATTTTTACCATACACAAAAATTTACAGTTAGTTTTATCGTAAGAATAAGTAAATTTCGTGCACGTTCATGATTATTGGTGCAATTTGATGCGAAATTCAATTATAATCATTTTGTCTTTAGTCATGGTAGGACGTCCGGGAAGGATTTGATGTGTGATTTTTGGTATAAAATTTATTTAACATAATTCTTTTTAACGTTTAGTTCAGTTTAAGCCGGTGTTTTGAATCCATAATCAAATGGGAAGAGGAGAGACGCTAACAAGCGAAGAAATCGCTAAAGTCCTTGCATTCAAGGATGTGGGTTGGTCTAACCGAAAAATTGCACGCGAGTTAAAACGCTTTCCTACTGCAATTAATAATGTTGTAAATTTAAAGGAAAATTACAACAAAAAAAGGACTATCTGTAATAATGAGAAGGTGTCACCACGAGGAAAAGCTGCATTTATACGCGCAGGACTTCAAAAAAATGCCAGTGCCTCTAAGATTGTGAAAGAATTAGACCTTCCAATCACAAAACGACGTGTACAGCAAATTTTGGCATCTGGTAACCGGCTAAAATGAAAAAAAATGAAGTCTAAGCCGGCTCTAACGAATGGTCACAAAGTGGCTCGGTTAGATTTCGCTAAAGAACACATGTCCTGGTCGGAAAATTGGAAGAAGGTGGTTTTCTCAGATAAAAAAAAGTTCAATTTTTATGGCCCTGATGGATTCAATTACTACTGGCATGACATTCGGCAGCCTGAACGTTATTCCACATAGCGAAACTTTGGAGGAGGTTCGTTAATGGTCTGGGCTGCTCTTAGCTACCACAATCGAACTCCAATTTGCAAAGTTTCCGGGCACTTAAACTCCCAAGGCTACATAAATTTATTGGAGAATGTTCTTATTGATTTTTTGGAGGAAGAACCGTTTTCTGACTCAATTTTTCAACAGGATAATGCGGCCATACATATTTCACGGGCTAGTCGAGCGTGGTTTCAGGACCACCATGTTATGTCCTGTTCGATCTCCGGATTTAAATCCTATCGAGAACATGTGGGGGAACCTTGCCAGGAGTGTTTATGCTGGCGGACGAAAATTTCAATCTGTGAAAGAGATAGAGTAACGGTTTCACAGGAATGGGCTCAAATCCCACAAGTCGAGTTTAAAAAAATTATTGATTCGATGCCAAACACGATTTTCGAAGTAATTCAAAAATCTGGGGGATCGACTCATTATTAATTGAAATTTTTGAGATGTTATATATATTTTTTTTTTTTTTGTAAGGCTAGAACAGGCACAATGCCTTTAATTGAATTTCGCGTTAAATTTTTGATTTTTTTTTGTTTTTCTTACATTATAAGTTTGTTTTTTTGAAAAAAAAAACGAAAAAAAATGTTTTTGTTTAACATACAACAAATAGATATATGTAATTTAATATAAAAAACTACAGCAAAATGCATAAGATTCAAAATAAGCTGAAAAAATGGTGTGCCTTTAATTGAATTTCGCTGAGTGTATGTCACCTGTAACTAAGGTATGTGCAACACTGCCCTTTGCAGGTTGACAATTGGTATGTTAAGATTGCAGGATGTCTCGGCAGATTTGAGATGTTACCTTTGCAGAAGCATTGTGCTATATATATTTTAATAAGCCTGACAGCGTGGCAACACTAGAATGTTGTCGAGTAAGGTTTGGTGTCAAGTCATTGGGGTCGGCATAAGCAGTCGAAAAATCAGACGTGCTGGAATAACACCTAAACTCGCTGCGCTAACAGTTTACTAATACAAAGTGAGAGTGAACAGTAGCAAGTAAATCCTGACGACCGCTTGTGCATGATTTTGGTTAGTTTAATCGAGGTGATCAGTGCAGTTAAAAGTGGACGACTGGAGCAATGTTGTACAAAATCAGTTGTCTTGCCAAAGTTTGACCCTGACTCTTTGGGATCAAGTGCTGCTGCATGGTGCTCGACTGTGGACCTAATACTGGCGGAGAATTCGTTGGAGGGCAGCGCACTTCTCATGGCCCTGAGCAAATCGCTGGAAGGGAGTGCGTCCAATTGGCTACCCCAAATTTTCTTTTGCTGATATGACGTGGAACCAATTCAAGGAATTGTTTCTGCAGCACTTTGAAGGCACTGAAACCCCTGCTGCCACAGTTTTCAACATTCTCAATGGCCGTCCAAGCGAAGGAGAGTGCTTGTCATTGTAGGGAAGCCGACTACTCACGTCACTGCTGTCAAAATGGAAAGGGATGACTATAGAGCAAGCTGCTATGTCAGTAAATTTAGCACACACGCAACGAGATGCTAAATGAGTTAAAGGAAAAGGAAAGACCATTCCGTTCCAGTAGACGCTGAAAACAAGCGAATGCGACTACAACTACAACCTGCCGTGAAATTTCACTTTTGCGGAAAAAATGGACACAAAATGGCGGATTGCCGTTTAAGAAGACAAGGAAACCAGAGTTTTACTCAGCACACTGCCCGTCCACCAGAGATGAATAGAGGACCAATTATTTGTTTCAAATGCGGAGTTGCTGGACACATGAAGTCTGCTTGCCCTGAAGGATCATCATCATTGATACCGAAAAGAATTGCAGAAAGTCGTGTAAACTTGTGCCAAGTTAAAGATCCCATTGGTACTGTTAAAGATTAATCATCGTGGTCAGCTGAAATGGCTTCACCAAATCAGATTGACCAAAGAAATATACAAATTGAAACATAAACAAAAGTAAGTCATAAAATTCATATGACAATTATTGCTTAAAACCAAACACACATGCATCTGCAGTCTGTCGACACTTAACACTTAAGACCACAACGACTAATTATCAAGTCGCCAAACGCTGAGCTTGAAATATAAACAAATTTTCAACCCCGAAGACGTGGGGCATTAAAATAAGCATTTTTAAGAACATTTGTCGCCTCGAGTATCGAGCCTAGATTCTAAGAGTTCATTTATATATACAACAATTTTTCCAATAAAATCAGTTCATATTTTGAATTCAACGAATGAAGACTGGGTTTTTTCCTTCTCTCCGGGAATCCCTATTCATTTTGGTCCTTCGAACCGGACTCATTTTGGTCCTTCGAAAAAAGGAACTCTGTAGTTTTCCCCCACCAGTGCACACTGGTTGCGTCTATAGGCCAAAAATCAAAAATATCATCACAAAATACTTGGACAAAACGAACACAAATTGACACTAAAATGTTCAATCTTCAAAACGCCAAAACGGTTTTTCCACAAATCTAACGGAACTTTCTAAAAATAGCATTACAAGAATGAACTTGTGTACATTTTTGCAGCCCGTCTGAGGTTTGTTTGTACTTTGTCATTGCAAATTCGTTCTTCAAAGTGATCAAACGTTTGACAAAGTGGTCCGATATTAATAATTTAAAATGGATTTTGTAATTGAAGGTATTTACTTTAATAAATGTGTATTTAAAGATTAATTTTATCAATTCAAACATTTTTGTGTGATTTTGAACGTCTTAACCTTTTTTGTGCAGTTTGTGTACGTCTTTTTTATGTTTACTAAAAGTTTTAGTTGTGTTGGCCCCGGATGCCCCCATTGAGATTGCCATCACTGTATTTGTCAATGTTTTAAGGTAATAATCATGAAAGTTTAGTTACTAAAAGTTGCTAATTAGCTTATATTGATAAATAAACTAAAGTGGTCTTATTTATTTTCATGGGACAAATATCCACCGTTATCAGTTGATCTTTGTGTTGTTGGTTTCGTTTTCGTCGTTTGTTTTGTACCTTTTCTTACATTAAATTTACTGTACTAATTTATGTTTGCTTTGCACATTTTATTTTGATTGTATAGGAGCATCTTATAACTGTGTGTTTTCACGCATCCACATTTTTGATCTTTGGTGCAAAGAAAAAGGCACGAATGCCGAAAAAATGCAAGGCATAAATAATTTACTGGCACTAAACATAAAAAGCAAAGGCTACGAAGTCAATACGATTGACCTTAAGAAATGTATTCAGTACATTTGCAAAAAGATAGTTGCGTTCTGGATTCAGTACAAAAGAATTAGAAGTTTAGTTGTACAATACAAATCTGAATGGCTAAAAACTAAAGAATTTATTGTCCTGAAACCTACTAGTAGTGCTCAACAAATTGATCTGAGTTCTAGTCGTGGACGGCCCAAAATGGATTTTGTTGAGTCCTCAAAAAGGACGAAACGTCGCCGAATAGCCCTACTACAAAAGCATGATGAGTCTGCAGCTTCTGTGTTGCGCTCATCTGATTCTCAGTCAAGCCTTAATGCAACTGAAATAAATATTGAAAAGGTCTTGTCGCTTGTCGTCGACATTGGGTTGTCCAAACACCAATACTTGGTCATTAGATCATTTATAAATTCAGAAGTTTCCTATAACTTATTGCCAAGTTACGAAAAAATTCTTAAGTTCAAAACATTGAGATATCCAAATAATATTGTTGTAGACGAAACACATGCAGAAGTGGAACTACAAAGTCTTTTAGACAACACGGCTTTAAGTATTTTAGAGCTTCAAAAGAATGTAATTGAAGAACGTTTGGATGAAACTGAAAAAACATTAACATTAATTGGAAAATGGGGATTCGATGGCAGCACTGGCCACAGCGAATATAAACAAAAGTTTTCCAATTGTATTAATGATGAGAAAAGTTTATTTGTCACATCGTACGTCCCACTTCAGCTTGTAACCGACTCTAAAGTAATATGGAAAAATCCCAGGCCATCGTCTACCCGATATTGTAGGCCACTCAGGCTTCAATTTAAAAAGGAAACCGCCGCACTTTCCGTCGAAGAAGAGCTCTACTTCAAGGAGAAAATAGCTAACTTGAAGACAACAGAGCATAAAATTTGCAATACAACAGTTTCTATAAAGCACGCCCTTCAATTAACCATGGTGGATGGTAAAGTTTGCAACGCTTTAAGCAACACGTCCTCGATGAAATGCTTTATATGTGGAGCCAAGCCCACAGAAATGAATAATATTGAAGAATGTGTTGGAAGAGATGTGCAAGAAAAGTATTTTGAATTCGGGCTATCACCACTTCATTCATATATCCGGTTCTTCGAATATTTCTTGCACATTTCGTACAAGCTGGATGTAAAGCTTTGGCAAGTACGATCGGGAGAACTCAAGTCTATTGTATTAAAGAAAAAACATAAAATTCAAGCGGAGTTTCGAGAGAAAATGGGGTTACTGGTCGATACGCCAAAGGATGGAGGTAGAGGAAACTCCAACGATGGTAATACTGCCAGGAAATTTTTCAGTAACCCAAGCTTAGCATCTCAGATTACAGGCATTGATGAAGAAGTTATTGCACGATGCGCTGCGATACTGCAAGCCTTAGCATCAGGATACAAAATAAATATAAAAAAATTCGAAAAATTCGCACTAGATACAGCGAATAAATTAATTGAAATGTATCCATGGTACTACCTTCCAGCAACAGTGCATAAAATTTTAATTCATGCACCAAAGGTTATAGAGCACGCTTTGGTTTCGATTGGTGAGCTCTCAGAGGAAGCTGCAGAGTCAAACAATAAAGAAATAAAAAAGTGTCGGCTGCAGCATACTAGGAAGATGTCTCGTATATTGACAAATACAGATTTAATTAAAGTGCTTCTTTTGAAATCAGACCCTTTTATAACAGGTCAAAGAAATCTGCCAAAGAATCAGAAATCCACTTTTTTATCATCTACATATGATTTATTGGATGATGTATGTTAACCTTGTTTATTATTTATCTTAAATTTTCATCATTTTTATTATCTTATAATTAAATAATATTTGCTGTTATATATGGTTGAAAAAATGGAATCACGAATTTTTAAAATTATTTCTTGCTGGAGGGGAGGGGGGTGGGGGAGTTTCTCTCTTTCACAAATATTTACTGTATGCTATCTAAATTCATCTCTAATACCCAGGAAAAAATTTCAGCTCTCTATCTTTACTGGAAGTATTTTTGGCCACCAGCCCCATATAAGCGCAACCAGTGTGCAGTGGTAAGAGACTCAGAGGGTGAATCAGTGCCTTTAAGTCTGAATTCTTATGCAAGTGTTAATGCTAAGATCAGCTAAAGGTAGCAAAAATAAAATAACTCTGTTCTCCCCCACCAGTGGTAAGAGACAGAGTATAAAACAAGAAAGCAAAATATTGCTTAATAAATAAAGAAAAAATAAAAAGTGCGTGCAACCGAGTTAAATAAAAGCAGTGTGGCTAGTCGAGGAACTGCAATAATTTCGGCGGCGGTAAAAAAAATAATTACAGAATTGGTGTGTGGCGTATTCGAAGCCCTAATATCGAAAAAAAAAAGTTAAAGTTAAAAGTGTATATGTATGTAGTTGCAAGTCGGCAACTACAAACAGCAGCAGAGCAACAAGATAGTTGCAAAGAAGAGGCTGCTAATCCGAGAAAATCTGGTGCGATGACCAGCACCGGTACCGCCTGAGCCCATAGGCCCTGGACAACAGCAGCTGAGCAACGATAAAAAAAAAAGAAGTAGAATCATCACATGGCGGAATGGACACACATGGTCTGGAAAAAAAAAAATGAAATCTGAGTGAGTAGAGGTGATGAGCAATGCCAAGACGTAGCGGAGTTAAGAATCGGCTAAAACAAAGGAAAGTCGAACTCCTTTAGCTACTGTTTGCCACCAACACAACAATTAGTTGGGCAAAGGCAAATAAATTACAAGCTGAACTAGACAACATCGAGCTGATGCAGCAAAAATTAAAGCAAAAAGGCTCAACCTCTACAGAAATTACGCCTAAAAATATAAACGTAATTAATACATACGAATCTCAAAAAGCAGAACCCAAGAAGAAAATCCAGACCACACCAGAGAAGAAGTGCCCGGCGGACTGCCCTTGACCATTATATTCGCCATATTGCGGGTACAACTGTGTCAAAAGGACCAGCATCGGCGCCCCAACAGCCTGTGCGAAGACCAGCACCGGCACCGTCTAGCGCGACAAGCTAGACCCGGAGCCAAGAGATCTGAGAAGACAGCATCGGCGCCCCAACAGCCTGTGCGAAGACCAGCACCGGCACCGTCTAGCGCGACAAGCTAGACCCGGAATGAGTGGGACCGGTTGCGCTACAAAGAACGCCCAACAATCAAATACATCATAAATTAAAATTGTTTGCAAAAAAGAAATATGTTACTCTGTTAAACTGAGCAATAATTTCGTTGCTCGGTCTAGAGTGTGGCCCGTAAAGCCACACGCCAAATAGACAGGTGATCACTGCGATGATCGAGTAGGGAAAGTAAAAAAAATATAAAATTGATTAAAAAAAAAAAAAAACATTTTATTTATAAACCAGGCACTAGTAAGTCGGTCTTAGTTGAAACAGAAGCAGATAGGTCAGAAATGTTTGAGGATAGCAAAGAAGAGTCGCGCGGCAATGCGACCTCCAGTGATGAAAATGCTAATGTTAGCCAGGAAAAATTTCAAGGAAAGGTCCGTCAGCTCCAGCAATATTTGGACATGGTGAGCAAAGATTTACGTATGATAGACAATAGAACAGGCGAAATGTATATTAAAAAAATAGAATTCTTGTTCAAGAAGATACATATGTGCCAAGCTTATACAGATGAACTTATATGTAATGAAACGTTTAAAGAAGTCATAGAAGAACTAGAGCTCGACGTTCAGAATACCTTGTCAGCACTAGAAGAAATAATAAGCTATCAGAAAAATTTGAAAGCTGAGAATGTTACCGTAAGAGGCGAACTACCGGTGTTGCCGAAAATACAGGTACCCACATTTTCTGGGGAACCTAGAAATTGGGACCTGTTTGTAGAATTATTCGCGGAACTGATTGAAAAACGAGAGGATCTAAGTCCTAATCTTAAATTCTATTATTTAAAATCCACGTTAAAGGGCGAAGCAAAGAGCATGGTAGCCCATCTATTGTCAGGTTCAGCTGACAATTATAGTGCCGCTTGGGAATTATTAAACAAGCGATATGAAAATAATCGGAGGGTATTTTCCGAACAATTAAGTCGGGTCGTTGATTTACCGATGATCAACAATGAATTCGCAAAAAGTGTAAAACGAGTGATTGACATAATTAATGAGTCAGTGTACTTAATTAAAATAAAAGCAAATTTGTCCGATGAAGTTGACGTAATATTCGCACAACTCCTACTAAGGAAATTTGACAGAGAGACTCTACAATTATATGAGAGTCAAATTAGAAAAACAAAGCAGCTACAATTGCTATCTGATGTCATGGAATACTTGGAGCAAAGATATTGCTCGCTAAGTGCCATGAGCAAAGAAGAGAAAAAACCGCTACAAACTGTTTTCAGATTCAATTCAACCGCCGCCGCGTGCAGACGTGTTTTTTAATGCACTCTGCAAAATTTAGTGTAAAAAATAAATAGACCGCGTTTGCAAAAATTGTGTAGGGCTCTCAGTCGCCTCAGAGACGCCTATTTACAATCATATTGCTATTAGTTTGTTCTAATAGCAATAAATACTAAGTTGCAACAACAAAGTGAGCACTTTTTTTGGAAAAGCCATGTCCACCAATTCGGGCCCAAGCTCTCTCGATCCCCACCAGCAACAGCTACAAGAACTACTTGTACATCAACAACGTGAGCGTCGTCTCTCGGTCCAACGCAACAACGCGTACTTTTCGGTGGTGTCGCCGACCCCACTGAATGCTACCGTAAGCAATAACACCGAAAGTTCAAGCCACTCAGCAACAGCAAGCACAACAGCAATTTACCGTGGAGAGAGCAGTGTGCTTCTCCATCAATATCGATAACTGGGTCACCGATTGCACCGACCAGCACCGTCAGCTCGTTGACAGCAACTACTGCAACGTCTGCAGAAGTACTGACCTGCCTCAAGCCGTCATCGACAAGTCGCCCAGAGTCAGCCACGACAAGAAACCCAACGCCTTCTGTCCAAACTGGAATGGATAGATATATTAAAATAACTAAGCGGAAGCTAAGCCCGCAAAAAAAAGTGGCAATACGCCAAAAATAACCAAAACAAATGAACGAGCAGCACTTCTAAGCGGAAATCGTTTTAAAATTCTTGCCGATCAGCAAGACGATCAAGCCGGCGCTGTGGATAAAGTTAAATCGGCTAGACCACCCCCTCTATACATCCGTGGAGCTAACTGCAGCGCCCTGATTTCGAAGCTAGTAGAAACAGTAGGGGAAAATAACTTTGTTGTAACCCCTCTCAACAGGGGTAACATAAAAGAAATTAAATGTCAAACCCAAACTGAGGACAATTTCCGCATCATCGAAAAGTACCTCCGTAATGCTAACATAAACTTCTATACCTACCAACTAAAAAGAAGTAAAGGGCTCCAGGTTGTGTTAAAGGGGATCGAGCCATCGGTCCCACCTCAAGAAATAGCAGACGCATTGGCCGAAAAAGGGTTTGCGGTTAAGTCCGTTGTCAATATCATCAACAGGAATAAAGTCGCACAGCCGCTCTTTAAAATCGAGCTCCAACCAGATGCAAAGCGGTCGAAGCCAAATGAAGTGCATCCAATATACAACCTTCAGCTCCTATTGCACACCGTAGAGGAGCCCCATAAGAGATACCAACCACCTCAGTGTAAAAACTGCCAGGAATACAACCACAATTGCAATCTTAGGTCAGTGTGTGTTGGCTGCGGCGAACATCATAAAGATGGCATTTGCACCAAGGACAGAAACAACGTCGCACTAAGACTATGCAGTAACTGTGGAGGGTACCACACAGCCGACTACAGGGGATGTCCTGTCTTCAATGATCTTAAATCGCACCTAAACGGGCGTAAACCCCCAGCTGGACCAAAAATCACCTGCAACGCCTCCAAAACCACACCGGAGGTATTCTTCGCCAAGGCTGTTAGATCATCTAACATGCCTGCTACAACCAATCCTAGTGTATCCTTCGCTAGTGTACTCCGAACTCGACAGACGGAGCCTGCGAAAGAGACCCCGTCACTCCACCATCTACAGAATCCGCAACCTAGCGCACCAGAGCTTGGCCAGCAAACTCCAAGTGGCTTAGAGGCCCTATTGATCTCACTTAATCAAAACATGACCACTTTTATGACGTTCATGCAAAACTGTATGCAGGAACTGATGCGGAATCAAAACCTTCTTATCCAGAAGCTTATCGAGAATAAATAATGGCTTCCCTACGTCTATGTCTTTGGAATGCTAATGGCGTCTCCAAGCACATAAATGAACTGCAACTATTCCTAGACTCAAGTGAAATCGACGTCATGCTGATATCGGAAACACATTTAACATCAAAAAATAACTTTCAAATACCAAAATATACCTTCTACGCAACAAACACACGGAAAAGCTCATGGCGGGACTGGTATCCTAATCAGATTCGAAACACAGCCCCTACAAGCAACTGCTATAACCGTCCATACCAGCTGCGGCAACACTACGTTGGTTGCCCTGTACTGTCCACCACGCTTCTCAATCTCTGAAAAGGAATTCACCGGTTTCTTTAACACACTCGGAGAACGCTTCATTGCAGCAGGGGACTATAACGCCAAACATACGCACTGGGGATCTCGCCTGGTAAATCCTAAAGGAAAGAAGTTGTACAATACAATAGTCAACCCACTCAATAAGATGGATTGCGTCTCACCGGGTAGGCCTACTTATTGGCCCACAGATCCACAGAAAATGCCTGACTTGATTGATTTCGCAGTAACCAAGAGGATTCCGCGTAATCGGATCACTGCGGAAACACTGCTAGATTTAACCTCCGATCACTCTCCAGTGCTATTCACACTGTTAACAAGACCTCAAGTACTTGATCGCCCATATATGCTTACAAACAACAAAACAAATTGGCTTAAATTTAAAATGTACATGAGTGCCCGCATTGACTGTTCGCCAAAACTGGATGCTGCAGAGGACATTGACATGTGGTCTCTGCACTTGAGTCGATGCTGGGAGCTGCAGCAAGAGTATCTACTCCACATGCCTCTACTTAAGCTAAACCTGCTGTCAGGCCTACGAACCGGCGGATAGAACAATTAGTAACGGAAAAACGACGTCTAAGAAGAGAAAGGCAGATTGCTCGATCACCAGCAGCAAAACTTCGCCTAAGGCATGCCAGCCGCAACCTCTCCAAGGAGTTAAGACAAGAGGAAATCTGGGCTCAAAGAAAATACATAGAAAAGCTCAGTCCATCCAGCACTAAACATCCTCTGTGGAAAGCCCACCCAACTTTAAGCGCGCCTACAGAGACAGTTTCACCAATAAAAGGCCCAACAGGTGGATGGGCCCGCAGCGACGAAGAGAGGGCATCCGTATTTGCCACACATCTTAAAATGGTTTTCCAGCCAAATCCAACATCAAACTCATTTGTACTTCCCCCTTCGAGCACATTAACGGATAGTGAGTACTCGGAACTCCAATCGGATGAGATCACTGCAGTTATTAAAAACCACATAAAGCCGAACAAAGCCCCCGGACATGACCTAATCACACCGAAAATGATTCTAGAACTCCCTACCATCGCCATACAATACATCTGCAATTCAACGCTATAATAAGAATTGGCTACTTCCCAAGAGCATGGAAAAGGTCCACTATCATCATGATTCCTAAAGTGGGAAAGGACAAAACCCAACCATCATCCTATAGGCCAATTAGTTTGCTGCCATGTCTCTCGAAGCTTTTTGAAAAGGTCCTGCAGATTCGTCTAAACTCATTTCTGGCATCGGAGAACACAATCCCTTCTCACCAGTTCGGCTTCCGCGAAAAACATGGGACAATTGAACAAGTCAATTGTATAATATCCGAAATAAGAACAGCATTCGAACTAAAAGAATACTGTACGGCTGTCTTTCTCGACGTTGCCCAGGCTTTCGACAGAGTCTGGCTAGAGGGTCTAATGTTCAAAATCCGGCAGAAACTCCCACAGTACACCCACAAACTCATGGAATCTTACCTTTACAATAGGAAATTCGCTGTAAGATGTAATGGCTCCGTCTCGGCTGACTTTGAAATCGAAGCTGGTGTACCGCAAGGCAGTGTACTCGGACCATTGCTCTATCTGCTGTACACTGCAGACTTACCAACGAGTCTAGGACTTACAACGTCCACTTTTGCCGATGACACGGCAATCCTCAGCAGATCCAAATGCCCGATACAAGCCTCTGCAAAATTAGAGGAACACCTCAAGGTGGTAGAGGAATGGCTAGCAACCTGGCGTATCCGGGTCAACGAGCAGAAATGCAAACATGTTACATTTACGCTTAACAGAAGAAACTGTCCAGCTATAATGCTAAACAACGTACCAATTCCTCAAGCCGTGGATGTCACTTACCTTGGTATCCACCCAGACAGAAGACTAACTTGGCGCAAGCACATCGAGGCAAAAATGTCACAGCCTAAACTGAAAGCGAGTAGCTTACATTGGATCATCAATGCTCGGTCACCTCTACGTCTGGAGTATAAAGTCCTCCTATACAACTCCGTACTGAAACCCATCTGGACTTACGGTGCCGTACTATGGGGAAATGTAAGTACCAGCAATGTCGACATTATACAAAGGGCGCAGTTGACGATTTTAAGATCAATCACTGGGGCTCCGTGTTACATACGGAACGACAACATTCAAAATGATATAAATATACCTACCGTAAAATCTGAAATAGGTAGTCAACAACTAAAGTATTCTGCGAAGCTGGATGTATACCCTAATGTTCTTGCCAATTCCCTTACGCGAACTAATAATAGAACTCGTCTTAAAAGAAATGACAGACCAACCCAATAATAAATGATTAGGGCCGCCTGCAATATCCCCTGGATATATCTTAAGTACTAGATTAAGAAAAATATCTCAAACTTGTTGTTAGGCTCTAATTTAAGAGTAGATTCAACAAATATATGTATATTAAACGATTAAAAAAAAAAAAAAAAAAACTGTTTTAAATTATGCGGAAGTCGAAGATAAATGTCCGATTTGCAAAATGGCCGGGCATAAAGCATATAAATGCTATAAGTTTAAAGGATTGACACCTACTGAAAGGTATGAAATAGCCAAAAAAATGCAGCTTTGCATAAGATGCTTGGATCATTCAAGCAATAAGGTGTGCACTAATGAAATGGTCTGTTCATTGTGCAGTAAGGAACACCATACCTTACTCCATTTTGAAGAAGAACAGGAGAGAGTAAATACTTGTGTAACCGCACAACCAACACTGTTGGCCACAGCTTTAATACAAGTAAAAAATGTAAATGGAGGATATAAGACTCTAAGAGCCCTTATTGATTGTGGTTCACAGAGCACCATGTTGTCTAAGTGGCGTGTCCTCAATAAAATCCAATAAATCAAAATATAAGGTAAAAATAGATGTAAAGACGAGAAATCCTTGGAAAGGACATCTAAAGGTTGAGGACATCTAAAGGTGATTGACATAATTAATGAGTCAGTGTACTTAATTAAAATAAAAACAAATTTGTCCGATGAAGTTGACGTAATATTCGCACAACTCCTACTAAGGAAATTTGACAGAGAGACTCTACAATTATATGAGAGTCAAATTAGAAAAACAAAGCAGCTACAATTGCTATCTGATGTCATGGAATACTTGGAGCAAAGATATTGCTCGCTAAGTGCCATGAGCAAAGAAGAGAAAAAACCGCTACAAACTGTTTTCAGATTCAATTCAACCGCCGCCGCGTGCAGACGTGTTTTTTAATGCACTCTGCAAAATTTAGTGTAAAAAATAAATAGACCGCGTTTGCAAAAATTGTGTAGGGCTCTCAGTCGCCTCAGAGACGCCTATTTACAATCATATTGCTATTAGTTTGTTCTAATAGCAATAAATACTAAGTTGCAACAACAAAGTGAGCACTTTTTTTGGAAAAGCCATGTCCACCAATTCGGGCCCAAGCTCTCTCGATCCCCACCAGCAACAGCTACAAGAACTACTTGTACATCAACAACGTGAGCGTCGTCTCTCGGTCCAACGCAACAACGCGTACTTTTCGGTGGTGTCGCCGACCCCACTGAATGCTACCGTAAGCAATAACACCGAAAGTTCAAGCCACTCAGCAACAGCAAGCACAACAGCAATTTACCGTGGAGAGAGCAGTGTGCTTCTCCATCAATATCGATAACTGGGTCACCGATTGCACCGACCAGCACCGTCAGCTCGTTGACAGCAACTACTGCAACGTCTGCAGAAGTACTGACCTGCCTCAAGCCGTCATCGACAAGTCGCCCAGAGTCAGCCACGACAAGAAACCCAACGCCTTCTGTCCAAACTGGAATGGATAGATATATTAAAATAACTAAGCGGAAGCTAAGCCCGCAAAAAAAGTGGCAATACGCCAAAAATAACCAAAACAAATGAACGAGCAGCACTTCTAAGCGGAAATCGTTTTAAAATTCTTGCCGATCAGCAAGACGATCAAGCCGGCGCTGTGGATAAAGTTAAATCGGCTAGACCACCCCCTCTATACATCCGTGGAGCTAACTGCAGCGCCCTGATTTCGAAGCTAGTAGAAACAGTAGGGGCAAATAACTTTGTTGTAACCCCTCTCAACAGGGGTAACATAAAAGAAATTAAATGTCAAACCCAAACTGAGGACAATTTCCGCATCATCGAAAAGTACCTCCGTAATGCTAACATAAACTTCTATACCTACCAACTAAAAAGAAGTAAAGGGCTCCAGGTTGTGTTAAAGGGGATCGAGCCATCGGTCCCACCTCAAGAAATAGCAGACGCATTGGCCGAAAAAGGGTTTGCGGTTAAGTCCGTTGTCAATATCATCAACAGGAATAAAGTCGCACAGCCGCTCTTTAAAATCGAGCTCCAACCAGATGCAAAGCGGTCGAAGCCAAATGAAGTGCATCCAATATACAACCTTCAGCTCCTATTGCACACCGTAGAGGAGCCCCATAAGAGATACCAACCACCTCAGTGTAAAAACTGCCAGGAATACAACCACACCTCTAACAATTGCAATCTTAGGTCAGTGTGTGTTGGCTGCGGCGAACATCATAAAGATGGCATTTGCACCAAGGACAGAAACAACGTCGCACTAAGACTATGCAGTAACTGTGGAGGGTACCACACAGCCGACTACAGGGGATGTCCTGTCTTCAATGATCTTAAATCGCACCTAAACGGGCGTAAACCCCCAGCTGGACCAAAAATCACCTGCAACGCCTCCAAAACCACACCGGAGGTATTCTTCGCCAAGGCTGTTAGATCATCTAACATGCCTGCTACAACCAATCCTAGTGTATCCTTCGCTAGTGTACTCCGAACTCGACAGACGGAGCCTGCGAAAGAGACCCCGTCACTCCACCATCTACAGAATCCGCAACCTAGCGCACCAGAGCTTGGCCAGCAAACTCCAAGTGGCTTAGAGGCCCTATTGATCTCACTTAATCAAAACATGACCACTTTTATGACGTTCATGCAAAACTGTATGCAGGAACTGATGCGGAATCAAAACCTTCTTATCCAGAAGCTTATCGAGAATAAATAATGGCTTCCCTACGTCTATGTCTTTGGAATGCTAATGGCGTCTCCAAGCACATAAATGAACTGCAACTATTCCTAGACTCAAGTGAAATCGACGTCATGCTGATATCGGAAACACATTTAACATCAAAAAATAACTTTCAAATACCAAAATATACCTTCTACGCAACAAACACACGGAAAAGCTCATGGCGGGACTGGTATCCTAATCAGATTCGAAACACAGCCCCTACAAGCAACTGCTATAACCGTCCATACCAGCTGCGGCAACACTACGTTGGTTGCCCTGTACTGTCCACCACGCTTCTCAATCTCTGAAAAGGAATTCACCGGTTTCTTTAACACACTCGGAGAACGCTTCATTGCAGCAGGGGACTATAACGCCAAACATACGCACTGGGGATCTCGCCTGGTAAATCCTAAAGGCAAGAAGTTGTACAATACAATAGTCAACCCACTCAATAAGATGGATTGCGTCTCACCGGGTAGGCCTACTTATTGGCCCACAGATCCACAGAAAATGCCTGACTTGATTGATTTCGCAGTAACCAAGAGGATTCCGCGTAATCGGATCACTGCGGAAACACTGCTAGATTTAACCTCCGATCACTCTCCAGTGCTATTCACACTATTAACAAGACCTCAAGTACTTGATCGCCCATATATACTTACAAACAACAAAACAAATTGGCTTAAATTTAAAATGTACATGAGTGCCCGCATTGACTGTTCGCCAAAACTGGATGCTGCAGAGGACATTGACATGTGGTCTCTGCACTTGAGTCGATGCTGGGAGCTGCAGCAAGAGTAT
This sequence comes from Drosophila paulistorum, assembly GCA_018152135.1. Lineage (NCBI taxonomy): Eukaryota > Metazoa > Arthropoda > Insecta > Diptera > Drosophilidae > Drosophila > Drosophila paulistorum. Next base: position 12,471,209 of record JAECXG010000822.1, on the reverse strand, counting down.
CTACTCCACATGCCTCTACTTAAGCTAAACCTGCTGTCAGGCCTACGAACCGGCGGATAGAACAATTAGTAACGGAAAAACGACGTCTAAGAAGAGAAAGGCAGATTGCTCGATCACCAGCAGCAAAACTTCGCCTAAGGCATGCCAGCCGCAACCTCTCCAAGGAGTTAAGACAAGAGGAAATCTGGGCTCAAAGAAAATACATAGAAAAGCTCAGTCCATCCAGCACTAAACATCCTCTGTGGAAAGCCCACCCAACTTTAAGCGCGCCTACAGAGACAGTTTCACCAATAAAAGGCCCAACAGGTGGATGGGCCCGCAGCGACGAAGAGAGGGCATCCGTATTTGCCACACATCTTAAAATGGTTTTCCAGCCAAATCCAACATCAAACTCATTTGTACTTCCCCCTTCGAGCACATTAACGGATAGTGAGTACTCGGAACTCCAATCGGATGAGATCACTGCAGTTATTAAAAACCACATAAAGCCGAACAAAGCCCCCGGCCAAGACCTAATCACACCGAAAATGATTCTAGAACTCCCTACCATCGCCATACAATACATCTGCAATTCAACGCTATAATAAGAATTGGCTACTTCCCAAGAGCATGGAAAAGGTCCACTATCATCATGATTCCTAAAGTGGGAAAGGACAAAACCCAACCATCATCCTACAGGCCAATTAGTTTGCTGCCATGTCTCTCGAAGCTTTTTGAAAAGGTCCTGCAGATTCGTCTAAACTCATTTCTGGCATCGGAGAACACAATCCCTTCTCACCAGTTCGGCTTCCGCGAAAAACATGGGACAATTGAACAAGTCAATTGTATAATATCCGAAATAAGAACAGCATTCGAACTAAAAGAATACTGTACGGCTGTCTTTCTCGACGTTGCCCAGGCTTTCGACAGAGTCTGGCTAGAGGGTCTAATGTTCAAAATCCGGCAAAAACTCCCACAGTACACCCACAAACTCATGGAATCTTACCTTTACAATAGGAAATTCGCTGTAAGATGTAATGGCTCCGTCTCGGCTGACTTTGAAATCGAAGCTGGTGTACCGCAAGGCAGTGTACTCGGACCATTGCTCTATCTGCTGTACACTGCAGACTTACCAACGAGTCTAGGACTTACAACGTCCACTTTTGCCGATGACACGGCAATCCTCAGCAGATCCAAATGCCCGATACAAGCCTCTGCAAAATTAGAGGAACACCTCAAGGTGGTAGAGGAATGGCTAGCAACCTGGCGTATCCGGGTCAACGAGCAGAAATGCAAACATGTTACATTTACGCTTAACAGAAGAAACTGTCCAGCTATAATGCTAAACAACGTACCAATTCCTCAAGCCGTGGATGTCACTTACCTTGGTATCCACCCAGACAGAAGACTAACTTGGCGCAAGCACATCGAGGCAAAAATGTCACAGCCTAAACTGAAAGCGAGTAGCTTACATTGGATCATCAATGCTCGGTCACCTCTACGTCTGGAGTATAAAGTCCTCCTATACAACTCCGTACTGAAACCCATCTGGACTTACGGTGCCGTACTATGGGGAAATGTAAGTACCAGCAATGTCGACATTATACAAAGGGCGCAGTTGACGATTTTAAGATCAATCACTGGGGCTCCGTGTTACATACGGAACGACAACATTCAAAATGATATAAATATACCTACCGTAAAATCTGAAATAGGTAGTCAACAACTAAAGTATTCTGCGAAGCTGGATGTATACCCTAATGTTCTTGCCAATTCCCTTACGCGAACTAATAATAGAACTCGTCTTAAAAGAAATGACAGACCAACCCAATAATAAATGATTAGGGCCGCCTGCAATATCCCCTGGATATATCTTAAGTACTAGATTAAGAAAAATATCTCAAACTTGTTGTTAGGCTCTAATTTAAGAGTAGATTCAACAAATATATGTATATTAAACGATTAAAAAAAAAAAAAAAAAAACTGTTTTAAATTATGCGGAAGTCGAAGATAAATGTCCGATTTGCAAAATTGCCGGGCATAAAGCATATAAATGCTATAAGTTTAAAGGATTGACACCTACTGAAAGGTATGAAATAGCCAAAAAAGTGCAGCTTTGCATAAGATGCTTGGATCATTCAAGCAATAAGGTGTGCCCTAATGAAATGGTCTGTTCATTGTGCAGTAAGGAACACCATACCTTACTCCATTTTGAAGAAAAACAGGAGAGATTAATTCTTGTGTAACCGCACAACCAACACTGTTGGCCACGGCTTTAATACAAGTAAAAAATGTAAATGCAGGATATAAGACCCTAAGAGCCCTTATTGATTGTGGTTCACAGAGCACCATTTTGTCTGAAGAGGCCGCTCAAATATTAAAACTACCTAAAATTAAACAGTATACAGAAATAAGTGGCGTGTCCTCAATAAAATCTAATAAATCAAAATATAAGGTAAAAATAGATGTAAAGACGAGAAATCCTTGGAAAGGACATCTAAAGGTTGAGGCAATTGTGTTGCCAAAGTTAATGAAAGCTCTTCCATTAAAAATAGCAAACATGGATATGTAAAAATGGCAAACTTACGTGCTAGCTGATCCTACCTTTAATAAACCTGGTAGGGTTGATATAATAATGGGAGTAAACGTATATGCCCAAATCTTAAAAACGGGGAATTACAAAGATTGATGGCCTGTTGGGCCAAAATACTCAATTTGGTTGGATCGTCTAGGGATGCACCAAATCAAATCGGAATAAATCTGTAGTGGCAACACCAATAGATGTCACAGATTTTGAACAACGTTGGGAGGAGAGGAAAGGTAAATTTCAAAATAAAAACAACGCAACTCAAATGAAATACAACAGAAAAGCTCAAGAAATAAATTTATGGCCCCCGGCAGGACCTCACATTGGAGGTAAAGTGAAAATTGGGGAACAAAAAGTATATATCCCAGAGCCAGTACAAAATGAGAATATTCAAAAGGCAATGGGTCAATTAGATAATGATTATCTAAACCAGAGGGCCGGGGTTAACTTCGACCACTTCGAAGTTTGTATACCCTTGCAACTGTTTTGGTAATTCTTTCCTTACCCATAGCCATCAAAGTGTAAAAACGTTTTATCCAAAAAGTCTAATGTCTGCGAAAGAACGGCCTTTAATCTTAGCATAGGGAATAACGAAGATATTGATCAAAGTCACTGTTTTACACCGATCGTTTCTATGGGCGCTATATGATATAGTCACCCGATCTTGATCATATTTGGCACAATTATTAATAAGAACACCAAACTGACAAATACCAACTTTTATGACAATAGCTATAAAATTAATGAAGTTATTGCGAAGTCACTGTTCGTGACTTTGACGTTTGTATGGGAGCTATATGATATAGTCACCCGAACTTGATTAAATTTGGCACAATTATTAATAAGAACACCAAACTGACAAATACCAACTTTTATGACAATAGCTATAAAATTAATGAAGTTATTGAGAAAAGTCACTGTTCGTGACTTTGACGTTTGTAGGGGAGCTATATGATATAGTGGTCCGATCCGGCTGAATCCGAGATATACCTGCAGTATATACAAGCATACGTGCAAAATTTCAGCTCTGTAGCTCTTACGGTCTCGGAGGAGTTCGCGTTGATCCAGACGGACGGACGGACGGACGGACATGGCTATTTGAACTCGTCTCGTCGTGGTGATCAAGAATATATATACTTTATATGGTCTGAGATGCTTCGTTCTATGCGTTGCACACTTCTGACCAAAATTAATATACCCTTTTTGCAAGGGTATAAAAGTAATATCAAAATAGATTCTGGTAACAAATTGTCAGAAACTACTACCAAGAAGGCAGCTATGGCAAAATAATTATAAAAGAACAAAACTTAATTATAAACAGAATAACCACTTAAACTTCAACAATCAGCGATATTTCAAAATAGTGGAGCAAAGATCACATTGAGACATATCAAAAAGTAAAGGTAGATATTTTTTAAAGATATATTTTTAGATATTTTTTAAATATAAATATATAAAAAGGCTAGAAGTCAGCACAGTAATGCATATCAGGAATGGGTAGATATCCCGAAACAGAAACCGTTAGGTAATATGCAAAATATTACAAAAAGAAGAGAATTAAGTGACAATCGTAAAGGAACATTAGATTGACTAGGTTAAACGTCCATTATGTCACTGGTCATGCTTCTTTAACAATAGTTATCTTACTAATGATAATATTAATAATAATTTGCATAAGATAACGAACTAACTATAAAAATAAAATCCAAAACGTCGCATTTGGCGGCCCTTTGCAGAATGTTTAAGATTAAACATCGTGGTCAGCTGAAGTGGCTTCACCAAATCAGATTGACCAAAGAAATATACAAATCGAAACATAAACAAAAGTAAGTCATAAAATTCATATGACAATTATTGCTTAATACCAAACACACATGCATCCGCAGTCTGTCGACACTTAACACTTAAGACCACAACGACGAATTATCAAGTCGCCAAACGCTGAGCATGAAATATAAACAAATTTTCAACCCCGAAGACGTGGGGCATTAAAATAAGCATTTTTAAGAACATTTGTTGCCCGAGTATCGAGCCTAGATTCTAAGAGTTCATTTATATATACAACAATTTTTCCAATAAAATCAGTTCATATTTTGAATTCAACGAATGAAGACTGGGTTATTTTCCTTCTCTCCGGGAATCCTATTCAGGTACCCTAAGCCAATCCGGTGAGTCGTACCCATTTTACTTTGATTCCGGAGCTGAATGTTGTCTTGTAAAGGGAGCAATATCACATAAGCTTTCGGGAAAACGAATGAACAATTTAGTCCTCTTGAAGGGCATTGGAAACCATACAGTGACTAGTACTTTGCAAATTTTGTGAAATGTTAAAATAAGTAATTATTTCCTTGAAGTTCTGTTTCATGTTGTTCTAAGCGATAGCTTAAATTATGACATTATAATAGGTCGTGAAATTCTTTATCATAATATTAATGTCATATTATCATGTGAAAAGGTCGAATTTCTGAAAACAATATCTGTATGTGCTGTGGCTATAAAAACGGCCTAAAAAACGGCTCTAACCGGCTTTGCGTTGACTATCGCGCGTTGAATTTAAATACTGTGGCCGACAAGTATCCGTTGCCTTTAATTAATGATCAAATCTCTAGACTGGGTGGGGCAAGATATTTTTCCTGTCTGGACATGGCAAGTGGTTTCCATCAGATTCCTGTTCACCCAAATTCAATTCAGCGTACAGCTTTCGTTACGCCGGAGGGACAATATGAATTTTTGACGATGCCTTTCGGTCTTAAAAATGCGTCGTCTGTGTTCCAGCGCGCTGTAATGAAGGCATTGGGTGACCTTGCCTACTCGTTTGTCATAGTTTACATGGATGACACAATGATTGTTTCTCAAACAAAGGAAGAGGCGTTTCAAAGACTAGAAACTGTTTTGAAGGTTTTGTCACGATCCGGGTTTTCCTTTAATGTTTCAAAGTGCTCTTTTCTGAAGTCGAGTGAAGAATACCTAGGTTTTGAGGTCAGAGAAGGAGAAATTCGACCTAATCCTCGCAAGAAACAAGCTTTGATAGACTTACCGCCTCCACAGTCTGTTACTCAAGTTCATCGGCCTGGCGTCATATTTTAGGCAGTTTATGCCAGGATTTTCACAAACAATGAAGCCGTTGTATTGTCTCACATGCAAGAATAAGACATTCGAGTGGAAATTGGAACACGAGCAAATTCGCCAGAGTGTAATAAAAACATTAACAGATGAGCCTGTACTCACTATATTTAATCCTAAGCACCCCATCGAATTACATACAGATGCTAGTATGGATGGCTACGGAGCGATCTTATTGCATTAAATCGATAATAAACCTCATGTTGTTGAATATTACAGCAAACGAACCTCACCTCCAGAATCTCGTTATCATTCATACGAACTAAAGACGCTGGCATTGTCCAATTCGATGAAGCATATTCGTCACTGTCTACATTTTGTTGTTTACACCGACTGTAATTGTAAAGGCTTCACGCAATAAAGTCGACCTGACGCCGAGCGTCCATCGATGGTGGGCCTTTATGCAGTCATTGCCTTTGAAATTCAGTATAAACCTGGTGTAATCCATTACCTATTAAATTGTCTGCTCAGGCTCCCATTAAACGTGTGCATTTAACTGAGATATCAGGCAATTGGACTCTTGCTAAGCAACAAAGAGATTCTGTGACTTCTTCGATCATTTCTAGACTTCAAAATTACGAGTTGGAGGAGGGTTTGGCAAAGACTTACGAACTTTGTTCAAAAATGCTCTTCCGAAAAATCCAACGGAATGGTAAATCTAGATGCCTTCCTGTTATACCTAGACCATTTAGGTGGTCGGTAGTGAATCACGTTCATGAGGCATTTGTACATCTCGGTTGGGAAAAGACTTTGGATAAAATGTACGAGTTCTACTGGTTCGAGAATATGCGTAAATATGTCCGTAAATTTGTAGATAATTGTATTACCTGCAGACTCACTAAACCGCCGTCGGGCAAAATACAAGTAGAGCTCCATCCCATTCCTAAAGTAGATATACCATGGCACACGGTGCACATAGATATAACTGGCAAGCTGAGTGGAAAAAGCGATAAAAAGGAGTACCTTATAGTACAAATCGATGCGTTTACCAAGTTTGTTTATTTGTATCATACTGTAAACGTAAATACTGAAAGTTGTGTCAATGCTTTAAAGTCATCGATATCACTTTTCGGCGTACCGAATACAATCATTGCTGACCAGGGCAGATGTTTTACTGGAAAGGAATTTAGCAAGTTGTGCACCATGCAAAAGGTAGGTTTACACTTGATTGCAACGGGTGCTAGTCGCGCGAACGGTCAGGTAGAGCGCGTTATGAGCGTGTTAAAACGAATGTTAACTGCTATAGAGACCAGTAAGCGATCCTGGCAGGATGCTCTAGATGCCACTAAAAATAGTCCTTTGGAATTACTGATTGGTAAAGAAGTTCGACACTTAAATATGTTACATGTTTTTGAGAATGTCGATGTAAGTCTTGTAAGAAAGATAGCTAAAGAAAACATAGATAAATCCGCCTTCTATGAAAAAGCTAGATTTGACAAAAACAAACTCCAAATTGTAAAATTCAAAGTAGGCGATTATGTATTGCTCAGAAATGAAGAGAGACATCAGACGAAGCTAGACCCAAAGTTCAGGGGACTTATAAATATTCGCACGAATCGTTGAAAGGTATGCCGGCGGAAGATATTCCCACTGAGTTGGACATGTGTGTTGATAGTGATGTAATAGTGGATTCTAATACGGGTCACGACGTTGAAAGAGACGTCAAGTAAAACGGCGTTGAAAGAGACGTCAAGAAAGACGGCGTTGAAAGAGACGTCAAGAAGAACAGAGTTAACTGATGCGTAAGTGGATTCTAACGAGTGAGAGACATTGGTGGAGTCCAATGTGGTGAAAGGCATTGATGGTTTTCAATGCAGAATGTCAGACTCCATTCCTGAAGGTTACCTGAAGCACTACTCTGCGGGTGCTGGTAAGAGCACGAGTTATTGTGTTTTCTTGTTCAGTATCTGTATGGTGAGGTGAGGTGATAGGAGCCCAATATGGTTGGTGTCCGGGACATATGTTACTTCACGAGAGAGTCAAAAACTAGTGGGAGATCACTGAACGCCGGGTGCATAGAGTAATAGCCAGATCTTTATCCTGTATTCTGCCACTGGTACAACTCATAGAACAATAAAAACTAAGCTTTATTTTAACATACTGTATCTTATTATAATAAGATTGAATCAAATCGTCATTTCAAACTGAGCAATGCATGTCGAAACGTTATTAATGTAACACACGAGGACGTGTGATGGTCAGCAGGGCCGTACAGTGTTGTTTTATAATTAGTTTACATCTAATGTTAATAAAATAAGAACTTTGTATGTTACTGCACATATGAGTTTGGTGATTTATTAATGGATGGAAGTTGACTGATTAAGCCAGATACGGGTAATTGAGTCAAGATAAGAGACCGTGTGGCCAACTAGAGCAAATAGTACATTGGTATGTTGGAGCGAAATAGTTTGTGGTTGCCCTTGCCGGGATAATACAAGTAAAACATAAAGATTATAATGGTTTGCCAATATGGATGACATGTATCTGGTTTATTCAATGTAGAATAATGAACGGAAAGGATCTTCATATTCTTTTACACGAGGACGTGTAACTTGTCAGAATGGCCGTGTCGGAGAATTTAGAGTGCCTAAAAGTAGGCTAATGTTTTGTTAATGTTTGACATGTGAATTGACACCTGTAACTATGGTATGTCCAACACTGCCCTTTGCAGGTTGACAATTGGTATGTTAAGATTGCAGGATGACTCGGCAGATTTGAGAAGTTACCTTTGCAGAAGCATTGTGCTAGATATATGTTAATAAGCCTGACAGCGTGGCAACAATAGAATGTTGTCGAGTAAGGTTTGGTGTTAAGTCATTGGAGTCGGCATAAGCAATCGAAAAATCAGACGTGCCGGAATAACACCTAAACTCGCTGCGCTGTTTATTAATACAAAGTGAGAGTGAACAGTAGCAAGTATTCAAAGTAAAGAAAATGGGAAATACTACTAATGGATATTCGACACAAACAATTAAAAAATATAAAAAAAAAAAAAAAAAAAAAAACAAAGAGGAGAAAGAAAATTTGTCTAGCCAGACACAAATAAAACAATTTTTCTAACATACATACATTACCATTAATCAATCATTAAGTATTATTATCAGTAATCAATAAATAACTCCATAATATTACGTTGTTTTCCAAAAATAAGGGGAGGTGTAGTATATTCATACCAAAAAACATTCAACACAAAGAGCTCAACTTGTAGCACTTTGTTGCAAGTATAAACAATTAAATATGTACGCAATAAAATATAAGTCTGCACTTGAATATGTATATGTGTATACATTAATTTATGCACATAGACATATTCAAATAAATACACAACTAAGCATGTTCATATATGCATGTACATATATGTATGTATGTATATGTGGACATACATATATTCACTTAAGCACAATGCACAGGCGTAACATGAGCTAGGGCCAAGCCAGCGTGTGAACGCTGACCAATCACTTTGATGCAAGCGCCCCAAATAATATGTATGTATGTACTGACACTCTCCCTCTCTTTTGTAGCTGTCGCATAAGTCGCAGCATAAGAATATAGATGTAAAATTAGCTTAAGCAAAAGGATAATTTGGAATAAAGAAACAATCTTACGACTACAATTAAACGACACAGACGTGTCTGCTTTTATTATTTCGAACCCAATGGAACCCGGTCGATGCAGTTATTACAATAGTCACCCGATCTTTATCAAATTCGGTACAGTCATTAACGGATATATTAAACTAACAAATGTTTAATTTGAAAGCAATCGCGTCAAAAGTAACGAAGTTAGTGACGAAAGTCACTATTTTCGACCGATCGTTCCTATATGATATAGTCATCCGATCTTTATTAGATTTGGCACAGTTGTTTATATGTGTACCGGACGGACAGACGGAGGGACATGGCTAAATGAGCTGGTCCTGTCGTGCTGATCAAAAATATATATATGTACTTTATATGGTCGGAGATGCTTCCTTCTATGCGTTGCACATTTCTCACCAAAATTAATATACCCTTTTTGCAAGGGTATAAAAAGTACCCATCAAGTGGACTAAAAACTGCAAACCATTGTTTTGTGGACAAATTATTCCAAATGGAACTTCTTTAAGGGATCGAAAAAAATAAGTTGAATACAACATCGTTACCGCCCAGAGAATATAGACTACCCAAAATTTATAAGGCCAATGCTCATTTATAAACTTCTTTTCATACGGACTGTGCAAGTTTATGAGTTTAGAGAAGGATCCAATTGTTCACTTCCTACCACAAAGCTAAGGAGTTTTATCCAAAATAGCTTCCAACAAAATAAGTCCGTGGGTTTGATCACATTAGACATCGAAGCTGCATTTGATACTGTCTGGAATCTAGCTCTTATTTATAAGCTCAAATCCATTGGAGACGCTCACCAACTTATTATTATTTTGAGTAGCTTCTTGACTAAACGAGTTTTTTATGTGTCGATTAATTGACTAATAAATCAAAGCCTACTAGTTAGTTGACAATTGATTTCGACTCCGGAGCTGAGTGCTCTCTTATCCCAAGCAGTGTTGGCGTTAAATTTGATGGCAAACTGTACAATAATCATATTATAATAACGGGTATTGGCGACGCTGGCATATACAGTGCACATCAAAAATTATGTAAAGTTTGATTAACCCAAACACTTTAGAAGTACTATTTCATGCCATATCGTTCAAATATCTTACTAATGATATTGGAATTCGTAGAGAAATCCTTAGTAAAGGATATAAGATTTTCTGACATATTTGAAATTGTTAAATTCTTGTGTAGTGTTCGAGCCATATACTGTTTCATTTAACGTTAAAAATGAATTTCTCGATAATGATAGAGAGAATGTGATTAAATTGCTTTACAAATATTCAAAACGATTTATTGATGAAATTCCTTGCACGAGACTTAACTCAGGGATAATGACTATTAGGTTGATTGACCCTAAGAAAACAGTGCAGAGGCGTCCATATCGACTGAGTCCAAATGAAAATGTAATTGTACGCAAACCTATAAATTAATTGCTAAGTTGTAATGTCGTTCGACCTAATTGCTATGCTAGTCCAACGCTATTAGTTAGAAAGAACAACGGATCAGACAGCTTGTGCATTGAAAATCGTGAGTTAAATGCCAACACGGTTTGTGATAGATTTGCATTACTCCAAATTAGTGATCAAATTGCTAGACTTAGGGTTGTAAAATATGTTACATGTTTGGATATGACTAATAAACTGCGTTTGTAACACCTGAGAACCAGTACGAGTATTTAACAATGCTATTTGGCCTCAATAACGCTCCTTTCGTTTTTCAGCAACCCATGTTAAACGCTTTTGGAAATTTAGCACATACCTAAGTGATAGACATGGATGATATTATGATAGTATCATCAACTATAGAACTAAACAACGAAAGGTTTAAGGTCGTTTTGGAGGTACTAACTGAGGCTGGATTTTCATTGATAATTTTGAAGTGTGAGTTCCTTAAGACTACGGTGCAGTATCTGAGGTACGAGACCTAATCCGCAGAAGATCTTAGCACCAACTTCTCTGAGACCGCCTTCAACATTTAGTATTGTGAGACAATTTATTGGATTAGCGTTTTATTTTCGAAAATTTATCCCTCATTTCTATCAGGTTATGAAACCGATATACTTGCTAACTGCGACCAAAAACGTTTTTGGTTGGGATGACCATTTGGAAACAATTAGGAAGATAGTCGTCATGTCTATTATATTCTCCCAAATAAGCCAGTACTGAAAATATTTGATCCACAATTTCCAATAGAACTACATACAGATGCTAGTTCTAATGGTTATGGTGCTATGTTGATACGCCGGCAATGGCAATCCTCATGTAGTAGAATACTTTAGTAAGAGAACCTCTCCTGCAGAGTCCAGAGAAGGGAAGCGCATGGCGCACGTACACGTAAAGAGCAGAAATAAGAAATGCAAATGGGTACCCTTAACTCTTTTGTCCGTGGTCGAATCGGGACCCGGTCGTGGTAAGATGCCCTTGGCGAGGTACATCTTGCTTTGAATTGCACAGTTTATAGTGTAACCAAAGCAAGTCCTTACCGAAAAAAAAATGCACATCATCTGAGCTTGATTTCGCCGTGCGATACAGAGATTGATATCGACAATTATATACCATTATTATATCAACCTTACCAGGTTTATTAAAGGTAGGATCAGCTAGAACGTAAGTTTGCCATTTCGACATATCCACGTTTGGTATTTTTAATGGAAGAGCTTTCATTTACTTTGGCAACACAATTGCCTCAACCTTTAGATGTCCTTTCCAAGGATTTTGGCGTCTTTACGTCTATTTTTACCTTATGTTTTGATTTATTAGATTTTATTAAGGACACGTCACTTATTTCTTATATCCTTTTACATTTCTTACTTGTATTACAGATGTGGCCAACAGTTTTTGTTGTGTCGTAACACAAGTATTAACTCTCTCCTATTTTTCTTCACAACGGAGTAATGTATGGTGTTCCTTACTGCACAATGAACAGACCATTTCATTAGTGCACACCTTATTGCTTGAATGGTTCAAGCATATTATGTAAAGCTGCACTTTTTTGGGTGTCTCATACCGTTCAGTAGGTGTCAAACTTTTAAACTTATAGCACTTATACGCGTTGTGCCCGGCAATTTTGCAAATCGGACATTTATCTTCGACTTCCGCATAATTTAAAACAGTTTGTAGCGGTTTTTTCTCTTCTTTGCTCATGGCACTTAGCGAGCAATATCTATGCTCCAAGTAATCCATGACATCAGATAGCAATTGTATCTGCTTTGTTTTTCTTATTTGACTCTCATATAATTGTAGAGTCTCTCTGTTAAATTTCCTTAGTAGGAATTGTGCGAATATTACGTCAACTTCATCGGACAAATTTGCTTTTATTTTAAGTAAGTAAACTGACTCATTAACTATGTCAATCACTCCTTTAACACTTTTTGCGGATTCATTGTTGATCATTGGTAAATCAACGATCCGACTTAATTGTATAATTGTCAGCTGAACCTGACAATAGATGAGCTACCATGCTGCTCGATTTCGGACGTCGAATTCTAAATCCTCCATAGTATTCTTAACTTTTGCATCACTTGTGTCCGTACCTTCTCCCACAAATAATTTATTTTATTAATATACATTATCCATGTCCCATTGCCTGTTGATTTCAAATCTACTACCTCCAAATATTCCTGAAGCTGTAGGACTCTATCCATAAATATCTCCTGGTTATCACTACCGTTTTCATGACTGGAGGTCGCATTCCCGCGCGACTCTCCTTTGCTATCATCAAACATTTCTGACATATTTCCTTCTGTTTCAACTAACACTGACTTACTAGTGCGTGGTTTTTCCGACTCTCCTGTATCTATTATTTTGGCAACTATCTTTAAAACCTCTTCATGTACTTTATCTCTGTAGTACTGATGATCGAAAACCCCTGCTGGAGCAATTTCTCATGGTTAGGCATCCATCGGCTACTAATCACTTTTACATCCTCAATCACCTTGCTAGTAATGTTTCTGGGATCTAGTGCTTCCACCTGCCTTAACCTGGTATGCAACTCTACCTGCTTCTCTAACAATTTTGCAGTCTTATTAGTGAACATTTTATCTTGTGCGAACATTAGGATATCGATATAATTATATAATGATAGTAATAAAATATGTAGGTTGGTGTATGTACTTAAATCCATTTTAATGTATCTTATCTGATGATCCTGTTTTTATACCCTTGCAAAAAGGGTATATTAATTTTGGTCAGAAGTGTGCAACGCATAGAACGAAGCATCTCAGACCATATAAAGTATATATATTCTTGATCAGCACGACGAGACGAGTTCAAATAGCCATGTCCGTCCGTCCGTCCGTCTGGATCAACGCGAACTCCTCCGAGACCGTAAGAGCTGCAGAGCTGAAATTTGCACGTATGCTTGTATATACTGCAGGCGTTGTATATCTCGGATTCAGCCGGAACGGACCACTATATCATATAGCTCCCATACACACGTCAAAGTCACGAACAGTGACTTTTCTCAATAACTTCGTTATTTTATCAGCAATTGTCATAAAAGTTGGTATTGGTCAGTTTTGTGTTCTTATTAATAATTGTGCCAAATTTGATCAAGATCGGGTGACTATATCATATCGCTCCCATAGAAACGATCGGTGGAAAACAGTGACTTTCATCAAAAAGTTCGTTATATCCTATGCTAAGATTGAAGGCCGTTCTTTCGCAGACATTAGTGTTTTTGGATAAAACGTTTTTACACTTTGATGGCTATGGGTAAGGTAAGAATTACCAAAACAGTTGCAAGGGTATACACTTCGAAGTGGTCGAAGTTAACCCCGGCCCTTTGATTTTTGTTTAATTTCGATATCTGGCCTTCGAATACGCCACACGCAAATTCTGTAATTATTTTTTTTCCGCCGCCGAAATTATTGCAGTTGCTCGACTAGCCAAACTGCCTTTATTTGACTCGGTCGCACTCACTTTTTATTTAGTAAGCAATATTTTGCTTTTTATATTATACTCTTTCTCTTACCATTGGTGGGGGAAAACAAGAGTTAATTTATTTTGCTACCTATATCTGATCTTAGCATTTACACTTGCATCAAAAAAAAACGTTCACTCGTTGCAGAGGACGGACGTGTTTTTTTTTGCGCTTATCAAATTTTATTTGTTTCTCGTGATCAATAACTTTTCTTTAACTTTTAAAATCATTATCGGTTTAACTATAATTTTAACATTCGAATTGTATTTTCATTTCGCGATTTCTTTTAGTCATTTTTGTGCCTTCTGTTTCAATAACATAAATTAAAACTTACAACAATTACTTGCATTAGCGGTGTTGTTGTTTTGCTAATCTCTTTTGCTTTTGTGTCTTTACCGTTGTAACTAACTATCGCGCTCTTGCGTACAAATTGTTGTTGCATGTGTTCAATTTGACGCGCTCTCCCGCTCTTTCCTATTCTCGTTTGATTTGCGCTCTCGTCTTTTGCCTACCCGCGACTCTGTGATACGTGTTTTTGTTTTTGTGTATTCTTGTAATTTTGACAAAAACAAACTCCAAATTGTAAAATTCAAAGTAGGCGATTATGTATTGCTCAGAAATGAAGAGAGACATCAGACGAAGCTAGACCCAAAGTTCAGGGGACTTATAAATATTCGCACGAATCGTTGAAAGGTATGCCGGCGGAAGATATTCCCACTGAGTTGGACATGTGTGTTGATAGTGATGTAATAGTGGATTCTAATACGGGTCACGACGTTGAAAGAGACGTCAAGTAAAACGGCGTTGAAAGAGACGTCAAGAAAGACGGCGTTGAAAGAGACGTCAAGAAGAACAGAGTTAACTGATGCGTAAGTGGATTCTAACGAGTGAGAGACATTGGTGGAGTCCAATGTGGTGAAAGGCATTGATGGTTTTCAATGCAGAATGTCAGACTCCATTCCTGAAGGTTACCTGAAGCACTACTCTGCGGGTGCTGGTAAGAGCACGAGTTATTGTGTTTTCTTGTTCAGTATCTGTATGGTGAGGTGAGGTGATAGGAGCCCAATATGGTTGGTGTCCGGGACATATGTTACTTCACGAGAGAGTCAAAAACTAGTGGGAGATCACTGAACGCCGGGTGCATAGAGTAATAGCCAGATCTTTATCCTGTATTCTGCCACTGGTACAACTCAGAACAATAAAAACTAAGCTTTATTTTAACATACTGTATCTTATTATAATAAGATTGAATCAAATCGTCATTTCAAACTGAGCAATGCATGTCGAAACGTTATTAATGTAACACACGAGGACGTGTGATGGTCAGCAGGGCCGTACAGTGTTGTTTTATAATTAGTTTACATCTAATGTTAATAAAATAAGAACTTTGTATGTTACTGCACATATGAGTTTGGTGATTTATTAATGGATGGAAGTTGACTGATTAAGCCAGATACGGGTAATTGAGTCAAGATAAGAGACCGTGTGGCCAACTAGAGCAAATAGTACATTGGTATGTTGGAGCGAAATAGTTTGTGGTTGCCCTTGCTGGGATAATACAAGTAAAACATAAAGATTATAATGGTTTGCCAATATGGATGACATGTATCTGGTTTATTCAATGTAGAATAATGAACGGAAAGGATCTTCATATTCTTTTACACGAGGACGTGTAACTTGTCAGAATGGCCGTGTCGGACAATTTAGAGTGCCTAAAAGTAGGCTAATGTTTTGTTAATGTTTGACATGTGAATTGACACCTGTAACTATGGTATGTCCAACACTGCCCTTTGCAGGTTGACAATTGGTATGTTAAGATTGCAGGATGACTCGGCAGATTTGAGAAGTTACCTTTGCAGAAGCATTGTGCTAGATATATGTTAATAAGCCTGACAGCGTGGCAACAATAGAATGTTGTCGAGTAAGGTTTGGTGTTAAGTCATTGGAGTCGGCATAAGCAATCGAAAAATCAGACGTGCCGGAATAACACCTAAACTCGCTGCGCTGTTTATTAATACAAAGTGAGAGTGAACAGTAGCAAGTATTCAAAGTAAAGAAAATGGGAAATACTACTAATGGATATTCGACACAAACAATTAAAAAATATAAAAAAAAAAAAAAAAAAAAAAACAACAAAGAGGAGAAAGAAAATTTGTCTAGCCAGACACAAATAAAACAATTTTTCTAACATACATACATTACCATTAATCAATCATTAAGTATTATTATCAGTAATCAATAAATAACTCCATAATATTACGTTGTTTTCCAAAAATAAGGGGAGGTGTAGTATATTCATACCAAAAAACATTCAACACAAAGAGCTCAACTTGTAGCACTTTGTTGCAAGTATAAACAATTAAATATGTACGCAATAAAATATAAGTCTGCACTTGAATATGTATATGTGTATACATTAATTTATGCACATAGACATATTCAAATAAATACACAACTAAGCATGTTCATATATGCATGTACATATATGTATGTATGTATATGTGGACATACATATATTCACTTAAGCACAATGCACAGGCGTAACATGAGCTAGGGCCAAGCCAGCGTGTGAACGCTGACCAATCACTTTGATGCAAGCGCCCTAAATAATATGTATGTATGTACTGACACTCTCCCTCTCTTTTGTAGCTGTCGCATAAGTCGCAGCATAAGAATATAGATGTAAAATTAGCTTAAGCAAAAGGATAATTTGGAATAAAGAAACAATCTTACGACTACAATTAAACGACACAGACGTGTCTGCTTTTATTATTTCGAACCCAATGGAACCCGGTCGATGCAGTTATTACAATAGTCACCCGATCTTTATCAAATTCGGTACAGTCATTAACGGATATATTAAACTAACAAATGTTTAATTTGAAAGCAATCGCGTCAAAAGTAACGAAGTTAGTGACGAAAGTCACTATTTTCGACCGATCGTTCCTATATGATATAGTCATCCGATCTTTATTAGATTTGGCACAGTTGTTTATATGTGTACCGGACGGACAGACGGAGGGACATGGCTAAATGAGCTGGTCCTGTCGTGCTGATCAAAAATATATATATGTACTTTATATGGTCGGA
The DNA here is from genome assembly GCA_018152135.1 of Drosophila paulistorum. Lineage (NCBI taxonomy): Eukaryota > Metazoa > Arthropoda > Insecta > Diptera > Drosophilidae > Drosophila > Drosophila paulistorum. The sequence goes on along the minus strand of JAECXG010000822.1, from coordinate 12,453,914 downwards.
GATGCTTCCTTCTATGCGTTGCACATTTCTCACCAAAATTAATATACCCTTTTTGCAAGGGTATAAAAAGTACCCATCAAGTGGACTAAAAACTGCAAACCATTGTTTTGTGGACAAATTATTCCAAATGGAACTTCTTTAAGGGATCGAAAGAAATAAGTTGAATACAACATCGTTACCGCCCAGAGAATATAGACTACCCAAAATTTATAAGGCCAATGCTCATTTATAAACTTCTTTTCATACGGACTGTGCAAGTTTATGAGTTTAGAGAAGGATCCAATTGTTCACTTCCTACCACAAAGCTAAAGAGTTTTATCCAAAATAGCTTCCAACAAAATAAGTCCGTGGGTTTGATCACATTAGACATCGAAGCTGCATTTAATACTGTCTGGAATCTAGCTCTTATTTATAAGCTCAAATCCATTGGAGACGCTCACCAACTTATTATTATTTTGAGTAGCTTCTTGACTAAACGAGTTTTTTATGTGTCGATTAATTGACTAATAAATCAAAGCCTACTAGTTAGTTGACAATTGGTTTCGACTCCGGAGCTGAGTGCTCTCTTATCCCAAGCAGTGTTGGCGTTAAATTTGATGGCAAACTGTACAATAATCATATTATAATAACGGGTATTGGCGACGCTGGCATATACAGTGCACATCAAAAATTATGTAAAGTTTGATTAACCCAAACACTTTAGAAGTACTATTTCATGCCATATCGTTCAAATATCTTACTAATGATATTGGAATTCGTAGAGAAATCCTTAGTAAAGGATATAAGATTTTCTGACATATTTGAAATTGTTAAATTCTTGTGTAGTGTTCGAGCCATATACTGTTTCATTTAACGTTAAAAATGAATTTCTCGATAATGATAGAGAGAATGTGATTAAATTGCTTTACAAATATTCAAAACGATTTATTGATGAAATTCCTTGCACGAGACTTAACTCAGGGATAATGACTATTAGGTTGATTGACCCTAAGAAAACAGTGCAGAGGCGTCCATATCGACTGAGTCCAAATGAAAATGTAATTGTACGCAAACCTATAAATTAATTGCTAAGGTGTAATATCGTTCGACCTAATTGCTATGCTAGTCCAACGCTATTAGTTAGAAAGAACAACGGATCAGACAGCTTGTGCATTGAAAATCGTGAGTTAAATGCCAACACGGTTTGTGATAGATTTGCATTACTCCATATTAGTGATCAAATTGCTAGACTTAGGGTTGTAAAATATGTTACATGTTTGGATATGACTAATAAACTGCGTTTGTAACACCTGAGAACCAGTACGAGTATTTAACAATGCCATTTGGCCTCAATAACGCTCCTTTCGTTTTTCAGCAACCCATGTTAAACGCTTTTGGAAATTTAGCACATACCTAAGTGATAGACATGGATGATATTATGATAGTATCATCAACTATAGAACTAAACAACGAAAGGTTTAAGGTCGTTTTGGAGGTACTAACTGAGGCTGGATTTTCATTGATAATTTTGAAGTGTGAGTTCCTTAAGACTACGGTGCAGTATCTGAGGTACGAGACCTAATCCGCAGAAGATCTTAGCACCAACTTCTCTGAGACCGCCTTCAACATTTAGTATTGTGAGACAATTTATTGGATTAGCGTCTTATTTTCGAAAATTTATCCCTCATTTCTATCAGGTTATGAAACCGATATACTTGCTAACTGCGACCAAAAACGTTTTTGGTTGGGATGACCATTTGGAAACAATTAGGAAGATAGTCATGTCTATTCTATTCTCCCAAATAAGCCAGTACTGAAAATATTTGATCCACAATTTCCAATAGAACTACATACAGATGCTAGTTCTAATGGTTATGGTGCTATGTTGATACGCCGGCAATGGCAATCCTCATGTAGTAGAATACTTTAGTAAGAGAACCTTTCCTGCAGAGTCCAGAGAAGGGAAGCGCATGGCGCACGTACACGTAAAGAGCAGAAATAAGAAATGCAAATGGGTACCCTTAACTCTTTTGTCCGTGGTCGAATCGGGACCCGGTCGTGGTAAGATGCCCTTGGCGAGGTACATCTTGCTTTGAATTGCACAGTTTATAGTGTAACCAAAGCAAGTCCTTACCGAAAAAAAAATGCACATCATCTGAGCTTGATTTCGCCGTGCGATACAGAGATTGATATCGACAATTATATACCATTATTATATTAACCTTACCAGGTTTATTAAAGGTAGGATCAGCTAGAACGTAAGTTTGCCATTTCGACATATCCACGTTTGGTATTTTTAATGGAAGAGCTTTCATTTACTTTGGCAACACAATTGCCTCAACCTTTAGATGTCCTTTCCAAGGATTTTGGCGTCTTTACGTCTATTTTTACCTTATATTTTGATTTATTAGATTTTATTAAGGACACGTCACTTATTTCTTATATCCTTTTACATTTCTTACTTGTATTACAGATGTGGCCAACAGTTTTTGTTGTGTCGTAACACAAGTATTAACTCTCTCCTATTTTTCTTCACAACGGAGTAAGGTATGGTGTTCCTTACTGCACAATGAACAGACCATTTCATTAGTGCACACCTTATTGCTTGAATGGTTCAAGCATATTATGTAAAGCTGCACTTTTTTGGGTGTCTCATACCGTTCAGTAGGTGTCAAACTTTTAAACTTATAGCACTTATACGCTTTGTGCCCGGCAATTTTGCAAATCGGACATTTATCTTCGACTTCCGCATAATTTAAAACAGTTTGTAGCGGTTTTTTCTCTTCTTTGCTCATGGCACTTAGCGAGCAATATCTATGCTCCAAGTAATCCATGACATCAGATAGCAATTGTATCTGCTTTGTTTTTCTTATTTGACTCTCATATAATTGTAGAGTCTCTCTGTTAAATTTCCTTAGTAGGAATTGTGCGAATATTACGTCAACTTCATCGGACAAATTTGCTTTTATTATACCCTTGTTTTAAGTAAGTAAACTGACTTATTAACTATGTCAATCACTCCTTTAACACTTTTTGCGGATTCATTGTTGATCATTGGTAAATCAACGATCCGACTTAATTGTATAATTGTCAGCTGAACCTGACAATAGATGAGCTACCATGCTGCTCGATTTCGGACGTCGAATTCTAAATCCTCCATAGTATTCTTAACTTTTGCATCACTTGTGTCCGTACCTTCTCCCACAAATAATTTATTTTATTAATATACATTATCCATGTCCCATTGCCTGTTGATTTCAAATCTACTACCTCCAAATATTCCTGAAGCTGTAGGACTCTATCCATAAATATCTCGTGGTTATCACTACCGTTTTCATGACTGGAGGTCGCATTCCCGCGCGACTCTCCTTTGCTATCATCAAACATTTCTGACATATTTGCTTCTGTTTCAACTAACACTGACTTACTAGTGCGTGGTTTTTCCGACTCTCCTGTATCTATTATTTTGGCAACTATCTTTAAAACCTCTTCATGTACTTTATCTCTGTAGTACTGATGATCGAAAACCCCTGCTGGAGCAATTTCTCATGGTTAGGCATCCATCGGCTACTAATCACTTTTAGCCATGTCCGTCCGTCCGTCCGTCTGGATCAACGCGAACTCCTCCGAGACCGTAAGAGCTGCAGAGCTGAAATTTGCACGTATGCTTGTATATACTGCAGGCGTTGTATATCTCGGATTCAGCCGGAACGGACCACTATATCATATAGCTCCCATACACACGTCAAAGTCACGAACAGTGACTTTTCTCAATAACTTCGTTATTTTATCAGCAATTGTCATAAAAGTTGGTATTGGTCAGTTTTGTGTTCTTATTAATAATTGTGCCAAATTTGATCAAGATCGGGTGACTATATCATATCGCTCCCATAGAAACGATCGGTGGAAAACAGTGACTTTCATCAAAAAGTTCGTTATATCCTATGCTAAGATTGAAGGCCGTTCTTTCGCAGACATTAGTGTTTTTGGATAAAACGTTTTTACACTTTGATGGCTATGGGTAAGGTAAGAATTACCAAAACAGTTGCAAGGGTATACACTTCGAAGTGGTCGAAGTTAACCCCGGCCCTTTGATTTTTGTTTAATTTCGATATCTGGCCTTCGAATACGCCACACGCAAATTCTGTAATTATTTTTTTTCCGCCGCCGAAATTATTGCAGTTGCTCGACTAGCCAAACTGCCTCTATTTGACTCGGTCGCACTCACTTTTTATTTAGTAAGCAATATTTTGCTTTTTATATTATACTCTTTCTCTTACCATTGGTGGGGGAAAACAAGAGTTAATTTATTTTGCTACCTATATCTGATCTTAGCATTTACACTTGCATCAAAAAAAAACGTTCACTCGTTGCAGAGGACGGACGTGTTTTTTTTTGCGCTTATCAAATTTTATTTGTTTCTCGTGATCAATAACTTTTCTTTAACTTTTAAAATCATTATCGGTTTAACTATAATTTTAACATTCGAATTGTATTTTCATTTCGCGATTTCTTTTAGTCATTTTTGTGCCTTCTGTTTCAATAACATAAATTAAAACTTACAACAATTACTTGCATTAGCGGTGTTGTTGTTTTGCTAATCTCTTTTGCTTTTGTGTCTTTACCGTTGTAACTAACTATCGCGCTCTTGCGTACAAATTGTTGTTGCATGTGTTCAATTTGACGCGCTCTCCCGCTCTTTCCTATTCTTGTTTGATTTGCGCTCTCGTCTTTTGCCTACCCGCGACTCTGTGATACGTGTTTTTGTTTTTGTGTATTCTTGTAATTTTTATTCCTTAGTTGTGAAGGCTTACTCTGCACATTAACCCTTGTGTCAGAACTGGTCAGTATATTCTTATACACAGATTTTTAACCTTTAGAATTTTTATTTTTTTTTTTTTTTTTTTTTTGTATTTCCTTTTTAAATTAAATTAAACTTTTTAATAACATGGTTGTCTGCTCAAAAAATAATTGCATAGTTGCCACTAATGCGGTTGACTCCCATGATTATATTCTTTGTTGGTTGTGTGACAATGCGGTTCACGTTAAGTGTGCAGGTTACACAGGCAGAATCAAGGAGTCTATTGCTAAAGGTGGTGGCTTAAAATATGGATGTGATGCTTGCCGGGAGGTCGAGAATGAGATGCGCTCTTTTATGAGGCGGACTAGAGATAGTTTTGACACTTTAAGGGCTGGTTTTAATAAACTCCAAGCGGAGTTTACTGCGGTGGAGACTCAGTTTAGGAGTTTATCGCTTATGAATGAGTCTCCGAAAAGTAAAAGGACCAGTCCTTGGGGTGTTTCTGTATCTGTAGATTCGCCAGCGTCTCTTATCGTCCCCGACCGGTCTCATGCACCGTCCACTCCTAATGTACAGCAATTGATTTCATTTAAGAGCCCGGTTGTGAATACTATTACGGAATTACCGGTATCACCTGGGAATGATCTCTTAAAAACGATGCCTATTGTAGTGTCCGATGTGTCCGGGCAATTACCCATCCCAATGGAAATTGCCGATAGTTCTAAAAGTATCGAGAGGCCCGTAAACAAGTTGACTGCTGCAGTGGGTGACATGTCCAACGTTACTCTTGCGGCTGACGCTTCGGGACCGCGGCCTCTCGTTGGCTTACCACCAAAGAAACATATATTTGTTTCTAGGCTAGACCCTGTTGTCACATCTGATGATGTGATAGCCTATATTCGGAAGAAAGTTAACGTCTCGAATATTGCGGTGGAGAAGTTTAAATTTTCTTATTCTCGGGACATTTCGTCCTTTAAAATTAGTGTTTCTGCCAATATCTTCGACACTATATGTCGAGAAGATTTTTGGCCGAAACCTATAATAGTTAAGGAATATACTGTAAAAAAGAAAAATCGGCAACCGATTCGCCTGCCAACAACAACAACTAATACTATTCCTGCCACATCAGCATCTGCTGGTGTGTCAAAAAACTAGCTTCGTCCCTTAACCTTGGTTACCAGAACGTTAGAGGACTGAAATCTAAACTTCCTAGTCTCTATGTAGATAGTCTTTCTTTTGAGCATAACATTCTAGCTTTTACAGAGACGTGGCTAAAACCTGATATTGCTGATGCATCTGTATTTTTCACAAAATTTTCTATATTCAGACGTGACCGGATGTCTCGCATAGGTGGTGGCGTTCTGATAGCTGTTGATGCTGCTTTATCATCTGAAATGATTCAATTTTCTAGTACCCAGGAGATTGAGTTTGTCGGTGTTAAAGTAAATTTTAAATCTTTTAATGCTTTCATTACTTGTTCCTATATTCCACCATTGTCAGACATGGTGGAATATTTAAATCATTTACAGGCAATTCAGTTTGTCTCGTCTTTAGTTTCTAGTCAAGACATGCTCATAGTTGTAGGTGATTTTAATTTACCCGCTTTAGCATGGTCACTAACAGATGAATCTACCATGTTGCTGCCCTCTTTGTCACATGACTTTATTGATGGCCTTCTAGGCTTATCTTTATCCCAAGTCAATCCTGTCTTAAATTCTAATGGAAAATCGTTAGATCTTATTTTTGTATTGGATTCTTCTTATTGTGAGGTTTCTAGGATCGAACCATTTGTTCTTCCAGAAGACAAGTTTCATCCTAAATTAAATTTAAAAATTGATCTGCCCTTGCTTTCACCATTACTTGGTTCAAATGAGTTACCTCTAACTAGGTGCTTTCGTAAGACTGACTTTGCCAGCCTTAATGAAAACATTATTACTACCGATTGGTCTTATCTGTACAATTGTAGAGATATGAACTCATCTGTTCGATTTTTCTATGATACTCTGAATTCACTCTTTGATATTTGTGTGCCTCTTGGTAGGCTGGAGCGGCTTAACAAACCTCCCTGGTTCTCTCGTGAGTTATCCAATTTGAAAAATGTGAAGACACGATATTATAAGAAGTTTCAAATAACACGTCGTTCATCAGATTATGCTCTGTATACAGTCGCTCGTTCAAAATTCATGATGCTTAATACACAATGCTATAAGAATTATCTTCAGCGGTGTAAGCTTCAGTTTTCTTCTGACCCTAAACAATTTTATAATTTTGTCAATTCTAAACGTAAGACCTCCGTGCCCCTATCTTTTTTGTCTTTTCAAAATAAAAAAGCGAGCACTGATCAGGCAATTGCCTATATGTTTGCGAGTTTTTTCAAAACAACTTATTCCTCAACGGAATATCGAGCAAGTCCGTATCCTTATCATTTAAAAAATGCTAAATCCATTTTCAATCCAGTGTTTGATGAAAGTTCTATTCTTAGCGAACTTAAATTAGTTAAACCTGTTTATTCTCCGGGGCCAGATGGTTTTTCTGGATGTGTACTCAGGTTCTGTGCAAACGCATTATGTAAACCCATTTTAAAATTGTATCTATTGTCTGTCGAATCTTTCTCTTTTCCATCTATTTGAAAGGAGTCGTATATCATTCCTCTGCATAAAAATGGCAAAAAGTCCGAAGCCTCTAACTATAGGGGTATCTCAAAATTGTCCGCTATTCCTAAAGCTTGTGAAAAAATTACAACTTCGCAATTGCAACATTTTTGCAGCTCTATTATTTCGCCATCCCAACATGGGTTTGTGAAACGTAGATCTACAACCACTAACCTTTTAGAATTTACCTATATAATTATCAAGGTTTTTAAAAATGCTAAACAAACTGATGTCATATACACTGACTTCAGCAAAGCCTTTGATTCCGTTAATCATACCCTATTACTTCCTAAGCTGAGCGACATTGGGTTTCCACCCCTTTTCCTTTCTTGGGTTCGAGAATATTTAACAAATAGTAAACAGAAGGTACTTTTTAAGTCTTCTTTTTCCGATTCCATTCCTGTGACTTCTGGTGTACCTCAAGGTCATCTTGGCCCTCTGCTTTTCACACTATTCATTAACGATCTTCCATCAGTCATTGTTCATTCGCGTGTGCTTATGTATGCTGACGATGTCAAGCTTTGTCTTACTTATAAAGATACAGATTCATTTAGTCGGCTACAAGCTGATCTTAAAAACTTTCAATCCTGGTGCCAGTTTAATCTACTAAATCTTAACACTATCAAATGTAAGGTAATGACTTTTTTTCGTAACTCTCCTCAACTGGTCACTTATTTTCTAAACAATAGTCCTTTAGAACGTCTAAATAATATGAATGATTTGGGCGTACTTATTGACCATAAGTTAAATTCTAACACCCATATTTCCACCATGGTCACAAAGGCCATGAGTGTCCTGGGTTTCATTAAAAGATGGTCAAAAGAATTTGATGACCCCTATACAACTAAAGTTCTTTTTACTTCGCTTGTCCGTCCTATTTTAGAGTATGGATCTTGCATTTGGTCGCCTCAATATGAGTCTTTAATCCGTTCAAAAGCAGTTCTTGCTATTTGCTCTTCGTGGCTTAATTTTAGTATTCTAGTAGACTTCTCTTGATTAACCTTCCTTACCTAACTATCTAAAACTAAACTATCTAACTAAAACTTCTATCCTATCCCATTTAGTTAATAGATAGCTATAATATTATTTATTTAATCTGTTTGTCTGTTTTTTCTATTGTGTATTTGTTCACGCGATTCGTGCCGTGCGTTATACGGCTGCACCCCTCGGTCGGTCGGGTGGGAGGTGGGCAGTTATCTGCTTGGGCTCGCGCGTAACAGGCTTTGTCCTGGTGTCGTAGGGGCCACTTGAACGTACTGTGCATAGTATCGTCAACGTCCGCTATAAGAATTTAGACTTTAAGCAGCTGATTCACTCTCTGAGTCTCTTACCACTGGTAGGGGAAAACTGCAGAGTTCCTTTTTTCGAAGGACCAAAATGAATAGGGATTTCCGAAAAGAAAGAAAATAACTCAGTCTTCATTCGTTGAATTTAAAATATGAACTTATTTTATTTCTAAAAGTACGGAGTTTATATAGGATTATCTTAGCCTCAAGGAGGTAACAATTGTTCTTAGATGATCTTATTCTAGTACGACTCACCCCCACGTATACGGGGGATGAAAAATCATTATTATTTTGGGCACGGCGTCGGCCACTTGACATCTTGCCGTTGTGATCTTTTGGGTCAGTTTAGAATTACACCGTGTGTGGCTGATTGTAATTCTAGTCATATGCTAGGTTAGTTGTTTGGTACAAAGGTACAGTTGTATTATATTTTCTTATGGTAATTTGGTGATACCAGTTCAGATGATCACGATGTTTATTCTTAAACAATGGTTATCCGTCTAGGAGAGACGATGGTTATCCGTCTAAGAGAGACGATCGAATTCCGTAAGGTAGACGATGAATTAAGTTTGGAAAGTTTGAAATTAAAAATTCAAATATTACACGAGGATGTGTAAAGGTCAGGATGGCCGTGTCGATTAAGTGACTAATAAGTCAAGGTCTACTAGTTAGTTGACAGGCGTGTCAATTGTAGCCCTGGCATTACCTTTACAGCGGCTACAGACTGACACCTGGAATGTTGCTGGGGATGTTGACTTTCCAGAATGACAAGCATCTTTGCTTTAGCAACATATTTAGAAACAAATCTGTCTTCAGGTCAGGTCCTATATAAAGAGGGGCCTCGGGCTAGAGAGCTCAGTTAACAAACCCCCCTGGGAACTAGCCTTACAGTGAAAAAGTAAAAGTGAATTTAAAAGTCTAAAGTGAATATTATAAAGAAAAACATTAGTGAAATGAATAAAAGACTTGGCGCTCCGACATCAGAAGTAGGATCGGCATCACATCCTGCATTCTCAGAGGAACAATGGCGCATAGTCCTACAGATGCAAAATCAAAACCTAGTGGAGCTTGTAAAAACTATGCAAGCGTCATCACGTGCACAGCAGCAGATACGTGGCGTCACTTTGCCAACATTTTTTTCTGATAAGTGCCGACTCCTGTACTGTCTGAGGACCAATTGCATGGTATGTGGGGCATGCAGAACCGAAACTTGGAGGAGTTCCCGAAAAGAAGATCAATCAGTGCTCTGTGTCTGAGCCAATGGCAGTTATGACACACCGTGGTGAGACCTTTCCAATTTGTTTCGACTCCGGAGCTGAGTGCTCCCTTGTCCAAAGCAGTGTTGGCGTTAAATTTGATGGCAAACTGTACAACAATCATATAATAATACGGGGTATTGGCGACGCTGGCATATACAGTGCACATCAAAAATTATGTAAAGTTTGATTAACCCAAACACTTTAGAAGTACTATTTCATGCCATATCGTTCAAATATCTTACTAATGATATTGGAATTCGTAGAGAAATCCTTAGTAAAGGATATAAGATTTTCTGACAAATTTGAAATTTTTAAATTCTTGTGTAGTGTTCGAGCCATCTACTATTTCATTTAACTTTAATAATGAATTTCTCGATAATGATAGAGAGAATGTGATTAAATTGCTTTACAAATATTCAAAAGCATTTATTAAAATCCCTTACACGAGACTTAACTCAGGGAAAATGGCTTTTAGGTTGATTGACCCTAAGAAAACAGTGCAGAGGCGTCCATATCGATTGAGTCCAAATGAAAATGTAATTGTACGCAAACCTATAAATTAATTGCTAAGTTGTAATATCGTTCGACCTAATTGCTATGCTAGTCCAACGCTATTAGTTAAAGAGAAAAAGGGATCAGACAGCTTGTGCATTGAAAATCGTGAGTTAAATGCCAACACGGTTTGTGATAGATTTGCATTACTCCATATTAGTGATCAAGTTGCTAGACTTAGGATTGTAAAATATGTTACGTGTTTGGATATGACTAATAAACTGCATTTGTAACACCTGAGAAGCAGTAAGAGTATTTAACAATGCCATTTGGCCTCAATAACGCTCCTTTCGTTTTTCAGCAACACATGTTAAACGCTTTTGGAAATTTAGCACATACCTATGTGATAGTCTACATGGATGATATTATGATAGTATTATCAACTATAGAACTAAACAACGAAAGGTTTAAGGTGGTAGTACATCCAGTACTAACTGAGGCTGGATTTTCATTGATAATTTCGAAGTGTGAGTTCCTTAAGACTACGGTGCAGTATCTGAGGTACGAGACCTAATCCGCAGAAGATCTTAGCACTAACTTCTCTGAGACCGCCTTCAACATTTAGTATTGTGAGACAATTTATTGGATTAGCGTCTTAGTTTCGAAAATTTATGAAACCGATATACTTTATGAAACCGATATACTTGGTAACTGCGACCAAAAACGTCATTGGTTGGGATGACCATTTGGAAACAGTTAGGAAGATAGTCATGTCTATTCTATTCTCCCAAATAAGCCAGTACTGAAAATATTTGATCCACAATTTCCAATAGAATGGTGCTATGTTAATACGTCGGCAATGGCAATCATCATGTAGTGGAATACTTTAGTAAGAGAACCTCTTCTGCAGAGTCCAGATATCACTTCTAGTTAGGTCGGCTAAGCATTTTGATTGGCGGTGAATTCGTTGTGTATATGGATTATAATTCCCTGAAAGCATCAAGAACAAAGATGGATCCAAGGCATATAGTACACCGATGGTGAGCGCATTTACAATATTTCGAGCAGAAATAAGAAATGCAAATGGGTACCCTTAACTCTTTTGTCCGCGATCGAATCGGGGCCCGGTCGTGGAAAGATGCCCTTGGCGAGGTACATCTTGCTTTAAATTGCACAGTTTATAGTGTAACCAAAGCAAGTCCTTACCGAAAAAAAATGCACATCCTCTGAGCTTGATTTCGCCGTGCCATACAGGGATTGATATCGACAAAGTAGATGCAAAGTTTAGAAAGTAGAAGGTGATAAGTAGGTACATTTTGAAGTCATTGCATATTAGGATAACGTTTAAATATTGCCATGAGGATTATAGAAAACTGCCAGATGGTTATGTTCCGCCCGCGTGAATGGTATCTATGGTATATACAAGGATATGTAATGAAAGGTATCCCGGTGAGAGGATATGTTGTTTGGTAAGTTGCAATGGTGATGCAATAACCTTGGATATAGCAATTTTGTGAATAGGGAGGAATGAAGATTCCAATGGAAACAACATGGAAAATATATAATGTGCTGCATGGTAATATTTGATCAATGATTTTGAGATTAGAGCTAACTGCGTCATTGAGCAAGCACAAGTGAAAATCAAAAGTTGGAACATGGCGTGTTGCGCTCTTGACGGAACCATGCTCATAATCAAAAGGAAATCATAGTGCAGTCGAATTTCGAGTGATTAAGTAGTATAAGAAGAAACTGTTGAAAGAGACAGTATTGAAACAAGAGAAACCGTTTAAAGAGTCGGTATGGAATGTTTGAATGTATGAATGTTTGAAGAATAAGAAATGTAAAATGAAGTATGTATTGAGATATAAAATTATCGATCGCTGGTCTAAGAGAAGTTGTTTTTGTTGCAATTGATATAAAAACTGATAAAGTAAAAAAAAAAAAAAATAATAATAATAATAATTTGATGAATAATGTAAATGAATTACAAAGGTATAATTAGTAGGGGAGAGGGCCCAGTTATGACGCGGGTTTTGAAAAACATCGAAATTTTTTCTTCAGTTCCGGAAATTGAAAAATTAAGAAGACTAACATTTTAATATTAACCAAACGCAACTTTTTTCCAAAGAAAGTATGTTTATTTGAGTTACTCAAAAAATTTTGGAACAGATTTAATTTGGATAACTTTTTTGGGGCCAAAAAAAAAGTGGCCCAGTTATGACTCACCTTAAGAAATTCACTGAATATAAGAAAATATGAAATGAATGTCACACCAATTGTTGTAATTTAATGGTTTATTTATTATGTGGGCCTTCAATGGCAAAAACAATGAAAAACACAAAAGAAAATGGACTCCTATGGCCATAAATGACAACGATTTTTATTCATCGTCGTCCATGTCACTTTCGCAGTTTTTGCACGTAAAATAACTTGCTTGCATATTAGCGCACTTCGAAAGAACTGGACGCTTGCATACATTGCAATTGATTCGAAGGCTTTTTCAGACAAACTGGTCTCAATATGTAAATTTCCTCTCCTTGTTTTGAAACAACAACAAAAATGTTGGAATTTGAAAATTTTACGTAATCCTAGTGCAAAAAAAAATGGGACATAACTGGGCCCCCCAGCTGAGTCATAACCCGGCCTTTTTATAGTTTAAAGTTTATATGTATATTTTTTATAGACACTGCATAATCACATAAATTTTTATAAAATCACGAAATATACGGCAAATACAATATTTTTATGCATTACACTCATCTTTTCACTGTTAATTTTACATAATTTTGGTACTTTGAAAAAAATGAAAAAAAACTTTTTCCCAAGATTTTCAACACGATGTTTGGTACGCGTATATACAATACGATTATTAACGTTGGGGTCTGTCCAAAAACTGCAGAACGTCTAACAAACATGATTTACAGGGCTCAAACTGTCATTCAATACCGCGTTTCAAAAATATTTGAGAATGACATAACTGGGCCTGAGTCACAACTGGGCCCTCTCCCCTACAGAAATCAATTTGGAATAAAATAAATGGGTTGATTTATAATAATCTAAAATACTGTGTAAATTAAGAAAGAATTGCTGTTTAATTTAAGTCTAAAATATCAAAGAAGCTAACTTCGGCAATGCCGAAGTTTATATACCCTTGCAGTCCTTGGCAATAATTTTTTTACATTTTGAAATTTCTTTCCTTGCAACTCAATTCATCAACACACAAACAAAACATTCAAATTATTTCTCTTTTTACTACAAATTTTTACGCAAAGCACAACACGCATACACATACATACATACGTATAGCGCTACGTCTGTGTGTGCGTATGCATGTGCTCTGTTTGATTTGCTGATGATGTAGAACCGATTTGTATTGACTGTAACTTGTGCTCTATTTATCCGATCAAATTATTTGAATTTGATCGGATAAATAGAGCACAAGTTATAGTCAAGTACAAGTGGGATCTGAGATCTTATGTCAAATTCTATTATATTGGGGGATACTCCAATTTTTGCAAAAATTTTTGTTCTAGAGCTATATGATATAGCTCCTGACAATTTTCATACTTTATCATCTCCCGGCTAAAAGTAACTCAAATATGAAATTTTATTCCGATAGCTCTTAAGATGCCAGCGTGAAGTTGATTTGCACAGACGGACGGACGGACGGACAGACGGACATTGCTATATCGACTCAGAAAGAAATGTTGAGCTGAATATTTTATCGAGGACGAGTGAAAAATTTAGAATGGTTATCCGTCTAGGAGAGACAATGGTTATCCGTCTAGGAAAGACGATGGTTATCCGTCTAGGAAAGACGATGGTTATCCGTCTAGGAGAGACGATGGTTTTCCGTCTAGGAAAGACGATGGTTATCCGTCTAAGAGAGACGATCGAATTACGTAAGGTAGACGATGAATTAAGTTTGGAAAGTTTGAAATTAAAAATTCAAATATTACACGAGGATGTGTAAAGGTCAGGATGGCCGTGCCGATTAAGTGACTAATAAGTCAAAGCCTACTAGTTAGTTGACGAGCTTGTCAATTGTAGCCCTTTACAACGACTTTCCAGGATGAGAAGCATCTTTGCTTTAGCAACATATTTAAAAACAAATCTGTCTTCAGGTCAGGTCCTATATAAAGGGGGGCCTCGCGCTAGAGAGCACAGTTAACAAACCCTCCTGGTAACTAGCCTTTCAGTGAAAAAGTAAAAGTGAAGTTAAAAGGCTAAAATGAATAGTATAAAAAATATCAAAGAAGCTAACTTCGGCAATGCCGAAGTTTATATATCCTTGCAGTCCTTGGTAATAATTTTTTTACATTTTGAAATTTCTTTCCTTGCAACTCAATTCATCAACACACAAACAAAACATTCAAGTTATTTCTCTTTTTACTACAAATTTTTAAGCAAAGCACAATACGCATACACATACATACATACGTGTAGCGCTACGTCTGTGTGTGCGCATGCATGTGCTCGGTTTGATTTGCTGATGACGTAGAACCGATTTGTATTGACTGTAACTTGTGTTCTATTTATCCGATCAAATTCAAATTTGGGATCTGAGATTTTAGATCAAATTCTATTATACTGGCAAATTTCATGGGGATACTCCAATTTTTGCAAAAATTTTTGCTCTAGAGCTATATAGTAGTCCGATCCTGACAATTTTCATACTTTATCATCTCCCGGCTAAAAGTAGCTCAAATATGAAATTTCATTCCGATAGCTCTTAAGATGCCAGCGTGAAGTTGATTTGCACAGACGGACAGACGGACATGGCTATATCGACTCAGCTTCTCATGCTGATCAAGAATATATATACTTTATGGGGTCGGAAACGTCTCCTTCTGTGCGTTACAAACATCTGACCAATTTTATAATACCTTCTGCAAGGCTAAAAAAACATGAGTGAAGTGAATAAAAGTCTTGGCGCTCCAATGGCAAATAGTCCTACAGATGCAAAATCAAAACCTAGTGGAGCTTGTCAAAACTATTCAAGCGTCAACACGTGAACAGCAGCAGATACGTGGCGTCACTTTGCCAACATTTTTTTCTGATAAGTGCCGACTCCTGTACTGTCTGAGGACCAGTTGCATGGTATGTGGGGCATGCAGAACCGAAACCTGGAGGAGTTCCCGAAAAGAAGATTAATCAGTGCTCTGTGTCTGACCCAATGGGAGTTATGACACACCGAGGTGAGACCTTTCCAATTTGTGTCGAGTCCGGAGCTAAGTGCTCTCTTGACCGAAGTAGTGTTGGCGTTAAATTTAATGGCAACCTGTACAACAATCATATTATAATACGGGGTATTGGCGACGCTGGCATATACAAAATTATGTAAAGTTTGATTAGCCAAAACACTTTAGAAGTACTATTTCATGCTATATAGTTCAAATATCTTACTAATGATATTGGAATTCGTAGAGAAATCCTTAGTAACGGATATACGATTTTCTGACATATTTGAAATTGTTAAATTCTTGTGTAGTGTTCGAGCCATATACTGTTTCATTTATAGATAGAGAGAATGTGATTAAATTGCTTTACAAATATTCAAAAGGATTTATTGATGCAAGTCCTTGCACGAGACATAACTCAGTGATATTGACTATTAGGTTGATTGACCCTAAGAAAACAGTGCAGAGGCTTCCATATCGACTGAGTCCAAATGAAAATGTAATTGTACGCAAACCTATAAATTAATTGCTAAGTTGTAATATCGTTCGACTCAATTGCTATGCTAGTCCAATGCTATTAGTTAGAAAGAAAAACGGATCAGACAGCTTGTGCATTGAAAATCGTGAGTTAAATGCCAACACGGTTTGTGATAGATTTGCATTACTCCTTATTAGTGATCAAATTGCTAGACTTAGGGTTGTAAAATATGTTACGTGTTTAGATATGACTAATAAACTGCGTTTGTAACACCTGAGAAGCAGTACGAGTATTTAACAATGCCATTTGGTCTCAAGAACGCTCCTTTCGTTTTTCAGCAAGCCATGTTATGTTGAACGCTTTGCGAAGTTTAGCACATACCTATGTGATATACTACATGGATGATATTATGATAGTATCATCAACTATAGAACTAAACAACGAAAGGTTTAAGGTGGTAGTACATCCAGTACTAACTGAGGCTGGATTTTCATTGATAATTTTGAAGTGTGAGTTCCTTAAGACTACGGTGCAGTATCTGAGGTACGAGACCTAATCCGCAGAAGATCTTAGCACTAACTTCTCTGAGACCGCCTTCAACATTTAGTATTGTGAGACAATTTATTGGATTAGCGTCTTAGTTTCGAAAATTTATGAAACCGATATACTTTATGAAACCGATATACTTGCTAACTGCGACCAAAAACGTCATTGGTTGGGATGACCATTTGGAAACAATTAGGAAGATAGTCATGTCTATTCTATTCTCCCAAATAAGCCAGTACTGAAAATATTTGATCCACAATTTCCAATAGAATGGTGCTATGTTAATACGTCGGCAATGGCAATCATCATGTAGTGGAATACTTTAGTAAGAGAACCTCTTCTGCAGAGTCCAGATATCACTTCTAGTTAGGTCGGCTAAGCATTTTGATTGGCGGTGAATTCGTTGTGTATATGGATTATAATTCCCTGAAAGCATCAAGAACAAAGATGGATCCAAGGCATATAGTACACCAATGGTGGGCGCATTTACAATATTTCGAGCAGAAATAAGAAATGCAAATGGGTACCCTTAACTCTTTTGTCCGCGATCGAATCGGGGCCCGGTCGTGGAAAGATGCCCTTGGCGAGGTACATCTTGCTTTAAATTGCACAGTTTATAGTGTAACCAAAGCAAGTCCTTACCGAAAAAAAATGCACATCCTCTGAGCTTGATTTCGCCGTGCCATACAGGGATTGATATCGACAAAGTAGATGCAAAGTTTAGAAAGTAGAAGGTGATAAGTAGGTACATTTTGAAGTCATTGCATATTAGGATAACGTTTAAATATTGCCATGAGGATTATAGAAAACTGCCAGATGGTTATGTTCCGCCCGCGTGAATGGTATCTATGGTATATACAAGGATATGTAATGAAAGGTATCCCGGTGAGAGGATATGTTGTTTGGTAAGTTGCAATGGTGATGCAATAACCTTGGATATAGCAATTTTGTGAATAGGGAGGAATGAAGATTCCAATGGAAACAACATGGAAAATATATAATGTGCTGCATGGTAATATTTGATCAATGATTTTGAGATTAGAGCTAACTGCGTCATTGAGCAAGCACAAGTGAAAATCAAAAGTTGGAACATGGCGTGTTGCGCTCTTGACGGAACCATGCTCATAATCAAAAGGAAATCATAGTGCAGTCGAATTTCGAGTCCTTAATATGCAACTGATTAAGTAGTATAAGAAGAAACTGTTGAAAGAGACAGTATTGAAACAAGAGAAACCGTTGAAAGAGTCGGTATGGAAGCTGTTGAAATTGACAGTATGAATGTTTGAAGAATAAGAAATGTAAAATGAAGTGTGTATTGAGATATAAAATTATCGATCGCTGGTCTAAGAGAAGTTGTTTTTGTTGCAATTGATATAAAAACTGATAAAGTAAAAAAAAAAAAAAATAATAATAATAATAATTTGATGAATAATGTAAATGAATTACAAAGGTATTATTAGTACAGAAATCAATTTGGAATAAAATAAATGGGTTGATTTATAATAATCTAAAATACTGTGTAAATTAAGAAAGAATTGCTGTTTAATTTAAGTCTAAAATATCAAAGAAGCTAACTTCGGCAATGCCGAAGTTTATATACCCTTGCAGTCCTTGGCAATAATTTTTTTACATTTTGAAATTTCTTTCCTTGCAACTCAATTCATCAACACACAAACAAAACATTCAAATTATTTCTCTTTTTACTACAAATTTTTACGCAAAGCACAACACGCATACACATACATACATACGTGTAGCGCTACGTCTGTGTGTGCGTATGCATGTGCTCTGTTTGATTTGCTGATGACGTAGAACCGATTTGTATTGACTGTAACTTGTGTTCTATTTATCCGATCAAACTCAAATTTTGGGATCTGAGATTTTATATCAAATTCTATTATATTGGTAAATTTCATGGGGATACTCCAATTTTTGCAAAAATTTTTGTTCTAGAGCTATATGATATAGTAGTCCGATCCTGACAATTTTCATACTCTATTATCTCCCGGCTAAAAGTAGCTCAAATATGAAATTTCATTCCGATAGCTCTTAAGATGACAGCGTGAAGTTGATTTGCACAGACGGACGGACGGACGGACAGACGGACATGGCTATATCGACTCACCTTCTCATGCTGATGAAGAATATATATACTTTATGGGGTCGGAAACGTCTCCTTCTGTGCGTTACAAACATCTGACCAATTTTATAATACCCTCTGCAAGGGTATAATAAAAAGCTTGATGTGATAAATGGCTATTTCAATAACACTGCGTTTGGGTTACACGAGGACGTGTAAAGGTCAGGAATTATGAATTAAGTTTGACATTTTGCTGAGAAGAAATGTAAAATTAATGTGTTGACAAAAAATTATTTAAGTTTTGTAATTTGCATAGAACTGATTATGTTTATAGTAAAATAAATGTATAGTAAGAATTTGTATGAAAGAAATGTTGAGCTGAATATTTTATCGAGGACGAGTGAAAAATTTAGAATGGTTATCTAGGAGAGACAATGGTTATCCGTCTAGGAAAGACGATGGTTATCCGTCTAGGAGAGACGATGGTTATCCGTCTAGGAGAGACGATGGTTTTCCGTCTAGGAAAGACGATGGTTATCCGTCTAAGAGAGACGATCGAATTACGTAAGGTAGACGATGAATTAAGTTTGGAAAGTTTGAAATTAAAAATTCAAATATTACACGAGGATGTGTAAAGGTCAGGATGGCCGTGCCGATTAAGTGACTAATAAGTCAAAGCCTACTAGTTAGTTGACGAGCTTGTCAATTGTAGCCCTTTACAACGACTTTCCAGGATGACAAGCATCTATGCTTTAGCAACATATTTAAAAACAAATCTGTCTTCAGGTCAGGTCCTATATAAAGGGGGGCCTCGCGCTAGAGAGCACAGTTAACAAACCCCCCTGGTAACTAGCCTTTCAGTGAAAAAGTAAAAGTGAAGTTAAAAGGCTAAAATGAATAGTATAAAAAATATCAAAGAAGCTAACTTCGGCAATGCCGAAGTTTATATACCCTTGCAGTCCTTGGCAATAATTTTTTTACATTTTGAAATTTCTTTCCTTGCAACTCAATTCATCAACACACAAACAAAACATTCAAGTTATTTCTCTTTTTACTACAAATTTTTAAGCAAAGCACAATACGCATACACATACATACATACGTGTAGCGCTACGTCTGTGTGTGCGCATGCATGTGCTCGGTTTGATTTGCTGATGACGTAGAACCGATTTGTATTGACTGTAACTTGTGTTCTATTTATCCGATCAAATTCAAATTTGGGATCTGAGATTTTAGATCAAATTCTATTATACTGGCAAATTTCATGGGGATACTCCAATTTTTGCAAAAATTTTTGCTCTAGAGCTATATAGTAGTCCGATCCTGACAATTTTCATACTTTATCATCTCCCGGCTAAAAGTAGCTCAAATATGAAATTTCATTCCGATAGCTCTTAAGATGCCAGCGTGAAGTTGATTTGCACAGACGGACAGACGGACATGGCTATATCGACTCAGCTTCTCATGCTGATCAAGAATATATATACTTTATGGGGTCGGAAACGTCTCCTTCTGTGCGTTACAAACATCTGACCAATTTTATAATACCTTCTGCAAGGCTAAAAAAACATGAGTGAAGTGAATAAAAGTCTTGGCGCTCCAATGGCAAATAGTCCTACAGATGCAAAATCAAAACCTAGTGGAGCTTGTCAAAACTATTCAAGCGTCAACACGTGAACAGCAGCAGATACGTGGCGTCACTTTGCCAACATTTTTTTCTGATAAGTGCCGACTCCTGTACTGTCTGAGGACCAGTTGCATGGTATGTGGGGCATGCAGAACCGAAACCTGGAGGAGTTCCCGAAAAGAAGATTAATCAGTGCTCTGTGTCTGACCCAATGGGAGTTATGACACACCGAGGTGAGACCTTTCCAATTTGTGTCGAGCCCGGAGCTAAGTGCTCTCTTGACCGAAGTAGTGTTGGCGTTAAATTTGATGGCAACCTGTACAACAATCATATTATAATACGGGGTATTGGCGACGCTGGCATATACAGTGCACATCAAAAATTATGTAAAGTTTGATTAGCCCAAACACTTTAGAAGTACTATTTCATGCTATATAGTTCAAATATCTTACTAATGATATTGGAATTCGTAGAGAAATCCTTAGTAACGGATATACGATTTTCTGACATATTTGAAATTGTTAAATTCTTGTGTAGTGTTCGAGCCATATACTGTTTCATTTATAGATAGAGAGAATGTGATTAAATTGCTTTACAAATATTCAAAAGGATTTATTGATGCAATTCCTTGCACGAGACATAACTCAGTGATATTGACTATTAGGTTGATTGACCCTAAGAAAACAGTGCAGAGGCTTCCATATCGACTGAGTCCAAATGAAAATGTAATTGTACGCAAACCTATAAATTAATTGCTAAGTTGTAATATCGTTCGACCCAATTGCTATGCTAGTCCAATGCTATTAGTTAGAAAGAAAAACGGATCAGACAGCTTGTGCAGTGAAAATCGTGAGTTAAATGCCAACACGGTTTGTGATAGATTTGCATTACTCCTTATTAGTGATCAAATTGCTAGACTTAGGGTTGTAAAATATGTTACGTGTTTAGATATGACTAATAAACTGCGTTTGTAACACCTGAGAAGCAGTACGAGTATTTAACAATGCCATTTGGCCTCAAGAACGCTCCTTTCGTTTTTCAGCAAGCCATGTTATGTTGAACGCTTTGCGAAGTTTAGCACATACCTATGTGATATACTACATGGATGATATTATGATAGTATCATCAACTATAGAACTAAACAACGAAAGGTTTAAGGTTTTGGAGGTACTAACTGAGGCTGGATTTTGATTGATAATTTTGAAGTGTGAGTTCCTTAAGACTACGGTGCAGTATCTGAGGTACGAGACCTAATCCGCAGAAGATCTTAGCACTAACTTCTCTGAGACCGCCTTCAACATTTAGTAGTGTGAGACAATTTATTGGATTAGCGTCTTATTTTCGAAAATTTATCCCTCATTTCTATCAGGTTATAAAACCGATATACTTGCTAACTCCTACCAAAAACGTCTTTGGTTGGGATGACCATTTGGAAACAATTAGGAAGATAGTCATGTCTATTCTATTCTCCCAAATATTCCAGTACTGAAAATATTTGATCCTTAATTTCCAATAGAACTACATACTGATGCTAGTTCTCATGGTTATGGCGCTATGGCAATCATCATGTAGTGGAATACTTTAGTAAGAGAACCTCTCCTGCAGAGCCCAGATATCACTTCTAGTTAGGTCGGCTAAGCATTTTGATTGGCCGTGAATTCATTGTGTCTACGGATTATAATTCCCTGAAAGCATTAAGAACAAAGATGGATCTAAGGCTAATAGTACACCGTTGTCTTTACGATTGAACATAGTTCTCTATGCAGAAATAATAAATGCAAATGGGTACCCTTAACTCTTTTGTCCGCGGTCGAATCGGGGCCCGGTCGTTGTAAGATGCCTTTGGCGAGGTACAACTTGCTTTGAATTGCACAGTTAATAGTGTAACCAAAGCAAGTCCTTACCGAAAAAAAAAAAATGCACATCCTCTGAGCTTGATTTCGCCGTGCGATACAGAGATTGATATCGACAAAGTATATGTAAAGGTCAGGAAGGCCGTGTCGATTAAGTGACTAATAAGTCAAAGCCTACTAGTTAGTTGACGAGCTTGTCAATTGTAGCCCTTTACAACGTTACCTTTACAACGGCTACAGACTGACACCTGGAATGTTGCTGGGAAAGTTGACTTTCCAGGATGACAAGCATCTTTGCTTTAGCAACATATTAAG
The DNA here is from genome assembly GCA_018152135.1 of Drosophila paulistorum. Lineage (NCBI taxonomy): Eukaryota > Metazoa > Arthropoda > Insecta > Diptera > Drosophilidae > Drosophila > Drosophila paulistorum. The sequence goes on along the minus strand of JAECXG010000822.1, from coordinate 12,431,367 downwards.
AAACAAATCTGTCTTCAGGTTAGGTCCCATATAAAGGGGGGCCTCGGGCTAGAGAGCTCAGTTAACAAACCCCCTGGGAACTAGCCTTACAGTGAAAAAGTAAAAGTGAATTTAAAAGTCTAAAGTGAATATTATAAAGAAAAACATGAGTGAAATAAATAAAAGTCTTGGTTCTCCGACATATGTATGTACTGACACTCTCCCTCTCTTTTGTAGCTGTCACCTAAGTCGCAGCATAAGAATATCTATGTAACAATAGGTTAGCAAAAGAATATTTGTGGGAATAAAAATCAATCGAAATATTACCACAAATATTACCACAGGCGTGTTCTTTTCTTAAACTCTTGAACCAAAGGAACCCGGCCATTACAATGTCGAATTCATTTGGACTGATGAATGTGCTTTTGCATTTCAGCATCTAAAAACAGCACTAATTAATCCACCAATACTACAGCATCATGATTTCAATAGAGAATTTTGCATCACAACCGATGCTAGTAAATTCGCTTGTGAAGCAATGCTCAGTCAAGAATATGATAATCAACAATTACCGCTACCATTTGCATCTCGTGCGATTACCAAACGCGAGAGCAATAAATCAACAATTGAACAAGAACTAAGAATATGATATCACTGTAGAGTATATGAGGGGGAAAAAAAATAAGGTAAGTAAGTCGACTTAGGTATACCATACACCAGTATAACAAATATTTTAAATTTATATTAACACATGCATTTACGTGTTTTTAAAAAATTCAGTTCACATGCTTTTTACAAGCATATCTTAGTATCTCGCTCACTCAAGCATATGAGCACCCTAGCGCCCACACCAGCCAACGGCCAACTCCGGCGTTATGGAAAAATGTTCATATGCATAACTTGGATATTTTTATTTTAATCAAATTTTGTATTTTGCTGGATATTAGTATCAAATTTACAGCTGTGTTCAGAAAAATAGGAATGCATACTAGTATGACACTTACAGCACTTTTTTGACAAAGTGTGACCATTTATTTAAAGACGTATTCACAAAATTTGAAGAATGAGGTGTAAACGACAAAATAGCGAAAAATTTTTGACATTCTGACGTTTCCTTTTCTTCTTTTCAATGATTTTCAGCACAAGCATCAAAAGTTGCTTGTTCAGTAAAATAGGAACGCAAAGTTTAAACCTTTACAAAAGTTTAAAAAAAGTCAATTCAAATATAAAAAAGTTATCATTAGTAAGTTTAATTTGTTGGTAATCCTGTAGATTATAAAATGTATTACAAAATTAATAGATTATCGTTTTCAGTGGGTAGAGGAAAACATTGCTCGGTCGAGATGAGGAATCTTATAATTCGCCTTAAAAATCAGGGTAAAACATACAAGGAAATTAAAAATATTGTTGGGTGCAGCACCACAATGGCATTTAACGCTGTTCATTTTGAAGAAAAGCCGGAAAATCGCGGTACAAAACGTAAAACTACACCAAACGAGGACAGACGAATCGTTCGATTGAGTAAAAAAAAACCCTTAGCATCCTCAAATTTGATCAAAACTGAGTTGAAACTGTCTGTGAGTGATGTTACAATTCGGCGTAGACTGATTGAGCAGAATTTAAAAGCTCGACATCCCAGAAAGGTCCCCCTACTAACCCGAAAGCACCTGGATGCGAGAATTTTATTTGCCAAGTCGCATGTGAACTGGTCGGCTGAGCAGTGGCGCAATATACTCTGGACTGATGAGAGCAAAATTGTTCTATTTGGTGGAACAGGCTCTAGAGAGTATGTTCGTCGACCACCAAATCAAGAATACAACCCAAGGTTTACTAGAAAAACGGTTAAGCATGGAGGCCTTAAAATTATGATTTGGGCTTGTTTTTCCTACAATGGTGTAGGCCCTATTCATCAAATAGAAGGCATAATGGATAAAAATGTTTATGTAAATATTTTGAAAAACATTATGCTACCATATGCTTCTTGGGAGATGCCGCTGAAATGGACATTTCAGCAGGATAATGACCCCAAACACACTAGCAAGTTGGCAAAAAATTATTTCTTATCGGAGAAAATAGATGTTATGGGGTGGCCTGCTCAATCGCCGGACCTTAATCCAATAGAAAACCTATGGGGAGATATCAAGAGACATGTGGCAAATGTTAATCCATCAAACAAAGCCCAACTTTGGCAAGCAGTTCAAGAAGGATGGGGCAAAATATCTGTGCAGCGTTGTCAGGCCCTTGTGGATTCCATGCCACGCCGTTGCCGCGCAGTTTTAACTAATAAGGGTTATACAACAAAATACTAACATAACCAATAATATTAACCGTCTTTTAATGAAGTTCCTGTTGTTTTCTTTAACGTTTAAGTAGACATTCCTATTTTTCTGAACAGACGAATTTAGGAGTTTAGTTTGTTTTTGAGCCAGGGAAGGCAAACAAATATGAAGTATTATCCAAAAAAAAGTGCAGTATTATGAGAAATATATACAAATTCTTATTTTCAATTATTTTTGCAGCTATTTTGCATTTTTCTTGGTTTTTTTCTCCCGTTTCTGTGCAAGACAACTACATTCCTATTTTTCTGAACACAGCTGTAAGTGTGCCAAATTTAAATTCACAAGTTAGAAATCGAGTTTTTTCACATTACGGTGGTGGAAAGGTGCGTGGCAAAATCTTTATACATACAAAATGAGCGCATTTACTAAACAAATATACATATATAACAAATACCATTTCACCCTATGGGTGTATGGTATAACTACGCAGCCGATGCATTGTCTCGTATAAATTTCAATGATATAAAATCAATCCAGCATCAAGCTCAAAATATAATACGAGTAACCAAACGACTACAAAGTAAAAAACAAAGCAAGCACCCAGTTTCGACTGGCATAAATAATAGTCCGTCGCATATTAAAGGGTTAGCTATCACTGAGACGTCTCAGTCAAAAGAAGTCAAGAAACGTGCTCAAATTTTTTTAAAATTCGATAAAATAAAAACAATTCTATTAAAGAAAATAATTTACACGTTTGACATTGGTCATTGGAAAGAATCGATTTAGATCAATTTTTATCAAAGCTTGAAAAAGTAGCTGATAGCACTGGTCTGAGAAGGTTCCAATTGTCGCTAGACGACAATTTATTTAATAGCTACAGCATTACTGACTTCAAAATTAAAGGATCCAAAAGAAAATATCAAAGAAGCTAACTTCGGCAATGCCGAAGTTTATATACCCTTGCAGTCCTTGGCAATAATTTTTTTACATTTTGAAATTTCTTTCCTTGCAACTCAATTCATCAACACACAAACAAAACATTCAAATTATTTCTCTTTTTACTACAAATTTTTAAGCAAAGCACAACACGCATACACATACATAAATACAGCGCAGCGCTACGTCTGTGTGTGCGTATGCATGTGCTCTGTTTGATTTGCTGATGACGTAGAACCGATTTGTATTGACTGTAACTTGTGTTCTATTTATCCGATCAAATTCAAATTTTGGGATCTGAGATTTTATATCAAATTCTATTATATTGGTAAGTATTCATGGGGATACTCCAATTTTTGCAAAAATTTTTGTTCTAGAGCTATATGATATAGTAGTCCAATCCTGACAATTTTCATACTTTATCATCTCCCGGCTAAAAGTAGCTCAAATATGAAATTTCATTCCGATAGCTCTTAAGATGCCAACGTGAAGTTGATTTGCACAGACGGACGGACGGACGGACGGACAGACGGACATGGCTATATCGACTCAGCTTCTCATGCTGATCAAGAATATATATACTTTATGGGGTCGGAAACGTCTCCTTCTGTGCGTTACAAACATCTGACCAATTTTATAATATAAGGGTATAAAAATTTAAGTATAACCTCCCAGATTGAAAACCATTATTAATGACGACGAAAAGCTTGCAATAATGCAATAACAATCTGGGCGGCCAGAGAGGAATATCCCGATTCTTGGCAAAATTACAAAATCATGTCCGCTAGAAAAATATATCCTTGCAGTCCTTGGCAATAATTTTTTTACATTTTGAAATTTCTTTCCCTGCAACTCAATTCATCAACACACAAACGAAACATTCAAATTATTTCTCTTTTTCCTCCAAATTTTTCTTCCATCATTCCGTAAGCAACCCTTCAGTACCGGTCGCGGCAAATTCCTCTGAAAATCCGAGGCGATTTGTGAGATGTCGCCTCGGAATTTCAGGGGACAAGCCACACAAATTTGCGGCGACATTTAGCATTGCATGTCCTAGCGCCTCGGACATTCTCTCGATTTTTCGGCGACATGGTCGCCGGAATTTCCTCTGAACACGAATAACAAAGTCGGTCGTGCGTTCAACGGAACTTGCGGCGACATTTCGCCGGAATGTCTGCGTAAAATGGTGGTTGTTTTTTCAATCGAAGTTGCGGCGATATGTCGACACAATGTCCCCGCAAAATTATACCTCGGATTTACAATCGAATTTGCGGCGACATGTCGCATTTTCCCAAAAATAAATAAAAAGTTGATTTGATTTAGTTTTTTAATATGCATTAGTTTTTATTTAATAACATATTTACTTATAATTATTTTATTTCTATTTCTGTAAGGTATTACATAAAGTTTAATTATTATTATGTTTACATTTTTCTCACTTCTTATATTGTTTTGCTCGTTCGTTGTATTATTGTTTTTGGCACAAGTCAAACAATGTCTTAGAACATTCTCCGCCTGGTCATCCGGAATGGAATTTTGGATGGATTCTGAAAAGAACAACATTTTAGTAGGGAATGAAAAGTGCATAATAAATTTATACCACTTACCTTAATTGTTGTTTACACGGAATTAGAAAAAAATCACACAAAATTTTATGAAAGAATTTGAACTAGCTCTCCCTTACGAAAATCCATCGCAAATGCACAAAGAAACCAAAAGAACAAAGCGCGGCGTGTAGAAATGGGAGAAAAGAATAGCAACAACAATGCACAGACGAACGAAGTAAAGCACATAAAGTATTCTTTGCTGCTGTACTTCTTGTCTAATTTTTTTTATTATTATTTTTTAATGAGAATAAGAAACATTGTTGCTTTTCGGCAGCCGATCGAGTTTTGATGACGACATTAGCTCGTTCGGGTGCCTTCGGCTAACCTAAGCATGAAATGCGCTGGCAGAATTTTTTTCTGTCGACGTCAGTGGTACGGAATATGTGGCGATTTTGGTACTGAAGGGAAAGAACAACACGCATACACATACATACAGTTCGTGTAGCGCTGCGTCTGTGTGTGTGTATGCATTTGCTCTGATTGATTTGCTGATGACGTAGTAGCTGCCGTCAGCGCTTGAACCGATTTGTACTGTCTGTAACTTGTGTTCTATTTATCCGATCAGATTCAAATTTTGGGATCTGAGATTTTATATCAAATTCTATTATAGTGGTAAATTTTCAATTTTAGCAAAAATTTTTGCTCTAGAGCTATATGATATAGTAGTCCGATCCTGATGATTTTCATACTTTATCATCTCCGGGCTAAAAGTAGCTCAAATATGAAATTTCACTCCGATAGCTCTTAAGATGCCAGCGTGAAGTTGATTTGCACAGACGTACGGACGGACGGACGCACAGACGGACATGGCTATATCCAGTCAGCTTCTCATGCTGATCAAGAATATATATACTTTATGGGGCCGGAAACGTCTCCATCTGTGCGTTACAAACATCTCACCAATTTTATAATACCCTCTGCAAGGGTATAAAAATTGCAAACATGTTTAAATTATTTGATAAGTTATTTTAATTTCGCATTATTATTACGATGCATTAAATGCATAAAAGACTAATCGAAATTAATTCATTTTATTTAAAACTCTTTAGTATATCCTAAAGTCTAAAATCTCTGTAAAAATTGGAAAATTGCAAGCCATAACTATAGTATTTTAGCACAATTCTAATCGAACGTATATATTACCAAATTTTGCGAAAAGGGGGACAAACGGGGATAAGTTTTTTGATTGTCGCATAGACAACACTTACAAGTACAAACTGGAACAATAAGTTGCTTTCAGCATAAAAAAATATACACAAATTGGACACTACACAACACTAAATCACTGGAACTATAGAAAAAATAAGATTATACATTAGATATAGCATATCTTGAAGATTACTTTCCATAATTAAGTTAAATTTTCTGAACCAATTTGACGAGTGTGGCACTACATAAAGCAACTAAATATTTTGCCGCCAATTTCTATTGCGCAATCAGCAGATCGTTAAATCTTTATTTAAAACTCTCAAAAAGCTTTAGTGACGCTTTTAAAAACACCTCCTGGTTGTCTATTATGCGAATTGTGGCAATGACTGAAATGTTAAATGGCAACGCCTTGTTGGAGGACGCTATTAGGAACTTATATGTCCTCAATACGTGTGCCCTGCTCACCTTGTTGGGGTCTATTTTGGCCCTGTTTTCTCGTAAAGTGGTTGTTTTTCTCAACAGTTTTTCCCTGCCTGGACATGGAGTGGTTTCCTTGTCTATTATTTTCCTTTGGGTGGCTCCTATCTTCAACTGCTTCACGAACCAGTGCCTTAAAAGTGCCATGAAGGCGTACAGAGCATCGCTCCTAATTTTTGTATAAAGCTCCTTGCTTCTTAGGCGTCATGTTAATTTTATTCGTGTTAAGAGTGAATTTTTCTCAACCTCGTCATAGTACTGCATTAAGTCTAGGTCGCCTTGCCTAAAGATTTCTAATTGTTGCCTGACAACGCGCAGAAACGTTTTGCCGGCGTATGGTCAATCAAGTCTAGCAATGATTGCATCGAAGCACAGTGTTATGTGGTGTAAGCTCTGCTCGTGCAGCGCCACCCACTTTATTTTTTTAAATTCCCACTGCTTCGTAATGTGTTTCTTTTCCATAGTATCTTTTGTAGACCTGATATGTCTTTATGGCAGATTGTCTCGAAGACAAATATTTGTCGTGGCCACCATTAAAACTCGGCACCGATTTCATACCATCTAGTCTGTGACATTTAATGTTGGGGTCAATTGTTACGCTTTCGACAAACTTCGTCTTCAACGCTTCATTTAGTTGGAATTCCCAACTAATTCTAGCGTTGAAGACTCAGACTCACCTGAGAACAAGAAAGATACGTCTTGTTGATGTATTCAGCAGTAATGTGTAAGTCCAATGATTTTACATATGCTTCCCCTGAAATTAGAGGAAATTATTTAATTACACAAGCAAAAAAATATTTCATTTTTCTGAAGGAACTTAATTATATATTATACTGAAACGGTTTTTATATTAACCATCGATTATTTCTTTGCTCTTTCTCCTAAGTTTAGAAATCTTAAGACAGTTTTTGTAAGCATTTCACAAATCAACATCGCACGGTCAAAAAAAACTCTTAACTATCTATGAAACAGAAATTAATACTGGAATCGCGAGATCAATCTATAATTGTCACCATAGATTTCAATTCTTCGGAAAAGTAAAATATCAAAGAAGCTAACTTCGGCAATGCCAAAGTTTATATACCCTTGCAGTCCTTGGCAATCATTTTTTTTAATTTTGAAATTTCTTTCCTTGCAACACAATTCATCAACACACAAACAAAACATTCAAATTATTTCTCTTTTTACTACAAATTTTTAAGCAAAACACAACACGCATACACATACATACATACGTGTAGCGCTACGTCTGTGTGTGTGTATGCGTGTTGTGTTTTGCTTAAAAATTTGTAGTAAAAAGAGAAATAATTTGAATGTTTTGTTTGTGTGTTGATGAATTGTGTTGCAAGGAAAGAAATTTCAAAATTAAAAAAAATGATTGCCAAGGACTGCAAGGGTATATAAACTTTGGCATTGCCGAAGTTAGCTTCTTTGATATTTTACTTTTCCGAAGAATTTTTTGATCTAACAAGTATCTGAACTTAGCAACATCAGTTTTGCTTGTTATAATCTTGTATGGGCTTCTCGGATTTTTTTGGATTCGCGTACTATAAGCCATAATTATAGGCGAGTGATCAGAATTTAGGTCCAAACTCTCTGAGATAGCAAGATTTTGCTGTGGGATTCCATTATAAACGACAAAATCCATTAGGTCAGGAATTTTACTGGGATCAGTGGGCCAATATGTAGGTTGACCGGTTGATAAGACACTGAGGCCATTATTTCTCAAGCATTTATAGAGCACCTTGCCTTTTGGGTTTGCCAGTCTCGAGCCCCACCAAGGGTGCTTTGCATTATAGTCTCCACCAGCAATAAACTTTGTTCCAAGTTTTATGAAGAACTGCTTGTAATCTATCTCTTTAACAATAAACCTTGGAGGGAAATATATGGCAGTAACAATCAAGTCAGCATGCATACATTTGACTTTGATACTGGCAGTTTGCAATGAGATCTCTCTTATGGGATCTAGAGTATATTATTCCATATTATTCCATTTTTAACAATTAGTGCCGCCCCGCCTTGGGCTCTTCCAGATGGATGATTTGCACAGTAAATCTCATATCCTACATAGCTACATATATCAACTCGGATCTTGATCCTGATCAAAAATATATGTATATACTTTATGGGGTCGAAAATGCTTCCTTCTGCCTGTTAGCAATTGTCATTGTTTAAGAATAAACATCGTGTTCATCTGAACTGGCTTCACCAAATCAGATGCACCAATGAAATATACAAAACGAAACAAAAACAAAAGTAAATCATAAAATTCATATGACAATTATTGCTTAATACCAAACAAAACATGCATCCACACTCTGTGGAAAACACTTGAGATTATAACAGCGGCGCGGTATCAAGTAACCAGCGCTGAGCATGAAATATAAACAATTTTCAACCCCCGAAAACGTGGGGCATTAGAATAAGTATTTTTAAGAACAATTGTTGCTTCTTAGAGTTTAAGAGTTTTTAAATAAAATCAGTTCATATTTTGAATTCAACGAATGAAGATTGGGTTATTTTCCTTCTCTCCGGGAATCCCTATTCATTTTGGTCTGTCGAGCCGGATTCATTTTGGTCCTTCGAGAAAAAGGAACTCTGCAGTTTTCCCCCACCAGGGGTAAGGGACTCAGAGAGTGAATCAGCTCCTTGAAGTCTGAATTCTTATGCAAGTGTAAATGCTAAGATCAGCTAAAGGTAGCAAAAATAAAATAACTTTTGTTTTCCCCCACTAGTGGTAAGAGACAGAGTATAAGAAATAAAAAGATAAATATTGCTTAATAAATAAAAGGTGCGTGCGACCGAGTGAAATAAAGGCAGTTTGGCTAGTCGAGCAACTGCAATAATTTCGGCAGCGGTAAAAAAAAATAATTACAGAATTGATGTGTGGCGTATTCGAAGCCCTAATATCGAAAAAAAAAGAAAGTTAAAGTTAAAAGTGTATATGTAGTTGCAAGTCGGCAACTGCAAACAGCAGCAGAGCAACAAGATAGTTGCAGAGAAGAGGCTGCTAATAGGAGAAAATCTGGTGCGATGACCGGCACCGGTACCGCCTGAGCCCATAGGCCCTGGACAAGCAGCAGCAGACTATCGGAAAACATACTTGGCAAACTCTACTTGGCGGATAACAGTGGCGAACGGTGTCAACAGGATCATCAGATAAGATATAAATTAAGACAGTTATAAGTACATCTATCTATTTTTATTATTATATATTTATATCGATATCCTAATATTCGCACAAGATAAAATGTTCACTAATAAGACTGTAAAATTGTTAGAGAAGCAGGTAGAGTTGCATACCAGGTTAAGGCAGTTGGAAGCACTAGATCCCAGAAACATTACTAACAAGGAAATTGAGGAAGTAAAAGTGATTAGTAGACGATGGATGCCTGACCATGAGAAATTGCTCCAGCAGGGGGTTTTGGATCATCAGTACTACAGAGATAAAGTACATGAAGAGGTTTTAAAGATAGTTGCCAAAATAATAGCTGCAGGAGAGTCAGAAAAACCAGGCACTAGTAAGTCAGTGTTAGTTGAAGCAGAAGCAGATATATCAGAAATGTTTGATGATAGCAAAGGAGAGTCGCGCGGCAATGCGACCTCCAGTCATGAAAACGGTAGTGATAAACAGGAGATATTTAAGGATAGAGTCCAACAACTTCAGAAATATTTGGAGGTAGTAGAGTTGAAATCAACAGGCAATGGGACATGGAGAATGTATATTAATAAAATAAATTATTTATGGGAGAAGGTACGGGCATGCCAAGTAATAACAAGTGATGCAAAATTTAAGAATACTATGGAGGATTTAGAATTCGTCGTCGAAAATTCATTATAAATGCTAGAAATGAAAATAAATGGTCAGAAAAATTTGAAAGATGAGAATGTAACCGTAAGAGGCGAACTACCGGTGTTGCCGAAAATACAGGTACCCATATTTTCTGGAGATCCTAGAGAATGGGACCTGTTTGTAGAATTATTTGCGGAACTGATTGAAAAAAGAGAGGATCTAAGTCCTGCTCTTAAATTCAATTATTTAAAATCCGCGTTAAAGGGCGACGCAAGGAGCATGGTAGCCCATCTATTGTCAGGTTCAGCTGACAATTATAGTGCCGCTTGGGAATTATTAAACAAGCGGTATGAAAATAATCGGAGGGTATTTTCCGAACAATTAAGTCGGATCGTTGATTTACCGATGATCAACAATGAATCCGCAAAAAATGTAAAGGGAGTGATTGACATAGTTAATGAGTCAGTTTACTTAATTAAAATAAAAGCAAATTTGTCCGATTAAGTTGACATTATATTCGCACAACTCCTACTAAGGAAATTTGACAGACATTAGACATTGACATTAAAAAAACAAGGCAAATTCAAATGCTATCTGATGTCATGGAATACTTGGAGCAAAGATATTGCTCGCTAAGTGCCATATGCAAAGAAGAGAAAAAACTGATAAAAACTGTTTTAAATTATACGGAAGTTGAAGATAAATGTCCGATTTGCAAAATTGCCGGGCACAAAGCATATAAATGCTATAAGTTTAAAGGTTTGACACCTACTGAAAGGTATGAGACAGCCAAAAAAGTGCAGCTCTGCATAAGATGCTTGAACCATTCAAGCAATAAGTTATGCACTAATGAAATGGTCTGTTCATTGTGCAGTAAGGAACACCATACCTTGCTCCATTTTGGAGAAAAACAGGAGGGAGTTACTACTTGTGTAACGGCACAACCAACACTGTTGCCCACAGCTGTAATACAAGTAAAAAATGTAAATGGAGGATATAAGACTCTAAGAGCCCTTATTGATTGTAGTTCACAGAGCACCATTTTGTCTGAAGAGGCCGCTCAAATATTAAAATTAGCTAAAATTAAACAATATACAGAAATAAGTGGCGTGTCCTCAATAAAATCTAATAAATCAAAATATAAGGTAAAAATAGATGTAAAGACGCGAAATCCTTGGAAAGGACATCTAAAGGTTGAGGCAATTGTGTTGCATTCAGTCAGAATCAAACATAGTAATCCATTCGGCAGAGTTGGAGAAAATAGGAAGCCAGTTACAATCATTAAAGGAACATCATATTGAATTACTAGGGTTAAGACAATCTGGCAAGCCGGCCAGACAGGGAAGACGAAAAACCGAAAGTGTAAGACGTGCAGACGACGAAAAGACGAAAAAGCCGAAAGACATTGAACAATAATTAATTATGTACATTTACTATTATCTAAAAACCAATACTTATCTTAACATTAAATAAAACTATTATAAAACTATAACCGGGACTGTGTTTATTCGTAAGACAATACCCTAGTCCCACACATTTTGGGGGCTCAACCTAAAAAGAATAAAACCTGAAAGAGTTAAAAGTGTAAAAGAAGTAGCCCACACATTTTGGGGGCTCAACCTAAAAAGATAAAAAAAGTGAAAGAGTTAAAAGTGTAAAAGAAGTAGCCCACACATTTTGGGGGCTCAACCCAAAAAGAATAAAACGTGGAAGAGTTAAAAGTGTAAAAGAAGTAGCCCACACATATTGAGGATTTACGTGAAAAAACTATAAGTGGAAAAGAGATAGCACACATACATATTTTGTGAACTCAACCTAAAAAACAAAAAAGTATAACGAAAATTAAAATAAAGCGTAAAGAGGTGCAAAATTAAATAATACGAGTCTCTCTGAAAGTTTAATGAAAATGGTGAATAATGCTAAAAGTTGAATAAAAGTCGAATCGGTATAAAAGGAAAAATTTATTTCACAATTTCTTGGAAATTGCATCAGCCAAAAAAGACGCCTCATTTTTACCGCGTTTTTACCGCGTCGGTTACCCATAAACACACAGCATAAACGAAGAAAAACGAAACGAAAAATGGCACAGTTAAATGACATTCAGTGTATTAGTGATATGCTTCGGCTGGAAAAGAGAGAGAATATCGTTCTGTTGCACAAGTTTATGTTTGGAAAAAAAGGAGATAGAAATAATAGAAAACGGGTGCGCGAGTTCGAGGGCTATGAGTTTGCTGAGTCGGACAATTTGTATAATGATAAAGTTAATTATGTTGCTGAAAATCTGTCAGGCATGGATCTGGCTGTAAATTGTAATTTGCTTCGATTGACTCACAATAAAAACGATTTAACGAAACACATATTTTGCAATTTAAAAAAGAATTGATTGCTCCAAGATGCCGATTTTCAAACGGAAAATAACGACGAAAGTGAAGACGAAAAGTCGCAAAACGACGAAGTGTGCGAAAATATAAGTGTGCGAAGCGATAATTCATGCAGTGTGCAAAATACAAGCAGTTTTTCTGAAGTTCCGAGATTCGCTTTAAACTTTCGCGATATAGAAGACTCGATCCGTTTGTTTAGTGGCGAAGATAATCTATCTATCGAAGTATGGGTCCAAGATTTTGAAGATATGGCAACTGTTATGTGTTGGAACGAGTTACAAAAATCTATTTTTGCCAAACGATCGTTAAAAGGCCTAGAAAAAATGTTTGCTAATAGTGAGCGAAATGTAACCACCTGGTTTAAGCTAAAAGTCGCACTTATTGCTGAATTTAAATCAACAACAAATAGCGCACAGTTACATAAGTCAATGTCTGATAGAAAAATAAAGATAAACGAAAGTCTGCAGGAATATTTTTTGTGCATGAAAGAAATGTCATCTCGCGGAAATATTGAAGACTGTTCGCTGATACAATATGTGGTCGATGGCATAGACGATTCGGTGAATAACAAATCAATTTTATACGGATCTAATAATATAAATAAATTCAAGCAGAAGCTAAAAATTTTTGAAGTTATGCGCGAGAAATCGAAAAATGAAAACAAATATAACAATGGTGTTGGCAAGCAGTATCCGAAAAACGACGATAAGTTTCAAGCAGTGCAAAAGAAAAGTGCAAACAAAGAACTTAAATGTTTTAATTGCGGCGCCAAGGGCCATACATCAGTTAATTGCGGTGATAAGAATAAGGGCAGAAAATGTTTCCAGTGTAATAATTTCGGACATATTGCCAAAGATTGCCCAACAAGCAGTGTTAAAAATGATAAAGCCAATACATGCAAAATTACGTCATCTCAAAATTTTATGTCTATTCCAGTTAAAATCGATAATATTAATTATAACGCGTTCTTAGCACCGGTAGCAAGTACAATTTAATATGTGAAGCAATGCTGAAAAACAAGAATAATCCAATGTTGAGTGATTCTAACGTTTATTTAATCGGTTTCGGAAAGAAAAAAGACACAGACAAGATAAAAGCATCTGGTTCATTTAAATATACAGTCGATATTAACGGTGATAAATACTGTTTGACATTTCTCTCAGTGGAGCAACAATTTATGGATGTGGAAATTGTTCTTGGCGAGGATTTCTGTAAGCAAGCGGAGGTTACAATCAGCTACAAAGGTCTAAAGGTGACAAAAACGCAATGTTTAGAATCCGAAGTATGTTCCTTTCTGAAAATCAATGTGGATGACTTCAGTGAACAGCAGGCCGACATAGATCCAGCAGCAAGTAAAAGAGCTAAAGAAGCAGTTCAAAATTTGATACAGAATTATCATCCGGTAAGCGAAAAGTCAACAAATAGTCAAATGCGACTAGTTCTAAAGGATGATAAGCCGATATACTCACGACCTCGACGATTCTCATATGCGGAGAGATGCATCATTGACAATCAAACCGATCAATGGCTGAAGGATGGCGTAATTGAAATATCAGAGTCTGAGTATACTAGCCCAGTCGTGCTTGTGAAAAAACGGGACGGATCAAATCGGTTATGCATCGATTACAGACGAATTAATAAAGTAATCATTAGAGATCATTTTCCACTTCCCTTAATAGAAGATCAGTTAGACAGGCTTCAAAATGCACGTATTGTCAGTTCCATAGATTTAGAAAATGGTTTTTTTCATGTTGGCATTGAAGAAGGGAGCCGCAAGTATGCTTCTTTCGTAACACATAATGGACAATTCCAGTTTCGTCGAGTTCCATTTGGTCTTTCGAACTCTCCCAGCGTCTTTCAACGGGGATTAATTTCAAAAAATGTCAGTTCCTTAAAACAAAAATTGAGTATTTAGGACACGTAATTGAGAACCAAAGTATAAGTCCATCCCCAGCGAAAACGCAAGCCGTCATCGTTTCCTATCCCGTCTAATCTTAGACAATTACAGAGTTTCTTGGGATTAGTTGGATATTTTCGAAAGTTTATACTAAATTTTTCTCTGGTTGCAAAGCCTCTAACGAATATGACAAAACATGATGCATTGATTATTTTTGGTGAGAAAGAGCTAGCTGCGTTTAACAAATTAAAGATGCTTATTACAGAAAAGCCAGTTTTGAAAATTTTTCATCAGCTACACGAAACGGAGCTTCATACGGACGCCTCAATCGACGGATTTGGCGCAGTTCTTCTCCAGAAGTCGCCAGAAGACATGCAGTTTCATCCAGTGTATTACATTAGCAAGAAAACGACAGACGCCGAAAAGAAGTTCACCAGTTACGAGTTAGAAATCTTAGCTGTTGTAGAAGCATTAAAGAAATTTCGAGTTTATTAACTAGGACTACGCTTCAAACTTGTTACAGATTGCAATGCTCTAGCTAAAACTATTCAGAAAAAGGATCTATGCACACGGGTAGCTCGTTGGATTCTCCAAATGCAAGAATTTGAATATGACGTCGAACACAGAGCGGGCACTCGAATACGCCATGCTGATGCACTCAGTCGTGTACCAATGATGATGATCAGCGAAACCAGTATGCATAGCAGAATATAGCATCTGCAAGCTCAAGACGACCAGCTGAAGGCTATTATAGACGTATTGGCAGATAAAACGGATCACAATAACTATTTTTTAAAGGCTGGAATTCTACACAAACTTAACTCGGATAACGAACTTATTGCCGTTCCAACTAGTATGCAACGAGAACTAATAAAAGAGGCCCACGACCATGGTCATTTTTCCATCAAGAAGACACGAGAGATCATTGGAAAAGAATATTTCATACCGAATCTGGCATAGAAAATAAAAAGATGTATTAGCTGTTGCATAAGATGTATCGTGACTAACCGCAAGCAAGGAAAACAAGAAGGAGAGCTTCATCCCTTATACAAAGATGAACAACCGCTAATGACGTACCATATCGATATTTTAGGACCTCTGGAATCAACGCATAAACAGTATAAACATATCCTGGCAGTCATCGATAGTTTTACCAAGTTTTGTTGGCTGTATCCAAAAAAGTCGACTTCTACAAAAGATGCAGTTTTACGACTACAGGAGCAGAGCAAGGTTTTTGGCAATCCATCCCAAATAATATCGGACAAAGGATCAGCTTTTTCTTCAGAAGAATTTGACTTGTACTGTAAAAGCGAAGGCATAAAACATGATCTCATCACGACGGGACTTCCTCGAGCGAACGGCCAAGTAGAGAGGTTAAATACTACAATCATCGCAGTCCTTTGTAAACTCTCAAGCGACGATCCAAGAAAATGGTACAAATTTGTAAACAATGTCCAGCAAGTCATCAATTAAACTTTTATTAGAAGTATAAAAACAACTCCTTTTGAGCTGCTTACGGAAACAAAGATGCGATTAAAGTCTGATATCAAAATCAAGGAAATGATAGAAGACGAAATGATTCAACACTTTAATGACGAACGAGATAAACAACGTAAAGAAGCAAAGCAACATATTCTACAAATTCAAGATGAAAACAAAACCAGGTATAACTTAAGACGAAGACCAGCATCGAAGTATAAGAAAGGCGATTAGTTGCCATCAAAGGAACCCAACTTGGTCCTGGGTTAAAGCTAAAACCGAAATATCTTGGTCCATACCGGATCATAAGGGTAAAATTCAACGACACCTACGACGTGGCAAAAGACTCTGTATTCAGCGAAGGCCCAAGGCAGACGAGCACTTGCGCTGAGTATATGAAACCATGGTTACCATACGACGACGACGATGCATTCGGGGCGAATGAAGAGTAGGATGGCCGATTTGTGAGAATGGTCTGGCAATCCTATTCAGCCAGTTCTAGTTGAGTCAGCTGACTCAGAGAAGCGCAAGACAATCTGGCAAGCCGACCAGAATGTGTAAGACGTGCAGACGAGTTTAAGACGAAAAACCGAAAGTGTAAGACGTACAGACGACGAAAAGACGAAAAGCCGAAAGACATTGAACAATAATTAATTATGTATATCTACTATTATGTATAATAGACTTAAGGGCTGCGGTTTGCTCTTCCCGTAACGTGGGCTCTATATCAAAGTCTAACTCACTGACAGCAGGGAGCTCAATGGCATTTATCGCGATAAGTGCATCATTCAGTGTTTCCGAAGGTACAGCATTCTCCCCTTCTGAACCTGCCAACAATTCGGCAGATACAATCTCATTCCTGTCGTGCGGTAGTACCGCTAGATCTTTCCTCAATATATTAAGTATGTGAGCAGGCAATTTTGGAGATAGTCTCAGATTTTTAAAGTTTTTCGTTGAATATATATTTTCATAACTTGGTTATTCTTCTATTATAACACTGATATATAGAACTAATGTGACACAAAAAATTGGAGGTGTGAAACAAAAACTTTTCTTCATTTTCGTCTAAATTCTCGATTGAAGTATTGTGGCTTAAGTCTATGAGCACCACTGTAAATTATGCTCAGAATTTGATGATGTATTCGCAATAGAATCTGAAAAAAAAATTCCTCAAATAACTTTATTAAACAAAAATTAAGAATTAAAGACAACACCAGTCTACATAAAAAACCAGAGGGCAGGAGCTAACTTCGACCGCGACACAGTTTGTACACCCTTGCAGCTGTTGTGGTAACTCTTTCCTTACCTATAGCCATAAAAGTGGAAAAACGTTTTATCTAAAAAGGCGAATGTTTGAGAAAGAACGGCCTCCAATATTAGCATAGGGAATAACGAAGATATTGATCAAAGTCACTGTTTTCCACCGATCGCTTCTATGGAAGCTATATGATATAGTCACCCGAACTTTATCAAATTCGGCACAGTCATTAACAGATATATTAACCTAACAAATGTTTAATTTAAAAGAAATCGCGTGAAAAGTATCGAAGTTATTGAGAAAAGTCACTGTTTTTCACCGATCGTTCCTATGCACTGTGGTCCAAAATCCAGATTTTGTGGCATTAACTATAAGGAATGCAGTTACCGAGTTAAAACTTTGCACATATAACCAGGTTAGGATGCATAATAAAAAAAAAAAAAAATGGAAAGATTTGACCACGCCTTCTTGACCTCCCATACTAGCCCACGCAGCGTATACGTAATGTGATTTAAATGAATTTGGGATTAAAATAATTATAGCTATTAAAAAACAACAAATTAAATTTTAATATTTTATTTTGAACTATTATTAATCAAAAAATTAAGATTAAGCAATGCAAACTATAAATAAACAACTTTGATTTTATTTTAAATAAGATATTTTTGACGATTTGACGATAAAATAAATGATTAATTAATTAATTAATATAAATTTACCTCGGAAAAACTCGGAAAAAGTAATCATAACATAATTTAATACATACTTTGAGCTGTAATTTACTATAATTACAATTTCGCAGAAATTCACAGAAAGTTAGTTTTCACTCCACAATAGACGCACACATGGGTTAAGTTTTCTTTATTTTAGGACATAAACAATCATTACACAAAAAAAACAATTAACATATACAAATTAAAATTTCGTGCAGTATTTACATTCTACATACCTTGATTAATATTATTCATTACAAAAGTTATTTTACACTTTGTTTGTTAATTTTTTACACTGGCTCAAAGTTTGCCTACAATTTCCCGCTTTTTTTGGCAGAGCGAACAGCTGACTAAATACTTGACTTTAAAAGTGCGCCAAAATTTCAGGGGTGCAGTAAAAACAAAAATATTTTTATATTCGATATATTCAAAGTATTCTGTCCAACAAGAAATTATTTAAATACGATTTTGTTTCAACAAATTTTTAGGTTAATGCCACAAAATCTGGATTTTGGACCACAGTGCTATGGGAGCTATATGATATAGTTACCCGATCTTTTTCAAATTCCGCACAGTCATTAACAGATATATTAAACTAACAAATATTTATTTTGAAAGCAATCGCGTCAAAAGTAACGAAATTATTGACAAAAGTCACTGTTTTCCACCACTAACTAAATTTGGCACAGTCGTTTATAGCTACAATAAATTTTCTACAATTGCTTTAGCAAAGTCTGCTGATGATAGAACTGAAAGCAATCGAGTCAAAAGTAACGAAGTTATTGACAATGAATGTAAGTAAAGCAAATATTTCAAATTTATTAGTATCCGGCTCACTCAAGCATACGAGCACCCTAGCGCCCCCACCCGCCAACGACCAACCAGCCTTATGGAAAAACGTTTATATGAATAACTTAGCTATTTTTAGTCCGATTTTGATCAAATTTAAGTGTGCTAAACTTGATTCCACTAGGTAGAAAATTACGGGAGATTATCGAGTTGGTGGCTCTATCTCTTATAGTCTTCGAGATCTACGCGTTCATACGGACAGACGAACGGACGGAGGGACGGACAGACGTACGGACAGGGACGTACAGACCGACATGGCTAGATCAAGTCGGCTGTTGAGAATTTATATCCTTCATGGGGTCGGAAAAGCTTCCTTCTGCCTGTTACATACATTTTGGCGACTTTAATAAACCATTTCACACTATGGGTATGGTACAAAAATCACTGTTTTCGACCGATCGTTCCTATGGGAGCTGTATGAATTAGTCATCCGATCTCAATAAAGCTTGGCATAGGTGTAATAAACTCACCAATATAAAATTTGTTAGTGACTTTGCCGTTTGTATGGGAGCTTTATGATATAGTGGTCTAATCCGGCTGGATCAGAGATATACAACCTATATACAAGCCTACATGCAAAATTTCAGTTTTGTAGCTCCAACAGTCTAGTAGGAGTTTGCGTTGATCCAGACAAACGGACGGAGGGGGAAAAAAAGGCGAAAGCAATAAGTCAACATTAGAGCAATTAACAGCAATACATTGGGCGATTCAATATTTCAAACCATACATATACAGAAAAAATTTCCTAAAACTGAATTACGCAGCAGAATTGAATCCAGAATTGAATTGAAAATATGAAAAACATAGAAACTAATAGAATATTTAAAGTAACAGCAAGATCAGAAACAAAAAAATTTACACATAAGGAAAACAAAATTATCGATAACATGATCAAAATACCAAGAATATATAAAAAATTAAATCCTAACGAAGCCAAGAAATATGCGAAACTTAGATTCAAGAAATGCAAATGGTTTATTACCAAAAATAAAGAAAAATTACTCTCCTTCAACAAATGCGATTTGATCATTAATAGAAGAATAGATCAAGATCTAAAAACACTATGGTAGAGATTTTGATTATATTGGCATAAACTGTAATTTTTATGCTAGCATATTGAAATTTCAAGGGCAGGTTCGAAAAACTAAAAAATACGGTTGATTTTTTTCTTTTTGCAATTAGACCATTTATTTCTTGTAATTCGTATAAAAATGTAAAATATGAATTTGCATACTTTTTCAAATTTTTGATAAGTCATTTTAATTTCGCATTATTATTACGATGATTATTACGATGCATTAAATGCATGAAAGACGAACTAAAATTAATTCACCTTACCTAAAACTCTTTAGTATATCCTAAAAAGTCTAAAATTTCGATAAAAACTGGAAAAATACAAGCCATAACTCTAGCATTTTAGCACAATTCTAATCGAACGTATATATTACCAAATTTTGCGAAAAGGAGGACAAACGGGGATGAGTTTTTTGTTTGTCGCTAAAGACAACAATTACAAGTACAAACTGGACCAATAAGTTGCTTTCAGCATGGAACAGCACATTATTTATATTCCACGAAACATGGAGAACGCATGTTGAGTTTCTAAAAAAAACACACAAAATGGACAGTACACAACACTAAATCACTGGAACTATACAAATGAAGTAAGTCGTCTCGCCGACTTAGGTATACCATACACCAGCAAAACAAATATTTCAAATTTATAATAACAAATGCATTTGCCTATTTTAAAAAAATTCTGTTCACATGCTTTTTACAAGCATATCTTAGTATCTCACTCACTCATCCATATGAGCACCCTAGCGCCACCACCCGCCAACGGCCATCTCCGGCCTTATGGAAAAACGTTTATATGCATAACTTGGCTATTTTTTGTCCGATTTTGATTTGGTATTTTGCTGGGTATTAGTATCAATTTCAAGTGTGCCAAATTTGATTCCACAAGGTAAAAAATTACGGGAGATAATCGAGCTTTTCAAATTTCGGGGGCGGAAAGGGGCGTGGCAAAATCTTTATAATTACAAAATGAGCGCAGTTACTAAGCAAATAGACATACCAAATATGGTGTCTCTAGCTGCAATAGTTTTTGAGATAAACGTTTTTTTTTTGCGGGGGCAGAAAGGGGCGTGGCAAAAATTTGAAATAAACTTGATCACTCTACATACTACATGAGCCTACATACCAAATTTGGTGGCTCTATCTCTTATAGTCTCCGAGATCTACGCGTTCATACGGACGGACGGACAGACGGACAGACGGATGGACAGACGGACATGGCTAGATCGACTCGGCTGTTGATACTGATCAAGAATATATATACTAGTCAACTGCATGACTTCATTCACTTAATAAGTAAAATAGAGTATACTCGGATAGAATTGAATAGAGTGAGTGACAGACGTACAATGAGTGAGTGTGTATGAGTATTAGTATATTTTGGTACTCATACAAAGCAAATTGAATGACACTGAGTACTTACTGAGTACTGAGTAAAACGGAGTGACAAATTTGACACATCTAAGAACATTCGAGTTATTCAAGTATCAGGGTACATATTTTGTGTATTTAGTTTCTTTGCATCGTTGAAACACAGCAGTCGCAAATATCCAAAGTGAGAAACTATGTAATTTAAAGCGTATTTTGTTGTTGTTTTTTTTTCGTTTGTTTTGTTTTGTTATTGCTGTAGTCAAATATTGCATATATCTTAGCTTGTGACCTGTCCATAAATGTTTTTTGTGTAATTTCTTTCAGATTTAATTTAGTTCAATTAAAATATACAGGTTGTTAAAAGAGCGGCGAGCATAAGAGAGATCCTTGCACAGGAAATAAAGGAGAATCTGCATTCTGGATTGTATAGCTTAATAGAAAAGAGGTGTCGAAGCGAAGTGTGGCAATTTTTCTCAAGAATAAAAATTGAAAATGAACATGAGCTAGTTGAACTTGTAGCCTGCAAAAATTTTCCCCGGTTAATGTGAGTTCAGAAACTAAACAGGAAGGCGTAGCTGTTGCCACTGAATGGGTTGTCAAGAACTGCCGCCCATTAAAAATTAAAGCAGATTGCGGACTAAACAAATTTGCATCATTTTTAATTACTGTTGGTGCAACTTATGGTCTAAATGTAGACGTGGATAAATTGTTACCACAATAGTATCCCGGAACATAGCAGCGATATTTGACTCGCACTTTGTTCCAATACAAGAGGAAATTGTTAAATACAAAGTTTTTGGAAACGCAATCACTAGCGATATATGGACAGATAACTTTTTAAAAGATTCATATTTATTGTGCACTGTGCATTATGTAAAGGAAGGAGTACTTGTTGATAGACTCATGGCCATGAAATCAATGAAAGGAATGTCCTGCACAGGTGTGTTAACTTAATGAACGAATGTACATGATTTTAATAAATTTTTCTATAACTAGGTGCAAATATTCGGGCAAAAATAGGCGATATCTTAAAAAACTTGAACTTGAACTCAAACTTGAATTAAATGTAGTATATATGTAAATAAGTATATGAAATGAAAATTAAAATGTAATCTATCTATGTATTTTCTTTCGCTTTTATGGGTTTTGAAGTACAGATTCTGTAAGCACAGCGAAAAAACAACAAAAATGCTGTGTCGGCACCTGTCATTCGGATACATTCGAAACATACTCACTTATACTCTCTGTTTTAACATTGTGCGGCCGAGTATAAAGCAAGCCTATCCACTCACTCATACTTATTCCGTTTCGCACTCATATTCACTCAACTCAATTTGACAGTTGTATGTATATCCGAATGTCACTTTTTTGACATTCATGCAGATGTCTAATATATACTTTATGGAAGCCAAAGCTTCCTTCTGCCTGTTACATACATTTTGGCGACTTTAATATACCATTTCACCCTATGGGTGTATGGTATAAAAATAAGATTATACATTAGATAGTGCATACCTTGAATATTACTTTCCATAAATTTCCTTTCCTTAAGTTAAATTTTCTGAACCAATTTGACGAGTGTGGCACTACATAAAGCAACTAAATATTTTGGCGCCAATTTCTATTGCGAAATCAGCAGATCGCTATCTCTTTTTTTAAAAACTTTCGCTTTTATTTATTTTTTTTATTACAATTTTTGTAATGTATGAGTTTACTTAAAGACTAAAATAAAAAAACAACGATTTATTAACATCAAAAATTCAACTTTATGCCAATATTTTCGACATATGGACCATATTGCAATGCTATCAAACAGTCAATCACATTTTTGGTAGAACAATGGGCGGTGTTGACCAAGGACAAAAGGAGAAAGGAACAATTTTAGAAGACGTATGGAAACTGTGGTCGAAGTGGTTAGCCCACCCACTCGAGCAATAAACGGATATGACCTTATGCAGATAGCAACCCTCCCCAATCGCGTAAAGGATATAGAAAGAGCAGATACGAAGAGCAGTTATAATCATCCAGGACTATTAGCTAGTCAGGCACAAGCCTATGGTTTACATATGCAACGTGCCCAATGATAGTTGGGAGGAAATAAGGTAGCCTCCCATTATGAGGACAAACGAGAGCTAAGAACCTTGGAATACCAAATGAGTCCATATGAGTATAGTCCGAAATAATTCGACCCTAGATGCATTTTACTCCCAGATCAATCAGCATCATTCCCTTATTATAGAGAAGCTTAAGAACGAGAATGGCACTAGAGAAGCTCTTGAGGCGTTAATTCATTCGTAACGCGAAATGGACTTGCGCGCATTTGTAAGAGGATTGTCACCATAATTATTGGTAACAGTTAAGCACTTGTAAAGCTGTTATATAAAGGATGGCGGCTATAAGACTCAAAATGGCGGCTGTAGATTCGATCTTTCCAACAGCTTGTATAGCTGTTATATAAAGGGAGGCGGCTACAAAACTTAAAATGGCGGCTTGAAAATAGTTCAGCAGCTTGTATAGCTGTTCTCCAAAGGATGGCGGCTATAAGACCCGAAGCAGCTTATTCTACTGCCCGAGAACTGGAAATCGTTACTTCAGCTGTGAAGCCCTCCCTAGCATACGCCACTAACGAACCTTGGCACACACCCACTAACACCTCTTATTACCGACTGCATCATGCATCGGACTCCCTTCGCTACGTCATACGTACCCCCAAGAGCAACATATGCCATGTCTTATCCTCATCAACAAAACGCAAGTGGATCAGGACAATCTAGGAGCCGTTTCCGGAACTATGGAAACGGCAGTAGGCAAAAGAGGAACTCTTCCGATACCGCGACCCCTTTAGGAAAGAACAACGATTATTTCATATGGCGGCACCGAACATGCTCGAACCCTACTCGCTAGCCACTGACGGTGGCGTAATAGAGGAACCCTCATACATGAACATTGAGATTCAGCCTCCGAAAATGGTGAATATGGTACATGTGTGACACTTATCCGGCCACCAAATTTGAAGGAAATCGAGACCGAAGATCAAGTAAATTTTATGAAAAAGGCCTTTTCGACGTACCCTATATAGAAAACATCGATGCAGATAGAAAAGTGCGACAGTTTTTAATTGACACTGGCGCAAACAAAAACTTCATTAGTCTAGATCTTTCAGAGTGTGCTATTCAACTACAAAAGCACTTCTTAATACAATCAGCAAATGCACCCATCAAACTTTTACAACTCCTCAAAGGACCTTTCTCCGCTCTTCTGGGTAATGATATTCCATTAACCTTCTTAACTCTCCCTAATTTAATTAGGTTAGCATTATTGGAGATGATACACTAAAGAAACTGAACGCGAAAATCGATACCTAATATAACGTCTTCATCATAGCACCTGGTTGTAATACCACTTCTGAACTGAGAATCGATCCAATTTAATTTTTTGCTAGAAGAAGGCCACCCCCAGGAAATCAAATCCATTGTTGAGAAGCTAATTAATGAATTCGCTTCCGTATTCAAAGCCAAAATTCGGACTAATACCCAAGAGCCCATTTATTCTAAATTCTATCCCTATCCAGTTAACATGCGGGACGAAGTTGCCCGACAAGTCGCTGAACTTCTTCGTGACGGCATGATACGACCCTCAGAAAGTTCGTCCAGTGTGGGTTGTCGCTGAGAAACCAAAACCAAATGGGGAACAACAATTTCATATGGTAATGGATTACAAAAGATTAAATGCGGTCACAACAGACACCACCTATCCAATCCCAGACATTACATCTATGTTAGCAAGTTTAGGCAAGGCAAAACTCTTCACGACTCTTGACTAAACTTCCGGATTCCATCAGATATGTATCTGATGAATCCATATGTATGGATTCCGCGGATATTCCAAAAACCGCTTTCTCAACTTTTAATACAAAACGCGCAAATCAAAGCCCTTCAATCCAAGAAATTTTTTATTGAGCTTGGTCCACTGGAGCTACAAGCGATTAAAAACCTTAAGACCCTTCTTTCTTCATCAGAGGTTTTAGCTTTTCTAGATTTTAAAAAACCTTACCATTGATCATGAGCTGATCTATAAACCGGGCAAAGCAAACGTAGTTGCGGATCCATTATCGCGTATCTCCAATGTCTCTGATCAGTCGGACACGAATCTATTGGTCCTCCATGACACGGATTCCTTGGCAACAATGCATAGTGGTCAACAAGACGCTTCTGACCTTATCCCCCATAAATGTTTATAGAAACCAAATTATCTTCGAACCATCGCGATCTGTCTACTCTTGTATTAACCCACACACCGGGTTTAAACGTCACTTAGTCCCATTGAAAACATAGACCACTTCAGAGATAAAAAGTTTGCTAAAGACTTACATAAATCCATTTGGAATAAGAATACCCGAAAGCCATTTACAGCTCCTACAAACATGTTACGTAGGTTTCTTTAAGTCCTACAAACTTAGGGTCACACAAAGACTGGTACATGACTTGGTAGGCGAAAACGAGATTCTCGAAGCAATCGATAACGAACATTGCAGAGCCCATAAAAATTCCGAAAAGGTCAGACATCAGCTGTTAGAACGATGTAATTTCCCAAAAACGACAAGTAAAATAAAAGCGTTTACGGCAACTTGTCAGATCTGCAAAAAATATAAAAATGACAGACACCACAATAAGTCCCTTCTACAGCCAACTCCTGGACCGAGCTATTCGTGCGAAATTCTACACGTGGACGTCTTCATGTTGGAGAAGCATAAGTTTCTTAGTTTTTTTTTGTTGGAAGAAATAATAGAAACGGAATAGAATTCACTTCCTTTTGTGTCTGTCTTTGGCAAAACTCTAATTTTTGGTAAACTGAATGGATTATTATCAAAACGCTCAACCAAGGAATCAAAAAAATTATGTTTTGTATATTCTAAAGTGAATTTAATATAAAAAAGAAGGCATTTATTATTAGTCCCTTGGAAGATAAAATAGAAACGATAATTTTTAAAGTAAAAAATAGGAAGTTGTTGTTCAAGAAACATGGCAATTTTTGGTTTCAACAAATATTTTAATTAATATGAAGACGTTCCAACCTTATTTTTCAAGACTTCGCGGTAACGACATCCCACGGAATCAAATAACTTGGCGCAAATAGCTCATTTTATAGAATACCATTTAACCTTGATCTTTTCCCTATATTCTTGCTTATTTTCTGTTTTATATCCAGAAGTTCTCTTTATTAATATTTCCTAAGGGTGCTCTATTAAGTTTAAGTCCGGGGACTGGGATGGTGGCTTTAAAACATTAACTTCATTTTCCTTAAACGAGCTGGCAAACAGCTTGGACGAGTGTTTGTGATCGTTTTTCTGCTAATATTATCACTTTAAAGGCAATTCTTCTTCGGCATAAGGAAGCATAGTATTGTTAAGGACAGATACTTTGTTGATGGCGCACATTTTATCCTTTATCCAAACTAACGGACCGACACTTGAAGAAGAAAAGCAGCCCCAAAACATAATTTTTTCACCTTAGTGCCCAATGGTCTTTAAAGCGTGTTTTGGATCATAAGCAGTACTTTTTTGCTGTCTTACAAACACCCTGCCATCAGATCCAAACAAATTTACATTTGTTTCATCCGACCACAGCACGTTTTTCACATAGGCCCGAAGCACATGTTGGTTAGCAAAATCTGGTCTATCTTTTTATACCCTTGCAAAAAGGGTATATTAATTTTGGTCAGAAGTGTGCAACGCATAGAAGGAAGCATCTCCGACCCTATAAAGTATATATAAAGTATATATATTCTTGATCAGCACGACGAGACGAGTTCAAATAACCATGTCCGTCCGTCCGTCTGGATCGATGCGAACTCCTCCTAGACCGTAAGAGCTACAGAGCTGAAATTTTGCACGTAGGCTTGTATATACTGCAGGGTTTGTATATCTCGGATTCAGTCGGATCGGACCACTATATCATATAGCTCCCATACAAACGGCAAAGTCACGAACAGTGATTTTTCTCAATAACTTAGTTATTTTATCAGCATAAAACTTGGTATTGGTCAGTTTTGTGTTCTTATTAATAATTGTGCCAAATTTGATCAAGATCGGGTGACTATATCATATAGCTCCCATACAAACGGCAAAGTCACGAGCAGTGACTTTTCTCAATAACTTATTTCGTTACTTTTTAAGCTATTGTCGTGAAATTTAATATAAGTAAGTTTATTGTAACTATAAACCACTGTGCCAAATTTGATCAAGATCGGGTGACTATATCATATAGCTCCCATAGGAACGATCGGTCAAAAACCGTGACTTTTGTCAATAACTTCGTTACTTTTGATGCGATTGCTTTCAAATTTAACATTTGTCAGTTTAATATATCTGTTAATGACTTTGCCGAATTTGGTAAAGATCGGGTAACTATATCATATAGCTCCCATAGGAAGGATCGGTGGAAAACAGTGACTTTCATCAGAAAGGGTATACAAACTTTGACGCGGTCGAAGTTAGCCCCGGCCCTCTGGTTTTTATTAATTTTTCGTTGTTGATGTTTTTATTTGGGTATGTCGCGATTAAACCCGGCCCTCTGGTTTTTATTAATTTTTCGTTGTTGATGTTTTTATTTGGGTATGTCGCGATTAAAAAATTGTTCGAAATCATTATCTTTTATCAAATTAATTATTAACTGGCAATCTTCACAAACCTGGTAAATAATAATAAACATTTCTATTTAAGAATACTAACCTAACATTATAAGTAATATTTAATGTCTCCACCAACAAAGATGCCCACTCTACAACGGTCTGCTACAGCTCATTTCTTCAGCTACGATACCACTATTGTCCCACTCCAAAGCTCGCTGGAATCGCTGACCTACGCAATACCAACTTTACGATTGTAAGCTGCTGTCCTATTTTGATGGCCCCGACATATCGATTGGGTAAGAACTGCCAAGAAACTATAATTACTAGGACATCAAATTTGATAATACAACCATTTTCATAGAGCATAAAGCCTACGTTTCATCTAATCATCATGCAGGCATTCCTTGCATGGATATCACCTAAACGCCGAGTCTGTACCGTGCTGATCCTCGGGACGCAGATCTTTAGAGGGGGAGCAATTAACACCATACAACAGCATCAGCGGCTGCAGAAGCAGCAGCATCAATATCAGCAAGCTGCAGCAGCAGAAGCGATAGCGAGCAGGAAGAGCAGCAGTAGCGGGAGTGTGAGTACAACTGATCGAGAGGCCGGGGTCAGTAGTAGCTGAGTGGTGAACAACCGAGGGACATGGGATGAGAGAATAAAGTATTATAACGTAAGATCTAACCAATGTCTTGATCAAAGGGAACGGAATCCAAATCCTTGCTTCTGCAAGGTGTTATCCTCAAATAATACGGAGTTAACTTGTATATATGTAAAAGAAATAATAAAAAAATAAACAAAAAATTTATTAAAAAACAGACTAAGACCCAACTCTACTTAAACTCTATGTGTATGCGTGCCGTGGTTTGCCTAGGGAATAAGGGAAGAATAAGAGAAAAACCTAATTTTTATTCTTATACCATATGAGGGTGAAATGGAATATTAAAATTTCGGACCCCATAAAGTATATATATTCTTAATCAGCATCAAAAACTGAGTCGACCTAGCCTTGTTCGTCTGTCCGTCCGACCGTCTGACCGTATGTGCACCTAGATCTCGGAGACTATGGGAGATTGAGTAATCGAATTTCAGTTTTGCGCCCCGGGAACTCAAAAAAAGCGTTTATCTCAAAAACTATTCCAGCGAGAAACACCATTTTTGTTGTGTATATTTGCTTAGTAAATGCGTACATTTTGTATGTGTAAAGATTTTGCCACACCCCTTTCCGCTCCAGTAATTTGAAAACAATTGATTATCTCCCGTATATTTGTATCTTGGGCAATCAAATTTGGCACACTTAAATTTTATACTAATATCCAGAAATTTGATTAAAATCGGAATAAAAATAGACAAGTTCTGCATAAGGCCGGAATTGGCAGTCGGCTGGTGTGGGCGCTGGGGGGCTCGAATGCGTGAGTCAGCGAGATACTAAGATATGCTTGTGAAAATCATGTGAACAGAATTTAAGAAAAAAACGTAAATGCATTTGTTATTATAAATTTTAATATATGTGTTTTACTGGTGTATGGTATACCTAAGTCGGCGAGACGACTTACTTACTTAATTTTTTTTTTTCCTGTTACGCACAAGCCCAAGCAGATAGCTGCCCGCTTCCCACTCGACTAAAAGATGGGTGCAGCCGTATAACGCACGGCACGAATCGCGTGGACAAATACACATTAGAAAAAACAGACAACCAAATCATAATACTATAGCTATCTATGAACTAAATAGGAATGGATAGATATGTTAAGTATATTAGTAGAAGACTCTGAACAGATTACAGGGAATAATCAGAGCAGCGGACCCTAAAAGGTTCATGCATGACACAGTTAGAAGAACAACGACTAAGGATGAAAGGTATAATAGGATGTCTACTCCGTCTACATGGTACCGATAAATTAACCTGAGCCAATAACTCAGGCGAGTCAATATCACCATTTAGGAGCTTGTGCATAAAAATAACACCAAGCGTAATTCTACGCTTAATAAAAAAAAGGAAGGTTAATTAAAAGAAGTGTACTAGAATACAAGGGCAAATTCCCAGCTTAAGCAACGGAGAGCAAATATCAAGAAATGCTTTTGAACGGATTCGAGTCTAGTATGGTGCGACTCATATTGACAAGTGCGACCATGTGCAAGATCCATACTCTAAAATAGAACGGACAAGCGAAGTAAAAAGAACTTTAGTTGTATAAGGATCGTCAAATTCTTTGACCATCATTTAATGAAACTGAAAACACTCGTTCCCCTTGCGACCGTGGTGGACATATGGGAGTTAAAAGTTAACTTATTGTATAATAAGTACGCCCAAATAAAGGACTAAATGACTATTGTTTAGAAAAAAAGGGACCAGCAGTTGAGGAAAGTTACAATAAAAAGTCATTACCTTCCATTTGGTAGTGTTATGATTTAATAGATTAAACTGGCACCATGATTGAAAATTGTTAAAATATGTATGTATCCACCGCAAGATCCGATCTTTCAATTGTAACGGACATTCTTTCATTTCTGCTTTACATTTATTTTCTAGCTGCATGCGCTGCAGCGAATATTCTTATGTATGAATTTAGTCTCTAATAAACCACTACTCAATTAAAATTTTGTAAGATTAGCTCACTTATAAGTGAGGTTGACATAGTCAGCGGACATAAGCCCACGCGAATGAATAATGACTGATGACTGATGGAGGATCGTTAATGAGTAGATTGAATACCTTGAATACACCGGATGTCACAAGAATGCAATTGGAATAAGAAGATTTAAAAAAAAACTTTTGTTTTTCTATTTGTGAAATATTTTCGAACCCAAGAAAGGAAAAGAGGTGGAAGTCCGCTGAAAGAAATAGGGTATGACTGAATCAAATCCTTTGCTGAAGACAGTACATTTGACATCAGTTTGTTTAGCATTTTTGAATCTCTTGATAATTATAGAGGTGAATTCTAAAAGGTTAGTGCATGTAGATCTACGTTTCACAAACCCATTGGGATGGCGAAATAATAGAGCTGCAAAAATGTTGCAATTGCGAAGTTATAATTATCTCAAAAGCTTTCGGAATAGCGGACAATTTTGGAATACCTCTACAGTTAGAGGCTTCCGACTTTTTGCCAATTGTATGCAGAGGAATGATATACGCATCCTTCCAAATAGATGGAAAAAAAGACGATTCAACAAACAATAAAAACAATTTTAAAATGGGTTTACTTAATGCGTTTGCACAGAACCTGTGTACACATCCAGAAAGACCATCTGGCCCCGGATAATGAACAGGTTTAACTAGTTTAAGTTTGCTAAGAAGAGAACTTTTATCAATCACTGGATTAAAAAATACAATGAGCCTTTTTTAAATGATAAGGATACGGACTGGCTCGATATTCCGTTGTGGAATAAGTTGTTTTCAAAAAACTCGCAAACATATCGGCAATTGCCTGATCAGTGTTAGCTGTTTTATTTTGAAAAGACAAAAAAGATGGGTGAACAGAGGTCTTACGTTTAAAATTAACTAAATTATAAAATTGTTTAGGGTTAGAAGAAAACTGAAGCTTACAGCGCTGAAGATAATTCTTATAGCAATATGTATTAAGCATCATGAACGAGCGACTGTATACGGAGCATAATCCGATGAACGACGTGTTATTTGAAACTTCTTATATTACCGAAATTAAAATTTTTTTTCCAAATTGTCAACAATTGTACAGATAAGACCAATCGTAATAACGTTTTCATTAAGGATGGCAATGTCAGTCTTATGAAAGCACCTAGTTAGTGGTCAATCATTAGAACCAAGTAATGGTGATAGCAAGGGCGAATCAATTTTTATACCCTTGCAGAGGGTATTATAAAATTGGTCAGATGTTTGTAACGCACAGAAGGAGACGTTTCCGACCCCATAAAGTATATATATTCTTGATCAGCATGAGAAGCTGAGTCGATATAGCCATGTCCGTCTGTCCGTCTGACCGTCTGCCCGTCTGTCCGTCGGTGCGTACGCGTTTTACTCAGCCATCTTAAGAGCAATCGGGTTAAAATTTTTTTGGGGGCTTTTTATTACCCGGGTGAGATAAAGTATGAAAATTGTCAGGATCGGACTACTATATCATATAGCTCTGGAACAAACATTTTTGCAAAAATTGGAGTATCCCCATGAAATTTACCAATATAATAGAATTTAAAATAAAAAAAAACCAGAGGGCCGGGGCTAACTTCGACCGCGTCAAATTTTGTATACCCTTGCAAGTTTGTTAGTAACTCTTTTATCTAAACTAACTGTTTTATCTAAAAAGGGTAATGTTTGCGAAAGAACGGCCTTCAATCTTAGCATAGGATATAACGAACTTTCTGATGAAAGTCACTGTTTTCCACCGATCCTTCCTATGGGAGCTATATGATATAGTTACCCGATCTTTACCAAATTCGGCACAGTCATTAACAGATATATTAAACTGACAAATGTTAAATTTGAAAGCAATCGCATCAAAAGTAACGAAGTTATTGACAAAAGTCACTGTTTTCGACCGATCGTTCCTATGGGAGCTATATGATATAGTCACCCGATCTTGATCAAATTTGGCACAGTGGTTTATAGTTACAATAAACTTACTTATATTAAATTTCGACAATAGCTTAAAAAGTAACGAAGTTATTGAGAAAAGTCACTGTTCGTGACTTTGCCGTTTGTATGGGAGCTATATGATATAGTGGTCCGATCCGACTGAATCCGAGATATACAAACCCTGCAGTATATACAAGCCTACGTGCAAAATTTCAGCTCTGTAGCTCTTACGGTCTAGGAGGAGTTCGCATCGATCCAGACGGACGGACAGACGGACGGACGGACGGACGGACGGACGGACATGGTTATTTGAACTCGTCTCGTCGTGCTGATCCAGAATATATATACTTTATATGGTCGGAGATGCTTCCTTCTATGCGTTGCACACTTCTGACCAAAATTAATATACCCTTTCTGCAAGGGTATAAAAATCTCAGATCCCAAAATTTGAATTTGATCGGATAAATAGAACACAAGTTACAGTCAATACAAATTGGTTCAAGCGCTGCTTGCTGCCTACTACGTCATCAGCAAATCAAACAGAGCACATGCATACACACACACAGACGCAGCGCTACACGAACTGTATGTGTATGCGTGTTGTGCTGTGGGAATGATGGAAAAATTTGTAGTAAAAAGATAAATAATTTGAATGTTTTGTTTGTGTGTTGTTGAACTGAGTTGCAGGGAAAGAAATTTCAAAATGTAAAAAAATTATTGCCAAGGACTGTAAGGGTATATAAACTTCGGCATTGCCGAAGTTAGCTTCTTTGATATTTAAATTTAATGTAGGATGAAATTTGCCTTTGGGAAGAACAAAAGGTTCGATCCTGGAAACATCACAATAAGAAGAGTCCAAGACAAAAACAACGATTTTCCATTAGAATTTAAGACAGGATTGACTTGAGGTAAGGATAAGCCTAGAAGGCCATCAATAAAGTCATGTGACAAAGTGGGCAGCAACATGGTAGATTGAACTGTTAGTGACCATGCTAAGGCAGGTAAATTACAATTACCTAAAACTATGAGCATGTTGTGACTAAAAACTAAAGAGAAGACAAACTGAATTGCCTCTAATTGATTTAATTAGACCACAAAGTCTGACGATGGTGGAATATAGGAACAAGTATTAAAAACATCAAAGGATTCAAAATTTACTTTCACACTGACAAACTCAATCTCCTGGGTATTAGAAAATTGAATTATTCCAGATTTATCATCAGCATCAACATCTATCAGAACGCCACCACCTATGCGAGACATCCGGTCACGTCTGAATATAGAAAATTTTGTGAAAAATACAGATGCATCAGTAATGTCATGTTTCAGCCACCTCTCCATAAAAGCTAAAATGTTATGATCAAAAGAAAGACTATTTACATAGAGATTAGAAAGTTTAGATTTCAGTCCTCTAACGTTCTGGTAACACAGGTTATGGGACGAATTCTGTATGGACAGGGGGCTAGAAGGATCAACCCGTAAGAAATTAACCGCTGTGAGACTGTGAGTGTGCGTGTAAGTCAGGGCCCGGCACAAAGGGAGCACTAAAAAAAATGTAGTTGTATAGGTGCACATGCTTGTGTCCATATGTTGCTTTACACTGCCCAAAATGAAAATCGACAAAATTTTGCTTCAAATCAAGAAAACGAGTACAGCCGATATTCTGATGCAAGAGAAAGATGGGGAAAACACAGCAGCGATCAATTTGTTCATGTATGTTCTATCAACAAAGCGACACAGATGTGCTTGCGTCGAAATAGTTAACTAAATCCACCCTCATGCTTTTGACTTTTTTGTGTGACGACTTCCGCTGCCGTTCGGCTTACACGAATAAGAGGTGCCAACGGCACGAACAGACAAAATGAGAGTGTCAGAGAAAGAGAGAGAGAGAGATATTATGCACCATAGATTTAATTCAAATTGATTCATAAATGTAACATAAAGTTAAATAATAAACTAACTGTTGGTGTTAGTTAAAAAAATTGTATGAAGATAAAAACCTTCCGTAGAGGTTGTAATGTCATATATAATGATTGATATGGATGTAATGTCTTATATAATAGTGGTCATTGCAGTCACCTACATTTCACCGAATCAGAATATTTTAGATATTCAAGTATTCATTCACAGAGTATTAGTAGAATATACTAAAGCAGCCCCAACATTTGGACCAACATAAAAGCCTTCCGTTCAGATTGTAATGTCATATACTTATTCTAATGGAATATCAATTGTAACGGCAAATTTTGATGTGATGAACAATATTCAGGACTTCCTTCTCCGACGTACAACAGTTGCGGATCCTCGATCAGCTGATTGTGTAATGCACAACGGTATCACAGTGGTCATTGCAGTCATCTACGTTTCACCGAATCAAAATATTTTACATATTCAAGGGGTTGCCCATATTCGACGGACCCATGTTTTTTTTTTTTATATCAAAGAAAAGCACAATTTTTTTGATGTTGACAATAATAATCATTTATTGGGTTCAAGTAGATTTGTTGACATCACTTTTTGAATATGATATCTCTCAAATGGCCGCCTTGAGATTGTACGGCGTATTGTGCTCGTTTTGCAGCATTTTCCATAACATTTCGGCTGGAATAGCGGCTATTTCCTCACGAATGTTGTTCTTGAGCTCTTCTATGTTCTTTGGCTTATTAATATAAACCTTTGATTTTAAATATCTCCATAAGAAATCAGGTGGCGTTAAATCGGGCGAACGCGGTGGCCAGTCAAAATCACCATTTTTCGACATCAAACGACGAGGAAACAATTTCTTCAAAAAATCGATTGTGGTGCGAGCTGTGTGTGGTGGAGCGCCGTCTTGTTGAAACCAGAACTGCCTCATACGCTTTCGACGAATAATTGGTATCACAAAAGTGGTTATCATATCGCGATAACGCACCTGATTGACGGTAATAGCTTGACCATCTTCATTTTCGAAGAAAAACGGCCCAATAATCGTTTTAGCACCAACGCCGCACCAAACTGACTTCGTCGCGAAAACGTACCTCTTGAATTTCGTGAGGATTTTCAGTGGCGTAAATACGGCAATTTTGCTTGTTTACCGTCCCATTCAATAAGAAATGAGCCTCATCGGACATGATGATTTTGTTCCAAAATTGCTCGTCATCTTCAGCCATTTCGATGACTCTTTGGGCCCATTCCAATCGACGAGGCTTGTCCGCAGGCAACAATCTTTGCGTCAATTGAATCTTATACGGGAATAAATGCAAATCAACGCGGATAATTCGTTGTAAAGTGGACCGAGCAATGCCTAACTGCTGAGAACGGCGATTTTGGGATGTCCTTGGCGACGTATCAACACTGGCCCGTACAAGAGCAATATTCTCATCCGATCGCCTTGGATGGTTTTGATTTGGCCTCTTTGGTTAAGAAGAGCATCACCAGTCGAAAATCTTTCGTACAAACATTTAATGGTGTTCTTAGAAGGCGCACTTTTCACATTATTTAATTTTTTATACGCACGTTGAGTTTTTACAATTGACTTATTTTGTTGAATATAAATTTCAACAATTTAGGAGCGCTCGCGTGACGTGTACTGTTCCATGGTAAAAATCTGCCTGGACTGACGCTTCCAACGCTGTATGTCATTAAGGGATCTGAAGTGTCTGCGTAATTTACACAATTTTGTATATGGTTGAGGTCAAGATGTTTTATAGCGTTTCTATATTTAAACCGTGCTTTAACATGTTAGGTTATGCAGCCAGTTGGTATATTGTTGATGCATCCTGAAGCGAACTCAGTAGATTGGTTCCCAGGTACCCACGACTAATCCCTGCCAAGGCTGGACATTCGCATAGGAGGTGTTCAAGCGCTTTTGAAATAAGTTAGCTTGTTCGCATGAGTTGCTGTAAGTCAGTGTCCGGTGAGAATGCCTGTAAGCATCCTACAATCCGTGCGATTCAGACCCCGCATCTTCGCTGCCAGTCTATCGATTTCAATGGCCATGCGTGGCCCTTTGAAAATCGGTCCACCAATTCGTTGCCATCGATGCCATGATGGCTCGTCATCCAGTAGATGCACTGATGTTTAGAGCATTCACGGCACCGCAGATTTTCAGGACAGTTTTAGAACGGTTGTTGGCCAACCAAATGCCTTTTATGCACGTACC
The DNA here is from genome assembly GCA_018152135.1 of Drosophila paulistorum. Lineage (NCBI taxonomy): Eukaryota > Metazoa > Arthropoda > Insecta > Diptera > Drosophilidae > Drosophila > Drosophila paulistorum. The sequence continues at coordinate 12,394,796 of JAECXG010000822.1, read as the reverse complement.
AAAGCACTTTGATCGAACTGCTGGCAGCAAGACGCTGTGCTATCTTGCTCGCCATAAGTTTAGCCTCTAGTGGATTGATTCCAAGCAGCATTTCCAGGGCCTTAGTAGGCGTGGTTCTGAGGGCTCCTGTTGTGCAGAGAAGTGCCCTTCTTTGCACTTTTTACAGAAGCTTTTGATATGTAGACTTCTCCACGGCAGACCACCATAGAAAAGTATAGGTCGCACCACTGAGATAAAAATCCACAATGCGCCTCATATAGAATGGTCTTTGGTCCCCATTTCTGCACCGAGCATCTTCCTGCATTTTAGCAAAACACAAGAGTTTGATGAACTCTAACGGTTCGCAGTAATCTGAGTATAGCATCTTTCAATACGTTTTTGAAGGCGCCGGATGCTTTAATATACATTTTATCAGAAAAATTTAATTAAAATGCAAAGCATTTTAAAAATACATGCTTTGCCGGCTCGAAGTCAATTCTGTAGTGAATAAATATAAAAAACGGTTTGTGTTCCATAATATTATATATTTCGGCCACTCATCGGTGGTCGCATTCAGGGCAACACTATACACTCTGTGTCGAGGAACTTGAACCTGATTACTAAATGCCTATTTATTTGCATAAAAATAAATAAGTATATGAAAAATGTTCAAATCTTTGTTACCATCTACTGTACTGCTATTTTCGTGAATACAGCTGTACATATCTGACAATATTCTGGCCGTTTTAGTATTTTCATCATTTTGTCTAGGAGTTCTTCCAAAATTATTGGTAACGCTGGTAATCCCATTGCTGTTCATTGTGTGTATATAATGAGATATTTATATTTAAAATATCTATTCTCTTGAATTTATATGTTGATTTTTGCGACCTTTTTGTTGTTTAGAGTTGAATGTTTTGCCGGCTCGAGGTCAAATGTTGGGCGAATAAAAACAAAAATAAAAAACAATTTTATAGTCAGATCTATGTTGCGATAGTCTTGTTTTTAGCCTCGATTTTGTTGTCCCTATATATATTTTATCACAGTTTTCTTCATTAGTCCCATTGCACGGTATTTTATATACTACGTTGCTCTTGTCCATTGTATCAATCCTACTTTTTGTTCTGTTAAAAATACTCCGTAGTGTGTTATTGGGTTTATGTGCTATCTGTATTTGTTCGATGTCATAGCAATCTGAGTTTGCTAATCTTTCCGATAGTTGTGCGACATATGTGACGGACATAAAGCGTTTTGTCGAAACATCTTTGTTGGTTTTCTTATTGCGAGATTTTAGTAAAGTCCTTATGGTGTGGTTTGGAAAGTCATTATCCTTTAAAATTCGTCGTATTTCTTCCTTCGTTTCTTCATGAAAAATTGGGTCCGATATATTGAGCATCCGTTGTATACAACCTCTTGCTGTATTCATTATCATCGACTTCGGATGTTTGGAGTTGAAGTTAATTATTCGTCCTGATGCTGTTGGTTTTTTGTACCATTTTAATTTTAGTTCATTTCCTCTTCTGTGTATTGATGCGTCTAGATATGTTAATTTGTTGTCATTTTCTAATTCTATTGTAAACTTTATGTTCCTGTCAAATGAATTTAGGTTGTCAAGTGTGTTTTGGATCTCGTCTTCTTTAATTATGGCAAAAAGGTCATCTACATATTTCGTCATAACTCTAGGTGGTCGCTGTAGCGTTTTCATCATTTTGTCTAAGAGTTCTTCCATAATTATGTCAGCTATTATCGGTGACGCTGGTGAGCCCATAGGCATTCCTTTTAGTTGTGTGTATATCTAGTCTTTGTATTTGAAATATCTGTTCTCTTGTATACAAAAACGTACTATTTCCATAAATGTTAATTTTGGAATGTTAGTGTGCGCTTTTATTTTAATCCACTTTTCTCTAATGGTGTCAAGTGCCAATTCTATTGGAATACTTGGAAAAAGTGAGACTACGTCAAATGAAATTAATCTTTCATCGTCGCAAATGTATGTGTCATTAATCCTTGTCTTAAATTCTGATGGGTTCTTTACGTTATATGTTGAGTCTGTCGTTATATTTTTTAATATGTTGACTATATATTTGCATAGTCCGTATGATGGAGAACCAATTGATGAACAGATTGGTCTCAATGGCGTACCTTCTTTGTGAATTTTAGGTAATCCATATATTCTTGGTGGAATTGATGTGGTTGTTATAAGCTTATTTCTTTCGGTGCGTGAAATAAGTTCATGTTTGTATAGTTTTTCTACCAATTCGTTGTTTTTGGTCTGTAGTCTAGTGGTTGGGTCCTTCCTTAAGGTTCTATATGTATTTAAATCGTTAAGTATACTATCCATTTTTTTGTCATACCCAGTCTTATCCATTGCAACTGTCTTATTTCCTTTATCTGAAGTTAAAATTAATATGTCATTCTGTCTAAGAAATTTCCTTGTTTGTTCCACTGTGTCAAGTATCGCACGATCAGCTGCTGCGTCTTCTTTGTTTTAGATGTTTTGTGGTCTTTTATTAGTAAAGAGAATTTTGTGCGTGCTTCCTCTTGTTTTTCTTTGTCTTTAAGAGTCTGTACTAGCTCCTCTCCGTCTACTATATATTTAAAGAGAGGGAATTTTCTCTTCTCTACTGGCAATAAATTATTTATGGGAGAAGGTACGGGCATGCCAAGTAATAACAAGTGATGCAAAATTTAAGAATACTATGGAGGATTTAGAATTCGACGTCCAAAATATTTTATCAATGCTAGAAATGAAAATAAATGATCAGAAAAATTTGAAAGATGAGAATGTAACCGTAAGAGGCGAACTACCGGTGTTGCCGAAAATACAGGTACCCATATTTTCTGGAGATCCTAGAGAATGGGACCTGTTTGTAGAATTATTTGCGGAACTGATTGAAAAAAGAGAGGATCTAGGTCCTGCTCTTAAATTCAATTATTTAAAATCCGCGTTAAAGGGCGAAGCAAGGAGCATGGTAGCCCATCTATTGTCAGGTTCAGCTGACAATTATAGTGCCGATTGGGAATTACTAAACAAGCGATATGAAAATAATCGGAGGGTATTTTCCGAACAATTAAGTTGGATCGTTGATTTACCGATGATGAACAATGAATCCGCAAAAAGTGTTAAAGGAGTGATTGACATAGTTAATGAGTCAGTTTACTTAATTAAAATAAAAGCAAATTTGTCCGATGAAGTTGACATAATATTCGCACAACTCCTACTAAGGAAATTTGACAGACAGACTCTACAATTATATGAGAGTCAAATTAGAAAAACAAAGCAGATACAATTGCTATCTGATGTCATGGAATACTTGGAGCAAAGAGATTGCTCGCTAAGTGCCATGAGCAAAGAAGAGAAAAAACCGATAAAAACTGTTTTAAATTATACGGAAGTTGAAGATAAATGTCCGATTTGCAAAATTGCCGGGCACAAAGCATATAAATGCTATAATTTTAAAGGTTTGACACCTACTGAAAGGTATGAGACAGCCAAAAAAGTGCAGCTCTGCATAAGATGCTTGAACCATTCAAGCAATAAGTTATGCACTAATGAAATGGTCTGTTCATTGTGCAGTAAGGAACACCATACCTTGCTACATTTTGGAGAAAAACAGGAGGGAGTTACTACTTGTGTAACGGCACAACCAACACTGTTGCCCACAGCTGTAATACAAGTAAAAAATGTAAATGGAGGATATAAGACTCTAAGAGCCCTTATTGATTGTGGTTCACAGAGCACCATTTTGTCTGAAGAGGCCGCTCAAATATTAAAATTACCTATAATTAAACAATATACAGAAATAAGTGGCGTGTCCTCAATAAAATCTAATAAATCAAAATATAAGGTAAAAATAGATGTAAAGACGCGAAATCCTTGGAAAGGACATCTAAAGATTGAGGCAATTGTGTTGCCAAAGTTAATGAAAGCTCTTCCATTAAAAATAGCAGACGTGGATATGTCAAAATGGCAAACTTACGTGCTAGCTGTTCCTACCTTTAATAAACCTGGTAGGGTTGATATAATAATGGGGGTAAACGTGTAAACCCAAATCTTAAAAAGGGAAATTACAAAGATTGATGGCCTGCTGGGCCAAAATACTCAATTTGGTTGGATCGTCTCGGGATGCACCAAATCAAATCAGAATAAATCTGTAGTTGCAACAACAATAGATGTCGATGGTTTTGAACAACGTTGGGAGAGGAAAGGTAAATTAAAAAATAAAAACAACACAATTCCAAAGAAATTCAACAGGAAAACTCAAGAAATAAATTTATGGCCCCCGGCAGGACCTCACATTGGAGGTAAAGTGAAAATTGGGGAACAAAAAGTATATATCCCAGAGCCAGTACAAAATGAGAATATTCAAAAGGCAATGGGTCAAAAAGGATAGAGTCAGCACAGTAATACACATCAGGAGTGGGTAGATATGCCGAAACAGAAATCATTAGGTAATATGCCAAATATTATAAAAACCAGTAGAAGCCAAGTCAGTAATACACACGGCAGAATTGGTAAGAATGAGAAGTCAGTGACAATCGTAAAGGAATATCAGTTTGACTAGGTTGAACGTCCATCATGTAACTGGTCATGCTTCTTTAACAATAGTTATCTTACTAATGATAATATTAATAATAACTAACTAACTATAAAAATAAAATCCAGAACGTCGCATTTGGCGCCCCTTTGCAGAATGTTTAAGAATAAACATCGTGTTCATCTGAACTGGCTTCACCAAATCAGATGCACCAATGAAATATACAAAACGAAACAAAAACATAAGTAAAGTAAAAAGTAAGTAAGATTCCCTATTCACTGGCTCTCTGGTTATTATTTTAATATAATGATAATATTATGACACATGTCCTTACTTTGGCCTTGCAAAATAATAGTAGTACATATTTTAATGATCAAAAACTTGTCGATGCCAATTTCAAGTCCAGCTACCCAGCGACTGGAAATGAAGTTCACCTTTACTTCGGTGTTGCAGATACCCATTACTGCTCTGCAACAGACCAAAGATCGCTTCTGGTGGTCGCAATAAAGGATTCTAGTCAAAAATACATAGATTGGGCGACTATACGGGTCGCTTTATTCCTAGTGTGCTTTCATCTTCATGATTATTAGCATCTAGAGAAGAATGGTAGGCCTATAAACACAAAAGAAAAAGCTTCAAAATACTATCATACTTTGTCAGCTGTGTTTGATGTTTTGGTAGTTCATTGAAGATGGTATTCTATGTTTAAGTGTTTGCCTTTTATCAAATAAACATAGCTTTGGACTCATTCAACCACACTATGTATCACAACTTTGTGAGGAACATACCAATTAATGGTTCACACAACAAACCAAAATCAATGTAAAACCAGAGGGCCGGGGCTAACTTCGACCGCGCCGAAGTTTTTATACCGTTGCAAGTTGTTTGGTACTCTTTTCTCACTTATACCGTCAAAGTGGAAAAACGTTTTATCTAAAAAGAGTAATATGTTGATTTTTGGGACCTTTTTGTTGTTTAGAGTTGTATGTTTTTCCGGCTCGAGGTCAAATGTTGGGCGAATAAAAACAAAAAATAAAAAACACAGTTTGTTCTTATTTTCGTTCCGATATATTTCGACCACTCATCGGTGGTCGTCTTCAGGGCAACTATAAATAACATTGAATTGTGATTGACATAATATTAATTTAACAACAAGAAAACACCTACTTAGTTTTACACGTCCGCACACTGTGACGTGGAGCTACACACTGATTTGTCCCTAATAAATGCCTGTATAAATGCGCGCAGTTGTCCGTATCTACCTTATAATTAAGTCTTATATTTGTCGGGGTATTTATTATGTGCAGCATCTCCAAAGTGTAACGTTTTTTGTAATGTTGTTCTTGGTCTATTATATTTACTTCGTCAAAATTTGGGGAATGTCCACTGGCGGCACAGTGGGCCATAAGTGCCGTTTTTGGTGCATTGGAGTGTTGACGAAGTTTATAGTCAGATCTATGTTGCGATAGTCTTGTTTTTAGCCTCGATTTTGTTGTCCCTATATATATTTTATCACAGTTTTCTTCATTAGTCCCATTGCACGGTATTTTATATACTACGTTGCTCTTGTCCATTGTATCAATCCTACAAACAAACATCTTTGTTGGTTTTCTTATTGCGAGATTTTAGTAAAGTCCTTATGGTGTGGTTTGGAAAGTCATTATCCTTTAAAATTCGTCGTATTTCTTCCTTCGTTTCTTCATGAAAAATTGGGTCCGATATATTGAGCATCCGTTGTATACAACCTCTTGCTGTATTCATTATCATCGACTTCGGATGTTTGGAGTTGAAGTTGATTATTCGTCCTGATGCTGTTGGTTTTTTGTACCATTTTAATTTTAGTTCATTTCCTCTTCTGTGTATTGAAAAAAGTGAGACTACGTCAAATGAAATTAATCTTTCATCGTCGCAAATGTATGTGTCATTAATCCTTGTCTTAAATTCTGAGGCGTTCTTTACGTTATATGTTGAGTCTGCCGTAGAAAAACTATACAAACATGAACTTATTTCACGGACCGAAAGAAATAAGCTTATAACAACCACATCAATTCCACCAAAAATATATGGATTACCTAAAATTCACAAAGAAGGTACGCCATTGAGACCAATCTGTTCATCAACATATTAAAAAATATAACGACAGACTCAACATATAACGTAAAGAACGCATCAGAATTTAAGACAAGGATTAATGACACATACATTTGCGATGATGAAAGATTAATTTCATTTGACGTAGTCTCACTTTTTCCAAGTATTCCAATAGAATTGGCACTTGACACCATTAGAGAAAATTGGATTAAAATAAAAGCGCACACTAACATTCCAAAATTAACATTTATGGAAATAGTACGTTTTTGTATACAAGAGAACAGATATTTCAAATACAAAGACAAGATATACACACAACTAAAAGGAATGCCTATGGGCTCACCAGCGTCACCGATAATAGCTGACATAATTATGGAAGAACTCTTAGACAAAATGATGAAAACGCTACAGCGACCACCTAGAGTTATGACGAAATATGTAGATGACCTTTTTGCCATAATTAAAGAAGACGAGATCCAAAACACACTTGACAACCTAAATTCATTTGACAGGAACATAAAGTTTACAATAGAATTAGAAAATGACAACAAATTAACATATCTAGACGCATCAATACACAGAAGAGGAAATGAACTAAAATTAAAATGGTACAAAAAACCAACAGCATCAGGACGAATAATTAACTTCAACTCCAAACATCCGAAGTCGATGATAATGAATACAGCAAGAGGTTGTATACAACGGATGCTCAATATATCGGACCCAATTTTTCATGAAGAAACGAAGGAAGAAATACGACGAATTTTAAAGGATAATGACTTTCCAAACCACACCATAAGAACTTTACTAAAATCTCGCAACAAGAAAACCAACAAAGATGTTCCGACAAAACGCTTTATGTCCGTCACATACAGTAGCGGACAAAGAAATCCGGACAGGCAAAAAAATCTTTGTTTCGTAAGTTTTTAAAAATTGTGTTTGTTGATTCGAAAAAATTTGTATTAAACTTATTATATATATGTATTTGCTAACCAAAACAAATATTTATTAGATTTCGGTGATGTTTTTTTTACAGAAAAAGTCTTAAATTAAAATTATTGATAATGTTTCAAAAACCAAGGGAAACAAAGAAAATTTTTTTTTTTTTATTTTTAAGTGAGTTACAAATTATTTGAAAATATTATTTATTTTATTGAATATTATTCTACTTAAAACAATAGATTTCAATATTTTGTTGGACCTCCTTTGTTTTTTATTACCGTCTTTATGAGTTTCGGAAGAGAATCCACTAGATTTTGAATTGTTTCTAGGGTTATATCGTTGTACCAAACATTTTCCAAAATTAAATCGAGCTGTTTTACAGTTTTAGGTTTCTTCTTCGTTATTTTAACCTTTAAAATATGCCAAAGATTCTCAATAGGATTCAAATCAGGACTATTGCCTGGCCAATCCAATGAAGATATTCCCATTCGGTTCAAATATTTTGTAATCTAAAAAAAGAAAAAATATTAGAAATTTAAAAGTTTTGGTATTATTTATAAAATAAATAAAGGAATTAAAAAAATTTTGTCTTACCAATTTTGCACGATGGCAAGGAGCAGAATCGTCCTGAAAAATGATATCATCGGCATACGAAAGATGCTCCTCAATTGATGGTACAAGATGCTCGTCCAAAATTTGTTGGTATTTTTCGGCGTTTACTGTTCCATCAATTAGTGCCAGATCTCCAATTCAAAAGTAGGAAAAGCATCCCCAGACCATACGGGATCCACCATGCCTGACCGTCCGTCGTAGGCACTCATTCTTGAATCTTTCTCCAACTTTACGTCTCACGTAGGCCATACCATCGGAACCAAAAAGGTTTATTTTGGACTCATCTGAAAATATCACGTTTCTCCAATCTTTTAAGGTCCAAGATTCTTGCTCTTTAGCCCATTGTAGCCGTTTTTTGCGCATTTGAGCGGTCAAAACCGGTTTTTTTGCTGGTCTGCGAGCATTAAGTCCTGCATCCTGAAGCCGTCTTGGTACTGTTCGAGTGCTAATATCTACTCCTTCCGACTGAACAAACTCGAATCTAATATCTTCTGCAGTTTTAAATCGATTGGCCATGCTTAGGCGCTTCAGAATACGGTTTTCCTGGTCATTGGTCTTCTTCTTTCGTCCTGTCCCAGGGTTTCGCTTTAGCGTTCCGGTTTTTTCAAAATTCTTTAAGAAATCCCCGACAGAAGATTTACTAAAGCCAACCTTAACGCTTATATCGCAAAGACTTAAATTTTCCGATCGTAAAGCCAATATGGCACCTTTATCATATTCAGTCATTTTTGACATTTTTCACTTTTTATTTTTTTTTTTCACTTCAAAAGCTTAGGTTACACCAAACTAGGCGGTATTTTAAAGCTAAATACTTAATAGATAACGCGAAAAAAGATCCAAACCGATTGAACCTTTTTTACATATTTTACGCCCGTTCAAAGTTTGCATATAGAGGCCATACCGAGGTGTCCGGATTTCTTTGTCCGCTACTGTATGTCCCACAACTATCGGAAAGATTAGCAAACTCAGATTGCTATGACATCGAACAAATACAGATAGCACATAAACCCAATAACACACTACGGAGTATTTTTAACAGAACAAAAAGTAGGATTGATACAATGGACAAGAGCAACGTAGTATATAAAATACCGTGCAATGGGACTAATAAAGAAAACTGTGATAAAATATATATAGGGACAACAAAATCGAGGCTAAAAACAAGACTATCGCAACATAGATCTGACTATAAACTTCGTCAACACTCCAATGCACCAAAAACGGCACTTATGGCCCACTGTGCCGCCAGTGGACATTCCCCAAATTTTGACGAAGTAAATATAATAGACCAAGAACAACATTACAACAAACGTTACACTTTGGAGATGCTGCACATAATAAATACCCCGACAAATATAAGACTTAATTATAAGGTAGATACGGACAACTGCGCGCATTTATACAGGCATTTATTAGGGACAAATCAGTGTGTAGCTCCACGTCACAGTGTGCGGACGTGTAAAACTAAGTAGGTGTTTTCTTGTTGTTAAATTAATATTATGTCAATCACAATTCAATGTTATTTATAGTTGCCCTGAAGACGACCACCGATGAGTGGTCGAAATATATCGGAACGAAAATAAGAACAAACTGTGTTTTTTATTTTTTGTTTTTATTCGCCCAACATCTAATCTCGAGCCGGAAAAACATTCAACTCTAAAAAGAGTAATGTTTGCGAAAGAACGGCCCACAATCTTAACATAGGAAATATCAAAGAAGCTAACTTCGGCAATGCCGAAGTTTTTATACCCTTGCAGTCCTTGGCAATAATTTTTTACATTTTGAAATTTGTTTCCCTGCAACTCAATTCATCAACACACAAACAAAACATCATTTGTCTTTTTACTCCAAATTTTTCTTCTTCTTCCATCATTCCCTAAGTCTTAGCAGGGTGAGGCACTCATAGCCCGGCAATTGCTCGTGCGGCCGTCTGTGTGCATGTCGATGTGAGCACAAAGTACAAGTTGAGACCGTAAAAAAAAAACTAGTGTCGCACAGACTTTTGACGAAAGCGGTACTATGTCGCTTTGTTACGCAGCTACACTCAGAAAAATTAATGCTTAATTTTCTTACATGTGCACATATATACAATTAAATTATTTAATTTAATTTTATTTCAAAGTTCGTTTATTTAATTTAATTTTATTTCAAAGTTCGTTTATTTAATTTAATTTTATTTCAAAGTTCGTTTCACAGTTTTATTTTTCTTAAATTAAGTGGTTTCTTTCGAACAGTAGATTAGCGAATGAATCGACTAGCAAAAATATGAAATGGTAAAGCAACATAGGCGTACGTGACTTAGTGCAGGCTGTACACACTTTTCTTAGTTCTTTATGTTTCTTTATATTTACAGTTGCACTAAGTCCATATTCCAGTGCAAAGCATACAAGCATAAATTCTAGGTTAACAAAAGGTATGATAGGTTAAAGGTTTGTTAAATATACAACTATACATATATAGTATGAAAAATATGTGTAATAGCCGATACAAAATATGCATTCATTTTTATGACATTTAGGTAAAAAGAACCCAAGGCTCATGACTGTACTTTCTTTTAATTTTTTATTCGTTTCTTCACATACGATTTGTGCAGTGTAAAGCAGGTTACGCACACAAGCAAGCGCACGCATACATCGACAGTTTTGGCTCCCTTTGTGCCTCACCCTGCCCTAAGTAAAGCACAACACGCATACACATACAGTTCGTGTAGAGCTGCGTCTGTGTGCGTATGCATGTGCTCTGTTTGATTTGATGATGCCGAAGTAGGCAGCAGGCAGATTTGAGCCGATTTATATTGTCTGTAACTTGTGTTCTATTTATCCGATCAGATCTATAGCTAGTATAGTCTTGGAGAAAATCAGTCTTATCTAATTTAATGGGGCGTAAGTGGGCGCGTCAAAAATTTTGGAATAAACTCGTACACTGTAGGTATTACAGGAGTCGAAGTACGAAGTTTGGTGATTCTAGTCCTTATAGACTTCGAGATCTACGTGTTCATCCGAACAGACGGACGGACGGACATAGCTACATATATCAACTCGGATCTTGATCCTGATCAAAAATATATGTATATACTTTATGGGGTCTAAAATGCTTCCTTCTGCCTGTTAGCAATTGTCATTGTTTAAGAATAAACATCGTGTTCATCTGAACTGGCTTCACCAAATCAGATGCACCAATGAAATATACAAAACGAAACAAAAACAAAAGTAAATCATAAAATTCATATGACAATTATTGCTTAATACCAAACAAAACATGCATCCACACTCTGTGGAAAACACTTGAGATTATAACAGCGGCGCGGTATCAAGTAACCAGCGCTGAGCATGAAATATAAACAATTTTCAACCCCCGAAAACGTGGGGCATTAGAATAAGTATTTTTAAGAACAATTGTTGCTTCTTAGAGTTTAAGAGTTTTTAAATAAAATCAGTTCATATTTTGAATTCAACGAATGAAGATTGGGTTATTTTCCTTCTCTCCGGGAATCCCTATTCATTTTGGTCTGTCGAGCCGGATTCATTTTGGTCCTTCGAGAAAAAGGAACTCTGCAGTTTTCCCCCACCAGGGGTAAGGGACTCAGAGAGTGAATCAGCTCCTTGAAGTCTGAATTCTTATGCAAGTGTAAATGCTAAGATCAGCTAAAGGTAGCAAAAATAAAATAACTTTTGTTTTCCCCCACTAGTGGTAAGAGACAGAGTATAAGAAATAAAAAGATAAATATTGCTTAATAAATAAAAGGTGCGTGCGACCGAGTGAAATAAAGGCAGTTTGGCTAGTCGAGCAACTGCAATAATTTCGGCAGCGGTAAAAAAAAATAATTACAGAATTGATGTGTGGCGTATTCGAAGCCCTAATATCGAAAAAAAAAGAAAGTTAAAGTTAAAAGTGTATATGTAGTTGCAAGTCGGCAACTGCAAACAGCAGCAGAGCAACAAGATAGTTGCAGAGAAGAGGCTGCTAATAGGAGAAAATCTGGTGCGATGACCGGCACCGGTACCGCCTGAGCCCATAGGCCCTGGACAAGCAGCAGCAGACTATCGGAAAACATACTTGGCAAACTCTACTTGGCGGATAACAGTGGCGAACGGTGTCAACAGGATCATCAGATAAGATATAAATTAAGACAGTTATAAGTACATCTATCTATTTTTATTATTATATATTTATATCGATATCCTAATATTCGCACAAGATAAAATGTTCACTAATAAGACTGTAAAATTGTTAGAGAAGCAGGTAGAGTTGCATACCAGGTTAAGGCAGTTGGAAGCACTAGATCCCAGAAACATTACTAACAAGGAAATTGAGGAAGTAAAAGTGATTAGTAGACGATGGATGCCTGACCATGAGAAATTGCTCCAGCAGGGGGTTTTGGATCATCAGTACTACAGAGATAAAGTACATGAAGAGGTTTTAAAGATAGTTGCCAAAATAATAGCTGCAGGAGAGTCAGAAAAACCAGGCACTAGTAAGTCAGTGTTAGTTGAAGCAGAAGCAGATATATCAGAAATGTTTGATGATAGCAAAGGAGAGTCGCGCGGCAATGCGACCTCCAGTCATGAAAACGGTAGTGATAAACAGGAGATATTTAAGGATAGAGTCCAACAACTTCAGGAATATTTGGAGGTAGTAGAGTTGAAATCAACAGGCAATGGGACATGGAGAATGTATATTAATAAAATAAATTATTTATGGGAGAAGGTACGGGCATGCCAAGTAATAACAAGTGATGCAAAATTTAAGAATACTATGGAGGATTTAGAATTCGTCGTCCAAAATTCATTATAAATGCTAGAAATGAAAATAAATGGTCAGAAAAATTTGAAAGATGAGAATGTAACCGTAAGAGGCGAACTACCGGTATTGCCGAAAATACAGGTACCCATATTTTCTGGAGATCCTAGAGAATGGGACCTGTTTGTAGAATTATTTGCGGAACTGATTGAAAAAAGAGAGGATCTAAGTCCTGCTCTTAAATTCAATTATTTAAAATCCGCGTTAAAGGGCGAAGCAAGGAGCATGGTAGCCCATCTATTGTCAGGTTCAGCTGACAATTATAGTGCCGCTTGGGAATTATTAAACAAGCGGTATGAAAATAATCGGAGGGTATTTTCCGAACAATTAAGTCGGATCGTTGATTTACCGATGATCAACAATGAATCCGCAAAAAATGTAAAGGGAGTGATTGACATAGTTAATGAGTCAGTTTACTTAATTAAAATAAAAGCAAATTTGTCCGATGAAGTTGACATTATATTCGCACAACTCCTACTAAGGAAATTTGACAGACATTAGACATTGACATTAAAAAAACAAGGCAAATTCAAATGCTATCTGATGTCATGGAATACTTGGAGCAAAGATATTGCTCGCTAAGTGCCATATGCAAAGAAGAGAAAAAACTGATAAAAACTGTTTTAAATTATACGGAAGTTGAAGATAAATGTCCGATTTGCAAAATTGCCGGGCACAAAGCATATAAATGCTATAAGTTTAAAGGTTTGACACCTACTGAAAGGTATGAAACAGCCAAAAAAGTGCAGCTTTGCATAAGATGCTTGAACCATTCAAGCAATAAGGTGTGCCCTAATGAAATGGTCTGTTCATTGTGCAGTAAGGAACACCATACCTTACTCCATTTTGAAGAAAAACAGGAGAGAGTTAATTCTTGTGTAACCGCACAACCAACACTGTTGGCCACGGCTTTAATACAAGTAAAAAATGTAAATGAAGGATATAAGACCCTAAGAGCCCTTATTGATTGTGGTTCACAGAGCACCATTTTGTCTGAAGAGGCCGCTCAAATATTAAAACTACCTAAAATTAAACAGTATACAGAAATAAGTGGCGTGTCCTCAATAAAATCTAATAAATCAAAATATAATGTAAAAATAGATGTAAAGACGAGAAATCCCTGGAAAGGACATCTAAAGGTTGAGGCAATTGTGTTGCCAAAGTTAATGAAAGCTCTTCCATTAAATATAGCAAACGTGGATATGTCGAAATGGCAAACTTACGTGCTAGCTGATCCTACCTTTGATAAACCTGGTAGGATTGATATAATAATGGGAGTAAACGTATATGCCCAAATCTTAAAAAGGGGAATTACAAAAATTGATGGCCTGTTAGGTCAAAATACTCAATTTGGTTGGATCGTCTCGGGATGCACCAAATCAAATCAGAATAAATCTGTAGTGGAAGCAACAATAGATGTCACAGATTTTGAACAACGTTGGGAGAAGAAAGGTAAATTTCAAGATAAAAACAACACAATTCCAAAGAAATGCAACAGGAAAACTCAAAAAATAAATTTATGGCCCCCGGCAGGACCTCGCATTGGAGGTAAAGTGAAAATTGGGGAACAAAAAGTATATATCCCAGAGCCAGTACAAAATGAGAATATTCCAAAGGCAATGGGTCAATTAGATAATGATTATCTAAAAAATAATATCAAAATAGCTTCCGGTAACAAATTGTCCGAAACTATAGTACCAAAAAGGCAGATATGGCAAAATAATTATAAAAGAACAAAATTTAAAAATAAACAGAATAAGCAATCATATTTTAGCAATCAGCGACATTTAAAAACGGTGGAGCGAAGATCACATTAGAACAATTCAAAAAGTGAAGGTAGTTATTTTTTAAATTCTCCATCTTATAAAAAGGCTAGAAGTCAGCACAGTAATACACATCAGGAGTGGGTAGATATCCCGAAACAGAAATCGTTAGGTAATATGTCAAATATTATTAAAACCAGTAGAAGCCAACTCAGTAATACATACGGCAGAATTGGTAAGAATATGAAGTCAGTTACAATGGGTAAAGGAACATCAGATTGACTAGGTTAAACATCAGTCATGTAACTGGTCATGCTTCTTTAACAATAATTATCTTACTAATGATATTTTAATAATAATTTGTATAAGACAACTAACTATAAAAATAAAGTCCAAAACGCAGCATTTGGTGGCCCTTTGCAGAATGTTTAAGAATAAACATCGTGTTCATCTGAACTGGCTTCACCAAATCAGATGCACCAATGAAATATACAAAACGAAACAAAAACAAAAGTAAATCATAAAATTCATATGACAATTATTGCTTAATACCAAACAAAACATGCATCCACACTCTGTGGAAAACACTTGAGATTATAACAGCGGCGCGGTATCAAGTAACCAGCGCTGAGCATGAAATATAAACAATTTTCAACCCCCGAAAACATGGGGCATTAGAATAAGTATTTTTAGGAACAATTGTTGCTTCTTAGAGTTTAAGAGTTTTTAAATAAAATCAGTTCAGTCATAATAATTAAAATGTGTCAGTTTAATATACCTATTAATGACTATGTCAAATTTAATCCAAATCGGATAACTTAATTATATAACTGTCATATAAACTAACGATAAAATAGCATAGTACAAGCACCGCATTGCCGCACCCGAAGTAGGCAGCAGGCAGATTTCAGCCGATTTATATTGACTGTAACTTGTGTTCTATTTATCCGATATGATATAGTAGTGCGATCCTGACAATTTTCATACTTTATCAGTCCCGGCCTAAAAGTAGCTCAATATCATTCCGATAGCTCTTAAGATGCCAGCGTGAAGTTGATTTGCACAGACGGTCGGACGGACGAACGGACGGACAGACATAGCTATAGCGACTCAGCCTCTCATGCTGATCAAGAATATATATACTTTATATGTATGTAATATATATCCTTCTATGCGTTACAAACATCTGACCAATTTTATAATACCCTCTGCACGGGTATAAAAAACGAGGTTATTGATCAAAGTGACTGTTTTCAACCGATTATTCCTATGGGAGCTATATGATATAGTCACTCGATCTCGACCAAATTTGGCACTGTCGTTTATAGCTATAATGAACTCACTTATATTAAATTTCGACAGAAGCTCAAAAAATATCGAAGTTATTGATACGTGCAAAATTTCAGCTCTGTAGCTCTTACGGTCTATGAGGAGACGGACGGACGGGCGCTATTTGAACTTGCCTCGTCGGTAAGCAAAAGGGAGTACAAAAGTGATGGCCAAGCAAGTCCATGAGATGGTTGCGGGTGAAGTGAGGGCTATGCTTGTCAAACGGGCAGTAGTTTTTGGATTTAGTTCATTTATTTGTATTTATGTTCTTGCAAATTTGAAAGTTTCAACTATGGAAGCACATTTGCTCCTTAATGTGATATGTAGTACAAATTATATACACATACTAAGACTTGACAAAAAGAAATGGTTTACTTAAAAAACTTGAACATTTCTGCCGTTTACGCATCTGCTCCTTCACGGGACAGTAGTGTTTTTTGTAGTTCCTGATTTTTTATCAATATTTATTGTTTCGCTCAATTTTTAATTGTGCTTAGTTCGTTTACGCTTTTGCCGGTGTGTTTTGATCGATACCTTTGGGTTTTATTTGCATTATTTGACAAGTTAATTGTTTTTTTTATACCCTTGCAGAAGGTATTATAAAATTGGTCAAATGTTTGTAACGCACAGAAGGAGACGTTTCCGACCCCATATATATTCTTGATCAGCATGAGAAGCTGAGTGGATATAGCCATGTCCGTCTGTGCGTCCGTCCGTCCGTCTGTGCAAATCAACTTCACGCTGGCATCTTAAGAGCTATCGGAATGAAATTTCATATTTGAGCTACTTTTAGCCCGGAGATGATAAAGTATGAAAATTGTCAGGATCGGACTACTATATCATATAGCTCTAGAGCAAAAATTTGTGCAAAAATTGGAGTATCCCCATGAAATTTACCAATATAATAGAATTTGATATAAAATCTCAGATCCCAAAATTAGAATCTGATCGGATAAATAGAACACAAGTTACAGTCAATACAATTTGGTTCAAGCGCTGCTTGCTGCCTACTACGTCATCAGCAAATCAAACAGAGCACATGCATACACACACACAGACGCAGCGCTACACGAACTGTATGTGTATGCGTGTTGTGCTGTGGGAATGATGGAAAAATTTGTAGTAAAAAGATAAATAATTTGAATGTTTTGTTTGTGTGTTGTTGAACTGAGTTGCAGGGAAAGAAATTTCAAAATGTAAAAAAATTATTGCCAAGGACTGTAAGGGTATATAAACTTCGGCATTGCCGAAGTTAGCTTCTTTGATATTTAAATTTAATGTAGGATGAAATTTGCCTTTGGGAAGAACAAAAGGTTCGATCCTGGAAACATCACAATAAGAAGAGTCCAAGACAAAAACAACGATTTTCCATTAGAATTTAAGACAGGATTGACTTGAGGTAAGGATAAGCCTAGAAGGCCATCAATAAAGTCATGTGACAAAGTGGGCAGCAACATGGTAGATTGAACTGTTAGTGACCATGCTAAGGCAGGTAAATTACAATTACCTAAAACTATGAGCATGTTGTGACTAAAAACTAAAGAGAAGACAAACTGAATTGCCTCTAATTGATTTAATTAGACCACAAAGTCTGACGATGGTGGAATATAGGAACAAGTATTAAAAACATCAAAGGATTCAAAATTTACTTTCACACTGACAAACTCAATCTCCTGGGTATTAGAAAATTGAATTATTCCAGATTTATCATCAGCATCAACATCTATCAGAACGCCACCACCTATGCGAGACATCCGGTCACGTCTGAATATAGAAAATTTTGTGAAAAATACAGATGCATCAGTAATGTCATGTTTCAGCCACCTCTCCATAAAAGCTAAAATGTTATGATCAAAAGAAAGACTATTTACATAGAGATTAGAAAGTTTAGATTTCAGTCCTCTAACGTTCTGGTAACACAGGTTATGGGACGAATTCTGTATGGACAGGGGGCTAGAAGGATCAACCCGTAAGAAATTAACCGCTGTGAGACTGTGAGTGTGCGTGTAAGTCAGGGCCCGGCACAAAGGGAGCACTAAAAAAAATGTAGTTGTATAGGTGCACATGCTTGTGTCCATATGTTGCTTTACACTGCCCAAAATGAAAATCGACAAAATTTTGCTTCAAATCAAGAAAACGAGTACAGCCGATATTCTGATGCAAGAGAAAGATGGGGAAAACACAGCAGCGATCAATTTGTTCATGTATGTTCTATCAACAAAGCGACACAGATGTGCTTGCGTCGAAATAGTTAACTAAATCCACCCTCATGCTTTTGACTTTTTTGTGTGACGACTTCCGCTGCCGTTCGGCTTACACGAATAAGAGGTGCCAACGGCACGAACAGACAAAATGAGAGTGTCAGAGAAAGAGAGAGAGAGAGAGATATTATGCACCATAGATTTAATTCAAATTGATTCATAAATGTAACATAAAGTTAAATAATAAACTAACTGTTGGTGTTAGTTAAAAAAATTGTATGAAGATAAAAACCTTCCGTAGAGGTTGTAATGTCATATATAATGATTGATATGGATGTAATGTCTTATATAATAGTGGTCATTGCAGTCACCTACATTTCACCGAATCAGAATATTTTAGATATTCAAGTATTCATTCACAGAGTATTAGTAGAATATACTAAAGCAGCCCCAACATTTGGACCAACATAAAAGCCTTCCGTTCAGATTGTAATGTCATATACTTATTCTAATGGAATATCAATTGTAACGGCAAATTTTGATGTGATGAACAATATTCAGGACTTCCTTCTCCGACGTACAACAGTTGCGGATCCTCGATCAGCTGATTGTGTAATGCACAACGGTATCACAGTGGTCATTGCAGTCATCTACGTTTCACCGAATCAAAATATTTTACATATTCAAGGGGTTGCCCATATTCGACGGACCCATGTTTTTTTTTTTTATATCAAAGAAAAGCACAATTTTTTTGATGTTGACAATAATAATCATTTATTGGGTTCAAGTAGATTTGTTGACACCACTTTTTGAATATGATATCTCTCAAATGGCCGCCTTGAGATTGTACGGCGTATTGTGCTCGTTTTGCAGCATTTTCCATAACATTTCGGCTGGAATAGCGGCTATTTCCTCACGAATGTTGTTCTTGAGCTCTTCTATGTTCTTTGGCTTATTAATATAAACCTTTGATTTTAAATATCTCCATAAGAAATCAGGTGGCGTTAAATCGGGCGAACGCGGTGGCCAGTCAAAATCACCATTTTTCGACATCAAACGACGAGGAAACAATTTCTTCAAAAAATCGATTGTGGTGCGAGCTGTGTGTGGTGGAGCGCCGTCTTGTTGAAACCAGAACTGCCTCATACGCTTTCGACGAATAATTGGTATCACAAAAGTGGTTATCATATCGCGATAACGCACCTGATTGACGGTAATAGCTTGACCATCTTCATTTTCGAAGAAAAACGGCCCAATAATCGTTTTAGCACCAACGCCGCACCAAACTGACTTCGTCGCGAAAACGTACCTCTTGAATTTCGTGAGGATTTTCAGTGGCGTAAATACGGCAATTTTGCTTGTTTACCGTCCCATTCAATAAGAAATGAGCCTCATCGGACATGATGATTTTGTTCCAAAATTGCTCGTCATCTTCAGCCATTTCGATGACTCTTTGGGCCCATTCCAATCGACGAGGCTTGTCCGCAGGCAACAATCTTTGCGTCAATTGAATCTTATACGGGAATAAATGCAAATCAACGCGGATAATTCGTTGTAAAGTGGACCGAGCAATGCCTAACTGCTGAGAACGGCGATTTTGGGATGTCCTTGGCGACGTATCAACACTGGCCCGTACAAGAGCAATATTCTCATCCGATCGCCTTGGATGGTTTTGATTTGGCCTCTTTGGTTAAGAAGAGCATCACCAGTCGAAAATCTTTCGTACAAACATTTAATGGTGTTCTTAGAAGGCGCACTTTTCACATTATTTAATTTTTTATACGCACGTTGAGTTTTTACAATTGACTTATTTTGTTGAATATAAATTTCAACAATTTAGGAGCGCTCGCGTGACGTGTACTGTTCCATGGTAAAAATCTGCCTGGACTGACGCTTCCAACGCTGTATGTCATTAAGGGATCTGAAGTGTCTGCGTAATTTACACAATTTTGTATATGGTTGAGGTCAAGATGTTTTATAGCGTTTCTATATTTAAACCGTGCTTTAACATGTTAGGTTATGCAGCCAGTTGGTATATTGTTGATGCATCCTGAAGCGAACTCAGTAGATTGGTTCCCAGGTACCCACGACTAATCCCTGCCAAGGCTGGACATTCGCATAGGAGGTGTTCAAGCGCTTTTGAAATAAGTTAGCTTGTTCGCATGAGTTGCTGTAAGTCAGTGTCCGGTGAGAATGCCTGTAAGCATCCTACAATCCGTGCGATTCAGACCCCGCATCTTCGCTGCCAGTCTATCGATTTCAATGGCCATGCGTGGCCCTTTGAAAATCGGTCCACCAATTCGTTGCCATCGATGCCATGATGGCTCGTCATCCAGTAGATGCACTGATGTTTAGAGCATTCACGGCACCGCAGATTTTCAGGACAGTTTTAGAACGGTTGTTGGCCAACCAAATGCCTTTTATGCACGTACCAAAGCACTTTGATCGAACTGCTGGCAGCGAGTTCGAACCCCGACGTAGGTGGCTTTTCCCCCCAATGAAGCAATACTGAAAGGTAGTTCCGTCGGGGATAATGGAAACGATTGTGGTTAACATGCATACACACACACCGCTACACGAACTGTATGTGTATGCGTGTTGTGCTTTGCTTAGGGCAGGGTGAGGCATGTCGAAAAATTAATATAAATGTTGTAAGGTGATGCGCTACTATATTTTTGAACACAACTGTATATAATGTCCAATTTGACAAACATGTGTTCACTCGTGCTCGCCACTATGTATACAAATAATATCCAAATAAATTTAAAAAATCATGCACTGACCTTTGCTGTTTTGCCCTGTAGCGACAACATGGCCAAATTGCGATTGATCTCCAGAGCAAGTGAACTCGCAAATATGACGAACAAGGTTTGCCATGCAGGATGGACATCGTTCCAGAATGGCAGATGCCAATTTAACGTTTTCGTTCAAAATTTTTACCTGAAAAAATACTTTTTAGTACTGTTTTTATGTGAAGATTAGTATTGCATAATTAATAATTAAGGCCTCGACCTTTAGTTGTTGCGTAAGTATGCAAATTTACTTAGTGACTCATTCTGCCAGTTTTAATATATTAAAGTAATAGCGCCAAAAGTTATCGAATATTATACATATAAATTTTGGTTTTCGGCTGCGCCCTTGCTCCAAACTGCTCTATTGTTATGATGCGGACTTCGAAGGACTCCACCGAGGCGGCCTTGAGACACTTGTACGATTTAATAGCAGTAAGAACCCAGGTTGTTTCCAATTCAGATAATTTGATTGACTTAGCCTAAAATAAATTATATTTTTCGACGGGCACATAGAACTGGCACCGCATCGAAAAAGTTAACACTCAAAAAAAACTAAAGACAGTAAACCACGTAGATGACACTTATAAAAACTCAAAATTATCTAGAAAATTACATAGAAGATGTAATAAAATATAGAGACTTAAAGTAAGGAACTTCTAATCGCCAAAGCAAAAGGCAACGATGCGTTGCTCTCGGCTTGTTACTCTATATTTGGTTGTTTTCTCTTTCCAGTACACTTTCTTTGCTTTAGTTACAGTGTAAACCAACCGGAATTTGTTTTTGCGAGCCAGAGCATCAGCGGCAGAGGCTTGGCAGAGAAAAGATCACATTTGCGAGTCGACGCACACAAAAATTTGTGTGTCTCGAGTTTTATGACGCGTCATAAACGACTTTTTTGGGTCGAGCGAGTTATCTTAGCCAGTTTGTTGACAGGAGGGATGACCACAATTGAAATTTGCGGGGGAGGTAAGTGGAAAAGGTCACTTTTGCGAGTCGACGCACACAAAAATTTGTGTGTTCCGAGTTTTATGACGGTCCATCGTCGTCGAACTTGTTGGTAAAGGGACGGGGAAAAAGTGTCGCAATCTCTATAATAATACTATACCGTCATGGTTTTAAAGTCCAAAAAAAGCAAATTTTTCAACATTTTTTGGGACCTGACCTGAAGCCCAGCTAAAACTCAGTTTTGATTTTTTGGGAAGATATGAATATTCCGGGACTATTTGTTTAATATACATTTTGTTAATTGATATTTGAAGTATCAATGGAAAAATTTCGAAATCTATATATATACAAGTTACGAGTCTTAAGTACGAGTCTGGTCCATGGATACGAATCTGGTCCTTGCTGTGGAGCCATGTCGGGGTGTGGCATTACCATGATCCTTCGGATACACATGGGAGATGACACACAAGACTCTTTCTTTAACCATGCTATGTGATAGGATGTTAAAGTACTTACTGTAGTGTAGCATGTTGTGGAATAACATTAACAACAATACAAACATATTGTAGCAATTAGTTACAATATTTATGTGCGCAACATTCAAGTGCATTTGCCTCTTAAGTAACATGACCACCCATGAGTGCATGGTGCTGGACAATTGCTGTGTCGGCAAATATAACACGCGCGGCCGCTTTGGCCCAAGATGCAATATGATACATCCTCACTCCACCGCTGCGACGGTACATAAACATACATACTCTTATGTAAACATTTAAACATTTATACATAAGTATGTTTATACATAAGCATACCGCTCCTCTGCCTGCATGACCAGCAGCGCAGCTACGCGGTCTTAGCTATAGACGACAATTGTTATAGAATTAAGAATCATTCAATAAACCAAACTCAAACTGAAAACAACTGTTTGTGTCTTTCAATCGAAACCTTCAAAAATAATATTAAAAGGCTTTATATGTCTTCGAAGATATTACATGGCGACCGTGACAGTGGTCACTAAGCACAAAAGTGACCTGAGACTTAAAAAAAAAAAAAAGGGGAAAACTGTAACTACAGTGTGGTAGGCAGACCGCCCACTACACCGACGTGGGAATACTATAAAAGCAAGACATGAATAAAGAAGAAAAAAAATCACAGTAAGTAGAGTGATGGGAAGAATAACTGGTGTGGTAAAAAAGTTAAAGGCCAGAAAGGCAGAAATATTGAAGCTAATAAATAACCCAAAAACTAATTGGAATACCTCGGTGAAATTACACGCCGAGGTAGAGGTTATAAAAACCCAATTAGAAGAAAGAAGGAATAAAACCACAACCAGAATCCCATACTCTGCAATACAAAACGTGGCAAAACCGAAGATAAGAATAAGTCCACAAGCTGAGAAAGAGATACCAAAGCTGAAGAAGGTCTGCCCGAACGACTGCGAGGGACCATTATACTCAGCATACTGCGAGTATACATGCAGACATTGCTACGGGACTCCAAAGGAGAAGCCAGTCCCCAACCGAAGGAAGTGAAGAGAAAATAAATCAAAGAATTAACAAATCTGGTGCGATGACCGGCACCGGAACCGCCTGAGCTCATAGGCCACGGACATCTAAATAAAAAAAAAAAAAAAACTCACAAAAAAAAAAATAAACTTTTAAGCATGGAATGGGAAGAATTAATTACCCATATCCAAAATATTAAAGAAAACTTTAAGAAATCATATAAATGCGTCACACAAATTAGGAACATCCAAAAGGAAACCATAAACAAGCACGCAAAAATCCTAGTTGATTCTTTCAACGAAGCGAGAAATTTAGTGCATGTTAATAGAGAGAGCATAGGTAAAGAAAATTGGTCAAAGATCTCCAATCTATTGATCAAGTTACGAGCAAACCTAATCTCTATAAAAACAAAATATAATCTTGAAATATTCGTACCCACCGTACTTAATTCACCTCTGAGCATAGACACCTGTAAAAAGGAAACAGAGCAAGAAGGTGAAGAATCTGAAACAAGCGAGGAAGAAATAGAAGAGAAAGATCTAAACGATCTAACAATTCCTGCGCTTTTAACACTACCTGATATAGAAGTGTTGTCTGAACAAGACAACGAATCGGACTTAGACATCAATAAAAGTGTAATAAACACAACCAACAGGATGGCAGAATTAAATGCCCGAAGGGCATATGTGAAAGAAATAAACATATCCATACCTGAATTTAACGGCTCAAAAATGCAACTCCAAAGATTCATTACAGCTCTGAAGTTGGTGGATATGATGAAAGGAGACTACGAAAATATAGCAGTTGAGGTAATAAAATCAAAAATTGTTGGCCCAACATTATATGAAGTATACAAAGAAACTTCAATAGAAGCAATAATACAAAAATTGCAAGGCGTTGTAATTGGTGAAACATCCAAGGTTATAAAAGCCAAGTTGAAGAATACAGCTCAGAAAGGTAAAACCGCTGACAAATTTACTTCGGAGATAGACAACTTACGAAAGACACTGCAATCAGCATATATCGAAGAGGGTATACCTGCAGAAATTGCTGCCAAGAATAGCACAGATGAGGCTATAGAAGCAATGATTGCAAATTGCGAAAACAACAGAATTAAAAATATACTTGACTCTGGAAACTTCAAAACCATGGATGAAGCAATAGCAAAGTACCTACAAAAAAGTACTGAGATATCAGGCAATCCAAATACGGTTCTATTTGCTTAAAGAGGCCGTGGTAATTATAATAACAGATATAATTATCGTGGTAGAGGTAATGGTCGTGGTAATTATAATAATTATAACAATTATAATAATAGTTACAACAATGGCCAAAATTATAACCAGAACTACAACCAGAGAGGAAACAACAGAGGCAGAAATAATAACAGAAGGAATAGAGGAAACAACCAACAAAGCAGAGGTTATAACTCTAATAATAGCAATGTTAGGGTAGCCCAGAACAATTCGGGAAACTCCCAACAACCTTTAGATACTCAGCAATAAAAAATTACAAGGTGTACACCATCAGTCTCAGTCAAAGCACATTTGTAAGTTTCACTAACCTAGCGACAGGAAAAGAATTAGTATTTTTAATAGACACAGGTGCTGACATATCAATATTAAAAGAAAATTCCGACAACTTCCAATATATTCAAACAAATCAAATAATAAATATACAGGGAATAAGTCAAGAAATAACAAAATCTAAAGGACTTACTTCCATAGAAATACAAACCTCTAAATACATAATTCCACACGATTTTCATATCGTAAATTTACAATTCGCTATTCCTTGTGATGGAATACTAGGTATCGATTTCATAAGAAAATATAACTGTCAATTAGATTTCAAACCGACTGAGGATTGGCTTATACTTAGACCAAATAATCTACAATATCCCATATATGTACCAATAGCATACAGTTCTGGCAACAACTCCATAGTTCTGCCAGCAAGATCACAAGTTGTCCGAAAAATTGAAATAACCTCAGCGGAAGACAGTATATTAATTCCGAACCAAGAAATTCAGCATGGTATTTACATAGCAAATACCATAGCATCTTCTCAAAACGCATTCATAAAATTACTAAATACAACAAACACAAATCAAATAGTCAAGATAAATAACTTGCAGTACGAATCACTTTCGAACTACGAAGTAGTTAAAACAAGTCCAGAAGATAGAGAGAAAACGGTATTAGCGACACTCTCCAAGAATTTCCCACCACAGTTCAATAGCCAACTAACCAAATTATGCACACAGTATAGTGATGTGTTCGGTCTGGATACCGAATCTATAACTACCAATAATTTTTATAAACAAAAACTGAGACTGAAAGATGATGAACCAATATATATAAAGAACTACAGAAATCCTCATAGTCAAAAAGACGAGATACAAAGACAAGTCCAAAAGCTTATAAAAGACGAAATAGTTGAGCCTTCTGTATCCCCATACAACAGCCCACTTTTATTGGTACCGAAAAAATCGTTACCAAACGCTGAAAATAAAAAATGGCGATTAGTAATTGACTATCGTCAAATTAATAAAAAATTATTGTCCGATAAATTTCCGCTACCTAGAATTGATGACATTTTAGACCAACTAGGTAGAGCAAAATATTTTTCATGCCTTGACCTAATGTCAGGTTTTCATCAAATTGAACTCGAAGAAGAGTCACGAGACATAACATCCTTTTCCACAAGTAATGGCTCATACCGCTTCACGCGACTACCATTCGGTTTAAAAATAGCGCCAAATTCGTTCCAGAGAATGATGACTATAGCGTTCTCTGGCCTTGAACCTTCGCAAGCATTTCTTTACATGGATGACTTAATAGTCATAGGTTGATCCGAAAAACACATGATCAATAATCTAACAGATGTTTTTGAGAAGTGTAGGCAACATAACCTAAAGTTACATCCTGAAAAATGTTCATTTTTTATGCATGAAGTCACCTTTTTGGGACATAAATGCACAGATAAAGGAATCTTGCCTGATGACACGAAATATGATGTCATTCAAAATTATCCAGTCCCACATGATGCGGACAGCGCTAGAAGATTCATTGCATTTTGCAACTATTATCGAAGATTTATACAAAACTTCGCTGAATATTCTCGTCACATAACAAACCTATGTAAGAAAAATGTTAAATTCGAATGGACAAGTGATTGTCAAAATGCGTTCGAGCATTTGAAATCAGCACTAATGAACCCAACTCTATTACAGTACCCAGATTTTAGCAAAGAATTTTGCATAATCACCGACGCAAGCAAATACGCATGTGGAGCAGTCCTAACACAAAATAAAAGTGGACTACAGCTTCCAGTAGCATACGCGTCTAGATCCTTTACAAAAGGTGAGAGTAATAAGAGTACAACTGAACAAGAGTTAGCAGCGATTCACTGGGCAATCACGCACTTCAGACCATACATTTATGGTAGACATTTTACTGTCAAAACAGATCACAGAGCATTAACTTATTTGTTTTCAATGACAAATCCAAGTTCCAAGCTAACTAGAATGCGACTTGAACTCGAGGAGTATAATTTTACAGTAGAGTATCTAAAGGGGAAAGATAATTTCGTAGCCGACGCGCTATCAAGAATAACAATACAGGACTTACAAAATATACAAACGAGTAACAAAATTCTGAGAGTCACTACCAGAAATCAAAGTAAACAGTCAAATTCCTGCGCAGGAAAAGAAAAAGAAAATAATATAAAAGAGTTGCAAAAGCAATCTCTTAATGCTTCTAAGCCCAACGTATATGACGTCATTGTAAATGACGAAGTACGAAAAGTAGTGACCTTGCGGATAACTGATTCTTTAACCACATTCAAACATGGCAAGAAAGTTATAGCAAGAATTGACATTTGCAATATGTATACCAATGGAATTCTTGATTTAGGTCAATTTTTTCAAAGGCTCGAAAAAGAAGCCGGTATAATCAACATCAGTAAAGTCAAAGTGGCACCGAGCGAAAAGATCTTTGAAACCGTTTCAATAGAATCTTTCAAAAATATGGGCAACAAAATATTGAAATTTTTAAGAGTAGCGCTACTCAAGCCGGTGACCCTATTATTAAATAATGATAAAGAAAAAGAAGCAATACTGTTTACGTTCCACGATGACCCCATACAAGGAGGTCATACTGGAATATCGAGAACTATAGCCAAAATAAAAAGGCATTATTATTGGAAAAATATGACACGAGATATATCTCAATATATAAAAAAATGTAATAAGTGTCAAAAAGCAAAAATAACAAAGCACACAAAAACTCCGTTAATTATAACTGAAACGCCACAACAGGCTTTCGATAGGGTTATTGTGGATACGATCGGTCCACTCCCAAAATCAGAAAACGGAAATGAATACGCAGTAACCTTAATCTGCGATTTAACAAAATACTTAGTAATAATACCAATTATAGACAAAAGTGCAAAAACAGTAGCGAAAGCTATATTTGAAGATTTCATTCTGCGGTACGGTCCTATGAAGACGTTCATTACGGACATGGGAACAGAATATCGAAACTCAATAATTGAAGATTTATGCAAAAACTTGCAAATAAAAAAGATAACTTCAACCGCACATCATCATCAGACTGTAGGCACTGTGGAGCGAAGCCACCGAACACTAAATGAATTTTTACGATCATACATTGCAGTTGACAAAACTGACTGGGATGTATGGATAAGATACTTCGCATATTGTTTTAATACAACACCCTCTATGGCACATGATTATTGTCCATATGAGTTGGTATTCGGTAAAACTTCAAATTTACCACAACAATTTAATAGTGTTGATAAGATAAATCCACTATATAACATAGAAGATTATGCTAAGGAATCAAAATTTAGATTAGAACAGGCTTATAAGAGAGCAAGAATTATGTTAGAACAGCATAAAGCAAAGAATAAGGAAATATATGATAGAAAAGTAAAAGATATTGAATTAGAAATAGGAGATAAGGTTCTATTACGTAATGATACGGGTCATAAGCTAGAATCTAAGTATTTAGGCCCATACATCATAGAAGAAATAAAAGATAGAGATAACATTTTAATTAAAGATACAAAGAATAAGAAACAATTAGTGCATAAAGATAGGTTAAAGATCTTAACCAATTAATATATATATAAAAAAAAAAAATAATAAAAATAAAACAAAGGAAATAAATTTGAACAAATAAATTACAAACATTTAATGACACTATACATACACAAATATAATTTTGACACATGTATCATTAAATAAACACTCAAACATTCAAAAGAAAAAAAAAACAATAGTAAGTAAATAAATCCCTATATAATAATAAATTAGAAAATAACTCCATATAATTACGTTATTTTTCTAAAGAGGGGGGATGTAGCATGTTGTGGAATAACATTAACAACAATACAAACATATTGTAGCAATTAGTTACAATATTTATGTGCGCAACATTCAAGTGCATTTGCCTCTTAAGTAACATGACCACCCATGAGTGCATGGTGCTGGACAATTGCTGTGTCGGCAAATATAACACGCGCGGCCGCTTCGGCCCAAGATGCAATATGATACATCCTCACTCCACCGCTGCGACGGTACATAAACATACATACTCTTATGTAAACATTTAAACATTTATACATAAGTATGTTTATACATAAGCATACCGCTCCTCTGCCTGCATGACCAGCAGCGCAGCTACGCGGTCTTAGCTATAGACGACAATTGTTATAGAATTAAGAATCATTCAATAAACCAAACTCAAACTGAAAACAACTGTTTGTGTCTTTCAATCGAAACCTTCAAAAATAATATTAAAAGGCTTTATATGTCTTCGAAGATATTACAGTAGGTATAGGAAGTCATTAATGGAACAAGAGGATAGTGTGGATTAAAATGTGTCACAATGTCCTTAAGGTTATGGGATGTGTGTGTTGTCAACGTGACTTTTAATGAGGGCGAGTATACTACCCGGAACTCATTCAGCAGTTTCTGGTATTGCGTCTTGTCTTGCTGCATCATAGTTGGTCTGGGTGCACGGCACGGTCCCACTTGTTCTGTAGCAGTCGGCGTATCTTGGAGAAACGCGTGTTCTAACTGACATATGTATTTCGATCCATGGCAGCGCATCTGCTGAGGCTCTATTAAAAAAAAGTTTTGCGGTGAGCACAATGCTGGGTTACAGAATCATCCGACCGAAAATATTCCTTCTAAGCGATAAATGATATGCGCTAGTAATGACTAAGCGTTTTTTCGAAAATTTGTATACCCTTTTTGATTCACATGTCTCCTCCGATGCAAAAATTAATAGGGTTAAAGATTCGCAGTCGAAGGAACAAAAAGTAAAATTAAAAAATTATTGCTATTATTATAATTTATTGCGTTTTAAAATATACTTGCTTCAGTTTTTTTTTCAGCAAGAATAAAGAATTTTTGTTGGCGAAGGTGCCAAATATTTTCTAGAATTGGATAAATTTGAACCATACATCTGAATTTCATAAAATTTTGATTTACTTAAGAGGAGTAGAGTTTTTGCAGGGAAAAAATGTTATATGTGTATTTATACAGTTTTATTTATTTATTTATTTATTTATCATTTATTCATTTATTCATTTATTCATTTATTCATTTATTCATTTATTCATTTATTCATTTATTCATTTATTCATTTATTCATTTATTCATTTATTCATTTATTCATTTATTCATTTATTCATTTATTCATTTATTCATTTATTCATTTATTCATTTATTCATTTATTCATTTATTCATTTATTCATTTATTCATTTATTCATTTATTCATTTATTCATTTATTCATTTATTCATTTATTCATTTATTCATTTATTCATTTATTCATTTATTCATTTATTCATTTATTCATTTATTCATTTATTCATTTATTCATTTATTCATTTATTCATTTATTCATTTATTCATTTATTCATTTATTCATTTATTCATTTATTCATTTATTGCTTATGACAATATTTATATGTGTATATATAAATGTATATACATATATGAATACATACATATATGAACATGTCTAGCTGTATATTTATGTGAAAATGTTTATGTGCATACATTAATGTATATACATTAGGGGTGTTCTTATTTTCAAAAAATCGAATTTTACCAAGTGCCGGGCATTTTTTTTTTCCTTTTAGTCTAAAAAAAATCTCAAAAAAATTTGGGGCCGATCGGATAATGTTTAATGGGCGCGGAACTCATCTAAAGTTTTCAGTGTGATGCTCCCATATAAGCATACATAGCACCATACAAATATCATAGGAGTGAGCGAGATGGCATGCTATGAAATAAAATGTTAGTACCTTGTTAACAGTGTTGATGATATTTTACAAAAAGAAAAGAAGAATAGAAACAAATGTTTCTTAATTAATATTTTTAACGAAAATTTTTATTATTATCACTGACTAGATCACGTATAAAACAATCTACAGAAATTTCTGCGGAAATTAGGGACAAAGTAATATAGTGGTTTACAAATTTTTTCGGTAATTTTAAACCAATAATCTTATCATAACTTACAGATGGCTAATACTGGTGGTTTGGTAGTGCATTTTGAAGGAAAGTTCATGACAGATTTAGTCGGTTCTAGTAAGGTTGAACGCATAGCAGTTCTAGTTAGCTACAATGGTACCTCAACGTTCCTAGGTGCACCAAAAGTGGAGTCTTCAACTGGCAAAAATATTGCTGAGGCAGTTTTCGACAGGCTAGTCAAATGGAATTTAGTTGACCAAGTCAATGGTTTGTCCTATGACACCACGGCTGCAAATACAGAGATTTTCAGGAGCAGCAGTACTATTTGAAAAAAAGTTTGGACGCAGTCTAATAAACCTACCCTGCCGCCACCATATGTTCGAAATCATATTGCGAAGCATATTTGAACTAAAGCTATGCTCCACATCTGCAGCAGGAGTTCCGATATTTGAAAGGTTTTTAAAATCATGCTCAAATTTCAAGAAGGATAAATTCGAAAGTGGCGCTGCCGGTGAAAGAATTCGTGTCCAAATTTGTGGAGCAGAACGCCAGGACTTCACGAAATTTTGCCTTGGTGAACTAATGAAATGTCAGATCCGAGAAGATCATAAAGAATTGCTTCAGCTAGCATTAATCTTTCCTGGTGTAAAGCAATATACTTTTCGTACTCCTGGACCAACTAGCCATGTCCGCTGGATGTCCAAAGCCATATATAAAATATGCAAATACTGACGCGGAAACCTCGGCTATAAATCCGAATGGTTAGCAATCTTAACTTAAAGGAAGCAAATGTTAAACTGAAAAATAATAGGCATTATTCTAATTTGAGGACTTTCAAAAATACTCCTTCTCTGACTTTGTGTCATCAAAAACAAAAAATTTTTTTGAGAAAGCTAAGCTACCAAAAACATATTTTGAACTAGATCCACCGAACTGGAGGCAAATATGTGAATTTGCGGAAGGTTTATGATACTGCCGTGATCTTCTTGTGGTAAATGATATGGCCGAAAGAGGAGTCAAATGTATGCAGGAGTACAACAGGGTTCTCACAAACAACGAGGAAGAAAATCAATTATTGCTTCAAGTTGTTGAAGCTTATAAAAAAAAATACCCCACTGCAAAAAAAGTGATCTAGTCAGTGATAATAATAAAAATTTTCGTTAAAAATATTAATTAAGAAACATTTGTTTCTATTCTTCTTTTCTTTTTGTAAAATATCATCAACACTGTTAACAAGGTACTAACATTTTATTTCATAGCATGCCATCTCGCTCACTCCTATGATATTTGTATGGTGCTATGTATGCTTATATGGGAGCATCACACTGAAAACTTTAGATGAGTTCCGCGCCCATTAAACATTATCCGATCGGCCCCAAATTTTTTTGAGATTTTTTTTAGACTAAAAGGAAAAAAAAAATGCCCGGCACTTAAAAAAATATTGATATTTTTTTTCCCCCATACAACGAAGAACACCCCTATTATACATATACATCAATGTATATACATATACATCAATGTTTGTGTATAGATAAACATATTCAAGTGCACACTTACTTGTATATTTTATTGCGTACATATTTAATTGTTTATACTTGCAACAAAGTGTTACAAGTTTAGCTCTTTGTGTTAAATGATTTTTGGTATGAATATACTACTTCTCCTCTTTTTAGAAAATAAAGTTATTTATTAAAAAATTTTTAAGCTATCCTTATGTACTGTATGTATCTTTTTTTTGTCGTTTCTAATTTGGATGTTGTTATTTTTAGCTACTTCTATAAACTCGAATGGTCCTAAATAGGCTGAATCAAGCTTATGACCAGTTTCGTTTTTTAGGATAAAGTTGTCTCTTATTTCTATTTTAAAGTCTACTGATTTATTATCATAAAAGTTTTTCTGTTTTTCTTTATGTTTTTCTAATATTATTCTAGCTCTATTGTATGCTAGTTCTAATTTACACTTAACATAACCATCTTCGTTATAAAAAGGTTCTATTCTATTTATGCTATTAAAATGGATTGGTAAACTATTTTGTTTACCAAATACAAGTTCATAGGGGCAGTATTTATGTGTTACTGATGGGGTTGTGTCAAAACAATACACAAAATATTGTAACCATATATCCCAATCAGCTTTATCCACTGATATATATGAACGAATTTACTCATTGAATGTCCCGTGACTTCTTTCAGCGGTACCTAAGGTCTGGTGATGGTGTGCAGTAGACGTAATATCGTCTATTTTTAAATATTTGCAGAAGTCATTTATGTTTGAATTTTTGTATTTTGTTCCCAAGTCTGTAATGAACGTTGTTCGTGGAGGGGCGGAAAGATTTGCTGGGGTACAACCTTGGCGGGTGCCAATTTCTTCGTGGTATGGTGAGCGAGTGATTAATTAAGAACGCGCGAAACCTTCTTTTAAAAACTATGCTTTATTCAATTTATTCACAGATAGCCCGACAAACACGAAATGTTTCGGGTTGAAGTACATATACAATAGGTTCGAATATCTATATGAAGGAAAAAAGAACGGGTGTTCGAATGCAAGTCTCGTACTGGATTGAAGATGGCGATTTACAGGAGGGCGCTTCGTCACCCTCCTCAGTATGACCGCATTCCGTTTTGGGAAAAACCCTACCCCTCACTCTCTGCTGTTCGCCCGGTGGCGTGAACATACCGCCCCCCTTGCAACAAGTTGCAATTGGATGCAAGGATGGGGGATGGCAGCGTTCTAGATCGCTAAGACACGGGTGGAGATGGAGGGGGAACTTCGAATGCAGGTGGAGTAGGCGGCACGAGGGCTGATGACCTCTGGATAGAAGTCCGAATGAAAGGCTGGTGCCTTTCGCGTCTTTGCTCTTTGGGTTGGATGTACGCGACTGAGCTGTCGCTGTGTAAGAGCGTGTGGTGTTGGTTGCCACAACGATGGCATCCTGCTGTGCTCCTACAGGAACCATTGGAATGCTCATGAGCCAAACAGTTCGGGCAGTATCCGTTGCTCAAGACTACCCGTAACCTGTCTTCAGCTCGTAGTCCTCGAAACTGTCGGCACTGACGGAGCGCGTGTTCTCCTTGACAAACGCGGCACCTGAAGCAATTGGAACTGCATTCTAAATCGGACGGTGCTGCTGTCCTTGGAGACATCTTCGGACTGCCGGAGGAGGTGGACCGAGACCGACTGGATTTTCCAGTAACGGATCCACAGAGAACCCATCCGAACATCGTCTCGATTCCCACGAAAGAATTACCAACATTCTTGATGATTCGTTGGGAAGGAGCTCGACTCCAAGCACGAAAATCCACATGAGCCCTTTGGTGAATTTGCGGATCAGCGAGGGGAAGGTCAAGCGCATCCTGCTTAACCTTATCCGGGACGGCGCGGGAGGGAAGTGCCTCTGTTACCCTAGGCAGCACAACGGCGACTGCTTGGAACTGTCGGAGCGGTTCGTCAGGAGGAGAAATCTGTAAGCGGCACACTTTGTTGCCGGTACCAGCATCGCATTGCCCAATGCCGCGAATGCTAGTTGATACTTTGCAGCTTGGAGGATTAATTAATTCAAACATTCTTTGGGAAATAAAGGACGCTTCGGATCCCATATTAATCAAAGCGCGGATTTGAAACTGCTTGCCACGATGATGAATAGTTACCCTCGCTGTACCCAGGAGGCCAGTGTTGCGAGTGGAGGCGAAGTAACTTGCCACGTTTACATGAGGGCTGCTGGAATAATCGGAGGACGCAGTATTCGGAACTATACAAGCATTAGGTGCTGAGCTCTCTTGCACTTGAGCGGGAAAGGCCTGAGCACTTACCGTAGGTTTTCGGCTTATGGATGGAAAGGTCTGACCGCTAGAGATTGGTTGAAGGACATCTGTGGCCTCTAGTACACGGTGGCGATCAGTTAGGAATCGATTCAGGTCGTCCCAGGATCAGACTGCGGTCTTATTTGGAACGGACTGTTCCCACAACAGAAGGGTGGATTTGGGCATTTTGCTCGTACAGATTGCTATGAGAAGGATATCCCAATTGTCTGTACGAGCCCCGGAACGCTCAAGACCGGTTAAGCAACCTTGAATTGACGTCTGCAGTTCTCTCAACGCTTTCCCAGACTCTTGGGATACAGCTGGGATCTGTATGAGCTGCTTGGCTTGGCTCATAATCAATAATCGATTATTTTCGTACCGCGCAGTGAGGTTATCCCACGCGGACTGGAATCCTTCATTGGTCAAGGGTGACCTAGAAACAATGGCTCTAGCTTCACCGCGAGTTTTGCAACTTAAGTGGTAAAGTTTCTCCAATTGTGTTAGGCTTGGATTATGGATAAAAATCGCGGTAAACAAATCACGGAATGTAGGCCAAGCAATGCTGTCTCCGTAGAAGTTTTCGACTGCGCACGGGGGAACTGTGTGTCTTTGATGGGTGGAATCGACGGAGAGCCTGACTGGTGGGGGAGCCATTTTTGCAGACAACTGCTCGATTCGCTCTCCAAACAAAGTCCCGCCTCGCACATATACCATATAACAATATTCATGTTTAGCTTTAATTGTAGCTATGTGCTTCGGACTATCTTCGTTCTTTTGGGCCGTCAAGGCCTTATGGCATCGTGAAAACTCTGCCTCGACTTTCGCCCAAAGTGACTTAAGCTGGTCTAAGTGTATTTTGATGGAGACGAGTGGCTCATCGTCAGCTATAGCCTGGGCGCGTGCCTCGAACGCCGTTAATCCCCCGCGTGCCTCGAACGCCGTTAATGCCTCGCATACGGCAACAAAGTCGGAAAGAGGCATCGTAGAGTGTTCTCTGAGCTATTACGAATCGAATGGGAACAAATAACTTCGTGGAATTAGAGCTCTCAGGAGAGGAGATCGAAACGAAGCTGTAAGTGGACTGTATAATTTAAGGATAGAGGAGTGAGAAGCACAAGTGTCTCCTCTTTTAATCAACAACACGAATAATACTAGATAGCAAAAATGAAATTAGAAGGATTTATAATTTTCCTCGCAGTTGTGTGAATAATTATAAGGATATATAATCACTTGGATATTAGAATTGATACAATGTGGAAATATGTTGAATTTTATAAGAGTATTTAAAGAATGTGGAGAAATTGAGATCAGTAGGATTAGGAGTGCCGATAACTTTTCAATGAAGGAAAAAAAAACTCGGAATTAATTTTCATTAAGTGGACTAGGTTAATTTCATGAATATGTGAGGCAAAAATCAAAATGCACCGGGACAAGACAAAATATTAATTCCATAAAAATAAAATAATACTTATATATCTTTAGAAATTATTTTGCGAATTAGATACTGACTGATTTAAATATTTCTTATGGCACAATACGAAAATCACGATGGAAAAAATGGATGTCGTGACCGAGTCACGACTTGGCTTAAGTGTCAGCACTGATGAGACTTGAGTGTCAGCACTGATCGGGAGTCAGCTGTTCTGCCGTTGTTTATGTTTTGTGAATTTAATTAATTTTAAATTTTAAATCGAATATCGCGATTTCCTGCTTTAATTATGTAGGTTTCAAATTTGGTTTGGGTGAAATTGAATTATATGTGGACATATATATGTATGTACATATGTAAGTATGAATGTGCTTACCGCGGCAAAAATTATTACATATGTACATATGTATGTACATACATACATATGTATGGATGTACAAATTATTTGTTATAAATAATTTATGCCGATGGACTAATGATCAGCCTGTGGAGTGTGCTTTACACTTTAAGTAAGGGTAAGTGGTACTTTATAAGTTCGCAATTATTAAACACTTTACTTGCAGGTTAAAAACACAGCTGTTTTTACATGTATGTACATTTAGTGACCAACTAAATTTTTGGCACAGCAAGCTTTTTTAACTTTCTGGCCACCGTGTGACCCTTGAAATGAAAATGAGTCGCAAAAAGTATATTAGTAAATTATTTCAAAAACTTAAACATAGTATTACAAAAAAACCAAAAAATTAAAAAATAAGGCATATTTCAATGAACAAAATTATTGGCACACCCAATGAAAAACTTAAAAATAAGATACGTCAAAAATGTTTAATATTTGGTGTTTAAGCCCTTAGCCTTAATGACCGCGGATAAACGAGCTGGCATCGGGTCTACTAATTTTTTGGTAGTTTCTTCCCCTATATTTTGCCATTCTTCTATTAAGGCTTGTTTTAGGTCGGCTTTTGTCCAATTGGATTGAGGTCCGGGGACTGTGGTGGGTGTGGCAGAACATGGGCGGTATTGTAGGCAAGCCACATTTTGACTATGTGGGCTGAATGCTTTCAGCACTTCTTTTTAAGTTATCCTTTAAAATATTAAGATAAATATTTTTGTCCATTATGCCGTCTATGAATACCAATTCACCCACACCTGCAGCAGACATACAACCCCACACCATAACACTTCCACCACCATGCTTAACAGTTGGAGTTATATTTTGACTTTCGAATTCCGTGTTTGGCTTTCTCCACACTGTTTGGCGTCCGTCCGATCGGAAAATATTGAATTTGCTTTCATCAGAAAACAGCACCTGATTCCAGAAATCATGGGGTTTGCCAATAAACTCCTTGGCGTAGTCCAGACGTTTTTTCTTATTCGTTTCCGAAATCAAAGGTTTGCGTCGAGCCACACGCGCATGGTAGTTGGCCTCGTGTAGCACTCGCCGTACCGTAATTGGGTGAACTTCTGTTCCCATATCTTTTTTAAGCTCAGCAGCGATCTGTGTGGAAGATATGGTGGGGTCCACTTTCACTTTGCGAATGATTTGGCTGCATTCGCGAAGGCTTAACACTTTTGGGCGACCTGTGTGCTTTGAACTCTCTAAGTTTGAGGCTCCCTTAAAGCGCTGAACGATGCTCCTGATTGTGTATAGGCTTCTTTCCATGATTTCGCCTATTTCCGCATACGATTTACCTTGGCTATGTAAATGCAGGATTATTTTCCTCTGCGCTACGGTGGTTTCCTTTTGTTTCGATGGCATATTGGCAGCAAACAACAAAACAATCTCAAATTAAATGCAACTTTATTTTTCCAAATTTTAAATAATGGGATAACCAGGCTGCCATATTTCCAAAAAAAAAGAGTTGCCCAATCGGTCATAATACTTAAAATTTAATATAGAAAGCCTAGTGTGCCAATAATTTTGTTCATCGAAATATGCCTTATTTTTTAGTTTTTTGGTTTTTTAGTAATACTATGTTTAAGTTTTTTTTTTACTTAAAGTGTAAACCACACTCCACATGCTGATCATTAGTCCATCGGCATAAATTATTTATGCCAAATAATTTGTACATCCATACATATGTATGTACATACATATGTACATATGTAATAACTTTTGGCGCGGTAAGCACATTCATACTTACATATGTACATACATATATATGTCCACATATAATTCAATTTCACCCAAACCAAATTTGAAACCTACATAATTAAAGCAGGAAATCGCGATATTCGATTTAAAATTTAAAATTAATTAAATTCACAAAACATAAACAACGGCAGAACAGCTGACTCCCGATCAGTGCTGACACTCAAGTCTCATCAGTGCTGACACTTAAGCCAAGTCGTGACTCGGTCACGACATCCATTTTTTCCATCGTGATTTTCGTATTGTGCCATAAGAAATATTTAAATCAGTCAGTATCTAATTCGCAAAATAATTTCTAAAGATATATAAGTATTATTTTATTTTTATGGAATTAGTATTTTGTCTTGTCCCGGTGCATTTTGATTTTTGCCTCACATATCCATGAAATTAACCTAGTCCACTTAATGAAAATTAAAAAGTTATCGGCACTCCATTCTTTAAATACTCTTATAAAATTCAACATATTTCCACAATGTATCAATTGTAATATCCAAGTGATATATCCTTATAATTATTCACACAACTGCGAGGAAAATTATAAATCCTTCTAATTTCATTTATGCTATCTAGTATTATTCGTATGTATGTATGTATGTATTAGACATCTGCATGAATGGCAGAAAATCGACTTTCGAATGAACAATGCGCAAATTGAGTTGAGTGAATTCGAATGCAACGCGCAATTTATTTGAGTGAGTGAGTACGCTAGCGTCGTACAATGTCTCATTCAACTCAAACGAAAAGCAATGAATTGAATGAGTGAGAACGCGTAAAAATTAGAGGGTTGGTTTTGAATGTATTCGAATGCAAGACAGATTTTTTATTAATGCGTAGAACACAAAGCGTGCAGAAAAAAAGAAAATAAAAGAAAAACGCAAGTCAAAGTTTTTTTTTCATACTTATATATATATACTTATATTTATTTTTCCTATATCTAATTATAGTATAATAATATGTACATATGTATTACATAAGTAAGCCTATATTTATATATGTATTAAATTTATGTTTGTAAGCCTATATTGATACATGTATTTAGCTTACATATTTGAGTGCAAAAACATTATTTTGTTAATGTTTTCTGAATTAGTTGCAGGACAGGTCACAAGTTCACAGTTATTAGTCTAATCACAAAGAAAACAATTTATTAACCATAATACAGATAGCATACACATAAATAACACACTTGTAAAAACAAAACAAAAACTAAACTACAACAACAATACAATACATACCGTGTCGGCTTTCGCTCCGTTGTCTCCGTTCATTTCGCGTGTGTTTCGTTTCGGCGATGCTAAAGAAATGAATACACACAAAATCTCTGACACAACTCGAATACATTCGAATGTCTTCAGCTTCGCCAAAGTTTTCATTCCGTTTTACGCACTTATTTATTCTCGCTCATTTCGTTGAATGCCGTTAGTTATGAGACACAGTCTGGTGTGTCACTCATACACATTCAATTCATTGTGTGCTTCGTATTCTATCAGCTGAATTCATTCGAATACATTCAATTTTACGTATGCTGTGAGTTGACTCATGCAGATCTCTAGTATGTATGTATACATGTCTATATACATACATACAGATGTATTGCTACATATGCAATTGGGCTTTTGCACAATCAGAATTTTGAAGAATGGAAAAAAAAATGCACTTCATAAACACAAAAATTATCGGGAAATACCAGGTAACGTTTGGTTCAGGTCAGGTATGTCATTAAAAGTATACAAAAGTGTGTAGGTCGCTATGGAAGAGCGGGAAACCCCTCACTTTTATAGGTACATATGTAATCAGATATAATGTGAATGGGATTTTTAATAAGAAATGTTGTACTTATCAGGAATTCCGCCGATGCATGCTGGAAGAGCGGAAGGATATCCGGCTCGAAGGACCAATGTTCGTGGAGGGGCGGAAAGATTTGCTGGGGTTCAACCTTGGCGGGTGCCAATTTCTTCGTGGTATGGTGAGCGAGTGATTAATTAAGAACGCGCGAAACCTTCTTTTAAAAACTATGCTTTATTCAGTTTATTCACAGATAGCCCGACACACACTAAATGTTTCGGGTTGAAGTACATATACAATAGGTTCGAATATCTATATGAAGGTAAAAGAACGGGTGTTCGAATGCAAGTCTCGTACTGGATTGAAGATAGCAATTTACAGGAGGGCGCTTCGTCACCCTCCTCAGTATGACCGCATTCCGTTTTGGGAAAAACCCTACCCCTCACTCTCTGCTGTTCACCCGGTGGCGTGAACAAACGTCTTTATTAGACCGTACTTCAGAATAAAGGATTCGAATATGGCTTTTGCTATAGTTGTTGCACTTTTGTTTGTAACAGAAATTGCTACTAAATACTTTGTCAGGTCACATATTAATGTGGTTGCGTATTCATTCCCATTTTCCGAACTTGGTAGTGGACCGATCGTGTCTACTATTACTCTGTCAAAAGCATATTGTGGGGTTTCGGTTATAATCATAGGTGATCTTGTATATTTCGTCGTTTTCGACGTCAGGCATTTTGGACATTTATTAATGTAGGTACTTTTTTACATATTTATTCATGTTTTTCCAATAATATCGTCTCTTTATTTTTGCAATTGTTTTATTTATGCCTGTATTCAATGAGGTCGAATTGAATCGTCATGGAATGTTGACAATATAGCTTCTTTTTCTTTCTCATTATTTATTTGGGTCACCGGCTTGAGTGGCGCTACTCTTAACAATTGTCAAATTTTATTGCCCATATTTTTGAAAGATTCTATTGAAATAGTTTCAAAGATCTTTTCGCTCGGTGCCACTTTGACTTGGCTGATACTAAATATACCGGCTTCTTTTTCGAGCATTTGAAAAAACTGACCTAAGTTGAGAATTCCATTGGTATTCATATCGCAAATGTCAATTCTTGCTAAAACTTTCTTACCATGTTTGAATGTGGTCAAAGAATCAGTTATTCGCAAGGTCACTACTTTCCGTACTTCGTCATTTACAATAACGTCATATACGTCGGGCTTGGAAGCTTTTTCAAGACTTTGCCTTGGCAATAGTTCTTGTTTATTTTCTGCGCCGACTTGTTTTGTCTACTTTGGTGCCTGGTAGTGACTTTCAGGACTTTTTTGTTCATGTCCATTAGATCGGATATTGTTATCCTTGATAGGGCGTCTGCCACAAAATTATCTTTCCCTCTCAGATACTCTACAGTGAAATCATATTCTTCTAATTCGAGTCGCATGCGTGTTACCATAGAAAATAAATAGGTCAAAAGTCTGTGATCAGTTCTAACTGTAAAATGTTTGCCATATATATATGGGCGAAAGTGTGTAATAGCCCAGTGTATCGCAGCTAGTTCTTGTTCAGTAGTACTCTTATTGCTTTCACCTTTAGTGAATCCTCGTGATGCATATGCAACTGGGAGTTGAAGTCCATTATAGTTTTGAGTTAAGACTGCTCCCTATATGTGTTTGCTTGCATCCGTGAATATGCAAAATTCTTTGCTAGAATCTGGGTACTGTAACAAATTTGGTTCAAC
Organism: Drosophila paulistorum; assembly: GCA_018152135.1. NCBI lineage: Eukaryota > Metazoa > Arthropoda > Insecta > Diptera > Drosophilidae > Drosophila > Drosophila paulistorum. The sequence goes on along the minus strand of JAECXG010000822.1, from coordinate 12,352,877 downwards.
AAGTTTCTTTTTTAGACATAAAATTTTTTGTCATTTGGTATGATTCTTTTATCTGTGCACCTGTGACTTAAAAATGTCACTTCGTGCATAAAAAATAACCATTTTTCTGGATGTAATTATACCCTTGCAGAGAGTATTATAAAATTGGTCAGATGTTTGTAACGCATAGAAGAAGACGTTTCCGACCCCATAAAGTATATATATTCTTGATCAGCATGAGAAGCTGAATCGATATAGCCATATCCGCCTGTCCGTCTGTCTGACCGTCTGTGCGTACGCGTTTTACTCAGCCATCTTAAGAGCTATCGGGTTGAAATTTTTTTTGGTGACTCTTTATTACCTGTGTGAGATAAAGTATGAAAATTGTGAGGATCGGACTACTATATCATATAGCTCTAGAACAAAAATTTTTGCAAAAATTGGAGTATCCCCATGAATACTTACCAATATAATAGAATTTGATATAAAATCTCAGATCCCAAAATTTGAATGTGATCGGATAAATAGAACACAAGTTACAGTCAATACAAATCGGTTCTACGTCATCAGCAAATCAAACAGAGCACATGCATACACACACACAGAAGTAGCGCTAAACGAACCGTATGTATGTGTATGCGTGTTGTGCTTTGCTTACGGAATGATGGAAGAAAAATTTGTAGTAAAAAGAGAAATAATTTGAATGTTTTGTTTGTGTATTGATGAATTGAGTTGCAGAGAAAGAAATTTCAAAATGTAAAAAAATTATTGCCAAGGACTGCAAGGGTATATAAACTTCGGCATTGCCGAAGTTATCTTCTTTGATATTTTTTTAGATTGTTTTTTCTACAGAGTTTGAAAACATCTGCTAAATTTTTAATCATATGTTGTTCAGAACAACCAATAACGATTAAATCATCCATATAAAGGAAAGCTTACGGTGGCTCAAGGCCTGAGAATGCTATTGTCATCATTCTCTGAAATGAATTAGGCGCTATTTTTAAACCAAATGGTTACGATAACGTTTATAACGTAATGCAATGGTTTATATTGCTTGTTGAAAAAGACGTAATATTTCTTGAGTTTTCCTCAAGTTCAATTTGGTGAAAACCTGACATTAAATCAAGGCATGCAAAATATTTAACTCGACCCAATTGATCAAGTATTTCGTCAATTCTGGGGAGTGGAAATGAATCTGACAGCTATTTTTTATTTATTTGGCGATAGTCAATTACTAATCTCCATTTTTTCTCGTTAGAACCCGGAAGTGATTTCTTTGGGACTAATAAGAGTGGGCTATTGTAGGGTGATACAGACGGTTCGACAATATTTTGTTCAAGTAACTTGCCAACTTGATGTTTGATTTCTTCGATTTGGCTATGCGGACATCGATCATTTTTTACGTTACCGTTTCATCATCCTTAAGTCTCAATTATTGCTTATAAAAGTTATTTGTATTGATTGGTTCGGTTTCAAGTCCAAACACATCGCTGTACTGGGTGCATATTTCTTCAAGTTGTTTTTTAAACAATGGTGGAACATTTTTTTTAAATTTATTAATTAAAGACTCTTTTCTATTTTCTGTTGGGTTTTGATTCACCTCGTAGCCCGAAAGTGATTCGAATTTTAAGTTATTAATGCCTATCATTTGGCATGTGTCTGTTGTATTTAGGAATCGGACGAAAGCATTCTGGGCTGTCGCAATCATGTTTGCGACATAAACACCCGGTTTAATTTCCTGATTGGGAATTAAAACGTTTTCTTCTGCTGAGGACAACTCTATTTTGCGTATCACTTGAGATCTTGCTGGTAGAAGTGTTGAATTAGTACCAGAACTAAATGTTATTGGAACATAGATAGGATACGTTAGATTTTGTGGTCTAATTATTAACCAATCCTCGGAACTATTGTAACCTAATTGGCAATTAAATTTTCTCTGGAAGCGTCTGGGAGTTTCCTAAAGTAGTATCTTGTGCTATTCGGACATTGGTGTTGCTATAACCATTCTGTTGGTTATTTGGGTTTTGTCTGTTTTTATTATGTCCACCTCCTCGGCCGCTTCTTCGGTGGCGTAAATAATTTCTGCCTCGTTGGGCTCTGTGGGCATCGTTATTGTTCCAATTCGAGTTGTTTCTCTACCGTCTACCGCGGTCATTATGCTGGGCATAAAAAATGGTATTATTATGGAAACTTTCTGTGGAACCCGACTCTACTGATATTGATTACTGATTAATTATTGCATTTATTGTCTGTCCAGAGGTTACCAGATTTCTGGTGTAGCCTTTAAGTTTTGTTTTTATAAGGCACACTGCTGTTTATTTATGGTCCCCTTTTAGTGAATTTACGAAATTCAATGCATTCATGAACCTCTGGAGATTTTCTGCTCTGCCATCAAACTCACGAATTAGGTTTGAGGGGTTTTTCAAGAAATCGGTGACTGTTTGAACCATTTTGGTGATTTGTTTTGTAATTGCTGGTTTTTTATGGGTTATATTAGATTAATCAGAACTCAATGATGGTTCTTCTTGGTCTATTTCTTCATCAGCCTTTAACTGGGATTTTTCTTCCAGTACTATTGAAATTTCCAAATCAGATGTTTGTTTAAATTCAATATTGTGTCCGTTTAGCACAGCTATTGCTTTTTGTTTGCAGTCTAGAACGCTTTTGTGGTTGTTTTAAGCCATATCTTTAGTTTGCTATAGTGTTTAGTTAATACTGCTCTAATAGTTTGGAGATTCTCAATTATATATACATCTGTTAATGACTATGCCGAATTTGTTAAAGATTGGGTGACTATATTATTTAGCTCCTATAGGAATGATCGGTCGAAAACAGTGACTTTGATCAATAACTTCTTGACGGCTATTAGTGAGGAAAATTTGCAAGGGTATACAATATTCGGTGCGGTCAAAGTTAGACCAGGCTCTCTGGTTTTTTACATAAATTAATAGCTAAAGAACTGAAAAAGATTTTGTTGTCTTGTTTTTTGCATTCGTTTATATTGTAACGTAGACGGCCTGGGTGTCACCTCGGGTAGTAAGCAAACTGTCCCATTAAGTAGCGGTCCCACTTTCTACGGCTGGGCACACTAAAAACGTCGCCACAGGGAGGGATAGAAGGGAGAGAAAATAAGAAAGAGTGAGAGAAGGAGGGCTTACAAGTTTTCGCTGTCGCCAAGACAAGAAAAATAAACCAATTGAACGAAACTAACCATCTCTGTTTTCTTTGCGATTCTGCCGAATTATCTGCGGCCTGCCGATCGAACGCCCAACCGTAAATCTACCGCTCGGCCATGGGTGGCGTTATTTTGTTCCACAAAGGCAAAACACGTTACATTGGTGTCAGGTGTGAGGTAATGATCGATTACTGCGAAGAACCTCACCACGTGTAAAAAAATACGCCCAAGAAATCGGAGCAGGCACGAATCAGCAGAATGGCAGAGGACAACGGAAGTTCCATTATTGCTATAGCGGGGCGGGTTACCCCAACCAAGGCAGGACCTACGGATCCGCGTGGGGGCGATCTCCCCCCATCACGCAATTTAACCCAGGTTTGTTACCGTTGTTCGATGGAACTGGATCTTGGGGCGAAGTTGAGCGATTGGTAGACAAGGTGTCGAATATACTATCAGTGCACTGTGGTCCAGAATCCAGATTTTGTGGCATTAACTATAAGGAATGCAGTTACCGAGTTAAAACTTTGCACATATAACCATGTTAGGATGCATAATAAAAAAAAAAAAATTGGAAAGATTTGACCACGCCCTCTTGACCTCCCATACTAGCCCACGCAGCGTATACGTAATGTGATTTAAATGAATTTGGGATTAAAATAATTATAGCTATTAAAAAACAACAAATTAAATTTTAATATTTTATTTTGAACTGTTATTAATCAAAAAATTAAGATTAAGCAATGCAAACTATAAATAAACAACTTTGATTTTATTTTAAATAAGATATTTTTGACGATTTGACGATAAAATAAATGATAATATAAATTTACCTCGGAAAAACTCGGAAAAAGTAATCATAACATAATTTAATACATACTTTGAGCTGTAATGTACTATAATTACAATTTCGCAGAAATTCACAGAAAGTTAGTTTTCACTCCACAATAGACGCACACATGGGTTAAGTTTTCTTTATTTTAGGACATAAACAATCATTACACAAAAAAAACAATTAACATATACAAATTGAAATTTCGTGCAGTATTTACATTCTACATACCTTGATTAATATTATCCATTACAAAAGTTATTTTACACTTTGTTAATTTTTTACACTGGCTCAAAGTTTGCCTACAATTTCCCGCTTTTTTTGGCAGAGCGAACAGCTGACTAAACACTTGACTTTAAAAGTGTGCCAAAATTTCAGGGGTGCAGTAAAAACAAAAATATTTTTATATTCGATATATTCAAAGTATTCTGTCCAACAAGAAATTATTTAAATACGATTTTGTTTCAACAAATTTTTAGGTTAATGCCACAAAATCTGGATTTTGGACCACAGTGCAGTGGGCAGAGGATGAGAAATGTTTGGCAGTGGTGTTGAAACCGCGCGGCCGCGCCTCAACATTTTATAGCACCTTGCCTACACAATCCACAATGACCTACTCAGCACTGTGTGACGCCATGCGTCAACGATTCATGCTAGATTGCCGGTCGAGCTATCAAATGCGTCATCGGATACAAGGACCCAGGGAATCATTGCCTGATTTCGCATTGGAATTGGAACGCTTTGCCCAATGCGCTTTTAGCGGAATGACCGGACATACGTATGACCAGATTCTGGTGCAACAATCTATTGACGGTATGCGCAAAACTCCGCTACAGGCATTAGTAATCTCCAGTCGACCGATTCAGCTACAAGAGGCATTGGACGTAGCGAAGTGAGTGCAAGCCCAGTTTGGACACACACACGGTAAGCCGGTTCTGCACAGTCAGGTGGTCGAGAGTTGAGACATCCGTACTCCAGGACGTCGCCGGCGAAGACGAGGTCGCGGCCAGCTCACGAAAGAGGCACCACTAACAGCAAGTCAACCTTCGGAAAACAGCAGCATGCCAATGTCGCGGGGCGAACATTGGCAATAGTAGACAACGCCCCAACCCAACGATACAGCTTACACTCTGTTCGAGGACGCAACTTCGAAGCATTGGTCTTCCAAGCCTGTATGCCGCTGATGACAGTCAGACGGCATGGTGGAACGCTTCAATCGCACGTTGCTGTATTACTTGGCGAAATTTGTATCTACCATCCAGGATGATTGGAATGAGCTGGTGGCCATGGCGTTATTGGACTACAGGTCAGCGGTTCATGAAAGCTCCGGTTATTCGCCCTCACTGCAAACTTTTGGAAGAGAACTTAGGCTGCCCAACGATTTACTATTTGGAATACCTGTCCCTACGGAAGTCCCGGAATTCTTGGCTAAACTGCAAAATCAACTGCGTGTGGTAAATGCGAACGCTCGCCGCCAATTGCTAACGGCCGACAAGACTAACAAAATCCGCTACGACCTACGGTGACGAAGCATGGCTCTATTCACCTAACCGAGGAGTTTCTCGTTGCCCAAAGCTACAATCCGATTGGATTGGGCCCGCTAGAATAGTACGTCGGATTTCGCCTCTTGTCTACGAAATTCGACCCCTGGAAAAAGAGTAACCAGAGTGACACCCTTGTGTTTTATTTCCATAATTCGCCAAAATAAACAGTTTTTTCTTTTTCGTGATTAGTGTTTGGTGCATTTAATTATTATATTATTCTCTCTTGTCATTGCTTCTGCAATTGCTCCCCTCATCGCCCCCATCATCCCATCATGCTAGTGTTTTTGTTGTTCTCTCTGCTTTGTGCTTGTGCTCATCTTCTCTCCCGCGTAATCACGTTTGTAAGGCCGCCTCTCAAAGCTCGGCTTATAACTGTTCTTGCACTCTCTCTTGTGCTGTGCACTCTAGCTGTCTCTTTGTTTTATTTGCAATTATTGATATTTTTATCGATAATTATCTTTTTGCTGTGCATTTAAATTTTCTATTTATTCTTATATATTTTTGCGTTGTTTTTTTGTTTTTGTTTTTCAATGGCTTGTTGTCTACTTACTTGCAAGCATTCTGATCAGTATAGAGCAATATCTTATTGGCCCTGCGATAATCTTATTTACTTTAAATGTGCTGGCCGCGACTACGACAAATTATCTGGTTTGTCTGTGTGTAAGCCCGAGCTTGGCTTAATGGGCTGGACTTGCCCATCTTGTGCCAGCCAGCAGCTTGATTTAAGCCGTATGTATAGGGATCTTCGTTTAAAGTTTCTTTCTTTAAACAAAATGGCCAAACAGCTGTCGAACGAGTGTGACTCTAGCAAACATTTATTGTCGCAATTCAAGTTTGTTCCACCTTCTGAAAAGTTGCCCAAGAAATGTACTCTTGAGTTGCCTCATAAGTATTCGCCCGCAATCTCTATTACATCTTCTCCCATTTTACTTTCGCGTACACCATCTTCTTGTCCCTCTTTATGCTCTTCTTTTCAGATTCAAGTACCCACGGACTCACGGGACTCTTATCAATTACAGGATCATGCTGACTCTCAATCACTTGCGGATCTCAATGCTTTATCTCTCTCTCAATTATTTATCTCTAGGCTTGCTCCAGATACTTCTGAGTCGTCTGTGGCTGCTTACATTGGTAATATATGCCCTGCTAAGGTTTTAATTCAAAAGTTTAAGTTTTCTGAGCCTCGCAAAATATCCTCTTTTAAAATTACAGCACCAAATGAGTATTTCTCAGCTATGGTTGACCCTAATTTTTGGCCAGAGGGCCTAGTTGTACACGAGTTTGCGCCCAATAAGCGCTCCCGTCCGTTGCCTGTCCACCTTCCTAATTTATCTTCTGCTTCAAAAAACTAATAACGTCTAGTCTTTGCATTCATTATCAAAATGTTAGAGGACTTCTTACCAAGCTCTCGAACTGTTCTGTGATAGCCAAACTTTTTCGGCTGACATATTAGCTTTCTCTGAAACTTGGCTGTCAAGTCTAATCTGTGTTCAAGTTTTGTGCCAATTGATCTTTCCTTAGGTGTTGAGTTTATTTGCTTTGAAGTTACGTGTTTTAACTTTAGCTTAGATATCTCTTGTTCATATATTCCTCCAGCTTCAGATATGATGATCTACATGCACCATGCTGATGCTGTGCGAACTATTTTTAGTCGTCTTAAAGATCGTGATTTTTTTATAGTTTTAGGTGATTTAAACTTGCCCAACATATCTTGGCTTGTTGATGATAATCTATCTTTGTTAATTCCTTCATCTCAACATGTTTTTCTTGATAGCCTACTTGAATGTCCGCTGTATCAGTTGAATTCTTTTCTTAACTCTTCTAAAAGAATCCTTGATCTTGTTTTTGTCTCGGATCCCACTGTTAGTGCTGTATCACAAACACAGCCCCTAGTGAAACCTGAAGATCCTTATCACTCTACCATTGAAGTTACTATTTCTTACAATTCCGTTACTAATTCATTTAATAACATCTCAAATTCTCGTCGTAGATGTTTTCGTAAAACAAATTTCAATTTTCTTAACATCCTTATTTTCTCTTTTGATTAGTCATTTCTATTTGAGTGCTGTGATATAGATTGTGCAGTGAATTTTTTCTACTCTGCTCTTAATTCTCTAATTGATAAATGCGTTCCTTATGTGAATGTCTCTACCGTCTCCAGTGCGCCAGTATGGTTCTCTAATCTCCGTAATCTCTCTAATCTCCGTAACATTAAATCGAGATATTTTAAAAGATTTAAAAAAACTGGTTCGCGACTTGACTATGCAAATTATTGTATATCCAATTCTCAATTTTGTCTTTTAAATACTCAATGCTACAATAATTATATCGTTCGCTGTATTTTTATAAGAACCCCAAAAGATTTTACAACTTTGTTAATTCTAAAAGACACTCTAATTTACTACCTTCCACCTTCAGACGTAATGACCAGACTGCTAATAATGATTCAGATATTACAGATCTGTTTGCTAAATTCTTTCAATCGACTTATTCTACTACTGTTTCGGATCCCACACCCTATCCCTTCTCAATATGTGTTTTTTCCTAGTATTACTGAAGACTGTATTATCTCTAGCTTGTCATCTATGACGTCTTCCGTTGTACACGGGTCTGGTAATATACCTAGTTGCATCCTTAAAATGTGTTCGATTTCCCTATCTAAGCCTTTATCTTGGGTATTCTTTATATCGAGTGAGACTTGTAGCTTTCCTGATATTTGGAAGGAGTGTTTTATTATTCCGCTTTTTAAAAAGGGTAGCAAATCGGATATTTCTAACTAACGTGGCATTGCCAAACTTTCGGCAATACCTAAGCTGTTTGAGAAAATGATTACGTCTTCCCTTCAACACCTATCCAGATCCACTAATTCTCCTTGTCAGCATGGCTTCATGAAAGGTCGTTCATCGCTTCCCAACCTTTTAGAATTGACTACCCTTGTACACCATGGCTTCCGTAAAAAGTGTCAAACTGATGTTATTTATACTGACTTTAGTAAGGCTTTCGATACGGTTGATCATTCTATTCTTCTCACGAAACTTAACATCATGGGTTTTTCCCCGAAACTATTGGCTTCGTTCTATTCTCTGGCCTTGGCTCATTCACGCGAGTTATGTAGTTGAAGTTCTCTCTCTCTCTTTCTACATCTACATTTAACAAGCTCGATCTAAAGATCAAAAGCTCTATCTCGACTATGAAAAAGCTTTTGAGCTCACTCTTTAAAGAAATGTGAACAAATGAGGAACAAAAAAAATCAAATAAATAGCTTAATACAATTAAAAAGAAAGACAAAGATATTATTTTGTTTAATTAAATGATAACAAAACTGATAACAAAACTGGCGCAGTCGACGGAGTAACCAAAAACATTAAACTCACTTAAGTGCAGTTTGTGCGAATTCGTGCTCGTATGTAGTAGCTCCCACATCTACTGCAGGAGTCTACGTCTTTCGCCGTGTCATCCTCAACAAAATCCAAGGACGACATCAAGATGACTCTTATTCGGAATTTTGGCGTAAAGGAATCTTATAATCAACTTTACCAAGAAGCGTTCATGTTACGTAACAAAAACGATATTACAGAATATTTCAAATCTTTAAGAAATATAATGTCTAAAATTAATGAAAAATATGAATATGATAGTGTAAAGCATTCTGAGTTTAGTCCCAAAAATGTTGAAGAAGCTATGTTAAGAACATTCTTAAAAAAAATCTATGTAAATTTAGGTTCAGTCATAATTAATAGAAATGTTAAAAATTTAAGAGAAGCTTTCAATTTATTAGAAACTGAAGGTCTTGTTAAAACTCAAAATATTAAACAAAAATTTTCACAATGTAACGAAAAATCGAACAAAACGGAAAATCAAAACTATCAATATCAAAATAATAATACAAATAATCAAAGAGACCGATCTCACAAATCAAATTACAATAACCAAGATCAAAATGCTAAACATAATTACAATTACCAAAATGTAAAATCTAATTCAGGAAACTTTCTATCAGGAACACAAAATTTAAATTCAAATCAAAACTGTACAAGCCAACAAAGCCATGTTTCAAAAATGAGCATTGATCATGTCCAAGCTGATAAAGCTGATTGTAGTCAGTTCAATAATGATAATCAAAACCAGAACATCACTTCTGAATCAATGTCTGAGCCAATGAATTGTTCTTGCCATACAAATTTTCATATAACTGCCTCGAAAAATCACTTCCCTTGATTAAGTTAACTGTAAACAATGAAAGCATCACTGCTCTGATTGATACTGGTTCAACAACATCCATATTAAATAGGGACAAGTTATTACAATACCCCCGAAGAACTTTGTGTCATCCAATATCATTTTCATCTCTAAATTCAAAATCGCTAATAGCGCAAGAAATTATAACTGATCTGCCTCTCGAATGCAAAGAAGATGCCACAATGAGTTGGAAATTGACAACATTTAATAACAAATCGTTTGATGCTATTATAGGGCAAAACATTCTTAAGCCATTAAATGCTATTATTGATTTTTATCAAAATACAACCACAATTAATAATAGCACTATTAAATTTCAAAATAGTTTACCATACTCTGAGGAGGTATGTATATCAAATTGAACCAATTAAAATAGACGATAGAACACAGAAAATTCTTTTCAGTGATTTAAATCAAGAGGAAAACAATGCACTAACTCAAATTCTAAGTAGATTTAAAAAGATAATATTTCTTGAAGGTCAGTGTCTTAGCAATACGAACATTATTGAACATCAGATAAAAACAGTAGTGGATAAACCTTTATATTGCAAGATTTATAGATATCCTCAAATTCATGAGCAAGAAATATATAAACAAATTGAAGAAATGCTACAACAGGGAATAATTCGTAAGAGCAATTCTCCATATAATGCACCTTTATGGGTCGGTTCCCAAAAAAGCTGATAACAGTGGAAAAAAAATGGCGTATTGACATTGATTATCGCAAATTGAATGAAAACACAGTAGATGATAAATTTCCTATCCCCAATATAGACGGTATATTAGACAAGTGAGGAAGAGCGCAATATTTTTCTACTGTAGACCTCGCGAAAGGCTTTCACCAAATTCTTGTTCAGGAACAAGACAGAGAAAACACAGCGTTTTCTACCCCCCACGGACATTACGAGTTTAATAGGATGCCATTTGGGCTCAAAAACGCCCCTGCCACATTTCAACGCCTTATAAACACAGTCTTAAAAGAAGAAATAAATAGAATTTGTGTCGTCTATCTTGATGACGTCCTTATTTTTTCCACTAGTTTTTCAGAACACGTTGGCCATATTCATACAATTTTTAAAAAACTTTGTGAAGCAAATCTTACGATTCAAATCAACAAATGCAATTTTTTCTCCAAAGAAACTCAATTTTTGGGTCATGTTTGAACCCCCGAAGGTATTAAGCCTAACCCAGCAAAAGTTAATAGCATTCTTCAGATTAAAATTCCGAGAAATATTAAACAAATTAGAGCTTTTCTAGGAATCACTGGGTACTATAGAAAGTTCATAAAGGATTATTCTCAAGTTGCTTATCCATTAATTAAATGCCTTAAAAAGGATGCTAAGATCGATGTTGATGAGCCTAACTTCATAATTGCATTTGAGAAATTGAAAAAAATCATAACTGAGGCACCGGTACTTAAGTATCCGGACTTCAAAAAGAAATTTCAGCTTATCACTGATGCTAGTAACATAGTTTTAGGTGCTGTTTTGCAACAAGATGGTCATCCTATTTGTTATGCAAGTCGTACATTGAATGACCATGAGAAAAACTATTCTTCTATACAGAAGGAATTACTAGCTATAGTGTGGGCAACAGCATATTTCCGTCCATATCTCTATGGAGTTAAATTCGACATTTTGTCACCAACCACTTAAACGGCTGCTAATTAAATATAACGGAAAAGAACTTAATGAAATGCTTTATAGATGGCTTGTTAAGCTTATCGAATTTAACATAAACGTATCATACATTAAAGGAAAGGATAACCAGGTAGCTGATTTTTAAGTCGAATACGTAAAGACGAAATTTGTGCCGTAAACATATCTGAATCTCATAGCTCTTTAGAAAACAATGTTGATGACATTAGTACACAACATACACAGGCTGAAGATTTTGGGGTCACAACTATTTTAGGTATGTATATTAGAAACAGTTGTTAATAGATTTAAAATACAAATAATCCTAACAGAGGAAAAAACTATGGAGTTCGAATATAAAAATAGAAATAAGAAAATTTATTTAAATTTAAATGATCTTGAAAATGGAATGGAAAAAATGTTGAAGAATCATATCATAAAAGGCAAAGTAGGAATATTCAGTGAATATAATGAAAATCTATACAACAAATTTCAAAACAAAATCATCCAAATTTTCGAAGGCAATAAAAATGTAAAATTTGTAAAATGCTCATTTCACGCAAAAGATATTGAAAACGAAGAAGATTTGTATAAAGAAATTGTTGGATTCCATAAATATGATACTGGTCATTCCGGTATAAATGGAAATTACCAAAGTTTAAATATCAAAGAAGCTAACTTCGGCAATGCCGAAGTTTATATACCCTTGCAGTCCTTGGCAATCATTTTTTTTAATTTTGAAATTTCTTTCCTTGCAACACAATTCATCAACACACAAACAAAACATTCAAATTATTTCTCTTTTTACTACAAATTTTTAAGCCAAACACAACACGCATACACATACATACATACGTGTAGCGCTACGTCTGTGTGTGTGTATGCATGTGCTCTGTTTGATTTGCTGATGACGTAGAACCGATTTGTATTGACTGTAACTTGTGTTCTATTTATTCGATCAAATTCAAATTTTGAGATCTGAGATTTTATATCAAATTCTATTATATTGGTAAATTTCATGGGGATACTCCAATTTTTTCAAAATTTTTTTTTCTAGAGCTATATGATATAGTAGTCCGATCTTGACAGTTTTTATACTTTATAATCTCCCGGCTAAAAGTAGCTCAAATATGAAATTTCATTCCTCTTAAGATGCCAGCGTGAAGTTGATTTGCACAGACGGACGGACGGACAGACGGACATGGCTATATCGACTCAGCTTCTCATGCTGATCAAGAAAATATACTCTTTATGGGGTTGGAAACGTCTGCTTTTGGACGTTACAATCATCTGACCAATTTTATAATACCCTCTGCACGGGTATAACAATTATTTAAAAAAGCGTCGTTTTCTAAATTTTTTTTTAGTTTCGAATGTGTACGAACGTACACATAGTAGCTACACTACTGAAATGCCCATACTTTTATAACTTTACAAATGACTAGAAGTTTTGCGTAATATTCTACATGGCGACCGTGACACGTGTTCTATATGCCCTGTAGTAGTCTAGACTAAGCGAGCCGACTGCAATTGGCTCTAAACACAAAATCACCTAAACGCAAAAACAATATTTGTGCCGTTATGCCATTCGAACCGTAGACAATAGCGGTTCAATTGAACGAAGTGCTCTAAAGCATCAACAATAATCACCAAAAAGCAGCAACAAAAAAGTGTGCAAAAGTGAAACGCAAAACATACACCACCAATAATGAACAACGCTGACAATATTCCACATGCGAAATCTGGTCTTATCGAGACGCACCAGCGCTAGAGTTGTATCCAAACGATGGACCCCGCCCGTTCACACTAGCTGAGAGACGAGAGCAAACGTCACCCAAGGACAAAGTGCGGTAGCAGGATAAAGCGACTTCTCTAACAGAAGCACCTAGAATGGGACGAATGTTCGCGGAAAAAGAACTACAATTTTAGGCTGGAGTAAAGTAACAAAGATGTTATTGACAAAAGTCAATCTTTGTGACTTTGACCGTTTTGTATGGGAGGTAAATGATATACTAATCCGATCCGGCTGAACCCGAAATACAAACTGTGCAGCATATACAAGCCTGTTTAAGAATAAACATCGTGTTCATCTGAACTGGCTTCACCAAATCAGATGCACTAAAGAAAATACAATACAACTGTACCTTTGTACCAAACAACTAACCTAGCATATGACTAGAAATACAATCTGCCACACGCGGTGTGGAAAAAACACTTGTAATTCTAAACTAACCCAAAAGATCACAACGACAGGATGTCAAGTGGCCGACGCCGTGCCCAAAATAATAATTTTTCAACCCCCGAATACGTGGGTGTGAGTCTAAAATAAGATCTTCTAAGAACAATTGTTACCTACTAGAGCCTAAGATAATCCTATATAAACTCCGTACTTTTGTAAATAAAATCAGTTCATATTTTGAATTCAACGAATGAAGATTGGGTTATTTTCCTTCTCTCCGGGAATCCCTATTCATTTTGGTCCTTCGAACCGGATTCATTTTGGTCCTTCGAAAAAAGGAACTCTGCAGTTTTCCCCCACCAGTGGTAAGAGACTCAGAGTGTGAATCAGCTCCTTAAAGTCTGAATTCTTATGCAAGTGTAAATGCTAAGATCAGCTATAGGTAGCAAAATAAATTAACTCTTGTTTTCCCCCACTAGTGGTAAGAGACAGAGTATAATATAAAAAGGCAAAATTTTGCTTAATAAATAAAAAGTGCGTGCGTCCGATATTAAAGTCAGTTTGGCTAGTGGAGCAACTGTAGTAATTTCGGCGGCGGGAGTTTTTGTTTGTGGCGTATTCGAATCCCTAATATCGAAAGTAAAAAAAAAAAAGAATTTACTAGTGTACATATACACTATATACAGTTGCAAGACAGCAACTAGAAATTGCAGTAGAGCAACAAGATAGTTGCAAAGAAGAGCCGACTGGAGGCGAGGCAAATGTAAAGAAACGGCAAACTATCAGCAAACTATCGGCAAACCATACCCATTGGCAGACAAGCAGTAGCAGACTATCGGCAAAACCTACTTGGCAAACTCTACTTGGCGGACAACAGTGGCGAACGGTGTCAACAGGATCATCAGATAAGATATAAATTAAGATAGTTATAAGTACATCTATCTATTTTTATAATTATATATTTATATCGATATCCTAATATACGCATAAGACAACCATGTTTCCTACCAAAACTGAAAAATTGTTAGGGAAGCAACACGAATTGCACAAAAGATAGAAGAGTTAGATGCTAGTAAGTTAACTAGCAAGATTCTTAATGAGGTAACTGAGATTCAGAAGCAATAGATTAGTTATACCATAGCCAAATGCTACAGAGTGGAGTAATCGAGCACTACTATTTCACAGATGGAAAGTATGAGGAAGGTTTAGATATGGTAGCCAGATTATTAGCCAAAGGAGAGTCAAGCAGGCAGGGCACTGTTGATTCGGAAAACAGTGAAGCAGATGCAACGATGTTTGAAAAGTTGGATGATAGCAAAGGAGAGTCACGCGGGAATGCGACCTCCAGTAATACAGACGCTAATGATAACCAGGAGATATTTTTGGGTAGAGCCCGACAGCTCCAGGAATATTTGGATAAAGTAACCAAAGATTTACGTACTATAGATAATTCAACAGGCAATGAGACATGCATAATATATATTAATAAGATCAATTATTTATGGGAGAAAGTACAGGCGTGCCATGGTTTGACAAAAAATGCTAAATTTAATAATGCTATGGATGATTTAGAATTCGATGTCCGGAATTCAGTATCAGTATTAGAAATGAAAATAAACAATAAGGAAAGTAAGATTGAGAATGTAACCGTGAGAGGCGAACTACCAGTGTTGCCAAAAATTCAGGTACCCACATTTTCTGGAGAGCCTCGAGAATGGGACCTGTTTGTGGAATTATTTGCGGAATTAATTGAAAAAACATCAAAGAAGCTAACTTCGGCAATGCCGAAGTTTATATACCCTTGCAGTCCTTGGAAATAATTTTTTTACATTTTGAAATTTCTTTCCTTGCAACTCAATTCATCAACACACAAACAAAACATTCAAATTATTTCTCTCTTTACTACAAATTTTTAAGCAAAGCACAACACGCATACATACGTGTAGCGCTACGTCTGTGTGTGTGTATGCATGTGCTCTGTTTGATTTGCTGATGACGTAGAACCGATTTGTATTGATTTTTTTCAAATTTTGGGATCTGAGATTTTATATCAAATTCTATTATATTGGTAAATTTCATGGGGATACTCCAATTTTTGCAAAAATTTTTGTTCTAGAGCTATATGATATAGTAGTCCGATCCTGACAATTTTCATACTCTATTATCTCCCGGCTAAAAGTAGCTCAAAAATGAAGTTTCATTCCGATAGCTCTTAAGATGACAGCGTGAAGTTGATTTGCACAGACGGACGGATGGACGGACGGACGGACGGACGGACGGACGGACGGACGGACGGACAGACGGACGGACAGACGGTCATGGCTATATCGACTCAGCTTCTCATGCTGATCAAGAATATATATACTTTATGTGGTCGGAAACGTCTCCTTCTGTGCGTTACAAACATCTGACCAATTTTATAATAGCCTCTGCAAGGGTATAAAAAGAGAAGATTTTAGTCTGACTCTTAAATTCAATTATTTAAAATCCGCGTTAAAGGGCGAAGCAAGGAGCATGGTAGCCCATCTATTGTCAGGTTCAGCTGACAATTATAGTGCCGCTTAGGAATTATTAAACAAGCGATATGAAAATAATCGGAGGGTATTTTCCGAACAATTAAGTTGGATCGTTGATTTACCGATGATCAACAATGAATCCGCAAAAAGTGTTAAAGGAGTGATTGACATAGTTAATGAGTCAGTTTACTTAATTAAAATAAAAGCAAATTTGTCCGATGAAGTTGACGTTATATTCGCACAACTCCTACTAAGGAAATTTGACAGAGAGGCTCTACAATTGTATGAGAGTCAGATTAGAAAAACAAGGCAAATTCAAATGCTATCTGATGTCATGGAATACTTGGAGCAAAGATATTGCTCGCTAAGTGCCATGAGCAAAGAAGAGAAAAAACCGATAAAAACTGTTTTAAATTATACGGAAGTTGAAGATAAATGTCCGATTTGCAAAATTGCCGGGCACAAAGCATATAAATGCTATAAGTTTAAAGGTTTGACACCTACTGAAAGGTATGAGACAGCCAAAAAAGTGCAGCTCTGCATAAGATGCTTGAACCATTCAAGCAATAAGTTATACACTAATGAAATGGTCTGTTCATTGTGCAGTAAGGAACACCATACCTTGCTACATTTTGGAGAAAAACCGGAGGGAGTTACTACTTGTGTAAAGGCACAACCAACACTGTTGGCCACAGCTGTAATACAAGTAAAAAATGTAGATGGAGGATATAAGACTCTAAGAGCCCTTATTAATTGTGGTTCACAGAGCACCATTTTGTCTGAAGAGGCCGCTCAAATATTAAAATTACCTAAAATTAAACAATATACAGAAATAAGTGGCGTGTCCTCAATAAAATCCAATAAATCAAAATATAAGGTAAAAATAGACGTAAAGACGCGAAATCCTTGGAAAGGACATCTAAAGATTGAGGCAATTGTGTTGCCAAAGTTAATGAAAGCTCTTCCATTAAAAATAGCTGACGTGGATATGTCAAAATGGCAAACTTACGTGCTAGCTGATCCTACCTTTAATAAACCTGGTAGGGTTGATATAATAATGGGAGTAAACGTATATGCCCAAATCTTAAAAAGGGGAATTACAAAAATTGATGGCCTGCTGGGCCAAAATACTCAATTTGGTTGGATTGTCTCGGGATGCACCAAATCAAACAACAATAGATGTGACAGGTTTTGAACAACGTTGGGAGAAGAAAGGTAAATTTCAAAATAAAAACAACACGATTCCAAAGAAATACAACAGCAAAACTCAAAAAATAAATTTATGGCCCCGGCAGGACCTCACATTGGAGGTAAAGTGAAAATTGGGCAACAAGAGTATATATCCCAGAGCCAATACAAAATGAGAATATTCCAAAGGCAATGGGTCAATTAGATAATGATTATCTAAAACATAATATCAAAATAGATTCCGGCAACAAATTGTCAGAAACTATAGTACCTTTTGGTAGGCAGATATGGCAAAATATTTATAAAAAGGCAACATTCAATGATAGCCAGAATAACCACTCAAGTTTTGGCAGTCAGCGATATTTAAAAATGGTGGAGCGAAGATCACATTGGTACAATTCAAAAAGGAAAGATAGTTCTTTTTTATATTCTCCAGCTTATAAAAAGGTTAGAAGTCAGCACAGTAATACACATCAGGAATGGGTAGATATCCCGAAACATAAATCATTAGGTAAATTGCCAAATATTATAAAAACCAGTAAAAGCCAACTCAGTAATACATACTGGAGAATTGGTAAAAATAGGAAGTCAGTGATAATGCTAAAAGAACATCAGATTGACTAGGTTTAACGTCCATCATGTAACTGGTCATGCTTCTTTAACAATAATTATCTTACTAATGATAGTTTAATAATAATTTGTATAGGACAACTAACTATAAAAATAAAGTCCAAAACGCCGCATTTGGTGGCCCTTTGCAGAATGTTTAAGAATAAACATCGTGTTCATCTGAACTGGCTTCACCAAATCAGATGCACTAAAGAAAATACAATACAACTGTACCTTTGTACCAAACAACTAACCTAGCATATGACTAGAAATACAATCTGCCACACGCGGTGTGGAAAAAACACTTGTAATTCTAAACTAACCCAAAGGATCACAACGACAGGATGTCAAGTGGCCGACGCCGTGCCCAAAATAATAATTTTTCAACCCCCGAATACGTGGGTGTGAGTCTAAAATAAGATCTTCTAAGAACAATTGTTACCTACTAGAGCCTAAGATAATCCTATATAAACTCCGTACTTTTGTAAATAAAATCAGTTCATATTTTGAATTCAACGAATGAAGATTGGGTTTTTTAGTTGTGGTTCTAAACCCCTTATTCAAGCCTATATGCAAAATTATAACCCTGTAGCTCTAACTGTCTGGGTGGAGTTCACGTCGATCCAGATGGACGTACTGACGGACGGACATGACTAGTTGAAGTCGTCTCGTCGTGCTAATCAAGAATATATATTCTTTTTATGGTCGAAGATGCTTCTTTCTATGCGTTGCACACTTTAGTCCAAAATGAATACATATATGTACCCATTTTGCAAAGGCATAAAAGCACGCATTTGGTAAATTAAAATTATAACCCACATTCATGTTTTGGTAAAAAAAAAAAACTGGTGTGGTCTGCATTTGCTTAGTTAAATGCAAAATTCTTTTCCTCATTAAAGCCACAAAATTTAATAAAAGGTCCTTTTCGAGACTTTGATATTCATTTTTAGGATTTGCGTTTTAAAATCTTTAACTGCCACAAATTGTCGATTATTGGCATACACCCGTCTTGCAAGAATACCCCAGACATTTTCTACCAGGTTGAGATCTAAAGAACATGCTCTGGTGTCGTAGCGGTCGTATAAAAAAAAACCACAACGCAAATGCGCTTTGTTGTAAGTTTTAATTTACGTTAGAATTGTTGAAGATTTTATTTTGCTTATGCACAAAAACGAGTGTAAGCAAGCGTGAAATGAAATACAATTTGGATACAAAAAATTTTAATAAAACCGATAGTGTGACTTTATAAATTAGGTTTGTTTTTAATCGCGAGAGAATAATAAAATTTGATGAGCGCAAAAAAACACGTCTCTGCAACGAGTGAAAGTTGTGTGAGGAACATAATTGTAACAATAATGTCCCACACAACAAACAAGTAATTAACAAGAGGCAAGAATAACTCAGAGAAATGCCAGTTCTTCAAAAAGGAATTAAAATTTCTAGGACAGAAATGGTATAGCCACGGACCCGGACGAAGTAGCGGCAATAGCCCAGCTGAAACCGACAACGTCTGTGAAGGAATTACGCCAATATCTGGGGGTAGCTTCATGGTACAGAAGATTCGTACCACGATTTGCAACTCTAACGCATCCACTAAACACGCTACTTAAGAAAAAAACAAGGTGGCACTGGAATAAAGAGCATCAGGAAGCATTTGACGCAGTGAAAGAAAAACTAACGAATGGACCAGTATTAGCATGCGCGGATTTCACGTAACTGTTTGTACTACAGACAGACGCAATATGGGACTAGGAGCAATCCTGATACAGAACACAGAAAATAGCGAGAGGGTCCTATCATACTTATCTAGAGAGCTAAATTCCTCGGAAAAAAACTACTCTGCAACGGAGAAAGAGTGTGTGGCGATATGGGCTGTATGAAAAGGCCATACTTAGAAGGGTACCATTTCAAAGTAATGACCGATCATATGGCACTAAAATGGTTAAACAATATAGATAGTCCCATGTGTCGAATAGCAAGATGGGCATTAGAACTACAACAGTACGACTTCGAAATATCGTATCGGAAAGGCAAGCTGAACATAGTAGCGGACGCCCTGTCAAGGCTACCAATGGAAGTATGCAAACGAATAACGGACAACGGTGCAAGGCTACGACAAGCCAATAAGGAATGTGGTTGGACTCAGGATATGATGGAAAAAATCAAGCAACAGCCACAGAAATATTCAGACTATGTGGTGGAGAATGGTCGATTGTATAGAAACATACCGCACAGAGCAGGACAACAGGAAGTAGTGGCATGGAAAATGTGTGTGCCAAAGACTCTACGACCCCAAATAATGGAGAAAAATTACACATCAGCAACGGCCGGGCATACGGGCTGCCGGCGAAAAATTGCTAGGACCGCCACTAGATACTACTGGCCGGAAATTCAAAGAGACATCGAAATGGACAGAGACCATACCCATGCGCAAGTCAACCACAGAGAACTTGGTAAAGGCCTTCACAGAAAGGAGAACTGTCAAGAAAATGATTGCCGGAGAACACCAGAGGAATTGGGATGAGTGCTGGCCAGAAATAACATTGGCAATAAACACAAGCCAATCGCAAGTGACTGGATTCACGCCAGCATATGTGGTGCAAGGCCGAGAATCAAGCCATATATGACAGCATCACGAAAAACACAGGAAAAGAACAAGTAACACTGGAGAAAAAACGAAACAGATGAAAGAACTATTCGAGCTTATCAGAAGGAGACTGCGGCGCAAGATCAGGCACGTCATTATAACTTGAAACGGCGAGAATGGAGGCCGTCGATTAGATCTACGGTATGGGCGAAGGAGCACCATCTATCGAACGCAGCAGAAGCGTTTTCTGCAAAACTAGCACCCAAATTTGGAGGGCCTTACACGGTACTAGGATTTACATCCCCAGTCATACGCAAACTACGACATGAAGTCACAGGAAAGAGAAGACAAGCACACATTAGCCAGCTCAAACAACAAACAGAGGATATAGACGCAGAACAGCAAGCAACATGTGCCCAACGACGAGAATGTATCTAGGCAACAACGTATCAAACAACAAGAAACATAGGATGCCGACCAAACATAATATCGTGAATATTTGTAAACAACAATATTCAGTCGGCAAACAAAAAAAAATTTTTTTTTGAAGGAAAGGATGAACGAAAGAGAGATGACAAAAAGACCGGGACCAATACAACGATTTGCGATATGATAGTGGTAGTGACCTGACCACCAAGGCACACTCTCTTCATGATACAAAAGGCAATGCATGGAAAGCAAGTGGAGGAAGCAGAGCCATGATAACGGTACTGGAAATATGCACCACAGATGCGGGATCCCAAGCGACATGAACAGCACAGGCACAATCACTCCGATTTAAGCAAACAACAAGTAAACAACAAAAAAAAAGATTATGACAATCACGATGAAATGTTTGGCCAGGATGAAGGCGTAGGTCGAGGTGCGGAACCACGGGCACGAGTGGTACGTGGCAGCCGGCACGGTGGCTACGGCTACGGGTCCGAGGAGGAGTCCGGTGACGAGGGGCTGGTTTTGCTGGAGCCGTCATCTCCTTGGACGACGATGAGGGAGAGGACGAATGGGCGTCAGAAGACAGCGGCTATACGTGCGAGGAGAGTGCCACTGACTCGTTGGTGGCAAACCGAGAGCAGGGGGCACTAGACGAGCTCCTGTGGCAAGAAGTGGATGAAGTGATCGAGCTAGCAGAGCGAGAAATCGCTCTAGAAGAAGGGGGAAGTGTGAGGAATATAATTGTGACAGTAATGTCCCACACAACAAACAAGTAATTAACAAGAGTCAACACAAAAAAAATAAACGCAAAGGCAAGAATTCATGGTGCCCGGTAAGAATTCATGTTGCGAAGAGTGATCTTTGCCAACATGTTGCTACAATTAAAACACGCAACATTACGACCAACAGCGAATTTCGTCACAGCGGGATGATGTGTGGGAGGCAGAGAGCGAAGGAACTAAAACGGCGGGAGAATGTATAAGCGAGGGAGAGGGCTGCTATGCTCCAATAGAAGAGCGAGTCATAAAGGAACTAAGAGTAAATTATGCATGACTCTATGGAATATCAAGCAATACAAGCACATCACACGTACACTATACGTGTGCAGAGTGAGCGCGAGTACCGGTGGATGATGCGAACGCGCTCTATGATGCTGGACGGCTGAGCGAGTCTCGTGAGAGGCTCGATGGGCAAAGGGGGGTATGTGGAAGCCGTAGAAGAGGGGAATTGAGTCTTGGGGAAGCCCTGTATGTGAGGCGAATATATATTGATGACGTACAAGAACGAAATTAACTAATTTGGACTTGAGTTAGTGAAACAAGAGAAACGAAAATCAATATATTATACAAATGAAACGAAATATCCATGCATAAAGAGAAGAGCAACAAGTGCCCAACAAATTGATGGACCGAGCGAAACGAAGAAGGACATAGGAAAAAGCAGCGTCGCCTAGCAAGCAGAAAAGACATGCGGCCAACAAGGAGAAATCAAGAGCTGGAGAAAGAAGGATGGAAGCCCGCATAGCAACAGAGGCGCTATGTGGGCAGATCAGAGAAACAAGGACAAGAAGTCAATGGGCGCACAGCAGTCCAGAAAATGGATGTGGCTGCGCCAAGGACTTTTACGGGACTTTTACCGTGCATGGCAACAGCGTGGATGAAAGCGATGGGCCGATGGAAAGTTACCGGCTGTATAGCGGTAACACACCAAGTGATTCTAGAGTCCCCAGGATGCCTATATAAGGCGAGCAGCAAATCAGGAAATTATCAAGTCGTCGAGTCAATATCAAGCTATCAAGTCATCGAGTCCTGATCAACAATAAGCGAAGCAACAAATCTCTTTTGGCCTTAAGAGTAACCTTAAGAATATTTGGCGCCCAGCAAGTTACTAGTATAAATCACAATCAAGTTATCGAGTTATAAGACCTTACGATTAACCTTATGAACTCCACGAGCAGCAACAAATCTGAAACATAAAACAAATAATCACGTATCCAGTGTAATCAACAAACAAACCAGTACAGAAAATACATATATATACCACCAAACCCAAAAGTATTCGAAATAAATATCAACACACGTTTATACCTATAAATCTTTGAGTTATAATTTCACCGGGGCACAAAATAAAATTTGTCGTGCCGAACTTCGCCCTAAAAGATCGAAAACATCCCGAAGGACGAAAAAGGATCGTTACAGTTTTTTTGGCCAAAGATGTCTGGTGCATATACTTTCTTTGGCACACCCAAAGTGGGCTTTAATACGGATCACGTTCTCTTATAATAGATTGTTGAAATATGTCCTTTGTTTGCCTTGTATCTTCATCTTCAAATTCGTAGGTTTCGTTTGTGTTCTTAACAACTTTTGTATATCGGATCCTCACATATGGTTCGCATTATAGTATACTTAACCCCATTTGTAAATGCAAGTTATTGCCCGTGTTATACATATATAACATACAGATATATTTATGATATTGTATCTCTCGAAATTCGGTTAAAGTTTTCATAACAGACTTTCTTTCATTGTTATGCAAATGATTATTTTCTTCTAGTTCGTTTTCTAAAGTAAAAATAATTGCTGTTAAAGACTGGTTTTTAGCTTGATTATTAAAAAAAATGCTGTCATTATTTATATAGGGAGCTATAATGGTGGCTAAAGACGAAGTTGTTTGGTGTCGGTAAACTTGTATTAAAATGAAGTAAGTAAGTCGTCTCGCCGACTTAGGTATACCATACACCAGCAAAACAAATATTTCAAATTTGTAATAACAAATGCATTTGCCTATTTCAAAAAAATTCTGTTCACATGCTTTTTACAAGCATATCTTAGTATCTCACTGACTCATGCATCTGAGCACCCTAGCACCACCAACCGCCAACGGCCAACTCCGGCCTTATGGAAAAACGTTTATATGCATAACTTGGCTATTGTTTGTCCGATTTTGATCAAATTTGGTATTTTGCTGGGTATTAGTATCAAATTCAAGTGTGCCAAATTTGATTCCACAAGGTTAAAAATTACGGGAGATAATCGATTTTTTCAAATGTCGGGGGCGGAAAGGGGCGTGGCAAAATCTTTTTACATACAAAATGAGCGCATTTACTAAGCAAATATAAATACCAAATATGGTGTCTCTAGCTGCAATAGTTTTTGAGATAAACGTTTTTTTTTTAATTGCGGGGGCGGAAAGGGGCGTGGCAAAAATTTGAAATAAACTTGACCACTCTACATACTACACGAACCTACACACCAAATTTGGTGGCTCTATATCTTATAGTCTCCGAGATCTAGGTGTTCATACGGACAGACGGACAGACGGACGGACGGACTTTATGGGGTCGGAAAAGCTTCCTTCTGCCTGTTACATACATTTTGGCGACTTTAATATACCATTTCACCCTATGGGTGTATGGTATAATTAACGTTTGTTCTGCTGTGTGTTGGAAGATTAAAAATTATAGTTTCGAGGGCAGTCCGATAAGTAAGCTTACAAATGAAACACCTAAACTTTGGAGAAGTGTTGATTTATTTCTCAACATAGTCTCCTTTAAGGTTGATACACTTAATCCAGCAATGCTCCAACTTTTTTAATAGAGGTCGAAAAAATGGGCCTCCGTGGCGGCGATGACTTCCTCATTCGACTCAAATTTCTGCCCGGCGAGTGTTTGGAAACAAAAAGAAGTTGAACGGGCCAAATCTGGAGATTACGGTGGATGGGGCAGCAGTTCGTAGCCCAATTGGAACAAATTGGCCATGACGACGGCAGAGGTGTGAGCCGGTGCGTTATAATGAATAAGCACTTTTTTCTTCGCCAAATGGAGCCGTTTTTCTTTAATTTAACCGGGTCGATAATTCAGCGCTTAAACAGCGTCCAACACTGGTCTGATGTCGTCTTACAGTTGCGCTTGTTGTCCGGAGAAAGCAAACGCGGCACCCATCGCGCCGACAGCTTTCTCATGCCCAAAATTTCATGCAGGATATAACCCACGCGGTCTTTCGAGATACCTACTGTCTCAGTTATCTCGCGCACTTTCGATCGGGGGTCTGCCAATACAAGATCGTGGACTTTTGCCACAATTTTTGATGGTCGCCATCGAAGGAGAAAAGTCACCGTACACAGCATCCAACCGCTCTTTGATTTCCCTTCCAAAAGCAAGAATCGAATCACCAACCGATATTGTTCTTTTTCCATTTTTCTAAAATCCTGAAATTTTAAGGTTTGTCGTCTATAAGATGGTTCTACACGATAATAAACTTTACTTGCCATAGTGACGGCACTGGGCGGTGAGGCTAAGTACTTATCCGACAACCCTCGTAATTAGATCGACAGAAGATCCTGTAACTATTAGGAATTTGTAATATTTATCATTGACCTGAATTGTTATGTATGGTTTTCATTTAACAATTTTTGCTCATATTCATTCCTTGGCGTCCATTACTTTCTTTTGATTTGCTCTTTATCGAATTTGCCTGCTGTCCCTGGTGTAGCTGTTGACTGAACTGATTATACAGCTGATTATACTGGTTAGATTGGGTTACTTTCATCTGATCATTGGACACCTAAGCAGAGTTGATTGGTTATGACTAGTGTATCAGGTAACTTTCTCTGAATACAAATTCTAGCAGTGTATTCCATTGCTTGTGTTTTCACCATTGAATTCACTGCGTTACCCGCCAATTGCAGTTTAGCAGCTATTTCACGTGATCTTTTTTATAGCTTCTCAGAAAAGTTTCTAATTTTTTCCATGTAATCCGTATTATCCGTATTATCCGTATTACATTGTAGCACTGCTTCCAAGGCTACTATCTCTTCTCACATATTCACCAATATCACACTATATCCGTATATATTCTTGATAAGTATCAACAGCCGAGTCGATTTACCCATGTCTCTTTGTCCGTCCGTCCTGATGAACACATAGTCTCGTGAAGTTTATTTTAAACTAAGCTAAATCCAAATTTGGTGTGTAGACTTGTTTAGTATGCGAGCAGATGGTGAATTTTTAAATTTTTTGCCAAACCTACTTCGCAATCAAATTTACTAAATTTGATTAAGTAATTGCTTTCGAAAAACATAGATTCGGGGCTCTGCATTAAAGTGCACCAGAAAAAAAGGCTAAGGCTAAGTTTACAAAACTTACGGTACAATATCTTAATACAATGGCAAATTTAATGTTATTTACTGACACGAGTCATCTGTTTAATAACATTATTTAAATATCAAAGAAGCTTAATTCAGCTAAATTAAGTTTATATACCGTTTTCTGTAAATCAATCTATCAATGCCATTTTGTCCATTTGTAACTCGCTATACCGGAATTTCCCATTTTTAAAACTCTGCGTCTGTATGTGTGTGTGTGTGTGTTCTGCTGCTCTGGTGCTTGCAAGCAATGTCGTAGTAGGCTGCTGGCAGACCTGTCCGTAACGATTCAGCAGAGCCGACTTTTATTGAATGTGGAATCTATGTATATATCCGATTTTTTTTAAAATTCTATAATTTAACACCAGTGAACTTCATATGGATACTCCAACTCCCTCATGTATTTTTCGTATCATTAAATGATATAGTACAATAGATTTACCAATGGAAGCGTAAAGTTGATTTGCACAGACGGACGCACGGACCGAAGGACGTCTCCTTCTCTACGCTACAAACATCTGACCAATTTTTAATATCCTCTGCAAGAGGTAGCGCTGAGTGCAGCGCTGGCAGCAGCCTGCTATGTCGTTCCTCAAAATTAGCAGAGCAGCAGAGCACACGTATACACACACAGACGCAACGCTACAAAAACTGTATGTCTATGCGTGCCAATCGCAAACTTATGTACAGATATGCATGGAGAGAAAGAAGAAAAATAAATTGATAGTATAGCGAAAGAAGGGACTTTGAATGTTGTGTTTGAGTATTGATGAATCGAGTAACAGAAAAAAAATTTGGAAGATGTAAAAAAATATTATTGCCAATGACTGCAATGGTATATAAACTTTAACAGCCGAAATTAGCTTCTTTTATTTATATATTTATATATAAAATGAATAATTAGTTAACAGTTTTATTTACCTGCTCAATGTCACAGCAAAATTTAGTTTGGCTATCATCCAATAAAAAGCTGCATCTTTCTTTTAGCAAGGCTATTCCTTCATTTGGCATTGTTTTTGATGTACCATTATAAGAACAATATTGATTATGATTTAATGCATCGGTATTACAAACGCCATACCATAAGCAGTTCTAAAAAATAAACAAAAAATAATTAATTAATTAATATTAGTGCTTTAACAAGAAAAAAAATTTCCAACTTCGGAATTTAAGTTAACAGGCAATAAAATTGAATAAGAGAAGATGGCTACAGCTATGATCCGGCAACCAATTAGAGACGAATCTATCTATCTATATTACTGTATTCTCTCCCGGTTACTGGTTAGATGGACTACCTTCTAAATACGCTTTCATATAGTACCGCCTAGCTAATAGTAAGACAACTCTGCTAATAATAAAACCAGCCACCATAAGAAATGGACAAAGTATACGATGGAAAAGCAAATTATAAATCAGTATCTTAGGATATAAATCGGTCACCAAAAGACGAAATAATACAGTGCTTATCATAATTATGGAATCAGATTCAGCCGGATCGACCACTATATCATATAGCTCCCATACAAACGTCAAAGTCACGAACAGTGACTTTTCTGAATAACTTCGCTATTTTGAGCTATCGTTATGAAATTTAATATTGGTATTTAATATTTATTGCACCTATAAACAACTGTGCCAAATTTGATCAAGATCGGGTGGCTATATCATACACCTCCCATAGGAACGATCGGTCGACAACAGTGAGTTTTGTCAATAACTTCGTTACTTTTAATGCGATTGCTTTCAAATTAAACATTTGATAGTTAAATATACCTGTTAATGACTGTGCGAATTTGATAAAGATCGGGTAACTATATCATATAGCTCCCATAGGAAGGATCGGTGGAAAACAGTGACTTTCATCAAAAAGTTCGTTATGTCCTATTCTAAGATTGGAGGCCGTTCTTTCGCAGACATTAGACTTTTTGGATAAAACGTTTTTACACTTTGATGGCTAGGCCTACAATCTTAGCATAGGAAAACACGAAGTTATCTATTGTTCCTATGGTCCGACCTTGATCAAATTTTTTTTTTTTTTTTTAATTTTTTTTTTTTATTTACAATCTGTCCTTGGACAATCAGTAAATTTGGAGATACATAAAACATAACAGGAATAGTCGGCTCCACTGAGTCAACTATTATATATAAACTCTAAGTTGTACAGACGAGTAATTAAATCTACTTAAGTATTTATACATGTGTATGTGTATTATTATATATTCATTTTATATGGTATATATATTTATATTTATGTATATGTATGTACATATATAAAACAAAAGTTAAATCCTATTTGGAAGATCTAATATATGTAATCTTTTTAGTCTTCTTGTTGTTATATTATCAAGTAGACTTAGAGCTAATGAGTTGGGATGGTTGTGCAGTCTGTCAATATATCTAACACTAAACTCTGCTATTTCATCCTTTACAAATGGTATATTAAGGTCCTTTTGTATTTCAGCATTGGAAACATACCAAGGTGCGTTAACAATTGTGCGTAGGGTTTTCGATTGATAGCGTTGCATAATTTCAATATTTGATTGGCTCGCGGTTCCCCAAAGTTGTAGCGCATAAGTTTAAACAGGCTTTAATATTGCTTTGTAAAGTCTTACTTTGTTTTCAATGATAAGCTGGGACTTGTGTCCTAATAGCTAGTACAATTTTTTGGTTTTAGTAATCAGCTGCTTCTGTTTTTCTTTGATATGTGCCTTCCAGGTTAACCTTCGATCAAGATGAATTCCAAGATATTTAACTGAATCTCTTTGGGGGATTTCACAATTGTTTAGTAAGACTTTTGGACAATTTCCTCGTCTTAAGGAGTATGTTGTTTGTACAGACTTTTGCGAGTTAACTTTGATTTTCCAAAGCAAATTTCTCTTTGTAGGTATTCTGTTGTCTTGTTAGGAATGCTGCTTGATGCGATTATCGCCGTATCATCTGCATACGAAAGAAAGTAAATTGAATTTGCCGTGGAATGACATATTTTTCATTAAAATCGGATAAAAATTAGACATATTTCTTTGCCTATCAATATGGGACATATTATGCGAAACTGCCCAGCGGCCTTCGGAAGGGTCATACGCATGAAAAGAAAGAGATGGAGAATAGAAAGGCAGTTTTGCATAAAACGTCCCATATTGATAGGCAAAAAAATATGTGTAATTTTTATCCAGATTTTAATGAAAAATATGTCATTCGACGGGAAATTCAATTTACTTTCTTTCGTCGTTCATGGAAAAAATTACTTTGGATCAAACTAGTGTCGCAAAATGGCTTCGCCCAAAAGGACCAAAAATTTCCATACAAATTTCAGATTTTCAATTGGCTCCAACTCGCAAATTGGGGGCTAAATTAAAATTTGTGTTATGCAGTTTATCTTATTTTTGCTAGATCTACAACTTCTTCAAAGAGTTCATACTTCTATCTTTAATATTTAAGATTTTGGAAAAAACGTCCTAAATTTATGCCCCCCAAAAAACCGACTTTTCTTTGTTCAAATGCACCTGAGAAAAAAAAGGATTAAACTATGATGGCCATTTTTACAGTTTATGATCCAAATACAATAACCAACAAATTACAGAAAAAATTATTGCATTAAATTATTTAGAAGCCGAAAAAATCGGCACTAAAGTCAAAAAAAAAAAAACGTCCTAAATTCGTGTCCGCCACTGTGTGTAACCACGTTGACATTAGATGCGATAGGCAAGTCAGATGTAAATAATGTATAAAGTACAGGGCCTAAACACATCCTTGGGGAACTCCTGCATTTATAGTACACAGGTTAGAGATTTCTCCTTGCTGTAGAACATAGAAATGTCTATTGCCAAGATAAGACTTTAATAATAGATAGTAAGGAGCAGTAAGCCATTTCTTTATTTTATACAGAATGCCATCGTGCCATACTCGGTCAAACGCTTGCTGTACATCAAGGAAAACTACGGAGCAGTATTCCTTATTTTCAAGAGCATTAGTGATTACTTTAATTAAACGATGGCATTGCTCATGTGCTCCATGCTGCTTTCTGAACCCAAACTGATGTTCGGGTATGATGGAAAGAACGTCCAACACTGGCAACATTCTTCTCAGCAGTATTTTTTCAAATATTATTTCAGCACATTTCCACTGGCTAGGGTAGTGTTTAAGACGAAGAATGGCGTTATAAATAAGTGTCAGGAATTTAATCGACTTACGAGACAAGTTCTTTGCAGTGATACCATCAATCTGATCATACCCGGGAGACTTTTTAGTATTAATTATTTTGAATTCTCCGCAAACTTCTTCAATGCTGGTTTTTCGAATTGGTAGACTCATTTGATTTGGAGAGTCAAGGAATAATTTTATTTCTTCTTCTATACCAGCGTCATGAATATCGTTTGGCTGGAAGACTGTATACAGATGTTGTGCAAAAGCGTTTACTTTTTCTTTTTCAGATTTGCACCATGTTCCGTTGATATCCTTGATAGGAACTTTCCTGATTGTTGGGCGTTTCAGATACTTCGTAGCTCTCCAGAGATTGTGTTATTGATTCGGCGAATGTGGATCTAAGCTCTTTAGATACTCTGTTAGAGATTCTTGCTTTAACTCCAGTAATTTCTTTTTAAGATCTGACGCGGCTTTATTAAACAACGCTTTATCTATTGGACTTCTTGTCTCTCGCCATTTTTTCCTAAGCTTTCTTTTTTGTTTTATTTGACGTACATTTGGTGCAGTAAAGTTGTTATTTTGAGTATCATCGCTTGGGGATGTACTCCAATAGCTGGCCTCATGAATCGCGTTTGTAAAATTTTCTACAACAGTATCTATCTCTGATCCAGTTTTCAAAGAAATGTTTAGGTCAATTTTTTGATCTAACAAGTATCTGAACTTAGCAACATCAGTTTTGCTTGTTATAATCTTGTATGGGCTTCTCGGATTTTTTTGGATTCGCGTACTATAAGCCATAATTATAGGCGAGTGATCAGAATTTAGGTCCAAACTCTCTGAGATAGCAAGATTTTGCTGTGGGATTCCATTATAAACGACAAAATCCATTAGGTCAGGAATTTTACTGGGATCAGTGGGCCAATATGTAGGTTGACCGGTTGATAAGACACTGAGGCCATTATTTCTCAAGCATTTATAGAGCACCTTGCCTTTTGGGTTTGCCAGTCTCGAGCCCCACCAAGGGTGCTTTGCATTATAGTCTCCACCAGCAATAAACTTTGTTCCAAGTTTTATGAAGAACTGCTTGTAATCTATCTCTTTAACAATAAACCTTGGAGGGAAATATATGGCAGTAACAATCAAGTCAGCATGCATACATTTGACTTTGATACTGGCAGTTTGCAATGAGATCTCTCTTATGGGATCTAGAGTATATTATTCCATATTATTCCATTTTTAACAATTAGTGCCGCCCCGCCTTGGGCTCTTCCAGATGGATGATTTGCACAGTAAATCTCATATCCTCTCAGTTTAAAAAAGGATTTGTTTGTAAAGTAAGTCTCAGATATCAAAATTATATCAATATCATTTGACTTAATGAATAAGTTTATTTCATGAACGTGATTTAACAGCCCGTTGGCATTCCATATAAGCAATGTGGAGCTTTATTTGCATAATTTAATAATCAATAGGTTTATTGTTCTAAGAAGGTCAGAAATTTGCTCTGATTGCTTTTCTAATAGTTTTTCAATCCGTTCCAAAGAACCACTTTTAGTAACATCAGGCTAATTGTTAACAATTTGAGCATATGTTGGTTGTCTACTGTGTTCATTGGATGGATTCTGATGGGTCGGGGGAGAGAAACTCATGACACCATAACTATTGGCATTTATGTTTATTCGTGACTCGTTAACGCGTGTTGTTACTTTATTTTTAAGAAGTTCCTGGTATACCTTACAGCCTTTATAATTGGCAGTATGATTTTCATGACTGTACACATTTTGGAGGGGTTTCCTTATCATGGGACATTTTTTGTACTCATGTCTTTTTGCCACATTTGACACATCTACACGCTTTGCCGCAGTATGTCTGCGTGTGACCGTATCTCTGACATCTGTGGCATTGGAGGACATCGCTTGTCTTTCTTGGAGGTTCTATTGTAACTATCGCGTTGCCAATATTATTTATCTTGTAGATTTCGGAGTTTTTGTTAGTTGGCTAGATCTACATAAAACATGTTTAAAGGGGCTTTGGTGATACGGCTTTTTATATTAGCAACGTTTCGCACAGTTTGACCAGTTGACACAGTTTTTGATTATTTCTATTGGTGTAGAGAAGTGTAAGTTTTTTACTACCACTCGAAATGCTCGGTCCTGCTTAAGCTGGTACGTAAGAAACAAGACACCGTCTTTTCTCAATTCTTTCATTAACTCCCTATACTTTTCTACATTTTTAACCATGAGTCTAATCTCTCCATTACTCTGAATTTTGAAGGTATAGTCTTGATAGTTAAGATAACCTTTTAAGTATTCTAGCGTAGCGTTTATATTATTTGTTTCAAAAAGAAATATAGGTAGCTTAGGGTAATCTAGCTTAGGGTAATCTAATGTCTCACTGGCCGAATCTATTGCGGATTGCCTTTCCCCTTGATCTTCTGTTTGCATCAGCATATTTAACTGTTCGTCATCGTCGCTGAGTACCTCAAAATATTTGTTGCTTTTGGATGTACTAGGTCTGAAGTCCAGTGCCGGCGCCTTTCGAGCTAACTGTGGTGATTTGTTGCTTGACCTCTTCCTTGCTTTACGCAGGCAGCTTACTTTCTGCCATTCCATAACGGCATCATCATCTTCGTCTTCATCGCCACTTATAGTTATACTAGGTGTTGCAGGCAGTTTGAATCGTTTGTAAAGAAAACCAAAGAAACACTTGGGTGTACAGAGAAAGCACGTCTTATCACAACCGAAGTCATAAAGCGACTCAAATTTGGCACAGTCTTTTATAAGTTTAAGAAATATCGTAATTTTTATGACCTTAACTTTATAGGCAACTCAACATCCCCCAACCGGTGGAGGTGTTTTATTTGCATAAGGGGCACGAATCACAGCCAATGTGTTCAGGAAAGAGTTGCAAGCAATGCGATGTCCAATATATATTTTGCGTATTCGTGGTAAATTATTGAAAAGTAGAGAACGAAATGAATTGACAGAGAGATAAGGAGAGAAAGGTTGCTAAAAGATTGGCAAAGAACACGAAAAGGTTTGTGAAGAGAGTAGTTAGTCAGCCATCTACTAAGGTGTATAAGAAAAAAGTTTCTGGTCCGATGTGGGAGAACACAAAAATATAAAGTATCTAGTAAATTAGTAGAAATGACTTCACCGTTGTCTAGTTTATGGAGAAAGAGAATGCGAAATAAAAGCCTACGGCTGTATAGTGAAAAAAAATATGTCAGAATAAGGTGTTGTTGAAGGAAAGAATTGCCTCTGAACCGATTCAATGCTACGCTGGTGAACATAATGTTGAGCGTTCCAAACTGACAAGATTTTACACTATTGCGAACTAACGAAGTGTATAAAACCTAAATCTTATAAAGTCATAAAGACTGCATTAAATAAAAATTTGGGATCAAAAATAACGCTTAAGTCTTTCAATGATAGTTGCTAGTACTGTTGGAAAGAAGGTTCATTATAGGAATAACAAATCTTGATGTCGTCTGCAAACATTAGCACGCGTGAATGAACCAAGGCCAAGGGCCAAGTGCAAATCATTTATAAACAGGGCAAATAACAGTGGGCCCAGATAACTGCCAAGGGGGACACCTGAAGTAACTAGCACAGTTTTAGATATTGAGGAACGAAAAAGGACCTGTTTGGTTCTGCCAATAAGATACGATTTTAACCAAGCCAATAGTTTCAGGAAAAAGCGCATATTGTTAAGTTTTGTAAGAAGCATAGAATGATCAACCGTATCGAAAGCCTTGCTAAAGTCAGTATAAATAACATCAGTTTGACACTTTTTACGGAAGCCATGGTGTACAAGGGTAGTCAATTCTTAAAGGTTGGTAAGCGACGAACTACCTTTCATGAAGCCATGCTGGCAAGGAGAAAAAGTGGATTTGGATAAGTGTTGAAGGGAAGACGTAATAAATTTCTCAAACAGCTTAGGTATTGCAGAAAGTTTAACAATGCCATGGTAGTCAGAAATATCCGATTTGCTACCTTTTTTAAAAAGCGGAATATTAAAAGACTCCTCCCAAACATCAGGAAAGCTACAAGAGTCACTCGATATAAAGAACAACAGAGATAAAGGCTTAGATAAAACCAGAGGGCCGCGGTTACCCTTGCAACTGTTTTGGTAATTCTTTCCTTCCCCATAGCCATCAAAGTGTAAAAACGTTTTATCCAAAAAGTCTAATGTTTGCGAAAGAACGGCCTCCAATCTTAGCATAGGATATAACGAACTTTTTGATGAAAGTCACTGTTTTCCACCGATCGTTTCTATTGGAGCTATATGATATAGTTACCCGATCTTTACCAAATTCGGCACAGTCATTAACAGGTATATTCAACTATCAAATGTTTAATCTGAAAGCAATCGCATTAAAAGTAACGAAGTTATTGACAAAAGTCACTGTTGTCGACCGATCGTTCCTATGGGAGCTATATGATATAGTCACCCGATCTTGACCAAATTTGGCAAGCTTGTTTTTAGGCATAATAAACTCACCAATATTAAATTTCACGACAATAGCTTACAAAATAACGAAGTTATTAGGAAAAGTCACTGTTCGTGACTTTGCCGTTTGTATGGGAGCTATATGATATAGTGGTCCGATCCGGCTGAATCTGAGATATACAAACAGTACAGCAGTATACTACATGCAAAATTTCAGCTCTAACGGTCTAGGAGGAGTTCGCATCGATCCAGACGGACGGACGGACGACGGACGGGAGGACATGGCTATTTGAACTCGTCTCGTCGTGCTGATCAAGAATATACAGCTGTCTTCACAAAAATAGCAGTGCCGTTGAGCACTTTAAAGTTGATTAATCATATTAAAAAGACCACAAATTAACTAATCTTATTTAAATTCATAATCTAAATTTTATCATAATAAAATGACTTTCACTTTCAGAAATAAGCGAGATAGTAAAATAAAGGCATTTTGAGCTGTTCACAAAAATAGCAGTGACAAAAAAATCTAAGAATTAAAACCTGTAGAGTTCAAATTATTTGAAACTTCAAATTCAGGTCACCTTTTATTGGCAAAAGCGGGTTTTCACCTGGGCAGCACCGAATCCATTAATGCTGTTGCCATGTATCTTGGATAACTTCCCAATGTTAAGCTTTATTGGACGGTTTTTTCTTTGTGACGCTTCTCTGAATGTTTCCCCATACATTTAAAATGGGTTACCAATCCGGCGACTGAGCTGGCCCTGGCACTACGTCGATTCCTTCGAATTGAAAACAACCTTTTCGAGTTTGTTCCTATGTTTTGGGTCGTTGTACTAGAGATATGACCATTTTATGGGCATATTTCATATGATATAGGAGAGCTGAACCTTCTTCATGATGCTCACGAAGACTTTTCGATTCATATTCCCATGTATCATATATGAGAAACAAGTCGTTTATATGAGAAACAAGCCCAAATCATGTCATATTGCTAAACCGTTTTAGCGGGTCCTTTGGGTGGTATTCCGTATATTTTGGGCGACGTACATACTGTTTAGACCCTGCACCACGAAACAAGACTACTTTGAGGACGTCTGACCCAAGAATATTACGCTACTTTCCATCATATGGAGGTTTGTGAAAATACAAATGTATTTTACAGCAGGGTGAGGCACCCATAGCCCGTGCGGGCACTTTTGCTCGGCAATTGCTCGTGCGGCCGTCTGTGTGCATGCCGATGTGAGCACGAAGTACAAGTTGAGACCGTAAAAAAAAAACTAGTGTCGCACAGACTTTTGACGAAAGTGGTACTATGTCGCTTTGTTACGCAGCTACACGCAGAAAAATTAATGCTTCATTTTCTTACATGTGCACATATACACATATGGGTACATGTCATAACGCCCAGTGTCATAAGGCCCTTGGGCCTTATGACACACATTTTTGCGACATAAAGCCCACGGGCGCAATGACACTTTTAAATGTGACATAAAGCACGCCGGACTTTATTTCACTTTTTTATGGGCGTTATGACACGATTAAAGGGCTTTAAAAAATAAGAAAACAAAACAATTTTATTTTTTAAATATTTTATTGAAAACTTTTTCGCGCATTATGACACTCTTCAATTGTGTCATAGCGCCGTCGGGCGATATTTCACTTTTGGAGTGGGCGTTAAGACACACTTAAAAGTGTCATAAGGCCCATAGGCGTTAAGACACAAAAATGTGTGTCATAAGGCCCTTGGGCCTTATGACACTGGGCGTTATGACATGTACCCTACACATATATAGTATGAAAAATATGCCTAATAGCCGATACATTCATTATACCCTTGCAGAGGGTATTATAAAATTGGTCAGATGTTTGTAACGCACAGAAGGAGACGTTTCCGACCCCATAAAGTATATATATTCTTGATCAGCATGAGAAGCTGAGTCGATATAGCCATGTCCGTCTGTCCGTCTGTCCGTCGGTGCGTACGCATTTTACTCAGCCATCTTAAGAGCTATGGGGATGAAATTTTTTTTGGGGGCTTATTTTTACCCAGGTGAGATAAAGTATGAAAATCATCGGGATCGGACTACTATATCATATAGCTCTGGAACAAAAATTTTTGCAAAAATTGGAGTATCCCCATGAAATTTAGCAATATAATAGAATTTGATATAAAATCTCAGATCCCAAAATTTACAGTTACAGTCAATACAAATCGGTTCTACGTCATCAGCAAATCAAACAGAGCACATGCATACACACACACAGACGTAGCGCTACACGTATGTATGTATGTGTATGCGTGTTGTGCTTTGCTTAAAAATTTGTAGTGAAAAGAGAAATAATTTGAATGCTTTGTTTGTGTGTTGATGAATTGAGTTGCAAGGAAAGAAATTTCAAAATGTAAAAATATTATTGCAAAGGACTGCAAGGGTATATAAACTTTGGCATAGCCGAAGTTAGCTTCTTTGATATTTTTTTATTCGTTTCTTCACATACGATTTGCGCAGTGTAAAGCAGGTTACGCACACAAGCAAGCGCACGCATACATCGACCGTTTTCGTTGGCTCTCTTTGTGCCTCACCCTGCTTTACAGGCTCCTAAGTTAAGAGTGGGACTTTCCTTCGACTTCGCGATATTACCTCTTGTTCTAGCAGTCTACGCCGACAAGTGATACCCCTTTCCGACATGTTTAGATCACGTTTGACTAAATTGGAAGATGAAAACTTATTGAATCTGCTGTATATAACAATGTGCCAGTCATCTGAAGCCGTTTTTGCACGTTTCACTTCACGTTTTTCGGTTTTTTTTTTTTGGTAGTCTGGGGCAGCAGAGACCATCTTTGCAGAACATCCAACTAAAATTTGTTTTTTATACCATACACCCATAGGGTGAAATGGTATATTAAAGTCGCCAAAATGTATGTAACAGGCAGAAGGAAGCTTTTCCGACCCCATAAAGTATATATATTCTTGATCAGTATCAACAACCGAATCGATCTAGCCATGTCCGTCTGTCCGTCCGTCCGTCCGTCCGTCCGTCCGTATGAACGCCTAGATCTCGGAGACTATAAGAGATAGAGTCACCAAATTTGGAATGTAGGCTCGTGTAGTGTGTAGAGTGATCAAGTTTGTTTCAAATTTTTGCCACGCCCCTTTCCGTCCCCGCAATTCAAAAAAAACGTTTATCTCAAAAACTATTGCAGCTAGAGACACCATATTTGGTATGTATATTTGCTTAGTAAATGCGCACATTTTGTATGTATAAAGATTTTGCCACGCCCCTTTCCGCCCCCGAAATTTGAAAAACTCGATTATCTCCCGTAATTTTTTACCTTGTGGAATCAAATTTGGCACATTTGAATTTGATACTAATACCCAGCAAAATACCAAATTTGATCAAAATCGGACAAAAAATAGCCAAGTTATGCATATAAACGTTTTTCCATAAGGCCGGAGTTGGCCGTTGGCGGGTGGGGCGCTAGGGTGCTCATATGCATGAGTGAGCGAGATACTAAGATATGCTTCTAAGGCATGTGAACAGAAATTTTTTTAAATAAGCAAATGCATTTGTTATTACAAATTTGATATATTTGTTTTACTGGTGTATGGTATACCTAAGTCGGCGAGACGACTTACTTACTTCATTTATTATAGGTTTTAACTTGTTTTCCAAGGTTAAGGATCTACTCCGTCTTCTCGGTAGAGTATTGCGATCCTCTTCCGACCAACATGGAAATTTTTGCGTTAGTTGATGTAAATAATATTACACCATAATTATCTAATTAATTACACTTACTACTAACAGATTTGTAAACTTTTTATTTACTTTTTTCGCAACTAAACGAAACTGCTATTTTTGTGAACAGCCAAATTTTTGGGGATAAGCACAAAACTTCGAAAAACGACATTAAGATTAGTAAAACTAAAGGAATTTTTTTGGTTTTCCTATGCCTATATACCATTGTACAAAACTAAAGTCAAAAAACTTTAGCTATACAAAGGAATATGTGAAAAGTTCTGAAATCTTTGTTAGCATCTACTGCACTGCTATTTTCGTGAACACAGCTGTCCGTGTGAGTCAGAAGGGCGGTGACGGTAGAGACATTCACATAAGGAACGCATTTATCAATTAGCGAATTAAGGTTGTTAAGAAGACTGAAAATGTTTCACGAGAACATCTACGACAAAAAA
The DNA here is from genome assembly GCA_018152135.1 of Drosophila paulistorum. Taxonomy (NCBI): domain Eukaryota; kingdom Metazoa; phylum Arthropoda; class Insecta; order Diptera; family Drosophilidae; genus Drosophila; species Drosophila paulistorum. The sequence continues at coordinate 12,314,036 of JAECXG010000822.1, read as the reverse complement.
CTGAGATGTTATTAAATGAATTGGTAACGGAATTGTAAGAAATAATAACTTCAATGGTAGGGTGATAAGGATCTTCAAGATATACAAGAGTCTGTTTTTGAGATACAGAAATATCAGTGGGATCCGAGAGAAAAACAAGATCAAGGATTCTTGTAGAAGGCCATAGTAGTCAGAAATATCCGATTTGCTACCTTTTTTAAAAAGCGGAATATTAAAAGACTCCTCCCAAACATCAGGAAAGCTACAAGAGTCACTCGATATAAAGAGCAACCGAGATAAAAGCTTAGATAAAACCAGAGGGGCGCGTTTAACTTCGACCGCGTCGAAGTTTGTATACCCTTGCAACTGATTTGGTAATTCTTTCCTTACCCATAGCCATCAAAGTGTAAAAACGTTTTATCCAAACAGTCTAATGTTTGCGAAAGAACGGCCTCCAATCTTAGCATAGGATATAACGAACTTTTTGATGAAAGTCACTGTTTTCCACCGATCGTTTCTATGGGAGCTATATGATATAGTTACCCGATCTTTACCAAATTCGGCACAGTCATTAATAGGTATATTCAACTATCAAATGTTTAATCTGAAAGCAATCGCATTAAAAGTAACGAAGTTATTGACAAAAGTCACTGTTGTCGACCGATCGTTCCTATGGGAGCTATATGATATAGTCACCCGATCTTGACCAAATTTGGCAAGCTTGTTTTTAGGCATAATAAACCAATATTAAATTTCACGACAATAGTTTACAAAATAACGAAGTTATTAGGAAAAGTCACTGTTCGTGACTTTGCCGTATGTATGGGAGCTATATGATATAGTGGTCCGATCCGGCTGAATCTGAGATATACAAACAGTACAACAGTATACTACATGCAAAATTTCAGCTCTAACGGTCTAGGAGGAGTTCGCATCGATCCAGACGGACGGACGGACGACGGACGGACGGACATGGCTATTTGAACTCGTCTCGTCGTGCTGATCAAGAATATACAGCTGTCTAATCATATTAAAAAGACCACAAATGAACTAATCTTATTTAAATTCATAATCTAAATTTTATCATAATAAAATGACTTTCACTTTCAGAAATAAGCGAGATAGTAAAATAAAGGCATTTTGAGCTGTTCATAAAAATAGCAGTGACAAAAAAATCTAAGAATTAAAACCTGTAGAGTTCAAATTATTTGAAACTTCAAATTCAGGTCACCTTTTATTGGCAAAAGCGGGTTTTCACCTGGGCAGCACCGAATCCATTAATGCTGTTGCCATGTATCTTGGATAACTTCCCAATGTTAAGCTTTATTGGACGGTTTTTTCTTTGTGACGCTTCTCTGAATGTTTCCCCATACATTTAAAATGGGTTACCAATCCGGCGACTGAGCTGGCCCTGGCATTACGTCGATTCCTTCGAATTGAAAACAACCTTTTCGAGTTTGTTCCTATGTTTTGGGTCGTTGTACTAGAGATATGACCATTTTATGGGCATATTTCATATGATATAGGAGAGCTGAACCTTCTTCATGATGCTCACGAAGACTTTTCGATTCATATTCCCATGTATCATATATGAGAAACAAGTCGTTTATATGAGAAACAAGCCCAAATCATGTCATATTGCTAAACCGTTTTAGCGGGTCCTTTGGGTGGTATTCCGTATATTTTGGGCGACGTACATACTGTTTAGACCCTGCACCACGAAACAAGACTACTTTGAGGACGTCTGACCCAAGAATATTACGCTACTTTCCATCATATGGAGGTTTGTGAAAATACAAATGTACTTTACAGCAGGGTGAGGCACCCATAGCCCGTGCGGGCACTTTTGCTCGGCAATTGCTCGTGCGGCCGTCTGTGTGCATGCCGATGTGAGCACGAAGTACAAGTTGAGACCGTAAAATGTCGCACAGACTTTTGACGAAAGTGGTACTATGTCACTTTGTTACGCAGCTACACGCAGAAAAATTAATGCTTCATTTTCTTACATGTGCACATATACACATATATAGTATGAAAAATATGCCTAATAGCCGATACATTCATTTTTATGTCATTTAGGTAAAACGATCCCAAGGCCCATAACTGTAATTTGTTTTAATTTTTTATTCGTTTCTTCACATACGATTTGCGCAGTGTAAAGCAGGTTAAGCACACAAGCAAGCGCACGCATACATCGACAGTTTTCGTTGGCTCTCTTTGTGCCTGACCCTGCTTTACAGGCCCCTAAGTTAAGAGTGGGACTTTCCTTCGACTTCGCGATATTACCTCTTGTTCTAGCAGTCTACGCCGACAAGTGATACCCCTTTCCGACATGTTTAGATCACGTTTGACTAAATTGGAAGATGAAAACTTATTGAATCTGCTGTATAAAACAATGTGCCAGTCATCTGAAACCGTTTTTGCACGTTTCACTTCACGTTTTTCGGTTTTTTTTTTTTTGGTAGTCTGGGGCAGCAGAGACCATCTTTGCAGAACATCCAACTAAAATTTGTTTGTTTTACCTTGTTTTCCAAGGTTTAGGATCTACTCCGTCTTCTCGGTAGAGTATTGCGATCCTCTTCCGACCAACATGGAAATTTTTGCGTTAGTTGATGTAAATAATATTACACCATAATTATCTAATTAATTACACTTACTACTAACAGATTTGTAAACTTTTTATTTACTTTTTTCGCAACTAAACGAAACTGCTATTTTTGTGAACAGCCAAATTTTTGGGGATAAGCACAAAACTTCGAAAAACGACATTAAGATTAGTAAAACTAAAGGAATTTTTTTGGTTTTCCTATGCCTATATACCATTGTACAAAACTAAAGTCAAAAAACTTTAGCTATACAAAGGAATATGTGAAAAGTTCTGAAATCTTTGTTAGCATCTACTGCACTGCTATTTTCGTGAACACAGCTGTCCGTGTGAGTCAGAAGGGCGGTGACGGTAGAGACATTCACATAAGGAACGCATTTATCAATTAGCGAATTAAGGTTGTTAAGAAGACTGAAAATGTTTCACGAGAACATCTACGACAAAAAACTGAGATGTTATTAAATGAATTGGTAACGGAATTGTAAGAAATAATAACTTCAATGGTAGGGTGATAAGGATCTTCAAGATATACAAGGGGCTGTTTTTGAGATACAGAAATAACAGTGGGATCCGAGACAATAACAAGATCAAGGATTCTTGTAGAAGGCCATAGTAGTCAGAAATATCCGATTTGCTACCTTTTTTAAAAAGCGGAATATTAAAAGACTCCTCCCAAACATCAGGAAAGCTACAAGAGTCACTCGATATAAAGAACAACCGAGATAAAAGCTTAGATAAAACCAGAGGGGCGCGTTTAACTTCGACCGCGTCGAAGTTTGTATACCCTTGCAACTGATTTGGTAATTCTTTCCTTACCCATAGCCATCAAAGTGTAAAAACGTTTTATCCAAACAGTCTAATGTTTGCGAAAGAACGGCCTCCAATCTTAGCATAGGATATAACGAACTTTTTGATGAAAGTCACTGTTTTCCACCGATCGTTTCTATGGGAGCTATATGATATAGTCACCCGACCTTGACCAAATTTGGCAAGCTTGTTTTTAGGCATAATAAACTCACCAATATTAAATTTCACGACAATAGCTTACAAAATAACCAAGTTATTAGGAAAAGTCACTGTTCGTGACTTTGCCGTTTGTATGGGAGCTATATGATATAGTGGTCCGATCCGGCTGAATCTGAGATATACAAACAGTACAACAGTATACTACATGCAAAATTTCAGCTCTAACGGTCTAGGAGGAGTTCGCATCGATCCAGACGGACGGACGGACGACGGACGGACGGACATGGCTATTTGAACTCGTCTCGTCGTGCTGATCAAGAATATACAGCTGTCTTCACGAAAATAGCAGTGCCGTTGAGCACTTTAAAGTTGATTAATCATATTAAAAAGACCACAAATGAACTAATCTTATTTAAATTCATAATCTAAATTTTATCATAATAAAATGACTTTCACTTTCAGAAATAAGCGAGATAGTAAAATAAAGGCATTTTGAGCTGTTCATAAAAATAGCAGTGACAAAAAAATCTAAGAATTAAAACCTGTAGAGTTCAAATTATTTGAAACTTCAAATTCAGGTCACCTTTTATTGGCAAAAGCAGGTTTTCACCTGGGCAGCACCGAATCCATTAATGCTGTTGCCATGTATCTTGGATAACTTCCCAATGTTAAGCTTTATTGGACGGTTTTTTCTTTGTGACGCTTCTCTGAATGTTTCCCCATACATTTAAAATGGGTTACCAATCCGGCGACTGAGCTGGCCCTGGCATTACGTCGATTCCTTCGAATTGAAAACAACCTTTTCGAGTTTGTTCCTATGTTTTGGGTCGTTGTACTAGAGATATGACCATTTTATGGGCATATTTCATATGATATAGGAGAGCTGAACCTTCTTCATGATGCTCACGAAGACTTTTCGATTCATATTCCCATGTATCATATATGAGAAACAAGTCGTTTATATGAGAAACAAGCCCAAATCATGTCATATTGCTAAACCGTTTTAGCGGGTCCTTTGGGTGGTATTCCGTATATTTTGGGCGACGTATATACTGTTTAGACTACTTTGAGGACGTCTGACCCAAGAATATTACGCTACTTTCCATCATATGGAGGTTTGTGAAAATACAAATGTACTTTACAGCAGGGTGAGGCACCCATAGCCCGTGCGGGCACTTTTGCTCGGCAATTGCTCGTGCGGCCGTCTGTGTGCATGCCGATGTGAGCACGAAGTACAAGTTGAGACCGTAAAATGTCGCACAGACTTTTGACGAAAGTGGTACTATGTCACTTTGTTACGCAGCTACACGCAGAAAAATTAATGCTTCATTTTCTTACATGTGCACATATACACATATATAGTATGAAAAATATGCCTAATAGCCGATACATTCATTTTTATGTCATTTAGGTAAAACGATCCCAAGGCCCATAACTGTAATTTGTTTTAATTTTTTATTCGTTTCTTCACATACGATTTGCGCAGTGTAAAGCAGGTTAAGCACACAAGCAAGCGCACGCATACATCGACAGTTTTCGTTGGCTCTCTTTGTGCCTCACCCTGCTTTACAGGCCCCTAAGTTAAGAGTGGGACTTTCCTTCGACTTCGCGATATTACCTCTTGTTCTAGCAGTCTACGCCGACAAGTGATACCCCTTTCCGACATGTTTAGATCACGTTTGACTAAATTGGAAGATGAAAACTTATTGAATCTGCTGTATATAACAATGTGCCAGTCATCTGAAACCGTTTTTGCACGTTTCACTTCACGTTTTTCGGTTTTTTTTTTTTGGTAGTCTGGGGCAGCAGAGACCATCTTTGCAGAACATCCAACTAAAATTTTTTTTTTTATTATAGGTTTTAACTTGTTTTCCAAGGTTTAGGATCTACTCCGTCTTCTCGGTAGAGTATTGCGATCCTCTTCCGACCAACATGGAAATTTTTGCGTTAGTTGATGTAAATAATATTACACCATAATTATCTAATTAATTACACTTACTACTGACAGATTTGTAAACTTTTTATTTACTTTTTACGCAACTAAACGAAACACTGCTATTTTTGTGAACAGCCAAATTTGTGGGGATAAGCACAAAAATGTGAAAAACGACATTAAGATTAGTAAAATTAAAGGAATTTTTTGAAATACCATTTTACAAAACCAAAGTCAAAAAACTTAAGCTATACAAAGGAATATGTGAAAAGTTTTGAAATCTTTGTTACCATCTACTGCACTGCTATTTTCGTGAACACAGCTGTATATACTTTATATGGTCGACCCAAAACTAATATACCCTTTTTGCAAGGGTATAAAAATCGAACATATTTTAAGGATGCAACTAGGAATATTATCAGGCCTGGGTACGATACAGATGTAGAATAAGTCGACTGAAAGAATTTAGCAAACAGATCTGCAATTTTTAATCATTATTAGTTGTCTAGTAATTGGAAGGCAGTAGCTTGGGCGTCGTTTAGAATTAATAAAGTTGTAAAATCTGTTAGGGTTTTGATAGATTCTAACACTAACACACTAGCTCAAAAAATAATGTATTTGTCGGCGCAAAACGAGTTTGTGTGTGTGAGGTTGTGGTTTTGCGTGTGTCGCCGCATGTCGAGGTTGTGTGAGTGTGGTTGTAGTATTGGATATTTCTTATTAATGACAATTTCATCATTATTGTAATATTGCATCAGCCTCTAATTGTGTTGTGATTGGTTGCTTGTACTTTGTCGCTTTAAGAAGTACCATTTTAGCGGGGCGCCAGCGTTCTGACGCTGTCGCCGAGTGTGGTTCGATGGTAGGCACAAAGAAGAGAGTTCAGATTCAAGGCAGTACAATTCTGAACTCGAGTGCGATCGAAACTCGCTGCGCTACAATGGCCGAAAATAATAGTGACGCGCAGTATAGTTAGTATAGTCAAGTCTTTTTAAAATATCTCGATTTAATGTTACGGAGATTAGATAACCTACAGCTGTGTTCACGAAAATAGCAGTGCCCTTGAGCTTTGACTTTAAAGTTGATAAATCATATTAAAAAGACCACAAATAAACCAATCTTTTTTAAATTCATAATCTAAATTTAATCATAATAATTACCATTTTGGACTAAACAATAAGTCCCCCAGTTTCAAAATTAAGCGAGAAAGTAAAATAGGCGCATTTTAAGCTGTTCATAAAAATAACAGTGACATCTAAGAATTAAAATCTGTCGATTTCAAATTATTTGAAAATTCAAATTCAGGTCAGCTTTGGTTCTGAGGACTTAATACTGAGTCCTGAATCAATTATTGGCAAAAGCGGGTTTTCACCTGGGCCGCACCGAGTCCATTAATGCTGAACTGGGATCTGTTACCATGTTTCTTGGATAACTTCCCAATGTTAAGCTTTATTAGACGGTTCTTTCTTTGTGACGCTTCTCTGAATGTTTCTCCATAATTAAAATAGGTTACCAATCCGGCGACTGAGCTGGCCCTGGCATTACGTCGATTCTGGGCGACGCACATACTGTTTAGACCCTGCACCACCAAACAAGACTACTTTGAGGGCGTCTGACCCGAGAATATTACGCTACTTTGCAACATGAAGATTCACATGGAGGTTTGTGAAAATACAAATGCACTTTACAGCAGGGTGAGGCACCCATAGCCCGTGCGGGAACTTTTGCTCGGCAATTGCTCGTGCGGCCGTCTGTGTGCATGCCGATGTGAGCACGAAGTACAAGTTGAGACCGTAAAAAAAAAACTAGTGTCGCACAGACTTTTGACGAAAGTGGTACTATGTCGCTTTGTTACGCAGCTACACGCAGAAAAATTAATGCTTCATTTTCTTACATGTGCACATATACACATATATAGTATGAAAAATATGCCTAATAGCCGATACATTCATTATACCCTTGCAGAGGGTATTATAAAATTGGTCAGATGTTTGTAACGCACAGAAGGAGACGTTTCCGACCCCATAAAGTATATATATTCTTGATCAGCATGAGAAGCTGAGTCGATATAGCCATGTCCGTCTGTCCGTCTGTCCGTCGGTGCGTACGCATTTTACTCAGCCATCTTAAGAGCTATGGGGATGAAATTTTTTTTGGGGGCTTATTTTTACCCAGGTGAGATAAAGTATGAAAATCATCGGGATCGGACTACTATATCATATAGCTCTGGAACAAAAATTTTTGCAAAAATTGGAGTATCCCCATGAAATTTAGCAATATAATAGAATTTGATATAAAATCTCAGATCCCAAAATTTACAGTTACAGTCAATACAAATCGGTTCTACGTCATCAGCAAATCAAACAGAGCACATGCATACACACACACAGACGTAGCGCTACACGTATGTATGTATGTGTATGCGTGTTGTGCTTTGCTTAAAAATTTGTAGTGAAAAGAGAAATAATTTGAATGCTTTGTTTGTGTGTTGATGAATTGAGTTGCAAGGAAAGAAATTTCAAAATGTAAAAATATTATTGCAAAGGACTGCAAGGGTATATAAACTTTGGCATAGCCGAAGTTAGCTTCTTTGATATTTTTTTATTCGTTTCTTCACATACGATTTGCGCAGTGTAAAGCAGGTTACGCACACAAGCAAGCGCACGCATACATCGACCGTTTTCGTTGGCTCTCTTTGTGCCTCACCCTGCTTTACAGGCTCCTAAGTTAAGAGTGGGACTTTCCTTCGACTTCGCGATATTACCTCTTGTTCTAGCAGTCTACGCCGACAAGTGATACCCCTTTCCGACATGTTTAGATCACGTTTGACTAAATTGGAAGATGAAAACTTATTGAATCTGCTGTATATAACAATGTGCCAGTCATCTGAAGCCGTTTTTGCACGTTTCACTTCACGTTTTTCGGTTTTTTTTTTTTGGTAGTCTGGGGCAGCAGAGACCATCTTTGCAGAACATCCAACTAAAATTTGTTTTTTATACCATACACCCATAGGGTGAAATGGTATATTAAAGTCGCCAAAATGTATGTAACAGGCAGAAGGAAGCTTTTCCGACCCCATAAAGTATATATATTCTTGATCAGTATCAACAACCGAATCGATCTAGCCATGTCCGTCTGTCCGTCCGTCCGTCCGTCCGTCCGTCCGTATGAACGCCTAGATCTCGGAGACTATAAGAGATAGAGTCACCAAATTTGGAATGTAGGCTCGTGTAGTGTGTAGAGTGATCAAGTTTGTTTCAAATTTTTGCCACGCCCCTTTCCGTCCCCGCAATTCAAAAAAAACGTTTATCTCAAAAACTATTGCAGCTAGAGACACCATATTTGGTATGTATATTTGCTTAGTAAATGCGCACATTTTGTATGTATAAAGATTTTGCCACGCCCCTTTCCGCCCCCGAAATTTGAAAAACTCGATTATCTCCCGTAATTTTTTACCTTGTGGAATCAAATTTGGCACATTTGAATTTGATACTAATACCCAGCAAAATACCAAATTTGATCAAAATCGGACAAAAAATAGCCAAGTTATGCATATAAACGTTTTTCCATAAGGCCGGAGTTGGCCGTTGGCGGGTGGGGCGCTAGGGTGCTCATATGCATGAGTGAGCGAGATACTAAGATATGCTTCTAAGGCATGTGAACAGAAATTTTTTTAAATAAGCAAATGCATTTGTTATTACAAATTTGATATATTTGTTTTACTGGTGTATGGTATACCTAAGTCGGCGAGACGACTTACTTACTTCATTTATTATAGGTTTTAACTTGTTTTCCAAGGTTAAGGATCTACTCCGTCTTCTCGGTAGAGTATTGCGATCCTCTTCCGACCAACATGGAAATTTTTGCGTTAGTTGATGTAAATAATATTACACCATAATTATCTAATTAATTACACCTACTACTAACAGATTTGTAAACTTTTTATTTACTTTTTTCGCAACTAAACGAAACTGCTATTTTTGTGAACAGCCAAATTTTTGGGGATAAGCACAAAACTTCGAAAAACGACATTAAGATTAGTAAAACTAAAGGAATTTTTTTGGTTTTCCTATGCCTATATACCATTGTACAAAACTAAAGTCAAAAAACTTTAGCTATACAAAGGAATATGTGAAAAGTTCTGAAATCTTTGTTAGCATCTACTGCACTGCTATTTTCGTGAACACAGCTGTCCGTGTGAGTCAGAAGGGCGGTGACGGTAGAGACATTCACATAAGGAACGCATTTATCAATTAGCGAATTAAGGTTGTTAAGAAGACTGAAAATGTTTCACGAGAACATCTACGACAAAAAACTGAGATGTTATTAAATGAATTGGTAACGGAATTGTAAGAAATAATAACTTCAATGGTAGGGTGATAAGGATCTTCAAGATATACAAGAGTCTGTTTTTGAGATACAGAAATATCAGTGGGATCCGAGAGAAAAACAAGATCAAGGATTCTTGTAGAAGGCCATAGTAGTCAGAAATATCCGATTTGCTACCTTTTTTAAAAAGCGGAATATTAAAAGACTCCTCCCAAACATCAGGAAAGCTACAAGAGTCACTCGATATAAAGAGCAACCGAGATAAAAGCTTAGATAAAACCAGAGGGGCGCGTTTAACTTCGACCGCGTCGAAGTTTGTATACCCTTGCAACTGATTTGGTAATTCTTTCCTTACCCATAGCCATCAAAGTGTAAAAACGTTTTATCCAAACAGTCTAATGTTTGCGAAAGAACGGCCTCCAATCTTAGCATAGGATATAACGAACTTTTTGATGAAAGTCACTGTTTTCCACCGATCGTTTCTATGGGAGCTATATGATATAGTCACCCGACCTTGACCAAATTTGGCAAGCTTGTTTTTAGGCATAATAAACTCACCAATATTAAATTTCACGACAATAGCTTACAAAATAACCAAGTTATTAGGAAAAGTCACTGTTCGTGACTTTGCCGTTTGTATGGGAGCTATATGATATAGTGGTCCGATCCGGCTGAATCTGAGATATACAAACAGTACAACAGTATACTACATGCAAAATTTCAGCTCTAACGGTCTAGGAGGAGTTCGCATCGATCCAGACGGACGGACGGACGACGGACGGACGGACATGGCTATTTGAACTCGTCTCGTCGTGCTGATCAAGAATATACAGCTGTCTTCACGAAAATAGCAGTGCCGTTGAGCACTTTAAAGTTGATTAATCATATTAAAAAGACCACAAATGAACTAATCTTATTTAAATTCATAATCTAAATTTTATCATAATAAAATGACTTTCACTTTCAGAAATAAGCGAGATAGTAAAATAAAGGCATTTTGAGCTGTTCATAAAAATAGCAGTGACAAAAAAATCTAAGAATTAAAACCTGTAGAGTTCAAATTATTTGAAACTTCAAATTCAGGTCACCTTTTATTGGCAAAAGCGGGTTTTCACCTGGGCAGCACCGAATCCATTAATGCTGTTGCCATGTATCTTGGATAACTTCCCAATGTTAAGCTTTATTGGACGGTTTTTTCTTTGTGACGCTTCTCTGAATGTTTCCCCATACATTTAAAATGGGTTACCAATCCGGCGACTGAGCTGGCCCTGGCATTACGTCGATTCCTTCGAATTGAAAACAACCTTTTCGAGTTTGTTCCTATGTTTTGGGTCGTTGTACTAGAGATATGACCATTTTATGGGCATATTTCATATGATATAGGAGAGCTGAACCTTCTTCATGATGCTCACGAAGACTTTTCGATTCATATTCCCATGTATCATATATGAGAAACAAGTCGTTTATATGAGAAACAAGCCCAAATCATGTCATATTGCTAAACCGTTTTAGCGGGTCCTTTGGGTGGTATTCCGTATATTTTGGGCGACGTACATACTGTTTAGACCCTGCACCACGAAACAAGACTACTTTGAGGACGTCTGACCCAAGAATATTACGCTACTTTCCATCATATGGAGGTTTGTGAAAATACAAATGTACTTTACAGCAGGGTGAGGCACCCATAGCCCGTGCGGGCACTTTTGCTCGGCAATTGCTCGTGCGGCCGTCTGTGTGCATGCCGATGTGAGCACGAAGTACAAGTTGAGACCGTAAAATGTCGCACAGACTTTTGACGAAAGTGGTACTATGTCACTTTGTTACGCAGCTACACGCAGAAAAATTAATGCTTCATTTTCTTACATGTGCACATATACACATATATAGTATGAAAAATATGCCTAATAGCCGATACATTCATTTTTATGTCATTTAGGTAAAACGATCCCAAGGCCCATAACTGTAATTTGTTTTAATTTTTTATTCGTTTCTTCACATACGATTTGCGCAGTGTAAAGCAGGTTAAGCACACAAGCAAGCGCACGCATACATCGACAGTTTTCGTTGGCTCTCTTTGTGCCTCACCCTGCTTTACAGGCCCCTAAGTTAAGAGTGGGACTTTCCTTCGACTTCGCGATATTACCTCTTGTTCTAGCAGTCTACGCCGACAAGTGATACCCCTTTCCGACATGTTTAGATCACGTTTGACTAAATTGGAAGATGAAAACTTATTGAATCTGCTGTATATAACAATGTGCCAGTCATCTGAAACCGTTTTTGCACGTTTCACTTCACGTTTTTCGGTTTTTTTTTTTTGGTAGTCTGGGGCAGCAGAGACCATCTTTGCAGAACATCCAACTAAAATTTTTTTTTTATTATAGGTTTTAACTTGTTTTCCAAGGTTTAGGATCTACTCCGTCTTCTCGGTAGAGTATTGCGATCCTCTTCCGACCAACATGGAAATTTTTGCGTTAGTTGATGTAAATAATATTACACCATAATTATCTAATTAATTACACTTACTACTGACAGATTTGTAAACTTTTTATTTACTTTTTACGCAACTAAACGAAACACTGCTATTTTTGTGAACAGCCAAATTTGTGGGGATAAGCACAAAAATGTGAAAAACGACATTAAGATTAGTAAAATTAAAGGAATTTTTTGAAATACCATTTTACAAAACCAAAGTCAAAAAACTTGAGCTATACAAAGGAATATGTGAAAAGTTTTGAAATCGTTGTTACCATCTACTGCACTGCTATTTTCGTGAACACAGCTGTATATACTTTATATGGTCGACCCAAAACTAATATACCCTTTTTGCAAGGGTATAAAAATCGAACATATTTTAAGGATGCAACTAGGAATATTATCAGGCCTGGGTACGATACAGATGTAGAATAAGTCGACTGAAAGAATTTAGCAAACAGATCTGCAATTTTTAATCATTATTAGTTGTCTAGTAATTGGAAGGCAGTAGCTTGGGCGTCGTTTAGAATTAATAAAGTTGTAAAATCTGTTAGGGTTTTGATAGATTCTAACACTAACACACTAGCTCAAAAAATAATGTATTTGTCGGCGCAAAACGAGTTTGTGTGTGTGAGGTTGTGGTTTTGCGTGTGTCGCCGCATGTCGAGGTTGTGTGAGTGTGGTTGTAGTATTGGATATTTCTTATTAATGACAATTTCATCATTATTGTAATATTGCATCAGCCTCTAATTGTGTTGTGATTGGTTGCTTGTACTTTGTCGCTTTAAGAAGTACCATTTTAGCGGGGCGCCAGCGTTCTGACGCTGTCGCCGAGTGTGGTTCGATGGTAGGCACAAAGAAGAGAGTTCAGATTCAAGGCAGTACAATTCTGAACTCGAGTGCGATCGAAACTCGCTGCGCTACAATGGCCGAAAATAATAGTGACGCGCAGTATAGTTAGTATAGTCAAGTCTTTTTAAAATATCTCGATTTAATGTTACGGAGATTAGATAACCTACAGCTGTGTTCACGAAAATAGCAGTGCCCTTGAGCTTTGACTTTAAAGTTGATAAATCATATTAAAAAGACCACAAATAAACCAATCTTTTTTAAATTCATAATCTAAATTTAATCATAATAATTACCATTTTGGACTAAACAATAAGTCCCCCAGTTTCAAAATTAAGCGAGAAAGTAAAATAGGCGCATTTTAAGCTGTTCATAAAAATAACAGTGACATCTAAGAATTAAAATCTGTCGATTTCAAATTATTTGAAAATTCAAATTCAGGTCAGCTTTGGTTCTGAGGACTTAATACTGAGTCCTGAATCAATTATTGGCAAAAGCGGGTTTTCACCTGGGCCGCACCGAGTCCATTAATGCTGAACTGGGATCTGTTACCATGTTTCTTGGATAACTTCCCAATGTTAAGCTTTATTAGACGGTTCTTTCTTTGTGACGCTTCTCTGAATGTTTCTCCATACATTTAAAATAGGTTACCAATCCGGCGACTGAGCTGGCCCTGGCATTACGTCGATTCTGGGCGACGCACATACTGTTTAGACCCTGCACCACCAAACAAGACTACTTTGAGGGCGTCTGACCCGAGAATATTACGCTACTTTGCAACATGAAGATTCACATGGAGGTTTGTGAAAATACAAATGCACTTTACAGCAGGGTGAGGCACCCATAGCCCGTGCGGGAACTTTTGCTCGGCAATTGCTCGTACGGCCGTCTGTGTGCATGCCGATGTAAGCACGAAGTACAAGTTGAGACCGTAAAAAAAAAACTAGTGTCGCACAGACTTTTGACGAAAGTGGTACTATGTCGCTTTGTTACGCAGCTACACGCAGAAAAATTAATGCTTCATTTTCTTACATGTGCACATATACACATATATAGTATGAAAAATATGCCTAATAGCCGATACATTCATTTTTATGTCATTTAGGTAAAAGGATCCCAAGGCCCATAACTGTAATTTGTTTTAATTTTTTATTCGTTTCTTCACATACGATTTGCGCAGTGTAAAGCAGGTTACGCACACAAGCAAGCGCACGCATACATCGACAGTTTTCGTTGGCTCTCTTTGTGCCTCACTCTGCTTTACAGGCTCCTAAGTTAAGAGTGGGACTTTCCTTCGACTTCGCGATACTACCTCTTGTTCTAGCAGTCTACGCCGACAAGTGATACCCCTTTCCGACATGTTTAGATCACGTTTGACTAAATTGGAAGATGAAAACTTATTGAATCTGCTGTATATAACAATGTGCCAGTCATCTGAAGCCGTTTTTGCACGTTTCACTTCACGTTTTTCGGTTTTTTTTTTTTGGTAGTCTGGGGCAGCAGAGACCATCTTTGCAGAACATCCAACTAAAATTTGTTTTTTTATTATAGGTTTTAACTTGTTTTCCAAGGTTTAGGATCTACTCCGTCTTCTCGGTAGAGTATTGCGATCCTCTTCCGACCAACATGGAAATTTTTGCGTTAGTTGATGTAAATAATATTACACCATAATTATCTAATTAATCACATTTATAAATACATTTACTTTTTACGCAACTAAACGAAACACTGCTATTTTTGTGAACAGCCAAATTTGTGGGGATAAGCACAAAAATGTGAAAAACGACATTAAGATTAGTAAAATTAAAGGAATTTTTTGAAATACCATTTTACAAAACCAAAGTCAAAAAACTTAAGCTATACAAAGGAATATGTGAAAAGTTTTGAAATCTTTGTTACCATCTACTGCACTGCTATTTTCGAACACAGCTGTATATACTTTATATGGTCGACCCAAAACTAATATACCCTTTTTGCAAGGGTATAAAAATCGAACATATTTTAAGGATGCAACTAGGAATATTATCAGGCCTGGGTACGATACAGATGTAGAATAAGTCGACTGAAAGAATTTAGCAAACAGATCTGCAATTTTTAATCATTATTAGCTGTCTAGTAATTGGAAGGCAGTAGCTTGGGCGTCGTTTAGAATTAATAAAGTTGTAAAATCTGTTAGGGTTTTGATAGATTCTAACACTAACACACTAGCTCATGAAATAATGTATTTGTCGGCGCAAAACGAGTTTGTATGTGTGAGGTTGTGGTTTTGCGTGTGTCGTCGCATGTCGAGTTTGTGTGAGTGTGGTTGTAGTATTGGATATTTCTTATTAATGACAATTTCATCATTATTGTAATATTGCATCAGCCTCTAATTGTGTTGTGATTGGTTGCTTGTACTTTGTCGCTTTAAGAAGTACCATTTTAGCGGGGCGCCAGCGTTCTGACGCTGTCGCCGAGTGTGGTTCGATGGTAGGCACAAAGAAGAGAGTTCAGATTCAAGGCAGTACAATTCTGAACTCGAGTGCGATCGAAACTCGCTGCGCTACAATGGCCGAAAATAATAGTGACGCGCAGTATAGTTAGTATAGTCAAGTCTTTTTAAAATATCTCGATTTAATGTTACGGAGATTAGATAACCTACAGCTGTGTTCACGAAAATAGCAGTGCCCTTGAGCTTTGACTTTAAAGTTGATAAATCATATTAAAAAGACCACAAATAAACCAATCCTTTTTAAATTCATAATCTAAATTTAATCATAATAATTACCATTTTGGACTAAACAATAAGTCCCCCAGTTTCAAAATTAAGCGAGAAAGTAAAATAGGCGCATTTTAAGCTGTTCATAAAAATAACAGTGACATCTAAGAATTAAAATCTGTCGATTTCAAATTATTTGAAAATTCAAATTCAGGTCAGCTTTGGTTCTGAGGACTTAATACTGAGTCCTGAATCAATTATTGGCAAAAACGGGTTTTCACCTGGGCCGCACCGAGTCCATTAATGCTGAACTGGGATCTGTTACCATGTTTCTTGGATAACTTCCCAATGTTAAGCTTTATTAGACGGTTCTTTCTTTGTGACGCTTCTCTGAATGTTTCTCCATACATTTAAAATAGGTTACCAATCCGGCGACTGAGCTGGCCCTGGCATTACGTCGATTCCTTCGAATTGAAAACAACCTTTTCGAGTTTGTTCCTATGTTTTGGGTCGTTGTACTAGAGATATGACCATTTTATGGGCATATTTCATATGATATAGGAGAGCTGAACCTTCTTCATGATGCTCACGAAGACTTTTCGATTCATATTCCCATGTATCATATATGAGAAACAAGTCGTTTATATGAGAAACAAGCCCAAATCATGTCATATTGCTAAACCGTTTTAGCGGGTCCTTTAGGTGGTATTCCGTATATTCTGGGCGACGCACATACTGTTTAGACCCTGCACCACCAAACAAGACTACTTTGAGGGCGTCTGACCCGAGAATATTACGCTACTTTGCAACATGAAGATTCATATGGAGGTTTGTGAAAATACAAATGCACTTTACAGCAGGGTGAGGCACCCATAGCCCGTGCGGGCACTTTTGCTCGGCAATTGCTCGTACGGCCGTCTGTGTGCATGACGATGTAAGCACGAAATACAAGTTGAGACCGTAAAAAAAAAACTAGTGTCGCACAGACTTTTGACGAAAGTGGTACTATGTCGCTTTGTTACGCAGCTACACGCAGAAAAATTAATGCTTCATTTTCTTACATGTGCACATATACACATATATAGTATGAAAAATATGCCTAATAGCCGATACATTTATTTTTATGTCATTTAGGTAAAAGGATCCCAAGGCCCATAACTGTAATTTGTTTTAATTTTTTATTCGTTTCTTCACATACGATTTGCGCAGTGTAAAGCAGGTTACGCACACAAGCAAGCGCACGCATACATCGACAGTTTTCGTTGGCTCTCTTTGTGCCTCACCCTGCTTTACAGGCTCCTAAGTTAAGAGTGGGACTTTCCTTCGACTTCGCGATATTACCTCTTGTTCTAGCAGTCTACGCCGACAAGTGATACCCCTTTCCGACATGTTTAGATCACGTTTGACTAAATTGGAAGATGAAAACTTATTGAATCTGCTGTATATAACAATGTGCCAGTCATCTGAAGCTGTTTTTGCACGTTTCACTTCACGTTTTTCGGTTTTTTTTTTTTTGGTAGTCTGGGGCAGCAGAGACCATCTTTGCAGAACATCCAACTAAAATTTTTTTTATTATAGGTTTTAACTGGTTTTCCAAGGTTTAGGATCTACTCCGTCTTCTCGGTAGAGTATTGCGATCCTCTTCCGACCAACATGAAAATTTTTGCGTTAGTTGATGTAAATAATATTACACCATAATTATCTAATTAATTACACTTACTACTGACAGATTTGTAAACTTTTTATTTACTTTTTTCGCAACTAAACGAAACTGCTATTTTTGTGAACAGCCAAATTTTTGGGGATAAGCACAAAAATTCGAAAAACGACATTAAGATTAGTAAAACTAAAGGAATTTTTTTGGTTTTCCTATGCCTATATACCATTGTACAAAACCAAAGTCAAAAAACTTTAGCTATACAAAGGAATATGTGAAAAGTTCTGAAATCTTTGTTAGCATCTACTGCACTGCTATTTTCGTGAACACAGCTCTCCGTGTGAGTCAGAAGGGCGGTGACGGTAGAGACATTCACATAAGGAACGCATTTATCAATTAGCGAATTAAGGTTGTTAAGAAGACTGAAAATGTTTCACGAGAACATCTACGACAAAAAACTGAGATGTTATTAAATGAATTGGTAACGGAATTGTAAGAAATAATAACTTCAATGGTAGGGTGATAAGGATCTTCAAGATATACAAGAGGCTGTTTTTGAGATACAGAAATAACAGTGGGATCCGAGAGAAAAACAATATCAAGGATTCTTGTAGAAGGCCATAGTAGTCAGAAATATCCGATTTGCTACCTTTTTTAAAAAGCGGAATATTAAAAGACTCCTCCCAAACATCAGGAAAGCTACAAGAGTCACTCGATATAAAGAACAACCGAGATAAAAGCTTAGATAAAACCAGAGGGGCGCGGTTAACTTCGACCGCGTCGAAGTTTGTATACCCTTGCAACTGATTTGGTAATTCTTTCCTTACCCATAGCCATCAAAGTGTAAAAACGTTTTATCCAAAAAGTCTAATGTTTGCGAAAGAACGGCCTCCAATCTTAGCATAGGATATAACGAACTTTGATGAAAGTCACTGTTTTCCACCGATCGTTTCTATGGGAGCTATATGATATAGTTACCCGATCTTTACCAAATTCGGCACAGTCATTAACAGGTATATTCAACTATCAAATGTTTAATCTGAAAGCAATCGCATTAAAAGTAACGAAGTTATTGACAAAAGTCACTGTTGTCGACCGATCGTTCCTATGGGAGCTATATGATATAGTCACCCGAAATTTGGCAAGCTTGTTTTTAGGCATAATAAACTCACCAGTATTAAATTTCACGACAATAGCTTACAAAATAACGAAGTTATTAGGAAAAGTCACTGTTCGTGACTTTGCCGTTTGTATGGGAGCTATATGATATAGTGGTCCGATCCGGCTGAATCTGAGATATACAAACAGTACAACAGTATACTACATGCAAAATTTCAGCTCTAACGGTCTAGGAGGAGTTCGCATCGATCCAGACGGACGGACGGACGACGGACGGACGGACATGGCTATTTGAACTCGTCTCGTCGTGCTGATCAAGAATATACAGCTGTCTTCACGAAAATAGCAGTGCCGTTGAGCACTTTAAAGTTGATTAATCATATTAAAAAGACCACAAATGAACTAATCTTATTTAAATTCATAATCTAAATTTTATCATAATAAAATGACTTTCACTTTCAGAAATAAGCGAGATAGTAAAATAAAGGCATTTTGAGCTGTTCATAAAAATAGCAGTGACAAAAAAATCTAAGAATTAAAACCTGTAGAGTTCAAATTATTTGAAACTTCAAATTCAGGTCACCTTTGGTTCTGAGGACTTAATACTTAGTCCTGAATCAATTATTGGCAAAAGCGGGTTTTCACCTGGGCAGCACCGAATCCATTAATGCTGTTGCCATGTATCTTGGATAACTTCCCAATGTTAAGCTTTATTGGACGGTTTTTTCTTTGTGACGCTTCTCTGAATGTTTCCCCATACATTTAAAATGGGTTACTAATCCGGCGACTGAGCTGGCCCTGGCATTACGTCGATTCCTTCGAATTGAAAACAACCTTTTCGAGTTTGTTCCTATGTTTTGGGTCGTTGTACTAGAGATATGACCATTTTATGGGCATATTTCATATGATATAGGAGAGCTGAACCTTCTTCATGATGCTCACGAAGACTTTTCGATTCATATTCCCATGTATCATATATGAGAAACAAGTCGTTTATATGAGAAACAAGCCCAAATCATGTCATATTGCTAAACCGTTTTAGCGGGTCCTTTGGGTGGTATTCCGTATATTTTGGGCGACGTACATACTGTTTAGACCCTGCACCACGAAACAAGACTACTTTGAGGACGTCTGACCCAAGAATATTACGCTACTTTCCATCATATGGAGGTTTGTGAAAATACAAATGTACTTTACAGCAGGGTGAGGCACCCATAGCCCGTGCGGGCACTTTTGCTCGGCAATTGCTCGTGCGGCCGTCTGTGTGCATGCCGATGTGAGCACGAAGTACAAGTTGAGACCGTAAAATGTCGCACAGACTTTTGACGAAAGTGGTACTATGTCACTTTGTTACGCAGCTACACGCAGAAAAATTAATGCTTCATTTTCTTACATGTGCACATATACACATATATAGTATGAAAAATATGCCTAATAGCCGATACATTCATTTTTATGTCATTTAGGTAAAACGATCCCAAGGCCCATAACTGCAATTTGTTTTAATTTTTTATTCGTTTCTTCACATACGATTTGCGCAGTGTAAAGCAGGTTAAGCACACAAGCAAGCGCACGCATACATCGACAGTTTTCGTTGGCTCTCTTTGTGCCTCACCCTGCTTTACAGGCCCCTAAGTTAAGAGTGGGACTTTCCTTCGACTTCGCGATATTACCTCTTGTTCTAGCAGTCTACGCCGACAAGTGATACCCCTTTCCGACATGTTTAGATCACGTTTGACTAAATTGGAAGATGAAAACTTATTGAATCTGCTGTATATAACAATGTGCCAGTCATCTGAAGCCGTTTTTGCACGTTTCACTTCACGTTTTTCGGTTTTTTTTTTTGGTAGACTGGGGCAGCAGAGACCATCTTTGCAGAACATCCAACTAAAATTTTTTTTTTTATTATAGGTTTTAACTGGTTTTCCAAGGTTTAGGATCTACTCCGTCTTCTCGGTAGAGTATTGCGATCCTCTTCCGACCAACATGAAAATTTTTGCGTTAGTTGATGTAAATAATATTACACCATAATTATCTAATTAATTACACTTACTACTGACAGATTTGTAAACTTTTTATTTACTTTTTACGCAACTAAACGAAACACTGCTATTTTTGTGAACAGCCAAATTTGTGGGGATAAGCACAAAAATGTGAAAAACGACATTAAGATTAGTAAAATTAAAGGAATTTTTTGAAATACCATTTTACAAAACCAAAGTCAAAAAACTTAAGCTATACAAAGGAATATGTGAAAAGTTTTGAAATCTTTGTTACCATCTACTGCACTGCTATTTTCGTGAACACAGCTGTATATACTTTATATGGTCGACCCAAAACTAATATACCCTTTTTGCAAGGGTATAAAAATCGAACATATTTTAAGGATGCAACTAGGAATATTATCAGGCCTGGGTACGATACAGATGTAGAATAAGTCGACTGAAAGAATTTAGCAAACAGATCTGCAATTTTTAATCATTATTAGCTGTCTAGTAATTGGAAGGCAGTAGCTTGGGCGTCGTTTAGAATTAATAAAGTTGTAAAATCTGTTAGGGTTTCGATAGATTCTAACACTAACACACTAGCTCATGAAATAATGTATTTGTCGGCGCAAAACGAGTTTGTATGTGTGAGGTTGTGGTTTTGCGTGTGTCGCCGCATGTCGAGTTTGTGTGAGTGTGGTTGTAGTATTGGATATTTCTTATTAATGACAATTTCATCATTATTGTAATATTGCATCAGCCTCTAATTGTGTTGTGATTGGTTGCTTGTACTTTGTCGCTTTAAGAAGTACCATTTTAGCGGGGCGCCAGCCTTCTGACGCTGTCGCCGAGTGTGGTTCGATGGTAGGCACAAAGAAGAGAGTTCAGATTCAAGGCAGTACAATTCTGAACTCGAGTGCGATCGAAACTCGCTGCGCTACAATGGCCGAAAATAATAGTGACGCGCAGTATAGTTAGTATAGTCAAGTCTTTTTAAAATATCTCGATTTAATGTTACGGAGATTAGATAACCTACAGCTGTGTTCACGAAAATAGCAGTGCCCTTGAGCTTTGACTTTAAAGTTAATAAATCATATTAAAAAGACCACAAATAAACCAATCTTTTTTAAATTCATAATCTAAATTTAATCATAATAATTACCATTTTGGACTAAACAATAAGTCCCCCAGTTTCAAAATTAAGCGAGAAAGTAAAATAGGCGCATTTTAAGCTGTTCATAAAAATAACAGTGACATCTAAGAATTAAAATCTGTCGATTTCAAATTATTTGAAAATTCAAATTCAGGTCAGCTTTGGTTCTGAGGACTTAATACTGAGTCCTGAATCAATTATTGGCAAAAACGGGTTTTCACCTGGGCCGCACCGAGTCCATTAATGCTGAACTGGGATCTGTTACCATGTTTCTTGGATAACTTCCCAATGTTAAGCTTTATTAGACGGTTCTTTCTTTGTGACGCTTCTCTGAATGTTTCTCCATACATTTAAAATAGGTTACCAATCCGGCGACTGAGCTGGCCCTGGCATTACGTCGATTCCTTCGAATTGAAAACAACCTTTTCGAGTTTGTTCCTATGTTTTGGGTCGTTGTACTAGAGATATGACCATTTTATGGGCATATTTCATATGATATAGGAGAGCTGAACCTTCTTCATGATGCTCACGAAGACTTTTCGATTCATATTCCCATGTATCATATATGAGAAACAAGTCGTTTATATGAGAAACAAGCCCAAATCATGTCATATTGCTAAACCGTTTTAGCGGGTCCTTTAGGTGGTATTCCGTATATTCTGGGCGACGCACATACTGTTTAGACCCTGCACCACCAAACAAGACTACTTTGAGGACGTCTGACCCGAGAATATTACGCTACTTTGCAACATGAAGATTCATATGGAGGTTTGTGAAAATACAAATGCACTTTACAGCAGGGTGAGGCACCCATAGCCCGTGCGGGCACTTTTGCTCGGCAATTGCTCGTACGGCCGTCTGTGTGCATGACGATGTAAGCACGAAGTACAAGTTGAGACCGTAAAAAAAAAACTAGTGTCGCACAGACTTTTGACGAAAGTGGTACTATGTCGCTTTGTTACGCAGCTACACGCAGAAAAATTAATGCTTCATTTTCTTAATAACTTTGTTGTAACCCCTCTCAACAGGGGTAACATAAAAGAAATTAAATGTCAAACCCAAACTGAGGACAATTTCCGCATCATCGAAAAGTACCTCCGTAATGCTAACATAAACTTCTATACCTACCAACTAAAAAGCAGTAAAGGGCTCCAGGTTGTGTTAAAGGGGATCGAGCCATCGGTCCCACCTCAAGAAATAGCAGACGCATTGGCCGAAAAAGGGTTTGCGGTTAAGTCCGTTGTCAATATCATCAACAGGAATAAAGTCGCACAGCCGCTCTTTAAAATCGAGCTCCAACCAGATGCAAAGCGGTCGAAGCCAAATGAAGTGCATCCAATCTACAACCTTCAGCTCCTATTGCACAGAAGAATCACCGTAGAGGAGCCCCATAAGAGATACCAACCACCTCAGTGTAAAAACTGCCAGGAATACAACCACACCTCTAACAATTGCAATCTTAGGTCAGTGTGTGTTGGCTGCGGCGAACATCATAAAGATGGCATTTGCACCAAGGACAGAAACAACGTCGCACTAAGACTATGCAGTAACTGTGGAGGGAACCACACAGCCAACTACAGGGGATGTCCTGTCTTCAAGGATCTTAAATCGCACCTAAACGGGCGTAAACCCCCAGCTGGACCAAAAATCACCTTCAACGCCTCCAAAACTACACCGGAGGTATTCTTCGCCAAGGCTGTTAGATCATCTAACATGCCTGCTACAACCAATCCTAGTGTATCCTTCGCTAGTGTACTCCGAACTGGACAGACGGAGCCCGCGAAAGAGACCCCGTCACTCCACCATGTACAGAATCCGCAACCTAGCGCACCAGAACTTGGCCAGCAAACTCCAAGTGGTTTAGAGGCCCTATTGATCTCACTTAATCAAAACATGACCACTTTTATGACGTTCATGCAAAACTGTATGCAGGAACTGATGCGGAATCAAAACCTGCTTATCCAGAAGCTTATCGAGAATAAATAATGGCTTCCCTACGTCTATGTCTTTGGAATGCTAATGGCGTCTCCAAGCACAAAAATGAACTGCAACTATTCCTAGACTCAAGTGAAATCGACGTCATGCTGATATCGGAAACACATTTAACATCAAAAAATAACTTTCAAATACCAAAATACACCTTCTACGCAACAAACCATCCAGACGGAAAAGCTCATGGCGGGACTGGTATCCTAATCAAAAACCGTATAAAACACTCGTTCCTCAACAGATTCGAAACACAGCACCTACAAGCAACTGCTATAACCGTCCAAACCAGCTGCGGCAACACTACGTTGGTTGCCCTGTACTGCCCACCACGCTTCTCAATCTCTGAAAAGGAATTCACCGGTTTCTTTAACACACTCGGAGAACGCTTCATTGCAGCAGGGGACTATAACGCCAAACATACGCACTGGGGATCTCGCCTGGTAAATCCTAAAGGCAAGCAGTTGTACAATACAATAGTCAACCCACTCAATAAGATGGATTGCGTCTCACCGGGTAGGCCTACTTATTGGCCCACAGATCCACAGAAAATGCCTGACTTGATTGATTTCGCAGTAACCAAGAGGATTCCGCGTAATCGGATCACTGCGGAAACACTGCTAGATTTAACCTCCGATCACTCTCCAGTGCTATTCACACTGTTAACAAGACCTCAAGTACTTGATCGCCCATATATGCTTACAAACAACAAAACAAATTGGCTTAAATTTAAAATGTACATGAGTGCCCACATTGACTGTTCGCCGAAACTGGATGCTGCAGAGGACATTGACATGTGCGTCTCTGCACTTGAGTCGATGCTGGGAGCTGCAGCAAGAGTATCTACTCCACATGCCTCTACTTACGCTAAACCTGCTGTCAGGCCTACGAACCGGCGGATAGAACAATTAGTAACGGAAAAACGACGTCTAAGAAGAGAATGGCAGATTACTCGATCACCAGCAGCAAAACTTCGCCTAAGGCATGCCAGCCGCAACCTCTCCAAGGAGTTAAGACAAGAGGAAATCTGGGCTCAAAGGAAATACATAGAAAAGCTCAGTCCATCCAGCACTAAACATCCTCTGTGGAAAGCCCACCCAAATTTAAGCGCTCCTACAGAGACAGTTTCACCAATAAGGGGCCCAACAGGTGGATGGGCCCGCAGCGACGAAGAGAGGGCATCCGTATTTGCCACACATCTTAAAATGGTTTTCCAGCCAAATCCAACATCAAACTCATTTGTACTTCCCCCTTCGAGCACATTAACGGATAGTGAGTACTCGGAACTCCAATCGGATGAGATCACTGCAGTTATTAAAAACCACATAAAGCCGAACAAAGCCCCTGGCCATGACCTAATCACACCGAAAATGATCCTAGAACTCCCTACCATCGCCATACAATACATCTGCAAAATGTTCAACGCTATAATAAGAATTGGCTACTTCCCAAGAGCATGGAAAAGGTCCACTATCATCATGATTCCTAAAGTGGGAAAGGACAAAACCCAACCATCATCCTATAGGCCAATTAGTTTGCTGCCATGTCTTTCGAAGCTTTTTGAAAAGGTCCTGCAGATTCGTCTAAACTCATTTCTGGCATCGGAGAACACAATCCCTTCTCACCAGTTCGGCTTCCGCGAAAAACATGGGACAATTGAACAAGTCAATCGTATAACATCCGAAATAAGAACAGCATTCGAACTAAAAGAATACTGTACGGCTGTCTTTCTCGACGTTGCCCAGGCTTTCGATAGAGTCTGGCTGGAGGGTCTAATGTTCAAAATCCGGCAGAAACTCCCACAGTACACCCACAAACTCATGGAATCTTACCTTTACAATAGGAAATTCGCTGTAAGATGTAATGGCTCCGTCTCGGCCGACTTTGAAATCGAAGCTGGTGTACCGCAAGGCAGTGTACTCGGACCATTGCTCTATCTGCTGTACACTGCAGACTTACCAACGAGTCTAGGACTTACAACGTCCACTTTTGCCGATGACACGGCAATCCTCAGCAGATCCAAATGCCCGATACAAGCCTCTGCAAAATTAGAGGAACACCTCAAGGTGGTAGAGGAATGGCTAGCAACCTGGCGTATCCGGGTCAACGAGCAGAAATGCAAACATGTTACATTTACGCTTAACAGAAGAAACTGTCCAGCTATAATGCTAAACAACGTACCAATTCCTCAAGCCGTGGATGTCACTTACCTTGGTATCCACCTAGACAGAAGACTAACTTGGCGCAAGCACATTGAGGCAAAAAAGTCACAGCTTAAACTGAAAGCGAGTAGCTTACATTGGATCATCAATGCTCGGTCACCTCTACGTCTGGAGTATAAAGTCCTCCTATACAACTCCGTTCTCAAACCCATCTGGACTTACGGTGCCGTACTATGGGGAAATGCAAGTACCAGCAATGTCGACATTATACAAAGGGCGCAGTCGAAGATTTTAAGATCAATCACTGGGGCTCCGTGGTACATACGGAACGACAACATTCAAAATGATCTAAATATACCTAGCGTAAAATCTGAAATAGGTAGTCAACAACTAAAGTATTCTGCAAAACTGGATGTACACCCTAATGTTCTTGCAAATTCCCTTACGCGAACTAATAATAGAACTCGTCTTAAAAGAAATGACAGACCAACCCAATAATAAATGATTAGGGCCGCCTGCAATATCCCCTGGATATATCTTAAGTACTAGATTAAGAAAAATATCTCAAACTTGTTGTTAGGCTCTAATTTAAGAGTAGATTCAACAAATATATATTAAACGTTAAAAAAAAAAAAAAAAAAAAAAATTTCTTACATGTGCACATATACACATATATAGTATGAAAAATATGCCTAATAGCCGATACATTCATTTTTATGTCATTTAGGTAAAAGGATCCCAAGGTCCATAACTGTAATTTGTTTTAATTTTTTATTCGTTTCTTCACATACGATTTGCGCAGTGTAAAGCAGGTTACGCACACAAGCAAGCGCACGCATACATCGACAGTTTTCGTTGGCTCTCTTTGTGCCTCACCCTGCTTTACAGGCTCCTAAGTTAAGAGTGGGACTTTCCTTCGACTTCGCGATATTACCTCTTGTTCTAGCAGTCTACGCCGACAAGTGATACCCCTTTCCGACATGTTTAGATCACGTTTGACTAAATTGGAAGATGAAAACTTATTGAATCTGCTGTATATAACAATGTGCCAGTCATCTGAAGCCGTTTTTGCACGTTTCACTTCACGTTTTTCGGTTTTTTTTTGTTGGTAGTCTGGGGCAGCAGAGACCATCTTTGCAGAACATCCAACTAAAATTTTTTTTTTTATTATAGGTTTTAACTGGTTTTCCAAGGTTTAGGATCTACTCCGTCTTCTCGGTAGAGTATTGCGATCCTCTTCCGACCAACATGAAAATTTTTGCGTTAGTTGATGTAAATAATATTACACCATAATTATCTAATTAATTACACTTACTACTGACAGATTTGTAAACTTTTTATTTACTTTTTACGCAACTAAACGAAACACTGCTATTTTTGTGAACAGCCAAATTTGTGGGGATAAGCACAAAAATGTGAAAAACGACATTAAGATTAGTAAAATTAAAGGAATTTTTTGAAATACCATTTTACAAAACCAAAGTCAAAAAACTTAAGCTATACAAAGGAATATGTGAAAAGTTTTGAAATCTTTGTTACCATCTACTGCACTGCTATTTTCGTGAACACAGCTGTATATACTTTATATGGTCGACCCAAAACTAATATACCCTTTTTGCAAGGGTATAAAAATCGAACATATTTTAAGGATGCAACTAGGAATATTATCAGGCCTGGGTACGATACAGATGTAGAATAAGTCGACTGAAAGAATTTAGCAAACAGATCTGCAATTTTTAATCATTATTAGCTGTCTAGTAATTGGAAGGCAGTAGCTTGGGCGTCGTTTAGAATTAATAAAGTTGTAAAATCTGTTAGGGTTTCGATAGATTCTAACACTAACACACTAGCTCATGAAATAATGTATTTGTCGGCGCAAAACGAGTTTGTATGTGTGAGGTTGTGGTTTTGCGTGTGTCGCCGCATGTCGAGTTTGTGTGAGTGTGGTTGTAGTATTGGATATTTCTTATTAATGACAATTTCATCATTATTGTAATATTGCATCAGCCTCTAATTGTGTTGTGATTGGTTGCTTGTACTTTGTCGCTTTAAGAAGTACCATTTTAGCGGGGCGCCAGCCATCTGACGCTGTCGCCGAGTGTGGTTCGATGGTAGGCACAAAGAAGAGAGTTCAGATTCAAGGCAGTACAATTCTGAACTCGAGTGCGATCGAAACTCGCTGCGCTACAATGGCCGAAAATAATAGTGACGCGCAGTATAGTTAGTATAGTCAAGTCTTTTTAAAATATCTCGATTTAATGTTACGGAGATTAGATAACCTACAGCTGTGTTCACGAAAATAGCAGTGCCCTTGAGCTTTGACTTTAAAGTTAATAAATCATATTAAAAAGACCACAAATAAACCAATCTTTTTTAAATTCATAATCTAAATTTAATCATAATAATTACCATTTTGGACTAAACAATAAGTCCCCCAGTTTCAAAATTAAGCGAGAAAGTAAAATAGGCGCATTTTAAGCTGTTCATAAAAATAACAGTGACATCTAAGAATTAAAATCTGTCGATTTCAAATTATTTGAAAATTCAAATTCAGGTCAGCTTTGGTTCTGAGGACTTAATACTGAGTCCTGAATCAATTATTGGCAAAAACGGGTTTTCACCTGGGCCGCACCGAGTCCATTAATGCTGAACTGGGATCTGTTACCATGTTTCTTGGATAACTTCCCAATGTTAAGCTTTATTAGACGGTTCTTTCTTTGTGACGCTTCTCTGAATGTTTCTCCATACATTTAAAATAGGTTACCAATCCGGCGACTGAGCTGGCCCTGGCATTACGTCGATTCCTTCGAATTGAAAACAACCTTTTCGAGTTTGTTCCTATGTTTTGGGTCGTTGTACTAGAGATATGACCATTTTATGGGCATATTTCATATGATATAGGAGAGCTGAACCTTCTTCATGATGCTCACGAAGACTTTTCGATTCATATTCCCATGTATCATATATGAGAAACAAGTCGTTTATATGAGAAACAAGCCCAAATCATGTCATATTGCTAAACCGTTTTAGCGGGTCCTTTAGGTGGTATTCCGTATATTCTGGGCGACGCACATACTGTTTAGACCCTGCACCACCAAACAAGACTACTTTGAGGGCGTCTGACCCGAGAATATTACGCTACTTTGCAACATGAAGATTCATATGGAGGTTTGTGAAAATACAAATGCACTTTACAGCAGGGTGAGGCACCCATAGCCCGTGCGGGCACTTTTGCTCGGCAATTGCTCGTACGGCCGTCTGTGTGCATGACGATGTAAGCACGAAGTACAAGTTGAGACCGTAAAAAAAAACTAGTGTCGCACAGACTTTTGACGAAAGTGGTACTATGTCGCTTTGTTACGCAGCTACACGCAGAAAAATTAATGCTTCATTTTCTTACATGTGCACATATACACATATATAGTATGAAAAATATGCCTAATAGCCGATACATTCATTTTTATGTCATTTAGGTAAAACGATCCCAAGGCCCATAACTGCAATTTGTTTTAATTTTTTATTCGTTTCTTCACATACGATTTGCGCAGTGTAAAGCAGGTTAAGCACACAAGCAAGCGCACGCATACATCGACAGTTTTCGTTGGCTCTCTTTGTGCCTCACCCTGCTTTACAGGCCCCTAAGTTAAGAGTGGGACTTTCCTTCGACTTCGCGATATTACCTCTTGTTCTAGCAGTCTACGCCGACAAGTGATACCCCTTTCCGACATGTTTAGATCACGTTTGACTAAATTGGAAGATGAAAACTTATTGAATCTGCTGTATATAACAATGTGCCAGTCATCTGAAGCCGTTTTTGCACGTTTCACTTCACGTTTTTCGGTTTTTTTTTTTTGGTAGTCTGGGGCAGCAGAGACCATCTTTGCAGAACATCCAACTAAAATTTGTTTTTTTATTATAGGTTTTAACTTGTTTTCCAAGGTTTAGGATCTACTCCGTCTTCTCGGTAGAGTATTGCGATCCTCTTCCGACCAACATGGAAATTTTTGCGTTAGTTGATGTAAATAATATTACACCATAATTATCTAATTAATCACATTTATAAATACATTTACTTTTTACGCAACTAAACGAAACACTTCTATTTTTGTGAACAGCCAAATTTGTGGGGATAAGCACAAAAATGTGAAAAACGACATTAAGATTAGTAAAATTAAAGGAATTTTTTGAAATACCATTTTACAAAACCAAAGTCAAAAAACTTAAGCTATACAAAGGAATATGTGAAAAGTTTTGAAATCTTTGTTACCATCTACTGCACTACTATTTTCGTGAACACAGCTTTATATACTTTATATGGTCGACCCAAAACTAATATACCCTTTTTGCAAGGGTATAAAAATCGAACATATTTTAAGGATGCAACTAGGAATATTATCAGGCCTGGGTACGATACAGATGTAGAATAAGTCGACTGAAAGAATTTAGCAAACAGATCTGCAATTTTTAATCATTATTAGTTGTCTAGTAATTGGAAGGCAGTAGCTTGGGCGTCGTTTAGAATTAATAAAGTTGTAAAATCTGTTAGGGTTTTGATAGATTCTAACACTAACACACTAGCTCAAAAAATAATGTATTTGTCGGCGCAAAACGAGTTTGTGTGTGTGAGGTTGTGGTTTTGCGTGTGTCGCCGCATGTCGAGGTTGTGTGAGTGTGGTTGTAGTATTGGATATTTCTTATTAATGACAATTTCATCATTATTGTAATATTGCATCAGCCTCTAATTGTGTTGTGATTGGTTGCTTGTACTTTGTCGCTTTAAGAAGTACCATTTTAGCGGGGCGCCAGCGTTCTGACGCTGTCGCCGAGTGTGGTTCGATGGTAGGCACAAAGAAGAGAGTTCAGATTCAAGGCAGTACAATTCTGAACTCGAGTGCGATCGAAACTCGCTGCGCTACAATGGCCGAAAATAATAGTGACGCGCAGTATAGTTAGTATAGTCAAGTCTTTTTAAAATATCTCGATTTAATGTTACGGAGATTAGATAACCTACAGCTGTGTTCACGAAAATAGCAGTGCCCTTGAGCTTTGACTTTAAAGTTGATAAATCATATTAAAAAGACCACAAATAAACAAATCTTTTTTAAATTCATAATCTAAATTTAATCATAATAATTACCATTTTGGACTAAACAATAAGTCCCCCAGTTTCAAAATTAAGCGAGAAAGTAAAATAAGCGCATTTTAAGCTGTTCATAAAAATAACAGTGACATCTAAGAATTAAAATCTGTCGATTTCAAATTATTTGAAAATTCAAATTCAGGTCAGCTTTGGTTCTGAGGACTTAATACTGAGTCCTGAATCAATTATTGGCAAAAGCGGGTTTTCACCTGGGCCGCACCGAGTCCATTAATGCTGAACTGGGGTCTGTTACCATGTTTCTTGGATAACTTCCCAATGTTAAGCTTTATTAGACGGTTCTTTCTTTGTGACGCTTCTCTGAATGTTTCTCCATACATTTAAAATAGGTTACCAATCCGGCGACTGAGCTGGCCCTGGCATTACGTCGATTCCTTCGAATTGAAAACAACCTTTTCGAGTCTGTTTCCATATGATATAGGAGAGCTGAACCTTCTTCATGATGTTCACGAAGACTTTTCGATTCATATTCCCATGTATCATATATGAGAAACAAGTCGTTTATATGAGAAACAAGCCCAAATCATGTCATATTGCTAAACCGTTTTAGCGGGTCCTTTAGGTGGTATTCCGTATATTCTGGGCGACGCACATACTGTTTAGACCCTGCACCACCAAACAAGACTACTTTGAGGGCGTCTGACCCGAGAATATTACGCTACTTTGCAACATGAAGATTCATATGGAGGTTTGTGAAAATACAAATGCACTTTACAGCAGGGTGAGGCACCCATAGCCCGTGCGGGAACTTTTGCTCGGCAATTGCTCGTACGGCCGTCTGTGTGCATGACGATGTAAGCACGAAGTACAAGTTGAGACCGTAAAAAAAAAACTAGTGGTACTATGTCGCTTTGTTACGCAGCTACACGCAGAAAAATTAATGCTTCATTTTCTTACATGTGCACATATACACATATATAGTATGAAAAATATGCCTAATAGCCGATACATTCATTTTTATGTCATTTAGGTAAAAGGATCCCAAGGCCCATAACTGTAATTTGTTTTAATTTTTTATTCGTTTCTTCACATACGATTTGCGCAGTGTAAAGCAGGTTACGCACACAAGCAAGCGCACGCATACATCGACAGTTTTCGTTGGCTCTCTTTGTGCCTCACACTGCTTTACAGGCTCCTAAGTTAAGAGTGGGACTTTCCTTCGACTTCGCGATATTACCTCTTGTTCTAGCAGTCTACGCCGACAAGTGATACCCCTTTCCGACATGTTTAGATCACGTTTGACTAAATTGAAAGATGAAAACTTATTGAATCTGCTGTATATAAGAATGTGCCAGTCATCTGAAGCCGTTTTTGCACGTTTCACTTCACGTTTTTCGGTTTTTTTTTTTGGTAGACTGGGGCAGCAGAGACCATCTTTGCAGAACATCCAACTAAAATTTTTTTTTTTATTATAGGTTTTAACTGGTTTTCCAAGGTTTAGGATCTACTCCGTCTTCTCGGTAGAGTATTGCGATCCTCTTCCGACCAACATGAAAATTTTTGCGTTAGTTGATGTAAATAATATTACACCATAATTATCTAATTAATTACACTTACTACTGACAGATTTGTAAACTTTTTATTTACTTTTTTCGCAACTAAACGAAACTGCTATTTTTGTGAACAGCCAAATTTTTGGGGATAAGCACAAAAATTCGAAAAACGACATTAAGATTAGTAAAACTAAAGGAATTTTTTTGGTTTTCCTATGCCTATATACCATTGTACAAAACCAAAGTCAAAAAACTTTAGCTATACAAAGGAATATGTGAAAAGTTCTGAAATCTTTGTTAGCATCTACTGCACTGCTATTTTCGTGAACACAGCTGTCCGTGTGAGTCAGAAGGGCGGTGACGGTAGAGACATTCACATAAGGAACGCATTTATCAATTAGCGAATTAAGGTTGTTAAGAAGACTGAAAATGTTTCACGAGAACATCTACGACAAAAAACTGAGATGTTATTAAATGAATTGGTAACGGAATAATAATAACAAGAAATAATAACTTCAATGGTAGGGTGATAAGGATCTTCAAGCTTTATAAGGGGCTGTTTTTGAGATACAGAAATAACAGTGGGATCCGAGACAAAAACAAGATCAAGGATTCTTGTAGAAGGCCATGGTAGTCAGAAATATCCGATTTGCTACCTTTTTTAAAAAGCGGAATATTAAAGGACTCCTCCCAAACATCAGGAAAGCTACAAGAGTCACTCGATATAAAGAACAACCGAGATAAAAGCTTAGATAAAACCAGAGGGGCGCGTTTAACTTCGACCGCGTCGAAGTTTGTATACCCTTGCAACTGATTTGGTAATTCTTTCCTTACCCATAGCCATCAAAGTGTAAAAACGTTTTATCCAAAAAGTCTAATGTTTGCGAAAGAACGGCCTCCAATCTTAGCATAGGATATAACGAACTTTTTGATGAAAGTCACTGTTTTCCACCGATCGTTTCTATGGGAGCTATATGATATAGTTACCCGATCTTTACCAAATTCGGCACAGTCATTAATAGGTATATTCAACTATCAAATGTTTAATCTGAAAGCAATCGCATTAAAAGTAACGAAGTTATTGACAAAAGTCACTGTTGTCGACCGATCGTTCCTATGGGAGCTATATGATATAGTCACCCGATCTTGACCAAATTTGGCAAGCTTGTTTTTAGGCATAATAAACCAATATTAAATTTCACGACAATAGCTTACAAAATAACCAAGTTATTAGGAAAAGTCACTGTTCGTGACTTTGCCGTTTGTATGGGAGCTATATGATATAGTGGTCCGATCCGGCTGAATCTGAGATATACAAACAGTACAACAGTATACTACATGCAAAATTTCAGCTCTAACGGTCTAGGAGGAGTTCGCATCGATCCAGACGGACGGACGGACGACGGACGGACGGACATGGCTATTTGAACTCGTCTCGTCGTGCTGATCAAGAATATACAGCTGTCTAATCATATTAAAAAGACCACAAATGAACTAATCTTATTTAAATTCATAATCTAAATTTTATCATAATAAAATGACTTTCACTTTCAGAAATAAGCGAGATAGTAAAATAAAGGCATTTTGAGCTGTTCATAAAAATAGCAGTGACAAAAAAATCGAAGAATTAAAACCTGTAGAGATCAAATTATTTGAAACTTCAAATTCAGGTCACCTTTGGTTCTGAGGACTTAATACTTAGTCCTGAATCAATTATTGGCAAAAGCGGGTTTTCACCTGGGCCGCACCGAATCCATTAATGCTGTTGCCATGTATCTTGGATAACTTCCCAATGTTAAGCTTTATTGGACGGTTTTTTCTTTGTGACGCTTCTCTGAATGTTTCCCCATACATTTAAAATGGGTTACCAATCCGGCGACTGAGCTGGCCCTGGCATTACGTCGATTCCTTTGAATTGAAAACAACCTTTTCGAGTTTGTTCCTATGTTTTGGGTCGTTGTACTAGAGATATGTCCATTTTATGGGCATATTCCATATGATATAGAAGAGCTGAACCTTCTTCATGATGTTCACGAAGACTTTTCGATTCATATTCCCATGAATCATATATGAGAAACAAGTCGTTTATATGAGAAACAAGCCCAAATCATGTCATATTGCTAAACCGTTTTAGCGGGTCCTTTAGGTGGTATTCCGTATATTCTGGGCGACGCACATACTGTTTAGACCCTGCACCACGAAACAAGACTACAAGGCGTCTGACCCAAGAATATTACGCTACTTTGCAACATGAAGATTCATATGGAGGTTTGTGAAAATACAAATGTACTTTACAGCAGGGTGAGGCACCCATAGCCCGTGCGGGCACTTTTGCTCGACAATTGCTCGTGCGACCGTCTGTGTGCATGCCGATGTGAGCACGAAGTACAAGTTGAGACCGTAAAATGTCGCACAGACTTTTGACGAAAGTGGTACTATGTCGCTTTGTTACGCAGCTACACGCAGGAAAATTAATGCTTCATTTTCTTACATGTGCACATATACACATATATAGTATGAAAAATATGCCTAATAGCCGATACATTCATTTTTATGTCATTTAGGTAAAACGATCCCAAGGCCCATAACTGTAATTTGTTTTAATTTTTTATTCGTTTCTTCACATACGATTTGCGCAGTGTAAAGCAGGTTAAGCGAGAAAGTAAAACAGGCGCATTTTAAGCTGTTCATAAAAATAACAGTGACATCTAAGAATTAAAATCTGTCGATTTCAAATTATTTGAAAATTCAAATTCAGGTCAGCTTTGGTTCTGAGGACTTAATACTGAGTCCTGAATCAATTATTGGCAAAAGCGGGTTTTCACCTGGGCCGCACCGAGTCCATTAATGCTGAACTGGGATCTGTTACCATGTTTCTTGGATAACTTCCCAATGTTAAGCTTTATTAGACGGTTCTTTCTTTGTGACGCTTCTCTGAATGTTTCTCCATACATTTAAAATAGGTTACCAATCCGGCGACTGAGCTGGCCCTGGCATTACGTCGATTCCTTCGAATTGAAAACAACCTTTTCGAGTCTGTTTCCATATGATATAGGAGAGCTGAACCTTCTTCATGATGTTCACGAAGACTTTTCGATTCATATTCCCATGTATCATATATGAGAAACAAGTCGTTTATATGAGAAACAAGCCCAAATCATGTCATATTGCTAAACCGTTTTAGCGGGTCCTTTAGGTGGTATTCCGTATATTCTGGGCGACGCACATACTGTTTAGACCCTGCACCACCAAACAAGACTACTTTGAGGGCGTCTGACCCGAGAATATTACGCTACTTTGCAACATGAAGATTCATATGGAGGTTTGTGAAAATACAAATGCACTTTACAGCAGGGTGAGGCACCCATAGCCCGTGCGGGCACTTTTGCTCGGCAATTGCTCGTACGGCCGTCTGTGTGCATGACGATGTAAGCACGAAGTACAAGTTGAGACCGTAAAAAAAAAACTAGTGTCGCACAGACTTTTGACGAAAGTGGTACTATGTCGCTTTGTTACGCAGCTACACGCAGAAAAATTAATGCTTCATTTTCTTACATGTGCACATATACACATATATAGTATGAAAAATATGCCTAATAGCCGATACATTCATTTTTATGTCATTTAGGTAAAACGATCCCAAGGCCCATAACTGTAATTTGTTTTAATTTTTTATTCGTTTCTTCACATACGATTTGCGCAGTGTAAAGCAGGTTAAGCACACAAGCAAGCGCACGCATACATCGACAGTTTTCGTTGGCTCTCTTTGTGCCTCACCCTGCTTTACAGGCCCCTAAGTTAAGAGTGGGACTTTCCTTCGACTTCGCGATATTAACTCTTGTTCTAGCAGTCTACGCCGACAAGTGATACCCCTTTCCGACATGTTTAGATCACGTTTGACTAAATTGAAAGATGAAAACTTATTGAATCTGCTGTATATAAGAATGTGCCAGTCATCTGAAGCCGTTTTTGCACGTTTCACTTCACGTTTTTCGGTTTTTTTTTTTGGTAGACTGGGGCAGCAGAGACCATCTTTGCATAACATCCAACTAAAATTTTTTTTTTTATTATAGGTTTTAACTGGTTTTCCAAGGTTTAGGATCTACTCCGTCTTCTCGGTAGAGTATTGCGATCCTCTTCCGACCAACATGAAAATTTTTGCGTTAGTTGATGTAAATAATATTACACCATAATTATCTAATTAATTACACTTACTACTGACAGATTTGTAAACGAAACTGCTATTTTTGTGAACAGCCAAATTTTTGGGGATAAGCACAAAAATTCGAAAAACGACAATAAGATTAGTAAAACTAAAGGAATTTTTTTGGTTTTCCTATGCCTATATACCATTGTACAAAACCAAAGTAAAAAAAAACTTTAGCTATACAAAGGAATATGTGAAAAGTTCTGAAATCTTTGTTAGCATCTACTGCACTGCTATTTTCGTGAACACAGCTGTCCGTGTGAGTCAGAAGGGCGGTGACGGTAGAGACATTCACATAAGGAACGCATTTATCAATTAGCGAATTAAGGTTGTTAAGAAGACTGAAAATGTTTCACGAGAACATCTACGACAAAAAACTGAGATGTTATTAAATGAATTGGTAACGGAATAATAATAACAAGAAATAATAACTTCAATGGTAGGGTGATAAGGATCTTCAAGCTTTATAAGGGGCTGTTTTTGAGATACAGAAATAACAGTGGGATCCGAGACAAAAACAAGATCAAGGATTCTTGTAGAAGGCCATGGTAGTCAGAAATATCCGATTTGCTACCTTTTTTAAAAAGCGGAATATTAAAAGACTCCTCCCAAACATCAGGAAAGCTACAAGAGTCACTCGATATAGAGAACAACCGAGATAAAGGCTTAGATAAAACCAGAGGGCCGCGGTTAACTTTGACCGCGTCGAAGTTTGTATACCCTTGCAACTGTTTTGGTAATTCTTTCCTTACCCATAGCCATCAAAGTGTAAAAACGTTTTATCCAAAAAGTCTAATGCTTGCGAAAGAACGGCCTCCAAGGATATAACGGCATAGGCACATTAAGATTAGTAAAATTAAAGGAATTTTTTGATATACCATTTTACAAAACCAAAGTCAAAAAACTTTAGTTATACAAAGGAATATGTGAAAAGTTTTGAAATCTTTGTTACCATCTACTGCACTGCTATTTTCGTGAACACAGCTGTATATACTTTATATGGTCGACCCAAAACTAATATACCCTTTTTGCAAGGGTATAAAAATCGAACATATTTTAAGGATGCAACTAGGAATATTATCAGGCCTGGGTACGATACAGATGTAGAATAAGTCGACTGAAAGAATTTAGCAAACAGATCTGCAATTTTTAATCATTATTAGCTGCCTAGTAATTGGAAGGCAGTAGCTTGGGCGTCGTTTAGAATTAATAAAGTTGTAAAATCTGTTAGGGTTTTGATAGATTCTAACACTAACACACTAGCTCATGAAATAATGTATTTGTCGGCGCATACCGAGTTTGTGTGTGTGAGGTTGTGGTTTTGCGTGTGTCGCCGCATGTCGAGTTTGTGTGAGTGTGGTTGTAGTATTGGATATTTATTATTAATGACAATTTCATCATTATTGTAATATTGCATCAGCCTCTAATTGTGTTGTGATTGGTTGCTTGTACTTTGTCGCTTTAAGAAGTACCATTTTAGCGGGGCGCCAGCGTTCTGACGCTGTCGCCGAGTGTGGTTCGATGGTAGGCACAAAGAAGAGAATTCAGATTCAAGGCAGTACAACTCTGAACTCGAGTGCGATCGAAACTCGCTGCGCTACAATGGCCGAAAATAATAGTGACGCGACATATTTATTGAAGCATTGAGTATTTAAAAGACAGTATAGTTAGTATAGTCAAGTCTTTTTAAAATATCTCGATTTACTGTTACGGAGATTAAATAATCTACGTGTGAGTCAGAAGGGCGGTGACGGTAGAGACATTCAAATAAGGAACGCATTTATAAATTAGCGAATTAAGGTTATTAAGAAGACTGAAAATGTTTCACGAGAACATCTACGACAAAAAACTGAGATGTTATTAAATGAATTGGTAACGGAATTGTAAGAAATAATAACTTCAATGGTAGGGTGATAAGGATCTTCAAGCTTTACAAGGGGCTGTTTTTGAGATACAGAAATAAGTTATTAGAAACAATGTAAAATGCCAAAAAGCCGCCACTACCTTCTAGCTACTAGGATTGAAAGTGAACTGCCTATATACAGTGGCGGTCACAAATTTATGACTTTTTTTTTTGTCTTTAGTTCTGATTTTCTAAGTAACTTAATGGAAAATTAAGAAATTCGAAAGAAATCGTTTCATTGCCTATCAAAAAGGGACATTTTATGCAAAACCGCCCGTCTATTCTCCATCTCTTTCTTTTCATGCCCTGTACTTTATACAATATGTACATCTGATTTGCCTGGCGCATCTAATGTCAACGTGGCTACATATGCAGATGATACGGCGATAACGGCATCAAACAGCATTCCTAACAGGACAACGAAATACTTACAAAGAGAAATTTGCAAAGTGATTCAGTTAAATACCTTGGAGTTCCTCTTGACCGAAGGTTAACTTGGAAGACATAAGAATGTACTGGCTATTAGGACACAAGTCCCAGCTTAGCATTGAAAACAAAGTAAGACTTTACAAAGCAATGTAAAAGCATGTTTGGACTTATGCGCTACAACTTTGGGGAACAGCGAGCCAATCGAATAGCATTACGATAGCATTAGGCCACATACCTTTAGGTATAGATTATAAGTAATTAGAACTTAAGCATAATGTTTAGCTTTAAGTACCGTTAAGGACACTAGCCATAAGACCAATGTAAATGCTCCCCTATAAATACCGGGCTTGCGGCCCCAATAAATCACTTCAAGTCAAACCATGCCTTCGGCTTTTATATGGCGATCCTGCAAGCATGCAAGCTGTGGGATAAAGTAGATCTCCTGAAAAAGTGCACCAGGGAGGCAAACAGGCAAGGGAACAACAGCAGCAGAACCAACAGCAGCAGAGCCAATAGCAGCAGATGCAGAAAATCATAAAAATAATAACAAAAAAAAAGAGTGCTAATATAGGCATCTTTGTGGAAAGAGGCGATCTTTGCGCTGCCATTATAAATTAATTTGAATACATAAAAATAAAAAACCAGAGGGCCGGGGTTAACTTTGACCGCGTCGAAGTTTACATACCCTTGCAACTGTTTTGGTAATTCTTTCCTTACCCATAGCCATCAAAGTGTAACCAGAGGGCCGGGGTTAAATCCGAGATATACAACGCCTGCAGTATATACAAGCCTACGTGCAAAATTTCAGCTCTCTAGCTCTTACGGTCTCGGAGGAGTTCGCGTTGATCCAGACGGACGGACGAACGGACATGGCTATTTGAACTCGTCTCGTCGTGCTGATTAAGAATATACATACTTTATATGGTCGGAGATGCTTCCTTCTATGCGTTGCATACTTCTGACCAAAATTAATATACCCTTTTTGCAAGGGTATAAAAACGTTTTATCCAAAAAGTCTATTGTTTGCGAAAGAACGACCTTCAATCTTAGCATAGGATATAACGAACTTTTTGATGAAAGTCACTGTTTTCCACCGATCGTTTCTATGGGAGTTATATGGTGTAGTTACCCGATCTTTACCAAATTCGGCTCAGACAATAACAGGTATATTTAACTATCAAATGCTTAATTTGAGCAATTGCATTAAAAGTTACAAAGTTATTGATAAAAGTCACTGTTTTCGACCGATCGTTCCTATTGGAGGTATATGATAAAGTCACCCGATCTTGATCAAATTTGGCACAGTTTGTTTATAGGTGCAATAAATATTAAATACCAATTTCAACAGGACAAAAAGCAAGATTGATACAATGGACAAGAGCAACGTAGTATATAAAATACCGTGCAATGGGACTAATGAAGAAAACTGTGATAAAATATGGCTAACAGCTAGCCAATTGTTTTGCGAGCTAAGTAGGATATCAATAAAGTCGTTGACTATAAATGGCCTCCCAATGCCTAGGTTTACCTCTTCCCGTTCAGCAAAAAAATCTAGGACAGACAAACGTGACGTGTTCTGCGTCTTTTATATTCCCCGCACAGTGTGTGTAAAAAGGATCTGTCTCATGTTTAAACCTATGCAAGTAGGATTCAAAAGCATCCATGTCTCGTCAGTAACTGTGTCAAATAATAGTCAGTCTGGCCATGTTTGCGACTAAGCCATGGCCGAATGTCGAGGCGAAGGCGCCTTGTCCAGCTCCCATGGTTTGAGTCACGCCATCTGAATTGCCAGTCAGAGTCGTCTCTTTTCTAACTGGCGGCGGATCTCTATTTCTAGCCTCGTGAGCCAAGAGGTCTAGTGGGGCCATATTAGACACCACCAGGGCGGCATCTTCGGAGACTATCCTAAACGCGCTTATGGCCTGAGTGGGCATGTTCGGTACGACGATCTGCAGTCCCGGCTGTAGGTGGGGGATGACATCGCTGGTGCCCATATGGCGGCGGCATATAGAATGATGGACCTTACCACCGTCGAGATGAGCCATCTGCTCCGTTGCTTGGAACCGCCGACATTAGCCATAGGCCGAGTTATAGCTGACGTGGTCTTCGCAGCTTTATCTGCGGTATAATGCAGGTGGGCTTTGAATGTTAGCCTTTGATCCATCGTAATTCCAAGGTATTTAATGACAGGCTTTGATATTATAGACATCCGGCGACTTCGATCCTGCCTGTTTCCACTTTTTTCCTGCTGCTTATAAGCACGGCCTCTGTTTTGTGTGCGGCTATGGACAGTGAGTTTGCCTCCAGCCATTCCAGAATCCTGAACACAGCTGCATTGGTGTTTTCTTCCGCTTGCTGGATATCCTTCTCCACAGTGACGATGGCAATGTCGTCCGCGAATCCCACTATGCGGGTGTCAGTTGGCATATCCAATCGCAGGACAGTCTCATACATGACATTCCACAATGTTGGCCCGATCACTGATCCTTGAGGTACTCCGCCTGTGATGGTGTGTTTCCGTGGACCAGCTGCTGTGTCGTAGAGTAGCACCCGATCCCGGAAATAGCTGCATATCAGGTTAATGATGTACTCAGATATGTTTAATCGATCTAGGGACTCGACAATGGAGTCCCAGCTGGCCGAATTAAAAGCATTCCGAACAACCAACGTTGATATAAGGCAGTATTTTTTGTTGCCGCCTTTCCAGCGTTGCCCTTCGATGGCTTTAGCGGCTATCTCTGCCACCGAACTGATGGCGTTGATAGTGCTGCGTTTCCTCCTGAATCCGAATTGACAGTCCATGACGTTGCTCCAGTTCCTTCTCCAGTCTGTTGCAAATGATGCGCCCAAAAAGTTTTCCAATCACATCAAGCATACACAGGGGTCTGTATGCTGATGGGTCATCTATTTTATCACCTTTGGGAAGCAGGACCAACCTTTGTAGCTTCCCCCTCGTAGGGAATTTCAGGGAACTCCCGTTGGAGGATGCATGTGTTGAAAAGTTCCACAAACGTCGACGCGTATTTGCAAACTAGCAGTTTGATTACAAGAGCCGGGACCCCGTCCGGGCCCGGGGTTTTATGTATTAACATGTCACTAACATCTGTGAATATCGGTGCACATGCCGTTCCGCTCGCAGCTAAGTTCCTCGTCGGCCTTGCAGCGTTGCTACAATGTGACCCAGCTTGGTTGGATCCGTTGGCATTATGCGCCTGGCGAGTTTGCCCATAACCAATTTATAGGCAGTCCCATATGGCTGCGCATCTGCATCTGCGCACAGCTTCTTCCAGCAGTCCGCTTTACTTCTCTTGATCTCCATGTTAAGGTTGGCTCTTCTTCGCTTGTAGTCTGCAAGCAGTTCCGGAAACGTGGGCATTCTGCGGGCACGTTGCTGTCGTCGTCTGGCATCCGCAATCCTGGCATTCTATTAATGTACAGGCTTACATTTGTTGATTCCATGCCGTTTGCGTATCATGGCTGCATCACACGCTCGGCGAAGAATGTCGCCCATGTGGTTGGCCTGGGTGTCCGCGTCCGTGCTGCTGCTCCTTGTCACTTTGGTCATCATGGTGAATAACGCTTCTTCGCTCAGCGTGCTTGGGGCCCAGCTGCAGAACATCGTTGGTGTGTGTGCAGGTGAACAACTCTTGATAGAGCACACAATGGTGAAGTGGTCGCTGTGCGTGTAGAGATCCGAAACTGCCCACTGCGGGCTAGGCAAGGGCTAGCAAATGTGAGGTCCATCACGGAGCCTCTGCCAGCCTTATTGTAGGTGTGGGTGTTGCCTACGTTGAGCAGACTGATGTTGAGTGTGGCAAAAGCGTCCAGCAGGGCCCAGCCCCTTCTGGTAGTCCTTTGTCTACCCCATTCCGTTGCCCATGCATTGAAGTCGCCGGCTATGATGGTTGGCGTGTGAGTTCTGGCGTCCTCCACTAGTCCATCCAGTATGCTGCAGAATTCGTCGATGTGTTTGCTCGGTGCTACATAGCAGCTGTAGACATATACTCCATTGTACCTCGCCCTTACATATCCGTCCGCGCTGTGCTGATTTTCCAGATGTGTCCTGCTGTTGCTCCAAATTGCCGCTCCATAACGATGGTTTTGCGTCCAGCTGTGGTCCTGTATATGGGAATATGGCTCGCACAAAATTGAGAAATCTACTTAAAGGTCCCGTACAGTTTGTTTTAAGAGGTCCTGTGC
The DNA here is from genome assembly GCA_018152135.1 of Drosophila paulistorum. Lineage (NCBI taxonomy): Eukaryota > Metazoa > Arthropoda > Insecta > Diptera > Drosophilidae > Drosophila > Drosophila paulistorum. The sequence goes on along the minus strand of JAECXG010000822.1, from coordinate 12,270,753 downwards.
CGACCTGCAGTGGTTTAAATTGAGCTGTAGAAACTTAATCCTTCCTGTTACTGCCAGCCTCTACAAATAACGGGCAAGCTCTGCTGAGCGTGTTATGCGCCGTATTGCTCCGCTGCGTCAGTGTGTGTGTATGCATGTGCTCTGTTTGATTTGATGGTGACGTAGTAGCCAGCAAGCAACGCTGCCGGCAGCGCTTGAACCTATTTGTATTGACTGTAACTTGTGTTCTAATTATCCGATCAAATTCAAATTTTGGGATCTGAGATTTTATATCAAATTCTATTATATTGATAAATTTCATGGGGATACTCCAATTTTTGCAAAAATGTTTGTTCCATAACTATATGATATAGTATGTTTGTTCTAGAGCAATATGATATAGTAGTCCGATCCTGACAATTTTCATACTTTATCTCACCCGGTTGAGTTAAACGCGTACGCACAGACGGACGGACAGACGGACATGGCTATATCGACTCAGACTCAGACTATCATAGCCAAAATACCCTCGAAACAAAACGAAGAAGAAAATAAACACAAAAATTCATAACCTTGAAATATACACTAAAATGAAACATACACACAAAAAAATATATGTAAACATATATAATTAAATAATAAACTCCAATCTGCCTAATATAATCCAACATACCCTAAAGAAAAGCACATGTCAAACATGTGCACTGAAAAGTGCACAAACAACATAAGCACACTTGTAAAGCTTGCCGCGGTCAAAGCAAGCTTTTGAAAAAGTTCAATAAAAAAGCTCAAGTAAAGTTTACAAAGCTTGCGAGCACACATAAAGCTTTCTGATCGCAGCAAGCTCCACAAGATCAAATTTGCCCAATAAATACCCTATAAGAAAAATAACAAAAATTTTGTTGGAAACAATTAAATATTAGAAAATAGAATCTTAAACAAATGAAAAAAAAAGAAACAAAAAAAAATGTTTTTTCATTATAAAATAAGAAAAAAATATATGATATACTAAGAGAACAAACTTAATTCTAGGGAATTAATTATGCCATAAATAAGACAATTTATATACACCCTCAGACCATTAATAAGCACCTTGAAACTATCTTTGAGAGTTACAATAAAATATAGAATAGCAATACAGACATACGCAATGAATCAAGTAGTAAAATCTTCACTGAGCTAATATACAGTTTAAGTAAGCAACTAATAAGTATAGCAACAAAACATAATATAAAATTCACAATACCGGTAGATTCGAATCTAAAAGCAACTTTCGAACCTCTAGTAGCAAAAGACACAGAAGAGCCAGGTGTAGAAGATAACCCAGAAGACATTCAAGATATTAATACAAAACCAAAGATGGTGCAAACAAAGATCGAATTTTTTTATGCAGCTTCTAAGCTGATTCAGGAGTAAGATGGTGAAGTAGAAACAGACAATTTTACTGAAATGAATGATGTTGTAGCTAAATTTGTAAATACATCTACAAATATGGATCAGGATCACAGCGTGTTTTACACTAAAAGAAACAACTACACAAATAGGAACTCGTATAATAATAATAGAAATTATAATAGTAATTACCAAAATTGAAACCCAAATGGTAATGGTAATAACAATACTAGGAACTACAATAGCTATAGTAATAATTATAATCGAAGAAATTATAACAATAGATATATAAAAACTAATTTTCCTTATAAAACACAACAAAATAATAATGTTAGACTTACAAACGTAGAAGACAACTCGGAAAAAAACGAACAAATAAAATATACAGTTTAAATCACAACCTTAATAGCTACATAACTTTAAAATTTGACGATATAGGGACAATAAAATTACTATTAGACACAATGCTGATGTATCACTAATAAAACAAAAAATATTAAAGAAGCTAACTTCGGCAATGCCGAAGTTTATATACCCTTGCAGTCCTTGGCAATAATTTTTTTACATTTTGAAATTTTTTTTCATTGCAATTCAATTCATCAATACACAAACAAAACATTCAAATTATTTCTCTTTTTAATACAAATTTTTCTTCCATCATTCCGTAAGCAAAGCACAACACGCATACACATACATACATACGTGTAGCGCTACGTCTGTGTGTGCGTATGCATGTGCTCTATTTGATTTGCTGATGACGTAGAACCGATTTGTATTGACTGTAACTTGTGTTCTATTTATCCGATCAAACTCAAATTTTGGGATCTGAGATTTTATATCAAATTCTATTATATTAAATAAATATTGGTAAATTTCATGGGGATACTCCAATTTTTGCAAAAATTTTTGTTCTAGAGCTATATGATATAGTAGTCCGATCCTGACAATTTTCATACTCTATTATCTCCCGGCTAAAAGTAGCTCAAATATGAAATTTCATTCCGAAAGCTCTTAAGATGCCAGCGTGAAGTTGATTTGCACAGACGGACGGACGGACGGACGGGCGGACGGACGGACAGACGGACATGGCTATATTGACTCAGCTTCTCATGCTGATCAAGAATATATATACTTTATGGGGTCGGAAACGTCTCCTTCTGTGCGTTACAAACATCTGACCAATTTTATAATACCCTCTGCAAGGGTATAAAAATGCCAAGAAAAGACAATACAGTTGACATACACAGACGGACAAAACTTAGTGGAATAGGCAAAGACGTCCTATTTACAATAGGCGAAACCAAACTCAAAGTCAGCAACCTCTCAACGAAACACACCTTCCAAGTAATAGAAAATTATTTTCGCATCCCATGTGACGGAATCCTGGGGCTTGACATTATAAAAAAATTCAATTGCACACTTAATTATTCCACCAACAAACTGATAATAGATCCTTACAAATCAAGGTATAAAATTATAATTACCATAGGGATCGGTCAAAACATACATACATGTGTTCCATATCCCACCTAGGAAAGAAAAAATAGTACGCATCGCAATATCCTCAAACAATAATAACATCTTTATCCCTAATCAAGAATTACACCCGGGGGTATTCGTTGCAAACACAATTGCTTCTAAGACTAACCCATATGTCCGTATATTAAATACTAACAACACAGACGTGCAAATTACAAATATAAACCTATTAAATGAACATGAACCTATTAAATGAACAACATGATTCAAAACATAAAACCACAATAATGAACAAACTAGCACCCCATTTTCCCGACTTCGTGAAAGAACCTCTACATAAATTATGCTCAGAATTTGATGATGTATTCGCAATAGAATCTGAACAAATATCCTCCAACAATTTCTATAAACAAAAATTAAGACTCAAAGACACAACACCAGTCTACACCAAAAACTACAGAATAGCGCACAGACCAAAAAACGAAATCAATAAACAAGTGGACAAATTGATCAATGATGATATTATTGAACCATCAATGTCTGAGTTCAATAGGCCGATTTTATTGGTTCCTAAAAAGTCGCTAACTGGCAGCAATGAAAAACGGTGGAGATTGGTAGTTGATTGTAGAAAAATTAACAAACAACCAGTAGCGGATACATTCCCACTACCCAGAATGGATGATATCCTTGACCAACTAGGACGCGCTAAATACTTCTCTTGTTTAGACTTAAAGTCAGGATTTCATCAAGTAGAATTAGAAGAAAACTCTCGGGACATAACATCATTTTCCACAGATAAGGGCTTATTCAGATTCAAGCGATTACCATATGGATTAAAAATTGCACCAAACTCGTTTCAAAGAATGATGTCCCTTGCATTCAAGGGTCTAACACCATCCCAAACATTCCTTTATATGGATGATCTAATTGTAATTGGGTGCTCTGAAAGACATATGATTAGGAACTTAAGAAATGTATTTGAAACCTGTCGAAAGTATAACTCAAAGTTGCACCCTGACAAATGCTCTTTCTTCAGACATGAAGTTACTTTTCCAGGACACAAATGCACAAATAAAGGTATTTTACCAGACGAAAGCAAGTTCAAAACGATTCAAGATTACCCGACTCCTAAGAATGGCGACGAAGCCAAAAGATTTGTAGCATACTGTAATTACTACCGCAGATTCATTCCAAACTTTGCATACCATGCAAAATTTATCAATAAATTATCAAGGAAAAATGTAGAATTTAACTGGGATGCAAACTGTCAATCAGCTTTCGAATACTTAAAAAACCAATTATTAAGTCCACAAATACTCCAAAACCCGGACTTCAATAAAAAATTTTGTATTACAACTGATGCAAGCAAGATCGCATGTGGAGCCGTCCTCAACCAAGAATACGATGGACTCAAATTACCCGAATCATACGCATCAAAAGCATTTACAAAAGGCGAAAGCAATAAGTCAACAATAGAGCAGGATTTAACAGCAATACATTGGGCGATTCAATATTTCAAACCATACATATACGGAAAAAAATTCCTAATTAGAACTGACCATCAGACATAAACATATGTATCTATTTTCTCTAAAAAAAAAACCATCGTCAAAGCTTAGTAGAATAAGATTAGATTTAGAAGAGTTCGATTTTACTATAGAATACATCAGGGGACAAGAAAATTTCGCAGCGGATGCTCTCTCCAGAATTGAATTTGAAAATATAAAAAACATAGAAACTAATAAAATACGTAAAGTAGCAACAAGATCAGAAACAAAAAAATTAACAAGTAAAGAAAAAAAAATTAACAATAACAGAATAGAAACACCAAGAATATATGAAATAATAAATCCTAACGAAGCCAAAAAATACGCACAAATTAAATTCAAAAAATGTTTAGATTTAAATGTTTTATTAACAAAAATAAAGAAAAGTTACTCTCCTTCAACATAGGCGATTTGATCATTAATGGAAGAATAGATCTATATCTATTCCTTCCAAGGCTTGAAAAAGAAGCCGGTGCTCAAAGAATCTATAAACTGAAATTAGACATGTCAGAAAAACTATTTAGGTCACTTACACTCAATGAATTAAAACAGACACACAGTTCTACCGCAAGTAAAAGTAATAACAAATAAAGAAGACAGAAGAGTACATTAAATAAATATCATAATGATTCAATAGACGGAGGTCACTGCGGGGTAAACAGAACGCTAGGAAAAATATAAAGAGATTTTTTTTGGAAACACATGTCTCGAGATGTTGCAACATACATCAAAAATTGTAAAAAGTGCAAACTAGCCAAAACAACCAGACACAACCACTCACCATTGATAATAACAACAACCCCTGCAACCACTTTTGACACAATAATCATAGATACAATCGGACCATTACCAAAAACAATTAAGGTTATGAATACGCAGTTACTATTATTTGCGACCTGTCCAAATATCTCATATCAATACCAATACCAAATAAAAGTGCAAAAGCGGTTGCAAAGGCAATATTTTAAAAATTTATTTTAATTTACGGCTCAGTTGAAACAATTCTAACAGACATGGGAACAGAATATTTGAATTCAATACTAACAGAACTTTGCAAAAATTTTAACATAACTAAAATTAACTCCACGGCGCACCATTCTTTCAATGAGTACATCAGGTCATATATATCCTTTAAAAAGGACGATTGGGATGAATATCTAGCATACATCACATATTGCTTTAACACCACTCCATCCACCGTACATGGTTATTCACCTTTTGAACTAGTCTGCGAAACATCCTAAAACTGTCCCTTTCTCATCTGAGACTGTAGAACCCATTTACAACATTGATGACTTCAATAAAGAAATAAAATTTAAACTACAAATAGCACAAAATAGGGCAAAACTGCTTATCGAAAAATTTAAAGCATTACAAAAAGAAACGTATGATAAAAACACAAAAACAGTATCACAAACTGAAGGACAAAATATACTTTTAAAAAATGAGACAGGACATAAATTAGAAAACAAATACTCAGGCAAATATAAAATACAGAGCATAGGTCATAAAAACAAAAAGCAAACAGTACATTTAGATAGAATAAAAATAATATAAATAGGATATAAAAAAAATATAAATATTTTTCTTTTGAAAAAAAGGAGGTGTAGTATTCTTTTAGTGATAGCATTAGGCCACATACTTTCAGGGATAGATTATAAGTAAGTATAACTGAAACATAATGTTTAGCTTCAAGTACCGTTAAGGACACCAATGTAAATGCTCCCCTATAAATACAGGGCTTGCGGCCCCAATAAATCACTTCAAGTCAAACCTTGCCTTCGGCTATTATAATTCAACGTTATCACGCCAAAATTCTACGCCCATGATGTTAACGCATCTTGGTATGTTTCCAATGCACATTGGGCCAGCGAGCCGATCTTTCGACATAAGTTAAAATTTTTAAGTTAGGTTCTTGAAATTTTGTGCATGTGTGTTTAGGTAAAAATAAGTATATCAAAGTTTCAGACCGATCTGACCACGGATACCCTAGTCGGCCATATGAGATAGGTTTCCATTTATTAATACTTGTACGGTAATTAATTATACTAAAATTTGTCTAATTCAACATCATCAATTCTATTAAAAACGGATTTTCAGGATTCGAATCTGAATCACTATCACTATTTGAATAGGGATTCCCGGAGAGAAGGAAAATAACCCAGTCTTCATTCGTTGAATTCAAAATATGAACTGATTTTATTGGAAAAATTGTTGTATATATAAATGAACTCTTAGAATCTAGGCTCGATACTCGAGGCGACAAATGTTTTTAAAAATGCTTATTCTGATGCCCCACGTCTTCGGGGTTGAAAATTTATTTATATTTCATGCTCAGCGTTTGGCGACTCGATAATTAGTCGTTGTGGTCTTAAGTGTTAAGTGCCGACAGACTGCGGATGCATATGTGTTTGGTTTTAAGCAATAATTGTCATATGAATTTTATGACTTACTTTTGTTTATGTTTCGATTTGTATATTTCTTTGGTCAATCTGATTTGGTGAAGCCATTTCAGCTGACCACGATGTTTAATCTTAAACATTCTGCCAAGGGCCGCGAAATGCGAGGTTTTGGATTTTATTTTTATAGTTAGTTATCTTATGCAAATTATTATTAATATTATCATTAGTAAGATAACTATTGTTAAAGAAGCATGACCAGTTACATAATGGACGTTCAACCTAGTCAATCTAATGTTCCTTTACGATTGTCACTGACTTCTTTTCTTTTTGTAATAATTGGCATATTACCTAACGGTTTCTGTTTCGGGATATCTACCCATTCCTGATGTGCATTACTGTGCTGACTTCTAGCCTTTTTATATGGTGGAGAATTTAAAAAATAACTACCTTTACTTTTTGACTTGTCCCAATGTGATTTTTGCTCCACTATTTTGAAATATCGCTGATCGTTGAAATTTGAGTGGTTATTCTGTTTATTATTAAATTTTGTTCTTTTATAATTATTTTGCCATATCTCCCTTTTTGTTACTATAGTTTCGAACAATTTGTTACCGGAATCTATTTTGATATTATTTTTTAGATAATCATTATCTTATTGACCCATTGCCTTTTTTTGAATATTCTCATTTTGTACTGGCTCTGGGATATATACTTTTTCTTCCCCAATTTTCACTTTACCTCCAATGTGAGGTCCTGCCGGTTGCCATAAATTTATTTCTTGAGTTTTCCTGTTGTATTTCTTTGGAATTGTGTTTTTTTATTTTGAAATTTACCTTTCCTCTCCCAACGTTGTTCAAAACCTGTGACATCTATTGTTGTTGCCACTACAGATTTATTCTGATTTGATTTGGTGCATGCCGAGACGATCCAACCAAATTGAGTATTTTGGCCCAGCAGGCCATCAATCTTTGTAATTCCCCTTTTTAAGATTTGGGTATATACGTTTACTCCCATTATTATATTAACCCTACCAGGTTTATTAAAGGTAGGATCAGCTAGAACGTAAGTTTGCCATTTTGACATATCCACGTTTGCTATTTTTAATGGAAAAGCTTTCATTAACTTTGGCAACACAATTTCCTCAACCTTTAGATGTCCTTTCCAAGGATTTCGCGTCGTTACATCTATTTTTACCTTATATTTTCATTGATTGGATTTTATTGAGGACACGCCACTTATTTCTGTATATTGTTTAATTTTAGATAATTTTAATATTTGAGCGGCCTCTTCAGACAAAATGGTGCTCTGTGAACCACAATCAATAAGGGCTCTTAGAGTGTAATATCCTCCATTTACATTTCTAACTTGTATTACAGCTGCACTTTTTTTTGGCTATTTCATACCTTTCAGTAGGTGTCAATCCTTTAAACTTACAGCATTTATATGCTTTGTGCAAATCGGACATTTATCTTCGACTTCCGCATAATTTAAAACAGTTTGTAGCAGTTTTTTTCTCTTCTTTGCTCATGGCACTTAGCGAGCAATATCTTTGCTCCAAGCATTGGAATTTGCCTTGTTTTTTTAATCTGACGCTAATACAATTGTAAAGCCTCTCTGTCAAATTTCCTTAGTAGAAGTTGTGCGAATATGACGTCAACTTCATCGGACAAATTTGCTTTTATTTTAATTAAGTAAACTGACTCATTAACTATGTCAATCACTCCTTTAACACTTTTTGCGGAATCATTGTTGATCATCGGTAAATCAACGATCCGACTTAATTGTTCGGAAAATACCCTCCGATTATTTTCATATCGCTTGTTTAACAATTCACAAGCAGCACTATAGTTATCAGCTGAACCTGACAATAGATGAGCTACCATGCTCCTCGCTTCCCCCTTTAACTCGGATTTTAAATTATTGAACTTAAGAGCCAGACTTAAATCCCCTCTTTTTTCAATCAGTTCCGCAAATAATTCTACAAACAGGTCCCATTCTCTAGGTTCTCCAGAAAACGTGGGTACCTGTATTTTCGGCAACACCGGTAGTTCGCCTCTCGCGGTTACATTCTCAACCTTACTTTCCTTATTGTTTATTTTCATTTTTAACACTGATACAGAATTCCGAACATCGAATTCTAAATCCTCCATAGTTTTTTAAATTTTGCATCTTTCAACACAACCTGGCACGCTTGTACTTTCTCTCATAAATAATTGATCTTATTAATATATATTATGCATGCCTCATTGCCTGTCGAATTATCTATAGTGGGTAAATCTTTGGTTACCTTATCCAAATATTCCTGGAGCTGTCGGACTCTATCCATAAATATCTCGTGGTTACTACTAACGTTTTCATTACTGGAGGTCGCATTCCCGCGCGACTCTACTTTGCTATCATCAAACATTTCTGACATATTCGCTTCTGCTGCAACTAACACTGACTTACTAGTGCCTGGTTTTTCTGACTCTCCTGTAGCTATTATTTTGTCAACTATCTTTAACATTCATTCATGTATTTTATCTGTGAAATACTGATAATCGAACTTCCCTTGCTGTAGCAATCTTTTACTTCCACGATCACCTTGCTTGTTATGTTTCTGGGATCTAGTGTTTCTAACTGCCTTATCCTGGTATGCAACTCTAACTGCTTCCCTAACAACTTTTCAGTTTTGTTAAGAGACATTTTGTATGGTGTATGTAAATATGTTTGACAATAAATTGATTTTTTTTTATTTTCTTTTTATGTATTTACTTATGTATTTTTTGTATATAACGGGTGTTTTTTTACGCTTTTGGTTTTTCACGTTGGCAACACTGACATACCGCATGATGTTCATGACAGCTGTGAAAGTGATAAATGCTCAGTTTAGTTTGCCATTTCATCATGGAAAGACTTACGCCCGAACAACGTTTACAAATCATTGAAATTTATTATCAAAATTCGTGTTCTGTGAAAAATGTGTTTCGCAAATTACGTCCATATTATGGTCGACACAACCGACCAACCGAACAAGCCATTAAGGCAATTGTGGACAAATTTCGCATACATTTTACTTTATTGGACATTCAACCATAGAATCGTGTACGGAGAGTGCGCACAGAAGAGAATATTGCAGCTGTAGCGGCCAGTGTCAATGAAGATCGTGAATTGTCCATTCGTCGGCGTTCTCAGCAATTGGGACTGTGTCCTTCGACTACGTGAACAATTAATCTCTCGTTTTGGACCCGTCAGTTGGCCACCGCGGTCATGTGACATTACACCACTGGAATTTTTTTTGTGGGGATATGTAAAGTCATTGGTTTACCAGGACAAACCAGCGTCAATTGGTGCATTGGAAGACAATATCAGTCGTGTTATTGGCGAAATTCCCTTAGACATGCTGGAAAAAGTGGTGCAAAATTGGACCTTCCGTGTTGATCACTTGAAACGCAGTCGCGGCCAACATTTACATGAAGTCATTTTTAAAAAGTAATTGGCAGAGATTGTTTTATCATCTCAAATAAAAATTTAACAATAATATTCAAATTTTGTTCGTTTCATTTCAATTTTAAAAACCAAACGCTTAAAAAAACACCCGTTATTTTTATATTATTATTGACCCTTCAACGGGCAACTTGCTTATAAATAAAATGAAAAATTTTTTTTTTTAATCCTACTGCATTCCGGGTCTATCTTGTCGCGCTAGACGTTGCCGGTGCTGGTCTTCGCACAGGCTGTTGGGGCGCCGATGCTGGTTTGTCTGCCAATGGGTAGGATCCGCCTCGCCTCCAGTCGCCTCTTCCTTGTAACTATTTTGTTGCTTGCTTCTGGTTGACTACTTGCAACTATATTTGTGTATACATATACACTAATTTGTATTTTATATTTTTATTTTATTTTCGATATTAGGGCTTCGAATACGCCACACAGAAAAAATCCCGCCGCCGAGATTACTACAGTTGCTCCACTAGCCAAACTGCCTTTAAAATCGGACGCACGCACTTTTTATTTATTAAGCAAAATTTTGCTTTTTATATTATACTCTGGCTCTTACCACTGGTGGGGGAAAACAAGAGATAATTTATTTTGCTACCTATAGCTGATCTTAGCATTTACACTTGCATAAGAATTCAGACTTTAAGGAGCTGATTCACTCTCTGAGTCTCTTACCACTGGTGGGGGAAAACTGCAGTTCCTTTTTTCGAAGGACCAAAATGAATCCGGCTCGACAGACCAAAATGAATAGGGATTCCCGGAGAGAAGGAAAATAACCCAGTCTTCTTTCATACAAACAACTAACCTAGCATATTACTAGAATTACAATCAATCACACACGGTGTGGGAAAAACACTTGTAATTCTAAACTGACCCAAAAGATCACAACGGCAGGATGTCAAGTGGCCGACGCCGTGCCCAAAATAATAATAATTTTTCAACCCCCAAATACGTGGGTGTGAGTCTAAAATAAGATCTTCTAAGAACAATTGTTACCTCCTAGAGCCTAAGATAATCCTTGGTCAGTCTATTACACCTAAAAACCACTGTGCCAAATTTGATCAAGATCGGGTGACTATATCATATAGCTTCCATAGGAACGATCGGTCAAAAACAGTGACTTTTGTCAATAACTTTCGCTACTTTTGATGCGATTGCTTTCAAATTTAACATTTGTTAGTTAAATGTATCTGTTAATGACTATTGGGTGAAGATCGGGTGACTATATCATATAGCTCCCATGGGAACGATCGGTAGAAAACAGTGACTTTGATCAATATTTTCGTTATCACCGAAGATTGTAGGCCGTTCTTACGCAAGCATTAGGCTTTTTAGATAAAACGTTTTTTCCTTTGATGGGTTATGGTAGGGAAAGAGTTACTAAAAAAGTTGCAAGGGTATACAAACGTTGACGCGGTCGAAGTTATCCCCGGCCCTCTGGTTTTTTTTATTTTTTTGTCGGAAGAAAAAAGGGAGCAAGTAAGGCAACAAGTAAAGCCATGATAGCAGTGTTTAAATTGCTGTAGTCGAATTAGCAAAAGTCGTAAATTTTGTGCTATTCATTGCTGTGACTGTTTAGCAAATATGAAAACAAATAATTTATGTTGCTTTTGCTTCCGAAAAAAAGCGAAATCAGAAAATCTGACAGCAAAAGCAGCAGCAAATAACCGAAATAGAAAATTTTGACAGCAGCAGCAAACAGCAAAAATCCGAAAGCAAAAAACCTGACAGCAGCAGCATCAAAACCAGCGTAACAACACAGGTGTATCTTATGCTGAGGTAACAAAACGCAATTTAAATGCAAGCACAGCAACTTCTACACTCCCTTGGATACAACAAACATCAGCAACATGACCTGCATAACCAACAACAAAAGCTTTTTTCAAGTTCAGGCTCTACTTCAAGAACAGCAGAATCAGTTTATGCAATGGCAACAACAGATCCAACAAGAGCAGCAACATCAGTCTATTTATGATACTATTTTTGTATGTATCGATTCAGCGCTTATTAAACAAAAATTTGTATTTCTTTTTGTTTATTAAAATTACTCTACTGTTTGTTTATTCAAATTTTAATGGGTATTTAAAATACACAATACAATAAAGAGAAAAGAGTATTGAGTATGTGTACTTTCATGTGTATGTATGTATAGGTATAGGTAAAATCAAAGTAGGCCAAAAATCAGTTCTGCTGCGACTATTTTTCTGACTGCTGCTTTCGTCGACTTCCGAAATTGGCTAAAAGCAACAGTCAGAACAGTTCCAAGTATTAAAATGTATAAGTTGGCTATTGCTATCAAAGCAATCTGTTTCGGATTTTTGGTGTTTGCTGCTGCTGTCGGATATTTCGCTTTCGGATTTTTGCTATTGCTGCTGCTGTCTGATATTTTGCTTTCGGATTTTTGCTATTGCTGCTGCTGTCGGATATTTTGCTTTCGGATTTTTGCTGTTTGCTGCTGCTAAGGGGTTTTTTGCTTTCGGATTTTTGCTGTTTGCTGCTGCTGTCAAAATTTTCTATTTCGGTTATTTGCTGCTGCTTTTGCTGTCAGATTTTCTGATTTCGCTTTTTTTCGGAAGCAAAAGCAACATAAAGTATTTGTTTTCATATTTGCTAAACAGCCACAGCAATGAATAGCACAAAATTTACGACGTTTGCTAATTCGACTACAGCAATTTAAACACTGCTTTTGTTTATGTTTCGATTTGTATATTTCTTTGGTCAATCTGATTTGGTGAAGCCATTTCAGCTGACCACGATGTTTAATCTTAAACACTATTGTTAGCATCAAAAACGAAAATATTGTTATTTTTGTTCATGTTACAAAACTCGAGCAAGCTTGGTGATTCCAAAAGTTTGATTACTTCTGCTGGTAGGGGTATTTTATTTTGCTGAGCGAATCTTTTTGTTAGATAGATGCTCGACACAAGAGGATCTGAGGAGCCCATTGCTCTGTGGAAAAGGTCTTCCATGTTGTTCTGCCGTGTACTTTTTCGAGCGTGTAACCTCCTGTCACTCTTATAGTATTTGTTACGAGCCTCTTAGGCGTTCTCGCCAAGTACACCCAAGGGAAGGAATGATGGTTCTATTATTTGGCAGCCGTGCATTAACATTTTATGGACTGTTGCTGACATTGGAAACTATGGATACAAGGACATACATATATAGTGTTAGGGTTTTCAGAAAAAATGTTTAAATTGTGTTATCCACATGTAGAGCCATAGCATTCCACATCTGCTTCTTAATTTGTTTTTTTTTTTTTTTTTTTCGACATTTGGGTTTTTTGTATTTGCGTCTCTCACTTGTCATTTTTTAAATTTCAGTTTATAATTTTAAGACCGAATTAAAAAAATCGAATCCAATCCAGATAATCTAAAAGAGTCATTTGACGATTATATTTAACTGAAATTGATTTTCCATTTACAAGGGTGCAGACATATCATAAGACTAATGTTTGTTTAAGAATAATCATAGTGTTAATCTGAAGCGGCTCCACCAAATCAGATTCACTAAAGAAAATATAATACAACTGTACTTTTGTCACAAACAACTAACGTAGCATATGACTAGAATTTCAATCAGCCATACACGTTGTGGGAAAAACACTTGTAATTTTAAACTAATCCAAAAGATCACAACGGCAGGATGTCAGGTGGCCGACGCCGTGCCCATTATAATCACATACGTTGTAGGAAAAACACTTGTAATTCGAATACGTGGGTGTGAGTGGACTAGAATAAGATCTTCTAGGAACAATTGTTAACCCCTAGAGGCTAAGATAATCCTATATGAACTCTGTACTTTTGTAAATAAAATCAGTTCATATATTGAATTCAACGAATGAAGATTGGTTTATTTTCTTCCTCTATTTGGTCCTTCGAGAAAAAGGAACTCTGCAGTTTCCCCCACCAATGGTAAGAGACTCAGAGATTGAATCAGCTCCTTGTAGTCTGAATTCTTATGCAAATGTAAATAATACGATCAGCTTTAGGTAGCAAAATAAAAAAACTCTTGTTTTCCAGCCACCAGTGGTGAGAGTGTAATATAATGAAGTAAGTAAGTCGTCTCGCCGACTTAGGTATACCATACACCAGTAAAAGAAATATTTTTAAATTTGTAATAACAATATCTCGCTCACTCATGCATATGAGCACCCTAGCGGCCTTATGGCAAAACGTTTATATGCATTGTCCGATTTTGATCAAATTTGGTATTTTTCTGGGTATTAGTATCAAATTTAAGTGTGCCAAAATTGATTGCACAAGGTAAAAAATTACGGGAGATAATCGAGTTTTTAAATTTGGGGGGCGGGAAGGGGCGTGTCAAAATCTTTATACATACAAAATGTGCGCATTTACTAAGCAAATATACATACCAAATATGGTGTCTCTAGTTGCAATAGTTTTTGAGATAAACGAACATGGCTAGATCGACTCGGCTGTTGATACTGATCAAGAATATTTATACTTTATGGGGTCGGAAAAGCTTCCTTCTGCCTGTTACATACATTTTGGCGACTTTAATGTACCATTTCACCTTATGGGTGTATGGTATAAAAAGCTAAATATTGCTTAATAAATAAAAAGGGCGTGCGTCCGATTTTAAAGTCAGTTTGGCTAGTGGAGCAACTGTATCAATTTCGGTGGCGGGAGTGTTTTTGTGTGTTGCGTATTCAAAGCTTTAATATCGAAAGTAAAAAAAAAAAGGTTTAATTAGTGTATATATACGCTATATATATAGTTGCAAGTCGGCAACTAGAACCAGCAGCAGAGCAACAAGATAGTCAAAAAGAAGAGGCGACTGGAGGCGAGGCAAATGTAAAGAAAAGGTGAACCACCAGCAAACTATCAGCAAACCCTACCCATTGGCAGACAAGCAGCAGCAGACTATCGGCAAAACCTACTTGGCAATAGACACTCCTGTGTCAACAACAGGAGTATCAGATAAAATATAAAATAAGATAGTCATAAGTACATCTATCTATTTTTATTATAATATACTTATATCGATATCATAAGACAAAAATGTTCCCTACCAAAACTGAAAAATTGTTAGCGAAGCAACACGAGTTGCACAAAAGGTTAAAGAAGATAGAAGAGTTAGATGCTAGTTAGTTAACTAGCACGATTCTTAATAAAGTAACTGAGATACAGAAGCCATGGGTTAGTTACCATAGCCAAATGCTACAGAGTGGAGTAAACGAACTCTACTATTTCACAGATGGAAAGTATGAGGAAGCTTTATATATAGGAACCAGATTACTAGCCAAAGGAGAGTCAAGCAGGCAGGGCACTGTTGATTCGGAAAACATTGAAGCAGATGCAACGATGTCAAAAAATGTTGAGGATAGCAACGGAGAGTCGCGGGGAAACACGACCTCTAGTAATGAGAACGCTAATGTTAGCCAGGAAAAATTTCAGCAAAAATGAGAGGTCGACTTCAGAATACATTGGTAGCATTAGAAGAGAAAATAAATGATCAGAAAAATTTGAAATTTGAGAACGTTACCGTGAGAGGCGAACTACCGGAGTTACCAAAAATGCAGGTACCCATATTTTCTGGAGAACATAGAGAATGGGACCTGTTTGTAGAATTATTTGCGGAAGCAATTGAAAAAAGAGAAGATTAAAGTCTTAAATTCAATTATTTAAAATCTGCGATTAAGGGCGAAGCAAGGAGCATGATAGCCCATCTATTGTCAGGTTCAGCTGACAACTATAGTGCCGCTTGGGAACTTTCAACCAAACGGTATGAAAATAAGCGGAGGTTATTTTCCGAACAATTAAGTCGGATCGTTTATTTACCGATGATCAACAATGAATCTGTAAAAAGTGTTAAAGGAGTGATTGACATTGTTAATGAGTCAGTTTACTTAATTAAAATAAAAGCAAATTTGTCCGATGAAGTTGACGTCATATTCGCACAACTCCTACTAAGGAAATTTGACAGAGAGGCTCTACAATTGTATGAGAGTCAGATTAAAAAAACAATGCAAATTCCAATGCTATCTGATGTCGTGGAATACTTGGAGCAAAGATATTACCCGCTAAGTGCCATGAGCAAAGAAGAGGAAACATTTTTTAAAGTTTTAGTTTGATTTTTTAACATAATTACAAAAGAGTAAAAAAAATTTTTTTTAGGTTAATTTTGAAAATTTGCTATTGATGGCTGATTTTCTTCAAAATAATTTTCAATATTTACATCAATATCTTATAAACTCAACATTTCGGGACTATAGTTGCTATTTTCCAAATCCTTTCGTGATCGCACTTTTCTCAATGATGCAATAAGTGGGTCCGAAGAGGCTGCTAGCATGTTAAAAAGGTCTTTATTTTGTCTAAGACAAGAAGTTTTTAATGTATTAGTGTATCTGAACCTTTTGTAGTCCTTGTTTTTACATTCCTGTGCTTCTTCGGATAGCTCTCCAATTGGTAAACACGATAACAGCCAACCTTTTAATGATCTCTTGTCTAAAACCTGTTATAAAAGATGTCACTTCATCATTTTCAAAAAAGCTCCTTGAAGTATTTCCATCGTTCGTGTTTCCGTATCCTCACTTTGGGCAGTCAACTTTCAGTCCCAGCTTCCGAGAGAATTCAGCTTGTATAATCTCCTTCCTGCTCTGTATATCCTCACGAGATGTTTTATCCGATTTTGTTTCTCCTGGCCGAGGAAGTGTGTAAGCTAGTTTCAGAATAAAATACTATTCATTCCTGGTTTAAGGTGTTTCCACTTATGAAGTTAAAAATAAACTGTCGCAAACGAGAGGAATAATTAGCTCTTTATGTTATATTTTTTAATTAACTAGGTAGAACAAAAAATCGGTATTACCCTTTTTGTATTAATTAGGCAAAAAACTTATTTACATCCAATTAGGTTAACGGAAATAAAAACGACCAACCCACAATTAGGACAAATTTTTCATCAACTTAAATAACATTTACCTGTCTTGTCAGTTTTTCCAAACCAGGTAATTAGCAATTTATCATTGCAGAAAGGCATATATATAAAAATGTCTCAACATTGGGCGCCTCTAACATCCATGAATCTCAACCGATTTCAAAAATTTGTTGGATTCATAATCTCTGAAGTATTATCTATCGATTGCATATATCAATTTTGCCAAACGCGATCATGAAAAAACTTATTTTTGCAAGGCTATCCGAGCAGAGGCCCAACTGAGCGTCGTGCCCAAAATAATAATGATTTTTCAACCCCCGAATACGTGGGGGTGAACAATTGTTACCTCCTAGAGCTTAAGATAATCCCATAAGAACTCCGTACTTTTGTAAATATAATCAGTTCATATTTTGAATTCAACGAATGAAGACTGGGTTATTTTCCTTCTTTCCGGGAATCCCTATAAAATATTGAATTACTAGGTTTAAACTTTCATCATGTAGCTGGTCATGCTTCTTTAATGTTAGTCATCTTATTAATGATAATATTAATAATAATAATTTGTTTAAGACAACTTAATCAAAATAAAAGAATCCCAATCGCCCCAAGTGGCGGCCCTTCGTGGAATATTTAAGAATAAACATAGTGTTCATCTGAAACGGCTTCACCAAATCATATGCACAAAAAAAAATACAATACAACTCTACCTTTGTCCAAAACAAATAACCTAGCATATGACTAGAATTACAATCAGCCACACACGGTGTGGGGAAAAAATTTATAAATTTAAACTGACCCAAAAGAACACAGCGGCAGGATGTCAGGAGGCCGACGCCGTGCCCAAAATAATAATAATTTTTCAACCCCCAAATACGTGGGTGTTAGTCTAGAATAAGATTTTCTAAAAACAATTGTTACCTCCTAGAGCCTAAGATAAGCCTATATAAACTCCGTACTTTTGTAAATAAAATCAGTTCATATTTTGAAATCAAAAAATGAAGATTGGGTTATTTTCCTTCTCTCCGGGAATCCCTATTCAACAGTATATAGACTTGTGTGGTATGTACAATATTATTTCAAATTTTTTGAAAAAATTCGATTATTTCCCGTAATTTTTTTCCTTGTGCATTATTTGAATGCATATTTATAGCACACACAAATTTCATATTCATTCCAACGAAAATTTCAAATTTGATCAAAATCGGATAAAAAAAATATTCATGTTATGCATATAAATGTTTTGTCATAAGGCCGGAAATGGCCGCTGCTTGGTGGCGGCGCTAGTATATTCAAATGCTAGGGTAAGCGAGAACTTAAATAGGCTAGTAAAAAGCATGTGAAATGAATTTTTTAAAACTACGTTAATGCATTTGTTATCATAAATTTAAAATATATGTTTTACTGGTATATGCTATACTTAAGTCGGCGAGACGACTTAAGGTAATTAAGTCTTAATATACATATGTACGTTTCCGTTGTATTATACATATATTGATTGTTTCATTGTTATATTTTTATACCCTTGCAAAAAGCATTTCCGACCATATAAAGTATATATATTCTTGATCAGCACGACGAGACGAGTTCAAATAACAATGTCCGTCCGTCTGGATTGACGCGAACTCCTCCTAGACCGTTAGAGCTACAGAGCTGAAATTTTGCACGTAGGCTTGTATATACTGCACAGTTTGTATATCTTCAGCCGGATCGGACCACTATATCGTATAGCTCCCATACAAACGGCAAAGTCACGAACAGTGACTTTTCTTAATAACTTCGTTATTTTCTCAGCTATTGTCGTGAATTGGTGAATATTGGTCAGTCCATTACGCCTATAAACCACTGTGCAAAATTTGATCAAGATCGGATGACTATATCATATAGCTTCCATAGGAGCGATCGGTGGAAAACAGTTGATCAATATCTTCGTTATTTCCTATGCTAAGATTGTAGGCCGTTCTTTCTCAAACATTTGCCTTTTTAGATAAAACGTATTTTCCTTTGGCTATAGGTAAGGAAAGAGTTACTAAAAAAGTTGCAAGGGTATACAAACTTTGACGCGGTCAAAGTTAGCCCCGGCCCTCTGGTTTTATATATGTACATATTTCTGAAACTAATGCCGTTTGCTTTCTTAATTTTTCATGATCCAGTCCGTTTAAATCAATTTTTTAAAACTCCGTGTGTTACAGAGCCTTCCAAAATAGTTTTTTTCTAACTAATTATGTATGTACATATGTAAAAATATTGTTAATATTGTTGTACAGAACATTAGTACAAATTTTGAAATAAATACATTAAACGGGATTTTTGCAGGAATTTTTTTTTTGAAAAATGTGCCTGACGAAAACATATGGTTAGATGATCTTGCCCTATCGTGCACATCAAGACCACTTAGATAACTTAAGCAAGTAAATTAACCCGACAACTTTAGCTAGCCCTGTACTAAGTTTAATAAGCTGGGTCAGTCTTTTAAAAAAATAGATATAGATAAAAATAAATAAAAATACTTTGTTCTTACCTGTTTGGATACTTTTATCATTGAAATTAGTAAAACAATTATAAAAAATTGCTGACTAATTTTATTTTTATGGGATACGACTGATAAGTAATTCATTTTAAATATATTTTGTGTACCATATCTGAAATGGAAAAGAACACAATATTTCATTTAATGAATAATTATACACATTAATTAATTAATTAATTAAACAGTTTTATACCCTTGCAGAGGGTATTATAAAATTGGTCAATATATTTTCAAAATACGTTCAAAAGGACGGACGGACAGATGGACATGGCTAGTTCGCTCGTATATTGATCATATATACTTTATGGGGTCAGATAAGTATCCTAGAGTGCTCGTGTGCTTGTAGAGTGAGCGAGATAGCATTTGCTATGAGACGAATTTAATAGACATTTTTTAAATTTAAAATATTTATATCACCTGGTGCATGGTATACCGAAGTCGGCGAAACGACTTGCTTACTTCATTGTCTATGTTTAAGAACATCAAGGAAAAATTATGATGCTGAGTCCCCAAAGCGTATACGAGAAGGGTCTAATGTTTGGTAACATATAAAAAAAAAAAATTGCAACAAAACCCAAGTCAATCCGCAATTAATGCAGAAAACTTGAAAACAGTAGCCAATATGCATAGTCAAGTCGGTAACCAGTTTTTTCAAACCTCTTGAAATATCTCGATTTAATGTTACGGAGATTATATAGACTACGTGTGAACCAGACCGGCGTAGTGGAGGAGGTAGACACATTCACATTCAAGGAACGCATTTATTAATTAGATAATTAAGAGCACAGTAGAAAAAATTAACTGCACAATCTGTGTCACATCACTCAAAAAGAAATGACCAATCAAAAGAGGAAATAAAGTTGTTAAGAAGACTAAAATTTGTTTTATGAAAACATCTATGACGAAAAACTGAGATGTTATTAAATGAATTTGTAACGGAATTGTAAGAAATAATAACTTCAATGGTAGGGTGATAAGGATCTTCAAACTTTACAAGGGGCTATTTGTGAGATACAGATATAACAGTGGGATCCGAGACAAAAACAAGAGCAAGGATTCTTTTAGAAGAGTTAAGTAAAGAATTAGGAAGGAGTGATTATCATCGACCAGCCAAGAAATAGTAGGCAAGTTAAATTCACCTAAGACTGCTACCGATTGCTTTATCTGTACAATTGTAGAGATATGAAACAGATATTCACTTCTTTTGTGGTACTCTGAATTCGCTCCTTGATAAATGTGTGCTTGGTAGGCAGGAGCGGCTTCATAAACCTCCCTGGTTCTCTCGAGAGTTATCCAATTTTAAAAATGTGAAGACTCGATATTATAAGAAGTTTCAAAAACACGTCGTTCATCAGAATACGCTCTGTATACATTCGGATCGTTCAAAATTCATAATGTGACCCTAAACAATTTTATAATTTCGTTAATTCTAAACGTAAGACCTCTGTGCTCCCAATTTTTTTGTCCTTTCAAAATAAATTAAGTAAGTAAGTCGTCTTGACGACTTAGGTATACCATACACCAGTAAAACAAATATTTCAAATTTATAATAACAAATGCATTTACGTTTTTTTTTTTTTCAAAAATTCTGATTACATTACTTTTTACTAGCATATCTCAATGTCTCGTTCACGCAAGCTTACGTGCACCCTAGCGCCACCACCAGCCAACGTCCAACTGGAAAAATGTTTATATGCATAACTTGGCTATCTTTAGTCTGATTTTGATCAAATTTGGCATTTTGCTGGGTATTAGTCATATCAAATTCAAGTGTGCCAAATTTGATTACAAAGATAGAAAATTACGTGAGATAATCGAGTTTTTCCAAATTACGGGGGCCGAAAGGGGCGTGGAAAAATCTCTGCATAAACAAAATATACGCATTTATTACGCAAATTTGGTGTCTCTATCTATAATAGTCTATAAGAAAAACGGTTTTGTTTCAATTGCTGGTGCGGAGGGGGCGTGGCAAAAATTTGAAATATACTTGACCACCATAGGTAATACACTAGTGTACATACCAAATTTGGTAACTCTAGCTCTTATAGTCTCCGAGATCTACGTGTTCATACGGACGGACGGACGGACATGCCTAGATCGACTCGACTATTGATCCTGATCAAGAATGTATATACTTTATGGAGTCGGAGGAAAAGCTTTCTTCTGCATGTTACATTTTGGCGACTTTAATATACAGCCAATTGTCGATATGTTTGCGAGTTTTTTCAAAACATCTTATTCCTTAATGGAATATCGAGCAGGTCCGTATCCTTATCATTTAAAAAAGGCTAATTGTATTTTTAATCCAGTAATTGATGAAAGTTCTCTTCTTAGTCAACTTAAACTGGTTAAACCAGTTTATTCTCCGGGGCCAGATGGTCCACCTGGATGTGTGCTCAGGTTCAGTTCAAACGCATTATGTAAACCCATTTTAAAATTGTTTTTATTGTCTGTCGAATCTTCCTTTTTTCCATCTATTTGGAAGGAGTCGTATTTCATTCCTCTGCATAAAAATGGCAAAAAGTCCGAAGCCTCTAACTGTAGAGGTATTTAAAAATTGTCCGATATTCCGAAAGCTTTTGAAAAAATTATAACTTCGCAATTGCAACATTTTTGCAGCTCTATTATTTCGCCATCCCAACATGGGTTTGTGAAACGTAGATCTACATGCACTAACCTTTTAGAATTTACCTCTATAATCATCAAGGGGTTCAAAAATGCTAAACAAACTGATGTCATATTCACTGACATCAGTAAAGCCTTTGATTCTGTTAATCATACTCTATTACTTTTCCTTTCTTGGGCTCGAGAATATTTTACAAACAGAAAACAGAAGGTACTTTTCAAGTCATATTTTTCCTATTCCATTCCTGTGACATCTGGTGTACCTCAAGGTAGTCATCTTGACCCCTGCCTTTCACATTATTTATTAACAATCTTCCATCAGTAATTATTCATTCGCGTGTGCTTATGTACGCTGACGATGTTTCTCTTACTTATAAAGAAACAGATTCATTTTGTCGGCTATAAGCTGATCTTAAACATTCTCTTTGTCCTGGTGTCGTAGGGGCCACTTGAACGTACTGCGCATAGTATCGTCAACGTCCGCTAAACAAGGTGTAATTTATTAACGTGACACCAATCACAGAACGCATCGAGATCTGATTGCAAAGTACTGTTGGAAAGAAGGATCATTATATGAATAACAAATCTTAACGTCATCCGCAAACATGAGCACGCGTGAATGAGCCAAGGCCAAAGGCAAATGATTTATAAACAAGGTAAATAACAGTGGGGCCAGATAACTGCCTTGGGGGACACCTGACGTAACTCGAACAGTTTTAGATATCGAGGAACGAAAACACACCTTTTGGGTTCTGCCAATAAGATACGACTTTAACCAAGCCAATAGATTCGGGGAAAAACCCATGATGTTAAGTTTCATGAGAAGCATGGAATGATCAACCGTATCGAAAGCCTTACTAAAGTCAGTATAAATAACATCAGTTTGACACTTTTTACGGAAGCCATGGTGTACAAGGCTAGTCAATTCTAAAAGGTTGGTAAGCGACGAACGACCTTTCATGAAGCCATGCTGACAAGGAGAAATAGTGGATCTGGATAGGTGTTGAAGGGAAGACGTAATCACTTTCTCAAACAGCTTAGGTATTACCGAAAGTTTGGCAATGCCACGGTAGTTAGAAATATCTGATTTGCTACCCTTTTAAAAAAGCGGAATAATAAAAGACTCCTTCCAAATATCAGGAAAGCTACAAGTCTCACTCGATATAAAGAATAACCGAGATAAAGGCTTACATAGGGAAATCGAACACATTTTAAGGATGCAACTAGGTATATTATCAGGCCCGGGTACGAAGGAAGACGTCATAGATGACAAGCTAGAGATAATACAGTCTTCAGTAATACTAGGAAAAAACATACAACTGAAATGTGGGATTGAGAAGTGATAGGGTGTGGGATACGAAACAGTAGTAGAATAAGTCGACTGAAAGAATTTAGCAAAAAGATCTGCAATATCTGAATCATTATTACCAGTCTGGTCATTAAGTCTGAAGGTGGAAGGTAGCAAAATTTTGTTCCTGACTGTTCCTTGTCATGTCGCTTAGACTTAACTTCAATTAAATTTAAGTTTTCTAACTTGCTTAACATATGTACATACATCCATATGTACGAACATATGAAGGTAAATTTTATTTGCTGCAAGTTTTGCAATATTAGACGAACACGTGATCGTAACAAATAGTACTTAGTAGCAGTAGTAAAAACTTTAGAACTATGTAAATGAGTTTGAGCGTCCAAGACTATGAAGGTATTAAGTATGTAGTATTTATAATTGCATGAATATCATCGGGAAAAATCATAGTTGGATTAAATATCCACATACATTTACATGTGTATGCAAAACAAAAACAAACTGGGCTTTCATATAGCGTATGTATGTACAAGTTAACAAACAATTCAACGAACTGCCTCCGCACTAAGTCTTAGAACAATCTGTGCAGCTGCAACTTCGATGTGACGAATTCCATATAAACATAAATATGCTGACACAGCGTCTGAACAAGAGCCTATAGCATCACCATACGCCTTACATATTTACTCCTTATGTATTTAGCTTTAGATTCATATTCCTATTTATGTACTTAGGTTTAGTTCTCTTTTATTTTCTTCAACATATTCAGTTTTTGTATAACCCTTTAACAATAAAGAAGCATAACTCCGGCACTTAGCCGTAACACAAATTATAATCTCTAATATATTGCTGATCCACAAGAACGGTGATTCAGATACCTAATCGTATCTCATCCTAATCAACATAAATAAATCCATAAGCTGGATCCCACCAACGGCAACCCCTAACAGGAACCAGTGGACTTATCCAACATCTTAACTGGCGCCCAACCGGAATTGGATTACCCTCTAAGAATCCACACCCTACCAACATGTAAGTGACTGTTCGGAAAAAATAAAGACAATTATAATATATAAATTTAAAACCAAACAAATATAAAAATAATAATAAAACCAGAGGGCCGGGGCTAACTTCGACCGCGTCAAAGTTTGTATACCCTTGCAAGTTTTTTAGTATCTCTTTTATCTAAACTAACTGTTTTATCTAAAAAGGGTAATGTTTGCGAAAGAACGGCCTTCAATCTTAGCATAGGATATAACGAACTTTCTGATGAAAGTCACTGTTTACAATAAACTTACTTATATTGAATTTCACGACAATAGCTTAAAAAGTAACGAAGTTATTGAGAAAAGTCACTGTTCGTGACTTTGCCGTTTGTATGGGAGCTATATGATATAGTCACCCGATCTTGATCAACTTTGGCGCAATTATTTATAAGAACACAAAACTGACCAACACCAACTTTTATGACAATTGCTGATAAAATAACGAAGTTATGGAGAAAAGTCACTGTTCGTGACTTTGACGTTTGTATGGGAGCTATATGATATAGTGGTCCGATCCGGCTGAATCTGAGATATACAAACCCTGCAGTATATACAAGCCTAAATGCAAAATTTCAGCTCTGTAGCTCTAACGGTCTAGGAGGAGTTCGCATCGATCCAGACGGACGGACAGACGGACGGACGGACGGACGGACATGGCTATTTGAACTCGTCTCGTCATGCTGATCAAGAATATATATACTTTATATGGTCTGAGATGCTTCGTTCTATGCGTTGCACACTTCTGACCAAAATTAATATACCCTTTTTGCAAGGGTATAAAAATAATAAAGATCTTGTGACTAATTTGCATTGAATTTATTTGCATTGAATTTATTTGCATTGAATTTAATTGTGAGTTTGAATGTGTGCGGTTATATTGTTAGATTGAATTCGCTAAGACACTGTGTTCAACAACTGCCAACTGAGTTGGTCCTATAGGGACATTAAAAAAGAATCTGATAGCGACGAAGATATTATAGTACAATCTAGGCCTCAAGCACTCGATCAAACAGATATGGATCCACAAACGTTAAAAGTTATAATAGAAAGCGCAGTCAGCACCGCGCTTAACGCACAAGAACAACGCATAAGAGGCGAGATACACGCCGAACTCGAACATCTGAAAAACCAAGTGAACTCCTTTAGAATTGAAGCGCCCCAAGAACAGGTGTACGAAAGCGTAACAATTGACCCCAGCATTAGATGTGAGGTTAGACTCGACGCTGCGAAATCGGTGCCGAATTTTAATGGTGACCATGAAGAATATGTGTCTTGGAGACAATCAGCCATAGAGGCATATCAAGCCTACAAGGGATACTATGGGAGTGAAACACAGGCACTGGCTCGCGAGGCTTAGAATAGCATAGAAAGGATCATGTTCGCTGCTACGTATGCTAAAGCAATTCAAGATAGGAGCCACCCAGGGGAAAATAACAAGCAAGGGAATAGCTCAATGCCCAGACAGGGAAAACATTTTGAGAAAAACCCCCATTTTACAGGAAAACAAGTCCAAAACAGACCCCAACAGGGTGAGCAGGGACCAACATCAAACAGTAAACAAATTCGAGCCCAAGACCAAGCACAACCAATGGATGTTGATCCATCAGTTTCCAAACTGAGACAGCAGACTGCTTGGGGTAAAACCCGCGGTAGCGCCACTTACGGCGAATCTCAAAAGAGACAGAAAGCATCAGAGCGTATGACTGGACAGAGTCGCCAGAATGTTAACAACATTTCTCAAAAAGACTCGGCCCAAGACCAACAATACGCGCGTATCGCAGAGTCCGCCGTCGCAGAGGCTAGCGATGAGAACGACTCCATACCGGACAATGATTTGCTAAATTTTTTAGAGAACGCTCCCAACTGCCGTTCGTCGAGCGACAGTTGGCTGGTAGAACACTAAAAATTCTAATCGACACTGGGGCGGCAAAGAATTATATAAAACCCGTAAAGAAGTTAAGAAACATAAAACTTGTCGACACCCCATTTACTGTGAACTCCATACATGGGTCCAGTAAAATTAAAAAAAAATGCTTCATGAGAATTTTCGGAAAGAATGCCCCGTTTTTCATTTTAGATACCCTTGATACTTTTGATGCCATAATAGGCTTCGATTTGCTAACGCAACCAGGGGTAACCCTAAACTTACACAGCGGTAGTATTACATATGGCAGTACGGCGGAAGCACTGCAATACCATACTTGCGATAGCGTTAATTTCACACGCATTGATGACATAATAGTTCCTGATAGCGTAAGAGAGGAATTTAAAAAGGTAATACTGAACAGGATCGGCGCATTTTCGACCTCTAACGAGCCATATAACACTTCAGTTATTGCCACAATTCACACAATAGACAACCAAGAAGTGTACTCCAGGTCTTACCCATATCCTATGGGTGTAGCCGATTTTGTTAATAACGAAATCGCTCAATTGTTAAAAGACGGCATTATAAGACCATCTCGGTCTGCGTACAATAGTCCTGCATGGGTTGTTGACAAAAAATCCTTGGACTCAAACGGTAACAAAAACAAACGACTCGTTATTGACTTTCGAAAGTTAAACGAGCGAACCATTGCCGACTGGTACCCAATGCCAAGCATTCCAATGATTCTAGCGAATCTTGGAAAGGCAAAATTTTTCACGACTTTGGACTTAAAATCTGGATACCATTAAATTTATCTAGCTGAAAAGGATCGCGCGAAAACGTCGTTCTCAGTAAACGGAGGGAAATACGAATTCTGTCGCTTACCCTTTGGTTTGAAAAATGCCGGAAGCATATTTCAGAGAGCAATCGATGATGTTCTAAGGGAATAAATCGGGAAAATATGCTACGTCAACGTAGATAACGTGTTAATATTTTCTGAAAATGAAGCCGAGCATGTCAAACACATTGACACTGTGCTCCAGCTGCTTTGCAACGCTAACATGAGAGTGTCGAAAGAAAAGACAAAATTTTTTAAAGAAAGCGTCGTCTCCAGTGACGGAACAAGAACTGACCCCGAAAAGGTCAAGGCAATTCAGGAGTATCCCGAGCCAAAGAGCCTCTATGCACTAAGATCGTTTTGGGCCTTGATAGTTATTACAGGGCGTTTATTAAGGATTTTGCATCAATCGCAAGACCTTTAACCGACATACTGAAAGGCGAAAATGGCATAGTAGGCAAGCACATGTCCAAAAAGGTCCCAATCGACTTTGATGAATTGCAACGTCACACCTTTGACCGCTTAAGAAACATTCTGGCATCCGAGGATGTCATACTCATGTACCCGATCTTTCAAAAACCTTTCGACCTCACAACCGACGCTTCTGCCGACGGGATTGGAGCAGTGTTGTCCCAGGGCGGGAGGCCAATAACAATGATATCCCGAAAATTAAAGCAAAGTGAATCACTTTACGCCACTAATGAAAGGGAATTGTTGGCAATCGTGTGGGCTCTTGGAAAACTACAGAACTACCTGTATGGAACCAGAGAGCTGCACATTTTTACAGATCACCAACCGCTCACATTTTCCGTGTCACAAAAGAACACAAATGCGAGAATTAAAAAGTGGATGGCTTTTATTGAAGAACGTAACGCTCGAATTCATTACAAGCCGAGGAAAGAAAACCTAGTGGCAGATGCCTTATCAAGGCAAAATGTAAATGCCCTACAAGATGAAATTCAATCATGTGCTGCCACCGTCCACAGTGAGCTTTCCTTGACCTACACAATCGAGACAACAGACAAGCCTGTTAATCTCTTTAGAAACCAAGTAATCCTGGAAGAGGCGCGCTACAACTTGCATCGGAGACTAATTCTATTCGGCAGCAAAACTCGCTATGTGATACAATTCACAGACAAGAACGATATCCTTGCATCCGTAAATCTTGTAGTGAACCGTGATGTTGTAAATGCATTCCATTGCGATCTTCCTACATTAGGCGCCTTTCAACATGAATTAGTGCGACTTTTCCCGATAACAAAGTTTTGGCATTGCACTATGGGCGATTAGTTGATTTTGGCGGCATAAAGTCCACACATAGAGCTAGGCGCTTAATTTTTTTTTTAAGTGTTACTAATATTCTAGTTTGATTTCGGATTTTTTTTTTAGTCAATTTGACCACGCCTTTATTTTCCGCCCCTTTATAACCCCGGCACCTGTACAAAAATTCAATTTTTATTATAAAGCAAAGCATAAAAATAGAAAAAATCAAAAAGTTAATAATCTTCTTCATCCAAAACAAAAGAATTCTCATGTTTGTCATCGCTTTCGTTGTCTGATTCGGTGTCTTCATCATTTCCAAAATTGTATGAACTCAGCTCTGATGTTGGAGACTCTAAAAGGTTTATAACTTCTATTGGAAGCGGTTTCTTTTTCAAATTTTGCAGCCTCTTATTTATATAGTAGCTTGATATTAATGGATCAGATGAGTCCATGGCTCTATTAAAAACGTCAGCCATATTACTTAATCTAGAATTTTTTCTGGCATGAGAACGTCGGTCCATTTTATAATGTTTGTTACGAGCTCTGATGCATTTTCACCCAAACATCCAACTGGAACTATACACAAATTTATAATGTCTGCTCCGTGAACTAATATTTTATGTACAGTTGGAGACATTGGGTACCACGGATATGTTTTCATATATAGATTAAAAGTGTCTTTACAAAATTGTCGGTACTTTTTTGGGCTGATCGAGAATTCACACGATATTGCTATTAATATATAGTAAAAATTATTCAAAATGACCTCATCAAACAATGTTATGGATGCAAACAGTTTTGTATTTCCAAAGATTCGTCTCGCCGTGTTACCATCATTGCTGTTACCACTTCCGTTCTGTTTTGGTATGCTAATATGCAAACCCATTACCTTCCATACTGTTTGCTGAATTTCCTTCTTTCTTATCATCATTTTATTTTTATCATCGCCTCTGATATGCCAGGTCTTTATATCCATACGGTACGATATATTCAAGACGAATTCCATAAATCGAATCCATGCATGTAATGGACTTACGCCGTATTTTAAAGAGCCAGGCTGAGGTTGAAAGGTTTCAGAATTAAAATCTGTGATTTCGATAAGTTTTTTGGGATTTACGGCACAGATTGGGCAACATTGATTGGATTTTGTACCAGTTATGACGTTTAATACCTTTCCATCAATTAATGACATATATGTTTTAAAATCCACAGAAATATTTTTAGGTTGCCATTTGAACTTTTCCAATTTCGCTACTTGCATATCTAAATTTTCTTTTTCGCATAAGATTTTTGTGGAGCTCTCTTTCGCGTATTCAATTTTTAAAGGCCTGCAAAACCTTATTGACTGTGGGCTTCTATTTAACCATATTACGCGATTTAAAGAATCAATTAGACGTATTGGTATGACAGTGGATACGAACAGCGATTGATCTAAGAAATCAGGTTCATCTGAATCAAATTTTTGTTTATATGAACTTTGACCCGTCGATCCATCAAACCCATAGCTAATAATAAGGGTGCAGTCCGTTACATTTTTCATTTTCTCTAAAACATCATTTTGTAAAGTCAATATTCGTTCAGCTGTATGGTTTAGCAAATCCTGCAGAGAAACCTTTGCCAAAGTTTCGGAAATACTAATTCCTGGCGGTCTGCATTGCAATTTTGTAGATCTTATTAAGTCGTACCCGGGACATATATTGCAGCCGTGCGCCTTGTTGAGTTGTGTAAAACTGATATATTGCTGCTTTGTTAAATTATTCTCCAATAAAAAAGCTAATGCTTCAATATTAGAAATGCGATCTGGTCCCGCTTGATTTGTTATTTCGGGATTTACAACATTTTCCTCAGTCATTACATTTTGCAATATGCCAACCAATTTATTTTCATTACTTTTACGGGCAGACGCAGAGGCGGCATGCAAAAGTAATGCAGTAGAGCAGTCATTTTGAACGGCAACTTCTGATGCCATTTGCCTTCGTAGTCTAGGCCCGGCCTTGGCATATCCTACTTTTGGACGACCCATCTTCGATGGTGATGGCTTAGCAGTATCCTCCACTTCAATTTTTATTTCCATACATTTTGCAAACCATTCTGTGTGAATTGACTTGAATCGCTCAAGATTTCGATTGTATTTGCGCAAGTATCGTTTTATATAATATTCAAAATTAGTCACTTTTGCCTTAATTTGCTGTATGTTTGATTTGCTCAAATTATCTTCATTTATTTCTTCCATTATGTACGCTGCGACAGCATCAGCATTGCGATTGTTGTTGTTCCAAATATCAACAAGCGTGTTGTTGTTGAACGTAAAGGAAACTTCAAGTGCAATTTTTTTTAAAAGGAATGAGCAAAAAAAATGATTACTACAATAAACTAGACACATCCGTTAGTAACTTGCCATTTTTAGTTGCATGTTTTGATATGCAATTTTCAAGAAATACTCCACGGAACACAATTAAAATTGTTAGATTTTCGCTAAAAATACAATCAACAATAACACTGGACATTAAAAACACCACGAACATTTATACACATTTAGCGTAAATAAAAGATTCTAAATACCTTGAGCTTTGCTATTCATATTACACTTATTTATTTAAACGAAACCAATAATGATTTAAGCACTTTCAACAGCATGAAATTTTTCGCGCCAATTTATATAATTGCGAGCTTCAACAGATCAGGTGGTTTGAAGGGCTGCCACAAAAAGAGAGTTGCCACCCCATAAAAAAAAAATTGTTTTTCAGCTAACTGAAGTGTTTACTATTAATAAAAAATAACATTTTCTTAATATTTCACCATAAATTTTATGACTTTATGCCGCCCATTATGAAAAATCGCCCACAGTGCATTGCAAGAATATGGTAACTGATATAACCAACAAAGATGATCAACTTCAGATTCAAACAAATACTTCGGGAGTATTACTTCCGAAAATGGCGAAATTAACCAATAAAATCGGCTTAAATTGCAAAGTCTGCACTACAGCTAAGTACGACCGTCACCCAAAAAAACAAGAACTTGGGCACCCATTCCGCCTTATCCCGGCGAAATGCTGCATATTAATATATTCTCCACTGACCACAAGCTATTCCTGACCTGCGTGGACAAGTTTTCCAAATTTGCTGTTGTACAACTCTTGTTATCCCGAGCAATAACGGATATTACTACCCCCATATTGCAATTACTCAATATTTTTCCAAAAATAAAAACAATTTATTGTAACAACGAAGCATCATTTAATTCAGAGACGATTACTTCGATGTTAAAAAATCAATTCGAAATAGACGTAGTAATCGCACCTCGACTGCATAGTGGACAAGTGGAACGATTCCCCAGTACATTGCTAGAGATAGCCAGATGCATGAAAATTGATAAACAACTTAATGATACGACCCAGATCATAGTAAGAGCAGCAATAGAATATAATAAAACAATTCATTCGGTTACAGAAGAAAAGCCAATAGACGCTATCCATGCACAACACACTGATTTGCGGGAAAATATTAAAGATAGAAAAAACAAAGCCCAACACGATCAACTCAACAGATTAAAGGTTATTAAAATCAAACCGAACTGGACCTTATTTTTCTGAAAGTACATGTATTGAATAGCAAAACCCTATTCGTGTTTTTCAAAGTTAGCTCGTTTTTTTTTTTATAGCGAGTTGAAATTTTTCATTTTGGGGGTATTTTTTAGTTTGTCATATGAGCTTAATATGACTTATATATCGATTTCTTCTTCATGTATACGACCTAATTCATCCTCATTTATTGTAGAAATATTGTTAATGGTTAAATAAATTCATTTTATGAATGTTATATAATAGAAAATGACTTTTACTGCTACAGTTCTAAAAAAAATTACAACTAAGCCATTTTTTAGGGTAGTTTTGGAAGTATTTTTAATTTATAACTATTTTTTGTGAGAATAATATCAATTTAAAAGAAATGAAGTAAGTAAGTCGTCTCGCCGACTTAGGTATACCATACACCTGTAAAGCAAATACTTCAAATTTATTAAACAAATGCATTTTCACATGCTTTTTATTACAAGAATATCTCAGTATCTCGCACCAGCCAACGGTCAACTCCGGCCTTATGGAAAAACGTTTATATGCATAACTTGGCCATTTTTAGTACGATTTTGATCAAATTTGGTATTTTGCTGGGTATTAGTATCAAATTCAAGTGTGCTAAATTTGATTACGAAAGGTAGAAAATTACGTGAGATAATCGAGTTTTCACAAATTACTGGGGCGGAAAGGGGCGTGGCAAAATCGTTGCATATACAGTATATGCGCATTTATTAAGCAAATACACATATCAAATTTGGTGTCTCTAGCTATTATAGTCTTTAAGAAAATCAAATTTGTTTAAATTTCGTGGGCGGAGGGGGGCGTGGCAAATTTTTTTTGCAACAAATTTGTGCGCGCTTACTAAAGGATTAATCATACCAAATTTGATGTCTTTAGCTATTATAGTCTTTAAGAAAATCAAATTTGTTTAAATTCCGTGGGCGGAGGGGGGCGTGGCAAAAATTTGAAATAAACTTGACCACCGTAGGTTATACACGAGTCTACGTACCAAATTTGGTGACTCTAGCTCTTATAGTCTCTGAGATCTACGTGTTCATACGGACAGACGGACGGACATGTCTATATCGACTCGGCTGTTGATCCCGATCAAGAATATGTATACTTTATGGGGTCGGAAAAGCTTCCTTCTGCCTGTTACATACATTTTGGCGACTTTAATATACCATTTCACCCTATGGTTGTATGGTATAAAAAAAACGAGCTAACTTTGAAAAACCCAAATAGGGTTTTGATATTCAATACATGTACTTTCAGAAAAATAAGGTCCGGTTCGGATTGATTTTTGATGTTGCACAGTGTAATAAACCCAGCCATTTTTGATCAAGAAGATTTAAAATCTATTTTTACCGAACAGTTCACAACAGTCTCCATAGTTAATTTAATGGCTGTGTCCAACATTAAAATATTTTAGTCCGATAGTACCCTACATATAATTATAGACCTAGAATTAAACTTTTATGTAAGAAGGTCATTATTTTCCCTGTGATACATGGGGACACCATACTACAGATACACGACAACATAGTGGCAGAATGCGACGACGGAGTGAAGGCGGTCACAGAATGCGTTACCAACAATCACGCAACATTTTGCAAACTGGCTAAGCATGAGACATGCGCTCGCGGACTACATTCAGGGCAATCTGCTATATGTCGCACGCAGCCCAGTCACCTGGAGCCCATTACAAGAGTTGACGAGGGGATAATTATTGTCAACACGCGTGCGAGTATCAGCGTAGATGATGGCCCTACGTTACACGCCAACGGAACCGATCTTATAACGTTCGAGAAAAGCGCTACGATAAACGGGACCATGTACCTCAACCACAACAAGGTCGTAAGCAAGGGTCCTGGCATCCCAGCTTCCGCTTTGCTACATATAACGGGACACGATCATGTGTTAAGTCTACCTCTGCTATAGCGAATGAATGAACTCAACCTAAACGCCATCCAGGAGTTGAATGATGATATGATATCCAACGGATCGCCCAACGTTTGGTTCGCAACCCCTAACAGGAACCAGTGGACTTATCCAACATCTTAACTTACATACGTACGTTTGTTTTGGTTTTGCACATTTTTGCTCGAACGAGTAAGGAATGTACAGGACCACATTTTAATATGTATGTATGTATGTACATATATAATTGTACATATATATATATATATAATCTAGTATGTATGTATAAATATATGCATATATATATGTACATATGTATGTATGCACATTAATCGCGTATGCATACATACATATGTATGTACATATATTGAAACAAAGGATTCCCGCTGGATTTATCTGAAAATCTACTATACACATCGAAAGCCATACACTTTCTTGTATGAATGTAGCCGTCAGAAATTAACATGTTACGTACAAATGAAGAACAAACCCTTGATTGTAGATTACCAAGAACGAACATGCAAAACACTTCGAAGTTTAAAGTTTGTTTTTGTAGTTTTGGTCTTAACTTTGATGCAAATCAAAATGCTATCGATAATTTGATATCGAAAGACTATAATGTTGGTTCCTTACAATATCGAATCAACTGATTTGTTTTATCTCGTACAAACAATGTTTTTTTTCACCTTTTTCCACAAGGCACATTAGCACAGTGCTGATGGGTAAAATCAATGAATTTACTGCAAAACAGCAAATAATTTCGTCCGACAGTAGGATGATTAGGCAATTTTAGACCAATGAAAATAGAAGCTGCTAAAGCTAGACCCAACAAACTTATTCTATTTACCCGTATTGAATGCCATGCTCTTTTTCGTCATAGTAATTTAAATAACGTATTATTATGGACGATCTATTTAAATTTTTTAAATTAATTTCGAGTTTATATGTACACTTTGATAGCCATAACCAACGAGAACATTCAGTAATAGCGAATATGGCATAGAGATTAGCTTATCTGTTATTATATATTTTTTTATCTACTTATTTAGAGCTAAGTTAAGGATTTGTTTTTGGCTACAACAACATTATCATTAAAATAGATTAGTATATGTTGGGATGAGAACTGGTATACCTTCAGTCTGGTTGGGATTTTTTTGTATGTACAGTGGTGGTCAGCGGGTTAGCCCCTTTTTTTAACTTTGAATTTGATTTTCTCCGTAGATGTGGAGATTGGGTCTTTTTTGATTTGTCGGTATAAGATTATAAGACAGCTGCTTGAATGATTGAAAAATCAATTTTCAAAATGAAATGACTGTATTGAATGACTTTGAAAATCGTCTTTAAGTGAATGTGTGAGCTGAAGTAGAACTCAGTCACATAAATTAAAACGAATGAATTGAATTGAATGATTTAGAATGTAAGACTATGAGATGCTATGATTACAATCCCAATTTTAATTTTAGTAATTAGTATTTATTTATATTGTATAATTTTAAAATATATGTAATTACTATATGATCTAACTAGAATACTGTTTTCATCAGGTGAATTTATATTTCATCGACTATACATATGATGAATTAGCGAATAATATTTTAATACCCTTGCAAAGAAAGGTGTATTAATTTTGGTCAGAAGTGTGCAACGCGAAGAAGGAAGCATCTCCGACCACATAAAGTAATTATATTCTAGATCAGCACGACGGGACGAGTTCAAATAGCCATGTCCGTCTGTCCATCGGTCCGTCCGTCGGTCTGAATCAAGGCCCACTTCTCCTAGATCGTTAGAGTTACATTGTGCATCTAGGCTTGTATATACAGCACAGTTTGTATATTTTGGATTCAGCCGGATCATAGCACTATATTATATAGCTCCCATACATACGGCAACAGTTGCTTTTCTGAATGGCTTCGTTGTTTTCTGAGCTATTGTAGTGAAATTTAATATTGCTGAGTTTACATATAAAAGACAGTGCCTAATTTGGTCAAGATCGGGTAACTATATTATATAGCTCCCATTGAAACGATTGGTCGATAACAGTGACATATGTCAATTAAACATTTGTCAGTTTTATATATCTGTTAATGAAAAAATTAAATATCAAAGAAGCTAACTTCGGCAATGCCGAAGTTTATATACCCTTGCAGTCCTTGGCAATAATTTTTTTCCATTTTGAAATTTCTTTCTCTGCAACTCAATTCATCAACACACAAACAAAACATTCAAATTATTACTCTTTTTACTCCAAATTTTTTTTTCTTACATCATTCACTAAGCAAAGCACAACACGCTTACACATACAGTTCGTGTAACGCTGCGTCTGTGTGTGTGTATGCATGTGCTCTGTTTGATTTGCTGATGACGTAGTAGGCAGCAAGCAGCGCTGCCGGCAGCGCTTGAACCGATTTGTATTGACTGTAACTCGTGTTCTATTTATCCGATCAAATTCAAATTTTGGGATCTGAGATTTTATATCAAATTCTATTATATTAGTAAATTTCATAGGGATACTCCAATTTTTGCAAAAATGTTTGTTTGAGAGCAAAAGAGTCCGATCCTGACAATTTTCATACTTTATCTCACCCGGGTAATAAAAAGACCCCAAAAAAAATTTCAACCCGATAGCTCTTAAGATGGCTGAGTGAAACGCGTACGCACCGACGGACAGAAGGTCAGACGGACATGGCTATATCGATCCGTTTCTCATGCTGATCAAGATTATCTATACTTTCTGTGCGTTACAAACATTTAACCAATTTAATAATACTCTCTGCAAGGGTATAAAAACAGTGACTTTGATCAATAACTTCGTTCTTTCGCAGACATTAGACTTTTTAGATAAATCGTTTTTCCACTTTGACGGCTAAGGGTAAAAAAAGAGTAACGAAAAACTTGGTATACAAACCTTAACGCGGTCGAATATAGCCCTGGCCTTCTGGTATTATATGGGGTAGGCTTATTGTGTTTTCTGGCATTGTGGCAATTAGGAAATCCTTTTTAATTAGATATCCCAAGACTGGTCCCAAAATGTCCAATCCAAAACCACACACTCAATTTTTTTGGTGTATTAAATTTTTAAATTTTATTTCATAATTCCTACATATTTGATAATATCATTGGTTTAGAAAGTCCCAATGAAATTTTCCAATTGTCTTATGAGCAACGTGTTCATTTCGAATGATTCGAGTGGTTTAGTACTTTTAGATGCTTTGTCGCTCAACGTACGTATTTGATATGTAATATTAAAGTCGCCAAAATGTATGTATGTAACAGGCAGTAAGAAGCCCGACCATTAAGTATATATATTGGTGATCAGCATCAACAGCCGAGTCGATCTAGCCATGTCCGTCCGTCTGTCCGTCCGTCCGTTTGTCCGTCCGTCCGTCAGTCCGTATGAACACGTAGATCTCGGAGACTGTAAGAGCTAGAGTCACCAAATTTGGTACGTATAACCTACGGTGGTCAAGTTTATTTCAAATTTTTGCCATGCCCCCTTCCGCCCACGAAATTTAAACAAATTTGATTTTCTTAAAGACTATAATAGCTAAAGACATCAAATTTGGTATGATTAATCCTTTAGTAAGCGCGCAGACATTTGTTGCTAAAAAAGGTTGCCCTCCGCCGCCGCAATTGATACAACCGATTTTCTTAAAGACTATAATAGCTAGAGACACCAAATTTGGTAAATTGAAAAAATCTCGATTATCTCACGTAATTTTCTACATTGTGCAATTAAATTTGGCACACTTGAATTTGATACTAATACCCAGCAAAATACCAAATTTGATCAAACGCTTATTACATATTAGCAAAGATTGATCAAAATAAAGCGAAAATACTAATGTAGTATATTCATACAAATAACACTGTGATAGTCGAAAAAAAAGACAATGCAAAATTCGATAGTTTCACCCTATTTCGGGTCCTGCGAATCGAACTGCATCATTAGTTTTTTAAGTTATCACGATGGTTTCATACAAAATTTTTTGCGGAAGTTTTTCATCAAAGTTGTCATTTTTTCCAAAAGGTCCTTTTTTTCATTTGCTTCTAACTGCTAAAATATTCCGTTTTTTTACAAAATTTCTTCAGCAAAGTTGCTTAGAATTGACAAAACTACAAATGTTGGGAAGACATCTAGCCAGTGAAACCGTCCGTTCCCGAGCTTTAAGACAAAATGTAAAAAAAATCGAATCTTGACCCCTTTTTTTTGTATGTTTTCTTTCTCGCATTTTGCTAAAATTCGAAAAAATTCCATTCGAATCTTGACCATAATATGAGAATTTAATATGCTCAATGGCAGCAGAAGAGACACCATACCTATCTAATTTACGATTTATAATATAACCATTTAATCAAATTGAATTTTTATACCCTTGCAATAAGGGTATATTAATATTGGATAGAAGTGTGCAACGCATAGATGGATCTTTATCAAATTCGGCTTAGTCATTAACAGATATATTAAACTAACAAATGTTTAATTTGAAATCAATCGCATCAAAGTAACGAAGTTATTGACAAAAGTCACTGTTTTCGACCGATATTTCCTATGGGAGCTATATGATATAGTCACCCGATCTGGATCAAATTTGGCATAGTCGTTAGTATGTGTAAATGAAGTAAGTAAGTCGTCTCGCCGACTTAGGTATACCATACACCAATAAAACAAATATTTCAAATTTGTAATAACAAATGCATTTGCCTATTTTAAAAAAGTTCTGTTCACATGCTTTTTACAAGCATATCTTAGTATCTCGCTCACTCATGCATTTGAGAACCCTAGCGCCCCACCCGCCAACGGCCAACTCCGGCCTTGTGGAAAAACGGTTTTATGCATAACTTGGCTATTTTTTGCCCGATTTTGATCAAATTTGGTATTTTGCTGGGTATTAGTATCAAATTTAAGTGTGCCAAATTTGATTCGACAGGATAGAAAATTACGGGAGATAATCGAGTTTTTCAAAATGCCGGGGCGGAAAGGGGCGTGGCAAAATCTTTATACATACAAAATGCGCATTTACTAAGCAAATATGCATACCAAATATGGTGTCTCTAGCTGCATAAACGTTTTTTTTAATTGCGGGGGCGGAAAGGGGCGTGGCAAAAATTTAAAACAAACTCGATCACTCTACATATTACACGAGCCAAATTTGGTGGCTCTATCTCTTATAGTCTCCGAGATCTAGGCGTTCATACGGACGGACGGACGGACGGACGGACGGACAGACGGACAGACGGACATGACTATATCGACTCGGCTGTTGATACTGATCAAGAATATATATACTTTATGGGGTCGGAAAAGCTTCCTTCTGCCTGTTACATACACTTTGGCGACTTTAATATACCATTTCACCCTATGGGTGTATGGTATGAAAAGGGGTCAAGATTCGATTTTTTTTACATTTTGTCTTAAAGCTCGGGAACGGACGGTTTCACTGGCTAGATGTCTTCCCAACATTTGTAGTTTTGTCAATTGTAAGCAACTTTGCTGAAGAAATTTTGTAAAAAAACGGAATATTTTAGAAGTTAGAAGCAAATGAAAAAAAGGACCTTTTGGAAAAAATGACAACTTTGATGAAAAACTTCCGCAAAAAATTTTGTATGAAACCATCGTGATAAGTTAAAAAACTAATGATGCAGTTCGATTCGCAGGACCCGAAATAGTGTGAAACTATCGAATTTTGCCATGTCTTTTTTTTTTTTTGAAAAAAACTATCACAGTGTAATCACTCAATACAATGAGCTCAACTTGTAACACTTTTGTCGTAGCTTATTAGTATGGAAGTAAGATGCCTCAAACAAGATCGGTATATCTAGTATTTTAGGATTTAATGTATTCTCAGTTTAGCAAGATACGGCCACACTTGAAAAAAGACCACGCCGACAATAAGAACATTGTAAAACATACTATTAAGAAAATATCCAAAATAAAGCCGGATAGCTTTAAAAGCAATCAGCGATAGAAATACAGTCCATAATCAAAACAAAACCATCAAATCAAAAATGTGGCAGTGGAGCAAACACCAGCTTGGCCGCATTGATTGATTGATTTTGCAATCTAGATGAAATTTGTTACGGAAACATTGATAAAACGACAAATTCGTGCGTTCAAAGGTTTAATTTATAACAAAGTTGAAAAGGCAGAACATGAGCAGGCAATATCAAAGGAACTGGGCGAAAACGCTTTACTGCGCGTCTGTGAGTTTTTTGACATCGCCGTCGGTGTGAAAGAGACAAAAAATGATTTGGCGGCAAAAATTGTTGACGCCATATCGCTTGTCAGCACCGAAGACTCTGATGGGTCAAATGCAACAGTTCTGGAGCAGCGACTAGTTACACTGGAACAAATTCAAAATGTGGATACAGCATACGTGGACGTCAAGCGAAAAGTGTGCGAAAAGGAGACGAAGCTTATAAACAACAGACGGATACTATCAGAGGCAGATAACAACCCAACTGCAAACTCAGAGATAGACTTAACTAGTGTGCACAATGAAGTACTTATAGTTCAAAGGGAACTAGAACTTCTTCAAGCGGAAGAAGAAGCACTGGTAAGTAAGAAAAATGTTCTGAAAGCCAAGGTCGCACTAACAGATTCCCGCATGTCCGAACGATCTGAAACATCGGTGCGAAATGAGCGAACTTCAGTGTGGGTTCGTTCACAATCTGGAGAATGCCAGAATAATTTGGATGAAACCAATAATCCGAGCATGGCAACAAGGGCCATGAACCAGATGCTGGCGCGGCAAAGCCTAAATGGTAAACACTTGGAGTTCGACGGCTCATCAGCGTTGAATTGGACACACTTTATCCACGAGTTCAATGCTACGAGCAAACATTGCGGATTCTCCAAGGAGGAAGATGTTCAACGACTATCAAAACCTCTAAAGGGAGTGGCTAAGGAAAAGGTTTCTTTGCTACTAATCTCTGCAAAAGATCCGGAAAAAATCCTATCGATCTTAGATAAAGCATACGGTGGAGCCGAAAATATTGCACTAGAGTTGATGTCAAGAGCGTGCCAAGTAAAGGCAGTCAATAATATCGATAACTTCGATGAATTCAATAATGCTGTCCAAAACATAAGTTCTGCTTTGGAATACACTGATAACCGGTTAATCGACACACAACGATTACTAGCTATGATGATCGGAAAACTGTCCGAAAACTATCTTCGAGAATGGGGCGCATATCTACGAGATGCAAACGTACGCGCATCATTCTGTACATTTGACAAGCTAGCTGAGTGGGCACAAAGACAAGCAGATCTAATCCAAGATGTCTCATTCTTCAAAAAAGTAACATCAATTAACCAGCAGTCGTCATTCGCAGAGCAATTTAAAGGAAGCCAAACCCAACAACTAGAAGCAGAGGCGGTGAACCAACCAAAGCCAAAAACGAAAGCAATTTGCTTTGTTTGCAGCGAGGAAAAACACCCACTAAACAAGTGCAACGTATTCTTAAAAGCAGATATTAAAAAGAGATGGGATTTAGCTAATCGTAACAAAGCGTGTTACAGTTGCTTAAAATACCATAAAAGTCAATGCAGTGAAACAAGCCTGCAAAATTGACAATTGTGAAAAGTTTCACAATCTATTACTGCACAAGAGACCCACACAAGTAAATCTAGCTGCCACCACGAACGTCACAGGATGCGTATCTGATTCACCAAAATCTGCATTACTGAAAATGGTACCAATCACAGTACACGGCGAAAAAGGCTCGAAAGAAACGGTCGCATTCCTGGATGACGGTAGCACCTCCACAATCATGGAAATGAGCTTAGCAAGAGAAGTTGGCATAAAGGGTGACGCAAATCCATTTTGTTTTACTTGGACAGGTGGTGTCTACAGATATGAAGCAGATGCGGAATCGGCAACCATTAATATCAGTGGAAAAAACGGTCCGAAAAATTAGCTAAATGGAGTTTGGTTGGTCAACGATCTAAAAATACCAACACAACAACTTGACTATAAGAAGCTAACAGAATTTGTACCAAACAATATGGTAGACTATACGAAGTTGCAAGATAGGCAACCCATGGTATTGATAGGACAACGCCATGCTAAATTAATTACCGCACGAGCCGTTATA
Organism: Drosophila paulistorum; assembly: GCA_018152135.1. Classification (NCBI taxonomy): domain Eukaryota; kingdom Metazoa; phylum Arthropoda; class Insecta; order Diptera; family Drosophilidae; genus Drosophila; species Drosophila paulistorum. The sequence goes on along the minus strand of JAECXG010000822.1, from coordinate 12,228,514 downwards.
GATGGTAATGAGCAACGGCCAATGTTATCTAAAACTAAATTACGCTGGGTAGTGCATGGTCCGGCACAAAGCAATCTACAAGCATCACATTTTACTTGCTGTCAAATAGAAGATGTATGTCTACAACAGATGGTTAAGCAACAATTCAGTATTGAAAACTTCGGTGCCTGCACAATAAAGATCGGCAAAACAGGGTCGGTGGAAGAGCGGTTAGCAATAGCAACGGCAGAAAGCTCAATTAAACAAAAGGGTAACTTCTACGAAATTGGATTACCATGGAAATCGGATGACATAAAACTACCGGAAAGCAAGTCAATGGCTTTTCAACGACTCAAATGTCTTGAGCGTAAACTTTTGAGAGACAAGGATAATGCAGAAGCATATAAGAACGAAATAACAAAACTATTGGACAAAGGTTACGCCGTCCAATTAACAGACATTAACGTTCTCAACTCTTCAAAACTGTGGTTTTTACCACATTTTGCTGTTATCAACCCAAATAAGCCCGGCAAGGTTCGACTTGCGTTCGACGCTGCGGCTACGTGCAACGGTACGTCCCTCAATAGCAACCTGCTTACTGGTCCAGACTGGTCAACGTCTATAATAGGAATTTTGATACGATTTCGGCTACATGCAGTGGTAGTCGTAGCTGACATTCGTGAAATGTTCAATCAGGTGAGCATTACAGAATGTAATACTGCAGCACAATGCTTCCTATGGAGAGATCTTGATCAAGAAAGAGAGCCGTCAATATTTCAAATGAAAGCAATGTTGTTTGGAACTACTTGCTCACCATTTCTGGCTCAATTTGTTAAAAATTATAATGCTAACAAATTTAAAGATAAACAACCCGACGCAGCAAAAGCTATATTGGAATATCATTACGTAGATGATTATCTCGATTCCAAACCTAGTGCGTATGAAGTCATGAACATCATTAGAGCAATCACGAAAATACACTCAAAGGCTGGATTTGAATTGTGTCAATTTATATCAAACAGCGACGAAGTGATGCAATCCATTCCCAAAACTCTCAGAGCGAACAAGTCTACAGCGATGATAGGGGAGAAAATGAACGTACAACAAAAGGTACTAGGAGTATTGTGGGACGCAAAAGGTGACTTCTTCACGTACTCCACTACGGTAATGCATAAAGTTACAGATGATCTGCTTTCTGGCAAAGTTACGCCAACAAAGAGGAATGTATTGTCAGTAGTTAATTCGCTATATGACCCATTGGGGCTCATGACACCAGTGACAATTAAAGGACGAATCCTTATGCGAGATGTATGGGAGTCTGGAATCGGCTGGGATGACCAAATCAAGGGTGATCTAATAAACAAATGGCGAAATTGGATAAAGGGATTAATATCAATCGAAGGCACCAAAATTCCAAGGTGTTATAGTTCTAATCTGAGCAACACCGACCGCGTGGAAATGCACATATTTAATGACGCAAGTGCAAAAGCATATTTTTCCGTTGCATATATCAGATGCAGCTATAATAAGGAGGATAAATGTCAATTTGATGTGTCACTGATAGCATCTAAGGCAAGGGTTTCTCCAATCAAACATATAACTATTCCTAAACTGGAAACGATGTCCGCCGTACTAGGATGCCGATTGGCTGAAATGATAAGCCATGAATTACAAATCAACATAGATCAACGTTACTTTTGGACTGATTCACGAAAGGTTTTTACCTGGATTAACGCGTGACAACATATCAGACCATAAACTTCAATGGTGGTTGACAGGACCCAAATTTCTACAAAGACCAGAATCCACTTGGAATCTTCAAAAACCCATTATAGAAGAATCCGACCAAACAGGGGTCGTAATGGTACTTCAAGAGATGAAACACCCAATGAAAATACTCCTACAAAGAATTTCCGGATACAATAAATTGATTCGTTGAATAGGATCATCAGGACAACGATCAACGCTTGTGTTTGGTGTAAACGCAAAAAGGCAAAACCACAAACACCAAAAATGGGCTTTCTACCCGAAGAAAGGTTTTCACTCACAAAAAAACCATTTACAGCAACAGGCTTCGATTACTTCGGACCATTTTACACCAAAGCAGAAAGAGGAACCCGAGCCTCAAAACACCTCCGCAAACGGTACGGAGTAATATTCACATGCCTGACTACGAGAGCAATCAACGTGGAGATAGCTCACTCCCTAGGCACCGATTCCTGCATAATGGCAGTTCGAAGAACGATGGCTCGACGTGGACCTATACAAATCATCTGGTCAGACAATGGCACAAATTTTCGCGGAGCAGCACGCGAGTTACAAGAGGCCCTAGAAGACCTGGATGAGTGTGCCGTAAAAGAGTATATGGCAAGTATTAAAATAATTTGGAATTTGATTCCAGCAAATGCACCAAATTTCCGAGGTTGCTGGGAGCGACTAGTAGGCTGTTTTAAACGGGCAATTGAAGCAGTTTTAACAGTAAACGCAAATCCCAGTGATGAAACGTTGCAAACAATTTTTATGGAGGCAGAATATCTCGTCAACAGTAGACCATATATTCTGGAATCTGATGACCCTGACGACGAACTTGGTCTATGTCCAAACGATATTTGTATACCGCAAAGCTGCACAATCCATGGCCCAGGCAACTTTACTTCCAATACGATGGAAAAACGAGCTTGGAGAATCTCGCAGTACCAGATCGGCTGTTTCTGGAAAAGTTTCATTAAAGAATATCTTCCCACACTTATACATCGGGAGAAATGGCATAAAGATGTGCCAAACCTGGAGGTCGACGACATAGTTGTTATGAAAGACACCACCCCGCGCGGCGAATGGCCGCTCGGTCGGGTTATGAAAGTTTTTCCAGGTGAAGATGGAGTTGAACGCGTAGTCGAATTGAAGATGGCAAAAAACACGTATCGTCGCCCGGTCAACCGTCTATGCAAAATAGGAGTCAAGAGTAGTAAGATGCCTCAAACAAGATCGGTATATCTAGTATTTTAGGATTTAATGTATTCTCAGTTTAGCAAGATACGGCCACACTTGAAAAAAGACCACGCCGACAATAAGAACATTGTAAAACATACTGTTAAGAAAATATCCAAAATAAAGTCAATAAGCGTCTCAAAATATAAATAACAACTTTGTTGCAAGTATAAACAATTGAACATATAAGTTAATAGTTTCTTTGCTTTCAAATTTATTTATTAAGGTTAGGTTAATTTATAATTATTAGACATCGACCGCTTTCGTTTTGCGTGTAGTGCCTTTTGAGTTCTTTTTGATTCTACATTGGCACACGTTGGTGCGGGCTTCAAGCCTATCGAGCTCAAACTGCTATCAGCTGCAATATATTAGCTTTGTGAGACCAAAGCCTCGAGTGATAACTGGATATCACCTGCGAGCTGCGCAAGCTTTGTAGTCTCAAAGCTTTATATGATAACTTATACGCATTAAAATATAATTGTACACTTGAATATGTTTCCATGTATACATTGATGTATGCACAGAAACATATTCACATAAATATACAGCTAAGCATGATCATATATGTTTTTTTATACCCTTGCAGAGGGTATTATAAAATTGGTCAGATGTTTGTAACGCACAGAAGAAGACGTTTCCGACCCCATAAGATCTTAAGAGCTATCGGAATGAAATTTCATATTTGAGCTACTTTTAGCCCGGAGATGATAAAGTATGAAAATTGTCAGGATCGGACTACTATATCATATAGTTCTAGAGCAAAAATTTTTGCAAAAATTGGAGTATCCCCATGAAATTCACCAATATAATAGAATTTGATATAAAATCTCAGATTCCAAAATTTGAAATTGATCGGATAAATAGAACACAAGTTACAGACAGTACAAATCGGCTTAAGCGCTGACGGCAGCTACTACGTCATCAGCAAATCAAACAGAGCACATGCATACACACACACAGACGCAGCGTTACACGAACTGTATGTGTATGCGTGCCGTGCTTTGCTTAGCGAATGATGAAAGAAAAATTTGGACTGCAAGGGTATAAAAACTTCGGCATTGCCGAAGTTAGCTTCTTTGATATTTATTAATTGAATTTGAACACTGCTGGAATATATTTTTTTTAATTCATTTATTTAACAAAGAGAATGTAACAAAGTTAGAGTAAGATGAAAGAGTATAGTGTGGAAAAGGTAGAAGTGCGAAAGGACATTGAAGAGATAGAAGTTTTGGGTGCCAATTTAACCTGCGGGACTGCCGGGGGGTATTGCTTCGCAGGCTTGAAAGGCGGGCCTCATGCCCTTCAAGCGTTTCGCTGCCTTTCCAGGCGGCGAACAGTGTCCATAACTTTTTTTTTCAAATGTGCAGGCCGCGGAACATTTTCCTTGGCCTGAGGATGACCATCTTGCTTGCCAGTCTTCTAAGCTCGCTCTTCTGGCTGCTCTTTTGGCCTCTTGTTTTGCCAGTGGCGTCCATTCACTAGTTTGGGACTCCTTCGCCAGAAGATCGATAGGTGTCAGTCCAGCTATTACTAGCGCAGCCTCGTCTGACATTGTTCGGAAGCCTCGACACACTCGTATGGCTCCCAATCTGTACGTTGATTCGAGTCCTTGGCGACATGATTTCTGCCGCATAGCCTTTGCCCAAATAGGAGCTCCGTAGAGCATTATCGATCTCACCATGTTTACCAGTAGTACCCGTTGCCGTTGGCTTGGGCCTCTGGAGTTGAGCAAGAACCGCGTAATGCAGCGGCCTATTTTTGCAGATTTTATATTTGCGTGCTCCAAGTGTTCCTTGAAGCTAAGGCGGGTGTCTAATAAGATGCCTAGATAGCGTATTGCCCTGGATGACCTTATTTTGCACGTATCCAGAGAACTTTCAGCTACCTCCACGACTTTGCGACTGCTGATCAAGACAGCTTCGGTTTTTTGGACTGCAAGCTGCAAGCCTACATTGTTTAGCCATCCTTTGACTATATCGACTGCCACGGCCGTTTTGTCCTCCGTCTCATGTAGGTGTTTCGCTACCACCACTATCGCCACGTCAACAGCAAAGCCGACAATCTGGGTTCCAGGTGGGAGAGAAAGCTTAAGCACGCCATCATACATCACGTTCCCAGAACGGAGCCTTGTGGGATACCTCCTTTGACTACATGTGTGCGCCAGTCACTTTGGGTATTGTAGCGCAAGATTCGATTTCGGAAATAGTCTTCCACCATGAGGACTAGGTACTCTGGTACCCGAAACTCCCGAAGAGAGCTTAGGATCCGACTCCAGTTTGCGGATCCGACTCCGTTTGTAGCGCGTCGATTGTGGACTTTGCGCGTCTAAACCCAAACTGCATCAGTGAGAGGTCGCCAGATTGCTTGACGGACTCAACTCTCTGCACCAGCAGTTTCTCAAACAGTTTCGAGATCGAGTCTAAAAGGCAGATTGGCCTGTATGCTGAATGGTCCTCGGCTGGCTTGTTCGGCTTTGGTAGAAGCACCAGATTTTGCAATTTCCAAATGTCTGGGAAAATGCCATCGTGCATGCATTTATTGAAAACTTCTGCAAATTTTCCAGGCTGGAGGCGTGCCGCCAGGGCCTGGAGCCTTTTGATCCTGTAATCTTGCGGCGACTGCCAGAATTTAATCGGGGCTAATGTCGCATACGTCCCGTGTAGTAGCGATCCGAGTGGGTCTTGGCGATATAGCTGAGGTGTTTGGGAACAGTTTCTCCACGATGAGTATCATTTGGGATTCGTTTGGCGTCGCGAGCTTGTTTGCGTTGAGCTTCTTCATGGCCACTTTATAAGCAGCCCCCCAAATATCGTTCTCGGCGGCGTTGCACATTTCTAAGAAACATTTGCGTTTACTCTCCTTAATCGCGAGTTTTACTTCTCTTCGCCTAAGCTTGTATTGGGCCTGGAGGCTAAAGAACTCTGGCATTCCACGCGCTCTCTGGTATTGTCGTCTGCATTGGAGGCACCTCCTCCTCGCCTCGCTTATAGATGCATTCCAACAATAGACAGGAGCCTTTTGCTTGCTGTGGCATCAACGGGCCGCCATCACAGGCTGCTAGCACAAGTGTGCTTATGTTGTTTGTGCACTTTTGAGTGCACATGTTTGACATGTGCTCTTCTTTAGGGTATGTTGGAGTATATTAGGCTGATTGGAATTTATTATTTAATTATATATGTTTATATATATTTTTTTTGTGTGTATGTTTCATTTTAGTGTATATTTCAAGGTTATGAATTTTTGTGTTTTTTTTCTTCTTTGTTTTGTTTCGAGGGTATTTTGGCTATGATAGACTTATTCATAAAAAAAAATATTGTAGACAATATATTAAAATTTTTTTTTCATTTTATTTTTCCCATTTTTATACCCTTGCGGAGGGTATTATAAAATTGGTCAGATGTTTGTACCGCACAGAAGAAAACGTTTCCGACCCTATAAATTATATATATGTATTCTTGATCAGCATGAGAAGCTGAGTCGATATAGCCATGACGGACTACTATATCATATAGCTCTAGGACAAACATCCCAGGGAAATTTACCAATACGATAGTTTTGGATATAAAATCTCAGATTCCAATTTGAGTCTGATCGGATAATTAGAACACAAAATACAGTCAATATAAATCGGTTCAGGCTCTGCCGGCAGTGCTTCTTACTGCCTACTACGTTATCATCAAAGCAACAGAGCACATGCATACACACACACAGACGCAACGCTACATAAACTGTATGTGTATGCGTGACCTGCTTTGGAAGAAGAAAAAATTATAGTAAAAAAAGTAATAATTTGAATGTTTTGTTTGTGTGTTGATGAATTGAGATGCAGGAAAAAAAATTTTGAAATGTAAAAATATTATTGCCAAGGACTGCAAGGGTATAAAAACTTCGGCATTGCCAAAGTTAGCTTCTTTGATATTTTTAAGTTTGAAAAAGATTGAATTATGTTTTATAGTATGTATTACGTTCGAAAAGGATTAAATTTCCGTTGTATAGTTTGAAGTTTGGATACAGAATGTTATTTTTAATAAAGAAATCTTTATATATATATTTATATATATTTATATATATATATATATATATATGTATATATATATATAGAGAATCAAAAAAGTACTATATTAGTTCGATGTAGTATCGATACATCTATGTTTTTTCCTGAAAAGTAACTACTTCTAGTAACTACCCGAACTAATCCATCGTCTCCAGGATGAGGTTATTCTCTTTCGACGGCCATTTGGTTTGGTCTCGCAATGACGTAAGATATTTCACATACCAGTGATTCCAGAACCGCTGTACCATAGCTTTAAGTTGATTCCATCTCTCCACACGGTTGAATGTAATGTCCAAATAACAGGGCTCCGATAGCGCAGTGTACGGTGACCCAACAAGAAAATGGGCAGGTGTGAGAGGGTCCAGAGAGCTGTAACCGTTTGCACACAGTGGTCTTGAGTTTATTACAGCTTCTATTTGCGCTAACACTGAACGAAAAATATAACAATGTTTTCTAAATCGAAGGCAGACACCAAATAGCTCCTGTTGAACGGGTGGCCCAATGTGAAGACGATCATTGATTAACACTCCGCTACTATCCCTTTCTGCTCCATCAACCACCACTCGGCATTTGGTGGTGGTACTTTTCAATCAATCTACTGCGTGTTGAGTAATTCCATATGACTGCTTTTCAGGTACTCGTTATGAATGCGATATACTCCCTCTTGTTACTTGGGTCGTGACTAAACTTGCGTTCCAGTGATTGCAATTGGCTAATAGCTTGCGGAAGGGTTTCTCCAATTGGTGGCATCTGGGCCTTGAATGGGTATTCTACTACATACGTGCCAGTTTGTGAACGGATGTGAGTGGTGACAAAATTGTATTTAAAATATCAAAGAAGCTAACTTCGTCAATGCCGAATTTTATGTACCCTTGCAGCCCTTTGCAATAATTTTTTACATTTGAAATTTCTTTCCCTGCAACTCAATTCATCAAAACACAAACAAAACATTCAAATTATTTCTCATTTTACTACAAATTTTTCCATCATTCCCTAAGCAAACACGCATACACATACAGTTCGTGTAGCGCTGCGTCTGTGTGTGTGTATGCATGTGCTCTGTTTGATTTGCTGATGACGTAGTAGGCAGCAAGCAGCGCTGCCGGCAGCGCTTGAACCGATTTGTATTGACTGTAACTTGTGTTCTATTTATCCGATCAGATTTAAATTTTGGGATCTAAGATTTTATATCAAATTCTATTGGTAAATTTCATAGGGATACTCCAATTTTTTCAAAAATGTTTGTTCCAGAGCTATGTATATGATATAGTAGTGTAATGACCGGGTTCCACTTGGTTTATAGTTTGGGAATAATAAACGCGACAGTTCCGTTTGTTGGTAATATTCAGATTGATTTTTATTCCAACAATATTCTTTGACTTAACCTATTGTTACATAGATATTTTTATGCTGCCACTTAGGCGACAGCTACAAAAGAGAGAGAAAGTGTCAGTATATACATACATATTATTTGGGTCACTATTGGTGCATCAAAGTGCATGGTCAGCGTTCACACGCTGACGTGGCCCTAGCTCATGTTACGCCTGTGCATTGCTGCTCATATGAATATATGTATGTGCATATATGTATGTACATACATACATATGTAGTATGTTCATACAACTAATAACTCAACACAATGAGCTCAACTTGTAACACTTTGTTGCAAGTATAAACAATTAAACATATACGCATTAAAATATAATTGTGCACTTGAATATGTTCATATGTATACATTGAAGTATTCACATAAACATATTCAAGTAAACATACAATTAAGCATGAACATATATGTATGTACATTTGTATATGCACATACATATATTCACATAAGCACTGTATGCACAAGCGTAACATGAGCTAGAGCCAGGCCAGCGTGTGACCGCTGACCAAGCACTTTGATGCATGCGCTCCAACAGTATGTATGTATGTATGTACTGACACTCTCCCTCTCTTTTGTAGCTGTCGCATAAGTCGCAGCATAAGAATATATATGTAAAATTAGCCTAAGCAAAAGAATAATTTGGAATAAAGAATTCAATCAAAAACTCCAGTCAACCGACACAGACGTGTCTCAGATTATTATTTTTCAACCCAACGGAACCCGGTCGAAGGAGTTTTTACATGGCGACCGTGACAGGACCTGAGCTGCACACAACATATATATAAATTATAATAACATAATTTTATATTGAAAAGCGATGACATCTAAATGATGCTGCGACAACTAATATATGGAAAAGCGACAACAACTAAATGAGGCTGCAACTTATTGGCAAGAAAAGAAACAACTGACAGAGATTGTAGCAACAACAACAGCATAAACAACAGAGAGTAAATAATTTAATAATAATTACTGGAAAAAATAATAAGAAAAATTATGTAAGCATTAAACATTTAAAGCTAAAGAACAGCTATCAACATCAGCTTCAACACCATAATACTGAAGATATCTAGTGAATATATTTGAGTCTCGTTCGTTATCCCAACGATGAACATCAGCATCAACACATAAGTTTGACTAAAAAAAAAAAAAAAAAAATACATGAACAACAGTGAAGATATTCCCTTTGCGGAATCTGCTCCTGTCGAGCAAAGGGATGCACTGACGCTAAAAGAAGCGCTAGAGCTGTATCCCAACGATGGACCGCGGCCACTAACAATAGAGGAGTACAGAGCCCGGCAGCAGACGAGAATCCCCAAAAAAGACGAAACGGGGCGGTGAGGTGAGACGCCTGCTCACCCAGAAAAGACTGCAGCAGGATTTACTAAAGGCCAGCACCAACGAAGAAGACCGACAACGCTGCATAGAGCGTATCGAGAACCTAAAAACTGAACTTCGCCAAAGAGCGAAGAAACGCAAGGGGGCCGCAGAAATGCGCAAGCCTTAACTTGCCTTTAATTTAATAATAATAATTATAAGCCTAATAGCAAGTTGAAGCACGAAAGTGCAACTTGCGAACTTACTAACTTTCTGTAGGCTATTACTAACAATGTGGTTGGAGAATTTTTTTTTTTTCATATAAATTTTTTTTTTATTTCTAAATAACAATAACGAATGAAATGTAAATCTGAATTGTGAGCCAACCACATGCTCTATAATTTTTTCCACGTCTCTGGCTCGCTGTGCAAGACACAGTTGAGATAAAATTTTTTTTTCTTTTGTCGTATAAAAAAAAAATTTAATAATTTTTTTAAATAAAATTTCATAAAAATTCATGAATCCATAACAATTTTTTTTTTAATTCAAATATAAATTTTTATAATTATAATTCGTATTCAAGCAAATAAGAACGAAGCTTGAAATACTTAAAAAAAAAAAATTTTTTTAGTAACTTTTAAACAAAAGGTTTTGAGATGTTTTTATGGGCTTTTGTTCCCTATTTTTTTCCCGTATTTGTCATATTCATTTTCATCCTGCTAAATTAGAATAGTCTCATATAGGATCGTTAGTCAGTGAGATTATTATTAGAATTATACACAAAAAAAAAATTTTTTTTTTATATAAACTCCATATGTTCGATAATTCCATAAGTAAATTTGATGATATATCTCTTATACCCACAATGGGGTTAATAGAAACAAAATCAGTGGACTCCACTGCTAATGTAATAAATAAAATCGAATCATCAAATACTGACTTGAGATTAACGAACATATTGTTATTAATAATCGTCGTAATAATGTGCGCATATATTTTATATAAAGCTTATCTATTACACAATAAATGTGTAACCAAAAGAGCCATAAGCCAAGCTAATGACCTAGATAAGGTCTAAGAATACATATGCACACACGCGAATAACAATAAAAAAAAAAAAAAAATAATAATTTTTTTTATGTGGAAAACAATGGCCACTCTTGATAATTATTTTGGAAAAATAAACGCTAGGCATCCCAGTATTGTCCAAGATTTAATTGAGGTTTTTAGAAATGAGCATATCAATTCACCACAGAACTCAATAAACTTGGTACAAATTAAGTCAGCTTACCTAAATATAACGGGAGAAGAATTCCCAGTTCAAGGAAGCACTAGGGTACAGATGAGTTTCATCCTCACAGTACCATATGTATGTTGCTTTTCCAACGCAGCAGGCACATATCGTTTCTACCGAATGGAGGAACCGAGGCAGTAAGCCTCCATGATTTTTTTATATACGTACATCCATATTAATAGGCCTAACAAGTTAGTGTAGAATATGGATAAGATAGAAACAAAAAGGCTACAAAAATACTTACCTTTTCTCGATTTCCTGATACAATCAGGCGAAACAAATCACAAATACAAGGAAATAAGGTATTGGATAGCCCACAACTACAAATTTACAAAAAATATTGTAGATCTTATGGAAAAATCCATAAAAGTAGCTTATAGTAGATTGTTAGCTAAGACTCCTTTACATAAAGACGTGCCCGGATGGGTCCACGAACTTTTTAAGGACTCGATCGCGCTGATAGACATATCAGAATCGAGTACAGACTCAGATGTAGAAATAATAGATACAGAATAATAATAAAAAAAAAAAAAAATAAATAAACATAAACATTTTCGAAAATTTTGTTATTTTTAACAAACTATGGTTACTTGGGATGATATAATTGGAAAAGCTAGAATACACGCACAAGAATTAACTAAATCTTGTAAGTGCCTCTCGCAAAACAGAGAAACATCCCAAGACACAGTAACCAAACACACGAAAATAATAACCGAGAAGCTCCAAGCTATTAGGGCAGTATTAACTGAGCACTATAGCAAACTAAAGGAAGGGCAAAAAACAGCCGCAAATGCGTTCTACAGTGATTGCAAACAAAAAGCAATAGCTGTGCTAAACAGACACAATATTGAATTTAAACAAACAACTGATTTGGAAACTTCAATAGTGCTGGAAGAAGAAACGCAACTAATGGCCGATGATGAAAGAGGTCAAGAAAAACCACCAGTGAGCTCTGATCAGTCAATTATAAGTCATAATAAACCAGCAATTCCAAAAGGAAGCAACAAAATGACTCAAACAGTGGTAGAATTCATAAACACAGCCACAAGGCTGCTACCATTCTTCGATGGTGACATTAAAAACCTACAAGGTTTCATTGGGGCACTTCGCGTACTTGATACCATAAAAGAAACGCATGAAGCAGTAGCCATCGAAATAATAAAATCAAAATTGAAAGGTCAAGCGGGTAATACGCTAAGCTCGGAAACAACGATTGACGAAGTTATACAAAAACTGTCAACAATCTTTAAGGGTGAATCAGTGGATCTTTTAACAGCAAAGATTAAAAATCTGCAGAGAAACCCTAATAACTGTGTTTCATACACAAAAGAGATTACTGAGTTGACCGACGCCCTAAAAGGCGCGTATATTTCGGATGGTCTTCCAAATGAACAGGCTATAAAATACACTACCAAAGTGGCAGTAAATGCTATGGTAAGTCATACCAAAAGTCAAAGAGTCCAGCTACTAATGGAATCGGGAAACTTTGATTCAGCCAAAGAAGCCATCACTAGATTTACCACTCTTTCAGTAGAGTCGGGCTCCACGGGAAGTTCCCAAAATAATACCATTTTTTATGCCCAGCATAATGACCGCGGTAGACGCCGCTACAATAATAATGGTAACTGGAGAAACAACTCGAATTGGAACAACAACAATTCGAGCTGGAGCAATAACGATGCCCACAGAGCCCAACGAGGCCGAAATAATTCACGCTACCGAAGAGGCGGCCGTGGAGGTGGACAACAAAATAATAATAGACAAAACACAAATAACCAACAAAATGGTTATAACAATACAAATGTCCGAATTACCCAAAGCGACCAGGGAAACGGACAAGCTCCTCCAAATGCTCAGAGTTAAAAAATAAAGTATACTCTATCAACCTAAGTCTTAATAATTTCGTATCATTTAAGAATGTTGAAACCAATAAGAAAATAACATTCTTAATTGACACCGGTGCAGATATTTCAATAATAAAAGAAAATTCTGATGTATTTCATGACATCAAAGTAAACAAAACTGTAGACATTCGAGGCATAGGAGAAGGAGTAATAAATTCCAAAGGCCTGGTCTCAATAGAATTGCAGACAAGTAAATATATTATTCCATACGAATTTCATCTGCTTCATGCAGATTTCGCAATCCCATGCGATGGAATAATAGGATTAGATTTCATAAAAACTTTTAATTGCAAAATAGATTACAGCAATTCAGAAGATTGGTTTATACTTAGACCACAAACATTAAAGTACCCAATTTACGTTCCAATAACATTCAATTCTGGTAATAACTCAGCACTTCTACCAGCAAGATCCCAAGTGGTACGCAAAATAGAACTATCTTCAGCAGAAGGTAACATTTTAATTCCGAATCAGGAAATTAAACCGGGCGTTTATGTTGCAAACACTATTGCAACAGCCCAAAGTACTTATGTCCGATTCTTAAATACCACAGATAACTGCCAACTAGTAGGCTTTAACAATTTAAAATTTGAATCACTTTCGAACTACGATATAGTTCAAAATACCAAAGATTTAAGAAAAGAATCTGTAATTCATAAATTGAAGAAAAATTTCCCAACACTATTCAAAGACAAACTCGAAAAATTATGCACTGAGTATAGTGATGTGTTCGGACTTGACACCGAACCGATCACAACAAATAATTTTTATAAACAAAATTTAAGACTTAAGGATGATGAACCGGTATATGTGAAAAATTACCGGAGCCCGCATAGCCAAATAGACGAGATCCAGCGACAAGTTGGAAAGTTAATTGAACAGGGTATTGTTGAACCGTCTGTTTCGCCTTATAATAGCCCACTCTTACTAGTCCCAAAGAAAACACTTTCGGGATCTAAAGAAAAAAACTGGCGATTAGTAATTGACTATCGTCAAATAAACAAAAAATTGCTGTCAGACAAGTTTCCGCTCCCCAGAATTGATAATATTCTTGATCAATTGGGAAGAGCAAAATATTTTTCTTGCCTTGATTTAATGTCAGGTTTTCATCAAATAGAACTAGAAGAAAAATCAAGAGATATAACGTCTTTTTCAACGAGCAATGGCTCATATCGCTTCACGCGATTACCTTTCGGTCTAAAAATAGCACCTAATTCATTTCAAAGAATGATGACAATAGCATTCTCAGGGCTTGAGCCCAGCCAAGCTTTTCTCTATATGAATGATTTAATCGTTATTGGTTGTTCTGAACAACATATGATTAAAAATTTAGTAGATGTTTTTAAACTTTGCAGAAAAAACAATCTAAAACTGCATCCAGAAAAATGCTCATTTTTTATGCATGAGGTGACATTCCTAGGTCACAAATGCACAGACAAAGGAATCTTGCCAGACGACACAAAATTTGACGTCATCAAGAATTATCCAGTCCCACATGATGCAGATAGTGCTAGACGTTTCGTTGCATTTTGCAATTATTATAGACGTTTCATAAAAAATTTCGCCGAATACTCCCGGCACATAACAAGATTATGTAAAAAGAATGTTCCCTTCGAATGGACAGCAGAATGCGAAAATGCATTCCAATACTTAAAAGAAAAGCTCGTTCAACCTAATCTATTGCAGTACCCAGATTTCAGCAAAGAATTTTGCATAATCACGGATGCAAGCAAACAAGCATGTGGAGCAGTTTTAACACAAAACTATAATGGACTCCAGCTTCCAGTTTCATATGCATCAAGAGCGTTCACTAAAGGTGAAAGCAACAAGAGTACTACAGAACAAGAGCTAGCAGCAATACATTGGGCAATAACACATTTTCGACCATATATATATGGAAAACACTTCACAGTGCGAACAGACCATAGACCATTAACATATTTATTCTCCATGGTCAACCCGAGTTCAAAACTAACACGCATGCGGCTAGAATTGGAAGAGTACGACTTTACAGTAGAGTATTTGCGAGGTAAAGACAATTTTGTGGCAGACGCCTTATCGCGGATAACTATATCCGAATTAAAAGATATGAGTATAAAAGTCCTGAAAGTCACTACCAGGCAACAAAGTAGACAGAAAAACTGCGCAGTTAATAAAGAAGACCTTTTGCCAAGGCAAAAACTTCAAAATGCTTCTAGGCCCAACGTATACGAAGTCATCAATAATGACGAGGTACGAAAAGTAGTGACCTTGCGAATAACAGAATCTAAATGTTCACTGAAACATGGAAAGAAAGTTATGGCAAGAATTGAAGTTAGCGATTTGTATACCAATGGAATTCTCGACTTAGGTCAGTTCTTCCAAAGGCTTGAAATGCAAGCCGGTATACTTGAAATCAGCCAACTAAAACTGGCACCGAGCGAAAAGATCTTTGAAATTATTTCAATAGATTCTTTTAAAAATATGGGCAATACTATATTGAAAACATTAAGAGTAGCGCTACTCCAGCCGGTGACCCTAATAGAAAATGAAAAAGAAAAAGAAGCAATACTATCTACATATCATGATGATCCAATTCAAGGAGGTCATACTGGCATTACCAGAACGCTGGCAAAAATCAAAAGACACTACTATTGGAAAAATATGGGACGCCATATCAAAGAGTACATAAGGAGATGTCATAAATGCCAGGTGTCAAAAACGACGACACATACGAAGACTCCCATGATAATAACAGAAACACCAGCGAAGGCTTTTGATAAGGTTATAGTGGACACAATAGGTCCACTACCAAAATCAGATAATGAAAATGAGTATATTGTCACATTGATATGCGATCTGACAAAATACCTAATAGCCATTCCAGTTGCATCTAAGAGTGCAAGTAATGTAGCTAAAGCTATATTCGAAAATTGTATACTACAGTACGGTCCAATGAAAACACTCATTACGGACATGGGAACTGAGTATAAAAACCAAATTATAACAGATATATGCAAGTACATGAAGATTAAAAATCTGACATCTACAGCATACCACCACCAGACCTTAGGGACAATAGAACGAAGTCATAGAACATTCAATGAATATATTCGTTCATACATATCAGCAGATAAGTCCGATTGGGATGCTTGGATACAATATTTCACTTATTGTTACAACACAACACCCTCGGCAGTGCATGAATATTGTCCATACGAACTAGTATTTGGAAGACTACCAAATCAGTTCATAGATTTTAACAAAATCGATAGAATAGATCCAATATACAATTTAGACGACTACTCTAAGGAAATAAAGTTTAGAATAGAAATAGCATATAAAAGAGCTAGGATAATGTTAGAAAACCATAAGTTAAGTAATAAAAAATACTACGACAAACATATTGCCGATTTCAATTTAAACATAGGAGATAAAGTTTTATTAAGAAAAGAAATAGGTCATAAACTAGATGCTAAATATATAGGGCCTTATAAGGTAGTGAGTATAGAAGAAAATGACAATATATTAATAGCAGATAATAAGAATAAATACCAAAAGGTTCATAAAAACAGACTAAAACCATTTTCGGAATGATCAACCGAAAAAAAAAAATAATAATTATCATGATACTTAAGTAATTTTTACAAAAAAAAAAAAAAAAAAAATCTTTATGGATTCATCTATTATTGAAAACAAATTCACGCAATTTCGAAAAACAAGAGAAAGAAAATTTGCCTAAAGAGACACAAACAAAAAAAAAAAAAAAAAACTTTCCTAAGATACACCTTTACTTTACCTTTTATTTTACCTTTCTATATAAATAATCATTACAATAACTACATAATATTACGTTATTCTCTAAAAAGGGGAGGTGTAGTATGTTCATACAACTAATAACTCAACACAATGAGCTCAACTTGTAACACTTTGTTGCAAGTATAAACAATTAAACATATACGCATTAAAATATAATTGTGCACTTGAATATGTTCATATGTATACATTGAAGTATTCACATAAACATATTCAAGTAAACATACAATTAAGCATGAACATATATGTATGTACATTTGTATATGCACATACATATATTCACATAAGCACTGTATGCACAAGCGTAACATGAGCTAGAGCCAGGCCAGCGTGTGACCGCTGACCAAGCACTTTGATGCATGCGCTCCAACAGTATGTATGTATGTATGTACTGACACTCTCCCTCTCTTTTGTAGCTGTCGCATAAGTCGCAGCATAAGAATATATATGTAAAATTAGCCTAAGCAAAAGAATAATTTGGAATAAAGAATTCAATCAAAAACTCCAGTCAACCGACACAGACGTGTCTCAGATTATTATTTTTCAACCCAACGGAACCCGGTCGAAGGAGTTTTTACACATATATGTTTAGCTGTATTTTGATGTGAGTATGTTTATGTGAATATATTAATGTATACACATAAACATACTCAAGTGGAGACTTACATATGTTTTATTGCGTACATATTTGATTGTTTATACTTGCAACAAAGTGTTACAAGTTGAGCTCTTTGTGTTAAATGATTTTTGGTATGGATATACTACACCTCCCCTTTTTAGAAAATATATATTAATAATAATATTATGGAGTTATTTGTTAATTACTAATAATGATAATAAATGATTGATTAATAGTAATGTATGTATGTTTGTTAGGAAAATTGTTTTATTTGTGTCTGGCCAGACAAATTTTCTTTCTCCAAAAAGAATTTTATCTTTTTTATGTATTTTTAATAAAATGAAGAGTTGAATCCATAAAAAAAATTTTATATTTTTCTTTTCGTTTTTTTTTTAGTTTTTTTTTTTTTAATTATTTTTGCAAATTTTTAACCTATCCTTATGTACTGTTTGTATCTTTTTTTTTATTATTCCTAATTTTTATGTTGTTGTTTTTAGATATTTCTACAACTTCGAATGGTCCTATATAGGCTGAGTCAAGCTTATGACCAGCTTCGTTTTTTAAGAAAACCTTATCTCCTATTTCTATTTTTAAATCTGCTGACTTATTGTCATACAAATTTATTATTGAATTTTTGTATTCTGTTCCCATGTCCGTAATGAACGTCTTCATTGGACCGTACTTCAGAATGAAAGATTCAAAAATAGCTTTAGAGATTGTTGTAGCGCTTGTATTGGGAACTGGTATTGCTACTAAGTATTTCGTCAAGTCACATATTAGAGTGACTGCATATTCGTTACCATTTTCGGATTTTGGTAATGGACCAATGGTGTTCACTTTTACCCTATCAAAAGCATGTATGGGGGTTTCTGTAATAATTAAGGGTGTTTTTATGTGCCTTGTCGTTTTTGACTTTAGGCATTTTTCACATTTATTAATGTAGTCTTTTACATGACGTGTCATGTTTTTCCAATAATAATATCTTTTTATTTTGGCCAAAGTTTTTGTAATGCCCGTATGGCCACTCTGTATCGGATCATCATGGTATGTAGACAATATTGCTTCTTTATCTTTATCTTTTTTTATAATGGTCACCGGTTAGAGTAGCGCTACTCTTAATGTTTTCAATATTTTATTGCCCATTTCTTTAAAAGACTCTATTGAAAATGTTTCAAAGATCTTTTCATTCGGTGCCAACTTTAGTTGTTTGATTTCGAGTATACCGGCTTGTTTTTTCTAGCCTTTGAAAAAACTGACCTTAGTCTAGATTTCCATTGGTGTACAGATCTCCAATCTCAATTCTTGCTATAACTTTCTTTCCATGTTTGAGGAAACATAAATCGTGTGCTATACGCAAGGTCACCACTTTTCGTACTTAATCATTGCAGAGTACTTCATATATTTTGGGCTTAGAAGCATCTTTAGGTACGTGCCTAATTGTATTCTCATTTTTATCATCTGGCCAGAGATTATTTTGTGTACTTTGCTGCCTGGTAGTGACTTTCAGGACATTTGCTTTTGTGTTTTTTAGATCCTGTATTGTAATGCGGGATAATGCATCCGCAACGAAATTATCTTTTCCCTTCAGATATTCTACTGAAAATTCATATTCCTCTAGATCAAGTCTCATTCTTGTTAATTTTGAACTCGGATTTATCATAGAGAATAAATACGTTTGAGGTCTGTGGTCTGTTTTGACTCTGAAATGTCTGCCATATATATATGGGCGAAAGTGTGTAATGGCCCAGTGTATCGCAGCTAGTTCTTGCTCAGTAGTACTTTTATTACTTTCACCTTTAGTAAACGAACGGGATGCGTATGCTACTGGCAACTTCTTATCGCCATAAGTTTGAGTTAGTGCTGCTCCACATGCATATTTGCTATTTCTTCAGACCAAACAAATTCTACGTTTTTCTTACACAGTTGTGTTATCGGACGTGCATGTTCTGCGAAGTTTTTAATAAAACGTCTGTAATAGTTGCAAAAGGCTACGAATCTTCTAGCGCTATCAGCATCTGTTGGTACTGGGTATTTTTCAAAGACGTCATACTTGGTGTCATCTGGCAATATTCCTTTGTCGGTACACTTGTGACCCAAGAATGTCACTTCGTGCATGAAGAATGAACATTTCTCTGGATGCAGTTTTAGGTTGTGTTTTCTGCATATATCAAAAAAATCCTTTAGGTTTTTGAGCATGTGTTTCTCGGAACAGCCGATGACTATTAAGTCATCCATGTAAAGGAATGCTTGTGACGGATTTAATCCAGAGAAAGCAATTCTCATCATCCTTTGAAAGGAATTTGGTGCAATTTTCAGACCATACGGTAGTCTAGTAAACTGATAAGATCCATTGCTAGTGGAAAATGACGTAATGCTTCGCGATTTATCCTTTAGTTCTATTTGGTGAAAACCGGACATTAAATCTAGACATGAAAAATATTTGGCTCTGCCTAGTTGATCAAGAATATAGTCTATTCTTGGTAATAGAATTTATCGGACAAGAGTTTTTTGTTTATTTGACGATAGTCTATCACCAATCGCCATCGTTTCTTTTCTGATCCTGGTAAACCCTTTTTCGGTACCAGTAGTAACGGACTATTATACTCGGACACTGATGGTTCGACTATTTTATCTTTAATGAGTTTATCGACTTGTCTAGTTATTTCTTCTTTATGCATGTGTGGTATTCTGTAATTTTTTGTGTATACTGGCTGGTTGTCATTCAATCTGAGTTCTTGTTTATAAAAATTGTTCGTAGTAATTGGTTCGTTTTCTAAACCAAATACATCTGTATACTCGGTGCAGAGCTTTTCAAGTACGTTTTTGAACAAAGGTGGGAAGTTTGGCATTAGTTTTTGTATTACTGATTGACTTCTTTGGTCATCAGTTGTCTGTACAATTTCGTATTTCTTTAATGATTCATATTTTATGTGTTTTAAATTTAAAATTTTTACTCTTTTTGTTGTGTTTAAAATTCGGACAAATGTTTTAGTCGGACTTGAGATCGAATTTCCAATAAATATTCCATTTTCGACCTCTTGATTTAAGATGACGATATTTGAGTTTTCATTTGGAATATTTATTTGTCGGATTACTTCAGATCTCGCTGGGAGGATTGTGGTATTGCTGTCACAAGTGTGTAATATGGGGATATTTATTGCAAATTTTAAATTATTTGGTCTTAATATTAGTGAATCGTTTGGTTCACTGAAGTCTAATTGGCAATTGAATGTTTTGAAGAAATCTAGTCCTAAAATTCCATCAAATGGAATTGGAAAACTTTCGCCTACTATATGGAAGTTGTGTGGAATTATGAATTCATTTTGTCTTACAATTAGTTCTATAAGGGTTAGACCTTTGGAAGTAATTGAACCTTCGCCAATTCCTGATATTTCAATTGTGTTTGAAGTATCTGTATGTGTTCGATATTACCGCCATCTGTTTGTATCAAAGTGGCAATCTGGCATCCCTAGATTGTTAAGGAGATCTGGCAGCGCTTGTCAGAGTTGGCTTCGGTTCTTGGCAATGTACAGATGTGTAGTTAAGTTCTAATAAAGTTACGTACTTATATATATTCGCAAATTGCTCTTTCATTTATACATAGCTGCGCGACCAATATCGCGGGGTCTCTCGGAATCATATTTTCGAACAGGTTATGGGCCCAGACCCATATGTGTAATTGAAAAGACAATAAGTGAGCGCAAAAGCTGTGCAAAATGGCAAGTGCACTCATAAAGAAAGAACCGCTCAACGCGGAGAACTATGACACGTGGAAATTGCGAATGCGTGCCATTCTCGTGAAAAACGATTTATGGCGGTATGTGAACGGCTCCAAGGTATGCCCAGGGGCGGCAGCGGATCGAGCGGCGTGGCAAACACAAGATGAAAAAGCTCGAGCAGACATTTTGCTGTCCATCAGTACAGCGGAATTGGGTCTGATTGAAAGCTGTGGATCAGCAAGAGATTATTGGTTGAAATTGGAGGAAACATTTCAATCCAAGGGGCCTGTGCGAAAGGCCAGTTTACTCAAAAGAGTGGCACTATCCCGTATGTGTGAGGGTAGTGATGCGCGTCATCATATAAATGACTTCTTCGACGCGGTTAAAAAATGAAAGGAAATAGGGGTAACTACAGGCGACGACTTACTCGCCATTCTCTTATTGAATAGTTTACCGGATACCTATGAGACTTTTCGATGAGCAATAGAAACACGTGACGAATTGCCCAGCCCTGATATTTTGCGTGTGAAGATATTGGAAGAGTCAGAAGCGCGCCAAGCCAAAAAAGCGCGCGAAGTGCAGAGTGCGTTATACGTCAACCGCCGCAAAGGCAACGACAGAGAGGGAAGCACGAAAAGAGACACCCGAAAATGTTTTGCGTGTGACAAGATCGGACATTTCGCTCGCAACTGCCCAACTAAAGCGAGACCGCATGCAAGGAAAGAGAGAGAAGAGCCAAAAGAGAACAAAAGACAAATGAAGAACGAAGCAATCAACCTTGCAGAATGTGCGTACAATGCGGAGAGAAAAAGTAACTTGTGGTGTCTAGACAGTGGCTGTACCGCACATATGAGTTCAAACAAAAATGCATTTGATCAAGTACAAGGTATTGATAAGACATTGCATTTGGCCAACAACAACACCGCAGAGGTGAAAGGAGTCGGCGAGATTAACATTGAAGTGAAAGAGAAGCAGCATACAAACGGAATTACCTTAAAAGATGTTTTGTATGTGTCTGACCTACGACAAAATCTGCTTTCTGTATCGCGAATTACCGACAAGGGATAAGAAGTTATATTTCGTAAGGATGAAGCAGTTATTATGAAAAATAATAAGCAAGTTTGGTTTTAAACTCAGAGATACGGAAATCTGTATTACGTTGATGCCGAAGAACACGAATTAAATAATGTGTGTGACGAAGGAAATGAAATAGATCTATGGCATTACCGTATGGGTCATCTAAACGAGGTTGACCTGAAGTGTTAAGCCAAAGCCGGAAAAGTACATTGTATGAATATAAAGGAGAACGCAAAACTATCGCAGTGTGAGATTTGCATAAGCGAAAAGCAGGCAGCACAGATGATTTTTCCCGATATTGCTTATAAATCTTTCGTTGAGAATATTACAGGTCACAAGAGCGGGCGCTCCACCATCATTTTGGGCAGAGGCAATTAACACGGCGTGCTATGTCAGGAATAGATGTCCCACAAAAGGATTATCTGGAGAGTTGCCATATACGTATTGGACTGCAAAAGTTCCGAGTGTGAGACACATGTGTACTTTTGGCACAAAAGCGTATGCACTAATCAAGGGCAAAAACAAGGGCAAGCTGGAGTCACGATCGGAGGAGTGTATATTATTGGGATATTCTTCAGAGTCGAAAGCCTATCGACTGTATCAACCAAAACGCCGTGAGATTTTAAGAAGCAATGATGTTAAATTTATGAATATTTCAGGATTCAAAAGCGAATGTGAAGACTTCTATGACGAGCCAGAAAATGGCCTAGACATTCCAATAGGTGATTAAGTGGATGAGACAGAGAGAAGTTCATCAAGTGACGAGAATGATACTGAGAGGTAAATCAACCTGAGAGACATGGTAAAGGACGACCAAAGTTGCTAAGAACTGGTCAGTGTGGTAGGCCACGGAATATCTATCAACAAGGAAGAAATATTTCGGCAGACGAACATATTGATCAACAGGATGAACTAGACTCAGCTGAGGATATATTCGAGGAGTGCGAAATAGCATTTGCAGTAGCTACAGATGATCCAGTAACCATTAAGGAAGCCCAAGGCAGTGGCGATGCTGAGAACTGGACAAGAGCTATGGAAGATGAGTTTATGGCTCAAGCTCTCAACAAGACCTGGGAAATTGTTGAGCGGCCCAAAGGCCGCAAGGTGATTGGAAACAAAATGGTGTTCCAAACAAAGGATAACGGCTCTCCAGCAGGACGAAAGAAGGTGCGTTTAGTTGCAAAAGGTTATGCACAAAAACCAAGAGAGGACTTTCACGAAACGTATTCGCCTGTAGCGCGATTTACATCGGTTAGACTGCTAGCGGCCTTATCAGCTGAATATGACATGGAGATCCATCAAATGGATGTGGTTACAGCGTACCTCAACGGTGAACTGGAAGAGAAGGTATACATGGATATTCTAGAAAAGTTTAACGAGTTTATGCAAAAGGTGTACTCTGGAGCTCCTATGGGATTGAATCAACAACGCCCCGACGCAGAGTATAAGAATGCAGCAAATCAATGGCGCAAAGCTGTATCTAAAATGAGAGATCCCGTATGTCTAATAAGAAGAGCTCTATATGGACTACGCCACTCCGAACTACAATGGTATTGTAAACTGACAACGAAGCTGCAAGTAATCGGACTATAGGCCACAGAACAGGATCCCTGCCTGTTCGTGAAAATGATAAAAGGAAAACTTTTGATCGTCACGATTTATGTTGATGATTTGCTAATAGCATCGAATCATCCAGAATGGTTACAGCAAACGAAGGAGCATCTTAAGCAGACTTCTAAGATGAAGGACTTTGGCGCAGTGAAGACTTGTTTGGGCATAGCATTTAACCAGAATAAAGAACAGCAGAGCGTTTTTCTATCTTAAGAGAAGTACATCGATGCCATATTGCAAAGATTTGGCATGACAGAGTGCAAGCCGGCGATGACACCTATAGAGGCAAAATCAGCATTGCGGAGACCGGCTGAATCCAATGAGGACGAGATGGGAAAGTATCCATATCAAAAAATGATAGGTTCTTTAATGTTTCTTTCAGTAACCACTCGTCCTGACATAGCGTATGCGTCGTCGTCTTGAGTCAGTTCAACTCAAGTTGCACAGCTGATCACTGGAAGGCATCGAAACGCATTTTACGTTATCTTCAAGGCACAAAGATGACTGGACTCCTGTTCAGGAAGACAGGAGATAATCTTTTTGGTGTGGTCGATGCAGATTGGGGTGGCAATTTAACGGACCGCCGCTCCTACCTTGGCCAAGCTTTTATATTGGCTGATGCCCCCATAAGCTGGGAGGTACGAAAGTAGCGTACTGTTGCATTGTCCAGTTCGGAATCAGAATACTTGGCAATGTCTGAGGCAGTAAAGGAGGCTCTATACCTGAAGGCCATACTAAACAGAATTGGTATAGAATTTGGATCTGTGCGTATCTTCAACGATAATCAAAGCGCACATCTGGTCAAAGGTTTTGGATTCCATCCTCGCACAAAACATATTGACGTGCGTCACCACTTCATTCAAGCGATGTATAAGAGTGGTGATATTTCCGTGGAGAATATGCCTACGGAACTAATGGCGGCAGATGTCCTAACGAAGGGTTTAAGTGGCAAGAAACATAATGGGAATTAACATTTCGTTGGGAATTAACCGTCATTAAGATTGCAACTTTGTGGGGGTGTGTTCGATATTACCGCCATCTGTTTGTATCAAAGTGGCAATCTGGCATCCCTAGATTATTAAGGAGATCTGGCAGCGCTTGTCAGAGTTGGCTTCGGTTCTTGGCAATGAACAGACGTGTAGTTAAGTTTTAATAAAGTTACGTACTTATATATATTCGCAAATTGCTCTTTCATTTATACATAGCTGCGCGACCAATATCGCGGGGTCTCTCGGAATCATATTTTCCAACAGTATGTTCAAAAGAATCTGTTTTTTCTTTTATTATTGATACGTCTGCACCTGTATCTAACAGGAAGGTATATGTGTTGTGTGTATTTTCGTTTTTAATTTTGATGAAAATACTTAGGCTATACATTTATACATTTACAGTTTCTTCTGAATATCTGCAGGGATCTATCGGTTTTCCGAATTACTGTGAGTAAGTCGTAAATTACCATTTCCGTTGTTAAAGCTACCTCGGTTGGAATTACCTCGGTTCGAGCTGTTTCGATTAGAATTATTTCTTCATCGTTGTTGTACCGTGAGTTACCACGATATCCACCGGTATTATTATTCCTATAACCGTTATTTTGGTAATTACCTCTACCTCGGTAATTATTTTGTCCATTTCTATTGTATTGACGGTAGTGCATGACAGGGTTTGCCTGTCCTGTTTCTGCTGTACTACTGTCTACGAACTTTGTTGTTAGTTCGTTCATGTCACGGAAAATACCTGCTTTTAGTACGTTACGTTCTTGATTGTTTATGCAGTTCTTTGTTATTGCCTCTGTAGCGACTGAAAGCGTATACTTTTTAGCTATTTCGACAGATGTGCCATCGTGTATAAAGGCACCTTCCAGAGATTCAGTAAGCTTTTCAATTTCTTGTGCATACTGACTTGCTGTTTTGTTTCTCTGGGGTAGGTTTTTGATTTTTGCCGTTATTGACGCTACTGATTCTGTTTTTATATTTGATGCAGTACTGTTAATAATCTCTTTTATTGTCTGTTCGGAGGTTATCAAATTTCTTGTGTGACCTTTTAGTTTTGTTTTTATGAGACACACTGCTGTTTCCTCATTGTCGCCTTTTAGTGAATTTATCAAATTCAATGCGTCCATGAAGCTCTGAAGATTTTCTCTTCTGCCATCAAACTGTGGGATAAGGTTTGAGGCCATCTTTAAAAAATCAGCGACTGTTTGAGTCATTTTTGTGTTTCTTGGCAAAATGGCTGGTTTATTAAGAGTTCTTTTTGTTTGTTCTAAACTCACTGACGGTTCTTCTTAATCCGTCTCTTCTTCAGCCGTTAACTGGGTTTTGTCTTCCAGTGATATTGAAATATCCAAATCAACTGTTTGTTTATATTCAATATTATATCTTTTTAATACGGATTTTGCCCTTTGTTTGCAGTCATTATAGAATGCATTTGCAGCTGTTTTTCGTCCCGAAGTTAGCTTACTATAGTGTGCTATGAATACCGCTCTAATATTTTCTAGGCTCTCTATTATTATTTTCGTGTGTTTTTCTATTGTACTTTGGGATGTTTCCCTGTTCTGCGAGAGGCACTTACAAGATTTATTTAATTCTTGCGCCTGTATTCTAGCTTCTCCTATTATGTCATCCCAATTAATCATATTTTGTTGAAAAAATTACACATTCTTTTTCTTTTTTTTTTTTTTTTAATTCTCTGAGAGATCAATTTTCTCTATGGGTTGCTCGAATAGTTTATGCACCCATGTGGGTAGAATTCTGTTTTTTCGCTTTAGGCGGTTGTAGGCTTCTACTATGGATCTTTCTATCAAGTGAGTTATCCCTGATTTAAATTTTCTATTATTCACAATCCAGTGTTTGATTTCTTTATATTTTGGATCGGTTTCACCTCTGTTAAAGAGGAAGTCTAAGAATGGAACGTATTTGTTCAAATATTTAAGTTCTACTCGACCCATTTTTATACTGTATTTAGGCCATCTGCTCTACTCTGATATTTTTTCTTAATTATATTATTATGCATTGCATATAATTTCAAAGCCAGATTTAAGGCTACTAATATTGGGATAGCTAACAACAATATCCCTATTTCGTCTAAATTTTCCTTGTGATCTACTATTTTAACGCTGTTAACGACATTAGCCGTTGGGTGGTCTATTTTCGATTCTTGAGAACCCATCTTTCTAGCAAAAATATTTGGTTTTCTTGGTCGTTTTCTATTTGTTTGATAGTGGAAAAAAATTCCTTTTTGGATTTGATTGTTACATAAAAAAAAATTTTCTTCTTTAATGTAATTTGAAAAACTTTAAAAGAAAGAAAAATTATCTCAACTGTGTTTCGCACAGTGAGCCAGAGACGTGGAAAAATTATAGAGTATGTGGTTGGCTCACAATTCAAGTATACATGTCATTTATTGTTTTTTTTTTTTTTTTTAATTAAAATAAAAAAAATTCTCCAACCACATTGTTAGTAATAGCCTGTCAGAAAGTTAGTAGTTCGCAAGTTGCACTTCCGTGCTTCAACTTGCTATTAGGCTTATAGTAAAAATATTAATTAAAGGCAAGTTAAGGCCTCCTTGCGTTTCTTCGCTTTTTGGCGAAGTTCAGCTTTCAATTTGTCAATAAGCTCTATGCAGCGTTGTCGGTCTTCCTCCGTCTTCAGAGTGGCCAGTAAGTCTACTTCCAGCCTCTTCTGCTGGAGTAGCTTACGTACTTGGCCTCCTCTTTTGGTCTTCTCTGGCCTTGTTGGTTTTGTGTTGCGGGCCCGGTACTCAGCTATTGTGAGTGGGCGCGGTCCATCGTTGGGATACAGCTCTAACGCTTCTTCTAGCGTCGGTGCATCCCTTTGCTCGAAAGGAGCAGATTCCGCAAAGGGTATATCTTCACCGTACATTGGGTACCTCTATCAGGAAGCACATCTGTACTCTTGAGCCTCCTCTTACTGGGAATTCTTCTCCAGCTAGATCGGAGTATTTGCACTAGAGTTAGCGAGCTTTGAGGGGAGTGGCTTTGCTTTGCTTTTTTTTTTCGTCCTTTGTCCTTAGGTCTATTTTTGACCTATTGTCACGGTCGCCATGTAATGACCGGGTTCCACTTGGTTTATAGTTTGGGAAAAATAAACGCGTCAGTTCCGTTTGGTGTTAATATTCAGATTGATTTTTATTCCAACAATATTCTTTGACTTAACCTATTGTTACATAGATATTCTTATGCTGCCACTTAGGCGACAGCTACAAAAGAGAGAGAAAGTGTCAGTACATACATACATATTATTTGCGACACTTGCATCAAAGGGCATGGCCAGCGTTCACACGCTGGCTTGGCCCTAGCTCATGTTACGCCTGTGCATTGCTGCTCATATGAATATATGTGTGTGCATATACATATGTATGTACATACATATATGAACATGTTTAGCTGTATATTGATGTGATTATGTTTATGTGAATATATTAATGTATACACATAAACATACTCAAGTGGAGAGTTATGTTTTATTGCGTACATATTTGATTGTTTATACTTGCAACAAAGTGTTACAAGTTGAGCTGTTAGTGTTACTACAGTAGTCCGATCGCAAAGATTTTTATACTCACCCGGGTAATAAGAAGCCCCCAAAAAAAAATTTCATCCCGATAGCTCTTAAGATGGCTGAGTAAAACGCAGACGCACCGACGGACAGACGGTCAAACGGGCATGGCTATATCGACTCAGCTTCTCATGATGATCTCATGATGATCAAGAATATATATCAAAAAGCTTCTGCTCTCTGACGTGACGGTCGTGTTTTTGCTTAGCTCCTGAGTTTTATTAATATATATTGTTTTTTCCCAATTTTTAATTGTGCCTAGTTTGTTTTCGTTTTCGCTTGTGTCATTTGCTTGAAACCCTTGTGTTTTATTTGCATAATTCGCCAAATTAAACAGTTTTCTTTTTTTCTTTTTTGTGATTAGTGTTTGGTGCATCTAAATTGTTTTTATTTTTTTCTTATTGTTCTCTCCCGTCATTGCTTCTGCAGTTGCTCCCCTCATCGCCCCCATCATACCATCAGTGCTAGTGGTTTTGTTGTTCTCTCTGCTTTGTGCTTGTGCTCAGCTTCCCTCCCGCGTAATTACTTTTCTAAGGCCGCCTCTCAAAGCTCGTCTGATAACTGTTCTTGCACTCTCTCTTGTGCTGTGTACTCTAGCTGTCTCTTTGTTTTGTTTGTAATTATTGATTTTTTTATCGATAATTATCTTTGTGCTGTTTATTTAAATTTTTATATATATATTTTTTTTTTTTTTTTTTTGCCTTGTGTTTATTTTGGCTTTTCAATGGCTTGTTGTCTACCCAATTGCAAGCATTCTGATCGTTTTGACGATCAGTATAGAGCAATATCGTGTTGGCTTTGCGACAATCTTATTCACTTAAAATGTGCTGGCCTCAACGGCCGTGATTACGACAAATTTTCTGGTTTGTCTGTGTCTAAGCCTGAGCTTGGCTTAATGCGCTGGACTTGCCCATCTTGTGCCAGCCAGCAGCTTGATTTTAGCCGAATGTACAGGGATCTTCGTTTAAAGTTTCTTTCTCTAAATAAAATGGCCAAACAGCTGTCTAATGAGTGTGACTCTAGCATAAATTTATTGTCGCAATTCAAGTTTGATCCACCTTCTAAGGAATTGCCCAAGAAATGTACCCTTGAGTTGCCTCATAAGCAGTCTTCTCCCATTTTACTTTCGCCTACACCATCTTCTTGTCCCTCTTTATGCTCTTCTTTTCAGATTGATGTACCCATTACAAGCCCTGGTGTACCTCAATCTATCCCTCACGGGAACTCTGATCAATTACTGGATCATGCTGGCTTTCAATCACTTGCGGATCCCAATGCTCCTCCGCCTCCACTAACTGTAGTGCCTCATCGTAAACAATTATTTATCTCTAGGCTTGCTCCAGATACTTCTGAATCGTCTGTGGCAGCTTACATTGGTAATATATGCCCTGCTAAGGTTTTAATTCAAAAGTTTAAGTTTTCTAGGCCTCGCGAAATCTCCTCTTTTAAAATTACTGTACCAAATGAGTATTTCTCAGCTATGGTTGACCCTAACTTTTGGCCAGAGGGCCTAGTTGTACACGAATTTGCGCCCAATAAGCGCTCCCGCCCTTTGCCTGTCCACCTTCCTAATGTATCTTCTGCTTCAAAAAACTAATAACGTCTAGTCTTTGCATTCACTATCAAAATGTAAGAGGACTTCTTACCAAGCTCTCGAAACTATTCTGCGATAGCCAAACCTTTTCGGCTGACATATTAGCTTTCTCTGAAACTTGGCTTAACTCCTCTGTTTTGGATAATGAAATTCTTTCTAATAACTTTATTTCTTATAGGCTTGATCGTGTTGGTCGTCGTGGCGGCGGAGTACTCATTGCAGTCAACTCGAATCTGTGCTCAAGTGTTGTGCCGATTGATCTCCCCTTAGGTGTTGAGTTTATTTGCGTCGAAGTTACATGTTCTAACTTTAGCTTATATATCTCTTGTTCATACATTCCTCCAGCTTCTGATATGATGATCTACATGCACCATGCTGATGCTTTGCGAACTATTTTTAGTCGTCTTAAAGATCGTGATTTTTTTATAGCTTTAGGTGATTTTAACTTGCCTAATGTTTCTTGGCTTGCTGATGATAATCTATCTTTCTTAATTCCTTCATCTCAACATGTTTTTCTTGATAGCCTACTTGAATGTCCGCTATATCAGTTGAATTCTTTTCTTAACTCTTCTAAAAGAATCCTCGATTTTGTTTTTGTCTCTGATCCCACTGTTAGTGCTGTATCACAAACACAGCCCCTAGTGAAGCCTGAAGATACTTATCACCCTACCATTGAAATTACTATTTCTTACAATTCCGTTAATAATTCATTCAATAACATCTCAAATTCTCGTCGCAGATGTTTTCGTAAAACAAATTTCAATCTTCTTAACAGCCTTATTTTCTCTTTTGATTGGTCATTTCTATTTGAGTGCTGTGATATAGATTGTGCAGTAAATTTTTTCTACTCTGCTCTTAATTCTCTAATTGATAAATGCGTTCCTTATGTGAATGTCTCTACCGTCTCCAGTGCGCCAGTCTGGTTCACACGTAGGCTCTCTAATCTCCGTAACATTAAATCGAGATATTTTAAAAGATTTAAAAAAACTGGTTCGCGACTTGACTATGCAAATTATTGTGTAGCCAAATCTCAATTTTGCCTTTTAAATACTCAATGCTACAATAATTATATCGTTCGCTGTAAGGTTGAATTTTATAAGAACCCCAAAAGATTTTATAACTTTGTTAATTCCAAAAGACGCTCTAATTTACTACCTTCCACCTTCAGACTTAATGACCAGACTGCTAATTGTGATTCAGATATTGCAGATCTGTTTGCTAAATTCTTTCAGTCGACTTATTCTTCTACTGCTTCGGATCCCACACCTCTTCACAATTCCACATTTAAATTGTATGTTTTTTCCTAATATTACTGAAGACTGTATTATCTCTAGCTTGTCATCTATGACGTCTTCCTTCGTACCCGGGCCTGATAATATACCTAGTTGCATCCTTAAAATGTGTTCGATTTCCCTATCTAAGCCTTTATCTCGGTTATTCTTTATATCGAGTGAGACTTGTCGCTTCCCTGATATTTGGAAGGAGTCTTTTATTATTCCGTTTTTTAAAAAGGGTAACAAATCGGATATTTCTAACTACCGTGGCATTGCCAAACTTTCGGCAATACCTAAGCTGTTTGAGAAAATGATTACGTCTTCCCTTCAAATTTATACACTATCCAGATCCACTATTTCTCCTTGTCAGCATGGCTTCATGAAAGGTCGTTCGTGGCTTCCGTAAAAAGTGTCAAACTGATGTTATTTATACTGACTTTAGTAAGGCTTTCGATACGGTTGATCATTCCATGCTTCTCATGAAACTTAACATCATCGGTTTTTCCCCGAAACTATTGGTTTGGTTAAAGTCGTATCTTATTGGTAGAACCCAAAAGGTGTCTTTTCGTTCCTCGATATCTAAAACTGTTCGAGTTACGTCAGGTGTCCCCCAAGGCAGTCATCTGGGCCCACTGTTATTTACCTTGTTTATAAACGATTTGCCTTTGGCCTTGGCTCATTCACGCGTGCTCATGTTTGCGGATGACGTGAAGATTTGCTATTCATATAATGATCCTTCTTTCCAACAGTACTTGCAATCAGATCTCGATGCGTTCTGTGTTTGGTGTCACGTTAATAAATTACACCTTAATGCCTCTAAATGCTCTTTTATGACTTTCAGTCGTTTGTCGCCGTTCCTAGCTCAATACTCTATTAAGTCTGTTCTGTTAGATTGTGTACCATCATTTAAAGACTTAGGCGTTATGTTTGACCCAAAACTTTCTTTTAATATTCATATATCTTCAATTGTTAATAGAGCATGCAGTCTTCTTGGCTTCATTAAACGTTGGGCCAAAGAATTTGATGATCCATATGTGACAAAGGTTTTATACACTTCGTTAGTTCGCCCTACTCTAGAATATTGCTCACCAGTGTGGAACCCTCAATATGATGTTCACCAGCGTAGTATTGAATCGGTACAGAAGCAATTCCTTAAGTTTGCGTTACGCGGTCTTAATTGGGACCCGAATCTTCGCCTACCTTCTTATTCTGACAGACTTCTTCTTATTAATCTTCCTTCACTTTACAACCGTAGGCTCGTATTTGGGATTCTCTTTCTACATAAAGTAGTCAACGGCGAAGTCAGTTCTACCAATTTACTAGATACGCTATATTTTTGTGTTCCCTCACGTCGGACCAGAAACTTTTTTCCTCTTCACCTTAGTAGATGTTTGACTAACTACTCTCTTCACGAACCTCTTCGTGTTCTTTGCCAATCTTTTAACAACCTTTCTCACCTTATTTCTCCTCATCTATCTGTCACTTCTCTTCGCGCTATACTTTTTAATTATCTACAGCGTAACCACTGAAAGTATTCTGGACTGGATATTTGATTGGCTGCAACTCATCCCTGACCACATTGGCTGTGAATCGGGGCATAGCTGGCACCTTGTTGCAAATAAAACACCTCCATCGGGTCGGGGATGTTGTGCATATAGCTAAGCTACCTTAATGAATTAATTACTATTTGTATTTTAGCTTAAGCTTTTTCGTCGACTGCTGACTTAGTTGACGTAAATAAATAAATAAATAAATAAATAAATAAATAAATATATACTTTATGGGGTCGGAAACGTCTCCTTCTGTGCGTTACAAACATCTGACCAATTTTATAATACCCTCTGCAAGGGTATAAAAATTGTATTTAAAGCGATAGGAACGTTGTTACCAAATGATCTTTCGTCTCCAGTACAGAATTTCCAGAGCTGATCTGATCCAAAAATGACATCTACCGCATCAACTTTGCCGAAAGATGAATCAACTAAGGGCAATTTCAAAATTTTTTTCCATTGCGTTGAGAACATGTCAACGTTTTGAGCTGGGAGAGCTGATGTAAGGGTGCTGAGGTGCTGTTGTGGTTCGAATTGCGACAGCGGATTCGAAACCTTACCAGTCCTCTGGTGACGCCGGATCTGTTGGCCGCGAGACCACGAACTGGAACCTTTGCATGTGTACCGCGCATGCTAATCCGCTCGACAAATGATTCCGTTGCCAATGATACTGTAGACCCAGTGTCGAGTAGCGCTCAGGCTGATGAACTCCCACCGCGTTATCTCTGAATTCACGGCCACGGTCGTCTGCTGCGCTGCATGAATCAGAGTGTTATTCTTTCTTTGACGTACTTGACATGTATTCTTTGAAGGACAGGTTGCAATCCTATTGTTTGGGCCTAAACAATTGAAGCATAGTTTGCATCAAGTGCTGTGAATTGTTCACATCTTGAAAGTGGATGAGCGTGCTGGCACAGGGTGCATGGCTCGGCCAATGGTTGGATTTCCGTGTTGACGTGATGAGTAGTAGCTATTCGTTGGCTGTTAGTCGCTCGTGAAAATTGGCTCGATTCCAATGTACCATCTAAGGAGATCAGGAATTTTATACAACTGTCGATCGTGACAGAGTAGCCCTCAGATTCACTGCGCTCTGCCCATGCTTGCCGAGTGTTGTTGTCCAACTTTGCCAGTAGCACATGAATTAACCAGGAATGCTCTTACTCCGCGAATCACTTCATCAGCTCCGCCGGCCAGCTTGCGAATCGCGAATCATTCTAACTGCATATTACTGCAAAATGTAACTGACACATTGGGGAGAATTAGACCACCATAGCTATTGGTTAGTGGGTGGGCAGAAAAAAGAAAATCTGTCGACTACAACGTTGATGCCGTCGAATTCGTTTGCGATCTGCGGGTCCAGAGGAGTACTGGGAGTCCGGCAGCACAGGCTGTTTTCCACCTTCAGGAGCGCTTCCAGCCGCCATCCGTCGCTAATCGGCGATTGGATCACTGCTGTCACCGCTTTCTCTTGGGCAACATTGACTTCTGTTCACTTAAATACTGTCAACGAAACTGCCGATCACTGATCAATAAGGGGCTTCACGTCTGGGTGCCATGAAGTCGAGATGTGGGCAAAAGGTACCAGAATCCTGCCGAAAGAAACAATTAAGAAACCTGGTTATTATAGGACTTAACAACACATTATAACAACTAGCAACTGGGCCCTTCTTTTTTGGCACGAAGGACCAGCTGCAGGATGCTAATGTAGTCTCACGTAGAAAGTTAAATTTTTCCCTTCCGAAGCAAGAAAGAATAACTTTGCGAATGGACTATTTGGAACACCGAAAAGGGCGAGCAGGTCGACAACACGAACGTTTCCGTTACTGCCGGGCTATTTAAGTGTATTTGACCAAGTAGCCATTCGTTGAATGGAAGGCTGTCGTCTTTGAGTACTAAAAGAGCGCCTATTTCAAGATATTTACAAGAAAATCGCCATTTATTCCGCTTGTGTAACTCCTTCAGATATTTAGTTTTCCACCTGGCGCAATTTTTCTAACTCACGGCCTTCAGACGCTGCACCGGTTTGTGATTGATGGGGCCTAGTCCCTAATCTCAGGTTTTGTGACGGTTAGCAACAGCCCGGGTCGGAGTCAAAGCCAATCAATTGGTGGGGCCTTCGGATTTTGAAGATATCGAGAGCGACTTCAGAAAAGCGGAGCGGAGTTGAGAACTCCTCGAAAGTATACCTTTGGTTGGAGGTGGCCTTGAAGAAAAGAGTGGTAAAACTCTTAACTTCAGTCTCCCACAATGAAGATTTTCTGCTGTGTAGACCTTAAGAAATCTATCCTGGAAACTTTGGATGTGCCTACAAAGTTTTTCTCATTGTCGGACTGCACTTGCTGTAGACACACTCTTCTCGATACAAACCGAGCAAAGGCTGCCAAGATCTCAGTGGTTAAGTTCAAAGTTGCTTCAAAGGGGGAGGAAGGAGGAGCTTCTCTGGGAAGGAAGATTGCCCATTTCGCATGAGTTAACCATCGATTTCACTAGATTCCGCAGTCTCGCAATCCAATATTTTTCTCCGATGAGTCTGTTGAGTCTGCTGAGTTGACTGGCAAAAGAATTTGGGTACGCTCGTCGTAGCTGAGTGACGCTGCTTTTTGGACGCGCCCCCATCTCAGATCACACCTGATGCGTCAGTGAACGGATTCAAATTGAGCATGGCAATAGAAACAAGCATGGATTTCGTCTACCAGTGCCTAGTATTCACAACAGAAATATTTACGTTGAGTGACTGGGATTAAAACTTGGAGTACTTGACTAATCTCACTAGAGGTCACCTCTCCGGAGTAGTCACTTGAAAGTTTTCGACACTTTCTGCCAAAACGGACCACGTGCGCCACCACTCGTAAGGCACGTTCCCGATTGGAAAACTGGTATAGTAGATCATTGATTGGCTTAGCGATTGTGTACCAGTTTTTGCGAACTCAGGCCACGACTAGGAATTAGCCGCTTTTCGTAGAGCTTTGCAATTCTATTGGAAACGAACGTAGTCTTTGTGCAAGGCGAGTTTTTTTAACCATGACTAAACGACGGTGGAGTCTGTAAGTTGTGGCAGGACTATAGCTACCAGTTCAGTGGGGAGCGTGGTGGCGGGGCATCGATACCGTCTTGACTGGAGATATCATGGACTTTGCTGCAAGGAGGCAGCACAAAACTTCTTTGTCATTTTTAACTCGCACTTATATAGCGGCACCATTAGCCCGCTGTGAAACATCACAAAAAATGAAATGGAGTATTTCTTGGATCACCATTATTTGGCGGTACATTTTCGTGATGTCGGCATTGATTACTTGGAAAATGTAACTGACTGAAGTCCCGGACCAGGGTAAAGTGTGTCACTAAGACCAACTTCATTAGTGGATTTTAGTCTTGGGAATAATAAAATTGTACTGAAAACGGCGTCATGAATGATGCAAGTGTTCTTGGACGATGGCGTCGTAATCAGCTTTGCCTGGAATATTTATTAAGCGACGACCCTCGTTTTTTAGCAACTGAACCATTTCACCTGGTCTTAAGTGACCGATGTTGATGTTGATGTTCCTCGGGTCTCGTAATGGAAGTGAGGCCATATATCTCACTGAATCATTTGCCCTTTTGGTCTTCTGGAAATTGACCTGGCGGTATGAATTAGAATCTTCTACCGGTTTTACAGTGACCTTGTGAGAAGAGTTTCTAGCGCATCTTACCTGCTGAAACCGACCCTGGTACTGAATGCAGCCCACGAACTTACCGGAAACCCTTACAAAGGGCTTAAAATGGCCTCTCTGTCATAAATGTTCTGGTGCCATGAATGTTCTGCAGATTTTGGTTTGGATGCCGAAGAGTCAACTTGGGAAAGGACAAAAGCTCCTATCTCTATCTAGACTGGAGGTCAATGAGATAACAGAATGGTTATGTGACAGACCTTCAAGATTCTTTTGACCTTTCCGGTAATGCCTGTCACCTCGGCCCTAACAGTTTGGAAAGGCAACTTCATGGGCGGGAACATTCAGATGTAAAGTTGGCTTCCGATGCCAAGGCGCTTGTCGGAGTCCTTATGCAAGAGCGTGTTGTGACGACTCTTGCATGTGAAGCAGTTATGCTGACTCAGACAATCTCCCATTTGGTGAACTTTTGCTAAACAGTGCAGACATATGGACTTTTTCCTTATATACGCAGTCCTTTCTAAAATCTGAAAGTATCGGTAACATCGACGCACTGGGTGATTTATTCCAAGCAGAGATCGCAGGGCTTGGGTCAGGCTTCAAAGGAATTTGTCACTGGAAGGGTGTTCGTCAGAGGTTTGTACATAGGAAAAAAGATGGCCATCACTGTTGCATTTTCAACAGCTTCAAAATTGCTCAAAGGCACAAATGGATGCGTACAGGACATTCTGGTGGACCTGTAATGCCTTTCCGGACTCATAAGGTATTTGAGGCACGTCCAGAAGTGTTCTGAATCGGTTTTTCAACATGGAAAATTTGTCGATTGCTAACGCTGTCCTTGCACAATGATGTGACTTGGTTTCCGATTTCAAACTGAATTAGCTTTGCGCCGACCGAGATAATCTTCTGCAAAGCTATGGTGGAAGCAATCGAAGTATTTTTGGATTCGGACCGAGTGACTCTTGGAGGTATTACCGGTCGCTTGACCCTTTTTGACTTCGTCGATATTGTTCAGACGTGGCCTGTTTTAGGGTTGTGCTTGAGGGCGTGGAACTGAAAGCCAAAGGACTGGATAAGGTCTGTCGCTCTCTAAAAGGAGGTGTGGTAGTACTGGTACTCCTCTTACGCATTTTTGGCGTAAAAATCGAAGATTTGCTATCAGAAAATAGTAGTATCCTTGCGAAGTGTAAAATTTAATGAATTATATATATGGATATGCATATGTGATGTAAAATTTTGTTGGGAAACTAAGTATGTTTAAATTTCTTAAAATTAGAGTCAAAAATTTGACTTTGCCCTCACTTTGGAAAAAATTATGTATTTGCTGTTACTCTTTATTTTATTTTATGTAGTTTTTTTACATAAATTTGTTGGAAGAAGTATATTTAAACTTATTATATATTCGTCCTGAATTTATTGTGGAGGTATGCAGAGGTGTGAACGGATTGGATGAATTTATACATTTGTATAATTCTTTTTTTTTTTAATTTTCGTGATGACTCGGGACAAGAGAAACATCTATGTGTAGCCTTTTTTTATATGAAAGGGTTCACTTGCTTTTTTTGCGTTTCGGTATTAATTTGGGTTAAAAATATTTCTTCTTGTTGGAACCTTTTTCAGGGCAATAGACTATAGTAAAGACTCGATGGACATATTTCCTGGTAAAAAAACTTTTATTTCTTTGGCAGAAACTTACTTCTTGATAATTGAGGGCAGCCAAATAAATTTTCCCTTACTTCTTTCTGCCTATTATTCCTTCCAAAAAAGTAATAAGCACGGGAACAATCACCTGTAGATTTATTGAATTTCAACGACCCGAAACTCTAAGACCTGCTTGGAGAGCAGTGGGGGAGTTTCTTCTATGGGGTGAGCTGTTGGTATTATAGGAAGAGTGGTGTGAGGTGAAAGCTCGCCTCCCTCATCACTTAACCAATGTATTGTCTGTTGGGCATAAACAAGTATTAATACCAATATTATCATTGTTTTCATTTTAATACCTTTTTGATAATAACATTAATAACAACAACATAAAAAATTGGTTCATAAACCAAACCGCCAGATGTAAGAGCATTACTTAAAAAAGGTCCAAACATTGCAATACCAATTGAGAGAAAAAAGTTTCCGCTCTTTGTGTATGTCGCGGACGGAATTGGTACAGACCCTCAACACAAAGACAAAAAAGAAACGGCACAGACAACACTCTCTTTAATTATCACAGAGCAACCAACAATATAAACACAATACATCGTACAGAACTAGATACTGTGAGAAGAATGAGAAATTTTCTAAAGAAAAATTGCGATATTTTAATTCTAACTTCAGACAAAAGAAACAAAACGGTGGCAATGAATAAAATGGACTATGGTCATAAAATGGACAATATTCTTACAGATCTGACAACATATAAAGAATTAAACCAGAGGGCCGCGGCTAACTTCGACCGCATCAAAGTTTGTATACCCTTGCAACTGTTTTGGTAACTCTTTCCTTGCCCATAGCCATCAAAGTGTAAAAACGTTTTATATAAAAAGTCTAATATTTGCGAAGGAGCGGCCTACCATCTTAGCATAGGAAATAACGAAGATATTGATCAAAGTCACTGTTTTCCACCTATCGTTCCTATGTGAGCTACATATAGCTATGTATATGTATATGTATAGTGTAGTATATTCATACAAATAATCATTCAATACAATGAGCTCAACTTGTAGAACTTTGTTGCAAGTATAAACAATTAAACATATACGCATTAAAATATAATTGTTCACTTGAATATGTTTATATGTATACATTGATGTATGTATGTACGTTTGTATAAGTTATATAAATGTTTATTTATATTTATTTATATTTGATTTATTGCATTATAACTAACTGAACATTATTAAATAAACTACCCAAGAACCCTAAGCATTGGCCTTCGGAATGCTGACACTGCGCCTCGCGCCGCTAGCAGCGGTCAACGTCTTGCG
Organism: Drosophila paulistorum; assembly: GCA_018152135.1. Taxonomy (NCBI): domain Eukaryota; kingdom Metazoa; phylum Arthropoda; class Insecta; order Diptera; family Drosophilidae; genus Drosophila; species Drosophila paulistorum. Next base: position 12,189,162 of record JAECXG010000822.1, on the reverse strand, counting down.
GGCCGGCTCATATTACCCATACCGTGGGATCGCTGACCCAGCGATCGTGGCCACTGCCAAATGCAGTATTAGCTATATTCCTTTGTCCATGCTAACTCCTCCCTCGCTTAGGTGGAGGCCGTCCCCGGACTTCTGTAGGTCAAGAGACTTTTGAAGAGTTGTTACTAAGTTGCGTCTCTGGAGTCTGCGAATGGCCAAATAGATTGCGAACCAAATTGCGACTATCCCAATAGTGACACTGCTGCTCAATAAAGGGCCCGATATTATTTTTGAGCGTAGTCCGGTTATATGCCGGAGATTGTTTATGCTCAGTTCGTGGAGGAAAGACAGGTAATGTTGATTTGTGACTCGGCTGACACCATTGGCTTCTTTCTGAGCACATCATACTTGTTGACAAACGTTGTTTGGTTGATGGTGATCTTGTCGGTGAATGTCACCAGGTAGGTGCCGTTCACACTTTTTTCCTTGCCGACTTCGTCTATGATGTCCATGGTGGCGTCGTTGATGATAACCATTCCCTCGTCCACAACTATTAAAGGTTCCAGGTGACCTGGTCTGGAGCTACAATGGGCTTGAGTTCCGGCTACTAATTGTTGCGTGCAGCCATTCGTGGGCGATCTTCTGCAGAATGTTGTGGTTACCGCCAATTGGCAACCCTCGACTGAGAATAGCTCCGTACCACAATCAGCAACTTCGTTTCTGTTATTAAAATCTAGAATTTTGTTATCCCGTTATACATGGTAAAGGCTGATTTTCTTACAGACAGATTCTGGGTGAGGATATTTGATTAAAGTATAAAATGTTAAAATTTTGAAAAACCTTAATACTACCTACATCTAATAAATCTGACACACTAATATTTGTGAGATTTTTGTTGGTCATTTCATTGACATCCAAGTCATCGAGGATTATTGGGTTCAATAAATTCGCTTTTGCCAAAGTGGTTGTTAGAATTAAATTTTCAAGGTCTGAAATGACCATTCTGTTTTTTGCTAGGATGGTTTCATAAAAGTGTTCGTGATTAACATTTTCTGTTTTACTTATTTGGTTTATGGAATTCGTTATTGCATTTAGTTTTTCCTGTAATTTGTTGTTGATCTTGACTTGCTCATTTTCTGACTCTATTAATTGCTCTTGTTTAAACTTGATCTGTTCCCAGTCGTCAAAATCAGGAGTTCCGGCCACTACTTTCAATGCAGTGCCTAAAATATTTAAGCTTCTTGCGCCTCTATGATGAACCGTCATCGTTTCTATTAGCGTGTCGATTTTCCTAATATCTGTCAAAATAATTCTTTTAATATGATCTTCCTTAAAGAATTTAATAGTTTCCCTGGTCTCGTCCGCGTATGTCCTGTACGAGGTAATGTTTGTCGCATGTCCGAGGTAGCTGTACTCTTTCCAAACTGTCACGTCTCCGTCCAGTATCTGCTTTGGTATAGTCCGTAATTTTCATGGTCATTGTCGCGTGTGTCCTCAGTATTATCAGTATCAGTATAAAGTTCGTTCTGTAAATTCTGGTATTATAAAATAGTCTTATTACTCTAGTAGTTATAGAAGTGTACAAACCTAATTTTAGAAAAACAATTTTTTGAGGTTCTATTTTAAATTGTCCTTATGGACCTCCCTCCCCTTTATAAGAACTTTAGTTCCTAGGTCAGCCTCTACAATTCCTTCCTTGTACAAAGGAGTAAGTTTGTTACCAAGGCGTTTGTTTGACTTTACCAAGACTTTATCACCCCGTTGGTACTTTTTGTCTATTCTGGTTCTGTTTTCTTGTTCCATTTGTTTGCTCTGAGCGTCTTTTATCTTTTTGGCAATTTTCAATCCCTCTTCTACCGTAGTTTCATGAACCGCTTCGATTGGTTTTTTGTTCAAGACTGAATGGATTGACCTATTATACTTTACTGTTGCTAGTAGTATAACATCGATAGTGTCGCTAGCCTGAGCTGTTATTTTGTCACACCGTGCGATCTCAAGTAACGTGCTGTGGAATCTTTCCACTTGGCCATTAGATGTACTGTTTAGGGGTGGGGCGTTGACGATTTGTATTTCAAACTCGTTTAATAGGAGGGACCTTATTGTTTCAGAGTTTATCGACCTTTCATTATCGCAATATATTGTCTTAACGTTAGCAAAGTAATTGACTAATTGTAGAATGGCCGGCTTTACGTAAACTATGGCTCTCGATGCTATAGGTTGGACTATCGCAAATTTAGAAAACTTATCTATGCAAGTCAGAAAGAATCTTTTATCTGTGGAAAAAACGTCAATGTGTAAGAGTTCTCCTGCGTAAGCTGCTACTGGTGTGGTACCCAACTTATGTTTCTTTGGATGCCTGTCGTATTTCGCGACAGAGCAAATCTTGCAATTGGCTGCAATTTCTGTGGTCAATTTTCCCATGTTCGGGAAAAAATGGTCTTGCAAAATTTGTTTCATGTTTTCCTGGGCTGCACGGTGCGCCCTGTTATGTTCGGTCAATACAATTTCTTTTTGTTCCGACTTGTCTGGTACATCTGTAACGATGTGTTTGCAGTACCAGAATTTTGTTGCCGGATACAGTTCAACCAATTTGTGCTGAATGAGAGCAAGAGTTGGCAGTTCGCAATGTATTGCGTTTACCACTTCAGCATTTATTACATCTTGCAGTGTTTGCAAGAGTGAATCAGGGTTTGATGTGCGTATTATGTGCCTGGACTTACTCTGGAAGAGGACCAATGTCCTTACCGAAGGGAAATCTGCTTCTTCAATCACGATCTGGTGTCGAAAACAATTTAAGGGTTTATCGGATACATCAATAGTATAGGACAGAGACTCTTCACTATGGCAGGTTGCCCTATCGGATTCTGAGTCTGGTGCTTCGAGAGCGTTAATATTCTGACGTGAAAGGGCGTCTGCTACGAAATTTTCCTTTCCTGGCTTATAAATTATTTTTGCGCCATGTCCATCAATATATGCTTTCCAGCGTATTAGTTTCGCATTCGAATTTTTGTCTGATACGTCGAAGGTTAATGGCTGATGGTCGGTAAATATATTTAGGTCTCTTAACCCGTAAAGGTAGTTTCTCAAGTTTTTTAGTGACCACACTATGGCCAGAAGCTCTCTTTCGTTAGTCGCAAAATTTCTTTCGTTATTACGTAATTTTTGGGATATCATGGTAATTGGTCTGCCTTTTTGTAAAAGGACAGCCCCTAGCCCATCACCAGATGCGTCTGTGGTAAGATCGAATGGTTGTCGATAATCTGGGTAGGCTAAAAAAACTTCTTCTGATGCTAAAATATCGTTTAGCTTTGTGAATGTCCGCAATTGTTCTGAAGTAAAGTCGATTTTTATTTTTCGAGACATGTTTTTGCTAACTTTTCCATTATCGCCCTTTAAAATATCTGTAAGAGGACCTGCGATTTTCGCGAAGTCTTTTATGAAGCAGCGATAATAGCTGGCAAGGCCGAGAAATGATCTGAGATCAAAAAGGGTACTTAACATTGGAAAATTTTTGATTGCCTGAACCTTTTCGGGTGAGGTTGTGATACCATCCCTAGATACGATAAATACCAGATACTTCACACTTTTTTAAAAAAATTTGGATTTTTCCTGTGATACTCGCATCCCCGCGTCCTGAAGGCTTTTAAGGACCCATTCAATGTCCCTAACATGGTCTTCTTTTGTCTCGAAAAAAATAATAAGATCGTCTATATAGACGTAGCATGTTGTACTTATCTTTTCCCTAAGGACGTCATCGATGGCCCTCTGCAAAATACTGGGTGCATTTTTGAGACCGAAGGGAAGTCTGCAGAATTCTTACTTCCCATTATTGACAGAAAAAGCAGTTTTCTCCCTGTCTTTTTCTGCTAGTGTTATTTGGTGAAATCCCGATTTAAGGTCTAATGTTGTAAAATATTGGGCCTTTCCCATGTTCGACAAGATTGTTGAAATCATTGGAATAGGGTACTTGTCATCTTTAGTATTTTGATTTAGTTTCCTAAAGTCAATTACTAGCATCTTTTTATGGAAGCCGTTTTTATCTCTCCCTTTTTTGTCGACCACCCAGGTTGGAATATTGTAGGGAGATTCTGAGGGTCGAATTATGCCGTGGGCTAGAAGTTGTTTAACTTCTGCTTTGACAAAGTCCGTAACGCCCATTGGGAGTGGGTATAGTCTAGTGTATGCCGGCTCCCCATTTGTTCGAATAGTTGCTACAGTATTTATGTTGTATGGCAGAGCCTCAGGGTCTGCAAACGCTCCTACTCTTTCGTCCATCATCTTGTTGAAAGACTTAAGTACCGCAGCCGGGACGTCTGCATCGTCGATATAAATGAAATTTACTTGTGGGAAACGGGTAAAATTAATGGCTTTAGATCCATTTTTTGTCACTATTTGGTTGTTTAACAGATTGATAGTTGCTCCGACCTTTTTTAAAAGGTCGAAACCAATTATGCCGTCGAAATCTTCTGGGATATTTATCAAGAAGAAATGTGCTTTAAGGCCGAAAATATGTATTGGACATTTTTCCGTTACCTTTGAGGTCCCATGTATGGATCTGACATTAAATGCTTTTTCTGCGGGGGTGATGAATTTTAGTCCCTCCATTGGACGAATATAATTTTTTGAGGCCCCCGTATCGATAAGTTATTTAATTGTTTTTCCTCCTACTGTTCTCGTGATGAACGGTAGAAGGGAGTGTTCCCTAAAAAATTAAATTCTTCATTATCTGACAGGTCATCACTAGCTGCCAGAACGCTCGCCTCTGCTTGTGTCTCGTAGGCTTCTTCTCCAGGGGGATTCTGAGGCGTGAAATGGATCTGTTGATTCTTTTTCGACCCGAATCCAGACTTTGTGGACTTGTTTCCCGAATACCTGGTTGGTTGCCTATACTTTGAAGAGGAGTCAACCTCCATGGGTTCTGGTGTTGAGGACGCCTGAGCCCCAGAATTTTGTGGTGGCTTCCCTTTATTATTTGGTTTTTCCTGAACCCTAATATAATGTGGAGTCTTCTTGTATGCCCCTTGGCTATTTTCCGAGGTCTTATTCTGATTAGCATTGTTTCGAAAATTTTGGTTCTATTGTTCAAAGGGACCCTGAGCTTTTTCCTCGGTAGCCCGCGCAAAGCTAGCAGCGAAGGCTGCGTAGTCATGGCTTACTTCAGCTTCGTGCGCTAATGCTAGCGCAGTGGGTAAGTCTTTGGATTTTGCTGGTAATACTACTGCCCTGAGAGATTTCTTAAGCCCCGACACAAAGGAGTGTAGCGCATCGGACCTAAACTGCTCGTTAAGTACGTTCGCTGACGCTGCCTCATGTGTCATTATCGTTTTATTAGTGAGGAGGGTCAGTGTTTTTTCCACCTCGTCATAATACTGAGACAGCGATTGTTCCCCCTGTCGTAAGGTTCCCAATTTTTGTTGAATAACGCGAATGGGTGTTTTGTCAGCGTAGGTGAAGTCTAGTCGAGCTATGATCGCATCGACACCTTTTACCTTATTCCAGATTATGCCTACTGCTTGGTAGTGGGCGGAACTGCCCCTATAAGGTCGAAATAGTTCATATGCGAATGAAGCTGCGGAGCGCCATGAAATGTATTCGTTTTGATTGCCATCAAAATCTGGCAAGGATCTAACAATATCTAATGGTTCCTTACATTCTATTCCTGGGATGATTTCGTCATCCCTATAAACCTCAACCTCCGGTGCGACTGGTTTTAAACTTTCTAGCTGAGTCCTTAAAGACTCCATTTCGTGGTTTAACTGTTGTGTGAAAGTAGACTGCATCTGTGCAGCCTGGGGATCAAGCGCAGTCTGCACTGCCACTTGCACTATTTTCATCACCTCCTCTGTTGTTCGCATTTTATGTGTTTCTTTCACTTGCTCACTTTTGCCTCTTATAACCTTTAACAACTCCTCGTCACTACTATCACTATTTTTCTGATTATTGGTGTGCGTATCTTTCACTTTCTCACCGTTGCCTTTTATAACCTTTGGTAATTCTTCGCCACTACTATCACTATTTTTCCGGTTATCTCTCCACATGAACAGACGGGAACAAATATTTCGTTTAATAATGTTAATTGCTTTTGATTCAATTAAAACAGAGAATGCCAACTTCAACGTTTTAGTTTAAGAACCACCTCTAATGCTAAGCGATTTATTAAATATTTGCACAATCCAAGATTAATTTATTTAGACAACAAAAATCTCACTTACATTTTCATTTTCGTGTTGATAAATTTTTCTGCCTTCTTATTGCTGGATTGTGGCCGACGCTATTCTGTTGGAGTTTTCCTTCCGTTTTGTTGTTGCTGCTTCTCGTCTTCAACTTTTTCTTCGCCGCTGCCGTCACCAGTCCAGTGACGTGACTATGTTGTTGTTTTTTGGTTTTTTTATTTTTCTTTATTTTTGTAGTGATAATTTGTTCACTACAATGTTTAAACTTTTTTGGGGTTTTTATTTTTTTTGTTTTTCATTTCAATTTTTTTTTCACTTAGAATTGTTTTTAAACTTTTAGTTACCGTTAATTTGTTATTTAGAATTATTTTTAAATTTTTGGGTGTTTTGTTTTTTATTTCAATTCTATTTTTACTTAGAATTGTTTTTTAAATTTTTGGGCACTTTTAGTGTAAGTTGGGCGCCAGTTATATAAATGTTTATTTATATTTGATTTATTGCAAGCCACAGTTTTGTGCGCTTGGAGTTGGGATTATAACTAACTGAACATTATTAAATAAACTACCCAAGAACCCTAAGCATTGGCCATCGGAATGCTGACACTGCGCCTCGAGCCGCTAGCAGCGGTCAACGTCTTGCGGGCCGGCTCATATTACCCAGACCGTGGGATCGCTGACCCAGCGATAGTGGCCACTGCCAAATGCACTATAAGCTATATTCCTTTGTCCATGCTAACTTATATGCACATACATATATTCACATAAGCAATGCACAAGCGTAACATGAGCTAGAGTTAGGCCAGCGTGTGACCGCTGACCAAGCACTTTGATGCAAGCGCTCCAAGTAATATGTATGTATGTATGTACTGACACTCTCCCTCTCTTTTGTAGCTGTCGCATAAGTCGCAGCATATGAATATATATGTAAAATTAGCTTAAGCAAAAGAATAATTTGGAATAAATAAACAATCCTAAAACTGCAATCAAACGACACAGACGTGTCTGCTCTTATTATTTCGAACCAATGAAACCCGGTCGAAGCAGTTATTACATGGCGACGGTGACGTGCAATCCGAAGATTGTAGGATAATGCAGGGAGAAACTATTCTCTAATGAAATTATATATATAAAAACAATTATATTAATCCATGATATAAGTATTCTGCATTGGACAGAAACTTGAAGCTGCTAACAAAACCAACAACAAAAAACGTTTCTTTTTTGACTATGCAAATATTATTCAGCAAAACAAGAAAGCAAACAAATTATGATACAAAACAAAAAAAAAAGAAGGAAACTTTCTTTATGATATAAAACAAAAAAGAAGAAAATTTTTCAAGTCGATAATACAACAACAACAACATCAAAAAAAAAAGGGAAACAAAACCAACCAGAAAAACAAAACCACGAATGAACAGCGGTGAAGATATTCCCTTTGCGGAATCTGCTCCTATTGAGTAAAGGGGTGCACCTACACTAGAAAAAGCGTTAGAGCTGTATCCCAACGATGGACCGCGCCCACTCACAATAGCTGAGTACCGGGCTCGCAACGCAAAACCTACACAAGCAAAGAATACAACAAAAAGAGTAGGCCAGGTATGTAACCAACCCAGCAGAAGAGACTGGAAGTAGACTTACTGGCCACCCTGAAGACGGAGTAAGACCGACAACGCTGCATAGAGCGTATTGACATCCCAAAAGCAAAGAAACGCAAGGGGGCCGCAGAAATGCGCAAGCCTTAACTTGCCTTATTTAATAATTTTAAATATAAGCTCTTTAAGCAAGTTGAAGCAAGAAAGTGCAACTTGCGAACTACTGACTTTTTTTGATAGGCTATTACTAACAATGTCGTTGGAGAATTTTTTTTAAAATCAAAAATAACAAATGACATGTACACTTGAATTGTGAGCCAACCACATACTCTAATAACTTTTCCACGTCTCTGGCTCGCTGTGCAAGACACAGTTGAGATAAATTTTTTTCTCTTCCTTTTTATACCATACACCCATAGGGTGAAATGGTATATTAAAGTCGCCAAAATGTATGTAACAGGCAGAAGGAAGCTTTTCCGACCCCATAAAGTATATATATTCTTGATCAGTATCAACAGCCGAGTCGATCTAGCCATGTCCGTCTGTCCGTCCGTCTGTCCGTCTGTCCGTCCGTCCGTCCGTCCGTATGAACGCCTAGATCTCGGAGACTATAAGAGATAGAGTCACCAAATTTGGAATGTAGGCTCGTGTAGTATGTAGAGTGATCAAGTTTGTTTCAAATTTTTGCCACGCCCCTTTACGCCCCCGCAATTAAAAAAAAACGTTTTTCTCAAAAACTATTGCAGCTAGAGACACCATATTTGGTATGTATATTTGCTTAGTAAATGCGCTCATTTTGTATGTACAAAGATTTTGCCACGCCCCTTTCCGCCCCCGAAATTTGAAAAACTCGATTATCTCCCGTAATTTTCTATCCTGTCGAATCAAATTTGGCGCACTTGAAATTGATACTAATACCCAGCAAAATACCAAATTTGATCTAAATCGGACAAAAAATACCCAATTTATGCATATAAACGTTTTTCCATAAGGCCGGAGTTGGTCGTTGGCGGGTGGTGGCGCTAGGGTGCTCATATGCATGAGTCAGTGAGATACTAAGATATGCTTGTAAAAAGCATGTGAACAGAATTTTTTGAAATAGGCAAATGCATTTGTTATTACAAATTTGAAATATTTGTTTTGCTGGTGTATGGTATACCTAAGTCGGCGAGACGACTTACTTGCTTCATTTTTCTTAAATATGCATGAATCCATAAAAATTTTTTAATATTTCAAATAATATTCGTATTCAAGCAAATAAGATCAAAGCTTGAAATACTTATAAAAAAAAAAAAACATTTTTAAGTAATTTTTAAACAAAAGGTTTTAAGCTTTCTTTATGGGCTATTGTTCCCTATTTTTTTCCGTATTCGTTATATTCATATGTATTATTAAAATAATCGTCTTATATAGGACCATTTGAGGTCAGTGAAGTCATAATTAGAATTATAAAAAAAAATTTTTCAGTGGACTCCACTGCGAATGGAAAAATCCATAAAAGTAGCTTATAGTAGATTGTTAGCTAAGATTCCTTTAAGAAAAGACGTGCCCGGATGGGTCGACGAACTTTTCACGGAAACAGTAGAAACAATAGATTTAACAGATTCAGCTGTAGAAATAATAGATACATAAACATACTTTTGAATCTGCGTAATGATATAGATATACCATGAGAGCATGATGAAAAATTAAATAAATAAATAATAAATAATAAAGAATCTTTAAGCAAGGAATAGGAAGAAATTTTTCTCCATATTCAAAGCGTAAAGTAAAGATACCTTGACCAAGTGTGGAATTTCCCATTATGACAGAGTGGGAACATATTCTAAATGAAGCTCGTGAAATTAAACAGGAAATCCACAAATCAATCAAGTGCCTCTCCCATGATAGAAATATATCAGAGGGCACCATAGAAAAGTAGACAAAAATCATAAAAACCCTTTTTGAAAAAATTAGGCTTCTTTTAAAGACCCATTACAACGACCTTTCCAAATACCATCAAACAGCAGCTCTAGCCTTCTACAATTATTGCAAGGAAAAAGCAACATTGGCACTGAAGCGACATCAGATAACATTCAAAGAAGTTTCTGATTTAAACTCCAGTATAAGTATACTAGAAGGTAAAATGACGCAAACAGTCTTAGAATTCATATTCAATTCAATTCCTGGTGGCTGTGTACCAGGCTTCTACCATACTTGGATGGTGACATCAAAAATCTACCGTCGAAATTATAAAATCTAATCTAAAATCGAAATTATAAAATCTAAATTAAAAGGAAGTAATACAAAAACTGTCAACAATCTTCAAGGGTGAATCAGTAGATCTTTTAACAGCAAAAATAAAAAATCTGCAGAGATACACAAAAGAAATTAGTGAATTGACCGACGCCCTTAAAGGGCGCATATATTTCGGATCTTCCAAATGAACAAGCAATAAAATACACCACCAAAGTGGCAAGAAATGCTATGGTAAGCCATACCAAAAGTCAAAGAGTCCAGATATTAATGGAATCAGGAAACTTTAATTCAGCTAAAGAAGACATCGCTAGATTCACCACTCTTTCAGTAGAGTCGGGTTCCACAGAAAGTTTCCATAATAATACCATTTTTTATGCCCAGCATAATGACCGCGGTAGACACCGCCATTCCAATAATGGTAACTGGAGAAACAACTCGAATTGGAACAATAACGATGCCCACAGAGCCCAACGAGGCAGAAATTATTCACGCCACCTAAGAAGCGGCCCTGGAGGTGGACATAATAATAACAGACAAAACCCAAATAACCAACAGAATGGTTATAGCAACACCAATGTCCGAATAGCACAACGGGAAACTCCCAGACACTTCCAGATACTCAGTGCTAAATAATGAAGTATATACGGTTAACTTGAGTCTCAATAATTTCGTATCATTCAAAAATGTTGCAACAAATGAAAATTTAACATTTCTGATTGATACAGGTGCAGATATTTCAGTTATGAAAGAAAATTCTGATGTCTTTCACGAAATCCATACAAATAAAATTATAGATATTCGAGGCATAGGAGAAGGAGTAATAAAATTCAAAGGATTAGCCTCAATTGAACTCCAAACGGACAAATACATTATTCCATATAAACTGCATATATTTCATGCAGATTTCGCAATCCCCTGCGATGGAATAATAGGACTAGATTTCATGAAAAAATTTAATTGCCAATTAGGTTACAATAGTTCCGAGGATTGGTTAATAATTAGACCACAAAATCTAAAGTATCCTATCTATGTTCCAATAACATTTAGTTCTGGTACTAATTCAACACTTCTACCAGCAAGATCTCAAGTGATACGCAAAATAGAGTTGTCTTCAGCAGAAGAAAACGTTTTAATTCCCAATCAGGAAACTAAACCGGGTGTTTATGTCGCAAACATGATTGCGACACCCCAGAATGCTTTCGTCCGATTCCTAAATACAACAGACACATGCCAAATGATAGGCATTAATAACTTAAAATTCGAATCACTTTCGGGCTACGAGGTGATTCAAAATCCAACAGAAAATAGAAAAGAGTCTGTACTTAATAAATTAAAGAAAAATTTTCCAACATTGCTTAAGAAACAACTTGAAGATATATTTACCGAGGATAGCGATGTGTACGAACTTGAAACCGAACCAATCACTACAAATAACTTTTGTAAGCAACAATTAAGAATTAAGGTTGGTGAACAGGTATAGGTAAAAAATTATCGATGTCCGCATAGCCAATTGAAGAAATTAAGCATCAAGCACCAATTGAAGAAATTAAGCGGCAAGTTAATTGAACAAAATATTGTCGAACCGTCTGTATCACCCTACAATAGCCCACTCTTATTAGTCCCAAAGAAATCACTTCCGGGTTCTAACGAGAAAAAATGGAGATTAGTAATTGACTATCGCCAAATAAATAAAAAATAGCTGTCAGATTAATTTCCACTTCCCAGAATTGACGAAATACTTGATCAATTGGGTCGAGCTAAATATTTTTCATGCCTTGATTTAATGTCAGGTTTTCACCAAATTGAACTTGAGCAAAACTCAAGAAATATTACGTCTTTTTCAACAAGCAATGGTTTATATCGTTTCACGCGATTACCATTTGGTTTAAAAATAGCGCCTAAATTATTTCAGAGAATGATGACAATAGCATTCTCAGGCCTTGAGCCACCGTAAGCTTTCCTTTATATGGATGATTTAATCGTTATTGGTTGTTCTGAACAACATATGATTAAAAATTTAGCAGATGTTTTCAAACTCTGTAAAAAAAAAACAATCTAAAATTACATCCAGAAAAATGTTCAATTTTTATGCACGAAGTGACATTTTTAGGTCACAGATGCCTAGATAAAGGAATCATACCAAATGACAAAAAATTTGATGTCATCAATAATTATCCACTCCCTACGGACGCAGACAGCGCTAGAAGATTCATTGCATTTTGCAATTACTATAGACGTTTTATAAAAAACTTTGCCGAATATTCACGGCACATTTCAAGATTATGTAAAAAGAATGTCCCATTTGAATGGACAACAGAGTGTGAAGACGCATACCAGTATCTAAAAAAGAAACTTGTTGAACCAAATTTGTTACAGTACCCAGATTCTAGCAAATAATTTTGCATAATCACGGATGCAAGCAAACACGTATATGGAGCAGTCTTAACTCAAAACTATAATGGACTCCAACTCCCAGTTGCATATGCATCACGAGGATTCACTAAAGGTGAAAGCAATAAGAGTACTACTGAACAAGAACTAGCTGCGATACACTGGGCTATTACACACTTTCGCCCATATATATATGGCAAACATTTTACAGTTAGAACTGATCACAGACTTTTGACCTATTTATTTTCTATGGTAACACGCATGCGACTCGAATTAGAAGAATATGATTTTACTGTAGAGTATCTGAGAGGGAAAGATAATTTTGTGGCAGACGCCCTATCAAGGATAACAATATCCGATCTAATGGACATGAACAAAAAAAGTCCTGAAAGTCACTACCAGGCACCAAAGTAGACAAAACAATTCGGCGCAGAAAATAAACAAGAACTATTGCCAAGGCAAAGTCTTGAAAAAGCTTCCAAGCCCGACGTATATGCCTTTATTGTAAATGACGAAGTACGGAAAGTAGTGACCTTGCGAATAACTGATTCTTTGACCACATTCAAACATGGTAAGAAAGTTTTAGCAAGAATTGACATTTGCGATATGAATACCAATGGAATTCTCAACTTAGGTCAGTTTTTTCAAAGGCTCGAAAAAGAAGCCGGTATATTTAGTATCAGCCAAGTCAAAGTGGCACCGAGCGAAAAGATCTTTGAAACTATTTCAATAGAATCTTTCAAAAATATGGGCAATAAAATTTTACAATTGTTAAGAGTAGAGCAACTCAAGCCGGTGACCCAAATAAATAATGAGAAAGAAAAAGAAGCTATATTGTCAACATTCCATGACGATCCAATTCAAGGAGGTCATACAGGCATAAATAAAACAATTGCAAAAATAAAGAGACGATATTATTGAAAAAACATGAATTATTAATGTACTTTTTTAGAATATAGGCATTTTTGACATTTATTAATGTACTTTTTTACATATTTAATGTTTAAAAAAGCCTGACGAAAACGACGAAACATACAAGATCACCTATGATTATAACCGAAACCCCACAATATGCTTTTGACAGAGTAATAGTAGACACGATCGGTCCACTACCAAGTTCGGAAAATGGGAATGAATACGCAAGCACATTAACATGTGACCTGACAAAGTATTTAGTAGCAATTCCTGTTACAAACAAAAGTGCAACAACTATAGCAAAAGCCATATTCGAATCCTTTATTCTGAAGTACGGTCCAATGAAGACGTTCATTACAGATTTGGGAACAGAATACAAAAATTCAAACATAAATGACTTGTGCAAATATTTTAAAATAGACGATATTACGTCTACTGCACACCATCACCAGACCTTAGGTACCGTTGAAAGAAGTCACAGGACATTCAATGAGTAAATTCGTTCATATATGTATATATCAGTAGATAAAGCTGATTGGGATATATGGTTACAATATTTTGTGTATTGTTTTAACAAAACCCCATCAGTAACACATAAATACTGTCGCTATGAACTTGGTAAACAAAGCAATTTACGAATGCATTTTCATAGCATAAATAAAATAGAACCTTTATATAACATAGATTATTATGCAAAAGTTAAGACTAGATTAGAACTAGCATATAATAGAGCTAGAATAGTGTTAGAAAAACATAAAGAAAAATTTTTATGATAATAAATCAGAACAGACTTTAAAATAGAACTAGAATATAAAGTTTTCTTAAAAAACGAAACTGCTCATAAGCTTGATTCAGCCTATTTAGGACCATTCGAAGTCATAGAAAAAATATGAGGAGAAAGAAAATTTGTATAGCCAGACACACAAGAACTTTCACTCGTTGCAGACGACGGACGTGTTTTTTTTGCGCTTATCAAATTTTATTTGTTTCTCGTGATTAATAACTTTTCTTTAACTTTTCAACTCATTATCGGTTTAATTTTAACATTCGAATTGCATTTTCTTTCCTTGATTTCTTTCTGTCACTTTTGTGCTTTTTGTTTCAATTTATGTATATAAATTTAACTTACAACAATTACTTGCATTAGCGGTGTTGTTGTTTTGCTAATCTCTTTTGCTTTTGTGTCTTTACCGTTGTAACTAACTCTCGCGCTCTTGCGTACAAATTGTTGTTGCATGTGTTCAATTTGACGCGCTCTCCTGCTCTTTCCTATTCTTGTTTGATTTGCGCTCTCGTCTTTTGCCTACCCGCGACTCTGTGATACGTGTTTTTGTTTTTGTGTATTTTGGTAATTTCTTTTCTTTAGTTGTGAAGGCTCACTCTGCACATTAACCCTTGTGTCAGAACTGGTCAGTATATTCTCATACACAGATTTTTAACCTTTAGAATTTTTATTTTTTTTGTATTTCCTTTTTTTAATTAAATTAATTAATTTTTGATAAAATGGTTGTCTGCTCAAAAAATAATTGCATAGTTGCCACTAATGCGGTTGACTCCCATGATTATATTCTTTGTTGGCTGTGTGACAATGCGGTTCACGTTAAGTGTGCAGGTTACACAGGCAGAATCAAGGAGTCTATTGCTAAAGGCGGCGGCTTAAAATATGGATGTGATGCTTGCCGGGAGGTCGAGAATGAGATGCGCTCTTTCATGAGGCGGACTAGAGATAGTTTTGACACTTTAAGGGCAGGTTTTAATAAACTCCAAGCGGAGTTTACTGCGGTGGAGACTCAGTTCAGGAGTTTATCGCTTATGAATGAGTCTCCGAAACGTAAAAGAACCAGTCCTTGGGGTGTTTCAGTATCTGTAGATCCGCCAGCGTCTCTTATCGTCCCCGACCGGTCTCATGCACCGTCCACTCCTAATGCACAGCAGTTGATATCGTTTAAGAGCCCGGTTGTGAATGCTATTAGTAAGAAATTACCGGTATCACCTGGGAATGATCTCTTAAAATCGATGCCTATTGTAGTGTCCGATGTGTCCGGGCAATTACCCATTCCAATGGAAATTGCCGATAGTTCTAAAAGTATCGAGGGCCCCGTAAACAAGTTGACTGCTGCAGTGGGTGACTCGTCCAACGTTACTGCTACGGCTGACGCTTCGGAACCGCGGCCTCTCGTTGGCATACCACCAAAGAAACATATATTTGTTTCTAGGCTAGACCCTGTTGTCACATCTGATGATGTAATAGCCTATATTCGGAAGAAAGTTAACGTCTCGAATATTGCGGTGGAGAAGTTTAAATTTTCTTATTCTCGGGACATTTCGTCCTTTAAAATTAGTGTTTCTGCCAATATCTTCGACACTATATGTCGAGATGATTTTTGGCCGAAACATATAATAGTTAAGGAATATACTGTAAGAAAGAAACATCGGCAACCGATTCGCTTGCCAACAACAACAACTAATACCATTCCTGCCACATCAGCATCTGCTGGTGTGTCAAAAACTAGCTTCGTCCCTTAACCTGGGTTACCAGAACGTTAGAGGACTGAAATCCAAACTTCCTAATCTCTATGTAGATAGTCTTTCTTTTGAGCATAACATTCTAGCTTTTACAGAGACGTGGCTAAAACCTGATATTGCTGATGCATCGGTGTTTTCCACAAACTTTTCCATATTCAGACGTGACCGGATTTCTCGCATAGGTGGTGGCGTTCTGATAGCTGTTGATGCTGCTTTATCATCTGAAATGATTCAATTTTCTAGTACCCAGGAGATTGAGTTTGTCGGTGTTAAAGTAAATTTTAAATCTTTTAATGCTTTCATTACTTGTTCCTATATTCCACCATTGTCAGACATGGTGGTATATTTAAATCATTTAGAGGCAATTCAGTTTGTCTCCTCTTTAGTTTCCAGTCAAGACATGCTCATAGTTGTAGGTGATTTTAATTTACCTGCTTTAGCATGGTCACTAACAGATGAATCTACCATGTTGCTGCCCTCTGTGTCACATGACTTTATTGATGGCCTTCTAGGCTTATCTTTATTCCAAGTCAATCCTGTCTTAAATTCTAATGGAAAATTGTTAGATCTTATTTTTGTATCGGATTCTTCTTATTGTGAGGTTTCTAGGATCGACCCATTTGTTCTTCCTGAAGACAAATTTCATCCTACATTACATTTAAAAATTCATCTGCCCTTGCTTTCACCATTACTTGGTTCAAATCAGTTACCTCTAACTAGGTGCTTTCGTAAGACTGACTTTGTCAGCCTGAATGAAAACATTACTACTACCGATTGGTCTTATCTGTACAATTGTAGAGATATGAACTCAGCTATTCGCTTCTTTTATGATACTCTGAATTCACTCTTTGATATTTGTGTGCCTCTTGGTAGGCAGGAGCGGCTTAACAAACCTCCCTGGTTCTCTCGTGAGTTATCCAATTTGAAAAATGTGAAGACACGATATTATAAGAAGTTTCAAAAAACACGTCGTTCATCAGATTATGCTCTGTATACAGTCGCTCGTTCAAAATTCATGATGCTTAATACACAATGCTATAAGAATTATCTTCAGCGGTGTAAGCTTCAGTTTTCTTCTGACCCTAAGCAATTTTATAATTTTGTCAATTCTAAACGTAAGACCTCTGTGCACCCATCTTATTTGTCTTTTCAAAATAAAAAAGCGAGCACTGATCAGGCAATTGCCGATATGTTTGCGAGTTTTTTCAAAACAACTTATTCCTCAACGGAATATCGAGCAAGTCCGTATCCTTATCATTTAGAAAAGGCTAATTGCATTTTCAATCCAGTGTTTGATGAAAGTTCTATTCTTAGCGAACTTAAATTAGTTAAACCTGTTTATTCTCCGGGGCCAGATGGTCTTCCTGGATGTGTACTCAGGTTCTGTGCAAACGCATTATGTAAACCCATTTTAAAATTGTTTCTATTGTCTGTCGAATCTTCCTCTTTTCCATCTATTTGGAAGGAGTCGTATATCATTCCTCTGCATAAAAATGGCAAAAAGTCCGAAGCCTCTAACTATAGGGGTATCTCAAAATTGTCCGCTATTCCGAAAGCTTTTGAGAAAATTATAACTTCTCAATTGCAACATTTTTGCAGCTCTATTATTTCGCCATCCCAACATGGGTTTGTGAAACGTAGATCTACAACCACTAACCTTTTAGAATTTACATCAATAATTATCAAGGGGTTCAAAAATGGTAAACAAACTGATGTCATATACACTGACTTCAGCAAAGCCTTTGATTCCGTAAATCATACCCTATTACTTTCTAAGCTGAGCGACATTGGGTTTCCACCCCTTTTCCTTTCTTGGGTTCGAGAATATTTAACAAATAGAAAACAGAAGGTACTTTTTAAGTCTTCTTTTTCCGATTCCATTCCTGTGACTTCTGGTGTACCTCAAGGTAGTCATCTTGGCCCTCTGCTTTTCACACTGTTCATTAACGATCTTCCATCAGTCATTGTTCATTCGCGTGTGCTTATGTATGCTGACGATGTCAAGCTTTGTCTTACTTATAAAGATATAGATTCATTTAGTTGGCTACAAGCTGATCTTAAAAACTTTCAATCCTGGTGCCAGTTTAATTTACTAAATCTTAACACTACCAAATGTAAGGTAATGACTTTTTTTCGTAACTCTCCTCAACTGGTCACTTATTTTCTAAACAACAGTCCTTTAGAACGTCTAAATAATATGAATGATTTGGGCGTACTTATGGACCATAAGTTAAATTTTAACACCCATATTTCCACCACGGTCGCAAAGGCCATGAGTGTCCTGGGTTTCATTAAAAGATGGTCAAAAGAATTTGATGACCCCTATACAACTAAAGTTCTTTTTACTTCGCTTGTCCGTCCTATTTTAGAGTATGGATCTTGCATTTGGTCACCTCAATATGAGTCTCACCAGATTCGACTTGAATCCGTTCAAAAGCAGTTCTTGCTATTTGCTCTTCGTGGCTTAAGCTGGGATCGCAATGTCAATTTGCCTTCGTATTCTAGTAGACTTCTCTTGATTAACCTTCCTTCCCTAACTAACCGTAGAATTATGCTTGGTGTTATTTTTATGCACAAGCTCCTAATTGGTGATATCGACTCGCCTGAGTTATTAGCTCAGGTAAATCTGTCGATACCATGTAGACGGAGTAGACATCCTTTGATTCCTTTATCCCTAAGTCGTTGTTCTTCTAACTATGCCCTGCATGAACCTTTTAGGGTCCTCTGCTCTGATTACAACCTTCTATTCCCTGTAATTGGTTCAGAGTTTTCTATTAACATGATTAAAACTTCTATCCTATCCCATTTAGTTAATAGGTAGCTATAGTATTATTTAGTTATTTGTTTGTCTGTTTTTTCTATTGTTTATTTGTCCACGCGATTCGTGCCGTGCGTTATACGGCTGCACCCCCCGGTCGGTCGGGTGGGAGGTGGGCAGTCATCTGCTTGGGCTCGCGCGTAACAGGCTTTGTCCTGGTGTCGTAGGGGCCACTTGAACGTACTGCGCATAGTATCGTCAACGTCCGCTACATAAAGACACAAATAAAACAATTTTTCTAACATATGTACATACATTACCATAGACACTAGATCTACCACACCAGTCAAAATGACTGGTTTTACTTTTTATTTCATAAATATTGACTAAGTGTTTTTATTTTTTTCGATATTATGTTATGACTTTTTAAATAACCACTAAATACATACAATTTGATAAGTTAATTTCATTTTGTGTTCATGGGAAAAGAATTTTTTTTGTTTTTGTCACTTATACCGTAACCAGTCATTTTGACTGGGTATATGATTGATGTCATATATCAATATCAGTATCAATATATCAATATCAGTATCAATATCAATATGAATATCAGTTATCAAGCCGAAGAAAGGCAAATGAAAATCACCGTCCAGTAACGCAGAATCCCCGGCCTGTACGTAAATGGTGCCAAATAGAGCATTGTAACAACAACAATTTGTGGCGTCTGCAAGAAATATGTTTGCGGAAAATGTGTAGAAAAAAAGTTTCTATTTGTAAAACATGTGACAAACATGATTTTTTTGATTAAAACTAAAACACAATTGATGCATTTTTATTATTTTATTTATATTTTTTTATTTCTCATTAAATGTTTTAAAGGATTACGAATTTTAATATAAAATAATAGGACTTTTCTTAACCAGTCAAATTGACTGGCTCTGGTATAAATAGGTATACAAATTTCTTGGTAAATCTAGTGTTAATCAATCATTAAGTATTATTATCAGTAATCAATAAATAACTCCATAATATTACGTTGTTTTCCAAAAATAAGTGGAGGTGTAGTATATTCATACCAAAAAACATTCAACACAAAGAGCTCAACTTGTAGCACTTTGTTGCAAGTATAAACAATTAAATATGTACGCAATAAAATATAAGTGTGCACTTGAATATGTATATGTGTATATGTCAATTAAGTGGCTAATAAGTCAAAGCCTACTAGATAGTTGACAGGCATGTCAATTGTAGCCCTGGCATTACCTTTGCAGCGGCTGCAGACAGACGTCTAGAATGTTGCTGGGAATGTTGACTTTGCAGGATGACAATCATCTTTGCCTTGGCAACATGTTTAGAAACAAATTGGTCAATCTGTCATCAGGTCAGGTCCTATATAAAGGGGAGCCTCGGGCTAGAGAGCTCAGTGAAGAAACCCCCCTGGGAACTAGCCGTACAGAAAAAGGTATAAGTGAAAAGTAAAAGTGAAAAGTAAAAAGTCTAAAGTGAAAAGTAAAAGTCTAAGTGAAATAAAAAGTACTAAGTGAACGTTTCCAGTTCCAGGCGAGCAAGAATCCTGACGTCCCGACAAGCGAGGCGAGCAAGAATCCTGACGTCCCGACATCAGAAGTGGGATCGGCGCCACCCCTTATATTTACTGACGAACAGTGGCGAGTAATTTTGCAAATGCAAAATCAAAATATGTTGGAGTTTGTAAGGACAATGCAAGCTTCAACTTTAGAACAACAGCAGAAGCGTGAGGTCACATTGCCGAAATTTTCTGCCAACGCCGCAGGCGTAGACGCTTCAAAGTGGTGTGCGACTGCAGATATCATACTAACTGAACAGCCCCTAGAAGGAAGCAAGCTGATTATGACGTTAAGTAATGCGATGGAGGGCAGTGCATCCCAATGGATAACAGAAATCTCCTACCCTGGCATGAAGTGGCATACAAAAGCGATGAAACACCAGCAGCGATGTTTTTGAACTTGTTAAGCAGTCGTCCGGCTAATGAAGAGTCCTTGGCAGTATATGCTAGCCGCTTGGTCTCATCGCTAACTACGGCCTGGAAGGACAAAAACATAGAGGAGATCGCCGTTTCTGTTGCGCTTGCACATATGGCAAATATGGACCGCCGTTTACAACGAATTGTATTCACTTCAAGGGTGCAAACAAGAATTGATCTGCAAGCGGAGTTGAAGGCTAACAACTTTCAAAAGCACCGCGATACCGGCCGTGATATCAGCCCTGGACCTGACAATAAAAGGCGAAAAATGTCAATCACGCTGTGCCATTTCTGTGGACAAGTCGGACACAAAATAGCAGAATGCAGGAAAAAAGCGCGACAACAGGCCGAGGCGAAAACTCAACGAGAGAAGACCCGTGTTACCTGCTTCAAGTGTGGCCAACCCGGGCATTTTGCGAACCGATGCTCTGTAAGTGACGTTCCAACAAAACAAAAGCATGTAAACCAGTGCTTTGTGTCTGAGCCAACAGGAGTCATGTTTCATCGAGGTGAGAGCTACCCAATTTGCTTCGACTCTGGTGCCGAATGTTTCTTGGTAAGCGCATGAATAACATAGTAATGCTAAAAGGTATTGGCGATGCCGGTATTTATAGTACTATGCAAATTCTCAGTCAGTTTACCATTAATGAAAACATGGTAGAAATATTATTTCACGTTGTTCGAGATGAGGATTTGCAGCACGATGTCATCATTGGACGTGAAGTCCTTAATCAGGGTTTCAATGTTGTGCTTTCACCAAATGCGTTTAAATTTGTAAAATCAAAGTCTGTAAATATTTGTGCCGCTAATGATTCTCCAATTAATCTTGACGAAATCGATACTGAATTGGCTGATGCTGATAAAAGCAGATTAATAAATTTAATTAAAAATTATACCTCAGCATTTTCTAAAGGGATCCCAAACACAAGAGTTAATACAGGAGAAATGAGAATTCGACTAATTGACCCCAACAGAACTGTGCAACGTCGGCCGTATAGGCTCAGTCCAGAAGAGAGAGAGATAGTACGCGAGAGGTTAAGAGAGTTACTTAGGTGTAACATTATCCGCCCAAGTTGTTCTCCGTATGCCAGTCCTATGTTGCTTGTAAAAAAGAAAAATGGGTCCGATCGTTTATGTATTGACTACCGAGAATTAAACTCAAATACCGTTGCTGATAAATACCCCTTGCCGCTCATTAGTGATCAGATTGATAGGTTGCGTGGTTCGTATTACTTTACTTGTTTAGATATGGCTAGTGGTTTTCACCAAATTCCAATTCACCCCGATTCCGTTAAATATACTGCATTTGTGACTCCGGATGGCCAATACGAATTTCTTACAATGTCTTTCGGACTCAAAAATGCGCCTTCCGTTTTTCAAAGGACAGTTATGCAAGCTTTAGGCAATCTTGCATATTCATATGTAATTGTCTATATGGACGACATTATGATCGTGTCACCAACAATTGAGTTAGGCTTGGAAAGATTGAGAACAGTATTGAACGTTCTGACAAGGGCTGGATTCATCTTCAATATCTCGAAATGTTCGTTTCTGAAAACAACGGTGCAGTATTTGGGCTTCGAAGTGAAAGCAGGCGAGATTAGGCCAAACTCACAGAAGATTACTGCATTAAGTTTATTACCACCTCCGCAGACTGTTTCCAGTTTGCGACAGTTTATTAGTCTGGCTTCCTACTTTCGCAAGTTTGTACCCTATTTTGCCAAAATAATGAAGCCACTCTATTCTCTTACATCGGGAAAAGGATGTATTGTCTGGGATGTTGAACTCGAGAATGTTCGAAAAAAATAGTAACTGTCCTTACAAACGAACCTGTTTTGGTAATTTTTGACCCACAATACCCCATTGAGTTACACACTGACGCCAGTTCATGTGGATGTGGTGCAATACTCCTACACCGTATTAATGGTAATCCTCATGTGGTGAAATATTTTAGCAAAGTAACTTCGCCCTCTGAGGCTAGATATCACTCATACGAGTTGGAAACATTGGCTGTGGTTGCTTCTGTAAAACACTTTCGTCATTATCTGCTTGGGCGAAAGTTTGTGGTATATACTGATTGTAATTCGCTTAAGGCTTCACGGACAAAGATAGACTTAACACCAAGAGTTCATCGCTGGTGGGCCTATCTGCAGTCATTCGATTTTGATATCCAATATAGAGAGGGAAAACACATGGCTCATGCAGACTTCTTTTCCAGGAATCTAGTTCCTTCAAAGCCACAACTTGTGTTAGAAAAAATCACCGAGAAGCGAATAAACTTAGCTGAGATTTCAAGCGAGTAGCTTCTTACGGAGCAGAAATTAGATCCAGAGATTGTAGAAATAGTTCGCAAGCTCAATTCTAACGAGCAACAAGACGATTTAATTAAATCCTATGATTTAAGGAAAGGTATCTTACATCGCAAGATTCAAAGAAACAGTAGAACACGTTGTCTACCGGTGGTGCCACGAACGTTTAGATGGTCCGTGGTAAATCAAGTACACGAGTCAATTATGCACCTTGGTTGGCAGAAAACTCTTGACAAGGTCTACCAATATTATTGGTTGCATTACATGAATCAATATGTTCGCAAGTTTGTAAATAATTGCATTACTTGTAGGACTTCCAAGTTGCCTTCTGGGAAAATACAAGCTGAGCTCCATCCAATCGCGAAGGTGAACATCCCTTGGCACACTGTTCACATTGATATTTCCGGAAAATTGAGCGGTAAAAGCGACCTAAAAGAATATGTCATCGTTCAGATTGATGGCTTCACGAAATTTGTACACCTTTATCACACCCTTAAAATAGACACAGAAAGCTGCGTTAAGGCCTTAAGAGCCTCGATTGCCCTATTCGGGATACCAAATCGTAAACTGGGGCAACTGGGGCAAGTCGTGCAAACGGTCAGGTTGAGCGTGTTATGAGTACACTCAAAAATTTGCTAACTGCTGTCGAGTCGAGCCAAAGATCCTGGCAAGATGCACTTGGCGAGGTTCAGCTTGCATTAAATTGCACAGTTAATCGTGCAACTGAAGCAAGCCCGTTGGAAATGTTGATAGGAAAAGAGGCTCGACCGATAGGGTTAATTCCACCAGTGGACACAGAAATTGAGATTGATTTGAACAGTGTTCGGACTCGTGCCAGTGATAAGATGAAGAGTTTGGCTGAGTATGATAAACAATGCTTTGACAAAACTAAGGCCACGGTTGTAAGGCATGATGTTGGTGACTATGTTCTGCTAAGAAACGAGGAGAGACACCAAACGAAATTAGACCCGAAATTCAAGGGCCCATTTTTGGTTACTGAAGTCCTGGAAGGGGACAGATATATGTTAAAATCGCTAACAAATAAACGGCTTTACAAATACTGTCATGAAGACACTAGAAGAATTCCAGATGGTAAAATTCCTGATGAATTGGATATTGATAATGAAAATCAGAGCTTATCAGAGAATATAATTGAGACTGAGAGTGTCCCGTCCAAGTGAGACGATGAATTAAATTTATTATTTTGTTTTATTTGTATTTTTTATAAATTGGACATTCATTTTCTGGCGCACGTTCATTTGAAAGCAAATACTTTGTTATTTTGTTGAAATCGCATAGTGCAAGCACAATGATTAATTGTTTTGTTAAAATTTAAGTAAATTTTTGAATTTTGTTAAAAAAAAAAACAAAAAAAAGAAGAAGAAGAAGATACTCTGTATGGTATGGTTAAGAATAAAACTTAAGTTTAGTTTATGTTATGAAACTCAAAATGTGTCTCTGAACTTGATATTTGGTCATTACACGAGGATGTGTGAATGGCAGAATGGTTATCCGAAAATCAGAGCTTATCAGAGAATATAATTGAGACTGAGAGTGTCCCGTCCAAGTGAGACGATGAATTAAATTTATTATTTTGTTTTATTTGTATTTTTTATATATTGGACATTCATTTTCTGGCGCACGTTCATTTGAAAGCAAATACTTTGTTATTTTGTTGAAATCGCATAGTGCAAGCACAATAATTAATTGTTTTGTTAAAATTTAAGTAAATTTTTGAATTTTGTTAAAAAAAAACAAAAAAAAAGAAGAAGAAGAAGATACTCAGTATGGTATGGTTAAGAATAAAACTTAAGTTTAGTTTATGTTATGAAACTCATAATGTGTCTCTGAACTTGATATTTGGTCATTACACGAGGATGTGTGAATGGCAGAATGGTTATCCGTCTAGGAGAGACGATGTTTTGTTATCCGTCTAGGAAAGACGATGTTTGGTTATCCGTCTAGGAGAGACGACGGTTATCCGTCTAGGAAAGACGATGTTTTGTTATCCGTCTAGGAAAGACGATGTTTTGTTATCCGTCTAGGAGAGACGATGTTTGGTTATCCGTCTAGGAGAGACGATGGTTATCCGTCTAGGAATGACGATGTTTTGTTATCCGTCTAGGAGAGACGATGTTTGGTTATCCGTCTAAGAGACGATGATCGAGTTCCGTTTGGTAAGTTTGAAGTTAAAAATTAAAATATTACACGAGGACGTGTAAAGGTCAGGATGGCCGTGTCAATTAAGTGACTAATAAGTCAAAGCCCACTAGATAGTTGACAGGCATGTCAATTGTAGCCCTGGCATTACCTTTGCAGCGGCTGCAGACTGACGTCTGGAATGTTGCTGGGAATGTTGACTTTGCAGGATGACAATCATCTTTGCCTTGGCAACATGTTTAGAAACAAATTGGTCAATCTGTCATCAGGTCAGGTCCTATATAAAGGGTAGCCTCGGGCTAGAGAGCTCAGTGAAGAAACCCCCCTGGGAACTAGCCGTACAGAAAAAGGTATAAGTGAAAAGTAAAAGTGAAAAGTAAAAAGTCTAAAGTGAAAAGTAAAAGTCTAAGTGAAATAAAAAGTACTAAGTGAACGTTTCCAGTTCCAGGCGAGCAAGAATCCTGACGTCCCGACAAGCGAGGCGAGCAAGAATCCTGACGTCCCGACATATATATTAATGTATGCACATAGACATATTCAAATAAATACACAACTAAATATGTTCATATATGCATGTACATACATATGTACAAAATGTATATGTGGACATACATGTGGAGTTTAAACTTTGTCCTGGAATTTCCTTAACGAGTCCCCGAGATGAAGAGATTCGATTTCCACACACTGGGTTTTAATTTTATCAGCTTTATTGCACGTATTTTGTTAGTTTATTAGCTTTTGATCAACTTATTAATTACTTCACAATATTTTTCTTGCACTGCACACACTTCGAGACACAACTTTACCTGCTCACTCTATTCCACTCTGCTCTTCGGACTGACTCTTCTCGACTGTACTGCACACACTTCTCATGCACCGTATATCGTTGCTTATCGATATTCTATTGATACCGATTCTCACTCGAAGTCAAGTCTACTATACCGCGATCCTACATTCGGCCATCCGACCTCCACATTCGCCCCAAATGATGTACACCATTTTTTCATATATTCTGCCACGGTGGTAGTACATTTCGGACCTTCTCCATCTCCTACTTACTCAACCGCATAGCGACCATGCCTCATTTTCCCAACAACCCGATAAGGTCCCAAATATTTTCCCTTAAGCTTAAGGCCAGAACCAAACTGCGTCCGCTTAACAGCCACCAGCTCGTCAACCTCATATTCACTTGCAGATTTTCGACATTTATCAAACGTTTTACGGTTTTCTTCTTGCATCTTGCTTATGTTCCTTTTCGCTGCGTCACGTATTTCGGACTTATTGTTTTGTAACTCGATTAATAACTCTTCTTCCAACATATCCTTTAGTTCTAAATCGTAGCTAGTCCTCATCTCAGCCCCAGTTAATATTTTAAAGGGTGATATCTTCGTGCTTCTAGGTGGTGACAAGTTTAATAACTGTTGCACCCTACCTACGTGTATATACCATGCTCCGGGATTATTGACACACAGTTTCGTCAATAATGCTATAACAATCCGATTAACTCGCTCTACTTGCCCGTTTCCTTTCGGAACTCCTGTCGCAATCACTAAGTGTTGTATCTTCTGCGACTCGCAGTACTCTTTAAAAATGTGAGACGTAAAAGCGCTACCTCGATCACTAACGATCCTCTTTGGATTTCCAAACAACTCAGACTGTTTCTGCAATCTCTCAACAACCTCTTCTGAACCTGTACTTTTCGTCGGATATAACCATACGTATTTCGAAAAAGCATCGACTACTACCAATATGTGGTTATATCGTTTCTTAGTCAACTCCATCGGCCCGACATGGTCCACGTGAAAAGTTACCAAACGCTCATCTCCTTTATCAATAACATTCAAGAAACCTTCCTTTCGACCTTGTTTCGACTCGCTCACGATACATTCCATACACGACCTCTACTTTGCTCAACAGACCAGGAATATAATACTCTCTTTCTACTAGATCAATCGTTTTTTTAACTCCAAAGTGCCCTTGTTGATGAGCGACCAATATTATCTCTTGCTCCATGCTAGCAGGAATTACGATAAGCTCCTTAACGGGATCTTTATACCATATTCCATACTGCACACTTTCAGAATCGTGCTGATCCATTCATCTTTTCTCTTTGCAAATTGTATTTTGTTCTTCAAAGAATCTCCTGTCAGTAAGCAATATACCCGACTTAATGCGTCGACATGTTTCATCTTTACCCCTGATCTATGCTCAATTTCGAAATCAAAGTCTTGCAAGATTATAGCCCATCGGGCCACCCTTAGCGGAACGTCACGTTTCTTTATCGTCATCGCAAAAGCATTACAATCGGTTACTATCTTTATCTGTACGTCCATCACGTATATTCTCCACTTCTTTAATGCTTGAATTATAGCTAGCACCTCTAACTCGTACGAGTGATATTTTTCTTCAGCCGGGGTAGTTCGTCTGCTCATGTACTCAACCGGATGGTATTGTTGATCCTCTGAATCGTTTTGAAGTAAAATCGCGCCGTACCCATACATACTCGCGTCACAATGAACTTCTGTCACACTTCTAGGATTAAAAAGACGCAAAACAGGTGAATTACTCAATCCCGCTTTTAACTGTTCAAAAGAAACTAGCTCTTCTACGCCCATTTTAAAAGGTACGTCAGCTCTCAACAAATTTGTTAATGGCCTAGCTATAGTAGCGAAATCCTTCATAAACCTACGAAAATATGAAGTGAGACCCAAATAACGTTGGACTCCTTTCACATCCCGAGGAACTGGAAAATTCTCCACGGCACTTGTTTTCTCTTTTGATGGTTTGATGGTGCCATTTTCTATGAGGTATCCTAAGAAATTTACCTTACGCTGAAGAAATTGACATTTTATCCATTTTATCTTTAATCCCGACTCTTCTGCTAAACTTATAACTCTTTTCAATCTCTCAATACCCTCAAACTCATTTTTTGCTGGAATAATAATATCATCCATGTACAACATCAATATGCCTTCATTAATCAACGGTCTCAACATTGCAAAAATATATCTAGTAAACACAGCTGCTGAATTATTAATGCCGAACGGTACAAAATTGAATTCAAATTGCTCATTTTGAGTAACAAACGAAGTTTATTTGAGTTTTCTTTGACTGGCACATGGAAATAGCCATTACACAAATCAAGAGTTGTAAAGATTCTTCCTTCTTGTAACCTATGTAATACATCATCAATCACTTCAGTGGGAAAATTATCTCTTATGATTTTCTGATTTACCCTTCTATAGTCGCAACATAATCTCTTTTCCCCATCTTTCTTCGGTACTAACACAATTAGAGAAGAATACTCAGATATACTGTGGCGAATATTCCTTCTTCTAACCACTCTTTGACCTGTTGATCGACTCTTTTCTGATCTTCGTACGATAAGCGTCTTGGTTTCTGATATACCGATATTTCATCAGTAAGTATAATCTTCATTTCCACTGGACAGTTAGCTGGTTTGATCGGACTATAATTTGAAATGATCTCTAGGACTTTAGACTTCAACTCAATGCTCAAATGGGAAAGCTCTAATTCTGACAAAAAGTTTTCGACTCTCGTAGTCAATATCTGCCCAAACTTGTTTTGCAACTCTTCCATGGGACTTACATTTCGTACTGGGGGTGGATCTTGTGGATTGCCATAACGAGTTATAACCTGATTTTCCCCAACCGATTGATTATTCCCGTAAAACACTAATCCTTGTTTTCCCATTGTAGCATTTACGACCTCAAATACGTCATTTCCGATTACACCCTCATATAATGTATCTCTATCTCTCACAACATGGAAGCAAATTTTAATAGGAACACCATCTGAAGCTGTATCCAACTCAAAAGATCCTTTGGTGTAGATTTTCTTAATTCCTATTCCCAATAACTCTTTCACATCCGAACTCAAGGGAACTAGGTAAACTCGTTTGTAAGCGCTCTCATTTATAGTCGAGACATCACTATCTGAATCGAAAAACGCTGATATAACATCATTGCCAAAACGAACATCTTTAAAGATTATATAATTTCTGAGTAAGTTGCTGCACTTTACTACTATCTTTTTTGAACATTTTTCCCTGCATGCTGCACTCATTCGCCTTATGACCTGGTTGGTTACATTTAAAACACTTCAACTCGCTCTCTTTACAGTTTTTCGCTATGTGTTTTCTTCCTCCGCACTTGTAGCATCTTGGCTCATTTATAGCAATATCCTCTTGCTTCTTCTCGAATTTGAAAACTTTAGAACTTTAGTACTTGTTTTGCGGACAACTTCTCTGAAAATTCTCTCTCTAAAGCTGATTTTAGACTTATCCAATCGGTAAGACCGTCTTCGCTACTGACAAACAATTTCGCAGCCCCTTTTAACAATTGTCTACTATAAATGAATTTCTGTAAATCGTTCCATTTGACTGTCTCTGCACAGTTCTCAAAATCTGCAAGCCAATTGTCGACATCTTGCTGCTGGCTGCCATCGAATACCGTTAACGAATCTTGGACATCTCTTAGTGTAAACGCCATTATACTCTGTACCTCTTGTTGATCGTTTACTACTTGTAAGCTACGCTCTAGTGAGTGCTCGTAGAAGGATGCTTTTTCAACTCCTGACTCGAAAAAGGATATTAGTCTTACTTGTAACTCTGCCTTGTTTCCCTTAATACTCAAATTATTTTCTTTTAACTTTTCTTTAAGCTCTGCTACCGTGAGTTGCAAGATTTCGTCGTGTGGCATAGTTTAAATTCAAACAAATTATATAACAAATTTTGAATATGTATCTTAAGCTAACGTTAGTGTGTTAAGTTAATTGATATCAATCTATAATGTTATACAAATATTTTACTCTTCCGTTATGGCCCTTTCTTGCTCAGTTAATACTTGCTCTTGTATCTCGACTCTGTTGCCGTCCCTCTCGTAATCCAAAATCGCTTCTGTACGCCTCTGTACTCGATCGTCGCGTCACACACACTTTTGGGGTTGATGCCGCCGTCGGAGTGAGTGTTGCTCTCTGGAAACTCTTTGTCGTTGTTTGTGTGAATGCCGCTCTCTGGATACTCTTTGTGTGTTGTCGGCCTCAATAATGCACTCTACGTTTTACTACTCCCACTTGCGATGGTTGATGCCGTCGTCTGTGTGAGTGCTCCTCGTCTCGGTTTTGCACTCTCTGTACCTCGATGTTCCCACGCTCTGTGCCTCGTTGCCTCCTCTCTTAGGTCTTTGTCTTGTCGCAATCTCGTTTTGCTGCTCTTCTCGTCATGTCACGCACACTTCTGGGGATGATGCCGCCGTCAGTGCGAATGTTGCTCTTTCGTCTCGTTTGCACACTCAGTGCCTCGTTGCCTGCTCTCTTAGGTCTTCGTCTTGTTGCTGCCTCGTTCAGCTTCGAACGATCATGTCGTTTTCTCCGTGGTTTTCTGTCGTGTTGCCGTCTCTGTCGCTCTTGTGGATTTTACGACATGGCGCCAAAAATTTTCAGTGGACGCTCGGTGTGCTTTTTTTTTTTTCGTTTGTCAAGAATCTCTGTTGCTGTCTCACTCTTACTTGTGTGCGACTTATTCCAAGAATTGGTTGAATTTCACAATTTTTCCCATGGACTTAACGTTTTTTTGTACAACAATTTGATGACTGATGTATAGTAACGGATTTCAGACTGCAACAATTTGATGATTGATGGATAGTCCTACCGTCTAACGTTCTCGGACGAGCCCCCAAGTTGTGGAGTTTCAACTTTGTCCTGGAATTTCCTTAACGAGTCCCCGAGATGAAGAGATTCGATTTCCACACACTGGGTTTTAATTTTATCAGCTTTATTGTACGTATTTTGTTAGTTTATTAGCTTTTGATCAACTTATTAATTACTTCACAATATTTCTCTTGCACTGCACACACTTCGAGACACAACTTTACCTGCTCACTCTATTCCACTCTGCTCTTCGGACTGACTCTTCTCGACTGTACTGCACACACTTCTCATGCACCGTATATCGTTGCTTATCGATATTCTATCGATACCGATTCTCACTCGAAATCAACTCTACTATACCGCGATCCTACATACATATACCTACATATTCACTTAAGCAACAATGCATAGGCGTAACATGAGCTAGGGCCAAGCCAGGTTGTGAACGCTGACCAAGCACTTTGATGCAAGCGCCCCAAATAATATGTATGTATGTACTGACACTCTCCCTCTCTTTTGTAGCTGTCGCATAAGTCGCAGCATAAGAATATAGATGTAAAATTAGCTTAAGCAAAAGGATAATTTGGAATAAAGAAACAATCTTACGACTACAATTAAACGACACAGACGTGTCTGCTTTTATTATTTCGAACCCAATGGAACCCGGTCGATGCAGTTATTACAATAGTCACCCGATCTTTATCAAATTCGGTACAGTCATTAACGGATATATTAAACTAACAAATGTTTAAATTGAAAGCAATCGCGTCAAAAGTAACGAAGTTAGTGACGAAAGTCACTATTTTCGACCGATCGTTCCTATATGATATAGTCATCCGATCTTTATTAGATTTGGCACAGTTGTTTATATGTGTACCGGACGGACAGACGGAGGGACATGGCTAAATGAGCTGGTCCTGTCGTGCTGATCAAAAATATATATATGTACTTTATATGGTCGGAGATGCTTCCTTCTATGCGTTGCACATTTCTCACCAAAATTAATATACCCTTTTTGCAAGGGTATAAAAAGTACCCATCAAGTGGACTAAAAACTGCAAACCATTGTTTTGTGGACAAATTATTCCAAATGGAACTTCTTTAAGTGATCGAAAGAAATAAGTTGAATACAACATCGTTACCGCCCAGAGAATATAGACTACACAAAATTTATAAGGCCAATGCTCATTTATAAACTTCTTTTCATACGGACTGTGCAAGTTTATGAGTTTAGAGAAGGATCCAATTGTTCACTTCCTACCACAAAGCTAAAGAGTTTTATCCAAAATAGCTTCCAACAAAATAAGTCCGTGGGTTTGATCACATTAGTCATCGAAGCTGCATTTGATACTGTCTGGAATCTAGCTCTTATTTATAAGCTCAAATCCATTGGAATCGCTCCCCACCTTATTCTTATTTTGCGTAGCTTCTTGACTAATCGAGTTTTTTATGCAGCGCTGAACGACAATGAATCAACTGCACAACCAATCCTCTTCAATATTTATACTCACGAGATACTTAAACCTCCCAACTGTCAGCTATCCATGTTCGCAGATGATACAGTCATCTATTGTACTAATTCACAATATGCTGACATTAAGTCTTCAAACAGCACTCTATATACTTGGATCATACTACCACAAATAGAAAATTAAGGTCAATTCGCTCAAAACCAACGCTATATTTTTCATCAAAAAAAGAAAACCCTGTTTTCTCCCCAATGACTCTTTAAAAATTTGCAACTGCCCGATTCAATTTGTAAAAAGATAAAAAGCTTACATTCAAAATCCCTATTGGACTTACAATTAACGAAATAAATAAATTAATGTGTCTTCTATAACCACTAATAAAACGAAAATCTAAGCTATCAATCCTCAACAAATTAATAATCTTTAAAAAGATTTGTATACTTATTCTACCGTTTGGCTCTTCCAGTTGGGTCATCTGTGCTGCTACGCACATCAGTAAATTGCAGGTGTGCGAAAATAAGCTACTAAAACTCTTGTTAGATCTACCATAATTCACCAGAACAGCTAGCCTCTACGAATCGGCAGGTCTTAAAACTGTTAAAGAATCAATAATAACTGATTTATAATTACAATTCGTCAATACAACAATTCCTCTCTTAAATAATCTCCCTGATTGCTTAAAGGCATATTATCACCAACATTCCACATTGCAATTGTTGTTAGTTCTAGTACTAAGCTTAACGGCTTAAAGTTAGCTTCTTTTAGTATCTAGAAATAAGCTAGTTTAAGATAACATCTAATGTTTTCTTTTTTTTTCCTTTAAAATAACATGTCAATTATTTTTACAAGCCTTTAGTCGAACAGACATTTCAATGTCTAAAACACTGTTATACTTACTTGAACATTAGCTTTAATGAAACATTACTGGAAATAAAGCACATATTGAATTGAATAGAAAATTTAACAAGCACCCAACAAACAGACTTCAAACTAAAAATAATAGTTTTGTAAAGAAATTATTTAAACTGGGACATATTTCAGGAATTGAAAGAAATAAGTTCACTACAAACACATCATTAGCGCCAAAAATATATACAGCACCCAACAAACAGACTACAAACTAAAAATAATAGTTTTGTAGAGAAATTATTTAAACTGGGATATATTTCAGGGATTGAAAGAAATAAGTTCACTACAAACACATCGTTGCCGCAAAAAATATATGGACTTCCCAAAAATTCATAAAGAGGGAGTAAACTATAAACTCTCCTTCATACCGCCTGTGCAAGTGTATTGTGAACTTAATTCTCGATTTACAACATAAAAGACGCAATGGAATTCAAAGACAAGACGAGTAATACTTGCCTTGTATTATAAAATTGGTCAGATGTTTGTAACGCACAGAAGGTCTCCGACCCCATAAAGTATATATATTCTTGATCAGCATGAGAAACTGAGTCGATATAGCCATGTCCGTCTGTCCGTCCGTCTGTGCGTATGCGTTTTACTCAGTCATCTTAAGAGCTATCGTGATGAAATTTTTTTGGGGGGCTTTTTATTACCCGGTAAGATAAAGTATGAAAATCATCGGGATCGGACTACTATATTATATTGCTCTAGAACAAACATACTATCAAATTTTTTAGGGTGCTTTTTATTAACAGGGGCAAGATAAAGTATGAAAATCATGGGATCGGACTACTTTATCATATTGCTCCAGAAAAAACATAATATATCATATAGCTCTAGAACAAACATTTTTGCAATAATTTGAGTATCCCAATGAAATTTACCAATATGATAGATTTGGATATAAAACCTCAGATCTCAAGTTACAGTCAAAATAAATAGTTTGAATATCAATTTAGTAGTTTGAAAAATATTTGCGCATTTTCATAATACGACAACTAATGCTGTTGATGTATGAAATTACACTTTTGTTATCGGATTTAATATAATAAAGAACTGCAAGGGTATATAAACTTCGGCAAAGCCGAAGTTAGCTTCTTTGATATTTTATTATCCCAATTGACCAATTGATCGGCAAAGCCGAAGTTGGCTTCTTTGATATTTTATTATCCCAATTAACCTTACTAATGCATTAATACATTACTTTAATTTCATTAGCATTGAACAAAATATATTACTAATAATTTTTTCCACATGCACTAAAAATAATTCTAAGTTTTTTTTATGCTTGGCCTATCGTTACATGTGTATATATTTTTATGCTGTCGCTTATTGGCCGGTAGAAAATTATAAGGAGAACGCTAGTACATACATATTTTTTTGGCCGCTTGCATTTTGGGTGTGATTTAGCGGTTTTACGCTACATACATAAACAAATTCAAGTGCAGACTTATATTTTATTGCGTATTCCTATGTGTATTTGTTTATACTTGCAACAAAGTATTAAAAGTTGCGCTGTTAACGCTGACAGATTTGGTTATGGATGTACTACACCTCCCCTTTTTAGAAAAATAACGTTCTACAATAGTCTATTAGTAGTCGCCAATTTGTTTTCTTAAATCCGGGTAAGCTTTTCTTCTCCACCAGTAGTAACGGAGTGTTATATTCAAACATTGATGGTTCAACTATTTTATTGTTAATAAGCTGAGCAAACTAAGTTCATAACATATTATTTCATACACGGTATATTGTACCATATAGAAAAAGGTTTTTTTTTTATAATAATAATTGCAAAGCAAATTGGAGCAGCTGTACTTAGGTGTACAGTGCCTTCGCTATTGTAGGGTTCGGCAATCTCTAAATAGTTTTACCGTTGAAAACATGGTATGGCTATTGCATTTCTAGAGTTCATTAGCAAAGTCTGCTGTTAATAGAAATTGGTGGTTCTTATAAAATGTTTGAAAAATTGAAATTCTATATTCTACATCTAAATACATCATATGCTGAACACACGACACCAGCAGCGTGGGTTCGCAGAACTCTATATTCATAATGTACTTTGGCTATGCATCGTAGTATACTTTTAGGGATAGCATTAGGCCACATACTTTTAGGGATAGATTATAAGTAATTAGAACTTAAGCATAATGTTTAGCTTTAAGTACCGGTAAAGACACTAGCCTTAAGACTCCATGTAATTGATTCCCTATAAATACCGGGCTTGCGGCCCAAATAAATCACTTCATGTCAAACCTTGCCTTCGCCTATTTCATGGCGGTCCTGCCTTCTTTTGGCAAAAAAGTAGGCAAAAAAAAAAAAAAATAATAAATAAGTAAAAAAAGTCCTTGCCATAAAAATAAGGCAAAGTTTAAATACCGATGCCCAGGACCATCCCCGAAATAGAGCGTCGAGGTGGCCATCTCGTCCGATTAAGGAAGCAGCACGAAACCAACAGGGTCGGCCCATGTAAACAGCGACCCACCACCACCATGGGCGGAGGCATGCCTAATTTGGGTTAGAATATGCCGACTACAAGAACAGCAGCAACAACAAAAAGAGGCAACGCAGCAACAACAGCAGAACCAACAGCAGCAGTACCAAGAGCAGCAGAACCGAGAGCTGCATTAAAAATAATAATATAAAAAATTTTAATTTTTTAAAAAGTGGTGCTAATTTAAGCACCTTTGTGCAAGATGCGATTTTTGCGCTGCCACTATAAACCAATGTAAATACAAAAAAATATTTTAAAAGAAAAAAAAAAATAATATGAAAAATCATAGCCAGAATACCCTCGAAAGAAAAAAAAAAAAATTCATATTTTATATACACTAAAATTAAATATACACTACAATGAAAAATACACAAAAAATATATATATAATTAAATAATAAATGACACACGGCCTAATATACCCCAATAGCCATTCACGAAGAGCACATGTCAAACATGTGCTCTCAAAAGTGCACAAACAACATAAGCACACTTGTAAGCACACACAAAGCTTGCAAGCATACATAAAGCTTTCTAATCGTAACAAGCTTCACAAGATCTAAGGTTTAAAATAACGAAGTTTAAATACTCTATAAGCAAAAATTACAAAAAAAAAATTTTTTCAAAACAATTAAATATTAAAAAATTAAAAAAAAAAATTTATATTATCGTATAAGCAAAACAAAAAAAATGAAATACTAAGACAACGAAATTAATTTTAAGGAATTATTTAGTAATATTTAAATGGACCAGAACATATTAAAAGAAAAGTTTCAAAAAGCGTACAAGTGCATAAATAAGACAATTTAAATACACCGTCAGACCATTAATAAGCACCTTGAAAACATCTTTGGGAGTTACATTAAAAAAAAGAATAGCAATATGGACACAAGAAATGAATCAAATAACAAAACTTTCACTGATATACAGTTTAAATAAACAACTACTAAGTATAGCAACTAAACATAATATGAAATTCACAATACCGGTAAATTCGAATCTAGAAACAACTTTTGAACCTCTAGTAGCAAAAAACACCGAAGAACCAGGTGTAGAAAGTAACCCAGAAGACATTCAAGATACATATACAAAACCAAAGATGGTGCAAACAAAGATTGAATTTCTTAATACAGCTTCTAAGCTGATTCAGGAGTAAGATGGTGGAGTAGAAACATTTCAAAGTTTCATAGATTCACTGGAATTAATCAATGAAATAAAAGCAGAACATCTTCATGCTATTAAAGTGATAAAAACAAAACTAAAAGGGGACGTTAGACTACTAGTAACAAATGAAAACACTGTAAATGGTATAATCAAAACATTAAAAAAAGAAATTAAGGGTGAAACAGTTCAGGTAGCAGAGGCAAGATTAATGAATTTAAAACAAAATGGCAGGAACGCAAGTTTATTTATGTCAGAAATAGAAAATCTCACTAAATCATTAAAACGCGCATTCATAACAGACAACGTAAACCCTGAAACAGCAAAGAAATATGCAACTCAAACAGCAGTGAAAGCAATTATAAAAAACTGCGAAAACGAAAAGGTCAGAACAATAATAGAAGCAGGCAATTTTACTGAAATGAATGATGTTGTTACACTAAAAGAAACAATTACACAAATAGGAACTCGTACAATAATAATAGAAATTATAATAACAATTACCAAAATAAAAACCCATATGATAATACTAACTATAACAATACTAGGAATTACAATAACTATAGTAATAATTATAATCGAAGAAATTATAACAATATATATATAAAAACTAATTATCCTCCTAAAACACAACAAAATAATAATGTCAGATTTACAAACGTAGAAGAAAATTCGGAAAACTCCGAAAGTCCTCTGATGTAAAAAATAGAACAAATAAAATATATAGTTTAAACTGCAACCTTAATAGCTACATAACCTTAAACTTTGACGATGTAGGGACAATAAAATTACTATTGGACACAAGAGCTGGTGTATCACTAATAAAACAAAAATTATTAAGAAAAGACAATACAGTTGACATACAAAGACGGACAAAACTTAGTGGAATAGGCAAAGACGTCCTATTTACAATAGGCGAAACCAAACTAAAGATCAGCAACCTCTCAACGGTACACACATTCCAAGTAATAGAAAACGATTTTCCCATCCCATGTGACGGAATCCTGGGGCTTGACTTTATAAAAAAATTCAATTGCACACTCAATTATTCCACCAACAAATTGATAAGAGATCCATATAAATCAAGATATTAAATTATAGTCAATATAGGGATCAGTCAAAACACACATGTATTCCATATCCCACCTAGAATCCACACAATATCCTCAAACAATAATAACATCTTTATCCCTAATCAAGAATTACACCCGGGGGTATTCGTCGCAAACACTATTGCTTCTAAGACTAACCCATATGTCCGCATATTAAATACTAACAACACAGACGTGCAAATTACAAATATAAACCTATTAAATGAAAAACTGTCCGATTATGAAATCTTAAAAATAGACAAACAACATGATTCAAAACATAAAACCACAATAATGAACAAACTAGCACCCCATTTTCCCGACTTCGTGAAAGAACCTCTACATAAATTATGCTCAGAATTTGATGATGTATTCGCAATAGAATCTGAACAAATATCCTCCAACAATTTCTATAAACAAAAATTAAGACTCAAAGACACAACACCAGTCTACACCAAAAACTACAGAATAGCGCACAGACCAAAAATGATGATATCATTGAACCATCGATGTCTGAGTTCAATAGGCCGATTTTATTGGTTCCTAAAAAGTCGCTACATGGCAGCAATGAAAAACGGTGGAGATTGGCAGTTGATTATAGAAAAATTAACAAACAACTAGTAGCGGATACATTCCCACAACATAGAATGGACGATATCCTCGACCAACTAGGTCGCGCTAAATATTTCTCTTGTTTAGATTTAATGTCAGAATTACATCAAGTAGAATTAGAAGAAAACTGTCGGGATATAACATAATTTTTCACAGACAAGGGCTCATTCAGATTCAAGCGATTACCATATGGATTAAAAATTGAACCAAATTCAATACATATGATTAGGAACTTAAGAAATGTATTTGAAACCTGTCGAAAGTATAACTTAAAGTTGCACCCTGACAAATGCTCTTTCTTCAGACATGAAGTTACTTTTCTAGGACACAAATGCACAAATAAAGGAATTTTACCAGACGAAAGCAAGTTCAAAACGATTCAAGAATGGCGACGAAGCAAAAAGATTTGTAGCATTTTGTAATAACTACCGCAGATTCATTCCAAACTTTGCATATCAGGCACAATTGATCAATAAACTATCAAGAAAAAATGTTGAATTTAACTGGAATGCAAACTGTCAATCAGCTTTCGAATACTTAAAAAACCAATTATTAAGTCCACAAATACTACAATACCCGGACTTCAATAAAAAATTTTGTATCACAACTGATGCAAGCAAGATCGCATGTGGAGCCATCCTCATCCAAGAATATGATGGACTCCAATTACCCATATCATATGCATCTAAAGCATTTACAAAAGGCGAAAGCAATAAGTCATCAATTGAGTAAGAATTAACAGCAATACATTGGGCAATTCAATATTTCAAACCATACATATACGGAAAAAAATTCCTAATTAGAACTGACCATCAGCCATTAACATATGTATCTATTTTCTCTAAAAAACCCATCGTCAAAGCTTACTAGAATACGGTTAGATTTAGAAGAGTTCGATTTCACCATAGAATACATCAGGGGACACATAAGTAAAACAACATGAACAATAACAGAATAGAAATACCAAGAATATATAAAATAATAAATCCTTGCGAAGCCAAGAAATATGCGCAACTTAGATTCAAAAAATACATATGTTTTATTAACAAAAACAAAGAAAAATTACTCTCCTTCAACATAGGCGATAGACTAGACAACATTCAATAGATCTAGATCTATTCCTAACAAGGCTTGAAAAAGAAGCCGGTGCTCAAAGAATCTATAAACTGAAGTTAGACATGTCAGAAAAACTTATTTATGTCACTTACACTCAATGAATTAAAACATAAAGGAAAAGACACATTAAAACATTTAGAAATAGCAGTTCTACCGCAAGTAAAAGTAATAACAAATAAAGAAGAAATAAGAGTACATTAAATAAATATCATAACGATTCAATAGAGGGAGGTCACTGCGGGGTAAACAGAACGCTAGGAAATTTTTTTTTTTTTTTTTTAACGTTTAATATATATTTGTTGAATCTACTCTTAAATAAGAGCCTAACAAAAAGTTTGAGATATTTTTCTTAATCTAGTACTTTAGATATATCCAGGGGATATTGCAGGCGGCCCTAATCATTTATTATTGGGTTGGTCTGTCATTTCTTTTAAGACGAGTTCTATTATTAGTTCGCGTAAGGGAATTGGCAAGAACATTAGGGTGTACATCCAGTTTCGCAGAATACTTTAGTTGTTGAGTCCCTATTTCAGATTTTACGCTAGGTATATTTAGATCTTTCTGAATGTTGTCGTTCCGTATGTACCACGGAGCCCCAGTGATTGATCTTAAAATCTTCGACTGCGCCCTTTGTATAATGTCGACATTGCTGGTACTTGCATTTCCCCATAGTACGGCACCGTAAGTCCAGATGGGTTTCAGTACAGAGTTGTATAGGAGGACTTTATACTCCAGACGTAGAGGTGACCGAGCATTGATGATCCAATGTAAGCTACTCGCTTTCAGTTTAAGCTGTGACTTTTTTGCCTCGATGTGCTTGCGCCAAGTTAGTCTTCTGTCTGGGTGGATACCAAGGTATACAGCAGATAGAGCAATGGGCCGAGTACACTGCCTTGCGGTACATCAGCTTCGATTTCAAAGTCAGCCGAGACGGAGCCATTACATCTTACAGCGAATTTCCTATTGTAAAGGTAAGATTCCATGAGTTTGTGGGTGTACTGTGGGAGTTTCTGCCGGATTTTGAACATTAGACCCTCTAGCCAGACTCTGTCGAAAGCCTGGGCAACGTCGAGAAAGACAGCCGTACAGTATTCTTTTAGTTCGAATGCTGTTCTAATTTCGGATATTATACAATTGACTTGTTCAATTGTCCCATGTTTTTCGCGGAAGCCGAACTCGTGTGAAGGGATTGTGTTCTCCGATGCCAGAAATGAGTTTAGACGAATCTGCAGGACCTTTTCAAAAAGCTTCGAAAGACATGGCAGCAAACTAATTGGCCTATAGGATGATGGTTGGGTTTTGTCCTTTCCCACTTTAGGAATCATGATGATAGTGGACCTTTTCCATGCTCTTGGGAAGTAGCCAATTCTTATTATAGCGTTGAACATTTTGCAGATGTATTGTATGGCGATGGTAGGGAGTTCTAGGATCATTTTCGGTGTGATTAGGTCATGGCCAGGGGCTTTGTTCGGCTTTATGTGGTTTTTAATAACTGCAGTGATCTCATCCGATTGGAGTTCCGAGTACTCACTATCCGTTAATGTGCTCGAAGGGGGAAGTACAAATGAGTTTGATGTTGGATTTGGCTAGAAAACCATTTTAAGATGTGTGACAAATACGGATGCCCTCTCTTCGTCGCTGCGGGCCCATCCACCGGTTGGGCCCCTTATTGGTGAAACTGTCTCTGTAGGAGCGCTTAAAGTTGGGTGGGCTTTCCACAGAGGATGTTTAGTGCTGGATGGACTGAGCTTTTCTATGTATTTCCTTTGAGCCCAGATTTCCTCTTGTCTTAACTCCTTGGAAAGATTGCGGCTGGCATGCCTTAGGCGAAGTTTTGCCGCTGGTGATCGAGTAATCTGCCATTCTCTTCTTAGACGTCGTTTTTCCGTTACTAATTGTTTAGGTTTAGCGTAAGTAGAGGCATGTGGAGTAGATACTCTTGCTGCTGCTCCCAGCATCGACTCAAGTGCAGAGACGCACATGTCAATGTCCTCTGCAGCGTCCAGTTTCGGCGAGCAGTCAATGTGGGCACTCATGAACATTTTAAATTTAAGCCAATTTGTTTTGTTGTTTGTAAGCATATATGGGCGATCAAGTACTTGAGGTCTTGTTAACAGTGTGAATAGCACTGGAGAGTGATCGGAGGTTAAATCTAGCAGTGTTTCCGCAGTGATCCGATTACGCGGAATCCTCTTGGTTACTGCGAAATCAATCAAGTCAGGCATTTTCTGTGGATCTGTGGGCCAATAAGTAGGCCTACCTGGTGAGACGCAATCCATCTTATTGAGTGGGTTGACTATTGTATTGTACAACTGCTTGCCTTTAGGATTTACCAGGCGAGATCCCCAGTGCGTATGTTTGGCGTTATAGTCCCCTGCTGCAATGAAGCGTTCTCCGAGTGTGTTAAAGAAACCGGTGAATTCCTTTTCAGAGATTGAGAAGCGTGGTGGGCAGTACAGGGCAACCAACGTAGTGTTGCCGCAGCTGGTTTAGACGGTTATAGCAGTTGCTTGTAGGTGCTGTGTTTCGAATCTGTTGAGGAACGAGTGTTTTATACGGTTTTTGATTAGGATACCAGTCCCGCCATGAGCTTTTCCGTCTGGATGGTTTGAAGGTATATTTTGGTATTTGAAAATTATTTTTTGATATTAAATGTTTTTCCGATATCAGCATGACGTCAATTTCACTTGAGTCTAGGAATAGTTGCAGTTCATTTTTGTGCTTGGAGACGCCATTAGCATTCCAAAGACATAGACGTAGGGAAGCCATTATTTATTCTCGATAAGCTTCTGGATAAGAAGGTTTTGATTCCGCATCAGTTCCTGCATACAGTTTTGCATGAACGTCATAAAAGTGGTCATGTTTTGATTAAGTGAGATCAATAGTGCCTCTAAACCACTTCGAGTTTGCTGGCCAAGTTCTGGTGCGCTAGGTTGCGGATTCTGTAGATGGTGGAGTGACGGGGTCTCTTTCGCGGTCTCCGTCTGTGCAGTTCGGAGTACACTAGCGAAGGATACACTAGGATTGGTTGTAGCATGCATGTTAGATGATCTAACATCCTTGGCGAAGAATACCTCCGGTGTAGTTTTGGAGGCGTTGAAGGTGATTTTTGGTCCAGCTGGGGGTTTACGCCCGTTTATGTGCGATTTAACATCCTTGAAAACAGGACATCCCCTGTAGTTGGCTGTGTGGTTCCCTCCACAGTTACTGAATAGTCTTAGTGCGACGTTGTTTCTGTCCTTGGTGCAAATGCCATATTTATGATGTTCGCCGCAGCCAACACACACTGACCTATGATTGCAATTGTTAGAGGTGTGGTTGTATTCCTGGCAGTTTTTACACTGAGGTGGTTGGTATCTCTTATGGGGCTCCTCTACGGTGATTCTTCTGTGCAATAGGAGCTGAAGGTTGTAGATTAGATGCACTTCATTTGGCTTCGACCGCTTTGCATCTGGTTGGAGCTCGATTTTAAAGAGTGGCTGTGCGACTTTATTCCTGTTGATGATATTGATAACGGACTTAACCGCAAACCCTTTTTCGGCCAATGGGTCTGCTATTTCTTGAGGTGGGACCGATGGCTCGATCCCCTTTAACACAACCTGGAGCCCTTTACTGCTTTTTACTTTTCGATGATGCGGAAATTGTCCTCAGTTTGGGTTTGACATTTAATTTCTTTTATGTTACCCCTGTTGAGAGGGGTTACAACAAAGTTATTTGCCCCTACTGTTTTTACTAGCTTCGAAATCAGGACGCTGCAGTTGGCTCCACGGATGTATAGAGGGGGTGGTCTAGCCGATTTAACTTTATCCACAGCGCCGGCTTGATCGTCTTGCTGATCGGCAAGAATTTTAAAACGATTTCCGCTTAGAAGTGCTACTCGTTCATTTGTTTTGGTTATTTTCGGCGTATTGCCACTTTTTTTTGCGGGCTTAGCTTCCGCTTAGTTATTTTAATATATCTATCCATTCCAGTTTGGACAGAAGGCGTTGGGTTTCTTGTCGTGGCTGACTCTGGGCGACTTGTCGATGACGGCTTGAGGCAGGTCAGTACTTCTGCAGACGTTGCAGTAGTTGCTGTCAACGAGCTGACGGTGCTGGTCGGTGCAATCGGTGACCCAGTTATCGATATTGATGGAGAAGCACACTGCTCTCTCCACGGTAAATTGCTGTTGTGGCTTGCTGTTGCTGAGTGGATTGCACTTTCGGTGTTATTGCTTACGGTAGCATTCAGTGGGGTCGGCGACACCACCGAAAAGTACGCGTTGTTGCGTTGGACCGAGAGACGACGCTCACGTTGTTGATGTACAAGTAGTTCTTGTAGCTGTTGCTGGTGGGGATCGAGAGAGCTTGGGCCCGAATTGGTGGACATGGCTTTTCCAAAAAAAAAGTGCTCACTTTGTTGTTGCAACTTAGTATTTATTGCTATTAGAACAAACTAATAGCAATATGATTGTAAATAGGCGTCTCTGAGGCGACTGAGAGCCCTACACAATTTTTGCAAACGCGGTCTTTTTATTTTTTACACTAAATTTTGCGGAGTGCATTAAAAGAAACACGTCTGCACGAGGCGGCGGTTGAATTGGAATTGAAAAGAGATTTTTTTTTCATTGACAATAACACCAACC
The DNA here is from genome assembly GCA_018152135.1 of Drosophila paulistorum. Lineage (NCBI taxonomy): Eukaryota > Metazoa > Arthropoda > Insecta > Diptera > Drosophilidae > Drosophila > Drosophila paulistorum. The sequence continues at coordinate 12,144,978 of JAECXG010000822.1, read as the reverse complement.
CCTGCAACCACTCTTGACACAATAATCACAGATACAATTGGACCATTACCAAAAACGATGAATGGTAATGAATACGCAGTTACTATTATCTGCGACCTGTTTAAATATCTTTTATCAATACCAATACGAAACAAAAGTTGAAAAATTTATTTTAATTTACGGCTCAGTTAAAACAATTCTAACATATATGGGAACAGAGTATAAGTATGAATTCAATACTAATAGAACTCTGCGAAAATTTTAACATAACTAAAATTAACTCCACGGCTCACCATCATCAAACTCTTGGAACAGTAGAAAGGAGTCATAGAACTTTCAATGAGTAAATCAGGTCATATATATCCTTAAAAAAGGACGATTGGGATAAACAACAAGCATACTCCACATATTGCTTTAACACCACTCCATCCACCGTACATGGTTATTCACCTTTTGAACTAGTCTTTGCGAAACATCCTAAAACTGTCCCTTTTTCATCTGGGACTGTAGGGATCTACAACATTGATGACTTCAAAAAAGAGGTAAAATTCCAATTGCAAATAGCACAAAATAGAGTAAAACTTCTTATCGAAAAATTTAAAGCATTACAAAAGGAAACATATGATAAAAACACAAAAAGTATCACTAACTGAAAAGAAGCACTGATAGTATTACTGTTTGTTATCATCAACTGCCCGCTGGGCAAGACATTCTGTGCGAGGGCACACAAAAGGGGCAATGAAACTCTTTTTGCTCTGTATGGTTGTTTTTTTTTTTCTTTTTTAGAGTAAAATATATATAACTATACTATTTCAAAGAACTATGAATATGACCCTCCGCTTAGAAATAAGCTTATTGATCATTACAAAATGTTCTCAATATCAGGAAAAACTCCAGCTGATATTCGGGCTGAGTGCCGCTCACAATTGCAAGAAGCTAGACAAATCAACACGACAACCATCTGTACAAAAACAACAACTGAAACTAGCACTGATCGACAAGATTGTTTACCCAATGGTAATAAAGCTGAAACTCACAGCGAAGCTGCTGGAAAATTGCTCGATGCCCAAAAACAGAGAGGGGCTAAGAGAAACCAGAGGGCCGGGGCTAACTTCGACCGCGTCAAAGTTTGTATACCCTTGCAAGTTTGTTAGTAACTCTTTTATCTAAACTAACTGTTTTATCTAAAAAGGGTAATGTTTGCGAAAGGACGGCCTTCAATCTTAGCATAGGATATAACGAACTTTCTGATGAAAGTCACTGTTTTCCACCGATCCTTCCTATGGGAGCTATATGATATAGTTACCCGATCTTTACCAAATTCGGCACAGTCATTAACAGATATATTAAACTGACAAATGTTAAATTTGAAAGCAATCGCATCAAAAGTAACGAAGTTATTGACAAAAGTCACTGTTTTTGACCGATCGTTCCTATGGGAGCTATATGATATAGTCAGCCGATCTTGATCAAATTTGGCACAGTGGTTTATAGTTACAATAAACTTACTTATATTAAATTTCTAGCTTAAAAAGTAACGAAGTTATTGAGAAAAGTCACTGTTCGTGACTTTGCCGTTTGTATGGGAGCTATATGATATAGTCACCCGATCTTGATCAAATTTGGCACAATTATTAATAAGAACACAAAACTGACCAATACCAAGTTTTATGGCAATTGCTGATAAAATAACGAAGTTATTGAGAAAAATCACTGTTCGTGACTTTGACGTTTGTATGGGAGCTACATGATATAGTTGCCCGATCCGGCTGAATCCGAGATATACAACGCCTGCAGTATATACAAGCCTACGTGCAAAATTTCAGCTCTGTGGCTCTAACGGTTTAGGAGGAGTTCGCATCGATCCAGACGGACGGACGGACGGACGGACGGACGGATGGACGGACATGGTTATTTGAACTCGTCTCGTCGTGCTGATCAAGAATATATATACTTTATATGGTCGGAGACACTTCTGACCAAAATTAATATACCCTTTTTGCAAGGGTATACAAATGATAAAACTCTTTCACCCATATGGGTGCATATGCCCTATTTGCATATGCAAATCGAAGAGGGCGAGTGGATGAGTTATGATCTCCACCGCTACTACAAGTCAACAAGCAAACTTCAGTAGCAGATATGCCATTCTTGACACAGATATTGACAGCGCTGAGGACGACAGTGCGAGCCTGATGAATACAGAAGACGACGCTGAAAACAGCCCCATGGACGAAGCAACTAATAGTGGCCAAAAGTCGCAAAACGAGGCAGCAAACCCTATTAATCCACTTAAGGGTTTTCCAAAACCACCGCAAATTGTCACGGCCAGCAATATAAATGACCTATTTGAATTAATTAAGGAAGTAGCAGATGTGATAAAAGTCATTGTTCAATGCAACTAAGGGGAAACGATCCGAACTTTTCCCAAAGACAGCGAAACTTACAGAGCCATTGTCAGCCATATGGACAATATTGGACTAGAAATTCACACTTATGAAATGGTAACTGATATACTACATAGAATTGTAAAAAATTTAAACCACTGAATCATAACATTACTGCTGATCTTAAAAGACTACGTTTTGAGGTTCTCCACATACATTGTCCAAATTCTAGAATCAATAAAAATGAAAAACTTTCTATATTTTTTATCAACATAAAGTCGAGTGCCAAAATAAATGACAATTATCAAGTTAAATACCTTTGCGGTCACTAAAATCGCCGATGCCGACGCTGCCAGGACTACTGTCACACAGCAAAGTACCACCACCGACATCCCAATTGTGCAAGATGTGGTGATGATGACTTCAACTCACAGAGTATGCTGCCCCCTGATGCACAACCAACCTGCTACCATCGCTATGGAGGCCATATGGCCAGCTACAAAGGTTGACAGTGGTACCAGGAATTTCTTCGCAGATCAACCGGATTCACAAAAAAAAGAAGAATAACTCAATAACTCAGGCTGGATCAAGCTTCATTAGGTACCCAAATGATTTCTGCTCCTCCATTCAGGAGTCATAACATTGAACAACAACAGTTTTCCACTTTAAAATCGAACCAAAGAGCTACAAGACCAACAACACAGCAACAGGAGCAACTATATCAAAACCAGCGTAACAACACACATGTATCGTATGCTGAGGTAACAAAACGCAATTTAAATGCAAGCACAAGCAAATATGGACCTGCACATCAACGTCTACACTCCCTAGGATACAACAAGCATCAGCAACACGACCTGCATAACCAACAACAAAGCTTCTCCCAAGTCCAGGCTCTACTTCAAGAACAGCAGAATCAGTTTATGCAATGGCAACAACAGCTCAAACACCACCAACAGCAGTTTCTTTCATGGCTACAGCAGCAGCAGCAACAACAATAGCAGCACTACAGTCAAAACAAACAACGTATTAAAAAACTGGAAAATATGGTACTGGAATTAGCTAATATAATTAAGCAATGGACGGAGGACGGACCTTATCCTCAGTTCCAAAACAACGCTTCAGCCCTACAATGATCCCGCTGAAGGTTCTTATCTGGACTGCTAATGGCATTTCAGGGAAGGCAAAAAACATAGAACTCTTCATGCACAACAACAGAGTTGACATTCTTCTTTTGTCGGAGATTAGGATGAAAAGGGGCGATATAGTAAAAATATTTGGTTACGCCTTCTACCCTGCTTACAAACCATCGCGGAACAATAACAGCGCTGGAGGGGCAGCAGTTCTGGTGAAGAATTCTCTTTGCCATTTTCCACAAAAGTTATTGAGACACGTAGCATACAAGTGTCCTCAGTTAAAGTGGCCACAGGCCCCCAAACATTAGGATTCTGGAACAACACTTTGTTGTGGGGAGACACATACAATTCACCCAGGGGTCGCGAACTAGCAGAGGCCATATCTGCTACTAGTGCCAAGATCCTTACAACTGGGTCACCAACCATCGCCAGTATACACACAAACTGTTATAATGCCAATCTAAGCCCTCTCCTTATTACCAAGAACACCGACTTGCTAACCTTCGGACAGGTTTTGGAAAATTCAATCTAGCTAAACACTACTCTTAATTCTGGGGAAGATATTAAAATGGCTGTAGATCACTTAACAGAGTCTACTGAGACAATAAAGTCTCAAAGGAGTCGCACTAACAAGAGAGGCCAGAGAGCTTCTGGTGCAGAAAAGGAGGCTCAGAAGGCGAGCAATACGAACTCAAGACCCTTGGGACCGTATCCTGTGGAATCAAGCTGCAAAATAATTACAAATTATAATAAGGGATTTGCGTAGCAAATTTTTCGAGCAGAAACTGTCTTCCATGGATAATACAGTGGATGCTAATTATTCACTATGGAAGTGCACGAAATCTCTCAAGAGACAACCATTTAGACAAGTGCCTATCCGATGTCCCAGCGGCGAGCTTGCTAAAAGCGAAGATGAGCAGGCCAATTGGTTTGCGCAACATTTAGAAGCTCGGTTCACGCACTACCAATATACCACAGACGACCAGTTTAGCGAGACTGGTGGAAGCATGCAGACAGAACTGCAAGAACGGAAGAGATTGATGAAGTTATCAAGGACCTTCCGAGAAATAAAGCTTCTGGCATAGACCGAATGTGCAATGCCACTCTAAAAGCCCTGCCAACACGGGCTATTATCTACATCCACACTAATTCTAATGCTATTTTAAGAGTACAGCACTTCCCTTAGCAGTGGAAAACGGCTGCAATCATAATGATCCATAAGCCTGGTAAACCAGAGAACATACTACAAGCCTTTGATGACAAGGAATACTGTAACGCAGTCTTCATTAATATACAGCAAGCTTTTGATAGAGTTTGGCATGTGGGTTCGCTGAGCAAAATAAAGAAATTATACACAGCACCACACTATAGTGTCCTTCGTTCGTACTTAGAAGGCCGGCAGTATATGATCAAGGTCAGGAACTCTTTCTCCAACGCTTACTTTATGAGAGCTGGAGTCCCACAGGACTGCGTACTGGACCCACTACTATCCCCAGTGTATACTGCAGACATACCTAGTCCTAACGAAAATCATATGGTTTCCCCCGGTAAAGCTCTCCTTGCCACTTATGCGGACGATATCGCCCTTCTATACAGCTCGAAGTGACGCTCTGAGGCAGCATCTGGTATGCAGGAGTATCTCAACACGTTCTCAGCTTGGTGTAAGCGATGGAACTCAAAAATCAACGCAGTAGAGACTATAAATCCCTGCTACACACTAAAAACGATCAGAGACAACCCACAACCCTCACAAGCTAGGTATCTTGGCATCACGCTCGACAAACGCCTTACCTTTGGCCAACATCTTAAAGCTACAGCAAAGAATTGCCCATGGTATGTGCGTGGATCCACAATACACCGTGACCTCAACCTGCACACAGTGGAGGAAGGACAAGAAATACTTTTAAAAAATGGGACAGGACATAAATTGGAAAACAAATACACAGGCAAATATAAAATACAGAGCATAGTTCCTAATAATAACATAGTAATAACTGATAGTAAAAACAAAACGCAAACAGTACACTTACAAGGGGAACTTCAGGTATGCGAATCACCGATTTGGATGAATTTTGTATATGTTGTAGAATACCCCGTCATTTGAAGCTGTGTGAAATATTTCGGCGCACTATTCTATATTTTCCTTATAAATCGCGTTTAAAGCTATAGCTTCGGTGACTTATAGGTAAAACGTAGACTGGAATTCAAGCAGCTCGGCGGTGTAAGGGGTAGAGGTCCCGGCTAAACTTGACGAAACTCTGGTTCAAACCACGCCCAAAACTAGTTAGTTTTGGATTTTCATTTGTAGGGAGTTGAAATTTTCCAAGCATGCTGGAAATACTAAAAGAAAATTTCTATTTTTTTTTTTTTTTGGAATGGCACCGTGGTTTTACCGCGATTTGGCGAAAACTATAAAATTTGACCCGATTGCATACTTTCAGGCTGCATTTTTAAATATTCGGACCTTTTTTGACCAATTAATAATTATAGACATGCACAAAATAGATAGTTTAAAATTTTATTTGTCTCATATTTTAGAAAAGTGGTATGAAGAAAATAGATTACAAAAATGTTTGTTGTGTTTAATTGGCATCGTCTTCTTCTTCTAGCTCTATGTCGTGAATGTCCTCCTCAGAATTAGAATCACAATCAGATTGTAAGTCCGATTCATTCCCAGATAAATCTTTATCTTCAGTAGACGGCAACTCCAGAAGACTTAAAACTTCTTTAGGAAGAGGTTTTTTCGGGTTTTTCCGTTCCCTCTCCTTCAATCAGACACTCGATAGTAATGGATCCGAGGAATCCATGGCTCTATGAAAAATGTCACTCATTGTATTGACTCGACTATCTTTCCTTGAATGTGATCGTTTGTCTTTTTTGTAGATTTTATTCCGGGCTTCTGAACCATTTTCGCCCAAGCATCCAAGTGGAATTAACGTCGAATTGTTTATTTGAAAACCGTGAACTAACACTTTATGAATCGTTGGTGACATTGGATACCACGGATAAATATGCATATATGTATAATTATATCTCGATTGTTGCTGCACCAAATATCGATGAGTTCTTTATGACAAAATTCGAACTTGCCTGAATATTATCAAATTAATGGAAAAGGGGGAAAAACGGGGCGAAGGCATTAGTTTGCGATCAAAGACGACATATTTAGGTACCAACTTGTATCATTACTTTTTGTCAGCAGGTGTCAGCTCGTTAGTTCTATTCCACGAAACACAGAGAACGCAAAACAATTTTCTAAAAAAATACACATTTATTGGACATTACACAACACTTAAATCCTAAGACTACACATAAAATAAATATATACATTAAAAACTACATACCTTGATGTATATTTTCCATATTTTAAAATATTTTTATGTGCAAAGTTCCACAAATGCTGGCACTTTAAACTTTAAGTTTTTTTTTCACTTTCCAAATGTCGATTACGCACAAAGCACATGTCTGACTTTGAGACCCTGGTACGAACCCAGGGATGCCATTAAAAATTTTTTTTTTATAGATATATTGTGCTCAGGGTATCTACTATCATAATCAATTACCAAAACCACGAAATCTTTTCATGAAAATTTGGACTTTATGCCAAAAAAATCGACATCCAGACCATAGTGCACTGCCGAGCTGCTTGAAGTCCAGTCTGCGTTTTACCTATAAGTCACCGAAGCTATAGCTTTAAACGCGATTTATAAGGAAAATATAGAATAGTGCGCCGAAATATTTCACACAGCTTCAAATGACGGGGTATTCTACAACATATACAAAATTCATCCAAATCGGTGATTCGCATACCTGAAGTTCCCCTTGTTAGATAGAATAAAAATACTATAAATAGTATATAAGAAAAATATAAATATTTTTCTTTTTGAAAAAATGAAGGTGTAGTATACTTTTAGGGATAGCATTAGGCCATATACTTTTAGGGATAGATTATAAGTATAAGCAGTACCAAAAAATGCGCAAAAGTGAAATATAAAATACAGAGCATAGTTCCTAATAATAACATAGTAATAACTGATAGTAAAAACAAAACGCAAACAGTACACTTAGATAGAATAAAAATACTATAAATAGTATATAAGAAAAATATAAATATTTTTCTTTTTGAAAAAATGAAGGTGTAGTATACTTTTAGGGATAGCATTAGGCCATATACTTTTAGGGATAGATTATAAGTATAAGCAGTACCAAAAAATGCGCAAAAGTGAAACGCAAAACATGAATCACCAATAATGAAAAACGCTAAAGATATTCCCTTGGCGGAATCTGCTTCTATCGAGCAATGGGGCTCACCAACGTTAGAGTAGCTGAGTATAGCGCACCACGAGAGCAAAAGCCATCAAGAAGACAAACCGGATAAAGCGACTAATCCAACAGAAGCACCTGGAAGGGGACTTACTAAAAATATTAACAAAGGAAGATTACAATAATATTAGCTTCTACATCAAGTTGATGCACTTCATCGTGCTAGGCTATTACTAAAACACATGATTGGATTTATTCATAACAGAAACTTTAAAAAAAATATCAAAGAAGCTAACTTCGGCAATGCCGAAGTTTATATACCCTTGCAGTCCTTGGCAATAATTTGTATTGACTGTAACTTGTGTTCTATTTATCCGATCAAACTGAAATTTTGGGATCTGAGATTTTATATCAAATTCTATTATATTGGTAAATTTCATGGGGATACTCCAATTTTTGCAAAAATTTTTGTTCTAGAGCTATATGATATAGTATAGGAGATAATAGAGTATGAAAATTGTCAGGATCGGACTAATTTTCATTCTCTATTATCTCCCGGCTAAAAGTAGCTCAAATATGAAATTTCATTCCGATAGCTCTTAAGATGACAGCGTGAAGTTGATTTGCACAGACGGACGGACGGACGGACGGACGGACGGACAGACGGACATGGCTATATCGACTCAGCTTCTCATGCTGATCAAGAATATATATACTTTATGGGGTCGGAAACGTCTCCTTCTGTGCGTTACAAACATCTGACCAATTTTATAATACCCTCTGCAAGGGTATAAAAAATAAATAACTAAATTTTTTTGCTCCAAAATAATTAAAAACTAAGCAAATACGATCATAATATTTCCTGAAAGTTTTTGGGTCAGGAAATAAATTTTCAATTTTAACAAGTAATATTTATTATTTTCAATATGGGCTAGATCGGTAGCGACGATACGCAAGTCAAAGATAACACGGCAAACGTAATAAATAATGTTACAATTTTAGATCATACAGATGATATCAACGTTTTTTGGATACTATTACATACAACACAGTACGTAAAACACAATAAAATAATCAAAAACGATGTATGAGCGGAGCGTAAATTCGGCAAAATACATTATTTCGAAAAAAATAAACATATGTATATACACATATCGTTACATAAAAAAGGCAAAAATATGAATCGTAATGACTGGGTTCCAGTTAAATTAAATACCGTCGAGATGGACTCGTCAGTGTCTTTGGGTTGCAGTTTTAAGATTGATTTTTTATCAAAAAATATTCTTTTGCTTAACCTATGTTTACATATATATTCTTATGCTGCGACTTATTCGACAGCTACAAAGGAGTGCCAGTACATACATACATACATAAGTCGGGACGTCAAGACTTTTGTATATTTCACTCATGTTTTAATTTATAATGTTCACTTTATACTTTTTAATTTCACTTGCACTTTTTACTGTAGGGTTAGTTCCCAGGGGGTTTGTTCACTGAGCTCTCTAGCCCGAGGCCCCCTTTATATAGGACCTGACTTGATGACAGATTTGTTTCTAAACATGTTGCTAAGGCAAAGATGCTTGTCATCATTCAAAGTTAACATTCCCAGCAACATTCCAGATGTCAGTCTGTAGGCGCTGCAAAAGTAATACCAGGGCTACAATTGACATGCCTGTCAACTATCTAGCAGGCTTTTACTTATTAGTCACTTTAATCGACACATACATATAATTTGGAGCGCTTGCTTGGTCAGCGTTTACACGTTGACTTGGCTCTAGCTCATGTTACGCTTGTGCATTATTGCTTATGACAATATATGTGTGTATGTGTATATATAAATGTATATACATATATGAATACATACATATATGAACATGTCTAACTGTATATTTATGTGAAAATGTTTATGTGCATACATTAATGTATATACATATTACATCGTTTCTAATTTGGATGTTGTTATTTTTAGGTACTTCTATAAACTCGAATGGTCCTAAATAGGCTGAATCAAGCTTATGACCACTTTCGTTTTATAGGACAACGTTGTCTTTTATTTCTATTTTAAAGTCTACTGATTTATTGTCATAAAAGTTTTTCTGTTTTTCGTTAGGTTCTTGTAACATTATTCTAGCTCTATTGTATGCTAGTTCTAATCTACACTTAACATAACCATCTTCGTTATAATAAGGTTCTATTCTATTTACGCTATTAAAATGGATTGGTAAACTATTTTGTTTACCAAATACAAGTTCATAGGGGCAGTATTTATGTGTTACTGATGGAGTTGTGTTAAAACAATACACAAAATATTGTAACCATATGTCCCAATCAGTTTTATCTACTGATATATATGATTGAATGTACTCATTGAATGTCCTATGACTTCTTTCAACGGTACCCAAGGTCTGGTGGTGGTGTGCAGTAGACGTATTGTTGTCTATTTATATATATATATATTTACACAAGTCATTTATTATTAAGTTTTTGTATTCTGTTCCCATGTCCGTAATGAACGTCTTCATTGGACCATACAAAAAAAAAAAAAAAACGGTGTCTACTATTCCTCTGTCAAAAGCATGTATGGGGGTTTCGGTAATGATTAAGGGTGTTTCGATGTGTTTTGTCGTTTTTAGCTTTAGGCATTTTTCATAATTATTAATGTAATCTTTTACATCACGTGTCATGTTTTTCCAATAGTTGTGTCTTCTTACTTTGGCCAAAGTTTTGTAATGCCTGTATTGCCACCCTGTAAAGGATCATCATGGTATGTAGACAATATTGCTTCTTTATCTTTATCTTTTTTTATAATGGTCACCGGTTGGAGTAGCGCTACTCTTAATGTTTTCAATATTTTATTGCCCATTTCTTTAAAAGACTCTATTGAAAATGTTTCAAAGATCTTTTCATTCGGTGCCAACTTTAGTTGTTTGATCTCGAGTATACCGGCTTGTTTTTCAAGCCTTTGAAAAAACTGACTAATGTCGAGATTTCCAAAGTGTAGATCTCTAGATTGGTGTACAGATCTCCAATCTCAATTCTTGCTATAACTTTTTTCCCATGTTTAAGGAAACATGAATTATGTGTTATATGTATGTAAGGTCACTACTTTTCGTACTTCATTATTGCATAGTACTTCATATATTTTGGGATTAAAACCATCATTAGGTACGTACCTAATTGTGTTTTCATTTTTATTCTCTGGCCAGAGATTATTTTGCCCACTTTGTTGCCTGGTAGTGACTCTCAGGACACTTGCTTTTGTATTTTTTATATCCTGTATTGTAATGCGGGATATTGCATCCGCAACAAAATTATCTTTTCCCTTCAGATATTCTACTGTGAACTCATATTATTCTAGATCAAGTCTCATTCTTGTTAATTTTGAACTTGGATTTACCATGGAGAATAAATACGTTAGTGGTCTATGGTCTGTTTTGACTTTGAAGTGTTTTCCATATATATATGGGCGGATATGTGTAATAGCCCAGTGTATCGCAGCTAGTTCTTGTTCAGTAGTATTTTTATTACTTTCACCTTTAGTGAATGAACGAGAAGCGTAAACTACTGGTAACAGCTTATTACCATAAGTTTGAGTCAAAGCTGCAAAGCTGCACATGCATATTTGCTAGCATCTGTTATTATACAGAATTCTTTGCTAAAATCTGGATACTGCAACCAAAATCTACGTTCTTCGTACATAGTTGTGTTAACGGACGTGAATGTTCTGCGAAGTTTTTAATAAAACGTCCGTAGTAGTTGCAAAAAGCTACGAATCTTCTAGCACTATCAGCATCTTTCGGTACTGGATATTTTTTTCAATGACATCGTATTTGGTGTCTCTGGTAATATTACTTTGTCATCGTGCATGAAGAATGAACACTTTTCAAAAATATCCTGTGGGTTTTTGAGCATGTGTTTCTCAGAACAAACGATGACTATTAAGTCATCCATGTAAGAGAATGCTTGTGATGGGTTTAATCCAGAAAAAGCAATTGTAATTATTTCTTGAAAGGAGTTTGGAGCTATTCTCAGATCATATGGTAGTCTGGTAAACTGATAAGATTCATTGCTATTGGAAAATGACGTAATGCTTCTCAATTTGTCTTCTAATTCTATTTGGTGGAAACCGGACGTTAAATCTAGACATGAAAAATATTTGGCTCTGCCTAGTTGATCGAATATCATGTATTCTTGGTAGTGGGATTTTATCGGACAATACTTTTTTGTTAATTTGACGATAGTCTATTACCAATCGGCATCGTTTCATCCCTTATGTTATACTAGTAAGCCCTTTTTTGGCACCAGTAGTAACGGACTATTGTTTTCAGACACTAAGGGTTCAAATATTTTGTATTGAATGAGTTTATCGAAGTGTCTTGTTATTTTTCCTTATGAGTGTGTGGTATTCTATAATTTTTTATGTATACAGGCTTCTTATCATTCAATCTTAGTTCTTGTTTTCAAAAGTTATTTGTTGTAATTGGTTCGTTTTCTTTGGTTTGGACTTGATATCGAATTGCCAATAAATATTTTTTTTTCGACTTCTTGATTTAAGATGACGATATTTGTATTTTCGTTTGGAATATTTATTTGTCGGATTAGATAAGATCTTGTTGGGTGTGTTGTGGTATTATATGACAGATATGTAATATTGGGATGTTTATTGGAAAATCTAAATTATTCGTTCTTAATTCTAGTAAATCGCTTGGTTCACTGAAGTCTAATTGTCAATTCCATCGAGTTGTATTGGAAAATTTTCATTTACTATGTGGAAGTTATGTGGAATTATAAATTTATTTTGTGTTACTTCTATAAGGGTTAGACCTTTGGAAATAATTGAACCTTCACCGCTTCCTGATATTTCAATTGTGTTTGAAGTATCTATATGTTCAAAGGTATCTGTCTTTTTTTTTATTATTGATATGTCTGCAAGGCAGAAAGTGTATATGTTGTCTGTATTTTCATTTTTAATTTTGATAAAAATACTAAGGCTAAGGTTGAATGTGTATACATTCACAGATTCACCTGAATATCTATAGGGACTTATTGGTTTTCGGAGTTACTTTGGGTAATTCGTACATTACAATTTCCATTACTGGAATTACTTCGGTTGGAGTTATTTCGGTTGGAATTGTTTTGGTTGGAATTGTTTCTTCCTCATTTATTGTATCGTGAGTTTCCAAAATATGCACCTATATTATTGTTACTCCTATAACCGTTATTTTGATAATTACCTCTGCCTCGGTAATTATTTTGTCCATTTCTATTGTATTGACGGTAGTGCAGGTCTGAGTTCGTCTGTCCTGTTTCCGACGTGCAACGGTCTACGAACTTTGTTCGTTCATGTCACGGAAAATGCCTGCTTTTAGTACGTTACGTACCTGATTGTTTATGCAATTCTTTGTTAGGGCCTCTGTAGCGATTGAAAGTATATACTTCTTGACTACTTCGACGGGTGTACCATCGTGTATAAAGGTAGGTTTTTTAGTTTAGCGGTTATTAACGCTGCTGATTCTGTTTTTACATTAGTGGCAATATGGTTAATTATTGCTTCAATTGTCTATTCAGAGGTTACCAGATTTCTTGTGTGGCCTTTAAGTTTTATTTTTATAAGGCACACTGCTGTTTATTTATGGTCCCCTTTAGTGAATTTACGAAATTCAATGCATATATGAACCTCTGGAGATTTTCTGCTCTACCATCAAACTCACGAATTAGGTTTGAGGGGTTTTTCAAGAAATTGGTGACTGTTTGAACCATTTTGGTGTTTTCTTTTGTAATTGCTGGTTTTTATACCCTTGCAGAGGGTATTATAAAATTGATCAGATGTTTGTAACGCACAGAAGGAGACGTTTCCGACCCCATAAAGTATATATATTCTTGATCAGCTTGAGAAGCTGAGTCGATATAGCCATGTCCGTCTGTCCGTCTGTCCGTCTGTCCGTCTGTCCGTCCGTCTGTGCGTATGCGTTTTACTCAGCCATCTTAAGAGATATCGGGTTGAAATTTTTTTTGGAGACTCTTTATTACCTGTGTGAGATAAAGTATGAAAATCATCGGGATCGGACTACTATATCATATATTGTTAAATAATCATTAAATGTGTTTTGAAAATGCGTTTTACTCAGCCATCTTAAGAGATATCGGGTTGAAATTTTTTTTGGAGACTCTTTATTACCTGTGTGAGATAAAGTATGAAAATCATCGGGATCGGACTACTATATCATATATTGTTAAATAATCATTAAATGTGTTTTGAATTCAGTAGTTTGAAAAATATTTGAGCATATTCATAATACGACAACTAATGCTGTTGATGTATGAAATTTCACTTTTCTTATCGAATTAAATATAATAGAGAACTGCAAGGGTATATAAACTTCGGCAAGGCCGAAGTTAACTTCCATAGCTCGTTTATGGGTTATATTAGATTAATCAGAACTCAATGATGGTTCTTCTTGGTCTATTTCTTCATCAGCCTTTAAGTGGAATTTTTCTTCCAGTACTATTGAAATTTCCAAATCAGATGTTTGTTTAAATTCAATATTGTGTCCGTTTAGCACAGTTATTGCTTTTTGTTTGCAGTCTAGAACGCATTTGTGTAGTTTGCTGTAGTGTTTAGTTAATACTGCTCTAATAGTTCGGAGATTCTCAATTATTATTTTCGTGTGTTTGGTTTTTGTGTGTTGGGATGTTTCTCTATTTTGCAAAACGCACTTACAAGATTTTTTTTATTCTTGTGCATTTATTCTAGCTTTTTCTATTATTTCATCCCAAGTAACCATAGTTTTTTTTTTTTTTTTGATTCCCAGAGAGATCAATTGACTTCACGGGTTGGTCGAATAGTTTGCGTTCCGCTTTAGCCGGTTATAAGCTTCTACTATTGACCTTTCTATCAAGTTTGCTATTGTTGATTCAAATATTTTATTATGCACAATCCAATAATTGATACTTTGGATTGGTTTCTCCTCTGATCATGAGAAAGTTTAGAAATGGAACATATTTGTTCAAATATTTTAGTTCTGCTGGACCCATCGTTAAGCTATGTTTAGGCCGTCTGCTCTACTCTGATTTCTTTTCTTGATTTGCTTGTTATGCATTGCATATAACTTCAAAGCCAAATTTATAGCTACTAGACTTAAAATGGCTAATAACAGTATCCCTATATCTTCTAAATTATTAAGAAAATTTTCGAAAATGTTTATGGATTCATTTTTTTTTTTTATTATTTTTGCGTAAACCAAAAGTTTTGTTTGTTTTTTTTTTAAAGAGAGAAAGAATTATCTCAATTGTGTCTTGCACAGTGAGCCAGAGACGTGGAAATATAGGAAAGTGGACATGTTGACATAGACACCTTGAACAGTTTAGAAATGGAACACAATATTAGCTGGAAGAAAAAATATATATATGTGTAAATATGGACGGATATACATAGACGGATATATATAAATGGGCACAATAATGGCTGGACAAAAAAAATTATATATATATGTATTATTAATATGGACGCATATATGTATATATGTAGGCAAAATAATGGCCGGAAAAAATTATATATCCATATAAATATGGACGGATATATATGTATATATATATATATGGGCACAATAATGGATGGAAAAACAATTATATATATGTACATAAGTATTTATTAATATGGACGCATATATATATGTAGACAAAATAATGGCCGGATTTATATATTTATTTATATTTATATTATATATAATATATGAGCGGATATATATTTAGGCGAAATAAAGGAGTCGGAAATAATGTAGTTTGAAATTGGCGCACTCGAGCCGCTTATCGATATCACGACTCGACTCACGTGTCTCCACTACTCCGAAACAGCTGGCGGCCAGTGTTCATATATTTGGTTTTTTTTTGTTTTGTTGATTAATTGTTTTATAATTAATTGCGGAGGGCCAAAAAAAAAACGAACGCTTTTTACACACCGCGAATGTTGTGCGCGAACGAAAGAGAAATAAAAACGATCAGTGCATATGGACTCGTACGCGGACTTGGCAAACAGCTGTGGGAAATGTACATATGTGCATGTGGGTGTGACAAGTGTTACATGTACATTTGGGGTGTTCTTAGTTGTATGGGGGAAAAAAAATATCAATATTTTTTTAAGTGCCGGGCAGTTTTTTTCCTTTTAGTCTAAAAAAAATCTAAAAAAAATTTGGGGCCGATCGGATAATGTTTAATGGGCGCGGAACTCATCTAAAGTTTTCAGTGTGATGCTCCCATATAAGCATATATAGCACCATACAAATATCAAAAGAGTGAGCGAGATGGCATGATAGGAAATACAATTTTAGTACCTTGTTAACAGTGTTGATGATATTTTACAAAAAGAAACAAATTTTTCTTAATTAATATTTTTAACGTAAATTTTTATTATTATCACTGACTAGATCACGTATAAAACAATCTACAGAAATTTCTGCGGAAATTAGGGACAAAGTAATATAGTGGTTTACAAATTTTTTCGGTCATTTTAAACCAATAATCTTATCATAACTTACAGATGGGTAAAACTGGTGGCCTGGTAGTGCAGTTTAACGGCAATTTCAGGACAGATTTAGTCGGTTCTAGTAAGGTTGAACGCATAGCAGTTCTAGTTAGCTACAATGGTACTTCAAAGTTCCTAAGTGCACCAAAAGTGGAGTCTTCAACTGGCAAAAATATTGCTGAGGCAGTTTTTGACCGGCTAGTCAAATGGAATTTAGTTAACCAAGTCCAAATACAGGGATTTTCTCAGAAGCAGCAGTACTATTTGAAAAAAAGTTTGAACGCAGTCTAATAAACCTACCCTGCCGCCACCATATGTTCAAAATCATATTGCGAAGCATATTTGAACTAAAGCTATGCTCCACATCTGCAGCAGGAGTTCCGATATTTGAAAGGTTTTTAAAATCATGCTCAAATTTCAAGAAGGATAAATTCGAAAGTGGCGCTGCCGGTGAAACAATTCGTGTCCAAATTTGTGAAGCAGAACGCCAGGACTTCACGAAATTTTGCCTTGGTGAACTAATGAAATGTCAGATCCGAGAAGATCATAAAGAATTGCTTCAGCTAGCATTAATCTTTCCTGGTGTAAAGCAATATACTTTTCGTACTCCCGGACCAACTAGCCATGCCCGCTGGATGTCCAAAGCCATATACTCCTTGAAGATATTTTTATTTAGACATCAATTTCAGCTAACAAAAAAGGAAGAAAATGGTTTCCGTGATGTTTGCATCTTCTTGGTGAAAATGTATATTAAAGCATGGTTTAAGTGTACAAGCGCTATTGAAGCTCCTTTCCATGATCTGAACCATGAAAAATTTGTATAAAATATGCAAATACTGACGCGGAAACCTCGGCTATAAAAATATTAGGCATTTTTAATGACGTTGTGTCATTAAAAACAAAAAATTTTTTGAGAAAGCTAAGCTACCAAAAACATTTTTTGAACTGGATCCATCGAACTGGAAGCAAACATGTGAATTTGAGGACGGTTTATGATACTGCCGTGATCTTCTTGTGGTAAATGATATGGCCGAAAGAGGAGTCAAATTTATGCAGGAGTACAACAGAGTTCTCACAAACAACGAGGAAGAAAAGCAATTATTGCTTCAAGTTGTTGAAGCTTATAAAAAACCAGAGAGCCGGGGTTCACTTCGACCGCGTCGAAGTTTGTATACCCTTGCAACTGTCTTGGTAATTCTTTCCTTACCCATAGCCATCAAAGCGTAAAAACGTTTTATCCAAAAAGTCTAATGTTTGCGAAAGAACGCCCTACAATCTTAGCATAGGAAATAACGAAGATATTGATCAAAGTCACTGTTTGCCACCGATCATTCCTATGGGAGCTATATGATATAGTCACCCGATTTTTATCAAATTTGGCACAATTATTAATAAAAACACGAAACTGTCAAATACCAACTTTTATGACAATAGCTATAAAATTAATGAAGTTATTGAGAAAGTCACTGTTCGTGACTGTGCCGTTTGTATGGGAGCTATATGATACAGTCATCCGATCTTGATCAAATTTGGCACAATTATTAATAAGAACACAAAACTGACCAATAGCAACTTTTATGACAATTGCTGATAAAACAACGAAGTTATTGAGAAAAGTCACTGTTCGTGACTTTGACGTTTGTATGGGAGCTATATGATATAGTCACCCGATCTTGATCAAATTTGGCACAATTATTAATAAGAACACCAAACTGACAAATACCAACTTTTATGACAATCGCTGATAAAATAACGAAGTAATTGAGAAAAGTCACTGTTCAGAGATAATAATAAAAATTTACGTTAAAAATATTAATTAAGAAACATTTGTTTCTATTCTTCTTTTCTTTTTGTAAAATATCATCAACAGTGTTCACAAGGTACTAACATTTTATTTCATAGCATGCCATCTCGCTCACTCCTATGATATTTGTATGGTGCTATGTATGCTTATATGGGAGCATCCCACTGAAAACTTTAGGTGAGTTCCGCGCCCATTAAACATTATCCGATCAGCCCCAAATTTTTTTTATATTTTTTTTAGACTAAAAGGAATAAAAAATGCCCGGCACTTGGTAAAATTCGAATTTTTGAAAATAAGAACACCCCTAATGTACATATGTAAGTGGATGGAAAAAAAATAAAAGTGGAATAGGACAAGGGAAAAAAAGTGTGTTGGCGTGGAATGGGAAAACGTTGGACAACACACTAAGGATCGGGAAATACCATATAACCTTTGGAACAGGTCAGGTATGTACATACAAGTTTATAAAAGCGACCTACACAGCTATGGAAGAGCGGGAAACCTTACTCTTTTATTAGTATGTAGGAGGTATATGAAATGTGAATGAAGAAATGTTGTACTTATCAGGAATTCCGCCGATGCAAGCTGGAGGGGCGGAAGGATCCGATGATATACAATATAGGCGGGTGCCAATTTCTTCAGTGTCTGGTGAGTGGGTAATGAATGAAATTAATGCGCGAGTACTTCGTTTAAAATAATTATATTTATTTATGATTCACAATTTATCCCGACATCGAACGAAAATTCAAGGAAGAAAAAGAAGGGGTGTTCGTATGAAAATCACGGACTCGATTTAAGATGGCGATTCCCATCAGAGTGACCGTAGCTGTGTGAACAATGTTTAATTACTAAATCTATGCCTACGCATCTTCTGTTATCATCTGTGAACCGCATAGAAGGAAGCATCTCCGACCATATAAGGTATATATATTCTTGATCAGCACGACGAGACCAGTTCAACTAGCCATGTCCGTCCGTATGGATCAATGCGAACTCCTCCTGGACCGTAAGAGCTACAGAGCTAAAATGTTGCACGTAGGCTTGAATATACTGCTTGTTGTATATCTCAGATTCAGTTGGATCGGACCACTATATAGCTCCCATGCAAACGGCAAAGTCTTCAAATGCTTTTTGAGCTATTGTCGTAATAATATTGGTGTCATAATTGCACTTATAAACGACTGTGCCAAATTTGAAACGATTGCTTTCAAAATAAACAGTTGTTAGTTTAATATATCTGTTAATGACTACGCCGAATTTGTTAAAGATTGGGTAACTATATTATATAGCTCCTATAGGAATGATCGGTCGAGCTTTTTTGAGATAGGGCGGCCAACTTAACGTAGGGAGAGAAAAGGAGAAAGAGTGAGAGAAGGAGGGCTTACAAGTTTTCGCTGTCGCCAAGACAAGAAAAATAAAGCAATTGAACGAAACATATCTTCTTATGAACGACCCCATACTTGCAAACCCCGATTTTAAAAAACCATTTTTTCTAACCCCAGATGCTAGCAATATAGCTTTAGGTGCGTTCATCTCACAGGACCATAGACCTATTTCTTACGCAAGCAGAACGTTGAACGAACATGAGATCAATTATTCAGCTATAGAAAAAGAATTACTAGCGATAGTTTGGGCAACAAAGTATTTCAGACCATAATCCTAAGAATGATTTTATTTCTTTTGGGGTTTTAGGGATCGGAAAATTTTGAATTGCTTTGATTTTATTTGGGTTAGGTTTTATACTTTCTGTTGTAATTATATGACCAAGGAATTCTGTTTCTTTTTTCATGAATTCGCATTTGTCGAGTTGGAGTTTAAGATTAGCTTCTTTTAGCTTTTTAAATACCTTTCTGAGTGATAGTATGTGTTCCTCCAATGAAGTGGAGTACACTATAATGTCATCCAGATAAACAAGACAATCCTTGTAAATAAGGTCTTCCAAAAGATTATTCATGCATCTTTGGAATATTGCCGGGGCATTTTTAAGACCAAATGACATACGTGTGTATTTGTAATGGCCATGTTTAGTTGAGAAAGCTGTTTTTGCAATAGATTCAGGATCCATTTGAATTTGATGAAATCCCTTAGCTAAATCAATGGTGGTAAAGTATTGGCATTTTCCCAGTTTGTCAAGAATTTCATCCATGACTGGAATTGGGAATTTTTCATCTATTGTGACTTCATTAAAATTTCGGTAGTCAATGACTAACCTGAATTTTTGTTTGTTGGAAGCATCTCCTTTTTTTGGGACGATCCAAATACCCATTTGCAGTAGGGTGAATTCGATTGTCGAATGATACCCTGTTCGATCATTTCATTTATTTGTTTGTTGATTTCTATATCAAACGTTTGGGGATATTTGTATGGACGTTTATAAATTGGGTCCTCATGTTTTGAACAAATAGAGTGCTTTATAGTACTCGTGAAAGTCAAATTTTCACCTTCGCGGTACTGAGAATTCGTACAAGACCTTTTTCAGTTTTTGTATTTCCTCGTTATTTAAATGGTCGAGTCTATACTGATTACGTTCTATTATTTCATTTTCAATAGCAAAAGTTGTGTCTGGGACCCTCCCTGTAGGTGGGTCTAGACATTCTATGTTATGTTCTTCTTCTATTTCTTCCATATCTCTGAAATAAAATGTATAGTTTCCTAGCTTTGCATATTCTTCTTCATAATTTATTTGGGCTTTGCATGCTTTTAAGAAAGTTCTGCCTATCATCATGTCATATTTATTTGAAAATTTATGGATATAAAACTTTTGTTCTGTCGGAAAGTTAAGAAAGTTCTGCCTATCAACATGTCATATTTATTTGAAAATTTATGGATATAAAACTTTTGTTCTGTCGGACAAAGTTTGCTAGGTGCAAGGAAAATTACTTCTTTTAATTCTACTGCTCCTTCAATCATGTGAATTTTGGAATCTCCTAAATAGGTTTTGAAATTAAAAAAGTTTTCGGACATTATATTTATTGAAGAGCCTGAGTCGACTACACATCTCAAAGGTTTATTGTTCATTGTGATTCTGATGAAGGACTTGTCTCTATCTCTTCTTCCGATTGATCAAAGGCATTCTGATGAAAATTTTCGGATGTGTCCATTGGATTTGGAGCCCTGTCAATATTTAATTTTTGTTGAAATTCTTGGAAAAGTTTTTGGTTTTGTGTTGTGTCTGATTGTTTTGTTTGAGACGGAGTTGTACTATTGGGTACAAAAGATTTTCCACTTTTTTGGCTTTGATTTGATTTTCTGATTTCTGTTATACTATCCTCGTATAACCCTTCTCTTTGAGCTACTTGTTTCAGCTTGCTAACTGTGGTTATATCATATCTGGCTGACGTCATAATCGGGTAATTTTTTGTTGATTACATCTTTTATTGTGTTATTTAAAGTATTTTTTTAAAGAGTAGTGTTATTTGCATCGTTTTCAAGACTAAGCTTGTTTGTGATAATATAGGATTTATCTTCTAATTCTGTTACAAACTTACGAAGGTTTCCTGTATAGTGGGTGTTGTAGAGGCGTCGAAGAAGTCACGCAATTTAACCCAGGTTTGTTGCCGTTGTTCGATGGAACTGGATCTTGGGGCGAATTTGAGCGATTGGTAGACAAGGTGTCGAATATACGTGGGCAGAGGATGAGAAATGTTTGGCAGTGGTGTTGAAACTGCGCGGTTGCGCCTCAACATTATATACCTTGCCTACACAACCCGCCAGTGGCTGGCCAATTCTCTGCCAGGATATCGAATCTAAGCGCACACGGGAGAACGCTGCCACCCACACTAGTTTTGGGCGACTTAGAAACAGTAGAAGTGGTATTACCCGACAGGTGCCAAGATGCGAGCTCAGATTCTGTTGATTGGGATCGATTCGGGGAAGTGGACCTGCCACCTACAAAACAACGATTGAATCGCTATCGGCCTATTTTTGACCGAAACGATGGGGAGAGTGGTCAAAACAATTTAGCCTCTCACCACATCGATACTGGACACTATTAAACAGATGGCCCGAAGAATACCTGTTGCGCGCAGAACTGAGGTGCAGCAACTGGTTGCTGCATGGAGGAGCATAATTCGCCCGTCCGTCAGTCCGTGGTCGTCGCCGGTGGTGCTAGTCAAGAAGAATGATGGAGCCACACGATTTTGTGTGGATTATAGGGTCCTCAACGAGAAAACCGTTGCAACGCCCCCGCCACGTTCGAACGTTTAATGGACAATCTTCTGTCTGGGGTGATGTGGAAGATCGCGCTAGTCTATCTCGATGACGTGATTGTTTACTCTTGTACAACCGAGGATCGCCTCATACACCTACAGCACGTGTTTGAACGACTGGCAGAGGCTGGTTTTAAACGTAGTCCGAAAAAAGGCAGGGACTTTGCTCTAACTACCGCAGGTTTATCCCTAACTTCGCTACAGTCGCTCGACTGCTCCACCAGCTGACCGAGAAACTCCGACGCTTTGAATGGGCCATTCACTACATCCACTTCTTTTACACCTTGAAGCAGTGTTTAACGATAGTCATTTTCTAATGACACCGGTCAATTTATTCTAGACACGGACGCCTCGAATTCTGGTGCGGGAGCGGACCTCCATTAACTACAGGATGGAGAAGAACGAGCAATCGAGTATTAAAGTAAATATTTCCAACCAGTAGAACGTAACTATTGTGCAACACGTCGAGAGCTCCTCGCCGTAGTCCGTGTCATTAAACACTTTCATCATTATTTGTATGGCCGTCCGTTTCTCGTACGGATTGACAATGTGGATTACCGTGGCTGTACAAATTCTAAAAACCAGAAGGGTAGATGGCACGTTAAATAGAACGTCTGCAACAGTACGACATGCGGATTCAGCATCGAAGTGGTACACAACATGGTAATGCTGACAGCCTCTCTCACCGACCTTGTAGCGACTGTACAACATGCGAAAGAGTCGAACGGAAAAATGGAGTAAATGTTGTTTACCCAAGTCCTGTTACCGGACCTGTGTAAGAAGCAAGAGGCCGACGACGCCCTCGGTAAGGTGCGCGATTGGATGAACAAATCCGAACAACCGCACTACAACTACAATGTGGGGCGAGAGTCCGGAAATTAGAGCCTTATGGAATCTCTACGACCGATTAGCCTTTGATGAAATAGGAGTGATTACCATAAAAAACACGTAGAACATACCGGTAGCCCTTATGCAACGCTCACTGGTAGATACTGCCATTCGAGGCGTGCACGACCAAAGCCAAGAAACGATTTTACCGGATCGGCAAAAGTGCCGAATGCAGTGTATAGCTCCTTAGTTTTTATAAATATTTATTGTTATTCTTTAAATTTTTAATTGTGCTTAGTTTGTTTTCGCTTTCGCTGGTGTTATTTCCTTGAAACCATTGTGTTTTATTTGCATAATTCGCAAATTAAACAATTTTTCCTTTTTCGTTATTAGTGTTTGGTGCATTTAATTATTATTATTATTATTATTAATTATTATTACCCGAGCCTGCTCCCATCTGAAAACCTCCAAGTATGAGTTTTTCTCCTATGCTAATAAGCAAAAGAAACCATACAAAGCGGTGCTTACGGGCCTGGATGACACTCCGGCTGATGAGGTTAAAATCAAGCTTGTTACAATGGGACTTCAATGTACAGATGTCAAGCTTATCCAAAGGAAACGCCCCAACAACAGTAACTTCTCGCTGTATGTAGTGTATTTTGTCAAAAAATCGACCAGTTTAAACGAGTTGAAGAAAAACTACTCTGTCATTGACCATATTAGAGTTAAATGGGACTATCAACGACGCAGGCTTAACTCCATTACCCAGTGCTACAACTGCCAGATGTTCGGGCACGGTTCGTAATGTTGTGGGGTAAAATCATATTGTATGAATTGCGCAGGAAACCACAAAACCATAGATTGTCCAGATAAATTACTCGTTAAGTGTGCTAATTGTCACGGTCCTCATAAGGCTAACTCCGTGGAATGTCCAGGCAGAATAAATTATGTGAAGGCAAGGGAAAAAGTCATCCCTAAAGCAAGGGTAATCAGGAACCCATTACAGACGCCACAGATAAACTGCGTTAAGACTTTTCCAAACCTAAATACACAGTCAGCTTTTACGATTAAGACAACCTGGGTCAGGCAACCTGTTTTGAGCAATACCGATCTCTTCTCGCTAGACGCGTTAAAAAATCTTACATTTGAGCTCATTAATAATCTCCGAAACTGTAATTCCAAGTCTGAACAGCTTGAAGTAATAACTTCACTTGCTATCAAATTTCTCTCCTAATGGAAGACATAGTAAAGATCATAGCGTGAAATGCCAGGGGTATTCAAAAGAAAAAAGAAGAACTTCACCACTTTCTATTCGAAAACGACATTGACATCTGCCTGGTGTCCGAAACCTGGTTAAAAAATGGAACCTTCCTTAAAATTAATAATTATAGCTGTTACAGAAACGACCGAACGACTAGCAGGGGGGGAGGAGTAGCAATCCTCATTAAAAGAAATATTCGCCATTCATTGCTACCTCTCCCAAATACTAAAACTATTGAAACAATTGGCATAAAAATCTTTATCAATGATGGCACAGAGATGTCTATTTTCTCATGCTATTTCCCAGGGGGCCGCGAAAATCCTACTAAAAAGCAGCTTTTCCAGGCCGATATGCATATGCTGTGTAGTACAAATGGAACTTTCATTCTGGGAGGTGATTTTAATTGCAGACATCGGTCATGGGGTTGTTCTAGAGCGTATACATGGGGTAGCTTACTTTTAGCCAAGGTAGACTGCAGGAACTTTTATCTAATTCATCCCAATGAACATACATATTACCTAGCAGGAAGTCATGGGCAACCCTCAACGTTAGATATTTTCCTCACAAATCGTCCCACTTTTCTGGAAAGTCCACAAGTATTACAGGCATTAAATTCTGACCACCTTCCAGTGCTGCTTAAGGTCACAGTAAACTCTGCTGCTACCGCAAATTGCTTTTACTTCGATATAAAAAGAGCAAACTGGGTAAGATTCGCACGCTTCGTCGAGAATTCGCTTCCTGACATAAACTCAAGCTCAATGTGCGGCTCAGAAGATGTTGATGGTAAGATTAAGGTTCTTAGTGAAATCATTCGCAAAGCCAAAGATGTCAGCATCCCTAAGGTACAAGCGAAATTTTCTCCAAAACCAATAAAGAATAGAAACATACGACGACGCACATGGCTTAGGTATAGACACCAATCCGATCTCATCCTATTCAAGTGGTTAAATAAGCTGATCACCAAAGCGATAACAGAATTTAGAAATAAATCCTGGAATATCACTCTCTCATCCTTAGATAAAGGTTCTTCTCCTTTTTGGAAGCTCTCCAAAATTATCAGAAAGAAACACCTGGCCATTCCAACACTAGTTAATAACAATATCAGCCTCTCGACGGACGAAGAAAAGGCTGAGGCATTAGCTCAAGCCTTTAGGCTAAACCATACTATATCTGCTGGGCTCGGTGATCCGGAAACCATAGCCGCCGTCGATGCTTCAATCCTTTCAGTTGCATGATTATCCACAGGACCGCAAAATGGCTACTTTGTTAGCTCCAGGGTAATTAAAGACATTCTAAATAGGCTCAAAAAGAAAAAATCCCCAGGAATCGATAAAATTGACAATATATGCTTAAAAGCCCTACCTATGAAGGGAGTAAGATTTATTACTTGCATAATCAATAAATGCCTAGAGCTATGATATTTTCCCTCTGTCTGGAAATGTGCCAAAGTTATCCCTATTTTGAAACAAAATAAACCCGTCGAGTTGCTCTTTTCCTACAGACCTATTAGTCCTTTGTCGGCAATCAGTAAAATCCTGGAGAAGGTTATAAAAGAAAAACTTAATGATTTTGTTGAAACTAATAGTATCCTCCCGAGTCATCAGTTTGGCTTTAGAAGCGAACACAATACTGTTCAACCCCTTTGTAGGATTAAAAAAATCATTAAGGAAAATTTTCTTAGCTCTATGTCAACTGGAATGGTACTGTTTGATATAAAAGCCGCCTTCGATTCAGTATGGCACGATGGACTTATCCACAAAATGTTTTGTTTCAACTTTCCCCCCGCGGCCATAAAGATAGTTCAAAGTTATCTAGAAAACAGATATTACGTCGTATATCTAGGAAATGCTTTATCCATAGCAGTTAATATCTCAGCAGGCAGCCCCCAAGGCTCATGTCTATCGCCTATAATATATAATATATATACCTCGGATCTCCCAATACTACCCAATTGTAACACCTCGGTGTTTGCGGATGACACAGCAATCCTTTGTGGGGGAATCCTTTCTGCAGATATAACTAGAAACCTCCAAACAGCATACGAGTCCCTAGATAAATATTTCTCCCATTGGAAAATTTTAGTCTGCCCAGAAAAGACTAAGGCAATATTTTTCACAAAAAAAAGAAAGGACATCTACCTGCCAACAACTGATATCAGATTGGGCATGGAATATATAAAATGGGAACCAAATGTCAGATAGCTGCGTATTACACTGGACAAAAGACTTACCTTCAAGGACCATATAACCAATACAAACAAAAAACTCAAACATATAGTCCGTACGCTATATCCGTTCATAAATAGAAACTCGAGACTTAATATAGAAAACAAAATGTTTTTGTTTAGGTCAATTTTCCAAGCAGTAACGTTTTACGTTTTACGACAAATGTCACATAAGTCAATTGCAAATCAGCCAGAATAAAGTCTTGAAGCTTATCTTAAATCTCCCGTGGCATCATGCTAGGATTGACCTACATTGTCGAGCCAATGCTGAATTGGTAGATTTTAGATTATTGCGATTAACGCAAAATTTCATAACCAAGTGTCATGATTCAACATATACGCATATAAATAATCTGGCATAGCCAATAGGTGTATTCTTAGTGTTTAATTTAGTTTGTAATAAATTTCCTTGGGGTTTTTCTACTTCTTTGTCTTTGTCTTTCTACTTCTAATACTTAGTTATGCCATCGCATACGCCATATGTCAAGTAAATATTGTTTGATCTGGCCAGTTGCAGATGGTACAAAACTCCAATGCTCAATAGCATGTGGAGTGGAGTAGGAAAAATAAGTCTTCTCCTCTTCGAATTCCAGTAAGAAGTCATTATTATATTTCGTTTTCATGAGTTAGAAGCTCTTCATGAGCTATGTAACAGAAGCTTTTAGAACATGTTAATGGAAAATACAGTGGTAGAAATTCCGATAATCCTAAACAAATAATATAAGAAATTTCAATATATACAAATCTAAGTTAAGGAGAACGTCTCCTCCAACATACTCCCCCATTGAAGGAGGAAGTGTGACTCCTTCAATATACATAAACGTCATCTCTCAAAGGCAAACGAGCAAGTTTGCACATTGGGCGGCGAATAATTCCTTTCTTGGTGCAAACATCTACTACTCTGACCCATCTGCACCAAGTATGGGTTCGACCACACGACCAGTACTCCAGCTTTGCGGTGGAAGATTGTCTTCATGGATGAGAACTAATTGATCCTTTGCTTTGTTGTTTTCGGGATGCAACCACTTAGAGCGTTCTTGTAATTGATGTACATAGTCGCGCTTCCAGAGTTCCCAGAAGCGTTGCTTAAGATAGGTCACCCTTTGCCAACGAGTTAGATACGAAAGTTTTGAGTCATTTACTACCGGTTCAGGGATCGCTTGAAGTGAGCATCCGATCAATAAGTGTGCTGGCGTCAGAGCCTCCCCGTCGTTGGGATCATTGCTGTGAATGGATATTGGACGGGAATTCAATATCGCCTCCACTTCAATTGCAATCGATTAAAGCTCTTCATACGTCAAATGAGAAGAGGTCAAATTTTTGATGAGCAGAGTCTTCATTGACTTAACTGCGGCTTCCCACAAGCCTCCAAAATGGGGAGCACGCGGTGGAATGAAGATGAATTCAAAGCCTGAAGATGAATTCGGCTAAATTCCTCCAGATTTTTTGCATTGAGTTCTGAACAGAATTGCCGTTTGAAGCCTTCAAGTTGCGAACATGCTCCGACAAAGTTGGTGGTATTGTCACAATAAATCCTTTTGGGTATACCACGTCGTCCGATGAATCGCTTCAAACAGAGAATAAAATTATTAGCAGATAAGTCTGAGATTAGTTCTGTATGAATAGCTTTTGAAGAAAAGCAAACAAATATGACCAAATATGTTTTGTAAGGAACTTTGCTTCGAATGCGGTAAGACGTAAGAAATGGTCCACATAGATCCACTCCGCATATCAGAAACGGGCGTTCGTCCAGGAGACGGTCAGCTGGGAGGTTACCCATGATTTGTCGCATTAATACTGGTTTGTAATGATAGCAATGTGTGCGCCTGTTGGGCGCAGAATCGCTATCAGAACCTTAGCTCCCGCGTGAAGGTTTCTCAAGTGTAAATCTTCAATATATTTATAAGTGAAATGATGAGTCTTTGGAAGCAATAACGGCATTCTTGCGTCCAATGCTAGACGGCCTCCAACACGGATAAGTCGAATATTTTGAGAACTTATCTGTTCATTTGAGATGAATGGATTTAATTTTTGAAGCTCCGGCTTCAAACTTCGTCCTGCTTGTAAGTCCTTTAGTTCTTTAGCATACACATCACTCTGAATGGAAGAGATTATATAATTAAAAGCCAATTTGAATTCTTCTACTAAAATGCCTTTTGTAGCATTAATCGTATTATTGCGGTTGATAGGAACTCGGTTGAAAACTCGTAAAACGTATGCTAAGACTCTCACAATCATACGAAACGATGATAGTCTACTAATGATCTGCTCAACTATGCTCTTTTCTTTATAACTAGTGCTACATTTCAATACAAGGGTGTTTCGCAATTCTAATTCTTTGGGCTCGAAATCTGTCTTTCTTTCAGATTTCGGCCAATGTAATGCATCAAGTGTTAAGAACTTTGGTCCATGAAACCAAATTGTCTGCATCAAATCGCGCGCTGCACAGCCACGTGAAACAATGTCGGCTGGATTATCCTTTCCAGGCACGTGACTCCAAAGAATATCCTGCGATTGAGTTTGTATGATAGATACGCGATTGGCAATAAAGCATTTTAGAGTTGATGGGTGCATTTTGATCCAATGAAGAACGACAGGTGAATCTGTCCAAAAATATGTTTTGCTGACAAGACAATTTAATTTGTGTTTGATTTTAGTCCATGTTTGGCAGAGTAAAACGGAAGCACAAAGCTCTAAACGAGGTATGCTTTGTGATTGAGTGGGCGCAACTCTCGATCTTGGAATGATCAATGAAGGTACATATTTTCCGTTGTCCAATACCCTTGCGTATATGCAACATCCATACGCTCGATTCGAGGCATCCGAAAATCCATGGATTTCACACTTATTTTTTGGTGATGTGTTGACAAATCGATTTACGCGAACCATGTCAAGATTAGATAAATCAGCTTCAAGTTGTTGCCATCTAGTCCGTAATATCTCTGGCAACGGGTCGACCCAGTCCAAGCGCTCGATCCACAAGTCTTGAATCAAGATTTTGTAGCGTACTACGACTGGAGCTAATAATCCTAGCAGATCATAGAGCCTTTCGCTTTGTTGGTATTGCAGTTAATGGAAGATCAAATCGAAATAATATAAGATCTTCAGTTGGCAGCCACGACATGCCAAGAGCCTTGGTGACATCACTATTGTCAATATTGAGATTATATTCATAATCTGTTGGTGCCCCACTAAAATTCCACTTTGTCAATTCTAAGCCTGCCTTGGAGAGCAATTTGGTAACTTCATTCGTCTTAGTCAGCTCCGTAAAGTAGATCGTCGACGTACATATCCTCAGCTAATACAGCAAATCCAATTGGAAACAACTCCTTATACGTCTCTGATAAAAACTTTAAGGACCTGATTGCGAGAAATGGAGCGCACGACATCCCATAGGTAACAGTATTCAATTGATATAATTGAATAGGTTCTTGCGGTGACTTTCTCCACAAGATTTGTTGGAAACTTCTATCCTCAGGTGCGACGAGAAATTGTCTGTACATTTTTGTTATGTCAGCTGTAATAGCATGGCGATACAAGCGAAACGAGAGTAATGTTAGGATCAGCTCTTGTTGAATAGTAGGACCAACCATAAGAATATCATTTAATGATTTATTTGATGATGATTTAGACGAAGCGTCAAATACTACGCGAAGTTTAGTTGACGAGCTCTGCGGTCTAAGGACACAATGGTGAGGAATAATGTAATGATTTCCCGATTGCAAATTATCTAACGAAGCTACCTCCATGTGATTCAACTTAAGATATTCATCTAAAAAATCGATGTACATTTCCTTTAATTGGTGTTGAGATGCAAGTCGTCTTTCGAGTTGAAGAAAACGTCTTTTTGCACAGGACAACGAGTCTCCAAGTTGTTCAGGCGATTCCTTGAACGGCAACCGAACCTGTATGCGCCCTGATTCCAGGAATTGTGTGTGCACCTGAAAGTGAGTTTCACATGCTTGTTCTTCTGAGGTTAAAGAATAATCTTTATTTTGAATTCCATGTATTTCATCCATTTTCCAAAACCTTTCTAATAATATGTTAAGGTCCTGATGTTGCGTTAAATTACAAGTGTAGTGTTGAGTTGATTGAGGTTCAGCAATCTTACCCCCGACGATCCATCCTAATGCAGTTTCCACTAGATGAGGAAGACCAATTCCTAAACTAATTTTACCAGTCTTAAGTAGATCAAAAAACTCCTCTACGCTAAGCAATAAATCTACCTTTCCGGGCTTATAAAAGAATGGGTCGGCTAACTCAAATTCTTTGGGAATGGCCCAATTTGACACATCTAGTCTCTTTTCAGGCTGAGGTAGAGCTATAGATTTAGTCACGATAAACTCCAAATCCCATTCATCTGGAGATATTCTTGAACGAATTTTGGTAGATACGGAATGTTTCATATGTGTACGTATTTCAGCGATTCCAGCAATCTCATAATGATCGTAACGAAACGGAAGCTGAAGCCTTTTGGCTAATTCTTCAGTTATAAAGGTAAGCTCAGAGCACGAATCAAGTAATGCTCTTGCGAGCTGAAACCCACCAAGTTTGTCTTGAATGAGAACAATTGCTGTTGGAAGTAATCCCCGCCGAGCGTGGCGAGTCAACATTGATGTTGCAAATGTTTTACTTTCGTTATGTGTATTATGAATGATTTGTTGCGATTGATGATGAATAGAAGATATATCTGGTTGATAATTTCCCTGCACGTTGGAATCCTTATGCATGTTTGTGTGATGTAAACCTCCACAATGTCGACATCTATTCAATGAAGGACATTTTGAGGCTGGATGACCCTTATTGAGGCAATTCAAAGAAAGTGACGCTGTTTTAACAATCTTAAATCGCTCAATAAACGGTAGCGAAATAAAAACTGGACAGAATGCTAATCTATGCTCAGTTGACTGACATTGAATGCATCTACTTTGGGCTGCAACAAATACTTTTGAAGTACTATGAATTTTGTCTCTGACGGGTCTTTCCTCTTGTCGGTTTCGCAGATACCCTTCCAAATACTGACAGTGTCGACTGAGAATTTGGTAACAGTCGACCCAGTCTGGCAATTTATCGTATTCTTGAACCCGATCGTATGCTTGTTTGGATTCAAGATCAATTTTTGACATAGCAATGTGAATAAGTACTGCGTTTAATACATCAGCTTCAGACCCAAGAGACAACAATGATCCGCGGAGAGCTGAAACCGTATCCAAAATTGTACGTAGGGTAACAGCGTCTGCCTTTTTCATGCTAGCAATGTTAAATAAACTTGAAATATGTTCTACGAAAATAAGAACTTTCTTGTGATATCGCTCGTTGAGGCGATCTAGGGCCTTGGGATAATTTTCGTCTGATACTTGGAATGGCGAGACTACGCTTAGAGCTTGGCCAGATAGACAACTTATTAGATAGTTAAATTTGTCCACATTGGATAATGAGTTATCTTCATGCACCATATTTGTAAATGAAGTAATAAATTTTTTGAATTCCCCATATTTGCCGTCGAATTTAGGTAATTTGAGGGATGGAAGCCGATTATGATGTCCACCATGATAAGTCGATGAATTAAAGAAACTAAGTTCTTCTGGTTTTTCCTTCTTACTTGCGCCGATGCGCCGTAATATGATCGCCTTTGTTTCTATGAAAAGATTTTCTATTTCTGCCCGATTCGCGTCAGCTGGATCTAGCTTCTCAATATTGGTTAGAACTTGTAATGCCTGTTTAAAATACGACTCAACAACTTGAGACTGACAATCTAATATAATAGGGTCATTTTCAAGATCGATTCTAGCTCTTAAACTTTGAATATTAGATTGCAGTTGATTTCGTTGTTGTCTAAGAGGTAGAAGCTGCGTTTCAACTGGTGGGGACATTTTGGGCCCTTAACGATAGAAATGTTGCAAGTTAGAAATGAATTAAACGTAAGCTGAACGAGTTCTGGTTTTAATAAAAACACCCAAATGCATTAAGTTTCACTCAAGAGCTTAATAAGTGAGCTTTAATATGTAGATCGTTTCTCTATATGACAGTCTGAGTACTTACTCCGCTGTGCTTTATACTTAGCACGTGTTAAAGCTTACGAGTGTTTTACATGTGAGGGTACAGCATGTGAAAGCTTTACGATCGCTAATGAGTGGCAATTGAGTCAAAGTTTGAGTGGAAATTGATAATGTAAATTTGCACACTCAAGTTGACTTAGGTTATGATAGGGCTCCAATGTAAATGTCCCACGATGATATATCTTGCAAAGGCCAATGATGAAGAAGTCCGATGACGACAATCCAAGATGATTATGTAATGATGAAGAAGTCCAATGATGAATTTCCAAGATGATGATGTAAGCTGAAAAGTCCAATGATGACTGTCCAAGATGATGTAACGATGAATGCAATATAATGAACGAATAAACGACTTTATATAGTTTTTAAGGTTTTATGTTGGGACTTGCGAAGTGCAAAGGTCCTGTCACGGTCGCCAATGTTTGATCTGCCCAGTTGCAGATGGTACAAAACTCCAATGCTCAATAGCATGTGGAGTGGAGTAGGAAAAATAAGTCTTCTCCTCTTCGAATTCCAGTAAGAAGTCATTATTATATTTCGTTTTCATGAGTTAGAAGCTCTTCATGAGCTATGTAACAGAAGCTGTTAGAACATGTTAATGGAAAATACAGTGGTAGAAATTCCGATAATCTTAAACAAATAATATAAGAAATTTTAATATATACAAATCTAAGTTAAGGATGACGTCTCCTCCAACAAATATGTAAATAAATACCTAAGTAGAAAGGCCTAGTTCATAGTCTAAACTCTTAAAATATTGTAAGATACCATTCATAAACAAACAATCTGTATTTATAACAAAGCGTGAAATAAAATTGAATTGAATTGAATTATTATATTTTTCTCTCTTGTCATTGCGGTTGCACCCCATATCGCCCCCGTCATCCCATCAATGCTAGTGTTTTTGTTGTTCTCTCTGCTTTGTGCTTGTGCTCAGCTTCTCTCCCGCGAAATCACTTTTGTATGGCCGCCTCTGAAAGCTTGGTTTATAACTGTTCTTGCACTATCTCTTGTGCTGTGTACTCTAGCTATCTCTTTGTTTTATTTGTAATTATTGATTTTTTATCGATAATTATCTTTGTGCTGTGTATTTAAGTTTTTCTATATATTCTCATATATATTTTTTTTGCGTTGTGTTTCTTTTAGCTTTTCAATGGTTTGATGTCTACCTACTTGCAAGCATTCTGATCGTTTTGATGATCAGTTGAGAGCAATATATTGTTGGCTCTGAAATAATCTTATTCATTTAAAATGTGCTGGCCTCAACGGCCGCGACTACGACAAATTTTCTGGTTTGTCTGGCCAAACAGCTGTTTAACGAGCGTGACTCTAGCGTACATTTATTGTCGCAATTCAAGATTGTTCCACCTTCTGAGAAGTTGCCCAAGAAATGTACCCTTGAGTTTCCTCATAAGTATTCGCCAGCAATCTCTATTACATCTTCTCCCATTTTACTTTCGCCTACACCATCTCCTTTCCCTCTTTATGCTCTTCTTTTCAGATTCAAGTACCCACGGACTCACGGGACCTCTTATCAATTACAGGATCATGCTGGCTCTCAATCACTTGCGGATCTCAATGCTCCTCCGCCTCCACTAAGTGTAGGGCCTCATCGCAAACAATTATTTATCTCTAGGCTTGCTCCAGATACTTCTGAGTCGTCTGTGGCTGCTTACATTGGTAATATATGCCCTGCTAAGGTTTTAATTCAGGCCTCGCAAAATATCCTCTTTTAAAATTACAGTACCAAATGAGTATTTCTCAGCTATGGTTGACCCTAACTTTTGGCCAGAGGGCCTAGTTGTACACGAATTTGCGCCCAATAAGCGCTCCCGTCCTTTGCCTGTCCACCTAATAACGTCTAGTCTTTGCATTCATTATCAAAATGTACGAGGACTTCTTACCAAGCTCTCGAAACTATTCTGTGATAGACAAACCTTTTCGGCTGACATATTAGCTTTCTCTGAAACTTGGCTTAACTTCTTTGTTTTGGATAATGAAATTGTTTGTAATAACTTTATTTCTTATAGGCTTGATCGTGTCGGTCGTCGTGGCGGTGGAGTACTCATTGCAGTCAACTCGGATCTGTGTTCAAGTGTTGTGCCGATTGATCTCCCCTTAGTTCTTGAGTTTATTTGCGTTGAAGTTACATGTTCCAACTTTAGCTTATATATCTCTTGTTCATATATTCCTCCAGCTTCTGATATCGTGATCTACATGCACCATGCGGATGCTTTGCGATCTTTTTTTAGTCGTCTTGAAGATCGTGATTTTCTTTTAGTTTTAGGCGATTTTAACTTGCCTAATGTTTCTTGGCTTGTTGATGATAATCTATCTTTGTTAATTCCTTCATCTCAACATGTTTTTCTTGATAGCCTACTTGAATGCCCACTATATCAGTTGAATTCTTTTCTTAACTCTTCTAAAAGAATCCTTGATCTTGTTTTTGTCTCGGATCCCACTGTTAGTGCTGTATCACAAACACAGCCGCTAGTGAAGCCTGAAGATCCTTATCACCCTACCATTGAAGTTACTATTTCTTACAATTCCGTTACTAATTCATTTAATAACATCTCAAATTCTCGTCGTAGATGTTTTCGTAAAACAAACTTCAATCTTCTTAACAGCCTTATTTTCTCTTTTGATTGGTCATTTCTATTTTTCTACTCTGCTCTTAATTCTCTAATTGATAAATGCGTTCCTTATGTGAATGTCTCTACCGTCTCCAGTGCGCCAGTTTGGTTCACACGTAGGGTCTATAATCTCCGTAACATTAAATCGAGATATTTTAAAAGATTTAAAAAAAACAGATTCGCGACTTGGCTATGCAAATTATTGTGTAGCCAAATCTCAATTTTGTCTTTTAAATACTCAATGCTATAATAATTATATCGTTCGCTGTAAGGTTGAATTTTATAAGAACCCCAAAAGGTTTTACAACTTTGTTAATTCCAAAAGACGCTCTAATTTACTACCTTCCACCTTCAGACTTAATGACCAGACTGCTAATAATGGTTCAGATATTGCAGATCTGTTTGCTGAATTCTTTCAGTCGACTTATTCTACTACTGCTTCGGATCCCACACCTTATCCGTTCTCAATTCCACATTTAAATTGTATGTTTTTTCCTAGTATTACTGAAGATTGTATTATCTCTAGCTTGTCATCTATGACGTCTTCCTTTGTACCCGGGCCCGATAATATACCTAGTTGCATCCTTAAAATATGTTCGATTTCCCTATCTAAGCCTTTATCTCGATTATTCTTTATATCGAGTAAGACTTATATCTTTGCTGATATTTGGAAGGAGTGTTTTATTATTCCGCTTTTTTAAAAGGGTAGCAAATCGGATATTTCTAACTAACGTGGCATTGCCAAACTTTCGGCAATACCTAAGCTGTTTGAGAAAATGATTACGTCTTCCCTTCAACACCTATCCAGATCCACTATTTCTCCTTGTCAGCATGGCTTCATGAAAGGTCGTTCGTCGCTTACCAACCTTTTAGAATTGACTACCCTTGTACACCATGGCTTCCGTAAAAAGTGTCAAACTGATGTTATTTATACTGACTTTAGTAAAGCTTTCGATACGGTTGTCATTCTATGCATCTCACGAAACTTAACATCATGGGTTTTTCCCCGAATCTATTGGCTTGGTTAAATTCGTATCTTATTGGCAAAATCCAAAAGGTGTCTTTTCGTTTCTCGATATGTAAAACTGTTCAAGTTACCTCAGTTGTACCCCAAGGAAATCATCTGGGCTTACTGTTATTTACCTTGTTTATAAATGATTTGACTTTGGCCTTGGCTCATTCACGCGTGCTCATGTTTGCGGATGACGTCAAGATTTGTTATTCATATAATGATTCTTCTTTCCAACAGTACTTGCAATCAGATCTCGATGCGTTCTGTGATTGGTGACACATTAATAAATTAAACCTTAATGCCTCAAAATGCTCTTTTCTGTCTTTCAGTCGTTTGTCTCCGTTTCAAGCGCATTACTTTATTAAGTCTGTTCTGTTAGATTCTGTACCATCATTCAAAGACTTAGGCGTTATGTTTGACCCAAAACTTGCATTTAATGTTCATATATCTTCAATTGTTAATAGAGCACGCAGTCTTCTTGGCTTCATTAAACGTTGGGCCTAAGAATTTGATGATCCCTATGTAACAAAGGTTTTATACACTTCGTTAGTTCGCCCTACTCTAGAATATTGCTCGCCAGTGTGGAACCCAGAAGCAATTCCTTAAGTTCGCGTTACGCGGTCTTAATTGGGACCCGACTCTTCGCCTACCTTCTTATTCTGACAGACTTCTTCTTATTAATCTTCCTTCACTTTACAACCGTAGGCTCGTATTTGGCATTCTCTTTCTCCATAAACTAGTCAGCGGTGAAGTCATTTCTACTGATTTACTAGATACGCTATATTTTTGTGTTCCCTCACGTCGGACCAGAAACTTTTTTCCTCTTCACCTTAGTAGATGTCTGGCTAACTATTCTCTTCACGAACCTTTTCGTGTTCTTTGCCAATCTTTTAACAAACTTTCTCACCTTATTTCTCCTCATCTATCTGTCACTTCTCTTCGCGCTATAGTTTTTAATCATCGACAGCGAATCCACTGAAAATATTCTGGACTCGGACTGGCTGCAACTCATCGCTGACCATATGTGCTGTGAATCGGGACATAGCTGGCACCTTGTGCATAAAGCTAAGCTACTTTCTTCAATTAATTATTATCTGTCTTTAGCTTAGGCTTTTTCGTCAACTAGGCTTGTGTTAGTTGACGTAAAATAAATAAATAAATTAAATTATTAATAAACGCATCTAAGGTCAGATCTCCAAATGGTTCCAAATGAATGTCCTTCGTCACTAGGAGGAGAGGCTTCATCTTAAAACATGTGATAGATTTATGAA
This sequence comes from Drosophila paulistorum, assembly GCA_018152135.1. Taxonomy (NCBI): domain Eukaryota; kingdom Metazoa; phylum Arthropoda; class Insecta; order Diptera; family Drosophilidae; genus Drosophila; species Drosophila paulistorum. The sequence continues at coordinate 12,107,392 of JAECXG010000822.1, read as the reverse complement.
TTCCAAATCGAACTGTATTGCGTCCATTAACAATCCAGAATTTCTTCCTTATAAAATTCAGCGTTAGTGAGGTTCCACCATGCAAGGTGCAAATATGACTGTATGATATGACATGTCACCTTTCTGACTTCAGTGTCAACACCCGACAGCGAATCCTGATGAATAGCATTTGATGTCCGATCCTTGTAACCATGATGGCCCATGCCACCATAATTCACACGATGCCAACTTGGTTGCACTCATGCCACGGCTTAGATAATCGGCAGGGTTATCTTTCGAGGCGATGTGTCTCCATTGCCTTTCGTCTGAGATTTCCAGGATTTTGTTTATTTGACACAAATACTTTCGAGTTCGCTGCTCCACCACGGATCCAACTGATGGTTATCATCGAATCTGACCAAAAAATAGTGTTTGAATAATTAATGTTAATTATTAGATTCTTCTTTAGATATTTTTACTTTTTGGCTGCTTCAAGCGCAGCACATAACTCTGCCATAGGTATGGTTAGTTGTTGTTTAGTTGGCGATACTTTCCCCTTTGACAATAACAACTCTGTGTGATACTTATTCTCTCCAATTGGGAAGCGCACGTAAACCGCAGCTCCATATGCTCGTGATGAGGCATCGCAAAACAGGTGCAATTTAGCTGCATCAGAATTTTTGCAGTAATATTTATCGGGCTCATTGGTGGAACGACATTCAAAGCAAAACGGAACTCATCTTCTTTGGGACTCCAGTAGAGACCTAAAGTGCGAATGGTATCTTTGTGGAAGGTGTACACGTGGAAGGTGTAACAATTCGCTTGATTCTCGATGCTCAACTGGTATGTTCTCTAATAACTTTGGGCAATTATTCGCCCAATGTACCACTACGAAGCATTCCAATCACTTGGTTCTTGACAACCTCCGTCTCTTCAGTACTTTCGCCACCAGACAGTATGTCATCTACATATATTTTCACAACATCCACCACCAGTGGATACTTCTCGCTTTCATCCATAGCTAATAGTTTCATAACTCTCATGGCTAAACAAGGTGCGGAGCTTGTTCCAAACATTACCGTTGTGCAGGCATATACTGCCACATGATCCCTAGTGTCTGGATTCCATAGAATACGTTGTCACTGCGCGTCGTCGGGTGGAATATTAATACATCTGTACTTTTTGTCAACATCCGCCATAAATATCCACTTTAGCCCTCACCAATTGAGAATGGTTCCTTGAAGATGAACGTGCAATTTTGGATCGATTGCTAGAATCTCATTAAGTGATTTTCCATTACTCGACTTGCTCGATCCATCGAAGACAACTCGTACCTTCGTAGTTGATGACGATTCCTTTATGACTGGGTGATGCGGTAGGTAACAATGATCGATTCCCCTCAATGCAGGATTGCCCATCTTACTAGTCCGTGACGCTACACGTTCCATTTGACCCAGCTCTAGATACTCATTGATCATGCCAACATAAGCGTTCTTCAAACTCGCATTGGCACGCAACCGTCTGTCCAGAAAATGTAATCGTTTTAACGCGCCCTTATATGATTCTCCAATTACCATTGATTCGTCCACGCACAAGTTATCCTCCACTGAATCGTTCTAGTTCCCAAAACTTACATAACAATTGGTAAAATATCTCATCAGCTTCCTTCTTAAGTACCGTTATGGTGTAGGACGATTTCCTACCAGGTTCTTGATTCGTTTTTCCTGATACAATGTATCCCAAAATGAGTATTTTGCGCATCCGGACTTGTCTACATGAAGTAGTGTATGATGCCGCCCTTGACATTTTTCACAATTTACCGCACTGTCACATGCATCTATTCGGTGATTTGGTCTAAAGCATCTAAAACACATTCGATGCCTCACTACACATGCCTTTCGTTCACATAGCTGTCTCTCGAGTAAGAAATGAAGCCTTTGTGTAGTTCTGGTTAACTCGTAACCCATGTACACTAGGGGTGTTCTTCGTTGTATGGGGAAAAAAAAATATCAATATTTTTTTAAGTGCCGGGCATTTTTTTTTTCCTTTTAGTCTAAAAAAAATCTCAAAAAAATTTGGGGCCGATCGGATAATGTTTGATGGGCGCGGAACTCACCTAAAGTTTTCAGTGTGATGCTCCCATATAAGCATACATAGCACCATACAAATGTCATAAGAGTGAGCGAGATGGCATGTTTTTCGCGCCATTTACAATTAGTGCTGCAAGTGATCTTTTTTACTAAATCTTTAAAAATAACAGCTGGTCAGAACTTCGGTTCTTCTGGAAAGTTCTAATCGTACAAATACTTATAAAAAAGAAGAGTACACACGTAAAAATCACATGTGCAAGGGCATATGTTTTGATCATCTGTTATTTTTGCATGACATTTGTTACTGAGAGTTCATTTTGCATTTTAAGTAGTATCGTGTGAGTAAATAATTATTTAACATGGAAATAGTGTCAAGTGCATCAAATGTTTTAACGCGTCAAGCCGCAGAAAGATTAAGAAAAGTTGATTTGATTGGATTTACTTCGCATCAAATTATTGGCGCAAAACTCCCATCAAACCGTCAGGTGCTCCAAGTCTTATTCTACAACATGCGCTTTGTGAAGCTCCCGGCAAAGGAAAGTTCTAGACTAACAATCAATGCAGTGATAGTATTTTGGCAACAAGCCCGTATACCGCACAGGGATCTTAATAAAGCTGCAGCCAAATTAATGAAATTATATGAAGATTGGAATCATATTAAAAAAACAATTCCCGAGAAAAGATCTGAATCTCAGAAAAAAAATGTCCACACATTTGTGGAATGTCTGGACGACTTATTCGACATTGCAAGTGTAGATGCACTAGAAAAAATTACGATTGAGGAAGATAAGCAGTTTCTACAAATGCAACGACAGAAAGGACGTCCTGGTTGTATGATTGGTGTTGATATGACATTATATGCACGGGAAAAAAGATCTCAAGAGCGACAAGAAAAACAAGCTACCCGGAAAAGAAAACACGAAGATGAAACATCAGCCCAAAAAGGTAAAATAATTATTTAAGTAAAAAAATCCAGGTTTCTATAGATTCATTGCTTAATATTCTTCAGACATTCCTCAATTCACGGATAGCAGTGATGACAATGATATCAGGCAGCCAATTGCTACACCCGTTTTGGATAAACAAAACATAAGTTTAGAATCAAAATCGGATGCAAAACGAGGTTGCAAAAGCTTTATAACATCTCGATTAGTCGCAGCTCTAGACAATGCCAAAGTATCTGATGGAATGGCAGTACATATACTTATAGCAGCCGCTGAAGCATTAGGGCATCGTGCAGAGGAACTTGTCATCAATCGTTCAACTATTCACCGGATCCGTCAGGCAAACCGTATAAAACAATCTACAGAAATTTCTGCTGAATTTAGGGACAAAGTAATAGAGTGGTTTACAAATTTTTTTGGTCATTTTAAACCAATAATCTTTTCATAACTTACAGATGGATAAATCTGGTGGCCTGGTAGTGCATTTTGACGGAAAGTTCATGACAGATTTAGTCGGTTCTAGTAAGATTGAACGCATAGCAGTTCTAGTTAGCTACAATGGTACTTCAAAGTTCCTAGGTGCACCAAAAGTAGAGTCTTCAACTGGCAAAAATATTGCTGAGGCAGTTTTTGACAGGATAGTCAAATGGAATGTAGTTGACCAAGTCAATGGTTTGTCCTATGACACCACGGCTGCAAATACAGGAATTTTCTCAGGAGCAGCAGTACTATTAGAAAAAAGTTTGGACGCAGTCTAATAAACCTACCCTGCCGCCACCATATGTTCGAAATCATATTGCGAAGCGTATTTGAACTAAAGCTATGCTCCACATCTGCAGCAGAAGTTCCGATATTTGAAAGGTTTTTAAAATCATGGCCAAATTTCAAGAAGGATAGATTCCAAAGTGGCGCTGCCGATGAAACAATTCGTGTCCAAATTTGTGAAGCAGAACGCCAGGACTTCACGAAATTTTGCCTTGGTGAACTACAGAAATGTCAGAGCCGAGAAGATTATAAAGAATTGCTTCAGCTAGCATTAATATTTCTTGGTGTAAAGCAATATACTTTTCGTACTCCTGGACCAACTAGCCATGCCCGCTGGATGTCAAAAGCCATATATTCCTTGAAGATATTTTTATTTAGACATCAATTTCGTCTATCAAAAAAGGAAGAAAATGGTTTCCGTGATGTTTGCATTTTCTTGGTGAAAATGTATATTAAAGCATGGTTTAAGTGTACAAACGCTATTGAAGCTCCTTTACATGATCTGAACCATGTAAAAAATTGTATAAAATATGCAAAAACTGACGCGAAAACCTCGGCTATATTATTGAAAAAAATGAGCAATCATTTATGGTACCTTGCCGAAGAATTAATAGCTCTGGCGTTTTTTGACTCCAATGTCTCCTCCGATGAAAAAATCCGAATGGTTAGCAATCTTAACCTAAAGGAACCAAATGTTAAGATGAAAAACATTAGGCATTATTCTAATTTGTTGGACTTTCAAAAATACTCCTTGTCTGACTTTGTGTCATCAAAAACAAAAAAATTTTTTGAGAAAGCTAAGCTACCACAAACATTTTTTGAACTGGATCCATCGAACTGGAAGCAAACTTGTGAATTTGAGGAAGGTTTATCATACTGCCGTGATCTTCTTGTGGTAAATGATATGGCCGAAAGAGGAGTCAAATTTATGCAGGACTACAACAGAGTTCTCACAAACAACGAAGAAGAAAAGCAATTATTGCTTCAAGTTGTTGAAGCTTATAAAAAAAATACCCCACTGCAAAAAAAAGTGATCTAGTCAGTGATAAATAAAAATTTACGTTAAAAATATTAATTAAGAAACATTTGTTTCTATTCTTCGTTTCTCTTTGTAAAATATCATCAACAGTGTTAACGAGGTACTAAAATTGTATTTCATAGCATGCCATCTCGCTCACTCTTATGACATTTGTATGGTGCTATGTATGCTTATATGGGAGCATCACACTGAAAACTTTAGGTGAGTTCCGCGCCCATCAAACATTATCCGATCGGCCCCAAATTTTTTTGAGATTTTTTTTAGACTAAAAGGAAAAAAAAAATGCCCGGCACTTGGTAAAATTCGATTTTTTGAAAATAAGAACACCCCTAATGTACACCTGGCCTTGTATTCCGATGTCTATCCCGTGAAAGAGTTCCCTCGACATTACCTGCTGACGCCGTAATCATTGTTCTGTACTGTGTTTCAAGAAACTGAGTGAGCTCCTCAAAGCTCGGCAAATTCTGCGTTGAAGATATTGACCGCTCCCAATCCACTCTTAATTGATTCGGTAATCTCTTCATCATGTAGTACACTAAAACTTCAGACTGTTGTCGCACATCTACACCAGTCTTCTCCAATGAATTCACACATGAGCGGGAAGTTTGTATAAATCTTCTCAAATTTTCCTCATCTCCATATTTAATTGGTAATCGCTGATCGAACACATCCATGTAATGTAAAAATAACACTGTGGTGTACTCTTGTTAAAAATACCTCCTTAAACGCCGGCCACTCAATAAATTTCACGCTGAAGGTAGGCATTGTTCATGCATCGTCTGATGCAAACAAGACTCATAAAATGCAATTCAGTTATTTTATTATCTTAACCTAAAATATAGTACAATTGTCGGTGGACACAGAAGGTGCAACCGCATCGAACGAGATTATTTTCAAGAGTAAAAATTCAAGTACAGTGTTAAAATACGTATATAAGCACCGCAGTATGTCTATCTCTTTCTTATTATTCTCGAATGATCCGATCTGTGAATTGTAACGGACATTCTTTCATTTCTGCTTTACATTGATTTTCTTGCTGCCTGCGCTGCAGCGAATATTCTTATGCATAAGTTTAGTCTCAAATAAACCTCTACTCGAATAGGTTATGGGCCCAGGCAGCAGAAAGTAATACTGTGCGGGTTGGTCGGAAAGACTTGTAAGAGATTCGTTTTGTTAATTAAAGTTTGTGATTAACTAATTTGTTCAAGATGAGTGCACAATTTTCAATCGAAAAACTAGATGGTGAAAATTATAGTGTATGGTCAGTACAGATGAAAAGTCTGTTGATTCATTCTGATTTGTGGTCGGTGACATGTGGTTAAAAAAAGAGGCGTCTGATACGGCTGAACAAAAGGAGTTGTTTGACAGTAAAGACGAGAAAGCCCTCGCAAGTATATTGTTGTGCGTAAGTCCGTCGCAGATCAACGGTATAAAACATTGTAAAACCGCGAGCGAAGCATGGGCAAAGTTATCCGCGATCCACATGCCCTCCGGTCCGGCTAGAAAAATACAGTTGTTTAAGCAATTGTTGTATACTAAAATGTTGGCTACAGTATTCGAGAGCATTTGAATAATTTTTCTAATGTCGTAGAAAAGTTAAATGAAATTCAGGAACAAGTGCCTTATGAAATGCTCGTTATAATTTTGTTGGCAAGTTTAAGTGATGATTTCGAAAATTTTGTAGTTGCCATTGAAACACGAGACTCGTTGCCATCGCTAAGCGCTCTAAAAATTAAATTGCTTGAAGAGGGAGAGAGACGCAAGATTGGCGAAGTAGCCGAGAAAAGTGAGAATAAAATGTATTCGTCGCGTCAAGAAAACGGTAAAAAGAACAAAGCAATGAGAGAACCAAAAAACATTGAATGTTGGTTGTGCGGTCGTCGCGGGCATTTCGCGTCGAAGTGTGGTTCGAAAGAGAGAAAAGACAACGCGAACGAAAAGAACAGTAAAAAGTCTTTTTCGGTGCTCTCTACTTCTGGAACACGAATCGGTTTGTCGAAAAATGCGTGGTGTATAGACAGCGGGGCTACAGCTCATTTGTGTGCGGACAAATCAATGTTTACGAGTATGCGTGAGCACAAAGAGAAAATCAAGTTAGCAGGCGACAGTTATATAGAAGCCGAAGGTTGCGGTACAGTGGAACTAATATGGAAAAATATCACGATCGAATTGGTTGACGTGCTATATGTAAAGGACTTACAATGCAATTTTATTTCGGTATCAAAGGCAACAGAAAATGGCTTAAGAGTAATTTTTGTCAAAAACAAAGTGTTCGTTAAAGACAGTAATAATCGAGACTTAATGATCGCAGAGAAACACAACGGTTTGTTTTTGTTTGAAAGTAAAACAAAAACAGTGTTTGCTGCAGAAACAAATGTAAATCAGCTGGTCAAATGGCATGATCGTTTCGGACATTTAAATTTCGATAGTTTGAATAAAATGATTAAGCAGGACATGGTCTATGGTCTCAATGCTAGAGTGTGTAGTACAAATGACCTTGTATGTGAAACGTGTGCAAAAAGTAAAATTTGCGTTAAGAAGTTTCCGAAGTTTTCGGAAAGACGCTCAAAAGAATTGTTGGGCTTGATTCATACAGACATTTGTGGACCTATGCGTACAGCGTCACAAGGTAGTGCGCGCTATTTTGCAACTTTCATAGACGATAAATCACGTTATGTATCGGTATACATGTTAAAGAATAAGAGCGATATTTTCCAGAAATTCAAAGATTTCAAAATGCTAGCAGAAAATCAGACGGGTAAGCGTATAAAAGCCATACGAAGCGACAACGGCCGTGAGTACCTGAGCGATGTGTTTGAACAGTTCTTATCGAGTCATGGAATAAAAAGAGAACTCACTGTTCCCCACACTCCACAACAAAATGGTGTGGCGGAGCGCGCCAATAGAACCTTGGTGGAGATGGCTCGAAGCATGATAGTGCATGCTGGAGTTGGCGAATTTTTTTGGGGCGAAGCGATAATGACGGCTGCATACTTACGGAACAGAGCAGAAACTGCAACTTTGCCTGACAATACTCCATACGAAGTTTGGTATGGGAAAAAGCCGAGCGTATCTCATCTTAGAGTATTTGGTATGAAAGCTATTGTATTAGATAAAACTCATAAGAACAAGTTTTCAGCGAAAGGGAAGCAGCATATTTTGGTAGGTTACTCCGAGACTGCCAAGGCTTATCGTCTTTACAACCCTGTCAAAAGGACCGTAGTAGTATCCTGAGATGTCGTGTTTTTGGAGCACAAGTTCATGAAAGAGTTGGAGCACGGTCGAGAATTATCATGTGAGTCAGATGTGGTAATCTTTCAGCCAAGTGAAAAACTTGATTGCGAGAATAATGATGAAATCCAAGAAAATTCTGTGGAGCAGCAAATTCCAATTGTTGATGAGCAAAGTGGTGACGAAGAAAATGCTGAGGAGGAGCAACCATATACCCGAAGAGGACCAGGGAGACCAAAGATTGTTCGCACTGGGCGTGCTGGTCGTCCACGAAGAGAGTACAATATGCTGAATGTACTAGATGCGAAAGACGTTATTGTTCCTACCTGTATAAATGAGGCATTTAAGTCAGAGCAGTCGGAAAACTGGAAATCAGCAATGCAGAAGGAGTATGACAACCTAGAAAACATTAAGACATGGAGTTTGGTTGATCTTCCTGCAAACAAAAAGGTTATCGGTTGTAAATGGGTTTTTACCACCAAACGAGATGAGAGTGGCAAAGTTCAGCGTTTCAAGGCAAGATTGGTCGCAAAAGGGTGTGGTCAACAATATGGAATTAACTACAAGGAAACTTTTTCCCCGGTTGCACGTTATTCCTCAATCAGACTGGTGATTGCGTTGGCGGTGGAACACGAGATGCACTTGCATCAGATGGATGTCTCCGCAGCATACCTCAATAGTGAGCTACAAGATGACGTTTACATGCGGCAACCTGAAGGTTTTGTCGATGCTGATCATCCCAAGCGTGTACTCAAGCTACATAAATCGTTGTACGGCTTGAAACAGAGTGGGCGTGAGTGGAACCAAAAGCTGGATAGCATTCTTTTGAAGATTGGTTTCGTTCCGTGTGCAAGCGAACCGTGTATATACACGAGCAAAGTCAATGGGTATTTATCTATTATTGTTGTATATGTTGACGATTTTATACTTGCATGTACCAGAAAAGACGACGTGGCCTACATAAAGCATCTCATATCAAACGAATTTGATGTGGTCGACGGCGGTGAACTCCATCATTTTTTGGGGATGGAAATCGAGCGAGATGGCAAGACTGGCAATGTCTCCATAGGCCAAAAGCAGTACATCGAAGGCTTGTTGCATGAATATGGTATGCAGGACTGTAAGCCGAATGCGACTCCTCTAGAGGTTGGGTTCCAGACGAAGTGCGATAGCGATGATTGCGGTCAAGTGGACAAGACACGCTATCAATCACTCATTGGTTCGTTATTGTATTTGGGGTTGACTACACGGCCAGATATAATACACTCTGTGGCTAAATTGGCGCAGAGAAATACAGATCCGCACAAGGAACATGAGGTTGCAGCCAAGAGGGTATTGAGATATCTAAGAGGTACTTCAGATGTGAGACTTCATTATAGCAAAACTGGTGTTCCTATTCACTGTTTTGTTGATGCGGACTGGGCTGGCGATTGCAACGATCGGAAGTCGTTCACCGGTTGGTCATTCCTTATTGCTGGAGCGGCGGTGTCATGGGAATCAAAGAAGCAAAACCTGGTTGCCCTCAGTAGCACGGAGGCCGAGTACGTAGCACTTTCTACAGCAGCCAAAGAAGCGATATACATCAGAAAGCTGATCAACGAGATGGGATTCGGGCCGATGGCGAAGCTGCTAATTTATAGCGACAACCAGAGCGCACAATGGGTTGCTAAAGATGCTAAATTTCATTCACGTAGCAAGCATATTGAAATAAAATATCATTTTGTAAGGGAAATGTATGGTTTTTATACTCTGTTCCCATGTCCGAAATGAACGTCTTCATTGGACCGTACTTGAGTATAAAGTTTTCAAAAATTGCTTTTGCGACATTGTTTGCACTTTTGTTTTTGATCGGTATGGTTACTAAATATTTTGTTAGGTCACATATTAATGTGACTATATATTCGTTACCATGCTCCGATTTTGGTAGTGGACCAATTGTATCCACTATCACTATGTCGAAAGCGTTTGCTGGTGTTTCAGTGAAAGTCATAGGAGTTTTTGTATGTTGTTTTAGACACCTGGCATTTTTGACATTTACGTACGTACTCTTTTATATGACGTGTCATATTTTTCCAATAGTAATGTCTTTTGATTTTCGATATTGTTCTTGTAATGCCACTATGACCTCCTTGAATTGGATCATCATGGTATGTAGACAGTACTTGTTGTATCTCTTTCTCATTTCTTAAATGGGTCACCGGCTGGAGTAGCGCTACTCGTAATGATCTTAATATTTTATTGCCCATTTGTTTGAAAGTATCTATTGAAATTGATTCAAAGACCTTTTCACTCGGTGCCACTTTGAGTTGGCGGATGTTTAATATACCGGCCTCTTTTTCAAGCCTTTGGAAGAGCTGACCTAAGTTGAGAATTCCATTAGTATATATGTCGCTAACTTCAATTCTTGCGATCACTTTATTTCCATGCTTAAAGAAACATTTAGATTCTGTGATGCGCAAGGTCACTACTTTTCGTATTTCATCATTTGCAATGACTTCGTACACGTTGGGCTTGGATACATTTAAATGATTTTGCCTTGGCAAAAGTTCATTGTTTTTAACTGTACAGTTCTTCTCTTGTCTACTTTGTCGCCTGGTAGTGACTTTCAGGACTTTATGTTGAATGTCTTTTAAATCGGTTATTGTTATGCGGGAAAGTGCATCCGCAACAAAATTATCTTTTCCCTTTAGGTATTCTACTGTGAAATCATATTCTTCAAGTTCCAGCCGCATGCGTGTTAATTTGGAACTTGGATTTGTCATTGAAAATAAATATGTTAGTGGTCTGTGATCTGTTTTTACTGTAAAATGTTTTCCATAAATATATGGTCCAAAATGTGTTATTGCCCAATGAATTGCTGATAACTCTTGTTCTGTTGTACTTTTATTGCTTTCGCCTTTTGTAAATGAACGTGATGCATAAGCTATTGGGAGTTGAAGTCCACTATGGTTCTGAGTTAGAACCGCTCCACAAGCTTGTTTACTAGCATCAGTTATTATACAAAATTCTTTGCTAAAATCGGGATATTGAAGTAGTGTTGGATGCATAAGCCTTTCTTTAAGATGCATAAATGCGTTTTGGCATTCGCTCGTCCATTCAAAAGGGACATTCTTTTTGCATAATCTAGTTATGTGTCGCGAATGGTCGGCGAAGTTTTCTATGAAACGACGGTAGTAATTACAAAATGCTACGAATCGCCTCGCGCTATCTGCATCATGCGGAACCGGATAATTTTTTATGACATCGTATTTTTTGTCATCGGGCAGGACTCCTTTATCAGTGCATTTGTGACCTAGGAATGTCACTTCATGCATAAAAAATGAGCATTTTTCTGGATGCAACTTTAGGTTGTATCTCCTACATACGTTAAAAACATCAGTTAAGTTTTTAATCATATGTTTTTCGGAACATCCTATCACCATTAAGTCATCCATATAAAGGAATGCCTGCGAAGGTTCCAATCCTGAATATGCTATTGTCATCATTCTCTGGAAAGAGTTCGGTGCTATTTTAAGTCCAAATGGCAATCGCGTGAAGCGATATGAGCCATTGCTTGTTGAAAAAGATGTTACGTTTCTTGAACTTTCTTCTAGTTCAATTTGGTGAAAACCGGACATTAGGTCGAGGCAGGAGAAGTATTTAGCTCGACCCAATTGGTCTAGAATGTCATCAATTCTGGGAAGCGGAAATTTATCGGACAATAATTTTTTGTTTATTTGACGATAGTCAATTACTAATCGTCATTTCTTTGCTTCTGAGTTAGATTTCTTTGGGACTAATAAGAGTGGGCTATTGTATTCGGATACAGATGGTTCTACGATTTTATCATTTATTAATTTTCCTACTTGTTTTTGGATTTCTTCTATTTGGCTATGCGGACTTCTATAGTTCTTAATATAAATAGGTTCATCATCCCTTAGTCTTAATGTTTGCGTATAGAAATTGTTTGTTGATATCGATTCGGTTTCTAGTCCGAATACATCGCTATATTTGGTACATAATTTTGTTAACTGTTCTTTAAATTGAGGGGGCAAATTTTTCTTTAAGCTATTCAAAACTGTTTCACATCTGATGTCTGGGTTTGTTCGGACAATTTCGTAATTTGAAAGTGTTTCATATTTTAGTTTTCCTACATTGACCAATTGGTCAGAATTAGTTGTATTCAACAGACGGACGTAAACATGTTTTGACGTTGCTATTGTATTAGCGACATAAATTCCATTGTGAATTTCTTGATTTGGTATCAATATGCACTCTTCTTCTGTGTTTATTTCTATTTTTCGGACCACTTGGGATCTAGCTGATAAAAGTAGTGCATTATTGCCTGAACTATATGTAATCGGAACATAAATTGGATAATTTAGGTTGTTTGGTCTAATTATTAACCAATCTTCGGTTGGGTTGAAGTCTAACTGGCAATTGAATTTTTTTATGAAGTCAATGCCGATTATTCCATCGCATGGTATTGCGAAATCGGGATCTACTAAATGTGGAATTATGTATTTGGCTGTTTGAATTTCTATTGCTGTGATTCCTTTGGATTGAATTATTCCTTGGCCTATGCCTTCAATGTCTATAATTTTATTGTCTTTGATATTGTAATTATCTGAATTTATTTTTAGGAGTGATATATCTGCTCCTGTATCTACTAAAAATGTTAAATTTGTGTTTGTTTCGTGATTTGTGAAGCAAACAAATATGTTAAGACTAAGGTTGATAGTGTGAATTTTTGGATTTATTGTGTGTTGCCTAAAGGGTTCTGTTGGTTTTCCGATGTATTCTGTATCCCATCTGACATTACCGGTATTATAACCTCGGTTGAAGTTTCCTCGGCCTCTTCCTCTATTCTGGCCTCGTCTTCCACCACGGTTATTATTATTATGGAAGTTGTTATTGTTGTTGCTGTTATTATTATAGTTATAATTTCTTCCGCGATTATAACCTCGGCCTCCTCTATTGTTGTAACTTGTACCTCGTCGATAATATAGGACTGAATTGCTTTGTCCTGTTATCTCAGTACAAGTGTTTACAAATTTGGATACAGCATCATCCATATTTGTGAAAATACCTCCCATCATGATGTTCTTAACCCTTTCTATTGTGCAATTTTTCGTCATTGCCTTTACTGCTGTTACTGTGCTATACTTGGTAGCAAGAGTTGGGGTCACACCATCGCTGATGTAGGCACCTTCAAGGTCCTTTGCTAACTTTTCCACCTCTTGGGTGTATTGAGTAGCAGTTTTGTTTCTTTGCTGGAGATTGAGAAGCTTAGCTGATACCACTTCTACCGACTCTCCCTTCACTGTTGTAGACAAGTGAGTAATGATCTCACCTATTGTCTGTTCAGTGGTTATCAAATTTCTGGCGTGGCCTTTTAATTTTGTTTTGATCAGGCTTATGGCTGTTTGCTCATGGTCGCCTTTTAGAAGAAGAATCTAGGAAACTTTGTAAATTTTCTGGCTTACCGTCATAGTCTGATATTAGACTTGAGGCCAGTTTCAAAAAATCTACAACTGTTAGTGCCATTTTAGTAGGGATTATTTCTTCGAACAATGATTCAATGTCACTATTTTGTTCGATGTCGACTGTTGGCTTTGACTCATTTAGCTCGCTTAGTTGATTTGCATCGAACTCGGCTAAAGCTAATGGTTCTTTTGGTATTTGTATTTCCAGACTTCTTCTCGCGCTTATTTTTGTCAACCTTTCATTTAAAGATTGTATTAAATTGTAGCACTGTGTTTTATGAGCAGGAGTAAGCTGGTCGTCGACCAATTGAATTTTTAAAACAATATTATTATATTGTTGAATAAGGTTATTTATGTGTAATTTTAGAGTTTCTATTCTAATAACTGTATCTTTATTGATACAATTATATGATCTGTTAAATTTGTCTCTGGAATTATTTAGATTTTTTACTAAATTATTCCATTCCATATTTTTTAGATCTTGTCTAAGTCTATGGCCCTACTCTGGTATTTCTTTTTGATGCATCTATTGTGCAATTTATAAAGTTTCGTCAGGGAGTTTGCTAATAGCAAAACGACGATTATTACTAATAAAATTGTTATAAATTTTAAGTCGATTGAAGATGTTTCGACAGTATTTATAACATTAGCGGTTGAATCCGCTACCTTGGACTCATGGTCCAACATGCTAACTAATTTTCTAATACTTTCTTCTCTACTATCTAGCTTTGATATGGAGTTCGACTCATACATATAATGAGAGTTTCATGGGAGAATTTGAAAATTTGAATTTGAACTTTGAGAAAAAAAAAATTGTAAGCTCTCTTTTTGTATTTCTTTTTCAATTTTATGCAAATATAAGTATTGATATTTAGTAATTTTTTTTTTATTAATATATTTTTTTTTTTTAATTTTGGAAATCTCAACTGTTTAAACAGTGAGCCAGAGATGATTTTTTTTTTAGTGCATCAACTGTGTAATACAGTGAGCCAGAGAAAAGGAAAAGAGTTAAGGGCATGTGGTAGACGGCGGAGCGAGTGTACTCACATAGTTGGACGCTCACAGTCTGGGCGGCCAAAGTGCTGACTCAGCGGTCACACGCTCTCTTAGCCCTAGCTCATATTACGCATATCCATAATCAGTATGTCTGCATGTGCATGCCTGCACATACATATATACAAACAATTGAAGATTGTTTATGCTTGCAACAAAGTGTTACAAGTTGAGCTATACTTTAAGTATGAATGATAGGCGACTATGAATACACTACACTGCGGAAGGTTTCAGCACTTCATTATTAACGTCGAAGTCTAAAGTAGCGCTCCTCAAGACAAAAACAATGCCTAGACTTGAGCTGTGTGCAGCTCACCTTCTCGCAGATCTCTGTCACCGAATCAGTAATATCATAAAGGTACCAATTAAGCGTGGTCGGATTCGAAAATAACTCTACATACAGTGACACCCATCGACACTGGCTACGTTCGTTTCGAGCAGGGTGGCTTAAATTTAAGAGTGGTCAGAAAACGTAGTTTGACATCAAGTGCCAACAAAACAAAACCCAGCTGATATAGTATCACGAGGTTGTGACGTTGATGAATTAGTTGACTCGATTTGGTTAAAAGGTCCAGAGTTTCTTAGTAAATCTCAATGTGAGTGGCCTACCAACCAGCATGAACAATTCTTGGACAAAGAGCGCACTTTGGAGGTGAAAAAATCAGCTGTCATGCTGACTCTTAGGGTTGACGAGAACCCTCTAGCTGAGATCATCGGGTCCTATTCGTCACATATCAAATTAATAAGGATGTTTTGTTAAGTGTTCCGTTTCATCCGTCAATGTAAAATCGAATCGACCGCGTTCGATGATGTGATTCCATCAAGAGGCATTTCATAAAACTATTGAAATATTGCAAAATAAAGAATTTCGAGAAAGAATTTGCTGTATACTGATCATCAAAACGATCAGAATGCTTGCAAGTAGGTAGACAACAATCCATTGAAAAGCCAAAAGAAACACAAGTAATATATAAGAATATATAGAAATTTAAATACAGCACAAAGATAATTATCGATAAAAAATGAATAATTACAAATAAAACAAAGAGACAGCTAGAGTGCACAGCACAAGAGAGAGTGCAAGAACAGTTATAAGCCAAGCTTTGGCAGGCGGCCATACAAAAGTGATTACGCGGGAGAGAAGTTGAGCACAAGCACAAAGCATCACACTAGCACTTATTGTATGATCTGGGCGATGGGGGGAGAAACTGCAGAAGCAATGACGAATAAGAGAAAAAAAAAAAACAGAAAAAATAAAAAAATTAAATGCACCAAACACTAATCACGAAAAAAAACTGTTTAATTTGCCGAATTATGCAAATAAAACACAAGGTGGTCACGCAAACAACACCAGCGAAAGCGTAAACAAACACAATTAAAAATTGAGAGAAAACAATAAATATTGAAAACACGACCGTCACGTCAGAGAGCAGAAGATTTACATACAAACACAGATTTGATGTTCCGTTTCTTTTCCTCGTTGTGTTGTTGTGCTTGTGACGCGCTATACTAGAAACCAACAAACTAATAAGGTATATACTTTTTTCGTCGCGTTTAATCCAATACCCTATATTTCTGTCAATTCGGGAGGTTATACACATTTTTGTTTTCGTTGGATAAAATACCCTAGACTTCGACCTAATTGGTAGGGTATATACATTATTGGTTTCATTGATCATAAATACCCTAAATATCTTCTGATTGTCAATAAACATTCGTTTGCTGTAAAATATATTTTTATTTACATTTTTTTTATTATACCATACACCCATAGGTTGAAATGGTATATTAAAGTCGCCAAAATGTATGTAACAGGCAGAAGGAAGCTTTTCCGACCCCATAAAGTATATATATTCTTGATCAGTATCAACATCCGAGTCGATATAGCCATGTCCGTCTGAACGCCTAGATCTCGGAGACTATAAGAGATAGAGCCACCAAATTTGGTATGTAGGCTCATGTAGTATGTAGAGTGATCCAGTTTATTTCAAACTTTTGCCACGGCCCTTTTCGCCCCCGCAATTAAAAAAAAAAGTTTATCTCAAAAACTATTATAGCTAGAGACACCATATTTGGTATGTATATTTGCTTAGTATATGCGCACATTTTGTAATTATAAAGATTTTGCCACGCCCCTTTCCGCTCCCGAAATTTGAAAAACTTGATTATCTCCCGTAATTTTAAACCTTGTGGAATCAAATTTGGCACATTTGAATTTGATACTAATACCCAGCAAAATATCAAATTTGATCAAAATTGGACTAAAAATAGCCAAGTTATGCATATAACCTTTTTTCAGTTGGCCGTTGGCTGGTGGGGGCGCTAGGGTGCACGTAAGCTTGCGTGAGCGAGATACTGAGATATGCTTCTAAAAAGCATGTAATCAGAATTTTTGAAAAAAAATTCGGCTCATAGTTGCTCAGCAAGTCTGTTTTGTTCTGTGTAAGTAAATAAATTTAAGATCGGTTCGAGTTCGACCTATTCATTATTCATCTTGCAAAAATGGCTTCTCCATCTGGGACGATTACCAAAGATTACGATTATGAGACAATCCCGTCGTGGAAAGAATGCGAGGCCAAACTAAATCGTCGTCATCAAAACATGTCGGCTGAAGAATCACCAAACCCATTGGTAGACGTTATTAAGTCTGATCAAAAATCAGTTTCCACGAGGCATAATCATAGCACCTTTCGTGTTTTGTGGCCAATAAGAAAGTTGACGATAAGTCCCCAAAATGTTCATATTGCAATTCCGAAGACCATAGTATCACTAGTTGTCCGTCTCTTTCAGCGTTATCGGTGAAACAATGGTTTTATTTTGCAAAATCCGTTCCGATTTGAACAACCTTTCACCTCAGATGTTATGCATGTGACGGCCTGGGATTTGCTTGGGATTTCTGATTCCAATGTACAAGTCAAGAAATTGGTATACACTGTGGTGAAGTCGCGAGTGAATCGCAGTAAGGTATCCTTGGATTTCGGAATTCTAAAATCCATTTCGTCATATCAGCCACATCAAATCGTTAATATCACTAATTGAAAAATACTTAATAATCTGCAATAATCTGACCACAGTTTTATAAGCCGCAAAAAATAGACATGCTCATTGGAGCAGATTCCTTACCTTCCCCCATCAAAATTCTATCTCCACCGCATCAGCTGTGCGAAAAACATTTCGGTGATAATTTGATAATTTTACCGTCGGGTCGTTTTCAGGTGAAGATACCGTTTAAGTCGAGACTGGGCTTTCATATGAAGTTACTAAACGGCGGTTTTTGTCGCTCGAAAAAAAATTGTCGAAAGATGTGGAATTAAGAAACATGTACCTAGAATTTATGGATGATTGATTATGGATTTTTCATTGGGACACATGTCAGAAGCCGATAATAATATTCCCACTAATCCACACTATTTCATTCCACATCAGGTAGTTTTAAAACTTCGACGAAACTTCGTGTTGGATTCGATGCATCATGCAAAACTTCGTCTCAAATATCGTTGAATAACATATTGATCGTCGGTCCCACCATTCAAGAGGAGCTGTACTCGACTCTGCTTCGATTTCGTTTGCATAAGTATGCCTTGACCGCTGACGTCAGAAGAAGATCGAGATTTCCAGCTCATATTGTGGAGAAAAACACCATATGATTCTTTGAAAGTGTTCAGGTTAAACACTTACGTATGGTACGGCGCCAGCTCCGTTTCTGGCAATACGGTGTTTGACAAAGCTGGATGAGATGATTGAATTGTCACATCCAAAAGCTGCTGAAGTTATCAGGCACGATTTTTATGTTGATGACATGTTGGCTGGTGCTGGGGTCGTTGAGGACCTTCTGACAATCAAGTCTGAAGTGTCACAGGCATTGTTTAACGCAGGCTTTTAGCTAAACAAATGGTTCTCAAACAGTTCAGCAGTCTCCGCTTCCCTTAGCACAGACACGCCGATAACAATTTTAGAATCAGATTCAACCAAGGCACTTGGTGTTGTTTAGTTACCTGGGGAAGACGTATTCCAATTCCAAATCGATGACTCTTTTATGAGCCTCCGAGCGACAAAACGGAACATTTTCTCGGTGACATCTCGTGTATTTGATCTGTTAGGGCTTTTGCGTCCACTAATTATTGGAGGAAAAATCTTATAGCAAGAGCTGTGCCTCAAGGGACTTGAATGGGAGGAATCAATTTCAATGAATTTAGAAACAGCACGAATTAAAAGCATCCATAGTAAATATAAAGAAAATAAAAATTCCAAGATTCGTCCATACAGAACCTCAAATACCGATAGAGATTCATGGATTTGCTGATCCCTCAATAAGAGTGTTGGCTAACGGATGCGCTCTTGCGGAGCCCCAAACTACTTGATTTATATGATGCGGCTTTCGGATGATTTCCACCGAAGCGGCTTTGAGGCACTTGCGATTTGGAAGAAATGAGATGACCAGGGTGACTTCAATTCAGTTGCTTTATTTTCTTAACCTAAAAAATAAAACAATTGTCGGCGGTCACACAAGATGCAACCGCATCGAACGAGATTATTTTCAAGAGTAAAAATTCAAGTACAGCAAACCACGCTGTCTTTTACCAAATTTAAAGTTCTGTAAATTTCCATAGAAGAAGTAAGAAAGAACAGAATTAAAGTAATGGAACGCCAAGTTTGTCTCTTCAAAGTAACTTGCGCTGTTCTTGGTTTCGCTCTCTCTCTCTCTCTCTTTGGTCGGTTTCTCTTTTCAGCAAAGAGAGTCTTGCTTCAGTTGCAGCCCAAACATTCTCCCCCCTTTGATGATGACGAACTTCATCATCAAATCACGTCTTAGTCTGCAGCCATTTTGGTCTCCTTTGTAATCGTGATAAATATTCCGAATCCCATCTTCTCCAAAACTATTGGGCATAATATTGACAATTCTTCCATCGATCAATCAGAGTAACTTTAGCCAATTCCGGAGCATGGGGTGCTAAAGGCGCTTCACCGATCAGAAAGTGACCGGATGTTAATACCATTAAATCGGCAGGATTATTTGATAGGGGACATAACGGTCTTGAATTTAAACAAGCCTCAATCTGTGCTAACACAGTTGCCATTTCCTCAAATGTTAAAACTTGTTCTCCGAGAGTTCTCTTCAGATGATACTTCACGGACTTGGGATACAATGCCAGGTGATTCCCTTTCTCAATAATGTTGGCGCAATATGTTTCGTAATGTAAGAACAATATGCCAGTTTGTCCACTTGCAATTTTTTGTTGGCTCCAACAAAATTAGTGTTGCAGGGTATATACATTATTGGTTTCATTGATCATAAATACCCTAAATATCTTCTCGGTTGACATCATAGTTGCTGATTGTCAATAAAAATTCGTTCGTTTTTTTTTATTATACCATACACCCATAGGATGAAATGGTATATTAAAGTCGCCAAAATGTATGTAACAGGTAGAAGGAAGCTTTCCCGACCCCATAAAGTATATATATTCTTGATCAGGAACAACAGACGAATCGATATAGACATGTCCGTTGTCTGTCTGTCCGTATAAACACGTAGATCTCAGAGACTATAAGAGCTAGAGTCACCAAATTTGGTACGTAGACAAGTGTATTACCTACGGTGGTCAAGATTATTTCAAATTTTTGCCACGCCCCCCTCTGCCCACGAAATTTGAAGAAAAATTATTTTCATTAAGACTATAATAGCTAAAGACATCAAATTTGGTATGATTAATCCTTTAGTAAGCGCGCAGAAATTTGTAGCAGAACAATTTTGCCACGACCCCCTCCGCCCCCGCAATTAAAACAAACCCGATTTTTTTAAAGACTATAATAGCTAGAGACACCAAATTTGATACCTTTGCTTAATAAATGCGGATATTTTGTATATGCAAAGATTTTGCCACATCCCTTTCCGTCCCCGTAATTTGAAAAAACTCGATTATCTCACGTAATTTTCTACCTTTTGTAATCAAATTTGGCACATTTGAATTTGATACTAATACCCAGCAAAATATCAAATCGGACTAAAAATAGCCAAGTTATGCATATAAACTTTTTTCAGTTGGCAGTTGGCTGGTGGGGGCGCTAGGGTGCTCGTAAGCTTGCGTGAGCGAGATACTGAGATATGCTTCTAAAAAGCATGTAATCAGAATTTTTGAAAAAAAATTCGGGTCATAGTTGCTCAGCAAGTGTGTTTTGTTCTATGTAAGTAAATAAATTTAAGATCGGTTCGAGTTCGACCTATTCATTATTCATCTTGCAAAAATGGCTTCTCCATCTGGGACGATTACCAAAGATTACGATTATGGGACAATCCCGTCGTGGAAAGAATGCGGGGCCACACTAAATCGTCGTCATCAAAATTATCGGCTGAAGAATCACCAAACCAGTTGGTAGACGTTATTAAGTCTGATCAAAGATCAGTTTCCACGAGGCATAATAATAGCACCTTTCGTGTTTTGTGGCCAATAAGAAACTTGACGATAAGTCCCCAAAACGTTCAAATTGCATTTCCGAAGACCATAGTATCACTAGTTGTCCGTCGTTTTCAGCGTTATCAGTGAAACAGTGGTTTTATTTTGCAAAATCCGCCCCGATTTGTATTAACTGTCTTCGGAAGGGGCGCACTGTCGCTAAGTGCAACGCAAAAAAGTGTCGTGTATGCAACAAGTCGCATCATACGTTGCTGCACATATACACAGTCAACAGTGGTTTAGCGTTACCACCACCTTCACAAGATGAACAACCTTTCACCTCAAATGTTATGCATGTGACGGCTCCGAAGAATGTGATTCTTGCTACTGCACTCGTTGGCTTTAGAACAAAACCTTGTGATTTCGTGCTGGCCAGAGCTTTGCTCGATAGTTGTTGTATGACCAACTTGATAACCGAATAATTGGCCCAACGATTGCAGTTACCAAGAGAAGAGTGTCCAATCGATTTGCTTGGGATTTCTGATTCCAATGTACAAGTCAAGAAATTGGTACACACTGTGGTGAAGTCGCGAGTGAATCGCCGTAAGGTATCCTTGGATTTTGGAATTCTAAAATCCATTTCGTCATATCAGCCACATCAAATCGTTAATATCACTAAGTTAATCTTCAATAATGTGACCCCCAGTTTTATAAGCTGCAAAAAATAGACATGCTCATTGGAGCAAATTCCTTACCTTCCCCCATCAGAATTCTATCTCCACCGCATCAGCTGTGCGAAAAACATTTCGGTGATAATTTGATAATTTTACCGTCGGGTCGTTTTCAGGTGAAGATACCGTTTAAGTCGAGACTGGGCTTTCATATGAAGTTACTAAACGGCGGTTTTAGTCGCTCGAAAGAAAATTGTCGAAAGATGTGGAATTAAGAAACATGTACCTAGAATTTATGGATGATTGATTATGGATCTTTTATTGGGACACATGTCAGAAGCCGATAATAAAATTCCTACTCATCCACACTATTTCATTCCACATCAGGTAGTTTTAAGACTTCGACGAAACTTCGTGTTGGATTCGATGCATCATGCAAATCTTCGTCTCAAATATCAATAGATCGTCGGTCCCACCATTCAAGAGGAGCTGTACTCGACTCTGCTTCGATTTCGTTTGCATAAAAATGCCTTGACTACTGACGTCAGAAGAAGATCGAGATTTCCAGCTCATATTGTGGAGAAAAACACCATATGATTCTTTGAAAGTGTTCAGGTTAAACACTTACTTATGGTACGGCGCCAGATCCGTTTCTGGCAATACGGTGTTTGACAAAGCTGGATGAGATGATTGAATTGTCACATCCAAAAGCTGCTGAAGTTATCAGGCACGATTTTTATGTTGATGACATGTTGGCTGGTGCTGGGGTCGTTGAGGACCTTCTGACAATCAAGTCTGAAGTGTCACAGGCATTGTTTAAAGCAGGTTTTTAGTTAACCAAATGGTTCTCAAACAGTTCAACAGTCTCCGCTTCCCTTAGCACATACACGCCGATAACAATTTTAGAATCAGATTCAACCAAGGCACTTGGTGTTGTTTAGTTACCTGGGGAAGACGTATTCCAATTCCAAATCGATAACTCTTTTATGAGCCTCCGAGCGACAAAACGGAACATCTCGTGTATTTGATCTGTTAGGGCTTTTGCGTCCACTAATTATTGGACGAAAAATCTTATAGCAAGAGCTGTGGCTCAAGGGACTTGAATGGGACGAATCATTTCCAATGAATTTAGAAACAGCACGAATTAAAAGCATCCATAGTCCATATAAAGAAAATAAAAATTCCACGATTCGTCCATACAGAACCTCAATTACCGATAGAGATTCATGGATTTGCTGAACCCTCAATGAGAGTGTTAGCTAACGGATGCGCTCTTGCGGAGCCCCAAACTACTCGATTTGAGGCACTTGCGACTTGGAAGGAATGAGATGACCAGGCTGACTTCAATTCAGTTGCTTTATTTTCGGCGGTCACAGAAGATGCAACCGCATTGAACGAGATTATTTTCAAGAGTAAAAATTCAAGTACAACAAACCACGCTGTCTTTTACCAAATTTAAAGTTCTGGAAATTTCCATAGAAGAAGTAAGAAAGAACAGAATTAAAGTAACGGAACTCCAAGTTTGTCTCTTGCGCTGTTCTTGGTTTCGCTCTCTCTCTCTCTTTGGTCGTTTTCTCTTTTCAGCAAAGAGAGTCTTGCTTCAGTTGCAGCCCAAACATTCTCCCCCTTTGATGATGACGAACTTCATCATCAAATCAAGTCCGGAAGACTCCTGCGAAAAGAATAAACTGAAACGAAAAAGTAACAATTTAACTCTTAGGTTCAGGGTTGGTGTCATTCTCCATCCAATTCTCCTGAATAGGCAATGGACAGAGTTTGGCTACCGGTCGTTTCATGAGTCCATTGACTGTCTTCAAAGTCAACACTCTCACTTGTCCATCGGGTCCTGCATGTGTCTCCATAATCCGACCTAGAGGCCATTGATGAGAAGGGAATCGCTCGTCCTTGATGAGCACTATTCATTCAACTGGTAGTTTTTCCTTAGTCTGCAGCCATTTTGGTCTCCTTTGTAATCGAGAGTTCTCTTCAGATGATACTTCATGGACTTGGGATAAAATGCCAGGGTATTCCCTTTCTCAATAATGTTGGAGCAATATGTTTCGTAATGTAAGAACAATATGCCAGTTTGTCCACTTGCAATTTTTTGTTGGCTCCAACAAAATTAGTACCGCAGGGTATATACATTATTGGTTTCATTGATCATAAATACCCTAAATATCTTCTCGGTTGACATCATAGTTGCTGATTGTCAATAAAAATTCGTTCGTTTTTTTTTATTATACCATACACCCATAGGATGAAATGGTATATTAAAGTCGCCAAAATGTATGTAACAGGTAGAAGGAAGCTTTTCCGACCCCATAAAGTATATATATTCTTGATCAGGAACAACAGCCGAATCGATATAGACATGTCCGTTGTCTGTCTGTCCGTATGAACACGTAGATCTCAGAGACTATAAGATCTAGAGTCACCAAATTGTTACGTAGACAAGTATATTACCTACGGTGGTCAAGATTATTTCAAATTTTTGCCAAGCCCCCCTCTGCCCGCAAAATTTAAACAAAAAATATTTTCTTAAAGACTATAATAGCTAAAGACATCAAATTTGGTATGATTAATCCTTTAGTA
Source organism: Drosophila paulistorum (assembly GCA_018152135.1). Lineage (NCBI taxonomy): Eukaryota > Metazoa > Arthropoda > Insecta > Diptera > Drosophilidae > Drosophila > Drosophila paulistorum. The sequence goes on along the minus strand of JAECXG010000822.1, from coordinate 12,083,168 downwards.
AGCGCGCAGAAATTTGTAGCAAAACAATTTTGCCACGACCCCCTCCGCCCCCGCAATTAAAACAAACCCGATTTTTTTAAAGACTATAATAGCTAGAGACACCAAATTTGATACCTTTGCTTAATAAATGCGGATATTTTGTATATGCAAAGATTTTGCCACGTAATTTTCTACCTTTTGTAATCAAATTTGGCACATTTGAATTTGATACTAATACCCAGCAAAATATCAAATTTGATCAAAATCGGACTAAATATAGCCAAGTTATGCATATAAACTTTTTTCAGTTGGCAGTTGGCTGGTGGGGGCGCTAGGGTGCTCGTAAGCTTGCGTGAGCGAGATACTGAGATATGCTTCTAAAAGGCATGTAATCAGAATTTTTGAAAAACGAGCTATGGAAGTTAACTTCGGCCTTGCCGAAGTTTATATACCCTTGCAGTTCTTTATTATATTTAATTCGATAAGAAAAGTGAAATTTCATACATCAACAGCATTAGTTGTCGTATTATGAATATGCTCAAATATTTTTCAAACTACTGAATTCAAAACACATTTAATGATTATTAAACAATATATGATATAGTAGTCCGATCCCGATGATTTTCATACTTTATCTCACACAGGTAATAAAGAGTCTCCAAAAAAAATTTCAACCCGATATCTCTTAAGATGGCTGAGTAAAACGCATACGCACAGACGGACGGACAGACGGACATGGCTATATCGACTCAGCTTCTCAAGCTGATCAAGAATATATATACTTTATGGGGTCGGAAACGTCTCCTTCTGTGCGTTACAAACATCATCAAACATCAATTTTATAATACCCTCTGCAAGGGTATAAAAATTCAGGTTATAGTTGCTCAGCAAGTCTGTTTTGTTCTGTGTAAGTAAATAAATTTAAGATCGGTTCGAGTTCGACCTATTAAATTATTCATCTTGCAAAAATGGCTCCTCCATCTGGGACGATTACTAAAGATTACGATTATGAGACAATCCCGTCGTGGAAAGAATGCGAGGCCACACTAAATCGGCGTCATCAACACATGTCGGTTGAAGAATCAGCAAAGCAGTTGGTAGACGTTATTAAGTCTGATCAAAGATCAGTTTCCACGAGGCATAATCGTAGCACCTTTCGTGTTTTGTGGCAAATAAGAAAGTTGACGATAAGTCCCCAAAATGTTCAAATTGCAATTCCGAAGACCATAGTATCACTAGTTGTCCGTCTCTTTCAGCGTTATCGGTGAAACAATGGTTTTATTTTGCAAAATCCGCCCCGATTTGAACAACCTTTCACCTCAGATGTTATGCATGTGACGGCTCCGAAGAATGTGATTCTTGCTACTGCACTCGTTGGCTTTAGAACAAAACCTTGTGATTTCGTGCTGGCCAGAGCTTTGCTCGATAGTTGTTCTATGACCAACTTGATAACCGAAGAAATGGCGCAACGATTGCAGTTACCAAAAAAGAGTGTCCAATCGATTTGCTTGGGATTTCTGATTCCAATGTACAAGTCAAGAAATTGGTATACACTGTGGTGAAGTCGCGAGTGAATCGCAGTAAGGTATTCTTGGATTTCGGAATTCTAAAATCCATTTCGTCATATCAGCCACATCAAATCGTTAATATCACTAATTGAAAAATACTTAATAATCTGCAATAATCTGACCACAGTTTTATAAGCCGCAAAAAATAGACATGCTCATTGTCGCAGATTCCTTACCTTCCCCCCATCAAACTTCTATCTCCACCGCATCAGCTGTGCGAAAAACATTTCGGTGATAATTTGATAATTTTACAGTCGGGTCGTTTTCAGGTGAAGCTACCGTTTAAGTCGAGCCTCAATTCACTTGGGCTTTCATATGAATTGTCGCTCGAAAGAAGATTGTCGAAAGATGTGGAATTAAGAAACATGTACCTAGAATTTATGGATGATTGATTATGGATCTTTTATTGGGACACATGTCAGAAGCCGATAATAAAATTCCTACTCATCCACACTATTTCATTCCACATCAGGTAGTTTTAAGACTTCGACGAAACTTCGTGTTGGATTCGATGCAGCATGCAAAACTTCGTCTCAAATATCAATAGATCGTCGGTCCCACCATTCAAGAGGAGCTGTAATCGACTCTGCTTCGATTTCGTTTGCATAAGTATGCCTTGACCGCTGACGTCAGAAGAAGATCGAGATTTCCAGCTCATATTGTGGAGAAAAACACCATATGATTCTTTGAAAGTGTTCAGTTTAAACACTTACGTATGGTACGGCGCCAGCTCCGTTTCTGGCAATACGGTGTTTGACAAAGCTGGATGAGATGATTGAATTGTCACATCCAAAAGCTGCTGAAGTTATCAGGCACGATTTTTATGTTGATGACATGTTGGCTGGTGCTGGGGTCGTTGAGGACCTTCTGACAATCAAGTCTGAAGTGTCACAGGCATTGTTTAAAGCAGGTTTTTAGTTAACCAAATGGTTCTCAAACAGTTCAACAGTCTCCGCTTCCCTTAGCACATACACGCCGATAACAATTTTAGAATCAGATTCAACCAAGGCACTTGGTGTTGTTTAGTTACCTGGGGAAGACGTATTCCAATTCCAAATCGATGACTCTTTTATGAGCCTCCGAGCGACAAAACGGAACATTTTCTCGGTGACATCTCGTGTATTTGATCTGTTAGGGCTTTTGCGTCCACTAATTATTGGAGGAAAAATCTTATAGCAAGAGCTGTGGCTCAAGGGACTTGAATGGGACGAATCATTTCCCATGAATTTAGAAACAGCACGAATTAAAAGCATCCATAGTAAATATAAAGAAAATAAAAATTCCACGATTCGTCCATACAGAACCTCAATTACCGATAGAGATTCATCGATTTGCTGATGCCTCAATGAGAGTGTTAGCTAACGGATGCGCTCTTGCGGAGCCCCAAACTACTCGATTTATATGATGCGGCCTTCGGATGATTTCCACCGAAGCGGCTTTGAGGCACTTGCGATTTGGAAGGAATGAGATGACTAGGGTGACTTCAATTCAGTTGCTTTATTTTCTTAACCTAAAATAAAAAACAATTGTCGGCGATCACAGAAGATGGATCCGCATCAAACGAGATTATTTTCAAGAGTAAAAATTCAAGTACAGCAAACCACGCTGTCTTTTACCAAATTTAAAGTTCTGGAAATTTCCATAGAAGAAGTAAAAAAGAACAGAATTAAAATAACGGATCTCCAAGTTTGTCTCTTCAAAGTAACTTGCGCTGTTCTTGGTATCGCTCTCTCTTTCTCTCTTTGGTCGGTTTCTCTTTTCAGCAAAGAGAGTCTTGCTTCAGTTGCAGCCCAAACATTCTCCCCCCTTTGATGATGACGAACTTCATCATCAAATCACGTCTTAGTCTGCAGCCATTTTGGTCTCCTTTGTAATCGTGATAAATATTCCGAATCCCATCTTCTCCAAAACTATTGGGCATAATATTGACAATTCTTCCATCAATCAATCAGAGTAACTTTAGCCAATGCCGGAGCATGGGGTGCTAAAGGCGCTTCACCGTTCAGAAAGTGACCGGATGTTAATACCATTAAATCGGCAGGATCATTTAATAGGGGACATAACGGTCTTGAATTTAAACAAGCCTCAATCTGTGCTAACACAGTTGCCATTTCCTCAAATGTTAAAACTTGTTCTCCGAGAGTTCTCTTCAGATGATACTTCATGGACTTCACTCCAGCTTCCCACAATCCACCGAAGTGTGGGATAAAATACCCGGTGATTCCCTTTCTCAATAATGTTGGAGCAATATGTTTCGTAATGTAAGAACAATATGCCAGTTTGTCCACTTGCAATTTTTTGTTGGCTCCAACAAAATTAGTACTGCAGGGTATATACATTATTGGTTTCATTGATCATAAATACCCTAAATATCTTCTCGGTTGACATCATAGTTGCTGATTGCCAATAAAAATTCGTTCGTTTTTTTTTTATTATACCATACACCCATAGGATGAAATGGTATATTAAAGTCGCCAAAATGTATGTAACAGGTAGAAGGAAGCCTTTCCGATCCCATAAAGTATATATATTCTTGATCAGGAACAACAGGCGAGTCGATATAGACATGTCGGTTGTCTGTCTGTCCGTATGAACACGTAGATCTCAGAGACTATAAGAGCTAGAGTCACCAAATTTGGTACGTAGACAAGTGTATTCCCTACGGTGGTCAAGATTATTTCAAATTTTTGCCACGCCCCCCTCTGCCCGCGAAATTTAAACAAAAATTATTTTCTTAAAGACTATAATAGCTAAAGACATTAAATTTGGTATGATTAATCCTTTAGTAAGCGCGCAGAAATTTGTAGAAAAAAAATTTTGCCACGCCCCCCTCCGCCCCCGCAATTAAAACAAACCCGATTTTATATATATGCAAATATTTTGCCACGCCCCTTTAAGTCGCAGTAATTTAAAAAAAACTCAATTATCTCACGTAATTTTCTACCTTTTGTAATCAAATTTGGCACATTTGAATTGATACTAATACCCAGCAAAATATCAAATTTGATCAAAATCGGACTAAAAATAGCCAAGTTATGCATATAACCTTTTTTCAGTTGGCGGTTGGCTGGTGGGGGCGCTAGGGTGCTCGTAAGCTTGCGTGAGCGAGATAAGTACTGAGATATGGTTCTAAAAAGCATGTAATCAGAATTTTTGAAAAAAAATTCGGCTCATAGCAAGTTTGTTTTGTTCTGTGTAAGTGATGAGGGACTCCCGAAGAGAAAAGAAAATAACCCAATCTTCATTCGTTGAATTCAAAATATGAACTCATTTTATTTACAAAAGTACGGAGTTTATATAGTATTATCTTAGGCTCTAGGAGGTAACAATTGTTGTTTTAAAAATACTTATTCTAATGCCCCACGTTCTCGGGGGTTGAAAATAATTTATATTTCATGCTCAGCGCTGGTTACTTGATACCGCACTGCTGTTATCATCTTAAGTGTTTTTCCACAGAGTGTGGATGTTTGGTATTAGGCAATAATTGTCATATGAATCTTTACGACTTCTTCTTGGTTTATGTTTTTGTTTCGAATTGTATATTTCATTGGTGCATCTGATTTGGTGAAGCCAGTTCAGATGAACACGATGTTTATTCTTAAACATTCTGCCAAGGGCCGCCATATGTGACGTTATGGACTTTATTATTATTTTTATAGTTAGTTGTTTTATACAAATTATTATTAAACTATCATTAGTAAGATAATTATTGTTAAAGAAGCATGACCAGTTACATGATGGACGATGAACCTAATCAATCTGATGTTCCTTTACTATTGTCACTGACTTCCTATTCTTACCAATTCTCCCGTATGTATTACTGAGTTGGCTTCTACTGGTTTTTATAATATTTGGCATATTACCTAATGATTTCTGTTTCGGGATATCTACCCACTCCTGATGTGTATTACTGTGCTGACTTCTAGCCTTTTTATAAGCTGGAGAATTTAAAAAAGAACTATCTTTCCTTTTTGAATTGTACCAATGCACAGTGGTTTTGTTTACGTTTTTTTTTGGCATAAACTCTAAATTTAAAGCTATTACATTGAAATTTGGATTGTATGAATATTTTACGCTCCTTAGATGACCTACCAAGTTTTATATGATTTGGGGCATTATTTCATATAGCTGCCATATAACCGATCTGGCCGATATTGGTGAATGTTGCATAAAATACTTTTTTTTTATTTTTTATTTTAAAAAAGAAAATAGTAATAATTATAAAGAAATGAAATTTAAGTAAATATATTTAAAAGAATAGATCAATTTATCAAATTTTTAATTTAGTTTACTTTATTCTGGCTCAAAATATTCATCTTATGAAGCAATGACCTCAAGTTCACCCTCACCTTCCTCGTCGGACGAATCCACTTCATTATTTTCCGAAGGTATTTCTATAAGTGGTTCTTGTAGTAGGGATATCACTTCTGCTGGTATTACTTTTAATTTGATTCGCTGCGATCCTTTTTTAAAAAAAGTGCTAGACAGCAATGGATCCGAACTATCCATTGATCTATTAAAAACATCAGTGATGTTGTCTAGTCGACTGCATTTTCTTGCGTGGCCTCTTCTATCGCTTTTGTATAGTTTATTTCTTGATTCAGATGCATGTTCCCCAAGGCAGCCTACAGGAACTAAACATGTATCCATTATTTGGTGCCCATGTACTATAATTTTGTGAACAGTGGGCGACATGGGAAACCAAGGGTATTTATCGTCATATGCCACAAAAACTTTCGCACAGAAGGCTTTAAACTTTTCCGAGTTTATGTTGTATTCGCAGTTAATTGTCGTTAAAATAGTATAAAAACTTTGCAGAATGTCAAAATCAAAATGTAAAAACCTTCGAGTTCATATCTCTAAGGGGCTTTGTTGAACCAAATAATTTGTTGTGTCTCATTTATCAATTTTAATGGAACAATTGTAGTAACAAACAGTGAACTCTCAATAAATGGTCTATCATGGAAACGCTGTTTGTACACACTCTGGCCGGTGGAACCATCATATCCATAGCTAAAGAATAGTTTACAATGTACTATATTGGGAAGTGTTTCTAGGACCTCGTGTTGCATTTCAAGAATGCGGGAAGATGTATGATTCAATAGATTTTGTAATGATACATGTGCTTTATTTTCCAAATATTCAATTCCTTGTGGCCTAATTTGATTTAGAATTAAGAACGGCCGGATATGCCGGGTATATATCACAACCGTAAATCTTTGAATTTCTTTGGATATTTATGTATTGGCTTTTTGTGAATCCGTTTTCCAATATAAAAGCAAGAGCATTGTCGGGTGACATTTGTTTTGGTTCATCCGTAAAAAGTTTTTTTTTATATCATCAATACTCCTACAATTCCCAGCTGCTTTTAAAACAATAGCCAGTTTAGCTGAAACTGTGGCTGCATGTATGAGTAAGGGAGATGAATTGTTATTCTCTTCAGAAATTTCGGCTGCTAATTTGCTTTTTAGACGTGAACCAGCGCTTTCGTAATCACATTTTGGGCGACCCATTTTATTTGTTAAGGCATATTGACCAGTGATGTCAATGAATAAGCTTTTGGCAAGCCATTTCGAGTGTTTTATCTTAAATCTTTCAAGAGTTGAATTACACTTCGGCAGGTGCTTACGAATGTAATTTACAAAGCCTTTAACTTTTTCATTTATTAAGCTTATGTTCTCCTCATTTCAGTGTTTTTGTGCAATATTTGCCAATATATGTTGTTGTACTGCGTCGACTGAGCGATTGTTGTTGCTCCAAATGTCCACCAGATTAGCACGACTAAACTCATATTGTACTAGAAAAATTAAATTTGATCGAAAACGTGTGGACAAAAAAGATTAGTTTCATATTAATCTGTACAAATTTGTTAATAACTCTGCATATAAAACCTTTTGCAACGCTTTGCCATACAAAAGTACTGATCCACGAAACACAACTACGCTTGTTAAGTTCATTCTGAAAATACACATTTACAAAACACGGTACAACTAAACAGAAACACATAAAAACGATACAATTATAAATAAACTATAGTTTTCAATACCTGGACAACCGTTTTCCATATTAAATCTTTTCACTTTTGTGTAAACTTTCGCCAAAACAAACAATTAAAGTTGCCAAACTTTTGCCGCCAATTTCCTACAAAACATATGGTATATAAACAGCTGATTTTAACAGCGCCCTAACAACAAACTATTGCGTCAAATGTTAAAGTTAAATATTTTTTTGTCTAACTAGAATGTTTAAAAAATAAAAATTAACAAAATTTTAAATACCTAAAAAAAAAAATTGACTTTATGCCAAAAAAAACTTTAAAAAAAACCACAGTGCAATGTGATCTTCGCTCCACCATTTTTAAATATCGCTGACTGCTAAAACTTGAGTGGTTATTCTGGCTATCATTAAATGTTGTCTTTTTATAAATATTTTGCCGTATCTGCCTTTTTGGTACTATAGTTTCGGACAATTTGTTACCGGAATCTATTTTGATATTATTTTTTAGATAATCATTATCTAATTGACCCATTGCCTTCTGAATATTATAATTTTGTACTGTCTCTGGGATATATACTTTTTGTTCGCCAATTTTCACTTTACCTCCAATGTGAGGTCGTGCCGTTGGCCATAATTTTATTTCTTGAGTTTTGCTGTTGTATTTCTTTGGAGTTGTGTTGTTGTTATTTTGATATTTACCTTTCCTCTCCTCCCAACGTTGTTCAAAACCTGTGACATCTATTGTTGTTGCCACTACAGATTTATTCTGATTTGATTTGGTGCATCCCGAGACGATCCAACCAAATTGAGTATTTCGGCCTAACAGGCCATCAATCTTTGTAATTCCCCTTTTTAAGATTTGGGTATATACGTTTACTCCCATTATTATATCAACCCTACCAGGTTTATTAAAGGTAGGATCAGCTAGCACGTAAGTTTGCCATTTTGATATATCCACGTTTGCTTTTTTTAATGGAAGAGCTTTCATTAACTTTGGCAATACAATTGCCTCAACTTTTAGATGTCCTTTCCAAGGATTTCGCGACTTTACATCTATTTTTACCTTATATTTTGATTTATTGGATTTTATTGAGGACACGCGACTTATTTCTGTATATTGTTTAATTTTAGGTAATTTTAATATTTGAGCGGCCTCTTCGGACAAAATGGTGCTCTGTGAACCACAATCAATAAGGGCTCTTAGAGTCTTATATCCTCCATTTACATTTTTTACTTGTATTAAAGCTGTGGCCAACAGTGTTGGGTGTGCGGTTACACAAGTATTTACTCTCTTCTGTTCTTCTTCAAAATGAAGTAAGGTATGGTGTTCCTTACTGCATAATGAACACCTTATTGCTTGAATGGTTCAAGCATCTTATGCAAAGCTGCACTTTTTTGGCTGTCTCATACCTTTCAGTAGGTGTCAAACCTTTAAACTTATAGCACTTATACGCTTTGTGCCCGGCAATTTTGCAAATCGGACATTTATTTTCGACTTCCGCATAATTTGAAACAGTTTGTAGCGGTTTTTTCTCTTCCTTTCTCATGGCACTTAGCGAGCAATATCTTTGCTCTAAGTATTTCATGACATCAGATAGCAATTGTATCTGCTTTGTTTTTCTAATCTGACTCTCATACAATTGTAGAGCCTCTCTGTCAAATTTCCTTAGTAGGAGTTGTGCGAATATAACGTCAACTTCATCGGACAAATTTGCTTTAATTTTAATTAAGTGTATTGACTCATTAATTATGTCAATCACTCCTTTTACACTTTTTGCGGATTCATTGTTGGTCATCGGTAAATCAACGATCCGACTTAATTGTTCGGAAAATATCCTCCGATTATTTTCATACCGCTTGGTTAATAATTCCGAAGCGGCACTATAATTGTCAGCTGAACCTGACAATAGATGGGCTACCATGCTCTTTGCTTCGCCCTTTAACGCGGATTTTAAATAATTGAATTTAAGAGTAGGACTTAGATCCTCTCTTTTTTCAATCAGTTCCGCGAATAATTCTACAAACAGGTCCCATTCTCTAGGTTCTACAGAAAATGTGGGTAACTGTTTATTTTCTCTTCTAGTGCTGACAAGATATTCTGAACGTCGAACTCTAGTTCTTCTCTGACTTATTTAAACGTTTCATTACATATAAGTTCATCTGTATAAGCTTGTCTATCATACGTAAGTCTTTGCTCACCATGTCCAAATATTGCTGGAGCTGACGGAACTTTCCTTGAAATTTTTCCTGGCTAACATTAGCGTTTTCATTACTGGACTCTTCGACTCTTCTTTGCTATCCTCAAACATTTCTGACCTATCTGCTTCTGTTTCAACTAACACCGACTTACTAGTGCCTGGTTTTCTGACTCTCCTGCAGCTATTATTTTGGCAACTATCTTCTTCATGTACTTTATCTCTGTAGTACTGATGATCCAAAACCCCCTGCTGGAGCAATTTCTCATGGTTAGGCATCCATCGGCTACTAATCACTTTTACATCCTCAATCACCTTGCTAGTAATGTTTCTGGGATCTAGTGCATCCACCTGCCTTAACCTGGTATGCAACTCTACCTGCTTCTCTAACAATTTTACAGTCTTATTAGTGAACATTTTGTATGGTGTATGTAAGAATGTTTGACTGATTTTTTTTTATGAATTTCTTTTTTGTATATATATTTTTATATTATTTTTGACTTTTCAAAAGCCAACTTGCTTTAATAAATTTTTTATATATTTTTTTTACTTTCCTACCCGATCATCGCAGTGATCTTCCTACCTAATGTTTCGCATAGCTTTATAGGCTATACTGCTATTGGACAGATTTAATTCTGCACAATTTCACAATATTTTTTTTACAAACAATTTTAATTTAGGATGAGTTTATTTGTTTAGTGTTGGGCGCTCTTTGTAGCGCTACCGGTCCTACCGCATTCAGGGCCTAGCTTGTCGCACTAGGCGTTGTCGGTGCTGGTCTTCGCACAGGCTGTTGGGGCACCGATGCTGGTTTCTCCGATCTCTTGGCTCCGGGGTCCAGCTAGTCGCGCTAGACGGTGCTTGTGCTGGTCTTCGCACAGGCTGTTGGGCCGCCGATGCTGGTCTCTCCGATCTCTTGGCTCTGGGGTCTAGCTTGTCGCGCTAGACGGTGCTGGTGCTGGTCTTGGCACAGGCTGTTGGGCCGCCGAAGTGGTTTGTCTGCCAATGGCTAGGATTCGCCTCGCCTCCAGTCGCCTCGCCTCCAGTCGCCTCTTCCTTGTATCTATTTTTTTTGCTCTGCTGCTTTTGGTTGACTACTTGCAACTATATTTGTGTATACATGTACACTAATTTGTATTTTATAATTTTTTTTTTTAATTTATTTTCGATATCAGGGCTTCGAATACTCCACACACAAAACTTCCGCAGCCGCGATTACTACAGTTGCTCCGCTAGCCAAACTGCCTTTAAAATCGGACTCACGCACTTTTTATTTATTAAGCTAAATTTTTGCTTTTTATATTATGCTCTGTCTCTTACCACTGGTAGGGGAAAACAAGAGTTAATTTATTTTGCTACCTATAGCTGATCTTAGCATTTACACTTGCATAAGAATTCAGACTTTAAGGAGCTGATTCACTCTCTGAGTCTCTTACCACTGGTGGGGGAAAACTGCAGAGTTCCTTTTTTCGAAGGAGCAAAATGATTCCGGCTCGAAGGACCAAAATGAATAGGGATTCCCGGAAAGAAGGAAAATAACCCAGTCTTCATTCGTTGAATTCAATATATGAACTGATTTTATTTACAAAAGTACGGAGTTTATATAGGATTATCTTAGGCTCTAGGAGGTAACAATTGTTGTTTTAAAAATACTTATTCTAATGCCCCACGTTCTCGGGGGTTGAAAGTTATTTATATTTCATGCTCAGCGCTGGTTACTTGATACCGCACTGCTGCTTATCATCTTAAGTGTTTTTCCACAGAGTGTGGATGCATGTTTTGTTTGGTATTAGGCAATAATTGTCATATGAATCTTTACGACTTCTTCTTGGTTTATGTTTTTGTTTCGAATTGTATATTTCATTGGTGCATCTGATTTGGTGAAGCCAGTTCAAATGAACACGATGTTTATTCTTAAACAATAAGTAAATAAATTTAAGATCGGTAAATAAATTTAAATTTAAGAGTTCGACCTATTAAATTATTCATCTTGCAAAAATGACTCCTCCATCTGGGACGATTACCAAAGATTATGATTATGAGACAATCCCGTCGTGGAAAGAATGCGAGGCCACACTAAATCGGCGTCATCAACACATGTCGGCTGAAGAATCAGCAAAGCAGTTGGTAGACGTTATTAAGTCTGATCAAAGATCAGTTTCCACGAGGCATAATCGTAGCACCTTTCATGTTTTTGGCAAATAAGAAAGTTGACGATAATTCCCCAATACGTTCATATTGCAATTCCGAAGACCATAGTATCACTAGTTGTCCGTCTCTTTCAGCGTTATCGGTGAAACAATGGTTTTATTTTGCAAAATCCGCCCCGATTTGAACAACCTTTCACCTCAGATGTTATGCACGTGACGGCTCCGAAGAATGTGATTTTTGCTGCTGCACTCGTTGGCTTTAGAACAAAACCTTGTGATTTCGTGCTGGCCAGAGCTTTGCTCGATAGTTGTTCTATGACCAACTTGATAACCGAAGAAATGGCCCAACGATTGCAGTTACCCAGAGAAGAGTGTCCAATCGATTTGCTTGGGATTTCTGATTCTAATGTACAAGTCAAGAAATTGGTATACACTGTGGTGAAGTCGCGAGTGAATCGCCGTAAGGTATCCTTGGATTTCGGAATTCTAAAATCCATTCCGTCATATCAGCCACATCAAATCGTTAATATCACTAAGTAAAAAATACTTAATATTCTGCAATAATCTGACCACAGTTTTATAAGCCGCAAAAAATAGACATGCTCATTGGAGCAGATTCCTTATCTTCCCCCATCAAAATTCTATCTCCACCGCATCAGCTGTGCGAAAAACATTTCGGTGATAATTTGATAATTTTACCGTCGGGTCGTTTTCAGGTGAAGCTACCGTTTAAGTCGAGCCTCAATTCACCTGGGCTTTCATATAAAGTTGCTAAACGGCGGTTTTTGTCGCTCGAAAGAAGATTGTCGAAAGATGTGGAATTAAGAAACATGTACCTAGAATTTATGGATGATTGATTATGGATCTTTCATTGGGACACATGTCAGAAGCCGATAATAAAATTCCTACTCATCCACACTATTTCATTCCACATCAGGTAGTTTTAAGACTTCGACGAAACTTCGTGTTGGATTCGATGCGTCTCAAATATCGTTGAATATCATATAGATCGTCGGTCCCACCATTCAAGAGGAGCTGTACTCGACTCTGCTTCGATTTCGTTTGCATAAGTATGCCTTGACCGCTGACGTCAGAAGAAGATCGAGATTTCCAGCTCATATTGTGGAGAAAAACACCATATGATTCTTTGAAAGTGTTCAGGTTAAACACTTACGTATAGTACGGCGCCAGCTCCATTTCTGGCAATACGGTGTTTGACAAAGCTGGATGACATGATTGAATTGTCACATCCAAAAGCTGCTGAAGTTCTCAGGCACGATTTTTATGTTGATGACATGTTGGCTGGTGCTGGGGTCGTTGAGGACCTTCTGACTATCAAGTCTGAAGTGTCACAGGCGTTGCTTAAAGCAGGCTTTTAATTAACCAAATGGTTCTCAAACAGTTGAGCAGTCTCCGCTTTCCTTAGCACAGACACGCCGATAACAATTTTAGAATCAGATTCAACCAAGGCACTTGGTGTTGTTTAGTTACCTGGGGAAGACGTATTCCAATTCCAAATCGATAACTCTTTTATGAGCCTCCGAGCGACAAAACGGAACATTTTCTCGGTGACATCTCGTGTATTTGATCTGTTAGGGCTTTTTCGTCCACTAATTATTGGAGGAAAAATCTTATAGCAAGAGCTGTGGCTCAAGGGACTTCAATGGGACGAATCAATTCCAATGAATTTAGAAACAGCACGAATTAAAAGCATCTATAGTAAATATAAAGATAATAAAAATTCCACGATTCGTCCATACAGAACCTCAAATACCGATAGAGATTCATGGATTTGCTTATCCCTCAATGAGAGTGTTGGCTAACGGATGCGCTCTTGCGGAGCCCCAAACTACTCGATTTATATGATGCGGCCTTCGGATGATTTCCACCGAAGCGGCTTTGAGGCACTTGCGATTTGGAAGGAATGAGATGACCAGGGTGACTTCAATTCAGTTGCTTTATTTTCTTAACCTAAAATATAAAACAATTGTCGGCGATCACGGAAATGGATCCGCATTGAACGAGATTATTTTCAAGAGTAAAAATTCAAGTACAGCAAACCACGCTGTCTTTTACCAAATTTAAAGTACTGGAAATTTCCATAGAAGAAGTAAGAAAGAACAGAGTTAAAGTAACGGATCTCCAAGTTTGTCTCTTCAAAGTAACTTGCGCTGTTCTTGGTTTCGCTCTCTCTCTCTCTCTTTGGTCGGTTTCTCTTTTCAGCAAAGAGAGTCTTGCTTCAGTTGCAGCCCAAACATTCTCCCCCCTTTGATGATGACGAACTTCATCATCAAATCACGTCCGGAAGACTCCTGCGAAAAGAATAAACTGAAACGAAAAAGTAAGAATTCAACTCTTAGGTCTAGGGTTGGTGTCATTCTCCAACCAATTCTCCTGAATAGGCAATGGACAGAGTTTGGCTACCGGTCGTTTCATGAGTCCATTGACTGTCTTCAAAGTCAACACTCTCACTTGTCCATCGTCCTGTCCTGCATGTGTCTCCATCCCGACCTAGAGGCCATTGATGAGAAGGGAATCGCTCGTCCCTGATGAGCACTATGCATTCAACTGGTAGTTTTTCCTTAGTCTGCAGCCATTTTGGTCTCCTTTGTAATCGTGATAAATATTCCGATGCCCATCTTGTCCAAAACTATTGGGCATAATATTGACAATTCTTCCATCGCAATCAGAGTGACTTTAGCCAATTCCGGAGCAAGGGGTGCTAAAGGCGCTTCACCGATTAGAAGGTGACCCGATGTTAATACCATTAAATCGGCAGGATCATTTGATAGGGGACATAACGGTCTTGAATTTAAACAAGCCTCAATCTGTGCTAACACAGTTGCCATTTCCTCAAATGTTAAAACTTGTTCTCCGAGAGTTTTCTTCAGATGATACTTCATGGACTTCACTCCAGCTTCCCACAATCCACCGAAGTGTGGGATAAAATGCCAGGTGATTCCCTTTCTCAATAATGTTGGAGCAATATGTTTCGTAATGTAAGAACAATATGCCAGTTTGTCCACTTGCAATTTTTTGTTGGCTCCAACAATATTAGTACCGCAGGGTATATACATTATTGGTTTCATTGATCATAAATACCCTAAATATCTTCTCGGTTGACATCATAGTTGCTGATTGTCAATAAAAATTCGTTCGCTGTAAAATATATTTTTAATACCATTTTTTTTATTATACCATACACCCATAGGTTGAAATGGTAAATTAAAGTCGCCAAAATGTATGTAACAGGTAGAAGGAAGATTTTCCGACCCCATAAAGTATATACCGATTTTTTAAAGAGTATAATAGCTAGAGACACCAAATTTGATACGTTTGCTTAATAAATGCGGATATTTTGTATATGCAAATATTTTGCCACGCCCCTTTAAGTCGCCGTAATTTAAAAAAAAACTCGATTATCGCACGTAATTTTCTACCTTTTGTAATCAAATTTGAATTTGATACTAATACCCAGCAAAATATCAAATTTGATCAAAATCGGACTAAAAATAGCCAAGTTATGCATATAAACTTTTTTCAGTTGGCAGTTGGCTGATGGTGATGGTGCTCGTAAGCTTGCGTGAACGAGATACTAAGATATGCTTCTAAAAAGCATGTAATCAGAATTTTGGAAAAAAAATTCGGCTCATAGTTGCTCAGCAAGTCTGTTTTGTTCTGTGTAAGTAAATAAATTTAAGATCGGTTCGAGTTCGACCTATTTAATTATTCATCTTGCAAAAATGGCTCCTCCATCTGGGACGATTACCAAAGATTACGATTATGAGACAATCCCAGGCCACACTAAATCGGCGTCATCAACACATGTCGGCTGAAGAATCAGCAAAGCAGTTGGTAGACGTTATTAAGTCTGATCAAAGATCAGTTTCCACGAGGCATAATCGTAGCACCTTTCGTGTTTTGTGGCAAATAAGAAAGTTGACGATAAGTCCCCAAAATGTTCATATTGCAATTCCGAAGACCATAGTATCACTAGTTGTCCGTCTCTTTCAGCGTTATCGGTGAAACAATGGTTTTATTTTGCAAAATCCGCCCCGATTTGAACAACCTTTCACCTCAGATGTTATGCATGTGACGGCTCCGAAGAATGTGATTCTTGCTACTGCACTCGTTGGCTTTAGAACAAAACCTTGTGATTTCGTGCTGGCCAAAGCTTTGCTCGATAGTTGTTCTATGACCAACTTGATAACCGAAGAAATGGCCCAACGATTGCAGTTACCTAGAGAAGAGTGTCCAATCGATTTGCTTGGGATTTCTGATTCCAATGTACAAGTCAAGAAATTGGTATACACTGTGGTGAAGTCGCGAGTGAATCGCAGTAAGGTATCCTTGGACTTCGGAATTCTAAAATCCATTTCGTCATCAGCCACATCAAATCGTTAATATCACTAATTGAAAAATACTTAATAATCTGCAATAATCTGACCACAGTTTTATAAGCAGCAAAAAATAGACATGCTCATTGGAGCAGATTCCTTATCTTCCCCCATCAAAATTCTATCTCCACCGCATCAGCTGTGCGAAAAACATTTCGGTGATAATTTGATAATTTTACCGTCGGGTCGTTTTCAGGTGAAGCTACCGTTTAAGTCTAGTCTCAATTCAATTGGGCTTTCATATGAAGTTGCTAAACGGCGGTTTTTGTCGCTCGAAAGAAGATTGTCGAAAGATGTGGAATTAAGAAACATGTACCTAGAATTTATGGATGATTGATTATGGATCTTTCATTGGGACACATGTCAGAAGCCGATAATAAAATTCCTACTCATCCACACTATTTCATTCCACATCAGGTAGTTTTAAGACTTCGACGAAACTTCGTGTTGGATTCGATGCATCATGCAAAACTTCGTCTCAAATATCGTTAAATAACATTTTGATCGTCGGTCCCACCATTCAAGACGAGCTGTGCTCTATCTCTGCTTCGATTTCGTTTGCATAAGTATGCCTTGACCGCTGACGTCAGAAGAAGATTGAGATATCCAGCTCATATTGTGGAGAAAAACACCATATGATTTTTCACGTTAAACACTTACGTATGGTACGGCGCCAGCTCCATTTCTGGCAATACAGTGTTTGACAAAGCTGGATGAGATTATTGAATTGTCACATCCAAAAGCTGCTGAAGTTATCAGGCACGATTTTTATGTTGATGACATGTTGGCTGGTGCTGGGGTCGTTGAGGACCTTCTGACTATCAAGTCTGAAGTGTCACAGGCATTGTTTAAAGCAGGCTTTTAATTAACCAAATGGTTTTCAAACAGTTGAGCAGTCTCCGCTTCCCTTAGCACAGACACGCCGATAACAATTTTAGAATCAGATTCAACCAAGGCACTTGGTGTTGTTTAGTTACCTGGGGAAGACATATTCCAATTCCAAATCGATAACTCTTTTATGAGCCTCCGAGCGACAAAACGGAACATTTTCTCGGTGACATCTCGTGTATTTGATCTGTTAAGGCTTTTTCTTCCACTAATTATTGGAGGAAAAATCTTATAGCAAGAGCTGTGGCTCAAGGGACTTGAATGGGACGAATCAATTCCAATGAACTTAGAAACAGCACGAATTAAAAGCATCCATAGTAAATATAAAGAAAATAAAAATTCCACGATTCGTCCATACAGAACCTCAAATACCGATAGAGATTCATGGATTTGCTTATCCCTCAATGAGAGTGTTGGCTAACGGATGCGCTCTTGCGGAGCCCCAAACTACTCGATTTATATGATGCGGCCTTCGGATGATTTCCACCGAAGCGGCTTTGAGGCACTTGCGATTTGGAAGGAATGAGATGACCAGGGTGACTTCAATTCAGTTGCTTTATTTTCTTAACCTAAAATATAAAACAATTGTCGGCGAGCACAGAAGATGGATCCGCATCGATCGAGATTATTTTCAAGAGTAAAAATTCAAGTACAGCAAACCACGCTGTCTTTTACCAAATTTAAAGTTTTGGAAATTTCCATGGAAGAAGTAAGAAAGAACAGAATTAAAGTAACGGAACTCCAAGTTTGTCTCTTCAAAGTAACTTGCGCTGTTCTTGGTTTCGCTCTCTCTCTCTCTCTTTGGTCGGTTTTTCTTTTCAGCAAAGAGAGTCTTGCTTCAGTTGCAGCCCAAACATTCTCCCCCCTTTGATGATGACGAACTTCATCATCAAATCACGTCCGCAAGACTCCTGCGAAAAGAATAAACTGAAACGAAAAAGTAACAATTTAACTCTTAGGTCTAGGGTTGGTGTCATTCTCCATCCAATTCTCCTGAATAGGCAATGGACAGAGTTTGGCTACCGGTCGTTTCATGAGTCCATTGACTGTCTTCAACACTCTCACTTGTCCATCGGGTCCTGCATGTGTCTCCATAACCCGACCTAGAGGCCATTGATGAGAAGGAAATGCTAAAGGCGCTTCACCGATCAGAAAGTGACCCGATGTTAATGCCATTAGATCGGCAGGATCATTTGATAGGGGACATAACGGTCTTGAATTTAAACAAGCCTCAATCTGTGCTAACACAGTTGCCATTTCCTCATATGTTAAAACTTGTTCTCCGAGAGTTTTCATCAGATGATACTTCATGGACTTCACTCCAGCTTCCCACAATCCACCGAAGTGTGGGATAAAAGCCCGGTGATTCCCTTTCTCAATAATGTTGGAGCAATATGTTTCGTAATGTAAGAACAATATGCCAGTTTGTCCACTTGCAAGTTTTTGTTGGCTCCAACAATATTAGTACCGCAGGGTATATACATTATTGGTTTCATTGATCATAAATACCCTAAATATCTTCTCGGTTGACATCATAGTTGCTGATTGTCAATAAAAATTCGTTCGCTGTAAAATATATTTTTAATACCATTTTTTTTATTATACCATACACCTATTGGTTGAAATGGTAAATTAAAGTCGCCAAAATGTATGTAACAGGTAGAAGGAAGCTTTTCCGACCCCATAAAGTATATATATTCTTGATCAGGAACAACAGACGAGTCGATATAGACATGTCCGTTGTCTGTCTGTCCGTATGAACACGTAGATCTCAGAGACTATAAGAGCTAGAGTCACCAAATTGGTACGTAGACAAGTGTATTACCTACGGTGGTCAAGATTATTTCAAATTTTTGCCACGCCCCCTCCGCCCCCCGCAATTAAAACAAACCCGATTTTTTAAAGACTATAATAGCTAGAGACACCAAATTTGATACGTTTGCTTAATAAATGCGGATATTTTGTATATGCAAATATTTTGCCACGCCCCTTTAAGTCGCCGTAATTTAAAAAAAACTTGATTATCTCACGTAATTTTCCACCTTTTGTAATCAAATTTGAATTTGATACTAATACCCAGCAAAATATCAAATTTGATCAAAATCGGACTAAAAATAGCCAAGTTATGCATATAAACTTTTTTCAGTTGGCAGTTGGCTGGTGATGGTGCTCGTAAGCTTGCGTGAACGAGATACTAAGATATGCTTCTAAAAAGCATGTAATCAGAATTTTGGAAAAAAAATTTGGCTCATAGTTGCTCAGCAAGTCTGTTTTGTTCTGTGTAATTAAATAAATTTAAGATCGGTTCGAGTTCGACCTATTAAATTATTCGTCTTGCAAAAATGGCTCCTCCATCTGGGACGATTACCAAAGATTACGATTATGAGACAATCCCGTCGTGGAAAGAATGCGAGGCCACACTAAATCGGCGTCATCAACACATGTCGGCTGAAGTATCAGCAAAGCAGTTGGTAGACGTTATTAAGTCTGATCAAAGATCAGTTTCCACGAGGCATAATCGTAGCACCTTTCGTGTTTTGTGGCAAATAAGAAAGTTGACGATAAGTCCCCAAAATGTTCATATTGCAATTCCGAAGACCATAGTATCACTAGTTATTGGTGAAACAATGGTTTTATTTTGCAAAATCCGCCCCGATTTGAACAACCTTTCAACTCAGATGTTATGCATGTGACGGCTCCGAAGAATGTGATTCTTGCTACTGCACTCGTTGGCTTTAGAACAAAACCTTGTGATTTCGTGCTGGCCAGAGCTTTGCTCGATAGTTGTTCTATGACCAACTTGATAACCGAAGAAATGGCCCAACGATTGCAGTTACCCAGAGAAGAGTGTCCAATCGATTTGGGATTTCTGATTCCAATGTACAAGTCAAGAAATTGGTATACACTGTGGTGAAGTCGCGAGTGAATCGCCGTAAGGTATCCTTGGATTTCGGAATTCTAAAATCCATTTCGTCATATCAGCCACATCATATCGTTAATATCACTAAGTAAAAAATACTTAATATTCTGCAATAATCTGACAACAGTTTTATAAGCCCCATCAAAATTCTATCTCCACCGCATCAGCTGTGCGAAATACATTTCGGTGATAATTTGATAATTTTACCGTCAGGTCGTTTTCAGGTGAAGCTACCGTTTAAGTCGAGCCTCAATTCACTTGGGCTTTCATATGAAGTTGCTAAACGGCGGTTTTTGTCGCTCGAAAGAAGATTGTCGAAAGATGTGGAATTAAGAAACATGTACCTAGAATTTATGGATGATTGATTATGGATCTTTCATTGGGACACATGTCAGAAGCCGATAATAAAATTCCTACTCATCCACACTATTTCATTCCACATCAGGTAGTTTTAAGACTTCGACGAAACTTCGTGTTAGATTCGATGCATCATGCAAAACTTCGTCTCAAATATCGATAAATAACATTTTGATCGTCGGTCCCACCATTCAAGAGGAGCTGTACTCTATCTCTGGTTCGATTTCTTTTGCATAAGTATGCCTTGACCGCTGACGTCAGAAGAAGATTGAGATTTCCAGCTCATATTGTGGAGAAAAACACCATATGATTTTTCAGGTTAAACACTTACGTATGGTACGGCGCCAGCTCCATTTCTGGCAATACGGTGTTTGACAAAGCTGGATGAGATGATTGAATTGTCACATCCAAAAGCTGCTGAAGTTCTCAGGCACGATTTTTATGTTGATGACATGTTGGCTGGTGCTGGGGTCGTTGAGGACCTTCTGACAATCAAGTCTGAAGTGTCACAGGCATTGTTTAAAGCAGGCTTTTAATTAACCAAATGGTTCTCAAACAGTTGAGCAGTCTCCGCTTCCCTTAGCACAGACACGCCGATAACAATTTTAGAATCAGATTCAACCAAGGCACTTGGTGTTGTTTAGTTACCAGGGGAAGACGTATTCCAATTCCAAATCGATGACTCTTTTATGAGCCTCCGAGCGACAAAACGGAACATTTTCTCGGTGACATCTCGTGTATTTGATCTGTTAGGGCTTTTGCGTCCACTAATTATTGGAGGAAAAATCTTATAGCAAGAGCTGTGGCTCAAGGGACTTGAATGGGTCGAATCAATTCCAATGAATTTAGAAACAGCACGAATTAAAAGCATCCATAGTAAATATAAAGAAAATAAAAAATCCACGATTCGTCCATATAGAACCTCAAATACCGATAGAGATTCATGGTTTTGCTGATCCCTCAATGAGAGTGTTGGCTAACGGAACCCAAACTACTCGATTTATATGATGCGGCCTTCGGATGATTTCCACCGAAGCGGCTTTGAGGCACTTGCGATTTGGAAGGAATGAGATGACCAGGGTGACTTCAATTCAGTTGGATGGATCCGCATCGAACGAGATTATTTTCAAGATTAAAAATTCGAGTACAACAAACCACGCTGTCTTTTACCAAATTTAAAGTTCTGGAAATTTCCATGGAAGAAGTAAGAAAGAACAGAATTAAAGTAACGGAACTCCAAGTTTGTCTCTTCAAAGTAACTTGCGCTGTTCTTGGTTTCGCTCTCTCTATCTCTCTCTTTGGTCGGTTTCTCTTTTCAGCAAAGAGAGTCTTGTTCTCCGAGAGTTTTCATCAGATGATACTTCATGGACTTCACTCCAGCTTCCCACAATCCACCGAAGTGTGGGATAAAATGCCCGGTGATTCCCTTTCTCAATAATGTTGGAGCAATATGTTTCGTAATGTAAGAACAATATGCCAGTTTGTCCACTTGCAAGTTTTTGTTGGCTCCAACAATATTAGTACCGCAGGGTATATACATTATTGGTTTCATTGATCATAAATACCCTAAATATCTTCTCGGTTGACATCATAGTTGCTGATTGTCAATAAAAATTCGTTCGCTGTAAAATATATTTTTAATACCATTTTTTTTATTATACCATACACCTATTGGTTGAAATGGTAAATTAAAGTCGCCAAAATGTATGTAACAGGTAGAAGGAAGCTTTTCCGACCCCATAAAGTATATATATTCTTGATCAGGAACAACAGACGAGTCGATATAGACATGTCCGTTGTCTGTCTGTCCGTATGAACACGTAGATCTCAGAGACTATAAGAGCTAGAGTCACCAAATTGGTACGTAGACAAGTGTATTACCTACGGTGGTCAAGATTATTTCAAATTTTTGCCACGCCCCCCTCCGCCCCCGCAATTAAAACAAACCCGATTTTTTAAAGACTATAATAGCTAGAGACACCAAATTTGATACGTTTGCTTAATAAATGCGGATATTTTGTATATGCAAATATTTTGCCACGCCCCTTTAAGTCGCCGTAATTTAAAAAAAACTTGATTATCTCACGTAATTTTCCACCTTTTGTAATCAAATTTGAATTTGATACTAATACCCAGCAAAATATCAAATTTGATCAAAATCGGACTAAAAATAGCCAAGTTATGCATATAAACTTTTTTCAGTTGGCAGTTGGCTGGTGATGGTGCTCGTAAGCTTGCGTGAACGAGATACTAAGATATGCTTCTAAAAAGCATGTAATCAGAATTTTGGAAAAAAAATTTGGCTCATAGTTGCTCAGCAAGTCTGTTTTGTTCTGTGTAATTAAATAAATTTAAGATCGGTTCGAGTTCGACCTATTAAATTATTCGTCTTGCAAAAATGGCTCCTCCATCTGGGACGATTACCAAAGATTACGATTATGAGACAATCCCGTCGTGGAAAGAATGCGAGGCCACACTAAATCGGCGTCATCAACACATGTCGGCTGAAGTATCAGCAAAGCAGTTGGTAGACGTTATTAAGTCTGATCAAAGATCAGTTTCCACGAGGCATAATCGTAGCACCTTTCGTGTTTTGTGGCAAATAAGAAAGTTGACGATAAGTCCCCAAAATGTTCATATTGCAATTCCGAAGACCATAGTATCACTAGTTATTGGTGAAACAATGGTTTTATTTTGCAAAATCCGCCCCGATTTGAACAACCTTTCAACTCAGATGTTATGCATGTGACGGCTCCGAAGAATGTGATTCTTGCTACTGCACTCGTTGGCTTTAGAACAAAACCTTGTGATTTCGTGCTGGCCAGAGCTTTGCTCGATAGTTGTTCTATGACCAACTTGATAACCGAAGAAATGGCCCAACGATTGCAGTTACCCAGAGAAGAGTGTCCAATCGATTTGCTTGGGATTTCTGATTCCAATGTACAAGTCAAGAAATTGGTATACACTGTGGTGAAGTCGCGAGTGAATCGCCGTAAGGTATCCTTGGATTTCGGAATTCTAAAATCCATTTCGTCATATCAGCCACATCATATCGTTAATATCACTAAGTAAAAAATACTTAATATTCTGCAATAATCTGACAACAGTTTTATAAGCCCCATCAAAATTCTATCTCCACCGCATCAGCTGTGCGAAATACATTTCGGTGATAATTTGATAATTTTACCGTCAGGTCGTTTTCAGGTGAAGCTACCGTTTAAGTCGAGCCTCAATTCACTTGGGCTTTCATATGAAGTTGCTAAACGGCGGTTTTTGTCGCTCGAAAGAAGATTGTCGAAAGATGTGGAATTAAGAAACATGTACCTAGAATTTATGGATGATTGATTATGGATCTTTCATTGGGACACATGTCAGAAGCCGATAATAAAATTCCTACTCATCCACACTATTTCATTCCACATCAGGTAGTTTTAAGACTTCGACGAAACTTCGTGTTAGATTCGATGCATCATGCAAAACTTCGTCTCAAATATCGATAAATAACATTTTGATCGTCGGTCCCACCATTCAAGAGGAGCTGTACTCTATCTCTGGTTCGATTTCGTTTGCATAAGTATGCCTTGACCGCTGACGTCAGAAGAAGATTGAGATTTCCAGCTCATATTGTGGAGAAAAACACCATATGATTTTTCAGGTTAAACACTTACGTATGGTACGGCGCCAGCTCCATTTCTGGCAATACGGTGTTTGACAAAGCTGGATGAGATGATTGAATTGTCACATCCAAAAGCTGCTGAAGTTCTCAGGCACGATTTTTATGTTGATGACATGTTGGCTGGTGCTGGGGTCGTTGAGGACCTTCTGACAATCAAGTCTGAAGTGTCACAGGCATTGTTTAAAGCAGGCTTTTAATTAACCAAATGGTTCTCAAACAGTTGAGCAGTCTCCGCTTCCCTTAGCACAGACACGCCGATAACAATTTTAGAATCAGATTCAACCAAGGCACTTGGTGTTGTTTAGTTACCAGGGGAAGACGTATTCCAATTCCAAATCGATGACTCTTTTATGAGCCTCCGAGCGACAAAACGGAACATTTTCTCGGTGACATCTCGTGTATTTGATCTGTTAGGGCTTTTGCGTCCACTAATTATTGGAGGAAAAATCTTATAGCAAGAGCTGTGGCTCAAGGGACTTGAATGGGTCGAATCAATTCCAATGAATTTAGAAACAGCACGAATTAAAAGCATCCATAGTAAATATAAAGAAAATAAAAAATCCACGATTCGTCCATATAGAACCTCAAATACCGATAGAGATTCATGGTTTTGCTGATCCCTCAATGAGAGTGTTGGCTAACGGAACCCAAACTACTCGATTTATATGATGCGGCCTTCGGATGATTTCCACCGAAGCGGCTTTGAGGCACTTGCGATTTGGAAGGAATGAGATGACCAGGGTGACTTCAATTCAGTTGGATGGATCCGCATCGAACGAGATTATTTTCAAGATTAAAAATTCGAGTACAACAAACCACGCTGTCTTTTACCAAATTTAAAGTTCTGGAAATTTCCATGGAAGAAGTAAGAAAGAACAGAATTAAAGTAACGGAACTCCAAGTTTGTCTCTTCAAAGTAACTTGCGCTGTTCTTGGTTTCGCTCTCTCTATCTCTCTCTTTGGTCGGTTTCTCTTTTCAGCAAAGAGAGTCTTGCTTCAGTTGCAGCCCAAACATTCTCCCCCCTTTGATGATGACGAACTTCATCATCAAATCACGTCCGGAAGACTCCTGCGAAAAGAATAAACTGAAACGAAAAAGTAACAATTTAACTCTTAGGTCTAGGGTTGGTGTCATTCTCCATCCAATTCTCCTGAATAGGCAATGGACAGAGTTTGGCTACCGGTTGTTTCATGAGTCCATTGACTGTCTTCAACACTCTCACTTGTCCATCGGGTCCTGCATGTGTCTCCATAACCCGACCTAGAGGCCATTGATGAGAAGGGAATCGCTCGTCCCTGATGAGCACTATGCAGTCAGCTGGTAGTTTTTCCTTAGTCTGCAGCCATTTTGGTCTCCTTTGTAATCGTGATAAATATTCCGATTCCCATCTTGTCCAAAACTATTGGGCATAATATTGACAATTCTTCCATCGCAATCAGAGTGACTTTAGCCAATTCCGGAGCAAGGGGTGCTAAAGGCGCTTCACCGATTAGAAGGTGACCCGATGTTAATACCATTAAATCGGCAGGATCATTTGATAGGGGACATAACGGTCTTGAATTTAAACAAGCCTCAATCTGTGCTAACACAGTTGCCATTTCCTCAAATGTTAAAACTTGTTCTCCGAGAGTTTTCTTCAGATGATACTTCATGGACTTCACTCCAGCTTCCCACAATCCACCGAAGTGTGGGATAAAATGCCAGGTGATTCCCTTTCTCAATAATGTTGGAGCAATATGTTTCGTAATGTAAGAACAATATGCCAGTTTGTCCACTTGCAATTTTGTTGGCTCCAACAATATTAGTACCGCAGGGTATATACATTATTGGTTTCATTGATCATAAATACCCTAAATATCTTCTCGGTTGACATCATAGTTGCTGATTGTCAATAAAAATTCGTTCGCTGTAAAATATATTTTTAATACCATTTTTTTTATTATACCATACACCTATTGGTTGAAATGGTAAATTAAAGTCGCCAAAATGTATGTAACAGGTAGAAGGAAGCTTTTCCGACCCCATAAAGTATATATATTCTTGATCAGGAACAACAGACGAGTCGATATAGACATGTCCGTTGTCTGTCTGTCCGTATGAACACGTAGATCTCAGAGACTATAAGAGCTAGAGTCACCAAATTGGTACGTAGACAAGTGTATTACCTACGGTGGTCAAGATTATTTCAAATTTTTGCCACGCCCCCCTCCGCCCCCGCAATTAAAACAAACCCGATTTTTTAAAGACTATAATAGCTAGAGACACCAAATTTGATACGTTTGCTTAATAAATGCGGATATTTTGTATATGCAAATATTTTGACACGCCCCTTTAAGTCGCCGTAATTTAAAAAAAAACTCGATTATCTCACGTAATTTTCTACCTTTTGTAATCAAATTTGGCACATTTGAATTTGATACTAATACCCAGCAAAATATCAAATTTGATCAAAATCGGACTAAAAATAGCCAAGTTATGCATATAAACTTTTTTCAGTTGGCAGTTGGCTGGTGATAGTGCTCGTAAGCTTGCGTGAACGAGATACTAAGATATGCTTCTAAAAAGCATGTAATCAGAATTTTGGAAAAAAAAATTCGGCTCATAGTTGCTCAGCAAGTCTGTTTTGTTCTGTGTAAGTAAATAAATTTAAGATCGGTTCGGGTACGACCTATTAAATTATTCATCTTGCTAAAATGGCTCCTCCATCTGGGACGATTACCAAAGATTACGATTATGAGACAATCCCGTCGTGGAAAGAATGCGAGACCACACTAAATCGGCGTCATCAACACATGTCGGCTGAAGAATCAGCAAAGCAGTTGGTAGACGTTATTAAGTCTGATCAAAGATCAGTTTCCACGAGGCATAATCGTAGCACCTTTCGTGTTTTGTGGCAAATAAGAAAGCTGACGATAAGTCCCCAAAATGTTCATATTGCAATTCCGAAGACCATAGTATCACTAGTTATTGGTGAAACAATGGTTTTATTTTGCAAAATCCGCCCCGATTTGAACAACCTTTCAACTCAGATGTTATGCATGTGACGGCTCCGACGAATGTGATTCTTGCTACTGCACTCGTGGGATTTAGAACAAAACCTTGTGATTTCGTGCTGGCCAGAGCTTTGCTCGATAGTTGTTCTATGACCAACTTGATAACCGAAGAAATGGCCCAACGATTGCAGTTACCTAGAGAAGAGTGTCCAATCGATTTGCTTGGGATTTCTGATTCCAATGTACAAGTCAAGAAATTGGTATACACTGTGGTGAAGTCGCGAGTGAATCGCAGTAAGGTATCCTTGGATTTCGGAATTCTAAAATCCATTTCGTCATATCAGCCACATCAAATCGTTAATATCACTAAGTAAAAAATACTTAATATTCTGCAATAATCTGACCACAGTTTTATAAGCCGCAAGAAATAGACATGCTCATTGGAGCAGATTCCTTATCTTCCCCCATCAAAATTCTATCTCCACCGCATCAGCTGTGCGAAAAACATTTCGGTGATAATTTGATAATTTTACCGTCGGGTCGTTTTCAGGTGAAACTGCTGTTTAAGTCGAGCACCAATGCACTTGGGCTTTCATATGAAGGTGCTAAACGGCGGTTTTTGTCGCTCGAAAGAAGATTGTCGAAAGATGTGGAATTAAGAAACATGTACCTAGAATTTATGGATGATTGATTATGGATCTTTCATTGGGACACATGTCAGAAGCCGATAATAAAATTCCTACTCATCCACACTATTTCATTCCACATCAGGTAGTTTTAAGACTTCGACGAAACTTCGTGTTGGATTCGATGCAGCATGCAAAACTTCGTCTCAAATATCAATAGATCGTCGGTCCCACCATTCAAGAGGAGCTGTACTCGACTCTGCTTCGATTTCGTTTGTATAAGTATGCCTTGCCTGCTGATTGAGATTTCCAGCTCATATTGTTGTTAAAAACCCTATATGATTCTTTGAAAGTGTTCAGGTTAAACACTGTTGCGTATGGTACGGCGCCAGCTCCGTTTCTGGCAACACGGTGTTTGACAAAGCTGCGCGAGATGATTGAATTATCACATCCAAAAGCTGCTGAAGACCTTCTCACAATCAAGTCTGAATTGTCACAGGCATTCTTAAAGACATGCTTTTAGTTAACCAAATGGTTCTCAAACAGTTCAGCAATAACAATTTTAGAATTAGATTCAACCAAGGCACTTGGTGTTGTTTGGTTACCTAGGGAAGACGTATTCCAATTCCAAATCGATAACTCGTTTATGAGCCACCGAGCGACAAAACGGAACATTCTCTCGATGACATCTCGTGTATTTGATCCGTTGTCTTTTGAGTCCCCTAATTAGAGGAAAAATCTTAATGCAAGATCTGTAGCTCAAAGCACAGTCAGCATGGCGCGAACTAAAAACATCCATAGTAAAAATAAAGAAAATAAAAATTCTACGATTCGTCCATACAGAACCTTAATTTATTTATTTATTTATTTATTTATTTATTTACCTCAACTAACACAGCAGTCGACGAAAAAGCTCAAGCTAAAATACAGATAATAATAATCCATAGTAAATATAAAGAAAATAAAAATTCCACGATTCGTCCAAACAGAACCTCAATTTATTTATTTATTTATTTATTTACCTCAACTAACACAGCAGGCGACGAAAAAGCTTAAGCTAAAAGACAGATAATAATTAATTAAAGAATGTAGCTTAGCTTTATGCACAACTAAACATCCCCGACCCAGTGGAGGTGTTTTATTTGCAGCAAGGTGCCAACTATGCTCCGATTCACAGCCAATGTGGTCAGGTTGCAGCCAATCCAAGTCCAGAATATTTTCAGTGGTTTCGCTGTAGATAATTAAAAAGTATAGCGCGAAGAGAAGTGACAGAAAGATTAGGAGAAATAAGGGGAAAAAGGTTGTTAAAAGATTGGCAAAGAACACGAAAAGGATCGTGAAGAGAGTAGTTAGTCAGACATCTACTAAGGTGAATAGGAAAAATGTTTCTGGTTCGACGTGAGGGAACACAAAAATATTGCGTATCTAGTAAATTACTAGAAATGACTTCGCCGTTGACTAGTTTATGGAGAAAGATAATGCCAAATATGAGCCTACGGTTGTAAAGTGAAGGAAGATTAATAAGAAGAAGTCTGTCAGAATAAGAAGGTAGGTGAAGACTCGGGTCCCAATTAAGACCGCGTAACGCGAACTTAAGGAATAGCTTCTGGGTTCCACACTGGCGAGCAATATTCTAGAGTAGGGCGAACTAACGAAGTGTATAAAACCTTTGTTACATAGGGATCATCAAATTCTTTGGCCCAACGTTTAATGAAGCCAAGAAGACTGCATGCTCTATTGACAATTGAAGATATATGAACGTTAAATGAAATTTTTGGGTCAAACATAACGCCTAAGTCTTTGAATGATGGTACAGAATCTAACAGAACAGACTTAATGGAGTAATGAGCTAGGAACGGCGACAAGTCAGAAAAGAGCACTTTGAGGCATTAAGGTTTAATTTATTAACGTGGCAACAATCACAGAACGCATCGAGATCTGATTGCAAGTACTGTTGGAAAGAAGGATCATTATATGAATAACAAATCTTGACGTCATCCGCAAACATTAGCACGCGTGAATGAGCCAAGGCCAGAGGCAAATCATTTATAAACAAGGTAAATAACAGTGGGTGTTTAAGAATAAACATCGTGTTCATCTGAACTGGCTTTACCAAATCAGATGCACTAAAGAAAATACAATACAACTGTACCTTTGTACCAAACAACTAACCTAGCATATGACTAGAAATACAATCTGCCACACGCGGTGTGGAAAAAACACTTGTAATTCTAAACTAACCCAAAAGATCACGACAGGATGTCAAGTGGTCGACGCCGTGCCCAAAATAATAATTTTTCAACCCCCAAATACGTGGGTGTGAGTCTAAAATAAGATCTTCTGAGGACAATTTTTACCTACTAGAGCATAAGATAATCCTATATAAACTCCGTTCTTTTGTAAATAAAATCAGTTCATATTTTGAATTCAACGAATGAAGATTGGATTATTTTCCTTCTCTCCGGGAATCCCTATTCATTTTGGTCCTTCGAACCGGATTCATTTTGGTCCTTCGAAAAAAGGAACTCTGCAGTTTTCCCCCACCAGTGGTAAGAGACTCAGAGAGTGAATCAGCTCCTTAAAGTCTGAATTCTTATGCAAGTGTAAATGCTAAGATCAGCTATAGGTAGCAAAATAAATTAACTCTTGTTTTCCCCCACCAGTGGTAAGAGACAGAGTATAATATAAAAAGGCAAAATATTGCTTAATAAATAAAAAGTGCGTGCGACCGAGTCAAATAAAGGCAGTTTGGCTAGTCGAGCAACTGCAATAATTTCGGCGGCGGAAAAAAAATAATTACAGAATTTGTGTGTGGCGTATTCGAAGGCCAGATATCGAAATTAAACAAAAACCAGAGGGCCGTGGTTAACTTCGACCACTTCGAAGTGTATACATTTACAACAGTGTAAAAACGTTTTATCCAAAAAGTCTAATGTCTGCGAAAGAACGGCCTTCAATCTTAGCATAGGATATAACGAACTTTTTGATGAAAGTCACTGTTTTCCACCGATTGTTTCTATGGGAGCTATGATATAGTCACCCGATCTTGATCAAATTTTGCACAATTATTAATAAGAACACAAAACTGACCAATATTAACTTTTATGACAATTGCTGATAAAATAACTAAGTTATTGAGAAAAGTCACTGTTCGTGACTTTGATGTTTGTATGGGAGCGATATGATATAGTCACCCGATCTTTTTCAAATATGGCACAATTATTAATAAGAACACAAAACTGACCAATACCAACTTTTATGACAATTGCTGATAAAATAACTAAGTTATTGAGAAAAGTCACTGTTCGTGACTTTGACGTTTGTATGGGAGCTATATGATATAGTGGTCCGATCCGGCTGAATCCGAGATATACAACGCCTGCAGTATATACAAGCCTACGTGCAAATTTCAGCTCTGCAGCTCTTCCGGTCTCGGAGGGGTTCGCGTTGATCCAGACGGACGGACGGACGGACGGTCATGGCTATTTGAACTCGCCTCGTCGTGCTGATCAAGAATATATATACTTTATATGGTCTGAGATGCTTCGTTCTATGCGTTGCACACTTCTGACCAAAATTAATATACCCTTTTTGCAAGGGTATAAAAAACAGGATCATCAGATAAGATACATTAAAATGGTTTTAAGTACATACACCAACCTACATATTTTATTACTATCATTATATAATTATATCGATATCCTAATGTTCGCACAAGATAAAATGTTCACTAATAAGACTGCAAAATTGTTAGAGAAGCAGGTAGAGGTGATTGAAGAAGTAAAAGTGATTAGTAGCCGATGGATGCCTAACCATAAGAAATTGCTCCAGCAGGGGAGGGATTCAAAAAATATTTCCTGCCGAGAGGATTCTTCAACAGACTGGCTGACCAAGTCAAAGCTCGCAAACAAGGCAAGAACGAATAATTCAAAGACTATATGGTGGACATGCAAACAATGATGAGACCTTTCAAGATACCAAAATTCGAACAATTAGAGGTCAGAGGTCAACTGCACTCCAGATTTAAGAATATTCGTTCGACCGCACAGGGTCAGAAACCTCGACGAGCTGATGCAATTATTTATTTATTTATTTACATCAACTAAATCAGCAGTCGACGAAAAAGCTTAAGCTAAAACACAGATAATAATTAATATACGAAGGTAGCTTAGCTTTATACACAACTAAACATCCCCGACCCAGTGGAGGTGTTTTATTTGCAACAAGGTGCCAGCTATGCCCCGATTCACAGCCAATGTGGTCAGGGATGAGTTGCAGCAAATCCAATATCCAGTTCTGAATATTATCAATGGTTTCGCTGTAGAAAATTAAAAAGTATAGCGCGAAGAGAAGTGACAGATAGATGAAGAGAAATAAGGTGAGAAAGGTTGTTAAAAGATTGGCAAAGAACACGAAAAGGTTCGTGAAGAGAATAGTTAGTCAGACATCTACTAAGGTGAAGAGGAAAAAAGTTTCTGGTCCGACGTGACGGAACACAAAAATATAGCGTATCTAGTAAATTGGTAGAAATGACTTCACCGTTGACTAGTTTATGGAGAAAGAGAATGCCAAATACGAGCCTACGGTTGTAAAGTGAAGGAAGATTAATAAGAAGAAGTCTGTCAGAATAAGAAGGTAGGCGAAGACTCGGGTCCCAATTAAGACCACGTAACGCGAACTTAAGGAATTTCTTTTGAACCGATTCAATACTACGCTGGTGAACATCATATTGAGGGTTCCACACTGACGAGCAATATTCTAGAGTAGGGCGAACTAACGAAGTGTATAAAACCTTTGTCACATATGGATCATCAAATTCTTTGGCCCAACGTTTAATGAAGCGAAGAACACTGCATGCTCTATTGACAATTGAAGATATATGAACGTTAAATGAAAGTTTTGGGTCAAACATAACGCCTAAGTCTTTGACTGATGGTACACAATCTAACAGAACAGACTTAATAGAGCTAGGAACGGCGACAAACGACTGAAAGTCATAAAACAGCACTTAGAGGCATTAAGGTGTAATTTATTAACGTGACACCAATCACACAACGCATCGAGATCTGATTGCATGTATTGTTGGAAATAAGTATCATTATATGAATAACAAATCTTGACGTCATTCGCAAACATGAGCACGCGTGAATGAGCCAAGGCCAAAGGCAAATCGTATATAAACAAGGTAAATAACAGTGGGCCTAGATGACTGCCTTGGGGGACACCTGACGTAACTCGAACAGTTTTAGATATCGAGGAACGAAAAGACACCTTTTGGGTTCTACCAATAAGATACGACTTTAACCAAACCAATAGTTTCGGGGAAAAACCCATGATGTTAAGTTTCATGAGAAGCATGGAATGATCAACCGTATCGAAAGCCTTACTAAAGTCAGTATAAATAACATCAGTTTGACACTTTTTACGGAAGCCACGAACGACCTTTCATGAAGCCATGCTGACAAGGAGAAATAGTGGATCTGGATAGTGTATAAATTTGAAGGGAAGACGTAATCATTTTCTCAAACAGCTTAGGTATTGCCGAAAGTTTGGCAATGCCCCGGTAGTTAGAAATATCCGATTTGTTGCTCTTATGAAGCGGAATAGTAAAAGACTCCTTCCAAATATCAGGAAATCTACAAGTATCACTCGATATAAAGAATAACCGAGATAAAGGCTTACATAGGGAAATCGAACACATTTTAAGGATGCAACTAGGTATAAATATTATCAGGCCCGGGTACGAAGGAAGACATCATAGATGACAAGCTAGAGATAATACAGTCTTCAGTAATACTAGGAAAAAACATACAATTTAAATGTGGAATTGAGAACGGATAAGGTGTGGGATCCGAAGCAGTAGTAGAATAAGTCGACTGAAAGAATTTAGCAAACAGATCTGCAATATCTAAATCATTATTAGCAGTCTGGTCATTAAGTCTGAAGGTGGAAGGTAGTAAATTAGAGCGTCTTTTGGAATTAACAAAGTTGTAAAACCTTTTGGGGTTCTTATAAAATTCAACCTTACAGCGAACGATATAATTATTGTAGCATTGTGTATTTAAAAGACTAAATTGAGATTTGGCTACACGCTAATTTGCACAGTCAAGTCGCGAACCTGTTTTTTTTAAATTTTTTAAAATATCTCTATTTAATGTTACGGAGATTAGAGAGCCTACGTGTGAACCAGACTGGCGCACTGGAAACGGTAGAGACCTTCACATAAGGAACGCATTTATCAATAGGAGAATTAAGAGCAGAGTAGAAAAAATTCACGGCACAATCTATATCACAACACTCAAATAGAGAAAATGAGGCTGTTAAGAAGTTTGAAATTTGTTTTACGAAAACATCTACGACGAGAATTTGAGATGTTATTAAATGAATTATTAGCGGAATTGTAAGAATTGGTAGGATGATAAGGATCTTCAGGCTTCACTAGGGGCTGTGTTTGTATACAGCACTAACAGTGGGATCCGAGACAAAAACAAGATCGAGCATTCTTTTAGAAGAGTTAAGAAAAGAATTCAACTGATATAGCGGACATTCAATTGGCTATCAAGAAAAACATGTTGAGATGAAGGAATTAAGAAAGCTAGATTATCATCAACAAGCCAAGAAACATTAGGCAAGTTAAAATCACCTAAAACTAAAAGAAAATCACGATCTTCAAGACGACTAAAAATAGTTCGCAAAGCATCTGCATGGTGCATGTAGATCATGATATCAGAAGCTGGAGGAATGTATGAACAAGAGATATATAAGCTAAAGTTAGAACATGTAACTTCGACGCAAATAAACTCAACACCTAAGGGGAGATCAATCGGCACAACAGTTGAGCACAGATTCGAGTTGACTGCAATGAGTACTCCGCCGCCACGACGATCAACACGATCAAGCCTATAAGAAATAAAGTTATTAGAAAGAATTTCATTATCCAAAACAGAGGAGTTAAGCCAAGTTTCAGAAAAAGCTAATATGTCAGACGAAAAGGTTTGGCTATCGCAGAATAGTTTCGAGAGCTTGGTAAGAAGTCCTCTTACATTTTGATAATGAATGCAAAGACTAGACGTTATTAGTTTTTTGAAGCAGAAGATGCATTAGGAAGGTGGACAGGCAAAGGACGGGAGCGCCTATTGGCCGCAAACTCGTGTACAACTAGGCCCTCTGGCCAAAAGTTAGGGTCAACCATAGCTGAGAAATATTCATTTGGTACAGTAATTTTAAACGAGGAGATTTCGCGAGGCCTAGAAAACTTAAACTTTTGAATTAAAACTTTAGCAGGGCATATATTACCAATGTAAGCTGCTACAGACGACTCAGAAGTTTCAGGAGCAAGTCTAGAAATAAATAATTGTTTACGATGAGGCACTATAGTTAGTGGAGGCGGAGGAGCATTGGGATCCGCAAGTAATTGAGAGCCAGCCTGATCGTAATCTAATCGTCTCTAATCTAATTGATTAGAGTTCCCGTGAGGAATAGATTGAGGTACACCAGGGCTTGTACTGGGTACTTCAATCTGAAAAGAAGAGCATAAAGAGGGACAAGAAGATGGTGTAGGCGAAAGTAAAATGGGAGAAGATGTAATAGAGAGTGCGGGCGACTGCATATGAGGTAACTCAAGGGTACATTTCTTGGGCAATTCCTTAGAAGGTGGAACAAACTTGAATTGCGACAGTAAATGTATGCTAGAGTCGCACTCGTTAGACAGCTGTTTGGCCATTTTATTCAAAGAAAGAAACTTTAAACGAAGATCCCTATACATTCGGCTAAAATCTAGCTGCTGGCTGGCACAAGATGGGCAAGTCCAGCGCATTAAGCCAAGCTCGGGCTTAGACACAGACAAACCAGAAAATTTGTGGTAGTCGCGGCCGTTGAGGCCAGCACATTTTAAGTGAATAAGATTATCGCAGAGCCAACAAGATATTGCTCTATACTGATCGTCAAAACGATCAGAATGCTTGCAAGAAGGTAGACAACAAGCCATTAAAAAGCCAAATAAAACACAGGGCAAAAAAAAAAATATATATATATATATAGAAAAATTTAAATAAGCAGCACAAAGATAATTATCGATAAAAAATCAATAATTACAAATAAAACAAAGAGACAGCTACAGTACACAGTACAAGAGAGAGTGCAAGGACAGTTATAAGACGAGCTTTGAGAGGCGGCCTTACAAAAGTGATTACGCGGGAGAGAAGCTGAGCACAAGCACAAAGCAGAGAGAACAAAAAAAACCACTAGCACTGATGGTATGATGGGGGCGATGAGGGGAGCAACTGCAGAAGCAATGACGAGAGAGAACAATACTAAAAAAATTTAAAAACCAAACACTAATCACGAAAAACTGTTTAATTTAGCGAATTATGCAAATAAAACACAAGGGTGTCAAGCAAACGACACCAGCGAAAGCGAAAAAAAATTAAGCACAATTAAAAATTGAGAGAAAACAATAAATATTAATAAAAACTCAGGAGCTATACAAAAACACGACCGTCACGTCAGAGAGCAGAAGCTTTTTTTGTTTAGTAGAGGAACACGAGATGCTCGAACAGGAACGATCCGATTTCCATCGCGGAAACAATGCGCAAAGAACATTCAACAACCAATCAACAGGGGAGGAAATAACTATGGGCCACAAGTCGCGCAATGCCGAAGATGCCAGGACAACAGTGCGGAGAATCATGCAATACTAGGCCAAGGAAATAATAACATTCAAGATGGAAAAGTTCTAAACCCAAACCATGCTTGTCAGAGATGCGGGGGATCTGGGCACTGTGCCAAAGAATGCAAAAACCAAAGACTCAATTTCTCCTGGAAGTGTGGAAAGATTGTACAAAGGACAAAGGACTGTTGTTGAAGGTCGGGAAACGAGCGGCGGTTCCAGCTGATGCGGGGCGAGCAGGGACCAAGCCAACAAGCTCCTCACCACTAATAGGTCAACTAGTAGAGGAAGAGGATCAATTGTCAGCGATTATCGAGGTAGCAGAAAGAGAGGAGCAGCAAGAGACAAAACATTATCTGAACCATGAGTCGTGGGAATTGGGGAAAATTACGGGTCCATCAAAGGTGGGGATACATCGTATAACAATGAAGGATGATATCCCCATAAAACAAAGGTATTACCCGAAAAATCCAAAAATTCAAGGGGAGATCAACTCAAAAGTCGATGAGCTGTTAACATTGGGAAGCATAGAGCCATCACAAAGTCCGTATAGCTCACCGATAGTTATAGTGAAGAAGAAACAGACGGGCAAATGGAGATAATGCGCAGATGTCAGACAGAGCGTACCCAATGCCACGCATCGACTATATATTAAACCAGCTACGCGAAGAGAGATTCATAAGCAGCCTGAACCTAACAGATAGCTACTGGCAGATTCCGTTTGAAGAAAACAGCAGACCAATGACGGCATTCACAGTTCCAGGGTTATTCCAATGGAAAGTGATGCCATTCGGGTTACACTCTGCATCAGCAACATTCCAGCGTGCACTGGACCAAGTCATTGGCCCAGAAATGATACCAAATGCTTTCGCATACCAAGATGACATAGTGGTAGTGAGCAAAACAATCGAAGAACACATGAAACATCTACGAGAAGTGTTCAGGAGATTGAAAGAAGCTAATTAATGCTAAAATGTGCCAATTCTTCCGAAAAAAGATGAAATTTCTAGGTCACCTAGTGACAGAAAATGGCATTGCAACAGATGGCCGCAATAGCTCAACTGAAGCCGCCAACTTGCACAAAGGAATTAAGGCAGTATCTAGGAGTGGCTTCGTGGTACAGACGATTTGTACCGGGTTTTGCAACGTTAACACACCCATTAAACGCACTGCTAAAGAAAAAAACAAAATGGCACTGGAACGAAGAGCATCAGGCAGCATTCGATGCAGTAAAGGAAAGACTGACGAGCGGCCCAGTATTGGCATGCCCAGATTTCACAAAGATGTTCGTGCTACAAACGGATGCAAGTAACATAGGATTAGGGGCTTTGAGTTATAGGTTGAGATATATCATACCTATTGAGAGATTTAAACCAGCTGAAAAAAACTATTCGGCAACAGAAAAGGAATGCCTAGCAATAGGATGTTCAATACGCAAATTAAGACCATATCTCGAAGGATACCGATTTAAAGTGGTGACAGATCATATGGCGTTGAAGTGGTTGAATAGTATAGAGAGCCCCACAGGCCGTATAGCCCGATGGGCAATGGAATTACAGCAATACGATTTCGAGATAGCATATCGAAAGCGCTAACTAAACATCGTTGCCGATGCTTTATCAAGACAACTAATGGAAGGGTGCAAGAGAACTGTAGACAATGGTGCAAGGTTACGACAAGCGAACAAAGAATGTGTTTGGATACAGGATATAATAAACAAAATGAAACAACAACCACAGAAATACGCGGATAATACAATGGAAAATAGCCAAGTATACAGGAACATTACACACAGAGCAGGCCAAGAAGAGGTGATATCGTGAAAATTGTGTTTGCCAAAAACGCTTCGAAACCAAGTAATGGTCGAAAATCATACTTCCACAACGACAGGGCATACAGGCAACAGGAGAACTATTGCCAGAACTGCAGCGAGATATTACTGACCGGGAATGCAACGTGACATTAGAACGTTTGTGGGAAAGTGTACAGTATGCCAACAATTCAAGCCAAACCAACAACAGGCAGCAGGAAAAATGCTAACACAAATACCAGAAGAACCATTACCAAGATCGAAACATGGAAATTCGATGCTGTTAGTAATCGTAGACAGATTTTCAAAATTCACAGAACTGATACCAATGCGCAAAGCAACGGCCGAGAGTTTGGTAAATGCTTTTCGGGAGAGCACCAAAAGTAGTCATAACGGAAAATGGAGTCCAATTGACTAGCAGAGTATTCAAGAAAATGCTATATGAATGGGGCTGGCAAAACCAGCTAACAGCACCGTACACTCCACAAGAAAAGGCAACAGAACGAACAAACATAACCGTGAAAACGATGAATGCTCAATTTACAGGGGGAAATCAACGCAACTGGGACGAGGATTGGCCGGAAATAACGCTGGAAATAAATTCCAGCCAATCGGAGTCAACCGGGTTCACGCCAGCATACATAATACAGGGGCGGGAACCAAGAATGCCAGGCGCATTGTATGATAGTGTCACGACAGGCACAGGGAAACAATCTATACCATCAATAGCAAAGGCGAAACAAATGCAAGAGCTATTCGAGATGATACGGCGTAATCTAGAGACAGCAGCGCAGGATCAGGCGAGGCATTAGAATCTGAGACGAAGAGAGTGGAGATCAATAATCGGAGCGACCGTATGGGCAAAAGAACACCATCTTTCAAATGCTGCAGAAGGATTTGCAGCAAAACTGGCACCTAAATTTGGAGGCCCGTATGAGGTAATTGGTTTCGTGTCACGGGTCATATGTAAATTACGTCACAAGGGAACGGGAAAAAACCGGCAGGCACATATCAGCCAGATGAAACAGCAAATAAGTTGCGAAGATGAGGCCAAGCAACAAGATGAACAGTGAGTATGGACGACTCTACTGTTATGACAGCGAGAAATCTGCACAGACCGACCGGCTGGACAGAATCTCAAGACATGACAGAGAGCTGAACGTCTCAAACTGCATCAGAATGACGCCACATATAAAGGAATGAAAAGAGAAACAGCAAAACAGCGAAGTCGCACATCGAATCTCGTCAAGAATACTTGAATATCGTAACGATGCACAAAGTCAAAAATGAATGCAAAAGAGAAAATGGCGGCCAATCAAAACACAAGAAAAAAAAAGGGCCCAACTCTCTTAAATTGGAACAAGCGTAATAGTGTCAGTGACATCCTCCAAAAAACAAAAAAAAAGGCTCCAAAAAACAAAAAAAAAGGCTCACGGTATTACACATGTAATAGTGAGGCATCACGACGCAGTAAGAAGCTAAAGCTTAAACGACGGTAAAAACTAATACTTACCATGGATGCGAGGTTTCCTGCAGACAAGGATAACAAGCATAAAACACTCGAAGATTATTACTCATAGAGTAAAGACTGTAACGATCCTTTTTCGTACTTCGGAATATTCATGATATCTCTTGTGCTAGGTTCGGCACAACAAATTTATTTTGTGCCCCGGTGAAATTAAAAACACGTTTGATTTCGGTTGTTAATGCTTATATGTATGTTTATTCAAAATCACTAGTGGGCTCGGTTGGATATGACGGCTTCTCTACGGTAGTTCTGGACTTGGACAGCGTTGATGAGTTACTTCGAATCCCTCGTCGTCCCTTCTCGCCTTCCTCTTGCTCCTGTAGCCGGTGCTGGTTATCGTTTCGGCCTGTATCGTGTGTTCGACTTGTGTTCCACACCTCTGCACCCCTTTCGCTATGCTCGTTGAGATGCCTTTTACTTTATGGCTTTGGGACAAATCCCGTAGCTATTATCACGAAGCACGATGTTCCTCAGCAATTGGTACTCATCAGAATATATAGATCCTGGAATTTCAGCAGTAGGATATATCCTCGTGCCTACCACTGACTTTGGATACACCTGGAGATGCTTGGCTTCTCTCAAATTTACTTTAGCTTGGGTATGGTGTTTGTTGTCCTAATTTAAGGACTTGTTGCTGTCTGGTGAACTGTACAGGTTACTCGTAAGGCCTGTATAGTTTCTAGTTTTTCCTTTGCTCCTTGTGTTTCCTTGATAAGTTCTTAAGGTTACTCGTAAGGCCTTAATTACTTGTTACTTGATCACGGCTTGATGACTTGATGATTACTCTGATTTGTGCCGCCTTTATATAGGCAGCTCCTCTGGCCTCAGGCACTGGCTGGTGTAAAACCGCTATACAGCTGGTAATTTTCCATCGGCCGTCTACTTTCATCCACGCATCCACTTGTTGCCCGTATTCCTGACGCATATGTGTCCACTTTCTTTGTGGCTGCGCGCCCATTCATTTCCTTGTCCTTGTCTAGCTCCCTTGTATCTATGTGTTTCCATCACTTTCACCCATTGGCGTCGCCTTTCTATTCGCCACCCATTGTATCCCGTTGACTTTCTCTGCTTTCTTTCTCTGTCAGCGCTGCCGTTGCCCGTCGCTCCCATTGATCCACTCGTCATACCCAATTTCGTCCATATTCTTTCCATATTATATTTATATACATATAATTATAAATCCATTTCCTTTATAAGTGAAAAAAAAAGAAAAATTGGATCTATCGAACTCAAAATAAACGATCTTTATTTAAAGGATGCGTCTTAAGAACTAACTTATCATTATTCATACAATTATGTTTACAGTTCGGTTAGAAAGCTTTTGATATTTACAATTATGTTGAAAGTTCGGTTAGAAAGCTTTATGTTAGTAGTGGGAGCTTTTGATCGGATGATATCTTGATCTGGACTTTGATTGGCTTATTGATTTCGCCTACTAAGCGTTCTCACGCTTGGAAGATTTTTTGGGGACAGATTTGTTTATAATGTTGAATTCTCACGCTGGAAGATTTTTTGGGGACAGATTTGTTTATAAAATTTTGTTTAGTCTCGGTTGCAGTAAACATCCGTTTTGTAGACTAAGAAAGGGGCGAAGTTATGTGGGTGGATGGAGAGGCGGATATATTACTCCCCCAACACGTAGAAAATAGCCTGTGCTCAGGCGGGAAATACAGGGTATAGACTTGGCAGTGCTTGCGGTGTTGCAAGTGAGATTTCTTGGGATGGTGAAAGTTCATGCAAAACGGGATTGTTAATAGCTGAGTCACTTGGTTGTACAAAAGTTTCATTCTTAATTTGTGTAATCAGCGTTAAACTTATTAGTGTAATTACAAATGTTGTTGTAGTTATTATGTTGAATATTTTGTTATAAGCAGTTTTTTCAGAAATGATTTGTTTAGTGTGGATGTAAGAGATTGGTTCTAGTTTCGTTACATTGTTGGTTACGTAAATGTTTTGGGTATAATCTTGTAATGTGTTTACTATTGATATTTCATTTAGCTGCATAATACAGTCGTATATTTTTATTATATTATTTCCTTCTATGAATATTTTGTTCTGGTTACAATTTTGTTTTAAATTTGTTTTTGGCAAGTTCCAAGTTACGATAATATTGGGTTCTACATAACTAATTAGGTTTGTCTTAAATATTTTTGTGTATTTGCATTCTGCTGGTTTTTGTGTAATAATGCCAATTATACATTCATTTATTTCTTGTTTTTTGGTTGATTTTGCATAAATTTTATTGTCTTGAATATAGTAAGTTTCTTGAATATTTTCTGTCAAGGTGTTATCTGAATAGGCTATAATTTTAAATAGTGATGTTTTAGATATTTTCCTGGGTATATGTGAAATTATGAATATTTCATTCGTGTCTGATTTTAACCAAGTAGATGTTTTTATGTTTAAAAGTTTTTCTGTATTTATGTTAAATATTTCTTGATGATTTAAAAGTTTTGGATTGAATATACCTAATCTTGTCAACTGCATTCCTAGTTCTATGTCTTCTATGCATTCTGCATTAATAATTCTTAGTTTTTCGTTTACGGTTCTGTGAAATCTTTCCACATCTGAAACACCATTTTTGCTCGATGTTATACTTATATTAACGTTTTCTGATTGTAGCCAATTTTGAAGTGCTATACAAATAAAAGCTGAGTCCTTATCTGCTTTGATTTCTAAGGGTTTACCCATATCGTTAAAGATTTTTATGATTGCCCTTTTTGTTTCAAGCCAATCTCGACTTTTAACTTCGACTAAAGTCGCGTACTTTGAGTAAATATCTATGCAAGATAAAAATTGTTGGTTGTCGATTAAATAGAAATCCATCACGTATTTTTCTCTAGTGTTAAATATCTCTGGGGTGGTTTCAAAGGTTAATTTAGTATTTCGATTTTCTGATTTCGATAAATTGCATATATGGCATTCATTAATGAAGTTTTGAATTAGTTTTTGATAATCTGGATAATAATATTTCTCTTTAAACCAGTTTTGAGTTTTAGTGATACCTGGATGAAGTAGCGATTTATGGTTCTTTAGTATAATTTCTTTGAATTCTGCATAAGTGGGAATGTCTTTTAATTTGTAAGTGGTTCTGAAAGTTTTTCTTTGACTGTCCGGACTAATTATTTCAAGATAAGCTTCTTGGAGTGTTTG
Source organism: Drosophila paulistorum (assembly GCA_018152135.1). Taxonomy (NCBI): domain Eukaryota; kingdom Metazoa; phylum Arthropoda; class Insecta; order Diptera; family Drosophilidae; genus Drosophila; species Drosophila paulistorum. The sequence goes on along the minus strand of JAECXG010000822.1, from coordinate 12,040,262 downwards.
AAAATCTAAGTCGTTTTCAATGTAAAGTGCATTATTTTTTGAGCATAAATATTTTTTGATAATTTCTTTAGCAAACTGATTGGTCATTTCTACATATGATACTTCTATCTTAGTTTTGTGAAAATAGTGAGTAACGTTGATTTTATTTTCATTGCATTTAGTGAATTCTATTTGACGGTTGTAGAATTTCAGAGGTTTTTCTGAAATGGCTATTAGGTTTTAATTATCTTCTTAAGCATTATGTACTGTGGCTCTAGAACTACTTGTTTCTTCACCTAAAAGATTTTCATCTAGTTTTTATTCTGGAAAGGGCGTCTGCCACGTAATTTTTGTTTCCTGGTAAGTATTTTATTTTGTAATCGAATTCGTTAAATTTTATCTTCCATCTCTGTAATTTCGTGTTAGATTCTTTAATATTGTCCAACCAGACAAGGGGTGATGATGATGATCACTTAGGATTTCAAAATGTCTGCCGAAGAGGTATGATCTAAAATATTTGGTTGCCCATACGTTAGATAGTATGGCTGAATAATTTAGTTCATGTTCATTGAGTGTTCTACTAGCATAAGAAATAGGTCTATGGTCCTGTGAGATGAACGCACCTAAAGCTATATTGCTAGCATCTGTGGTTAGAGAGAATGGTTTTTTGAAATCAGGATATGCAAGTATGGGATCGTTCATAAGGAGACATTTTAATTTTTCAAAGGATGAAATATAATGTGTGTAGTTTATGTTAAATTTAGCTGCTTTCTTTAAACCAAGAGTTAAAGGTTTTGCAATATGAGCAAAGTTTGGTATGAATTTCAAGAAGAATCCGAATAATCCTAGGAATGATTTTATTTCTTTTGGGGTCTTAGGAATCGGAAATTTATGAATTGCTTTGACTTTATCTGGGTTTGGTTTGATGCCTTCTGTAGTTACGACGTGACCTAAAAATTCTGTTTCCTTTTTCAAGAATTCGCATTTATCTAATTGTAGTTTTAGATTAGCGTTGCGCAATTTTGCAAAGACTCTTTTTAGTGATGCCAAATGTTCTTCTAATGAGGTGGAATAAACAATTATATCGTCTAAGTAGACTAAACAATCTTTATAGATTAGATCTTCTAGTAAATTATTCATACACCTTTGGAACGTGGCGCATTTTTTAGCCCAAATGGCATTCGTGTGTTTTCGTAATGACCATGTTTAGTGGAAAATGCGGTTTTTTCGATTGATTTGGGATCCATTTGGATTTGATGGAATCCTTTGGCGAGGTCAATGGTTGAGAAATATTGACATTTTCCAAGTTTGTCTAATATTTCATCCATTACCGGTATTGGGAACTTGTCATCGATAGTGATCTCATTTAGACTACGATAGTCAATTACTAAACGGAACTTTTGTTCCTTGGATGCGTCCTCTTTTTTGGGTACAATCCAGATTGGAGAACAATAGGGTGATTTTGATTTTCGTATGATTCCTTGTTCTATCATTTCATTAATTTGTTTATTGACTTCTTCGTCAAAGATTTGTGGGTATTTGTATGGGTGTTTGTATATTGGGTCCTCGTGCTTGGTTCTGATGTTATGCTTTATTGTACTAGTAAAGGTCAAATTTTCACCTTTCCTATACTGGATATCGCTAAATTCATGCAGTATTTTCTTTAACTTTTCTACTTTTTCTGAATTTAAGTGATCGAGTCTGAATTCGTTTTTTTCCTCTGTGAACGCTTCATATTTGAACTCTGGGGGAGGATAAGGTTTTTCTTTTCCTTCTTCTTTATTAGTGAATTTGAAATAAAATTTATGATTTGATAATGTCACACTATTTTCTTCATAGTTTATAACGGCTTGACATGCTTTGAGATATTTTCTACCTAATAGTATGTCGTATGTTGATGAAAATGTATGGCAATAAAATTTTTGATGGTTGGGGCAAAGTTTGCTTGGTGCAAAAGATACGATTTTATTAAGCTCTATTATTCCGTTTATTGTTTGGACATTTAAATTTTCTGAGGTTTCTGGAAAATTGAAATTATTTTTGTTGATAATATTTATTGAAGAGCCTGTATCTATGACGCACTTTAAGGGGATGTTATTGATTTTTAGTTGGATATAGGGGTTTAATTGGACGTACTCGGTTGATCTGGTTGGTTCATTGGTTCTGTTTGAACTGTCTGATCCGAGGCTGATTGATGAAAATTTTCGGACCAGTCCATTCTATTCTGACCACTGGTACTTTCTCTTTGCCTTTTAGTAGGTTGATTTACCACGGGATTTTGATTCTGGGGTTGATTCTGAATCTGATAATTAAGTGGATTTCCCTGTCTGCCCTGATTAAGATTTTGTTGAAATTCTTCTCGAAGCTGTTGATTATTTTGGGGAGTAGGATTTGAATTATTGTATTGGTTGCTTTGCCTATAATAGGTTTGCCCTGAATTATTTTGGTTTGATCTGTAGTTTGAGTTTCCTGAAGTACTCTGATTATTAGTTTTGGGTTTCTCGGTGGAACTATTTTCATATTGGCCTTCTCTCTGAGCTACTTGCTTTAAATTAGACACTGTAGAAATATCAAATTTTGCTAATGTCATGTAAAGCTTGTCTGGTAATCTTTTGATAATAACATCTTTGATTGTGTTATTCATGGCATTTGTGTATAATACGGTGTTGGCCGCGTTGCCTTCTAATGCTAACTTATTTACTACAATGAATGACTTATGTTCTAAATCTTCAATAAACTTACGAAGGTTTCCTCCAAAAAAAGTCATAAGGCGTTTGCACCTTATATTCACTGATGAGGGCGACCCGCAACTCGCTCTAATTGTTGGCTTGCGATAGTTGTGATGTCCGTTGTGCTTCTCCAGTGAGCTGCATCTCTATAGTGCCGTACATCAAACTGTGTTGGCGGACGTCCCTCGTCGGGTAGAGTTGTAAAATATAATCAACCCTCCGTATAAACGTGCTCAAGGTCGAAGCGTCACCATCGAAATCGGGCAACTGTCTAAGCATAGTGAGTGCCTGGTTCAGGTGTGTTTCTTCTAGGGACATCTCGGATAATTTGTCCAACGTTGGAAAACAAAGAGTTCAAAATCAAAGAAGGTTGTTGTTTTTATTATTTCCTCCAACACTGTACTCAAACTCCAGGATTCGATGTCGCGCTTTTGACTGCACGAAAGGTTCTTTTGCGGATAAAACGAAAAAAAATTTTCGGGGGCTTTGGGCCTTAATTGCTTACGGCTCCTTATTATTTTAATTTTTAGCACAAAAAGTCTCGATCACGGGCCAACCTCAGATTTGATATCTATAACGGTGGCTTGACACAAGTTTCGCACATTTAATTATTTAATGGTACACAAAAGGTCTGGTTTATTAGGCAACCTTAGATTAGATATCCGTAACGGTCGCTTATACACAGGTTTTGCACGCACTAAATATATTTCGTTTTATCCTACCGACTGCGCCAATTATAAATCCATTTCCTTTATAAGTGAAAAAAAAGAAAAATTGGATCTATCGAACTCAATATAAACGATCTTTATTTAAAGGATGCGTCTTAAGAACTAACTTATCATTATTCATACAATTATGTTTACAGTTCGGTTAGAAAGCTTTTGATGTTTACAATTATGTTGAAAGTTCGGTTAGAAAGCTTTATGTTAGTAGTGGGAGCTTTTGATCGGATGATATCTTGATCTGGACTTTGATTGGCTTATTGATTTCGCCTACTAAGCGTTCTCACGCTTGGAAGATTTTTTGGGGACAGATTTGTTTATAATGTTGAATTCTCACGCTGGAAGATTTTTTGGGGACAGATTTGTTTATAAAGTTTTGTTTAGTCTCGGTTGCAGTAAACATCCGTTTTGTAGACTAAGAAAGGGGCGAAGTTATGTGGGTGGATGGAGAGGCGGATATATTACTATATATACTAGTTGTATTAACTTAAACTATTGTTTAATAATAATTAGCCTGATTACTTTAATATATAACATTGTTCGATTTCCCATGCAATGCACTTTCATACGCATATCGTATCTATTAGATAGAGGGCTTCCCCATTATTCATCCCTCCCCCTTCGGTTTGCATATTCCCCTATCCAATCCACAAACCATTATCGTTTCATATATTCATGCATGCCCCGCACCCGTCTCACGGGCTTGCTTGGCCCTCACTTTTGTTCTCTATCGCTCACAAGATTTTTGGCTGCTCGCAATCTAACTGCTTTCGTTCTCATGTGCGTGACGTAGGCAGAGAGCACCCTATTGGCCACCGGTACTCTCCCTCGCTGTCACTCACGCATAGTGTACGTGTAACGTGCGTGTATGCTTATTCAGCGTATACTCATAAGCCCAGTATGCTAATGCATGCATCTCTATATTTGCCTCTCTGTGCTCTTGATTTATCTTATGAGGCCAATGCCCCCTTTTTGCATACCTCAAGCCTGGTTTCATTTACTCTTATACAGCCGATATTATGCATTATGCCTCCTACGCATCTTCCCACTTGTACGAAATTTCCAGCGGTCGCATGTGGTTCGATCGGTCATGTTTGATCGTAAATCATGGGTTGGAGTTGATTCGATCGAGCCATGTTGGACTTGGTTGCCCATCGCATGTGTGTGCATATTGGTTTTTTGCATTATGCTTCCCACGCATATTCCCGCTTGTACGAGATCGCCAGCGGTCGCATGCGGTTCGACTGGCCAAGTTTGATCGTAGACCACTTATATGAATCGGTTCGATCTATCAGCAGCAGGTTCGGTCGTATATCGTATGTTTGGTTTGTGTCTCGGCTGTATCTTGTATCTGGTGCATTCTTTGCACGAGCGGTATGAGGCGGTGGAGCCGAGGGAGTGGCCGGTGGTGGTGTCGGAGATTGCGGGGCAAATGGCCAAGACCAGTACGAATAATATAGGCGGGCGGTAATAATAATAATAATAGATAAAAAGAATAGGGTAAAATAGTCAAAAGGAAAAGAAGCGGAACGGGCCATATGAAGAGGAATAGGAAATGGATGCAAAGATGCCCTGATCCGCCAGAATAAACGAAAAGATATTCAGTACTCGCCAACAAGAAAAGATGCCAAATGGCTATTAAAAGATGCGAGCTGAATCTATATAATAAGAAAAGAGGAAACACCATGGAAGAAGTGGCAAACGAGAAAGAAAACAACCCACACAAAGAACTAGCATGAAGAGAAAAAAAGGGAAAAATAATGTTTAAAAGAAAAAAAACAAACAACAAACAAAAAAAACACTGCACATTTCAAATTCTAATTCTAGTCTCTTTATTTTATTCTTTTTTTTATACCCTTGCAGAGGGTATTATAAAATTGGTCAGATGTTTGTAGCGCACAGAAGGAGACGTTTCTGACCCAATAAGTATATATATTCTTGATCAGCATGGGAAGCTGAGTCGATATAGCCATGACAAATCAACTTCAACCTTGCATCTTAAGAGCTATCGGAATGATATTTGATATTTGAGCTACTTTTGGCCCGGAGCTGATAAAGTATTAAAATTGTCAGGATCGGACTACTATATGATAAAGCTCTAAAAGAAACATTGTTTGAAAAACTTGAGTATCTCCATGAAATTTACCAATTCGACCTATAAAATTTGAATCTGTTCGGATAAATAGAACACAAGTTACAGTCAATATAAATCGGCTCAAATCTGCCTGCTGCTTACTTCGTCATCATCAAATCAAACAGAGCACATGCATACACACACAGACGCAACGCTACATGAACTGTATGTGTATGCGTGCGGTGCTTTGCTTAAGGAACGATGGAAGAAGAAGAAAAAATTTAAGTAATAAAAAGAGTAATAATTTGAATGTTTTGTTTGTGTATTGATGAATTGAGTTGCAGCGAAAGAAATTTCAAAATGTAAAAATATTATTGCCTAGGACTGCAAGGGTATATAAACTTCGGCATAACCAAAGTTAGCTTCCTTGAAATTTTTTATTTATTTTCTCAATATATTTGAGCAATGTATTTGTTTAAATAAAAATAAAAATAAAACTACAAGATAACATTGATAAAAGCACTTAATAAAACAAATAATTACTGTATACAAAATTTTAAACTGGAAACAAATCTCAACTTAAAAAAAAACCAGAACACCTAACGAAAAAAAAACATACACCTATATACAAGTTAAGACCAGATATGCTTCACTATCATAATCACACTCACACCACGCCCATAGAGACCATTCAAGAGTTATCATAATGAGCACCGACGTAATGAGCATCGACATAATGAGCATCAGCATAATCATAGAAGGCAACGCCAAGAATGTCACCCGATAACCCTGCAACACACAATCGTCTTCACACAATCGCCAGACTAAACATTCCTAGGGTGATAGTGTCAAATTCGGTACATCAGACGGCAAGCCGCCCAATCCCATAAATTAATTCGGCAATAAGCATCATGTTCGGTGCACCAGCCATCACGTCGCCCAAATCAATTTCATGATAAACAGATCCCACGCTCGCGTTGGACCATTGGACTCAACAAGCGTCGCTGTCACCATCGACGCCCAAAATCAGAGGCTTCATTCAAACATTATCGATCCACACAATTCAGTCTTTAATCCTAGTACAAACTTGTCACTTCGTTAGAGCTCCGCGATCTTGGTTCAGTCTAGTAGTCACAAAGTCTTCCAGTAACAAAGATAGATTGTCAAATGTGTACTCAATATTAAATAAACTCAAAATAAAACTTTATTTTTTTATGCGACTAACCAAGATTGTGTTTAATTGGCGCCCGAGCAGGGACCGCGCGTTTAAAAGTTGATCAAGTGAAGTAAACGGCAATTGTGATAAGTGTTAATCAAAGTAAACGCAAATAAATACGCCTTTAGAACGATAACCGAAATATACGCAGTGCCAACAAAACTTCGCTGAGGTCAGACGGGGTTATAATAAAAACTGATCGCTGCATTCCTCTAGTATCCGTTCGGAGGAAAATTGGTACAACAAGTGTCTGGATTCGGAGCGTTAGTACCTCAACGTGGGAAAAGCGAGTACCCCTACCAACCAACCAATACAAGCACCGAAATGAAAATTATTCTAATGTAAGTTAAGCTAAAAGTTAAGAAAAACCAAAAAGAAGAAAAGAAAGAAATAATATCTAAGAGAAAAACAGAAACGAACTAGCATCATAAGAAACGAGAAACTAACTAACATTTATAATAATTACCTCTACTAACAAAATTTTTTAAACCAAAAGCCATTTCCATCCAAATTTTTTCTCTAAACGGTATCGCGTCGCGAACAAATTTTCTTGTCTTTCGAATAATTATTCGACGCGTAGTGCAAGCGTTTGTTTTTCTTGAAGTGAAGTAACCTCCTTTAAAATCAAAAATGTCTAAAAACGACAGTTGGGTAAAAGCCGCAGTTCTTCAGCCAGGAGGTCCTGCGACAGAGTCGCCGAGTGCGTCAACCTCAGCTGCCGCGAACAGAAGTATAGAGGCTTTATCCATACAAGGTTTAGATGCAGCCATTGATAGTCTTTTAGCAGCTAGAATGGGGACTTATATCGAACAGATGAAACTAGCCCAGCCAGTAATCTCAGAATACAGAGACGTAACTCTAAATTTACAAGATAATTGGAATGAGGTAGATAAAGTTCCAGACTTAGTGAAAGGTCTAAAGGAATTCTCTGGTAATCCGGCAGAATTTACAACTTGGTTTGCTTCAACCTCGCGAGTAATGGATGCCTTTGCTCCTTTGCAAGGAACGGCAAAATACTTCGCGATTTTACTAACGGTCAGAGATAAAATTACAGGACACGCGAACATAGTACTGAAAGTGAACGACACCGCGTTACATTGGGAGGCAATCTCGAAATGCCTTCTAGAGGAGTACTCAGACAGACGAGACTTGGGAACATTAGAATATCAGTTGTTTTCTATGAGTCAGAGGAATAGCACAATTCACGAGTTTTATCTGGCAGTGAACCATCAAATGTCCTTAATTATCAGCCAAATGAAAAACATGGGACATGGTCCTGAGGTCATGGCAGTCTTGTCAAAACAGATAAGGGACAGAGCCTTAGATACCTTCATTAGGGGCCTGAACGGTGATCTATCGGATAGAATAAGTCTAGCGCAACCGCTTAACTTGAAACATGCGTTGCAGATGATAGAGGACTTAACCAATAAGCACACTAAAAACTCGATTGGCTCAGGTTATCAGCACCCTCGTCCAAACCTAACACACAAGACAGGACAATACACCAGAAGTAACGCTCCCCCACAGTGGTCATACCCTCCGGTACTTCCCCCTAAACCATACAATATGAACTGGTACAACCCCAGGCAGACTCAAAATACTTTCGCACCTCAAAACAATTTCCCACAGAATCATGGTATTCACCAAAATATCCCTTTTCGTAACACTAACCAAACCTTCTTTAACGCACCACCTAGACCTCTCGCCCCAAAGCCGCAACCCAAGCCCACACCTATGGAAGTGGACGGTTCTATAATGACTAAAAACGTGAACTACATGAACAGACCAAACATAAATCCTTCACAACCAGTTTTATTAAAGAGAGTAAATCCGTTTAATTCGAATCTCCCAAACAAAGTTCAAAGACAGTTCCACATCGGAGCCGAGGTTCAAGACGGGCAATACAGTGCCCCACCACCAGAAGACTTTCAAGTCAATGTAACTGAAGCTCAGTTGTCCGAATACCAAGAACAGGAAGACTATTTTCAAACAGTTCCATACTCACAATTTTCGGAGTATGAACAACAACAAGAGTACCCCACCACTCAAGGTGGTATGTCCGAATTAAGTCCGCAAGATAGAGTAACAACACAACCTACAGTACAGGATCCTTATCCACAAATCGAGGATACGGTTAATTTTTTAGGATGAAGTGTTCCTCTTTGCCGTACTTTGTAGTCCGGGACAAAGACGGAACAGTATACAATTTCTTAATAGATACCGGTTCAAATAAAAACTATATCCAACCCGAGATAGCCAAGAATATAAAGCCAAATGAGCGTAATTTCTACGCGAATACTGTAAGTGGACGCATCCTGATTACGGAGCACGTCCACCTAGGTCTCTTTAATGAACCTAACAAACCCATAATTTTTTTTCTACTCCCAAATTTAAAATCGTTTCATGGAATTCTAGGCAATGACACACTAAAAGAATTAAATGCCATTATAGACGTAGGAAAAGATTTGTTACAAGTCAACAACTCTCATGTTGTTAAAGTAAGACAGATGCGAGCTCAGCAGGTTCACACGATCAACTCAGATCAATTATCGAGTCACCAAAAGTTAAAACTAGAAGCACTCCAGGAGGAATACAAATCGTTATTTGCAACTCCGGACATGAGGTTGACTTATGCTACCAACGTCCAAGGTGAAATTCGAACATCGTCAGACTCTCCAGTCTACTCAAAACACTACCCGTACCCAGCCTCCTTGAAGGAAGTAGTCGAAGAGCAAATTCAAGAACTATTAAAAGATGGTATAATACGACCCTCACGGTCGCCCTATGGCTCTCCTGTATGGATCGTCCCAAAAAAAAGTGACAGTTCGGGAAAAAAGAAATATAGGATGGTCATTGACTACAGAAAATTAAATTCAGTCACCATCTCGGATAAATACCCTATCCCAGAAATTGGAGAAATGATTGCTCAATTGGGCAACAACAAATACTTCTCCGTCCTTGACTTAAAGAGCGGATTTCATCAGATCCCTTTAAAGGAATCCGACATAGAAAAATCAGCATTTTTTATAAACGGAGGAAAATATGAATTCACCAGACTCCCTTTTGGGTTAAAAAATTCCCCAGCTATATTCCAAAGAGCTCTCGATGATATTTTAAGAAAACATATAGGGAAAATATGCTACGTTTACATCGACGACATCATAATATTCAGCAAAACAGAGGAGGAACATTTTAGCCATCTGGCCCAGGTATTCTCTACCTTAGCAGAAGCAAACATGAAAGTGCAAGTCGACAAATGTAAATTTTTAAAACATAGCGTTGATTTCCTAGGAGTGGTAATATCGAGCGAAGGCGTTAAAACTAACCCAGAAAAGGTACAAGCTATAAAAAATTTTCCTGTACCAAAGAACTTGAAGCAACTAAGATCCTTTTTGGGCTTAGCTAGTTATTATAGGCGGTTTATTAAGGATTTCGCGAAGCTAGCAAGACCACTCACAAATCTACTGCGTGGCGAACACGGGAGAACCAAAAAGAATGTTTCCAACAAAATCGAAATTCGTTTTGGTAAGGAAGAATTAGACTCTTTTGGAAAGGTTAAGAATGCATTAGTTTCACAGGACGTATTACTAGCTTACCCCGATTTCAGTAAAGAATTTCATCTGACCACAGATGCCTCAAATATAGCGATAGGTGCCTCACTAGAACAAAACGGCAGACCAATCACATTCATATCCAGAGCATTGTCTAAAACAGAGGAAAATTACGCTACGAATGAAAGAGAAATGCTAGCCATAGTATGGGCCTTAGAAAAATTGAGAATGTACCTTTATGGGAAATCAAAAGTGACCATTTATACAGACCATCAACCGCTTACCTATGCACTTAGTCCAAAAAACAACAACACAAAGCTAAAAAAATGGAAAAGTTACCTAGAAGAATACAACTACGAGCTGAAGTATAAACCGGGTAGCTCAAATGTAGTAGCAGACGCACTTTCGAGAAATCCTACTAGCATAAATGCCAGTAGTACGTCAGCAGCTACTATGCATAGTGATGAAAGCTCAGGGCACGAACTAGTACCGACTATGGACATTCCTATCAATGTATTTAAAAATCAGTTAATTCTTCTCACAGGTGAAAATGAGAGCACGACATTCGAGTTACCCTTTCCCACCTATCACAGGCACACGGTAGTTCGAAGAGACTATTCGGAAAGTGATCTTGTAGAAATCCTAAAGGCAAAATTAGATCCTAGGATAGTGAACGGTATTTTCACTTCAGAAGGTATCATGGGAAAAATTCAGTTGATATTTCTAGAACACTTTAGGAATTATAAAGCCAGATTTACGCAGGTTCAAACTACGGATGTCCACGAGGATAGTGAGCAGCAGGAAATCATAACCAAAGAACACACTAGAGCCCACAGAAATGCAATAGAAAATAAAAAACAGATTTTATCCAAAGTTTTTTTTCCTGGAATGAGGAAAAAAATAGAAGCAATAGTAAAAGCATGCCAAACTTGTAAACTTTCAAAATACCAAAGACACCCCCCAAATCAAGAAATTCAATCAACACCAATACCATGTTATCCAGGAGAAATAATACACATAGACCTCTATTCGACCCAAAACAAAACCATCTTAACAGCAATAGACAAATTTTCAAAGTACGCACAAATAAAGTTAGTGAATTCAAAAGCAGCGGAACATTTAAAGGTACCACTACGTGAGTTATTAGTAGCCTTTGGAGCAACAAAAACAGTAGTGATGGACAATGAAAAATCGTTAAATTCCGCTTCGATAAAATTTCTTTTGAACGATCAACTGGGGATAAACGTACACACAACAGCACCGTATACTTCGTCTAGCAATGGTCAGGTAGAAAGATTCCACTCCACATTTACAGAAGTAATGAGATGCCTAAAAATTGAGCATCCGGAATTAGAATTCGAAGACCTAATATTCAGAGCAGTAGATGAATACAATAGGACTATCCACAGTACAACTAACAAGAAACCGATAGAAACCTTTTTTGCTTTAGAATTGACACACTCTCCAGAAAAGCTAGCATTGGAAAGAGAAAGAACTTCAAAAAGAATTTCAGACAAACAACTCGCAGACTTACAATACCATAACCAAAACAGGGAGCCCATTAAAATCTATGACCCAGGTGAAATAATTTACGTCAAAATCAACAAAAGATTGGGTTCTAAACTAACACCGAGATACAAAAAAGAAATAGTAGCTGAAGATTTGAACACAAAAGTTAAAACATTGTCAGGCAGGATAGTGCATAAGAACCAGTTGAAATACTGACCTATATCCATCTTCGACAGGTTAATGTTGATACCCCTCTGTTGGGGACACACAACTATCTTGGATTACTCGAAATCGAGAGTGGTAATGCTGGAAACTGGGACGGCAGCGAGGCAAAATGGAACGTTCAAAATTATACACGTTGTAGAGGTAGAAAAGTATGAACAGGCATTGTCGGTATTAAAAGAGGTCGTACGAAATTCAACGAAAACAAACCTGTATTACCCTTTCCTTATGTACGAAATAACTCGTATCGAAAATGAGATTAAAAGATTAAAGCCGATAAAGTTCAGAGCTAAACGCTCGCTTGACATACTTGGAACAGCGTGGAAGTGGCTCGCGGGTACCCCAGATCATCAGGATCACAAAATTGTAATCGACAAAATCAATGAACAGCTCAAAAATAATAACAAACAAGTAGTAATCAATAAACTAGTAGAAAACAAAATAAACGATTTAATTAAGATAACTAACACTCTATTACGTAAAAGCAAACCAGAGTCAGACGAAAAATTAAAAGAAATAGAAGTAACAAAATTCCAACTGAGTCTCTTAAGAGAGGAAATCACAAATATCATTTATGCAATAGATTGGGCCAAGGCCAACACAATAAACTCTTTAATATTATCACCGGCAGAAATAAATATTATCGAAACTTATGCTGAGGAAAGCTTAACATTTGTAAATATCGAAGAGCTTATAGAGTTTGCTGAAGTAAGTGTTGCTTCAGATGGTAGAGCTCTTCTTTATATTGTCAGCATACCTAGGGTGATTAAAGAACAATGTAAAAAAATAATGGCATTACCCATAAAATTTGGAAAAACAATCGAAAAAATAGATTACAATCATATATTAAAATGCAACAAACAATACTTTGGTTTAACTAATAAGAATAAATGTAAGAATCAAAATAACAAAATATTATGTAAACTGGAAGATTTGATTGACTTGAAGAATAGCAAATGCATAGGAGCGTATTTTCACAGGAAAAAACCAACTTGCCCAGCAACTAATAATCAGCATGTGAAATCACACTCGGAGGTAGCTCCTGGCACGATCTTGCTCAACCAATTCGAGGGTATCATCAACGTCGATGGAGAAAATCTTACTTTGGACGGAACCTTTATAATCCAATCGCAGAATGCCACAATCAACATTGATGACTCGTGGTACATCATGAAGACAAAGCGTGAAGTAGAAGTCCAACCCCCGTTACTTCAACTATTATCGGACAAACAGCACCAAGGGGAAACTCTATCTCTGGAAATGATCAAAGAACTGCATTTGAATAACACTAACAGCCTGGAAAAAATCCAGACCGACAATGTCATAATTTCATCATCCTATGGGATCGCCATAGCAATTTTAGCGATCTCAGCAATCATATACTGGGTGATCAAGAAGAAATACAATCACAGGCCAGAGGAAAGCAGTCCATCAATAGTTATGCCGGTTACACCCGTACAATATGTGGTAGCGACCGAGGACGTCCGCACTTAAGAGGGGAGGAGTTAAGACCAGATATGCTTCACTATCATAATCACACTCACACCACGCCCATAGAGACCATTCAAGAGTTATCATAATGAGCACCGACGTAATGAGCATCGACATAATGAGCATCAGCATAATCATAGAAGGCAACGCCAAGAATGTCACCCGATAACCCTGCAACACACAATCGTCTTCACACAATCGCCAGACTAAACATTCCTAGGGTGATAGTGTCAAATTCGGTACATCAGACGGCAAGCCGCCCAATCCCATAAATCAATTCGGCAATAAGCATCATGTTCGGTGCACCAGCCATCACGTCGCCCAAATCAATTTCATGATAAACAGATCCCACGCTCGCGTTGGACCATTGGACTCAACAAGCGTCGCTGTCACCATCGACGCCCAAAATCAGAGGCTTCATTCAAACATTATCGATCCACACAATTCAGTCTTTAATCCTAGTACAAACTTGTCACTTCGTTAGAGCTCCGCGATCTTGGTTCAGTCTAGTAGTCACAAAGTCTTCCAGTAACAAAGATAGATTGTCAAATGTGTACTCAATATTAAATAAACTCAAAATAAAACTTTATTTTTTTATGCGACTAACCAAGATTGTGTTTAATTTACACATAAATAAAAAATTTCTATTCGTTAGCGATAAAGTTCGATTCGGCTCATAGTTGCTCAACAAGTTTGTTTTGTTCTGTGTAAGTAAACAAATTTAAAATCAGTTCGAGTTTGTTGTATTAAATTATTCATCTTGCAAAAATGGCTCTTCCATCTGGGACGATTCCCAAAGATTACGATGATGCAAAGAAGCGACGAGCTCAATGAGTAAAAAGTATAAAACGCGTTAGTGACCAATTAATAGATAGAAGTATTTTATTTAAAGCAATAAATCGATAATATCGAGTCTGCTCTGAGATATCAAACTCGATTGGAGACATTTGATTCCGATGATGAGTATAGGTCAGAGCTAGAAGACTTGTGTATTTCGGCGAAATCACAACTTAGGTCCGCATTAAACAATGCGTCCGATACCAAAGTGCATGAGAAACATACGTCCGAACCGCCGTCTCGATCTCTTCTTCGGAATTTACAACGTACAAAGTTTAGTGGAAAGTACTCACAGTTTAAAAATTTTATCTCGTTCGAAACAATTGTTCATAATGACAGGTCAATTCTCAAGATAGAGAAATTTAATTATTTGATCTCGTGTCTCTCCGGTGAAGCTGTAGGAACTGTTAAGGCATTCCAAGTCACCGAGAACAATTACGATAAGGCGATCTTAAGCCTCAAAAAGTTTATGACAACGACTGCCTCATTTTCATAAAAAATGTTTCCACGCTGTTTAGCCTTCCTACAAAGGTACATCCATCAGCTGCAGCTTTGAGGGGTCTAGTTGAAACTGTCTCTGCCATTTATGGCTCTCTGTTGTCAGTTGGAGACGAAAAAGTGGTTTTAAGTGCAATTTTAATTCACGTTGTTAGGAAAAGGTTGATTCACAAACAAAGCGTAAGTGGGAAGAACAGCTGGATTATGCGACAATCCTGTCGTTGAAAGAATGCGAGGCCAGCAAAGCAGTCGGTAGACGTTGTTAAGTCTAATCAGAGATCAGTCTCAACGAGGCATAATACTAGCACCTTTTCGTCTTTTGTGGCAAATAAGAAAGTTGTCGATAAGTCCCCAAAATGTTCATATTGGAATTCCGAAGATTATAGTATACCTAGTTGTCCGTCGTTTTCAGCGTTGAAACGACGGTTTGATTTCGCAAAATCCGCCCAGGTTTGTATTAACTGTCTTCGGAAGGGGCACACCGTCGCTAAGTGCAACGCAAAAAAGTGTCGTGTATGCAACAAGTCGCATCATTCGTTGCTGCACATATACACAGTCAACAGTGGTTTAGCGTTACCATCACCTTCACAAGACGAACAACCCTTCACCTCACATGTTATGTAAGAACAAAAGCTGGGAATTCGTTCTAGCCCGAGCTTTGCTCGATAGTTGTTCTATGACCAACTTGATAACCGAAGAAATGGCCCAACGATTGCAGTTACCTAGAGAAGAGTGTCCAATCGACTTTCTTGGGATTTCTGATTCCAATATAAAAGTCAAGAAATTGGTACCCACTGTGGTGAAATCGCGAGTGAATCGCAGTGAGGTATCCTTGGATTTCGAAATTCTGAAGTCAATTTCGTCATATCAGCCACCTCAAACCGTTAATAACACTGGGTGCAAAATACCTAATAATCTGCACTTAGCTGACCCACAGTTTTATAAGCCGCAAAAAATAGACATGCTCATTGGAGCAGATTCTTTTTACGACCCTTTATCAATAGGCCAAGTAAAACAAGGTCCAGGACTTCCAACCCTTCAGAAGACTGTCTTCGGATGGGTTGCATCTGTGCGAAAAATATTTCGCTGAGAATTTGAAAATTTTACCGTCGGGTCATTTACAGGTGAAGCTGCCGTTTAAGTCGAGCCTCAATGCACTTGAGCTTTCATTTAAAGTTGCTAAACGGCGGTTTTTGTCTCTCGAAAGAAGATTGTCGAAAGATGTAGAATTAAGAAACATGTGTCTAGAATTTATGGAAGACTGTTTTTCATTGGGACACATGTCAGAAACCGATAATAAAATTCTCTTTCATCCACACTATATCATTCCTCTTTAGGTAGTCTTAAGACTTCAAAGCACGTCGACCAAACTTCGTGATGTATTCGATGCATCATGCAAAAGTAGCGCCCCTTAAAACAAAAACATTGCCTAGACTTGAGCTGTGTGCCGCTCACCTTCTTGCAGATCTCTGTCACCGAATCAGTAATAAATATCACAAAGGTACCAATTAAGCATTAATTCCTTTCTTCGGATTCGGAAATAACTCTACAATAGATACAGTCACACCGGCTACGTTCGTTTCGAACAGGGTTTCAAGAGTGGTCAGAGAACGTAGTTTGGCGTCAAGTGCCAACAAAACAAACCCCAGCTGATATAGTATCACATGGTTGTGAAGGTGATGAATTAATTGACTCGATTTGGTTTAAAGGTCCAGAGTTTCTTAGTAAATCTTAATGTGAGTGGCCTACCAACCAGCATATACAACTCTTGGACAAAGAGCGCAGTTTGGAGGTAAAAAAATAAGCTGTCATGCTAACTCTTAGGATTGACGAGAGCTCCCTAGTTGAGATCATCGAGTCCTATTCGTCACATGCCAAATTAATAAGTATGTTTTGTTATGTGTTCCGTTTCATCCGTCGATGCGAAAACATAACCATCAGGGCGAAAAGAGGCATTTCATAAAATTATTGAAATATTACAAAATAAAGAATTTCGAAAAGATATTGAAAGGGTTCGTAAGAGCGCCAAAGTGGGTCAGAAACTTCAAGGTTTGACTCCCTTTGTACACGTGTGAACTGGTTCGTGGTGCTCACTTTCGTTGATGACAGTTGGGGCGCGACTTGTAAACGCTCCTATTGCATATGATGCGAAATTTCCGCTCATTTTATCAAAACGCTCGCAATTGGTTCGAAGCTATGTCTGTCATCTCCATTTATCGAATTGTCATGTTGGCCCAAGAGCTTTATTTAGCACCCTGCGTGAACAGCCATGGGATGTGAACGTTTTAGTAGTATGCCGTCAGATAGTGAGGTCTTGTGTATTCTGTTTTAAATACAAGCCACGTCTAATGAAAGTTTTGGATCAAACATAACGCCTAAGTCCTTGAATGATGGTACACAATCTAACAGAACAGACTTAATAAAGTAATGCGCTAGAAACGGAGACAAACGACTGAAAGTCAGAAAAGAGCACTTTGAGGCATTAAGGTGTAATTTATTAATGTGGCACCAATCAAACAACGCATCGAGATCTGATTGCAAGTACTGTTGGAAAGAAGAATCATTATATGAATAACAAATCTTGACGTCATCCGCTAACATGAGCACGCGTGAATGAGCCAAGGCCAAAGTCAAATCATTTATACACAAGGTAAATAACAGTGGGCCCAGATGATTTCCTTGGGGTATAACTGAGGTAACTTGAACAGTTTTAGATATCGAGGAATGAAAAGACACCTTTTGGGTTCTGCCAATAAGATACGACTTTAACCAAGCCAATAGTTTCGGAGAAAAACCCATGATGTTAAGTTTCGTGAGAAGCATAAAATGATCAACCGTATCGAAAGCCTTACTAAAGTCAGTATAAATAACATCAGTATGACACTTTTTACGGAAGCCATGGTGTACAAAGGTAGTCAATTCTAAAAGGTTGGTAAGCGACGAACGACCTTTCATGAAGCCATGCTGACAAGGAGAAATAGCCGATCTGGATAGGTGTTGAAGGGAAGACGTAATCATTTTCTCAAACAGCTTAGGTATTGCCGAAAGTTTGGCAATGCCACGGTAGTTAGAAATATCTGATTTGCTACCCTTTTTAAAAAGCGGAATAATAAAACACTCCTTCCAAATATCAGCAAAGCTACAAGTCTTACTCGATATAAAGAATAATCGAGATAAAGGCTTAGATAGGGAAATCGAACACATTTTAAGGATGCAACTAGGTATAAATATTATCAGGCCCGGGTACGAAGGAAGACATCATGGATGACAAGCTAGAGATAATACAGTCTTCAGTAATACCAGGAAAAAACATACAATTTAAATGTGGGATTGAAAGAATTTAACAAACAGATCTACCAATATCTGAATCATTATAAGCAGTCTGTTCATTAGGTCTGAAGGTGGAAGGTAGTAAATTAGAGGGTCTTTTGGAATTAAAAAAGGTGTAAAATCTTTTGGAGCGAACGATATAATTATTGTAGCATTGAGTATTTAAAAGACAAAATTGAGATTTGGCTACACAATAATATGCATAGTCAAGTCGCGAAGCAGTTTTTTTTTAAATCTTTTTAAATATCTCGATTTAATGTTACGGAGATTATAGAGTCTACGTGTGAACCAAACTGGTGCACTGGAGACGGTAGAGATATTCACATAAGGAACGCATTTATCAATTAAAGAATTAAGAGCAGAGTAGAAAAATTTCACTGCATAATCTATATCACAGCACTCAAATAGAAATGACTAATCAAAAGAGAAAACAAGCCTGTTAAGAAGATTGAAATTTGTTTTACGAAAATATCTACGACAAGAATTTGAGATGTTATTAAATGAATTAGTAAAGTAATTGTAAGAAATAGTAACTTCAATGGTAGGGTGATAAGGATTTTCAGGCTTCACTAGGGGCTGTGTTTGTAATACAGCACTAACAGTGGGATCCGAGACAAAAACAAGATCAAGGATTCTTTTAGAAGAGTTAAGAAAAGAATTCAACTGATATAGTGGGCATTCAAGTAGGCTATCACAAAAAACATGTTGAGATGAAGGAATTAACAAAGATAGATTATCATCAAAAAGCCAAGATAAATTAGGCAAGTTTAAATCACCTAAAGCTTTAAGAAAATCACGATCTTTAAGACGACTAAAAATAGTTCGCAAAGCATTAGCATGGTGCATGTAGATCATGACATCAGAAGCTGGAGGAATATATGAACAAGAGATATATAAGCTAAAGTTAGAACATGTAACTTCGACGCAAATAAACTTAACAGCTAAGCGGAGATCAATCGGCACAACATTTGAACACAGATTCGAGTTGACAGCAATGAGTACTCCACCGCCACGACGATCAACACGATCAAGCCTATAAGAAATAAAGTTATTAGAAAGAATTTCATTATCCAAAATAGAGGAGTTAAGCCAAGTTTCAGAGAAAGCTAATATGTCAGCCGAAAAGGTTTGGCACAGAACAGTTTCGAGAGCTTGGAGGAGCATTGGGATCCGCAAGTGATTGAGAGCCAGCATGATCCTGTAATTGATCAGAGTTCCCGTGAGGGATAGATTGAGGTACACCAGGGCTTGTAATGTGTACTTCAATCTGAAAAGAAGAGCATAAAGAGGGACAAGAAGATGGTGTAGGCGAAAGTAAAATGGGAGAAGATGTAATAGAGATGCTGGCGACTGCTTATGAGGCAACTCAAGGGTACATTTCTTGGGCAACTTCTCAGAAGGTGGAACAAACTTGAATTGCGACAATAAATGTATGCTAGAGTCACACTCGTTAGACAGCTGTTTGGCCATTTAGTTTAAAGAAAGAAACTTTAACCGAAGATCCCTATACATTGGCTGGCACAAGATGGGCAAGTCCAGCGCATTAAGCCAAGCTCAGGCTTAGACACAGACAACCCAGAAAATTTGTCGTAGTCGCGGCCGTTGAGGCCAGCACATTTTAAGTGAATAAGATTATCGCAGAGCCAACAAGATATTGTTCTATACTGATCGTCAAAACGATCGGAATGCTTGCAAGTAGGTAGACAACAAGCCATTGAAAAGCCAAAAGAATTACAAGGCAAAAAAAAAAATAAATAAATATATATAAAAATATATAGAAAAATTTAAATACACAGCACAAAGATAATTATCGATAAAAAGTCAATAATTAGAAATAAAACAAAGAGACAGCTAGAGCGCACAGCACAAGAGAGAGTGCAAGAATAGTTATAAGCCGAGCTTTGAGAGGCGGCCTTACAAAAGTGATTACGCGGGAGAGAATCTGAGCACAAGCACAAAGCAGAGAGAACAACAACAATTCTAGCACTGATGGTAGGATGGTGGCAATGAGGGGAGCAACTGCAGAAGCAATGACGAGAGAGAACAACAAAAGAAAAAAATTGTTTAATTTGGCGAATTATGGAAAGAAAACACAAGGGTGTCAAGCGAACAACACCAGCGAAAGCGAAAACAAACCAAGCACAATTAAAAATTGAGAGAAAACAATAAATATTAATAAAAACTCAGGAGCTAATCAAAAACACGACCGTCACGTCACAGAGCAGAAGCTAAAAAAATTACCGATAGAGATTCATATTCAACATACGGATGTTGGATCTATGTTCAATTCAAAACTGCGGAAGGTTTCAGCAACTCATTGCTAACGTCGCAATCTAACGTAGCGCTCCTCAAGACAAAAACATTGCCTAGACTTGAGCTGTGTGCCGCTCACCTTCTCGCAGACCGAATCAATAATATCATTAAGGAACCAACATAGTTTGGCGTCAAGTGCCAACAAAACAAAACCCAGCTGATATAGTATCACGAAGTTGTGATGTTGATGAATTAGTTGACTCGATTTGGTTAAAAGGTCCAGAGTTTCTTAGTAAATCTTAATGTGAGTGGCCTACCAACCAGCATATACAACTCTTGGACAAAGAGCGCAGTTTGGAGGTGAAAAAATCAGCTGTCATGCTGACTCTTAAGGTTGACGAGAACTCTCTAGTTGAGATCATCGAGTCCTATTCGTGACATGCCAAATTAATAAGGATGTTTTGTTATGTGTTCCGTTTCATTCGTCGATGTAAAAACAAATAACCCGCGTTGGATGATGTGATTCCATCACCATTAGAGCGAAAAGAGGCATTTCATAAAATTATTGAAATATTACAAAATAAAGAATTTCGAGAAGATATTGAAAGGGTTCGTAAGAGCGCCAAAGTGGGTCAGAAACTTCAAGGTTTGACTCCCTTTGTACACGTGTACACACGCTCCTATTGCATATGTTGCAAAATTTCTGTTCATTTTATCAAAACGCTCGCAATTTGTTCGAAGCTATGTCCGTCATTTCCATTTATCGAATTGTCATATTGCCCAAGAGCTTTAGTGAGCACCCTGCTGAACAGCTATGGGTTGTGAACGCTTTAGATGCCGTCAGACAGTGAGCTCTGTGTATTCTGTTTTAAATACAAGCCAAATAATGGAAAACTTGCCGGCAGACAGAGTTAGAGAGCTCCGCCAGTTCAGCATTTGCTGCGTAGATTTTTGTAGTCCAGTACACATTGAGAATTCGAAAGAGGCCTCCATACAAAGCAATGTTTGCTGAGTGCAAAAGATACGCTTTTGCGTTGACTCGATTTGGTTAAAAGGTCCAGAGTTTCTTAGTAAATCTTAATGTGAGTGGCCTACCAACCAGCATATACAACTCTTGGACAAAGAGCGCAGTTTGGAGGTGAAAAAATCAGCTTTCATGCTGACTCTTAAGGTTGACGAGAACTCTCTAGTTGAGATCATCGAGTCCTATTCGTGACATGCCAAATTAATAAGGATGTTTTGTTATGTGTTCCGTTTCATTCGTCGATGTAAAAACAAATAACCCGCGTTGGATGATGTGATTCCATCACCATTAGAGCGAAAAGAGGCATTTCATAAAATTATTGAAATATTACAAAATAAAGAATTTCGAGAAGATATTGAAAGGGTTCGTAAGAGCGCCAAAGTGGGTCAGAAACTTCAAGGTTTGACTCCCTTTGTACACGTGTACACACGCTCCTATTGCATATGTTGCAAAATTTCTGTTCATTTTATCAAAACGCTCGCAATTTGTTCGAAGCTATGTCCGTCATTTCCATTTATCGAATTGTCATATTGCCCAAGAGCTTTAGTGAGCACCCTGCTGAACAGCTATGGGTTGTGAACGCTTTAGATGCCGTCAGACAGTGAGCTCTGTGTATTCTGTTTTAAATACAAGCCAAATAATGGAAAACTTGCCGGCAGACAGAGTTAGAGAGCTCCGCCAGTTCAGCATTTGCTGCGTAGATTTTTGTAGTCCAGTACACATTGAGAATTCGAAAGAGGCCTCCATACAAAGCAATGTTTGCTGAGTGCAAAAGATACGCTTTTATTAAGATCTATTATTCCTTTTATTGTTTTTTCGTTTGCTTTTCTTCATTAGGTTCATTTGGAATTAGTGTCTGATTTAAGTACTAATACATTTCTATGGATTTATAATTTAATAATGATAATAAAAATAGTGTAATTTTTTTTATAGTCAATAACGGCCTGACATGCTTTAAGATATTTTCTACCTAATAGTATGTCATATGTTGATAAAAATTTATGACAAAAAATTTTTTATTGGTTGGGGCAATGTTTGCTGAGTGCAAAAGATACGCTTTTATTAAGCTCTATTATTCTTTTTATTGTTTGCACACACAAATTTTCTGAGGTTTCTAGAAAATTGAAAGACTTTTTGTTGATAATATTTATGGAGAGCCTGTATCTAAAACGCATTTTAAATTGATGTTATTTATTTTTAGTTGGACATAGATATTTGATTGGACGTATTCGGTTAATCTGTTTAATCCACTTGTTCTTGCCCTGTTCCACTTGATGAAAATTTTCGGACCATTCCATTCTACTTCGACCCAGTGGTACCAGTGTACTTTCCCTTTGCCTTTTAGTAGGTTGATTTACCACATGGTTTTGATTCTGAATCTGATAATTATGGGTATATTCTTGTCTGCCCTAAAATTTTGTTGAAATTCTTCTCAAAACTGTTTGTTACTTTGCGGATTGGGATGATTTGAATTATTATAAATAGCTTAAATACCAATTTTCATCCCAACAGCCTTCGAGTTGGCGAAGAATGATATGGCTATTTCGACTTAGCTTTTCATGCTGATTAAGAATTTTTACACTTTATGGGATCGGAAACGTCTCCATATCCATCTGAGTTACAAACATGTGACCAAGGTATTACAAAAAAAAAAAAAGAAAAGGTTTTCAAGTTGCAGACTGTTATCTCAAGAGCTTTATTTTAAAAATTACAGATTAATTGTGCAAATATTATACAATTTTCTAGTTGATTTCATATGCTGTTTTATCGCATGTTATCTGATTCCACAAATTTTAAGTTTTTTATGACACCAGGGTAATGCTGTTGTCAACGCTGTTTTTAGGCCTAGATAATGGTAACTTTGTCTCACTGATAAGCATCCAATCGTACTGTTGAAATTGAAATAGCCTTAATTATATTAAAATCTCGCACTGAGTGGCATTTGTGCTCATATTTTAAAAGAGATTCCTCTAGTTTAAAAAATTCAGTGCTTAATAACTTATTGTGTTTTTTCAATTGATCTATGAATGCAACAAAGGGGACACTTTTTTTTGTAACTGAACTGAGAAGACACATTCGAAACACAAAACGAAACCCCTTTCGAAACTCGGTCTCACATTTACTCGTATTTTCAAATCGAGTGTGCCAAGCATCTCATGCGAACGAATGAGTTTAAATGAGCAGGGTATACCGAAAAATCCGGTAATGCAAATCCGAGCATATCGAGAAGCAAGTACCGAAAACCGAACCGAGTACTAGGTACTGTTCAAATGTCTTGCTCGTTCTCGGTATACCGAATTGTGAAGCAAGTAGCTGACAGCAGACTCAATGTACATATAAATTATGAAACATCTAAAAATAAATTAATTTAATAAAAATAGAGTTGAACATTCAACTCTAAACTACAAAAAGGTCGCAAAAATCAACATTTTATAAAAATATTTACAGTATTTAATAAAAATTAAAAGATGATTTTATTAAAAATTTAACACATTAACACACATTAACACATTTTCAAACAGTTTTTGTGAAGATATGAATAATCTGAGACTATTTCTTTGATATATTTGAAAAATGCTGTTTGTCAGAAAATCGACAGCACAGTTAGTTAGAACAACACATTTATTTTGCAGATTTTCTTTGCTGTTCATTTTTGTACACACAAAAAAGATACACACTTTGCAACTACTTCAGTGAGATTAAAATAAAACCGAAATTAAATTGGCATTCGAAAATTATCGACATTTCATAAGTATGACCATACTCACAAGTACCAAGTAACTTGAAAGAAGTACCGTATTCATTTGTTTCGTTTGTAGTCTTTCTTATTTGTTTCGTCTTGCTTTGATTTTGTTTTTGTTTGTTCGGCTTGAAACATTCAGGAACTACGAAACAAAATACTTTGAGACTTTTCATCTCGTTTCATTCGTTCCGAAGCAATATTAGCAAACCAAATATAGGAAAATTTGTAAGTATTTGAAAGACTGAGGCAAATGAGTGTACTCGTGCAGGACTTTAATGCATATGTAAGTCAAAATGGCAGAGTAAAGTGGCTCACAGCTTATTTTTCCCAGATATATTGGGAAACTTTAAAATTATCTTTTACCTTACAACAAAAAAAAAAAACAAAAAAAATTACGTTAAATATGTAATTTGTTGCACTGTTTTTTAAAAAACTAAGTTTTTCCTACATACATGTACATATGTATGTCAGCTTGTTTTTTATCTCCGTTAAATAATCATAGACAACCTTTTCGCCATTTGAACAACTAATTGTTTTATTATTATTGTTTTTAATAATTTCCGCTGAAATCATGTGACGGCTCCGAAGAATGTTATTCTTGCTACTGCACTCGTTGGCTTTAAAACAAATCCTGGTCATTTCGTGCTGTCCAGAGCTTTGCTCGATAGTTTTTCTATGACCAACTTGATAACCGAAGAAATGGCCCAACGATTGCAGTTACCTAGAGAAGAGTGTCCAATCGACTTGCTTGGGATTTCTGATTCCAATGTACAAGTCAAGAAATTGGTGCACACTGTGGTGAAATCGCGAGTGAAGGTATCCTTGGATTTCAGAATTCTAAAGTCAATTTCGTCATATCAGCCACATCAAATCGTTAATATCACTGGGTGGAAAAAACCTAATAATCTGCAAATAGCTGACCCACAGTTTTATAAGCCGCAAAAAATAGAAATGCTCATTGGATCATTTTACGACCTTTTATCAATAGGTCAAGTAAAACAAGGTCCAGGACTTCCAACCCTTCTGAAGACTATCTTCGGATTGGTTGTATCCGGGCGGTATTCTTCTGACGTGGGACTAGTTTAGAAGAGGACAGTCCATTTGAGTTATCAATTAACGAGACCTTACAGAAATTTTGGACAATCGAAAGTTTGCCTTCCCACATCAAAATTCTATCTCCAGCGCATCAGATGTGCGAAAAACACTTCGGTGATAATTTGAAAATTTTACCGTCGGGTCGTTTTGAGGTGAAGCTGCTGTTTAAGTCGAGCCCCAATGCACTTGGGCTTTCATATGAAGTTGCTAAGCGGCGGTTTTTGTCGCTCGAAAGAAGATTGTCGAAAGATGTGGAATTAAGAAACATGTACCTAGAATTTATGGATGATTGATTATGGATCTTTCATTGGGACACATGTCAGAAGCCGATAATAAAATTCCTACTCATCCACACTATTTCATTCCACATCAGGTAGTTTTAAGACTTCGACGAAACTTCGTGTTGGATTCGATGCAGCATGCAAAACTTCGTATCAAAAATCGTTGAATAACATATTGATGGTCGGTCCCACCATTCAAGAGGAGCTGTACTCGACTCTGCTTCGATTTCGTTTGCATAAGTATGCCTTGACCGCTGACGTCAGAAGAAGATCGAGATTTCCAGCTCATATTGTGGAGAAAAACACCATATGATTCTTTGAAAGTGTTCAGGTTA
The DNA here is from genome assembly GCA_018152135.1 of Drosophila paulistorum. Classification (NCBI taxonomy): domain Eukaryota; kingdom Metazoa; phylum Arthropoda; class Insecta; order Diptera; family Drosophilidae; genus Drosophila; species Drosophila paulistorum. Next base: position 12,014,373 of record JAECXG010000822.1, on the reverse strand, counting down.
AACACTTACGTATAGTACGGCGCCAGCTCCATTTCTGGCAATACGGTGTTTGACAAAGCTGGGTGAGATGACTGAATTATCACAGCCAAAAGCTGCTGAAGACCTTCTGACAATCAAGTCTGAAGTGTCACATGCATTGTTTAAAACAGGCTTTGAATTAACCATATGGTTCTCAAACAGTTCAGCAGTCTCCGCTTCCCTTAGCACAGGCACGCCGATAACAATTTTAGAATTAGATTCAACCAAGGCACTTGGTGTTATTTGGTAACCTTGGGAAGACGTATTCCAATTCCTAATCGACAGCTCGTTTATAAGCCTCCGAGCGACAAAACGGAACATTCTCTCGATAACATCTCGTGTATTTGATCCGTTGTCTTTTGAGTCCCCTAATTAGAGGAAAAATCTTAATGCAAGATCTGTGGCTCAAAGGACAGTCAGCATGGCGCGAACTAAAAACATCCATAGTAAAAATAAAGAAAATAAAAATTCTACGATTCGTCCATACAGAACCTTAATTTATTTATTTATTTATTTATTTACCTCAACTAACACAACAGTCGAAAAAAAAGCTTAAGCTAAAATCCATATAATAATAATCCATAGTAAATATAAAGAAAATAAAAATTCCACGATTCGTCCAAAAAGAACCTCAATTTATTTATTTATTTACCTCAACTAACACAGCAGTCGACGAAAAAGCTTAAGCTAAAATACAGATAATAATTAAATGAAGAAGGTACCTTAGCTTTATGCACAACTAAACATCCCCGACCCGGTGGAGGCGTTTTATTTTCAACAAGGTGCCAGGTATGTCCCGATGCAGACCCAATGGGGTCAGGTTGCAGCCAATCCAAGTACAGAATATTTTCAGTGGTTTCGCTGTAGATAATTAAAAGGTATAGCGCGAAGAGAAGTGACAGAAAGATGAAGAGAAATAAGGTGAGAAAGGTTGTTAAAAGATTGGCAAAGAACACGAAAAGGATCGTGAAGAGAGTAGTTAGTCAGACATCTACTAAGGTGAATAGGAAAAATGTTTCTGGTTCGACGTGAGGGAACACAAAAATATAGCGTATCTAGTAAATTACTAGAATTGACTTCGCCGTTGACTAGTTTATGGAGAAAGATAATGCCAAATATGAGCCTACGGTTGTAAAGTGAAGGAAGATTAATAAGAAGAAGTCTGTCAGAATAAGAAGGTAGGCGGATACTCGGGTCCCAGTTAAGACCGCGTAACGCGAACTTAAGGAGCAATATTCTAGAGTAGGGCGAACTAACGAAGTGTATAAAACCTTTGTTACATAGGGATCATCAAATTCTTTGGCCCAACGTTTAATGAAGACTGCATGCTCTATTGACAATTGAAGATATATGAAGGTTAAATGAAAGTTTTTGGTCAAGCATAACGCCTAAGTCTTTGAAAAATGGTACACAATATAACAGAACAGACTTAATAGAATAATGAGCTAGGAACGGCGACAAACGACTGAAAGTCAGAAAAGAGCACTTTGAGGCATTAAGGTTTAATTTATTAACGTGGCAACAATCACAGAAAGCATCGAGATCTGATTGCAAGTACTGTTGGAAAGAAGGATCATTATATAAATAACAAATCATGACGTCATCCGCAAACATGAGCACGCGTGAATGAGCCAAGGCCAGAGGCAAATCATTTATAAACAAGGTAAATAACAGTGGGTGTTTAAGAATAAACATCGTGTTCATCTGAACTGGCTTTACCAAATCAGATGCACTAAAGAAAATACAATACAACTGTACCTTTGTACCAAACAACTAACCTAGCATATGACTAGAAATACAATCTGCCACACGCGGTGTGGAAAAAACACTTGTAATTCTAAACTAACCCAAAAGATCACAACGACAGGATGTCAAGTGGCCGACGCCGTGCCCAAAATAATAATTTTTCAACCCCCGAATACGTGGGTGTGCGTCTAAAATAAGATCTTCTAAGAAAAATTGTTACCTACTACAGCCTAAGATAATCCTATATAAACTCCGTACTTTTGTATTTTGAATTCAACGAATAAAGGCTGGGTTATTTTCCTTCTCTCCGGGAATCCCTATTCAGTGGGCCCAGATGACTGCCTTGGGGGACACCTGACGTAACTCGAACAGATTTCGAGGAACGAAAAGACACCTTTTGGGTTCTGCCAATAAGATACGACTTTAACCAAGCCAATAGTTTCGGAGAAAAGCCCATGATGTTAAGTTTCGTGAGAAGCATAAAATGATCAACCGTATGGAAAGCCTTACTAAAGTCAGTATAAATAACATCAGTTTGACACTTTTTACGGGAGCCATGGTGTACAAAGGTAGTCAATTCTAAAAGGTTGGTAAGCGACGTACGACCTTTCATGAAGCCATGCTGACAAGGAGAAATAGCGGATCTGGATAGGTGTTGAAGGGAAGACGTAATAATTTTCTCAAACAGCTTAGGTATTGCCGAAAGTTATTATTGATTTTTTATCGATAATTATCTTTGTGCTGTTTATTTAAATTTTTATATATATTTTTTTTTTGTTGTTTTTTTTTGCCTTGTGTTTATTTTGGCTTTTCAATGGCTTGTTGTCTACCCAATTGCAAGCATTCTGATCGTTTTGACGATCAGTATAGAGCAATATCGTGTTGGCTTTGCGACAATCTTATTCACTTAAAATGTGCTGGCCTCAACGGCCGTGATTACGACAAATTTTCTGGTTTGTCTGTGTCTAAGCCTGAGCTTGGCTTAATGCGCTGGACTTGCCCATCTTGTGCCAGCCAGCAGCTTGATTTTAGCCGAATGTACAGGGATCTTCGTTTAAAGTTTCTTTCTCTAAATAAAATGGCCAAACAGCTGTCTAATGAGTGTGACTCTAGCATAAATTTATTGTCGCAATTCAAGTTTGATCCACCTTCTAAGGAATTGCCCAAGAAATGTACCCTTGAGTTGCCTCATAAGCAGTCGCCCGCACTTTCTATTACATCTTCTCCCATTTTACTTTCGCCTACACCATCTTCTTGTCCCTCTTTATGCTCTTCTTTTCAGATTGATGTTCAGTTCCCTCACGGGAACTCTGATCAATTACTGGATCATGCTGGCTTTCAATCACTTGCGGATCCCAATGCTCCTCCGCCTCCACTAACTGTAGTGCCTCATCGTAAACAATTATTTATCTCTAGGCTTGCTCCAGATACTTCTGAATCGTCTGTGGCAGCTTACATTGGTAATATATGCCCTGCTAAGGTTTTAATTCAAAAGTTTAAGTTTTCTAGGCCTCGCGAAATCTCCTCTTTTAAAATTACTGTACCAAATGAGTATTTCTCAGCTATGGTTGACCCTAACTTTTGGCCAGAGGGCCTAGTTGTACACGAGTTTGCGGCCAATAGGCGCTCCCGTCCTTTGCCTGTCCACCTTCCTAATGCATCTTCTGCTTCAAAAAACTAATAACGTCTAGTCTTTGCATTCATTATCAAAATGTAAGAGGACTTCTTACCAAGCTCTCGAAACTATTCTGCGATAGCCAAACCTTTTCGTCTGACATATTAGCTTTTTCTGAAACTTGGCTTAACTCCTCTGTTTTGGATAATGAAATTCTTTCTAATAACTTTATTTCTTATAGGCTTGATCGTGTTGATCGTCGTGGCGGCGGAGTACTCATTGCAGTCAACTCGAATCTGTGCTCAAGTGTTGTGCCGATTGATCTCCCCTTGGGTGTTGAGGTCATTTGCGTCGAAGTTACATGTTCTAACTTTAGCTTATATATCTCTTGTTCATACATTCCTCCAGCTTCTGATATGATGATCTACATGCACCATGCTGATGCTTTGCGAACTATTTTTAGTCTTCTTAAAGATCGTGATTTTTTTATAGCTTTAGGTGATTTTAACTTGCCTAATGTTTCTTTGCTTGCTGATGATAATCTATCTTTCTTAATTCCTTCATCTCAACATGTTTTTCTTGATAGCCTACTTGAATGTCCGCTATATCAGTTGAATTCTTTTCTTAACTCTTCTAAAAGAATCCTCGATCTTGTTTTTGTCTCTGATCCCACTGTTAGTGCTGTATCACAAACACAGCCCCTAGTGAAGCCTGATGATACTTATCACCCTACCATTGAAATTACTATTTCTTACAATTCCGTTAATAATTCATTCAATAACATCTCAAATTCTCGTCGCAGATGTTTTCGTAAAACAAATTTCAATCTTCTTAACAGCCTTATTTTCTCTTTTGATTGGTCATTTCTATTTGAGTGCTGTGATATAGATTGTGCAGTAAATTTTTTCTACTCTGCTCTTAATTCTCTAATTGATAAATGCGTTCCTTATGTGAATGTCTCTACCGTCTCCAGTGCGCCAGTCTGGTTCACACGTAGGCTCTCTAATCTCCGTAACATTAAATCGAGATATTTTAAAAGATTTAAAAAAAAACTGGTTCGCGACTTGACTATGCAAATTATTGTGTAGCCAAATCTCAATTTTGTCTTTTAAATACTCAATGCTACAATAATTATATCGTTCGCTCCAAAAGATTTTACACCTTTTTTAATTCCAAAAGACCCTCTAATTTACTACCTTCCACCTTCAGACTTAATGACCAGACTGCTAATTGTGATTCAGATATTGCAGATCTGTTTGCTAAATTCTTTCAGTCGACTTATTCTTCTACTGCTTCGGATCCCACACCTTATCCCTTCACAATTCCACATTTAAATTGTATGTTTTTTCCTAATATTACTGAAGACTGTATTATCTCTAGCTTGTCATCTATGATGTCTTCCTTCGTACCCGGGCCTGATAATATACCTAGTTGCATCCTTAAAATGTGTTCGATTTCCCTATCTAAGCCTTTATCTCGGTTATTCTTTATATCGAGTGAGACTTGTCGCTTCCCTGATATTTGGAAGGAGTCTTTTATTATTCCGCTTTTTAAAAAGGGTAACAAATCGGATATTTCTAACTACCGTGGCATTGCCAAACTTTCGGCAATACCTAAGCTGTTTGAGAAAATTATTACGTCTTCCCTTCAACACCTATCCAGATCCGCTATTTCTGCTTGTCAGCATGGCTTCATGAAAGGTCGTTCGTCGCTTACCATGGCTTCCGTAAAAAGTGTCAAACTGATGTTATTTATACTGACTTTAGTAAGGCTTTCGATACGGTTGATCATTCCTTGCTTCTCATGAAACTTAACATCATGGGTTTTTCCCCGAAACTATTGGCTTGGTTAAAGTCGTATCTTATTGGCAGAACCCAAAAGGTGTCTTTTCGTTCCTCGATATCTAAAACTGTTCGAGTTACGTCAGGTGTCCCCCAAGGCAGTCATCTGGGCCCACTGTTATTTACCTTGCTTATAAACGATTTGCCTTTGGCCTTGGCTCATTCACGCGTGTTCATGTTTGCGGATGACGTGAAGATTTGCTATTCATATAATGATCCTTCTTTCCAACAGTACTTGCAATCAGATCTCGATGCGTTCTGTGTTTGGTGTCACGTTAATAAATTACACCTTAATGCCTCTAAATGCTCTTTTATGACTTTCAGTCGTTTGTCGCCGTTCCTAGCTCAATACTCTATTAAGTCTGTTCTGTTAGATTGTGTACCATCATTTAAAGACTTAGGCGTTATGTTTGACCCAAAACTTTCTTTTAATATTCATATATCTTCAATTGTTAATAGAGCATGCAGTCTTCTTGGCTTCATTAAACGTTGGGCCAAAGAATTTGATGATCCATATGTGACAAAGGTTTTATACACTTCGTTAGTTCGCCCTACTCTAGAATATTGCTCACCAGTGTGGAACCCTCAATATGATGTTCACCAGCGTAGTATTGAATCGGTACAGAAGCAATTCCTTAAGTTTGCGTTACGCGGTCTTAATTGGGACCCGAATCTTCGCCTACCTTCTTATTCTGACAGACTTCTTCTTATTAATCTTCCTTCACTTTACAACCGTAGGCTCGTATTTGGGATTCTCTTTCTACATAAAGTAGTCAACGGCGAAGTCAGTTCTACCAATTTACTAGATACGCTATATTTTTGTGTTCCCTCACGTCGGACCAGAAACTTTTTTCCTCTTCACCTTAGTAGATGTTTGACTAACTACTCTCTTCACGAACCTCTTTGTGTTCTTTGCCAATCTTTTAACAACCTTTCTCACCTTATTTCTCCTCATCTATCTGTCACTTCTCTTCGCGCTATACTTTTTAATTATCTACAGCGTAACCACTGAAAGTATTCTGGACTGGATATTTGATTGGCTGCAACTCATCCCTGACCACATTGGCTGTGAATCGGGGCATAGCTGGCACCTTGTTGCAAATAAAACACCTCCATCGGGTCGGGGATGTTGTGCATATAGCTAAGCTACCTTAATGAATTAATTACTATTTGTATTTTAGCTTAAGCTTTTTCGTCGACTGCTGACTTAGTTGACGTAAATAAATAAATAAATAAATAAATAAATAAATAAAGTTTGGCAATGCCACGGTAGTTAGAAATATCCGATTTGCTACCTATTTTAAAAAGCGGAATAATAAAACACTCCTTCCAAATATCAGCAAAGCTACAAGTCTTACTCGATATAAAGAATAATCGAGATAAAGGCTTAGATAGGGAAATCGAACACATTTTAAGGATGCAACTAGGTATAAATATTATCAGGCCCGGGTACGAAGGAAGACATCATAGATGACAAGCTAGAGATAATACAGTCTTCAGTAATACTAGGAAAAAACATACAATTTAAATGTGGGATTGAAAGAATTTAACAAACAGATCTACCAATATCTGAATCATTATAAGCAGTCTGTTCATTAGGTCTGAAGGTGGAAGGTAGTAAATTAGAGGGTCTTTTGGAATTAAAAAAGGTGTAAAATCTTTTGGAGCGAACGATATAATTATTGTAGCATTGAGTATTTAAAAGACAAAATTGAGATTTGGCTACACAATAATATGCATAGTCAAGTCGCGAAGCAGTTTTTTTTTAAATCTTTTTAAATATCTCGATTTAATGATACGAATATTATAGAGTCTACGTGTGAACCAAACTGGTGCACTGGAGACGGTAGAGATATTCACATAAGGAACGCATTTATCTTGGCCTTGGCTCATTCACGCGTGTTCATGTTTGCGGATGACGTGAAGATTTGCTATTCATATAATGATCCTTCTTTCCAACAGTACTTGCAATCAGATCTCGATGCGTTCTGTGTTTGGTGTCACGTTAATAAATTACACCTTAATGCCTCTAAATGCTCTTTTATGACTTTCAGTCGTTTGTCGCCGTTCCTAGCTCAATACTCTATTAAGTCTGTTCTGTTAGATTGTGTACCATCATTTAAAGACTTAGGCGTTATGTTTGACCCAAAACTTTCTTTTAATATTCATATATCTTCAATTGTTAATAGAGCATGCAGTCTTCTTGGCTTCATTAAACGTTGGGCCAAAGAATTTGATGATCCATATGTGACAAAGGTTTTATACACTTCGTTAGTTCGCCCTACTCTAGAATATTGCTCACCAGTGTGGAACCCTCAATATGATGTTCACCAGCGTAGTATTGAATCGGTACAGAAGCAATTCCTTAAGTTTGCGTTACGCGGTCTTAATTGGGACCCGAATCTTCGCCTACCTTCTTATTCTGACAGACTTCTTCTTATTAATCTTCCTTCACTTTACAACCGTAGGCTCGTATTTGGGATTCTCTTTCTACATAAAGTAGTCAACGGCGAAGTCAGTTCTACCAATTTACTAGATACGCTATATTTTTGTGTTCCCTCACGTCGGACCAGAAACTTTTTTCCTCTTCACCTTAGTAGATGTTTGACTAACTACTCTCTTCACGAACCTCTTTGTGTTCTTTGCCAATCTTTTAACAACCTTTCTCACCTTATTTCTCCTCATCTATCTGTCACTTCTCTTCGCGCTATACTTTTTAATTATCTACAGCGTAACCACTGAAAGTATTCTGGACTGGATATTTGATTGGCTGCAACTCATCCCTGACCACATTGGCTGTGAATCGGGGCATAGCTGGCACCTTGTTGCAAATAAAACACCTCCATCGGGTCGGGGATGTTGTGCATATAGCTAAGCTACCTTAATGAATTAATTACTATTTGTATTTTAGCTTAAGCTTTTTCGTCGACTGCTGACTTAGTTGACGTAAATAAATAAATAAATAAATAAATAAATAAATAAAGTTTGGCAATGCCACGGTAGTTAGAAATATCCGATTTGCTACCCTTTTTAAAAAGCGGAATAATAAAACACTCCTTCCAAATATCAGCAAAGCTACAAGTCTTACTCGATATAAAGAATAATCGAGATAAAGGCTTAGATAGGGAAATCGAACACATTTTAATTATATCGTTCGCTCCAAAAGATTTTACACCTTTTTTAATTCCAAAAGACCCTCTAATTTACTACCTTCCACCTTCAGACCTAATGAACAGACTGCTTATAATGATTCAGATATTGGTAGATCTGTTTGTTAAATTCTTTCAATCCCACATTTAAATTGTATGTTTTTTCCTAGTATTACTGAAGACTGTATTATCTCTAGCTTGTCATCTTTTGGAGCGAACGATATAATTATTGTAGCATTGAGTATTTAAAAGACAAAATTGAGATTTGGCTACACAATAATATGCATAGTCAAGTCGCGAAGCAGTTTTTTTTTAAATCTTTTTAAATATCTCGATTTAATGATACGAATATTATAGAGTCTACGTGTGAACCAAACTGGTGCACTGGAGACGGTAGAGATATTCACATAAGGAACGCATTTATCAATTAAAGAATTAAGAGCAGAGTAGAAAAATTTCACTGCATAATCTATATCACAGCACTGAAATAGAAATGACCAATCAAAAGAGAAAACAAGGCTGTTAAGAAGATTGAAATTTAATTTACAAAAACATCTACGACGAGAATTTGAGATGTTATTACATGAATTAGTAACGCAATTGTAAGAAATAGTAACTTCAATGGTAGGGTGATAAGGATTTTCACTAGGGGCTGTGTTTGTGATGCAGCACTAACAGTGGGATCCGAGACAAAAACAAGAGCAAGAAAAACATGTTGAAATGAAGGAATTAACAAAGATAGATTATCATCAAAAAGCCAAGAAACATTAGGCAAGTTAAAATCACCTAAAACTAAAAGAAAATCACGATCTTTAAGACGACTAAAAATAGTTCGCAAAGCGTCGGCATGGTGCATGTAGATCATGATATCAGAAGCTGGAGGAATATATGAACAAGATATATAAAAGCTAAAGTTAAAACATGAAACTTCGACGCAAATAAACTCAACAGCTAAGGGGAGATCAATCGGCACAACATTTGAACACAGATTCGAGTTGACAGCAAAGAGTACTCCACCGCCACGACGACCGACACGATCAAGCCTATAAGAAATAAAGTTATTAGAAAGAATTTCATTATCCACAACAGAGGAGTTAAGCCAAGTTTCAGAGAAAGCTTATGTTTGTGGCGGGGCGTAAAGATCCAAATAAGTCCCAAGTGGTTGGCGGGTGCCAATTTCCTCAGGGGTCTGGTGATTGCGTAATCAAATTAAAACGCGCGAAAAACCTTGTTTACGATTAATGGTGATTTATTTTTCTTGAATTTACAAGGTATGCCGACGCACACGAGAATGGTTGGGGTTGGAAAAATACAATATCGAAAAAAGAGAGCACAGTGCAAGAACGGTTGTTCGGGTTGAAAGTTCGTACTGGATTAAAACGGCGATGCCCATCAGGAAAATCAAGTCACTCCTCCTGGTGTGACCGTAGACGCCGAGGATCAAAAAACACTGCTTTTCGCCGCTCACTTCTGTTCACCCGGTAGCGTGAACATACCGCCCCCCTTGCAACATGTTGCAATTGCTACCCTGGACGTATGTAGGATGGGGGACGGCAGGGTCCTGGAGCGCCTAGATTCCGCAGGAGCCGGAGATGACCAATCCGAACACGGTGCTCTGGGCTGCGGGAATACAGCTATGACCGGGCACACAGCCTGGTTGGATGACCTCAGGATAGAGGTCTGCCCCGAGCACCACGGACACCGACGCCGGCCGATAGAAGTTGGGGTCGGCCAGGATCAGATTGGCGAATTTCTCCCGGATCGGTGCCGACACTTCCCGGATGGGAGTGCGGATGCGCAGGTCCTCTTCGACCCGGAAGATCACATTCCGCCGGAACGTACGGTCGGACCTCGACTCGAGGACGGCCGTGCAGGCTTGGTCGATCCCGACCTTGGTCACAGCCAACCCCAGGGACCGCGCAAATGACAGGTTGATGCTGCTCTCAGTCGCTAACGCATCGAGGAGGACGCGGGTCTCGAAGGCTTTCGAGCCATTGCCCAACCGGAGGACTGCTGTTGGCATGACAGTCGTCGTCCTGGCGTGGAGCAGAGAGGAGAGAGAGATCTCAAGTGCGTCTTCTGGAGAAGCGGAACGGTTGGAAGAGGATCGGGAACGAGGTTGTGAAGATGGCGACGCCGGGCTGCGGAGCGTTGTCTCGGCGGTTGGTCGGCCATATGGAGCAAGGTATGGTGCTTTTGCCGGCATCGTCGGCAACCATGACGAGTCCTGCACGCGTCGGATGAATGCTCGTGTGCCAAGCAATTGGGGCAGTACTTGTTAATAAGCACCGCCCGGAGCCGCTTTTCCCCTCGGAGGTTCAGAAACCGCTGACACTGCCGGAGTGTGTGAACCCCCCGGCACCGATCGTTTACTGCGGTGGTGCGGCAGACGCTTTGGGGCCATGTCGCTATGGAGGGGCGAGCTGAACGAACTGCAACGAAAGAATATACGTAGGGGAGAGTGGATTAATCGATGCACGGGAACGAACAACATGCACGGAGACGAGGACATTCGGACGGAGCATAGAGGGATTGGCAGTCACGATAGGTTTTTAGTCTCAGGACTCCTGTTGTCTTCGGATAGACCCACGCGCTGTTGTGACATCAGCCACTCGGACGAGACCGTCAGGCCCGGGCAGAGTTCGCTCAATTCGCCCTAAGCGCTACTCGTTGGAGGGGAGATTATCTTCGGTCACGATCACGAGATCGCCGGTCTCAAGACTACGAGCCGGTGATTTCCACTTATTCCGTTTGTGGAGCTCCTTAAGGTATTCACTCTTCCATCGGCGGCAGAAAGCCTGCTGGATTGCCTTTAGTCGCTGCCATCGGTTGATTAGCGACATAGGCTCGAATAGAATCTCCGGTTCCGCAATGGATAAGAGCGGTCCTCCAATCAGAAAGTGTCCCGGGCTCAGTGCCAGCAGATCCTCTGGGTCCTCGCTAATGGGAGAAATTGGCCTGGAGTTTAGGCACGCCTCGATTCTACACAGGAGGGTGCAAAGTTCCTCGAACGTGTACTTAACAGTAGACGAGGACTTGTAAAACAGGATCTTAAAACTTTTGACCCCTGCCTCCCACAGTCCTCCCATATGGGGGGCGCTCGGCGGAATGAACTGCCAGGATAAAATATGCTGGGGAAATGCCTTCATTATATTCCGCTTAGTGGCGTCCAGGAAGTCTTTTTCGAGCGCTTTGGAAGCCCCCACGAAGGTTTTGCCATTGTCGGAGTAAATGCGCTGTGGGCATTGTCTCCGTGCGAAAAACCGAGAGAAGGCTGCGAGAAATCGTTCAGTGGTTAGGTCGGAGGTAGCCTCGAGATGGATTGCCTTCGTGGTGAAACACACAAAGACACAGACATAGTCCTTCGTAATAAGACAAGCACGCCCGGTGGAATTCTTGATCTCGAAGGGCCCTGGAGTACGTGAGTAGCGTGCTGGATGATGGCACCATTCACCAAGGGCCCGTATCTCCGCAGCGTATTCTCGACGCTGGGAGATCCGAATCAAGGCGCGCTCGGCGGAGCGCAATTCGTCATTGGTGAGGTGGACCGTGGAGGGCGTCGAAATTCTTTTAGTGGCGACGCGTAGAAAGTACGCGGTGACTCGTTATGCCCTACCATAGTCCGAGAAACGTTCGCTAACGTCAAGTAGGGTGGTCGCGGTGGTGTGGCACTGGACTCGTTGCTCCAGCTGGGTGTCTGGAAGTTCATTATTGAGAGTTGGCCAGTACTCGGGATCCCGCCGAAGCCACTCCGGCCCATGCCACCAGAGATTACTGGCCGATAGCGGAGACTCCACGGCTTGCCAGATCAGCGGGGTTATCCTCGGAACGCACATGTGACCAGCTTTGGCCACTGGTGCTTTTGGAAATGCTGGATACTCGATTGGCCACGATGGCGGACAAACTACACGGGGGTTTATTAAGCCAAGCCAACACAATGGTGGAGTCGATCCAAAACTGGGAGGTTGCAGGAGGGATTGGGAGTTCAGGAACGATCGACGCCCAGAGATCGGCTAGCAAAACAGCTCCGCACAACTCCAGCCGAGGCAGCGAGACTGTTTTGACCGGAGCTACACGGGTTTTAGCCGTGACGCGTCACAGAAGCCATGAAGCTCCCACGAGAGCGTATCGCTGGTGTTTAGCCAACGGGGGATGCGGAGTTGACTGAGGCCTGGGTAATCCTGCAGGAATTCGTGCCATTGCTGCAGCAGGAGAGGTGGCAGAGCGTCATCCCAGCCCAGTTCGGTTAGCCAGATTTGCTGCATGAATATCTTCGCTCGGATAACAAAAGGGGCTAGCCAGCCAACGGGGTCGAAGAGTTTGGCGATCGGCGGTTGTTGTAAAACGACTCGGATCGCCAAGAATGGCGCGCAGTTAACCCCAAACGTGACGGTTTGTAGCTCATAGTCCTGAACACTGCCGCAACGATCTCGGTAGAGGATCCGCTGAAAGGGGGTATGCCTGGGGTCGACTCGGATTTGTCGATACATCTGCGTTATGTCAGCGTTGAAAACGAATTCAAACGCCATTTCAGTACCTGAAGCGAGAGATCGGCCTGAAGAGTAGGCCCGGTGTGCAAGACATCGTTAAGGCTGACGCCTCGTGTGGAGGGGCTTGACGCGTTGAATTCCACGCGTACCTTGGTGGTGGTGCTATCGGGCTTGGACACCGCGTGATGGGGGAGATAGAAGTTTTTCCCATCTTGAGGCGGCGTCACCCATTACATATGAGTCATATGGCCCAATTCCTCGTATTCTTGGATTATGGCATCGTACTGCGTTTTTAGGACGGGATCCTTGAGAAGGCGTGCTTCATTCCGCAGGAATTGAGCCAGCGCGATCGGTCTTGAATGACCCAAGTCGACGCTATTCGGACCCTTGAACGGAAGGGATACAATATATCGGCCGTCCTTCCCTCTTCGGGTGGTCTCCTGAAAGTTCCGCTCGCAGAAGACGTCATCCTCCTTTTTCGGCTTTCCAAAACTTGGTGAGGAGTGCATCAAGTTTTGCTTCCGGACTGACTCGCGTCTGTGGAGCGAAACCTAATCGAGACACCGGAGGGTCAGGCATGATAGCTCCACACAGAACCTATCCAAAGATGGTTTCTATCTCGACGAAATCACCAATATCTTTTTTGATCCGCTCTCCGAGGATGTGGGGAAACAGGTCTACACCGATAATCATATCAATAGGCGCGGGCTTGTTGTAGTACGGGTCAGGGGGCGATCGAGGCACTGCGTCGGAACCGTGTTAAGGAATGGAGCCGTTGGGATGGCCCCCGACAATTTGGATACGACCAGGGCGGAGACCTCAATCTTGTTCAGCCTGTCACACGGAGGAAACAGCATCAGCAGACACACTTTGTCGGCGCATTCTCCATTACTCTGGCCCATGCCAGTAACTCTGGCGTCTACTGGATAAAAAGGGGGGCTGGACCATGTTGAAGACACGCTCGGATAGAAAGGTTGAATCGGCCTCCGAGTCGATCAACGCACGAATATGGTGTTCCACTCCGCGATGGTGCAGAGTGACAATCGCAGTGCCTAAAAGCCCTCTGCCTGGGGCAGATGCAAAATAACTTTGAGCATTTGTGAGCTGATTGCTCGTGGACGGACGCTCTGTGGCACCGAATGGTGTGGCTTGCGCAGCGGCGACACATCACTAGGATGCAACACGGTGTGATGACGTTCCTTGCAGGTATGGCAATTATGCGCACTGGAGCAGCCCTTCACTTGATGACCGCGGGCAAAAATGTTCAAACAGAGTCCCAGCTGTCTAATGGTTTCCAAACGCCTCTGAACAGGCATGTCAAGAAAACTAGGGCAAAGTCGTATTGGGTGATTCTACCGATGGCAAAGCTTGCAAGACGCCGGTTTGAGTTGAGCTTTCGCGGTAAACGCTTGAACCTTCATCGTCGCAGAGGATTTGCGGGGGTCACTGGGGATGGCTTGAACACTTGGAACCGACCTATGTTCTTCGGTGGCATCCAGGACACGATACCGATCGGTGAGAAATTGGTTCAAATCGTACCAAGTGGAGACGACAGTCTTATTTGGCACTGATTGTTCCCACAGGAGGATTGTGGCCTTCGGCAATTTGCTAGTGCATACGGCAATAAGTAAGACATCCCAATTCTCAGTGCTAACACCCGAGCGCTCAAGAGCGGTAAGACCCCCTTGTAACGCAGACTGCAGTTCTCGCTTTGTCCGACTCTTGTGCCACCGCGAGAATCTGAAGGAGTTGTCTGGCTTGAGTCATGACAAGCAGACGGCTATTTTCGTACCGTTCGGTGAGGTTCTCCCACGCGGCCTGGAAACCTTCATTCGTCAGGGGGGACTTCGCCACGATGGTTCTCGCTTCCCCACGAGTCTTGGCGTTCAAGTGATAGAGCTTCTCCACTTGTGACAAATACGGGTTGGCGATATAAATGGCAGCGAACAAATCGCGGAATGTGGCCCATGCCAGGCTGTCGCCATCGAATGTCTCCACCTCCCACGGAGGAACTCTATGCCCCGGAGGCCCCGAAGGAGCGGTGGGCTGACGCCTAAGACTCACCATCTCTGCCGAGAGCTGCTCGATGCGCTCTCCGAACAACGTCCCGCATCGCACTTACGCCGCGTAAGCGGATTCGTGCTTCGCTTTGATGTGGCTTATGTTGGCTAGGCTGTCCTCGTCTGGTTGGGTCGTCAAGGCCTTGTAACACCGGGAGTATTCCATCTCGACAGTTGACAGATGGAAAATAAAGGCAATTCAGAAGTTAGAGCTTCACTCTCACGAGCTTCGAACAGAGTCAATGCGTCGCACGCCAGAACGAAATCGGAGAGGGACATTCTGGATTGCTCTGTACGCTGTTGGGATGCGGATCGGGTGACGGAAACGTCAGAACAATGCGTCACAATAACGTGCGGAATCGGGGCCTGGATTGAAAGTTTGGAACGCCCTTTGTGTTCGCTGGCGTCTTTAGCCGAGAATCTGCGCTCTTTAGGTAGGCTGGACGAAGACGGACGGGACCTTGGGGATTCGCTGAGGCTGCGCGCAGACGTGGACTTGCTGGGAATGTCCGTACGCTTTGCGGTCACCGGAGTCTTCGGAGGCCGAACCTTCTCCGGAGTTGCAGAGGGGGACGAAAGACTGTTGGACTTCGGCGCAGTCTTGGGCGGCTCCGTGGACATACTCAGGGGACGACCTTACCGGCGAAGACCGCGCTTGTGCGCTTTTTGATTTCGGAAAGACAACGAAAAAAAGAAGTGGACTGTATGAGGGGGCAAGAATTTTCTCACTGTGCCCGCAGGATTGCGGGAGAATTCTCTTACGCGTGGCTTGGAAACGGAGCCCTTTTAATGGGGATAAATGCGGAACAATATACGAACGCACGAATGCAGATCGAAAATTACACGTAGATAAAGCGGAGTGATTACAACACAAGTTTAGCTGGATTCGTAAGTAACGATGGGAGTACGTATAAGACAAAAACGTGGATGTAGTATATAAATATACTACTATAAAGATGTATAGGGCAAGGAAAAAGTATACGTTTTTATATAAATCTGGATCAGGAAATATACTTGTGCGCAAAATAATGGCCGAAAAAAATTATATATGATTTACAAATATGGACGGATATATATATGGGCCCGATAATGCTGGAAGAAAATATATATGTATTGATTTAGAAATATGGGCGGATATATATATGTGCGCAAAGTACGGGCCGGAATAATTATATATATAATTTATCTGGTTAGACTACGACCTATTGAAATTTAAATCAAACCTGGCAACACAAAAAGGTGAGCAGGTTGTCTGTATAGCTATTTCAAGAACTACCAAGTTCTATCATCAGCAGATTTTGCTAAAGAACTCCGGAATTGCAATAGCCATACCATGTCTTCAACGCTAGAATTAGTTGGGAATTGTAATAACCAAATGAAGTGAAAAAAGTTGGCAAAGCCTACAAAACCGAAGACCACCTTTTTGTGCATACCCCTAGGCGCTATGAAAAATTAGTGTAAGAGCTTCGCCTTACCAAACTAACATCACGACCTGTTATTTCATATACGGTATATTGTACCATATAGAAAAAGGGTTTTTTTTTTGAATAAAAATTCCAAAGTAACGGCGTGCCTTCCGTTGGTGTTATCTGGTTAGATTACGACCTATTGAAATTTAAATCAAACCTTGCAGTTTAGCCGGCTCGAGGTCAATCTTCCAAAAGAAGATTATTTCAAAGGCAACACAAAAAGGTGAGCAGGTTGTCTGTATAGCTATTTCAAGAACTACCAAGTTCTATCATCAGCAGATTTTGCTAAATAACTCCGGAATTGCAATAGCCATACCATGTCTTCAACACTAGAATTGGTTGGGAATTGTAACAACCAAATGAAGCGAAAAAAGTTGGTAAAGCCTACAAAACCGAAGACCACCTTTTTCTGCATCCCCTTAGGCGCTATGAAAAATTAGTGTAAGAGCTTCGCCTTACCAAACTAATATCACGACCTGTTATTTCATATACGGTATATTGTACCACATAGAAAAAGGGTTTTTTTTGGAAAAAAAATTCCAAAGTAACGGCGTGCCTTCCGTTGGTGTTATCTGGTTAGATTACGACCTATTGAAATTTAAATCAAACCTTGCAGTTTAGCCGGCTCGAGGTCAATCTTCCAAAAGAAGATTATTTCAAAGGCAACACAAAAAGGTGAGCAGGTTGTCTGTATAGCTATTTCAAGAACTACCAAGTTCTATCATCAGCAAACTTTGCTAAAGAACTCCGGAATTGCAAAAGCCATACCATGTCTTCAACGCTAGAATTGGTTGGGAATTGTAACAACCAAATGAAGCGAAAAAAGTTGGTAAAGCCTACAAAACCGAAGACCACCTTTTTGTGCATCCCCTTAGGCGCTATGAAAAATTAGTGTAAGAGCTTCGCCTTACCAAACTATTATCACGACCTGTTATTTCATATACGGTATATTGTACCACATAGAAAAAGGGTTTTTTTTTGGAATAAAAATTCCAAAGTAACGGCGTGTCTTCCGTTGGTGTTATCTGGTTAGATTACGACCTATTGAAATTTAAATCAAACCTTGCAGTTTAGCCGGCTCGAGGTCAATCTTCCAAGAGAAGATTATTTCAAAGGCAACACAAAAAGGTGAGCAGGTTGTCTGTATAGCTATTTCAAGAACTACCAAGTTCTATCATCAGCAGACTTTGCTAAAGAACTCCGGAATTGCAATAGCCATACCATGTCTTCAACGCTAGAATTGGTTGGGAATTGTAACAACCAAATGAAGCGAAAAAAGTTGGTAAAGCCTACAAAACTGAAGACCACCTTTTTGTGCATACCCTTAGGCGCTATGAAAAATTAGTGTAAGAGCTTCGCCTTACTAAACTAATATCACGACCTGTTATTTCATATACGGTATATTGTACCACATAGAAAAAGGGTTTTTTTTTGGAATAAAAATTCCAAAGTAACGGCGTGCCTTCCGTTGGTGTTATCTGGTTAGATTACGTCCTATTGAAATTTAAATCAAACCTTGCAGTTTAGCCGGCTCGAGGTCAATCTTCCAATAGAAGAATGTTTCAAAGGCAACACAAAAAGGTGAGCAGGTTTGAAGACATGGTATGACTATTGCAATTCCGGAGTTCTTTAGCAAAGTCTGCTGATGATAGAACTCGGTAGTTTTTGAAATAGCTATACAGACAACCTGCTCACCTTTTTGTGTTGCCTTTGAAATAATCTTCTTTTGGAAGATTGACCTCGAGCCGGCTAAACTGCAAGGTTTGATTTAAATTTCAATAGGTCGTAATCTAACCAGATAACACCAACGGAAGGCACGCCGTTACTTTGGAATTTTTATTCCAAAAAAAAACCCTTTTTCTATGTGGTACAATATACCGTATATGAAATAACAGGTCGTGATATTAGTTTGGTAAGGCGAAGTTCTTACACTAATTTTTCATAGCGCCTAAGGGTATGCACGAAAGGGTGGTCTTCGGTTTTGTAGGCTTTACCAACTTTTTTCGCATCATTTGGTTGTTACAATTCCCAACCAATTCTAGCGTTGAAGACATGGTATGGCTATTGCAATTCCGGAGTTCTTTAGCAAAGTCTGCTGATGATAGAACTTGGTAGTTCTTGAAATAGCTATACAGACAACCTGCTCACCTTTTTGTGTTGCCTTTGAAATAATCTTCTTTTGGAAGATTGACCTCGAGCCGGCTAAACTGCAAGGTTTGATTAAAATTTCAATAGGTCGTAATCTAACCAGATAACACCAACGGAAGGCACGCCGTTACTTTGGAATTTTTATTCCAAAAAAAAACCCTTTTTCTATGTGGTACAATATACCGTATATGAAATAACAGGTCGTGATATTAGTTTGGTAAGGCGAAGCTCTTACACTAATTTTTCATAGCGCCTAAGGGGATGCACAAAAAGGTGGTCTTCGGTTTTGTAGGCTTTACCAACTTTTTTCGCTTCATTTGGTTGTTACAATTCCCAACCAATTCTGGCGTTGAAGACATGGTATGGCTATTGCAATTCCGGAGTTCTTTAGCAAAGTCTGCTGATGATAGAACTTGGTAGTTCTTGAAATAGCTATACAGACAACCTGCTCACCTTTTTGTGTTGCCTTTGAAATAATCTTCTTTTGGAAGATTGACCTCGAGCCGCCTAAACTGCAAGGTTTGATTTAAATTTCAAATAGGTCGTAATCTAACCAGATAACACCAACGGAAGGCACGCCGTTACTTTGGAATTTTTATTCCAAAAAAAAAAAACCCTTTTTCTATGTGGTACAATATACCGTATATGAAATAACAGGTCGTGATATTAGTTTGGTAAGGCGAAGCTCTTACACTAATTTTTCATAGCGCGTTAGGGTATGCACAAAAAGGTGGTCTTCGGTTTTGTAGGCTTTACCAACTTTTTTCACTTTATTTGGTTGTTACAATTCCCAACTAATTCTAGCGTTGAAGACATGGTATGGCTATTGCAATTCCGGAGTTATTTAGCAAAGTCTGCTGATGATAGAACTTGGTAGTTCTTGAAATAGCTAAACAGACAACCTGCTCACCTTTTTGTGTTGCCTTTGAAATAATCTTCTTTTCAAATCTAATCTAAATTTCAAATAGGTCGTAATCTAACCAGATAACACCAACGGAAGGCATGCCGTTACTTTGGAATTTTTATTCCAAAAAAAAAAAACCCTTTTTCTATGTGGTACAATATACCGTATATGAAATAACAGGTCGTGATAATAGTTTTGTAAGGCGAAGCTCTTACACTAATTTTTCATAGCGCCTAAGGGTATGCACAAAAAGGTGGTCTTCGGTCTTGTAGGCTTTACCAACTTTTTTCGCTTCATTTGGTTGTTACAATTCCCAACTAAGTCTAGCGTTGAAGACATGGTATGGCTATTGCAATTCCGGAGTTATTTAGCAAAGTCTGCTGATGATAGAACTTGGTAGTTCTTGAAATAGCTATACAGACAACCTGCTCACCTTTTTGTGTTGCCTTTGAAATAATCTTCTTTTGGAAGATTGACCTCGAGCCGGCAAAACTGCAAGGTTTGATTTAAATTTCAAATAGGTCGTAATCTAACAAGATTTATTTATATATATATGGGCGGATATATATGTGCACAAAATACTGGCCGAAAAAAAAATTATATATATAATTTATAAATATGGACAGATATATAATTAGGCGAAAGGGAATCGGAAATAATGTGGTTTGAACTTGGCGCGCTTGAGCCGACTATCGATATCACGACTCGACTCACGTGTCACCACTACTCCGAAAACAGCTGTCGTTTTTACACACCTCGAGTGTTGTGCGCGAAAGAAAACAAAACAAACAATCAGTGCAGATGGACGAATGCTTTGATTTATTTATGTACGTACATACATGCGTAAGTGCGCAGGTACGTATGTATGTACGTATGCACGCGCGTTGTTCACAAAAAACGTGAGTAATTGTTATTTAGTTATTTGTTTAATCAATGTGCGACACCGAAATGGATTATGTGTTGTGGATATGTACATATGTGCGTGCATCAATAGATGACGATGTATATATGTAGGTATGTATGTAAGCAAGTGCACCGGTTTGCGCGCGCGTGAGGAAATTAATTTAGCAATAGAACCAATTCGAGCACACAAGAAATCGCGGTGCATACGTGAATTGCTATTTAAAATTTTTTGTCTGTGGTAAATGTGCGAATGAATTATATGTACATATGCGCGTACATTAACAGATGACGATGTATGTATGTATGTAAGTAGATAAGCCGGTGGGCGGATACGCACGTAATTGGGCAATGGAAATAATTCGAACACATAAGAAATCGCGGTGAACTCTTTGATTACTACTTTTTCTTTTCTTTTTTTAACACTTTAATAATTTGTTTGTCTTTTAAACTTTCACGCGGACTTGGCGAACAGCTGTGGAAAATACATGCACATGTGAGTGTAACGAGTTTTACATATGTATGTATGTAACAAAAAAAGATGGAAGTGGACAAGTGCGAAAGAGGAAAAAAATAAATAAACCTTGTAGTCGTGGAATGGAAAATAGAACGTTGGACAAACACGTTAAGGATTGGGAACTACCATGTAACCTTGGAATAGGTCAAGTATGTACATACAATATATATAAAAGTGTGTAGGTCGCTATGGAAGAGCAGGAAAACCTCACACTTTTATTAGTATGTAGGGGCAAATGCAATGAATAATGAAATTTTGTACTTATCAGGAATTCCGCCGATGCAAGCTGGAGGAGCGGAAGGATATCCGGCTCGAAGGACCAATGTTTGTGGCGGGGCGGAAGGATTCAATAAGTCGCAAGTCGTTGGCGGGTGCCAATTTCTTCAGGGGTCTGGTGAGTGCGTAATCAAATTAAAACGCGCGAAAAACTTCGTTTACGATTAATGGTGATTTATTTTTCTTGAATCTACAAAGTATCCCGACACACACGAGAATGGTTCGGGTTGGAAAAATACAATATCGAAAAAAGAAAGCACAGTAGAAGAACGGGTGTTAGGGTTGAAAGTTCGTACTGGATTAAAATGGCGATGCCCATCAAGAAAATCAAGTCACTCCTCGTTCTTCAATCTGAAAAGAAGAGCATAAAGAGGGACAAGAAGATGGTGTAGGCGAAAGTAAAATGGGAGAAGATGTAATAGAGATGCTGGCGACTGCTTATGAGGCAACTCAAGGGTACATTTCTTGGGCAACTTCTCAGAAGGAGGAACAAACTTGAATTGCGACAATAAATGTATGCTAGAGTCACACTCGTTAGACAGCTGTTTGGCCATTTTGTTTAAAGAAAGAAACTTTAAACGAAGATCCCTATACATTGGCTGGCACAAGATGGGCAAGTCCAGCGCATTAAGCCAAGCTCAGGCTTAGACACAGACAACCCAGAAAATTTGTCGTAGTCGCGGCCGTTGAGGCCAGCACATATTAAATAAATAAGATTATCGCAGAGCCAACAAGATATTGTTCTATACTGATCGTCAAAACGATCGGAATGCTTGCAAGTAGGTAGACAATAAGCCATTGAAAAGCCAAAAGAATTACAAGGCAAAAAAACAAAAAAAATAATAAACAAACAAAGCACAATTAAAAATTGAGATAAAACAATAAATATTAATAAAAACTCAGGAGCTAAGCAAAAACACGACCGTCACGTCAGAGAGCAGAAGCTAAAAAAATTACCGATAGAGATTCATAGATTTGCTGATGCCTCAATGAGAACATATGGATGTTGTATCTATGTTCGATTGAAAACTGCGGAAGGTTTCAGCAATTCATTGCTAATGTCGCAATCTAACGTAGCGCTCCTCAAGACAAAAACATTGCCTAGACTTGAGCTGTGTGCCGCTCACCTTCTCGCAGACCGAATCAGTAATATCATAAAGGAACCAACATAATTTGGCGTCAAGTGCCAACAAAACAAAACCCAGCTGATATAGTATCACGAAGTTGTGATGTTGATGAATTAGTTGACTCGATTTGGTTAAAAGGTCCAGAGTTTCTTAGTAAATCGCAATGTGATACAAGCCAAATAATGGGAAATTTACCGGCAGACAGAGTTAGAGAGCTCCGTCAGTTCAGCATTTGCTGCGTAGATTTTTGTAGTCCAGTACACATTGAGAATTCGAAAGAGGCCTCCATACAAAGCAATGTTTGCTGAGTGCAAAAGATACGCTTTTATTAAGATCTATTATTCCTTTTATTGTTTTTTCGTTTGCTTTTCTTCATTAGGTTCATTTGGAATTAGTGTCTGATTTAAGTACTAATACATTTCTATGGATTTATAATTTAATAATGATAATAAAAATAGTGTAATTTTTTTATAGTCAATAACGGCCTGACATGCTTTGAGATATTTTCTACCTAATAGTATGTCATATGTTGATAAAAATTTATGACAAAAAATTTTTTATTGGTTGGGGCAATGTTTGCTGAATGCAAAAGATACGCTTTTATTAAGCTCTATTATTCTTTTTATTGTTTGAACACTCAAATTTTCGGAGGTTTCTAGAAAATTGAAAGACTTTTTGTTGATAATATTTATGGAGAGCCTGTATCTAAAACGCATTTTAAATTGATGTTATTTATTTTTAGTTGGACATAGATATTTGATTGGACGTATTCGGTTAATCTGTTTAATCCACTTGTTCTTGCCCTGTTCCACTTGATGAAAATTTTCGGACCATTCCATTCTACTTCGACCCAGTGGTACCAGTGTACATTCTCCTTGCCTTTTAGTAGGTTGATTTACCACATGGTTTTGATTCTGAATCTGATAATTATGGGTATCTTCTTGTCTGCCCTGATTAAAATTTTGTTGAAATTCTTCTCATAACTGTTTGTTACTTTGCGGATTGGGATGATTTGAATTATTGTATTGATGGTTTTGCGTATAATAGGCTTTATTTGAGTTTCTTGAATTACTTTAATTGTTAGCTTAGGTTTTCTCTGTGGTCTATTTATCTGTATGTTACACCAAAAATTATGATATTAGTAAATTTCATAAAGATATTCCAACTCCATCAACATTTTTCGTATAGCACAAAATAATGTTAAGTTATAAATAGCTTAAATACCAATTTTCATCCCAACAGCCTTGGGCTGCACTGTGGTCCAAAATCCAGATTTTGTGGCATTAACTATAAGGAATGCAGTTACCGAGTTAGAACTTTGCACATAAAACCATGTTAGGATGCATAATAAAAAAAAAAAAATTGGAAAGATTTGACCACGCCCTCTTGACCTCCCATACTAGCCCACGCAGCGTATACGTAATGTGATTTAAATGAATTTGGGATTAAAATAATTATAGCTATTAAAAAACAACAAATTAAATTTTAAATTTTTTTATTTTGAACTGTTATTAATAAAAAAATTAAGATTAAGCAATGCAAACTATAAATAAACAACTTTGATTTTATTTTAAATAAGATATTTTTGACGATTTGACGATAAAATAAATAATAATATAAATTTACCTCGGAAAAAGTAATTATAACATAATTTAATACATACTTTGAGCTGTAATTTACTATAATTACAATTTCGCAGAAATTCGCAGAAAGTTAGTTTTCACTCCACAATAGACGCACACATGGGTTAAGTTTTCTTTATTTTAGGACATAATCAACCATTACACAAAAAAAACAATTAACATATACAAATTGAAATTTCGTGCAGTATTTACATTCTACATACCTTGATTAATATTATCCATTACAAAAGTTATTTTACATTTTGTTTGTTAATTTTTTACACTGGCTCAAAGTTCGCCTACAATTTCCCGCTTTTTTTTGGCAGAGCGAACAGCTGACTAAACACCTGACTTTAAAAGTGTGCCAAAATTTCAGGGGTGCAGTAAAAACAAAAATATTTTTATATTCGATATATTCAAAGTATTCTGTCCAACAAGAAATTGTTTAAATACGATTTTGTTTCAACAAATTTTTAGGTTAATGCCACAAAATCTGGATTTTGGACCACAGTGGGCTGCAAACACAGTGCACGCTGAGACAAAGACGAAGATGAAAACGAAGCTGAAAACGAAAAATAGTGCAGAACAAATCGTATGAATTCGCTCGCTTGTACACATAGTGCGCGATGTGACGAAGATGAAGACGAAACGCAAGCAATTAGCAAGCAGTCGCTGCCATCGGTTGATTAGCGTCATAGGCTCGAATAGAATCTCCGGTTCCGCAATGGATAAGAGCGGTCCTCCAATCAGAAAGTGTCCCGGGCTCAGTGCCAGCAGATCCTCTGGGTCCTCGCTAATGGGAGAAATTGGCCTGGAGTTTAGGCACGCCTCGATTCTACACAGGAGGGTGCAAAGTTCCTCGAACGTGTACTTAACAGTAGACGAGGACTTGTAAAACAGGGTCTTAAAACTTTTGACCCCTGCCTCCCACAGTCCTCCCATATGGGGGGCGCTCGGCGGAATGAACTGCCAGGATAAAATATGCTGGGGAAATGCCTTCATTATATTCCGCTTAGTGGCGTCCAGGAAGTCTTTTTCGAGCGCTTTGGAAGCCCCCACGAAGGTTTTGCCATTGTCGGAGTAAATGCGCTGTGGGCATTGTCTCCGTGCGAAAAACCGAGAGAAGGCTGCGAGAAATCGTTCAGTGGTTAGGTCGGAGGTAGCCTCGAGATGGATTGCCTTCGTGGTGAAACACACAAAGACACAGACATAGTCCTTCGTAATAAGACAAGCACGCCCGGTGGAATTCTTGATCTCGAAGGGCCCTGCGAAGTCAATGCTCGTGTGGGTGAACGGCCTGGAGTACGTGAGTAGCGTGCTGGATGATGGCACCATTCACCAAGGGCCCGTATCTCCGCAGCGTATTCTCGACGCTGGGAGATCCTAATCAAGGCGCGCTCGGCGGAGCGCAATTCGTCATTGGTGAGGTGGACCGTGTAGGGCGTCGAAATCCTTTTAGTGGCGACGCGTACAAAGTACGCGGTGACCAGCTTTGGCCACTGGTGCTTTTGGAAATGCTGGATACTCGATTGGCCACGATGGCGGACAAACTACACGGGGGTTTATTAAGCCAAGCCAACACAATGGTGGAGTCGGTCCAAAACTGGGAGGTTGCAGGAGGGATTGGGAGTTCAGGAACGATCGACGCCCAGAGATCGGCTAGCAAAACCGCTCCGCACAACTCCAGCCGAGGCAGCGAGACTGTTTTGACCGGAGCTACATGGGTTTTAACCGTGACGCGTCACAGAAGCCATGAAGCTCCTACGAGAGCGTATCGCTGGTGTTTAGCCAACGGGGGATGCGGAGTTGACTGAGGCCTGGGTAATCCTGCAGGAATTCGTGCCATTGCTGCAGCAGGAGAGGTGGCAGAGCGTCATCCCAGCCCAGTTCGGTTAGCCAGATTTGCTGCATGAATATCTTCGCTCGGATAACAAAAGGGGCTAGCCAGCCAACGGGGTCGAAGAGTTTGGCGATCGGCGGTTGTTGTAAAACGACTCGGATCGCCAAGAATGGCGCGCAGTTAACCCCAAACGTGACGGTTTGTAGCTCATAGTCCTGAACACTGCCGCAACGATCTCGGTAGAGGATCCGCTGAAAGGGCGTATGCCTGGGGTCGACTTGGATTTGTCGATACATCTGCGTTATGTCAGCGTTGAAAACGAATTCAAAGAAACGCCATTTCAGTACCTGAAGCGAGAGATCGGCCTGAAGAGTAGGCCCGGTGTGCAAGATATCGTTAAGGCTGACGCCTCGTGTGGAGGGGCTTGACGCGTTGAATTCCACGCGTACCTTGGTGGTGGTGCTATCGGGCTTGGACACCGCGTGATGGGGGAGATAGAAGTTTTTCCCATCTTGAGGCGGCGTCACCCATCACATATGAGTCATATGGCCCAATTCCTCGTATTCTTGGATTATGGTATCGTACTGCGTTTTTAGGACGGGATCCTTGAGAAGGTGTGCTTCATTCCGCAGGAATTGAGCCAGCGCGATCGGTCTTGAATGACCCAAGTCAACGCTATTCGGACCCTTGAACCGAAGGGATACAATATCGGCCGTCCTTCCCTCTTCGGGTGGTCTCCTGAAAGTTCCGCTCGCAGAAGACGTCATCCTCCTTTTCCGGCTTTGCGGGAAGGTCTTCCACCTCCCAAAACTTGGTGAGGAGTGCATCAAGTTTTGCTTCCGGACTGACTCGCGTCTGTGGAGCCAAACCTAATCGAGACACCGGAGGGTCAGGCATGATAGCTCCACACAGAACCCATCCAAAGATGGTTTCTATCTCGACGAAATCACCAATATCCTTTTTGATCCGCTCTCCGAGGATGTGGGGAAACAGGTCTACACCGATAATCATATCAATAGGCGTGGGCTTGTTGTAGTACGGGTCAGGGGGCGATCGAGGCACTGCGTCGGAACCGTGTTAAGGAATGGAGCCGTTGGAATGGCCCCCGACAATTTGGATACGACCAGGGCGGAGACCTCAATCTTGTTCAGCCTGTCACACGGAGGAGACAGCATCAGCAGACACACTTTGTCGGCGCATTCTCCATCACTCTGGCCCATGCCAGTAGCTCTGGCGTCTACTGGATAAAAAGGGGGGCTGGACCATCTTGAAGACACGCTCGGATAGAGTCGATCAACGCACGAATATGTTGTTCCACTCCGCGATGGTGCAGAGTGACAATCGCAGTGCCTAAAAGCCCTCTGCCTGGGGTAGATGCAAAATAACTTTTGAGCATTTGTGAGCTGATTGCTCGTGGACGGACGCTCTGTGGCACCGAATGGTGTGGCTTGCGCAGCGGCGACACATCACAAGGATGGAACACGGTGTGATGACGTTCCTTGCAGGTATGGCAATTATGCGCACTGGAGCAGCCCTTCACTTGATGACCGCGGGCAAAACAGTTCAAACAGAATCCCTGCTGTCTAATGGTTTCCAAACCCCTCTGAACAGGCATGTCAAGAAAACTAGGGCAGAGTCGTATTGGGTGATTCTCCCGATGCAAAGCTTGCAAGACGCCGGTTTGAGTTGAGCTTTCGCGGGAAACGCTTGAAGCTTCATCGTCGCAGAGGATTTGCGGGGGTCACTGGGGATGGCTTGAACACTTGGAACCGACTTATGTTCTTCGGTGGCATCCAGGACACGATACCGATCGGTGAGAAATTGGTTCAAATCGTACCAAGAGGAGACGACAGTCTTATTTGGCACTGACTGTTCCCACAGGAGGATTGTGGCCTTCGGCAATTTGCTAGTGCATATGGCAATAAGTAAGACATCCCAATTCTCAGTGCTAACACCCGAGAGCTCAAGATCAGTAAGACACCCTTGAAACGCAGTCTGCAGCTCTTGTAAGGCTTTGCCCGATTCTAGCGCCACCGCGGGAATCTGAAGGAGTTGTCTGGCTTGAGTCATGACAAGCAGACGGCTATTTTCGTACCGTTCGGTGAGGTTCTCCCACGCGCCCAATGCGTCGCACGCCAGAACGAAATCGGAGAGGGACATTTTGGATTGTTCTCTACGCTGTTGTGATACGGATCGGGTAACGGGAATGGCAGAACAGTGCGTCACAATAACGTGCGGGATCTGAGCCTGGATTGAAAGCTTGGAACGCCCTTTGTGTTCGCTCGAGTCTTTAACCGAGAATCTGCGCTCTTTAGGTAGGCTGGACGAGGACGGACGGGACTTTGGGAATTCGCTGAGGCTGCGAGCAGACGTGGACTTGCGGGGAATGTCCGTACGCTTCGCGGTCACCGGAGTCTTCGGAGGACGAACCTTCTCCGGAGTTGCAGAGGGGACGAAAGACTGTTAGACTTAGGCGCAGTCTTGGGTGGCTCAGTGGACATACTCAGGGGACGACTTTACCGACGAAGTCCGAGTTTGCGTGCCCTTTGGTTTTGGAAAAACAACAGAAAAAAATAGAAGCGGACTGTATGTACGCAAGAATTTTTCTCACTGTGCACTGCAGGATTGCGGGAGAATTCTCTAGCGTGTGGCTCGGAAACGGAGCCCTTTTAATGGAGACATATGCGGAACAATATACGAACGCACTACACGTAGACACAGCGGAGTAATTGCAAAACAAACTTAGATGGAATTATAAGTAACGATGGGAGTACGTATAAAACAAAACACGGGTGAAATATATAAATAAGTATATATAGTGCAAAGAATATACATTCATATATAAATCTGGATGGAAATGGACATATATATAGATGAGCACAATAAAGGCTGGAAAAAAAATATATATGTACATATGTATTTATTAATATGGGCGGATAGATATATATATATGCGCAAAATACTGGCCGGAAAAATTTATATATAATTTATAAATATGGACGGATATATAAATGGGCACGATAATGCTGGAAAAAAATATATATGTATTTATTTATAAAGATGGGCGGATATATATATGTGCGCAAAATACTGGACGGAAAAAAATATATATATAATTTATGAATATGGACGGATATAGGCGAAATAAGGGAATCGGAAATAATGTAATTTGAATTTGGCGCACTCGAGCCGCCTATCGATATCACGACTCGACTCACGTGTCACCACTACTCCGAAAACAGCTGCCGGCCACTGTTTATATATTTGGTTTTGGTGATTAATTGTGTTATAATAATTTTTTGTGGTTGTGCGGAGAGAAAAAAAGCAAAAACAGATACAAACCGCGAGTGTTGTGCACGAAAGGAATGAAACAAACGATCAGTGCATATGAATTTATATACAGGCGTAAGTACACAGGTGAGTATATGTATGTATGTGTGCACAAAAAACGTAAGTAATTTGTTATTTAGCTAACTCGATCGGATGATAGGAAATTCAATGCCCTTGTTGGGTTCCTTTCCT
Source organism: Drosophila paulistorum (assembly GCA_018152135.1). NCBI lineage: Eukaryota > Metazoa > Arthropoda > Insecta > Diptera > Drosophilidae > Drosophila > Drosophila paulistorum. Next base: position 11,985,129 of record JAECXG010000822.1, on the reverse strand, counting down.
CCCCCCTTTTTTTTTTTTGTTAAATAAATGTGCGACACCGAAATGGATTATCTGTATGTGGATATGTACATATGTGCGTGCATCAATATATGACAATGTATGTATGTATGTAAGAAAGTGCACCGGTTTGTGAGTACGCGTGTGAGGATTAATTGGGCACTTGAAATTCGAACACACAAGAAACCGCGGTGAATACTTTAATTAAATTTTTTTTTTTATAACACCTCAATAATTCTTATTTTGTCTTTTACACTTTTACGCGGCAAACAGCTGTGGAAAATACATGTACATGTGGGTGTAAACGAGTTTGACATATTGTAACGTGTTTCGCCTTTGTGGAACAAAATAACGCCACCCGTGGCCGAGCGGTTGGTTTACGGTTGGGCGTTCGATCGTCAGGCCTCAGATAGTTCGGCAGAATCGCAAAGAAAACAGAGATAAATTCGTTTCTTTCGGTTATTCAATTCTTTATTATTTCTCTCTTGGCGGAACCGAAAACTTTCCAGCCCTCCTCTATCTCTCTCCCTCCTTCTCTTCTTTTTCGTTAAGTTGTTTGCGCTCGCTCAAAAAGAACTTTCTCTCCCTGTGGCGCCGTTTTTAGTGTGCCCAGCCGTAGAAAATGGGAACGCTACTTAATGGGGACAGTTTGCCTACTACCCGAGTTGCCACCCAGGCCGTCTACGTTACATTACCCCCTCCTTAGACTCGAGGCTACTGCACGAGTACCAAGTCGTTGCGAGGATCGGGACGGTACACAGCCAAACGGTTCACATGCACGGTTCTGGTAACTCTTTTTCCAGGGGGTCGAAGTTCGTAGATAAGATCCGAAATCCGACGTACTATTGTAGCGGGCCCAATCCAATCGGATTGTAGCTTTGGGCAACGGCCTACTCTTCGGCTAGGTAAATAGAGCCATACTTCGTCGCCGGGGTAGAATTCCTGAGGATGCGATCGTAGGTCGTAGCGGGTTTTGTTAGTCTGGGCAGCCGTTAGCAGTTGGCGGCGAGCGTTCGCATTTACCACCCGAAGTTGATTTTGCAGCTTAGCCAAGAATTCCGGGACTTCCGTAGAAACAGGAGCTGGTGTTCCAAATATCGTTGGGCAGCCTAAGTTCTCTTCCAAACGTTAGCATTGCGGGCGAATAACCGGAGCTTTCATGAACCGCAGATCTGTAGGCCAATAACGCCATGGGCAGCAGCTCATCCCAATCATGCTGGCTGGTAGATACAAACTTTGCCAAGTAATCTAGCAACGTGCGATTGAAACGTTCCACCATGCCATCTGACTGTGGATGCAGCGGCGTGGTACGTGTCTTTTCGACAGTCATCAACCGCATACAGGCTTGGAAGTTGCGTCCTTGATCAGAGTGTAAGACGAATGGAACGCCGAATCGACAGAAGACTTCTTGTACCAATGCTCGAGCTACAGTTTCGGCTGTCTGGTCCGGTATGGCTGCACATTCCGGCCACTTGGTAAAATAATCCATAACGACCGCGACGTATCGGTTCCCACGAGGCGTAGTTGGTAGAGGGTCTAGAATGTCAATCGCTAGACGATCGAAAGGGGCTCTCATCAGGCTTGGTTGCAGGCGACCGACGGTTCTTCGAGGTGGTCCTTTGCGTGCGTTGCAGATGGTGCAGCGTGCGCACCAGAGGGTTATATCGGCACTTTGGCCGATCCAGTAAAATCGTTTCTTCGCTTTGGCTAAAGTCTTCTTAGCACTGAAGTGGCCTCCCGACGAAGAGTCGTGCACGCCTCGAATGGCAGCATCTACCAGTGACCGGGGCATAAGGGCTACCGGTATATTCTCCGAGTTTTTTATGGTAATCACTCCTATTTCATCAAAGGCTAATCGGTCGTGGACTTGTTCATCCAATCGCGCACCTTACCGAGGGCCTCGTCGGACTGTTGCTCCTTACACAGGTCAGGTAACAGGACTTGGGTAAACAACACGGCGACTCCATTTTTCCGTTCGACTCTTTCGCATGTGGAACAGTCGCTACAAGGTCGGCGAGAGAGGCTGTCTGCGTTACCATGTTGTGTACCACTTCGATGCTGAATCTGCATGTCGTACTGTTGCAGACGTTCTATCGTGCCATCTGCCCTTCTGGTTCTTTGAAGTTGTACAGCCACTGTAAAGATGCATGGTCAGTCCGTACGAGAAACGGACGCCCATACAAATAATGATGAAAGTGTTTAGTGGCACGGACTACGCCGAGGAGCTCTCCACGTGTTACGCAATTGTTACGCTCTACTGGTTGGAAACATTTACTATAATACTCGATTACTCGTTCTTGTCCATTCGAATTCGAGGCGTCCGTGTCTAGAATAAATTAACCGTTGTCATTAGGAAACGCCAAGACGGGGGCTGTCGTTAGACACTGCTTCAAGGTGTCAAAGGAGTGACTGCAGTGAGTGTCCCATTAAAAGCGTCGAAGTTTCTCAGTCAGCTGGTGGAGCGGTCGAGCGATAGTAGCGAAGTTGGGGATAAACTTACGGTAGTACGACCAAAGTCCCAAAAACGATCGCACTTCCTCGGTATTTCGAGGTGTAGGCCAGCTCAGCACTTTATCAATCTTGTTGGGAAACACCTGTAACCCATCACGACTCACAATATGGCCTAGGAACTAACTTGCTGCCTTTTTTCGGACTAAGTTTAAGACCAGCTCCTGCCAGTCGTTTAAGCACGTCCTGCAGGTGTATGAGGTGATCCTCGGTTGTGCCAGAGTAAACAATCACGTCATCGAGATACACTAACGCGAACTTCCACATCACCCCAGACAGAAGATTGTCCATCAAACGTTCGAACGTGACGGGGGCGTTGCAAAGCCCAAATGGCATCACATTGAACTCGAACAGTCCAGCATCGCAAGTGAAAGCTGTCTTTGGTCGGGAAGGTTCGTCCATCCGCACCTGCCAGTATCCGCTTTGTAAGTCCATCGTCGAAAACCACTGGGAGCCGTACAACGCTGATAGGATGTCATCCATTTTGGTCAGGCGCCTATAGTCCACACAAAATCGTGTATATTTGTTGGTACGGCGGCAGGAGGTTCACAAAACAGTCACGCCAATACGGTTTCTTCGTTCAAGCCAGTGTTCTCGGTTCCAACCGAGGGCTCTGTCCATAGTGACTCTTGCAACGGCGTGGTTGGATGCCTGCTGCTCTGGTCCGTGGACGGCTCCAATGTGGTAGGAACGGAATGCTCAAATATGGCAGACCGCTCAACTCCATTAACGGTGGAAACGTTAGAATGGTAAACGTTCCTGGTACTGGTGGCCGAATTTTGGGTCCCTGGACGGTCGATAGGGGCCAGATTATTTTCCACTTACGAATGCGGTTCCGCGCTTTCACCCTCATCTAGCGTCTCAGTTCGTGATGCCTAGGGACTCCGCGTCAGTGGGCGACTGATACGTTCTTCACTGAATTGAGCCTGATGGCTGCTGGTGCATTGTCTACTATTGCCAATGTTCGCCCCGCGACATTGGCATGCTGCTGTTTTCCGAATGGTGAATTGCTGTTAGCGGTGCCTCTTTCGTGAGCTGGCCGCGACCTCGTCTTCGCCGGCGACGTCCTGGTGTATGGATATTTCCACTCTCGACCACCTGACTGTGCAGAACCGGCTTACTGTGTGTGCGTCCAATCTGGGCTTGCACTCGGATCGCTACGACCAATGCCTCTTGTAGCTGAATCGGTCGACTAGAAATTACTAATCCCTGTAGCGGAGTTTCGCGCATGCCGTCAATAAATTGTTGCAAAAGAATCTGGTCATACATATGTCCGGGCATTCCACTAAAAGCGCATTGGGCCAAGCGTTCCAATTCCAATGCGAAATCAGGCAATGATTCCCTGGGTCCTTGTATCCGATGACGCAACAATTGATAGCCGGACAGGCAATCTAGCATGAATCGTTGACGCTTGGCGGCACACAGTGCTGAGTAGGTAAGTGTAGGTTGAGTAGGCAAGGTGCCATAAAATGTTGAGGCGCAACCGCCCAGATTCAACACCACTGCTAAACATTTCTCATCCTCTGCCCACTGATAGTAATTCGCCACCTTGTCTACCAGTCGCTCAAATTCGATAGATATGTACATATGCGCGTACATCAACACATGACGTTATATGTATGTAACTAGATACACAGGTTTGCGGATACGCGCGCGAGGAAATTAATTGGCCAATTGAAATAATTCGAACACATAAGAAATCGCGGTGAACACTTTAATTAAATTTTTTTTTTTATAACACCTCAATAATTCTTATTTTGTCTTTTACACTTTTACGCGGCAAACAGCTGTGGAAAATACATGTACATGTGGGTGTAAACGAGTTTTACATATTGTAACGTGTTTCGCCTTTGTGGAACAAAATAACGCCACCCGTGGCCGAGCGGTTGGTTTACGGTTGGGCGTTCGATCGTCAGGCCTCAGATAGTTCGGCAGAATCGCAAAGAAAACAGAGATGATTCGTTTCTTTCGGTTATTCAATTCTTTATTATTTCTCTCTTGGCGGAACCGAAAACTTTCCAGCCCTCCTCTATCTCTCTCCCTCCTTCTCTTCTTTTTCGTTAAGTTGTTTGCGCTCGCTCAAAAGAACTTTCTCTCCCTGTGGCGCCGTTTTTAGTGTGCCCAGCCGTAGAAAATGGGAACGCTACTTAATGGGGACAGTTTGCCTACTACCCGAGTTGCCACCCAGGCCGTCTACGTTACATTACCCCTCCTTAGACTCGAGGCTACTGCACGAGTACCAAGTCGTTGCGAGGATCGGGACGGTACACAGCCAAACGGTTCACATGCACGGTTCTGGTAACTCTTTTTCCAGGGGGTCGAAGTTCGTAGATAAGATCCGAAATGCGACGTACTATGGTAGCGGGCCCAATCCAATCGGATTGTAGCTTTGGGCAACGGCCTACTCTTCGGCTAGGTGAATAGAGCCATACTTCGTCGCCGGGGCAGAATTCCTGAGGATGCGATCGTAGGTCGTAGCGGGTTTTGTTAGTCTGGGCAGCCGTTAGCAGTTGGCGGCGAGCGTTCGCATTTACCACCCGAAGTTGATTTTGCAGCTTAGCCAAGAATTCCGGGACTTCCGTAGAAACAGGAGCTGGTGTTCCAAATATCGTTGGGCAGCCTAAGTTCTCTTCCAAACGTTAGCATTGCGGGCGAATAACCGGAGCTTTCATGAACCGCAGATCTGTAGGCCAATAACGCCATGGGCAGCAGCTCATCCCAATCATGCTGGCTGGTAGATACAAACTTTGCCAAGTAATCTAGCAACGTGCGATTGAAACGTTCCACCATGCCATCTGACTGTGGATGCAGCGGCGTGGTACGTGTCTTTTCGACAGTCATCAACCGCATACAGGCTTGGAAGTTGCGTCCTTGATCAGAGTGTAAGACGAATGGAACGCCGAATCGACAGAAGACTTCTTGTACCAATGCTCGAGCTACAGTTTCGGCTGTCTGGTCCGGTATGGCTGCACATTCCGGCCACTTGGTAAAATAATCCATAACGACCGTGACGTATCGGTTCCCACGAGGCGTAGTTGGTAGAGGGTCTAGAATGTCAATCGCTAGACGATCGAAAGGGGCTCCCATCAGGCTTGGTTGCAGGCGACCGACGGTTCGTCGAGGTGGTCCTTGCAGATGGTGCAGCGTGCGCACCAGAGGGTTATATCGGCACTTTGGTCGATCCAGTAAAATCGTTTCTTCGCTTTGGCTAAAGTCTTCTTAGCACTGAAGTGGCCTCCCGACGGAGAGTCGTGCACGCCTCGAATGGCAGCATCTACCAGTGAGCGGGGCATAAGGGCTACCGGTATATTCTCCGAGTTTTTTATGGTAATCACTCCTATTTCATCAAAGGCTAATCGGTCGTGGACTTGTTCATCCAATCGCGCACCTTACCGAGGGCCTCGTCGGACTGTTGCTCCTTACACAGGTCAGGTAACAGGACTTGGGTAAACAACACGGCGACTCCATTTTTCCGTTCGACTCTTTCGCATGTGGAACAGTCGCTACAAGGTCGGCGAGAGAGGCTGTCTGCGTTACCATGTTGTGTACCACTTCGATGCTGAATCTGCATGTCGTACTGTTGCAGACGTTCTATCCAACGTGCCATCTGCCCTTCTGGTTCTTTGAAGTTGAACAGCCACTGTAAAGATGCATGGTCAGTCCGTACGAGAAACGGACGCCCATACAAATAATGATGAAAGTGTTTAGTGGCACGGACTACGCCGAGGAGCTCTCCACGTGTTACGCAATTGTTACGCTCTACTGGTTGGAAACATTTACTATAATACTCGATTACTCGTTCTTGTCCATTCGAATTCGAGGCGTCAGTGTCTAGAATAAATTGACCGTTGTCATTAGGAAACGCCAAGACGGGGGCTGTCGTTAGACACTGCTTCAAGGTGTCAAAGGAGTGACTGCAGTGAGTGTCCCATTAAAAGCGTCGAAGTTTCTCAGTCAGCTGGTGGAGCGGTCGAGCGATAGTAGCGAAGTTGGGGATAAACTTACGGTAGTACGACCAAAGTCCCAAAAACGATCGCACTTCCTCGGTATTTCGAGGTGTAGGCCAGCTCAGCACTTTATCAATCTTGTTGGGAAACACCTGTAACCCATCACGACTCACAATATGGCCTAGGAACTAACTTGCTGCCTTTTTTCGGACTAAGTTTAAGACCAGCTCCTGCCAGTCGTTTAAACACGTCCTGCAGGTGTATGAGGTGATCCTCGGTTGTGCCAGAGTAAACAATCACGTCATCGAGATACACTAACGCGAACTTCCACATCACCCCAGACAGAAGATTGTCCATCAAACGTTCGAACGTGACGGGGGCGTTGCAAAGCCCAAATGGCATCACATTGAACTCGAACAGTCCAGCATCGCAAGTGAAAGCTGTCTTTGGTCGGGAAGGTTCGTCCATCCGCACCTACCAGTATCCGCTTTGTAAGTCCATCGTCGAAAACCACTGGGAGCCGTACAACGTTGATAGGATGTCATCCACTTTGGGCAGCGGATATGAGTCCTTGACGGTTATCTCGTTCAGGCGCCTATAGTCCACACAAAATCGTGTATATTTGTTGGTACGGCGGCAGGAGGTTCACAAAACAGTCACGCCAATACGGTTTCTTCGTTCAAGCCAGTGTTCTCGGTTCCAACCGAGGGCTCTGTCCATAGTGACTCTTGCAACGGCGTGGTTGGATGCCTGCTGCTCTGGTCCGTGGACGGCTCCAATGTGGTAGGAACGGAATGCTCAAATATGGCAGACCGCTCAACTCCATTAACGGTGGAAACGTTAGAATGGCAAACGTTCCTGGTACCGGTGGCCGAATTTTGGGTCCCTGGACGGTCGATAGGGGCCAGATTATTTTCCACTTACGAATGCGGTTCCGCGCTTTCACCCTCATCTAGCGTCTCAGTTCGTGATGCCTTCCAAGCTGGAAGTTGCGTCCTTAATCAGAGTGTAAGACGAATGGAACGCCGAATCGACAGAAGACTTCTTGTACCAATGCTCGAGCTACAGTTTCGGCTGTCTGGTCCGGTATGGCTGCACATTCCGGCCACTTGGTAAAATAATCCACGAGGCGTAGTTGGTAGAGGGTCTAGAATGTCAATCGCTAGACGATCGAAAGGGGCTCCCATCAGGCTTGGTTGCAGGCGACCGACGGTTCTTCGAGGTGGTCCTTTGCGTGCTTTGCAGATGGTGCAGCGTGCGCACCAGAGGGTTATATCGGCACTTTGGCCGATCCAGTAAAATCGTACGCCTCGAATGGCAGCATCTACCAGTGAGCGGGGCATAAGGGCTACCGGTATATTCTCCGAGTTTTTTATGGTAATCACTCCTATTTCATCAAAGGCTAATCGGTCGTGGACTTGTTCATCCAATCGCGCACCTTACCGAGGGCCTCGTCGGACTGTTGCTCCTTACACAGGTCAGGTAACAGGACTTGGGTAAACAACACGGTGACTCCATTTTTCCGTTCGACTCTTTCGCATGTGGAACAGTCGCTACAAGGTCGGCGAGAGAGGCTGTCTGCGTTACCATGTTGTGTACCACTTCGATGCTGAATCTGCATGTTGTACTGTTGCAGACGTTCTATCCAACGTGCCATCTGCCCTTCTGGTTCTTTGAAGTTGTACAGCCACTGTAAAGATGCATGGTCAGTCCGTACGAGAAACGGACGCCCATACAAATAATGATGAAAAAGTTTAGTGGCACGGACTACGCCGAGGAGCTCTCCACGTGTTACGCAATTGTTACGCTCTACTGGTTGGAAACATTTACTATAATACTCGATTACTCGTTCTTGTCCATTCGAATTCGAGGCGTCAGTGTCTAGAATAAATTGACCGTTGTCATTAGGAAACGCCAAGACGGGGGCTGTCGTTAGACACTGCTTGAAGGTGTCAAAGGAGTGACTGCAGTGAGTGTCCCATTAAAAGCGTCGAAGTTTCTCAGTCAGCTGGTGGAGCGGTCGAGCGATAGTAGCGAAGTTGGGGATAAACTTACGGTAGTACGACCAAAGTCCCAAAAACGATCGCACTTCCTCGGTATTTCGAGGTGTAGGCCAGCTCAGCACTTTATCAATCTTGTTGGGAAACACCTGTAACCCATCACGACTCACAATATGGCCTAGGAACTAACTTGCTGCCTTTTTTCGGACTAAGTTTAAGACCAGCTCCTGCCAGTCGTTTAAACACGTCCTGCAGGTGTATGAGGTGATCCTCGGTTGTGCCAGAGTAAACAATCACGTCATCGAGATACACTAACGCGAACTTCCACATCACACCAGACAGAAGATTGTCCATCAAACGTTCGAACGTGACGGGGGCGTTGCAAAGCCCAAATGGCATCACATTGAACTCGAACAGTCCAGCATCGCAAGTGAAAGCTGTCTTTGGTCGGGAAGGTTCGTCCATCCGCACCTGCCAGTATCCGCCTTGTAAGTCCATCGTCGAAAACCACTGGGAGCCGTACAACGTTGATAGGATGTCATCCATTTTGGGCAGCGGATATGAGTCCTTGACGGTTATCTCGTTCAGGCGCCTATAGTCCACACAAAATCGTGTATATTTGTTGGTACGGCGGCCGGAGGTTCACAAAACAGTCACGCCAATACGGTTTCTTCGTTCAAGCCAGTGTTCTCGGTTCCAACCGAGGGCTCTGTCCATAGTGACTCTTGCAACGGCGTGGTTGGATGCCTGCTGCTCTGGTCCGTGGACGGCTCCAATGTGGTAGGAACGGAATGCTCAAATATGGCAGACCGCTCAACTCCATTAACGGTGGAAACGTTAGAATGGCAAACGTTCCTGGTACCGGTGGCCGAATTTTGGGTCCCTGGACGGTCGATAGGGGCCAGATTATTTTCCACTTACGAATGCGGTTCCGCGCTTTCACCTCCATCTAGCGTCTCAGTTCGTGATGCCTTCCAAGCTGGAAGTTGCGTCCTTAATCAGAGTGTAAGACGAATGGAACGCCGAATCGACAGAAGACTTCTTGTACCAATGCTCGAGCTACAGTTTCGGCTGTCTGGTCCGGTATGGCTGCACATTCCGGCCACTTGGTAAAATAATCCACGAGGCGTAGTTGGTAGAGGGTCTAGAATGTCAATCGCTAGACGATCGAAAGGGGCTCCCATCAGGCTTGGTTGCAGGCGACCGACGGTTCTTCGAGGTGGTCCTTTGCGTGCTTTGCAGATGGTGCAGCGTGCGCACCAGAGGGTTATATCGGCACTTTGGCCGATCCAGTAAAATCGTACGCCTCGAATGGCAGCATCTACCAGTGAGCGGGGCATAAGGGCTACCGGTATATTCTCCGAGTTTTTTATGGTAATCACTCCTATTTCATCAAAGGCTAATCGGTCGTGGACTTGTTCATCCAATCGCGCACCTTACCGAGGGCCTCGTCGGACTGTTGCTCCTTACACAGGTCAGGTAACAGGACTTGGGTAAACAACACGGTGACTCCATTTTTCCGTTCGACTCTTTCGCATGTGGAACAGTCGCTACAAGGTCGGCGAGAGAGGCTGTCTGCGTTACCATGTTGTGTACCACTTCGATGCTGAATCTGCATGTTGTACTGTTGCAGACGTTCTATCCAACGTGCCATCTGCCCTTCTGGTTCTTTGAAGTTGTACAGCCACTGTAAAGATGCATGGTCAGTCCGTACGAGAAACGGACGCCCATACAAATAATGATGAAAAAGTTTAGTGGCACGGACTACGCCGAGGAGCTCTCCACGTGTTACGCAATTGTTACGCTCTACTGGTTGGAAACATTTACTATAATACTCGATTACTCGTTCTTGTCCATTCGAATTCGAGGCGTCAGTGTCTAGAATAAATTGACCGTTGTCATTAGGAAACGCCAAGACGGGGGCTGTCGTTAGACACTGCTTCAAGGTGTCAAAGGAGTGACTGCAGTGAGTGTCCCATTAAAAGCGTCGAAGTTTCTCAGTCAGCTGGTGGAGCGGTCGAGCGATAGTAGCGAAGTTGGGGATAAACTTACGGTAGTACGACCAAAGTCCCAAAAACGATCGCACTTCCTCGGTATTTCGAGGTGTAGGCCAGCTCAGCACTTTATCAATCTTGTTGGGAAACACCTGTAACCCATCACGACTCACAATATGGCCTAGGAACTAACTTGCTGCCTTTTTTCGGACTAAGTTTAAGACCAGCTCCTGCCAGTCGTTTAAACACGTCCTGCAGGTGTATGAGGTGATCCTCGGTTGTGCCAGAGTAAACAATCACGTCATCGAGATACACTAACGCGAACTTCCACATCACCCCAGACAGAAGATTGTCCATCAAACGTTCGAACGTGACGGGGGCGTTGCAAAGCCCAAATGGCATCACATTGAACTCGAACAGTCCAGCATCGCAAGTGAAAGCTGTCTTTGGTCGGGAAGGTTCGTCCATCCGCACCTGCCAGTATCCGCCTTGTAAGTCCATCGTCGAAAACCACTGGGAGCCGTACAACGTTGATAGGATGTCATCCATTTTGGGCAGCGGATATGAGTCCTTGACGGTTATCTCGTTCAGGCGCCTATAGTCCACACAAAATCGTGTATATTTGTTGGTACGGCGGCCGGAGGTTCACAAAACAGTCACGCCAATACGGTTTCTTCGTTCAAGCCAGTGTTCTCGGTTCCAACCGAGGGCTCTGTCCATAGTGACTCTTGCAACGGCGTGGTTGGATGCCTGCTGCTCTGGTCCGTGGACGGCTCCAATGTGGTAGGAACGGAATGCTCAAATATGGCAGACCGCTCAACTCCATTAACGGTGGAAACGTTAGAATGGCAAACGTTCCTGGTACCGGTGGCCGAATTTTGGGTCCCTGGACGGTCGATAGGGGCCAGATTATTTTCCACTTACGAATGCGGTTCCGCGCTTTCACCCTCATCTAGCGTCTCAGTTCGTGATGCCTGGGGACTCCGCGTCAGTGGGCGACTGATACGTTCTTCACTGAATTGAGCCTGATGGCTGCTGGTGCATTCACTGGTGCTGGAGCTAGAGTAGCTGTATCGTTGGGTTGGGGCGTTGTCTACTATTGCCAATGTTCGCCCCGCGACATTGGCATGCTGCTGTTTTCCGAATGGTGAATTGCTGTTAGCGGTGCCTCTTTCGTGAGCTGGCCGCGACCTCGTCTTCGCCGGCGACGTCCTGGTGTATGGATATTTCCACTCTCGACCACCTGACTGTGCAGAACCGGCTTACTGTGTGTGCGTCCAATCTGGGCTTGCACTCGGATCGCTACGACCAATGCCTCTTGTAGCTGAATCGGTCGACTAGAAATTACTAATCCCTGTAGCGGAGTTTCGCGCATGCCGTCAATAAATTGTTGCAAAAGAATCTGGTCATACATATGTCCGGGCATTCCACTAAAAGCGCATTGGGCCAAGCGTTCCAATTCCAATGCGAAATCAGGCAATGATTCCCTGGGTCCTTGTATCCGATGACGCAACAATTGATAGCCGGACAGGCAATCTAGCATGAATCGTTGACGCTTGGCGGCACACAGTGCTGAGTAGGTAAGTGTAGGTTGAGTAGGCAAGGTGCCATAAAATGTTGAGGCGCAACCGCCCAGATTCAACACCACTGCTAAACATTTCTCATCCTCTGCCCACTGATAGTAATTCGCCACCTTGTCTACCAGTCGCTCAAATTCGATAGATATGTACATATGCGCGTACATCAACACATGACGTTATATGTATGTAACTAGATACACAGGTTTGCGGATACGCGCGCGAGGAAATTAATTGGCCAATTGAAATAATTCGAACACATAAGAAATCGCGGTGAACACTTTAATTAAATTTTTTTTTTTATAACACCTCAATAATTCTTATTTTGTCTTTTACACTTTTACGCGGCAAACAGCTGTGGAAAATACATGTACATGTGGGTGTAAACGAGTTTTACATATTGTAACGTGTTTCGCCTTTGTGGAACAAAATAACGCCACCCGTGGCCGAGCGGTTGGTTTACGGTTGGGCGTTCGATCGTCAGGCCTCAGATAGTTCGGCAGAATCGCAAAGAAAACAGAGATGATTCGTTTCTTTCGGTTATTCAATTCTTTATTATTTCTCTCTTGGCGGAACCGAAAACTTTCCAGCCCTCCTCTATCTCTCTCCCTCCTTCTCTTCTTTTTCGTTAAGTTGTTTGCGCTCGCTCAAAAAGAACTTTCTCTCCCTGTGGCGCCGTTTTTAGTGTGCCCAGCCGTAGAAAATGGGAACGCTACTTAATGGGGACAGTTTGCCTACTACCCGAGTTGCCACCCAGGCCGTCTACGTTACATTACCCCCTCCTTAGACTCGAGGCTACTGCACGAGTACCAAGTCGTTGCGAGGATCGGGACGGTACACAGCCAAACGGTTCACATGCACGGTTCTGGTAACTCTTTTTCCAGGGGGTCGAAGTTCGTAGATAAGATCCGAAATGCGACGTACTATGGTAGCGGGCCCAATCCAATCGGATTGTAGCTTTGGGCAACGGCCTACTCTTCGGCTAGGTGAATAGAGCCATACTTCGTCGCCGGGGCAGAATTCCTGAGGATGCGATCGTAGGTCGTAGCGGGTTTTGTTAGTCTGGGCAGCCGTTAGCAGTTGGCGGCGAGCGTTCGCATTTACCACCCGAAGTTGATTTTGCAGCTTAGCCAAGAATTCCGGGACTTCCGTAGAAACAGGAGCTGGTGTTCCAAATATCGTTGGGCAGCCTAAGTTCTCTTCCAAACGTTAGCATTGCGGGCGAATAACCGGAGCTTTCATGAACCGCAGATCTGTAGGCCAATAACGCCATGGGCAGCAGCTCATCCCAATCATGCTGGCTGGTAGATACAAACTTTGCCAAGTAATCTAGCAACGTGCGATTGAAACGTTCCACCATGCCATCTGACTGTGGATGCAGCGGCGTGGTACGTGTCTTTTCGACAGTCATCAACCGCATACAGGCTTGGAAGTTGCGTCCTTGATCAGAGTGTAAGACGAATGGAACGCCGAATCGACAGAAGACTTCTTGTACCAATGCTCGAGCTACAGTTTCGGCTGTCTGGTCCGGTATGGCTGCACATTCCGGCCACTTGGTAAAATAATCCATAACGACCGCGACGTATCGGTTCCCACGAGGCGTAGTTGGTAGAGGGTCTAGAATGTCAATCGCTAGACGATCGAAAGGGGCTCCCATCAGGCTTGGTTGCAGGCGACCGACGGTTCGTCGAGGTGGTCCTTTGCGTGCGTTGCAGATGGTGCAGCGTGCGCACCAGAGGGTTATATCGGCACTTTGGTCGATCCAGTAAAATCGTTTCTTCGCTTTGGCTAAAGTCTTCTTAGCACTGAAGTGGCCTCCCGACGGAGAGTCGTGCACGCCTCGAATGGCAGCATCTACCAGTGAGCGGGGCATAAGGGCTACCGGTATATTCTCCGAGTTTTTTATGGTAATCACTCCTATTTCATCAAAGGCTAATCGGTCGTGGACTTGTTCATCCAATCGCGCACCTTACCGAGGGCCTCGTCGGACTGTTGCTCCTTACACAGGTCAGGTAACAGGACTTGGGTAAACAACACGGCGACTCCATTTTTCCGTTCGACTCTTTCGCATGTGGAACAGTCGCTACAAGGTCGGCGAGAGAGGCTGTCTGCGTTACCATGTTGTGTACCACTTCGATGCTGAATCTGCATGTCGTACTGTTGCAGACGTTCTATCCAACGTGCCATCTGCCCTTCTGGTTCTTTGAAGTTGAACAGCCACTGTAAAGATGCATGGTCAGTCCGTACGAGAAACGGACGCCCATACAAATAATGATGAAAGTGTTTAGTGGCACGGACTACGCCGAGGAGCTCTCCACGTGTTACGCAATTGTTACGCTCTACTGGTTGGAAACATTTACTATAATACTCGATTACTCGTTCTTGTCCATTCGAATTCGAGGCGTCAGTGTCTAGAATAAATTGACCGTTGTCATTAGGAAACGCCAAGACGGGGGCTGTCGTTAGACACTGCTTCAAGGTGTCAAAGGAGTGACTGCAGTGAGTGTCCCATTAAAAGCGTCGAAGTTTCTCAGTCAGCTGGTGGAGCGGTCGAGCGATAGTAGCGAAGTTGGGGATAAACTTACGGTAGTACGACCAAAGTCCCAAAAACGATCGCACTTCCTCGGTATTTCGAGGTGTAGGCCAGCTCAGCACTTTATCAATCTTGTTGGGAAACACCTGTAACCCATCACGACTCACAATATGGCCTAGGAACTAACTTGCTGCCTTTTTTCGGACTAAGTTTAAGACCAGCTCCTGCCAGTCGTTTAAACACGTCCTGCAGGTGTATGAGGTGATCCTCGGTTGTGCCAGAGTAAACAATCACGTCATCGAGATACACTAACGCGAACTTCCACATCACCCCAGACAGAAGATTGTCCATCAAACGTTCGAACGTGACGGGGGCGTTGCAAAGCCCAAATGGCATCACATTGAACTCGAACAGTCCAGCATCGCAAGTGAAAGCTGTCTTTGGTCGGGAAGGTTCGTCCATCCGCACCTACCAGTATCCGCTTTGTAAGTCCATCGTCGAAAACCACTGGGAGCCGTACAACGTTGATAGGATGTCATCCACTTTGGGCAGCGGATATGAGTCCTTGACGGTTATCTCGTTCAGGCGCCTATAGTCCACACAAAATCGTGTATATTTGTTGGTACGGCGGCAGGAGGTTCACAAAACAGTCACGCCAATACGGTTTCTTCGTTCAAGCCAGTGTTCTCGGTTCCAACCGAGGGCTCTGTCCATAGTGACTCTTGCAACGGCGTGGTTGGATGCCTGCTGCTCTGGTCCGTGGACGGCTCCAATGTGGTAGGAACGGAATGCTCAAATATGGCAGACCGCTCAACTCCATTAACGGTGGAAACGTTAGAATGGCAAACGTTCCTGGTACCGGTGGCCGAATTTTGGGTCCCTGGACGGTCGATAGGGGCCAGATTATTTTCCACTTACGAATGCGGTTCCGCGCTTTCACCCTCATCTAGCGTCTCAGTTCGTGATGCCTTCCAAGCTGGAAGTTGCGTCCTTAATCAGAGTGTAAGACGAATGGAACGCCGAATCGACAGAAGACTTCTTGTACCAATGCTCGAGCTACAGTTTCGGCTGTCTGGTCCGGTATGGCTGCACATTCCGGCCACTTGGTAAAATAATCCACGAGGCGTAGTTGGTAGAGGGTCTAGAATGTCAATCGCTAGACGATCGAAAGGGGCTCCCATCAGGCTTGGTTGCAGGCGACCGACGGTTCTTCGAGGTGGTCCTTTGCGTGCTTTGCAGATGGTGCAGCGTGCGCACCAGAGGGTTATATCGGCACTTTGGCCGATCCAGTAAAATCGTACGCCTCGAATGGCAGCATCTACCAGTGAGCGGGGCATAAGGGCTACCGGTATATTCTCCGAGTTTTTTATGGTAATCACTCCTATTTCATCAAAGGCTAATCGGTCGTGGACTTGTTCATCCAATCGCGCACCTTACCGAGGGCCTCGTCGGACTGTTGCTCCTTACACAGGTCAGGTAACAGGACTTGGGTAAACAACACGGTGACTCCATTTTTCCGTTCGACTCTTTCGCATGTGGAACAGTCGCTACAAGGTCGGCGAGAGAGGCTGTCTGCGTTACCATGTTGTGTACCACTTCGATGCTGAATCTGCATGTCGTACTGTTGCAGACGTTCTATCCAACGTGCCATCTGCCCTTCTGGTTCTTTGAAGTTGAACAGCCACTGTAAAGATGCATGGTCAGTCCGTACGAGAAACGGACGCCCATACAAATAATGATGAAAGTGTTTAGTGGCACGGACTACGCCGAGGAGCTCTCCACGTGTTACGCAATTGTTACGCTCTACTGGTTGGAAACATTTACTATAATACTCGATTACTCGTTCTTGTCCATTCGAATTCGAGGCGTCAGTGTGTAGAATAAATTGACCGTTGTCATTAGGAAACGCCAAGACGGGGGCTGTCGTTAGACACTGCTTCAAGGTGTCAAAGGAGTGACTGCAGTGAGTGTCCCATTAAAAGCGTCGAAGTTTCTCAGTCAGCTGGTGGAGCGGTCGAGCGATAGTAGCGAAGTTGGGGATAAACTTACGGTAGTACGACCAAAGTCCCAAAAACGATCGCACTTCCTCGGTATTTCGAGGTGTAGGCCAGCTCAGCACTTTATCAATCTTGTTGGGAAACACCTGTAACCCATCACGACTCACAATATGGCCTAGGAACTAACTTGCTGCCTTTTTTCGGACTAAGTTTAAGACCAGCTCCTGCCAGTCGTTTAAACACGTCCTGCAGGTGTATGAGGTGATCCTCGGTTGTGCCAGAGTAAACACTCACGTCATCGAGATACACTAACGCGAACTTCCACATCACCCCAGACAGAAGATTGTCCATCAAACGTTCGAACGTGACGGGGGCGTTGCAAAGCCCAAATGGCATCACATTGAACTCGAACAGTCCAGCATCGCAAGTGAAAGCTGTCTTTGGTCGGGAAGGTTCGTCCATCCGCACCTGCCAGTATCCGCCTTGTAAGTCCATCGTCGAAAACCACTGGGAGCCGTACAACGTTGATAGGATGTCATCCATTTTGGGCAGCGGATATGAGTCCTTGACGGTTATCTCGTTCAGGCGCCTATAGTCCACACAAAATCGTGTATATTTGTTGGTACGGCGGCCGGAGGTTCACAAAACAGTCACGCCAATACGGTTTCTTCGTTCAAGCCAGTGTTCTCGGTTCCAACCGAGGGCTCTGTCCATAGTGACTCTTGCAACGGCGTGGTTGGATGCCTGCTGCTCTGGTCCGTGGACGGCTCCAATGTGGTAGGAACGGAATGCTCAAATATGGCAGACCGCTCAACTCCATTAACGGTGGAAACGTTAGAATGGCAAACGTTCCTGGTACCGGTGGCCGAATTTTGGGTCCCTGGACGGTCGATAGGGGCCAGATTATTTTCCACTTACGAATGCGGTTCCGCGCTTTCACCCTCATCTAGCGTCTCAGTTCGTGATGCCTGGGGACTCCGCGTCAGTGGGCGACTGATACGTTCTTCACTGAATTGAGCCTGATGGCTGCTGGTGCATTCACTGGTGCTGGAGCTAGAGTAGCTGTATCGTTGGGTTGGGGCGTTGTCTACTATTGCCAATGTTCGCCCCGCGACATTGGCATGCTGCTGTTTTCCGAATGGTGAATTGCTGTTAGCGGTGCCCTTTTCTCTGGCCGCGACCTCGTCTTCGCCGGCGACGTCCTGGTGTATGGATATTTCCACTCTCGACCACCTGACTGTGCAGAACCGGCTTACCGTGTGTGCGTCCAATCTGGGCTTGCACTCGGATCGCTACGACCAATGCCTCTTGTAGCTGAATCGGTCGACTAGAAATTACTAATCCCTGTAGCGGAGTTTCGCGCATGCCGTCAATAATTCTTTCGGTTATTCAATTCTTTATTATTTCTCTCTTGGCGGAACCGAAAACTTTCCAGCCCTCCTCTATCTCTCTCCCTCCTTCTCTTCTTTTTCGTTAAGTTGTTTGCGCTCGCTCAAAAAGAACTTTCTCTCCCTGTGGCGCCGTTTTTAGTGTGCCCAGCCGTAGAAAATGGGAACGCTACTTAATGGGGACAGTTTGCCTACTACCCGAGTTGCCACCCAGGCCGTCTACGTTACATTACCCCCTCCTTAGACTCGAGGCTTCTGCACGAGTACCAAGTCGTTGCGAGGATCGGGACGGTACACAGCCAAACGGTTCACATGCACGGTTCTGGTAACTCTTTTTCCAGGGGGTCGAAGTTCGTAGATAAGATCCGAAATCCGACGTACTATTGTAGCGGGCCCAATCCAATCGGATTGTAGATTTGGGCAACGGCCTACTCTTCGGCTAGGTGAATAGAGCCATACTTCGTCGCCGGGGCAGAATTCCTGAGGATGCGATCGTAGGTCGTAGCGGGTTTTGTTAGTCTGGGCAGCCGTTAGCAGTTGGCGGCGAGCGTTCGCATTTACCACCCGAAGTTGATTTTGCAGCTTAGCCAAGAATTCCGGGACTTCCGTAGGAACAGGAGCTGGTGTTCCAAATAGTAAATCGTTGGGCAGCCTAAGTTCTCTTCCAAACGTTAGCATTGCGGGCGAATAACCGGAGCTTTCATGAACCGCAGATCTGTAGGCCAATAACGCCATGGGCAGCAGCTCATCCCAATCATGCTGGCTGGTAAATACAAACTTTGTCAAGTAATCTAGCAACGTGCGATTGAAACGTTCCACCATGCCGTCTGACTGCGGATGCAGCGGCGTGGTACGTGTCTTTTCGACAGTCATCAACCGCATACAGGCTTGGAAGTTGAGTCCTTGATCAGAGTGTAAGACGAATGGAACGCCGAATCGACAGAAGACTTCTTGTACCAATGCTCGAGGTCCGGTATGGCTGCACATTCCGGCCACTTGGTAAAATAATCCATAACGACCGCGACGTATCGGTTCCCACGAGGCGTAGTTGGTAGAGGGTCTAGAATGTCAATCGCTAGACGATCGAAAGGGGCTCTCATCAGGCTTGGTTGCAGGCGACCGACGGTTCTTCGAGGTGGTCCTTTGCGTGCGTTGCAGATGGTGCAGCGTGCGCACCAGAGGGTTATATCGGCACTTTGGCCGATCCAGTAAAATCGTTTCTTCGCTTTGGCTAAAGTCTTCTTAGCACTGAAATGGCCTCCCGACGGAGAGTCGTGCACGCCTCGAATGGCAGCATCTACCAGTGAGCGGGGCATAAGGGCTACCGGTATATTCTCCGAGTTTTTTATGGTAATCACTCCTATTTCATCAAAGGCTAATCGGTCGTGGACTTGTTCATCCAATCGCGCACCTTACCGAGGGCCTCGTCGGACTGTTGCTCCTTACACAGGTCAGGTAACAGGACTTGGGTAAACAACACGGCGACTCCATTTTTCCGTTCGACTCTTTCGCATGTGGAACAGTCGCTACAAGGTCGGCGAGAGAGGCTGTCTGCGTTACCATGTTGTGTACCACTTCGATGCTGAATCTGCATGTCGTACTGTTGCAGACGTTCTATCCAACGTGCCATCTGCCCTTCTGGTTCTTTGAAGTTGTACAGCCACTGTAAAGATGCATGGTCAGTCCGTACGAGAAACGGACGCCCATACAAATAATGATGAAAGTGTTTAGTGGCACGGACTACGCCGAGGAGCTCTCGACGTGTTACGCAATTGTTACGCTCTACTGGTTGGAAACATTTACTATAATACTCGATTACTCGTTCTTGTCCATTCGAATTCGAGGCGTCCGTGTCTAGAATAAATTAACCGTTGTCATTAGGAAACGCCAAGACGGGGGCTGTCGTTAGACACTGCTTCAAGGTGTCAAAGGAGTGACTGCAGTGAGTGTCCCATTAAAAGCGTCGAAGTTTCTCAGTCAGCTGGTGGAGCGGTCGAGCGATAGTAGCGAAGTTGGGGATAAACTTACGGTAGTACGACCAAAGTCCCAAAAACGATCGCACTTCCTCGGTATTTCGAGGTGTAGGCCAGCTCAGCACTTTATCAATCTTGTTGGGAAACACCTGTAACCCATCACGACTCACAATATGGCCTAGGAACTAACTTGCTGCCTTTTTTCGGACTAAGTTTAAGACCAGCTCCTGCCAGTCGTTTAAACACGTCCTGCAGGTGTATGAGGTGATCCTCGGTTGTGCCAGAGTAAACAATCACGTCATCGAGATACACTAACGCGAACTTCCACATCACCCCAGACAGAAGATTGTCCATCAAACGTTCGAACGTGACGGGGGGCATTGCAAAGCCCAAATGGCATCACATTGAACTCGAACAGTCCAGCATCGCAAGTGAAAGCTGTCTTTGGTCGGGAAGGTTCGTCCATCCGCACCTGCCAGTATCCGCTTTGTAAGTCCATCGTCGAAAACCACTGGGAGCCGTACAACGCTGATAGGATGTCATCCATTTTGGGCAGCGGATATGAGTCCTTGACGGTTATCTCGTTCAGGCGCCTATAGTCCACACAAAATCGTGTATATTTGTTGGTACGGCGGCAGGAGGTTCACAAAACAGTCACGCCAATACGGTTTCTTCGTTCAAGCCAGTGTTCTCGGTTCCAACCGAGGGCTCTGTCCATAGTGACTCTTGCAACGGCGTGGTTGGATGCCTGCTGCTCTGGTCCGTGGACGGCTCCAATGGTGCATTCACTGGTGCTGGAGCTAGAGTAGCTGTATCGTTGGGTTGGGGCGTTGTCTACTATTGCCAATGTTCGCCCCACGACATTGGCATGCCGCTGTTTTCCGAATGGTGAATTGCTGTTAGCGGTGTCTCTTTCGTGAGCTGGCCGCGACCTCGTCTTCGCCGGCGACGTCCTGGTGTATGGATATTTCCACTCTCGACCACCTGACTGTGCAGAACCGGCTTACCGTGTGTGCGTCCAATCTGGGCTTGCACTCGCATCGATACGACCAATGCCTCTTGTAGCTGAATCAGTCGACTAGAAATTACTAATCCCTGTAGCGGAGTTTCGCGCATGCCGTCAATAAATTGTTGCAAAAGAATCTGGTCATACACATGTCCGGGCATTCCACTAAAAGCGCATTGGGCCAAGCGTTCCAATTCCAATGCGAAATCAGGCAATGATTCCCTGGGTCCTTGTATCCGATGACGCAACAATTGATAGCCGGACAGGCAATCTAGCATGAATCGTTGACGCTTGGCGGCACACAGTGCTGAGTAGGTAAGTGTAGGTTGAGTAGGCAAGGTGCCATAAAATGTTGAGGCGCAACCGCGCAGATTCAACACCACTGCCAAACATTTCTCATCCTCTGCCCACTGGTAGTAATTCGCCACCTTGTCTACCAGTCGCTCAAATTCGATAGATATGTACATATGCGCGTACATCAACATATGACGTTATATGTATGTAAGTAGATACAACGGTTTGCGGATACGCTCGCGAGGAAATTAATTGGCCAATTGAAATAATTCGAACACATAAGAAATCGCGGTGAACACTTTAATTAAATTTTTTTTTTTATAACACCTCAATAATTCTTATTTTGTCTTTTACACTTTTACGCGGCAAACAGCTGTGGAAAATACATGTACATGTGGGTGTAAACGAGTTTTACATATTGTAACGTGTTTCGCCTTTGTGGAACAAAATAACGCCACCCGTGGCCGAGCGGTTGGTTTACGGTTGGGCGTTCGATCGTCAGGCCTCAGATAGTTCGGCAGAATCGCAAAGAAAACAGAGATGATTCGTTTCTTTCGGTTATTCAATTCTTTATTATTTCTCTCTTGGCGGAACCGAAAACTTTCCAGCCCTCCTCTATCTCTCTCCCTCCTTCTCTTCTTTTTCGTTAAGTTGTTTGCGCTCGCTCAAAAAGAACTTTCTCTCCCTGTGGCGCCGTTTTTAGTGTGCCCAGCCGTAGAAAATGGGAACGCTACTTAATGGGGACAGTTTGCCTACTACCCGAGTTGCCACCCAGGCCGTCTACGTTACATTACCCCTCCTTAGACTCGAGGCTACTGCACGAGTACCAAGTCGTTGCGAGGATCGGGACGGTACACAGCCAAACGGTTCACATGCACGGTTCTGGTAACTCTTTTTCCAGGGGGTCGAAGTTCGTAGATAAGATCCGAAATGCGACGTACTATGGTAGCGGGCCCAATCCAATCGGATTGTAGCTTTGGGCAACGGCCTACTCTTCGGCTAGGTGAATAGAGCCATACTTCGTCGCCGGGGCAGAATTCCTGAGGATGCGATCGTAGGTCGTAGCGGGTTTTGTTAGTCTGGGCAGCCGTTAGCAGTTGGCGGCGAGCGTTCGCATTTACCACCCGAAGTTGATTTTGCAGCTTAGCCAAGAATTCCGGGACTTCCGTAGAAACAGGAGCTGGTGTTCCAAATATCGTTGGGCAGCCTAAGTTCTCTTCCAAACGTTAGCATTGCGGGCGAATAACCGGAGCTTTCATGAACCGCAGATCTGTAGGCCAATAACGCCATGGGCAGCAGCTCATCCCAATCATGCTGGCTGGTAGATACAAACTTTGCCAAGTAATCTAGCAACGTGCGATTGAAACGTTCCACCATGCCATCTGACTGTGGATGCAGCGGCGTGGTACGTGTCTTTTCGACAGTCATCAACCGCATACAGGCTTGGAAGTTGCGTCCTTGATCAGAGTGTAAGACGAATGGAACGCCGAATCGACAGAAGACTTCTTGTACCAATGCTCGAGCTACAGTTTCGGCTGTCTGGTCCGGTATGGCTGCACATTCCGGCCACTTGGTAAAATAATCCATAACGACCGCGACGTATCGGTTCCCACGAGGCGTAGTTGGTAGAGGGTCTAGAATGTCAATCGCTAGACGATCGAAAGGGGCTCCCATCAGGCTTGGTTGCAGGCGACCGACGGTTCTTCGAGGTGGTCCTTTGCGTGCGTTGCAGATGGTGCAGCGTGCGCACCAGAGGGTTATATCGGCACTTTGGCCGATCCAGTAAAATCGTTTCTTCGCTTTGGCTAAAGTCTTCTTAGCACTGAAGTGGCCTCCCGACGGAGAGTCGTGCACGCCTCGAATGGCAGCATCTACCAGTGAGCGGGGCATAAGGGCTACCGGTATATTCTCCGAGTTTTTTATGGTAATCACTCCTATTTCATCAAAGGCTAATCGGTCGTGGACTTGTTCATCCAATCGCGCACCTTACCGAGGGCCTCGTCGGACTGTTGCTCCTTACACAGGTCAGGTAACAGGACTTGGGTAAACAACACGGCGACTCCATTTTTCCGTTCGACTCTTTCGCATGTGGAACAGTCGCTACAAGGTCGGCGAGAGAGGCTGTCTGCGTTACCATGTTGTGTACCACTTCGATGCTGAATCTGCATGTCGTACTGTTGCAGACGTTCTATCCAACGTGCCATCTGCCCTTCTGGTTCTTTGAAGTTGTACAGCCACTGTAAAGATGCATGGTCAGTCCGTACGAGAAACGGACGCCCATACAAATAATGATGAAAGTGTTTAGTGGCACGGACTACGCCGAGGAGCTCTCGACGTGTTACGCAATTGTTACGCTCTACTGGTTGGAAACATTTACTATAATACTCGATTACTCGTTCTTGTCCATTCGAATTCGAGGCGTCCGTGTCTAGAATAAATTAACCGTTGTCATTAGGAAACGCCAAGACGGGGGCTGTCGTTAGACACTGCTTCAAGGTGTCAAAGGAGTGACTGCAGTGAGTGTCCCATTAAAAGCGTCGAAGTTTCTCAGTCAGCTGGTGGAGCGGTCGAGCGATAGTAGCGAAGTTGGGGATAAACTTACGGTAGTACGACCAAAGTCCCAAAAACGATCGCACTTCCTCGGTATTTCGAGGTGTAGGCCAGCTCAGCACTTTATCAATCTTGTTGGGAAACACCTGTAACCCATCACGACTCACAATATGGCCTAGGAACTAACTTGCTGCCTTTTTTCGGACTAAGTTTAAGACCAGCTCCTGCCAGTCGTTTAAACACGTCCTGCAGGTGTATGAGGTGATCCTCGGTTGTGCCAGAGTAAACAATCACGTCATCGAGATACACTAACGCGAACTTCCACATCACCCCAGACAGAAGATTGTCCATCAAACGTTCGAACGTGACGGGGGCGTTGCAAAGCCCAAATGGCATCACATTGAACTCGAACAGTCCAGCATCGCAAGTGAAAGCTGTCTTTGGTCGGGAAGGTTCGTCCATCCGCACCTGCCAGTATCCGCTTTGTAAGTCCATCGTCGAAAACCACTGGGAGCCGTACAACGCTGATAGGATGTCATCCATTTTGGGCAGCGGATATGAGTCCTTGACGGTTATCTCGTTCAGGCGCCTATAGTCCACACAAAATCGTGTATATTTGTTGGTACGGCGGCAGGAGGTTCACAAAACAGTCACGCCAATACGGTTTCTTCGTTCAAGCCAGTGTTCTCGGTTCCAACCGAGGGCTCTGTCCATAGTGACTCTTGCAACGGCGTGGTTGGATGCCTGCTGCTCTGGTCCGTGGACGGCTCCAATGGTGCATTCACTGGTGCTGGAGCTAGAGTAGCTGTATCGTTGGGTTGGGGCGTTGTCTACTATTGCCAATGTTCGCCCCACGACATTGGCATGCCGCTGTTTTCCGAATGGTGAATTGCTGTTAGCGGTGTCTCTTTCGTGAGCTGGCCGCGACCTCGTCTTCGCCGGCGACGTCCTGGTGTATGGATATTTCCACTCTCGACCACCTGACTGTGCAGAACCGGCTTACCGTGTGTGCGTCCAATCTGGGCTTGCACTCGCATCGATACGACCAATGCCTCTTGTAGCTGAATCAGTCGACTAGAAATTACTAATCCCTGTAGCGGAGTTTCGCGCATGCCGTCAATAAATTGTTGCAAAAGAATCTGGTCATACACATGTCCGGGCATTCCACTAAAAGCGCATTGGGCCAAGCGTTCCAATTCCAATGCGAAATCAGGCAATGATTCCCTGGGTCCTTGTATCCGATGACGCAACAATTGATAGCCGGACAGGCAATCTAGCATGAATCGTTGACGCTTGGCGGCACACAGTGCTGAGTAGGTAAGTGTAGGTTGAGTAGGCAAGGTGCCATAAAATGTTGAGGCGCAACCGCGCAGATTCAACACCACTGCCAAACATTTCTCATCCTCTGCCCACTGGTAGTAATTCGCCACCTTGTCTACCAGTCGCTCAAATTCGATAGATATGTACATATGCGCGTACATCAACATATGACGTTATATGTATGTAAGTAGATACAACGGTTTGCGGATACGCTCGCGAGGAAATTAATTGGCCAATTGAAATAATTCGAACACATAAGAAATCGCGGTGAACACTTTAATTAAATTTTTTTTTTTTATAACACCTCAATAATTCTTATTTTGTCTTTTACACTTTTACGCGGCAAACAGCTGTGGAAAATACATGTACATGTGGGTGTAAACGAGTTTTACATATTGTAACGTGTTTCGCCTTTGTGGAACAAAATAACGCCACCCGTGGCCGAGCGGTTGGTTTACGGTTGGGCGTTCGATCGTCAGGCCTCAGATAGTTCGGCAGAATCGCAAAGAAAACAGAGATGATTCGTTTCTTTCGGTTATTCAGTTCTTTATTATTTCTCTCTTGGCGGAACCGAAAACTTTCCAGCCCTCCTCTATCTCTCTCCCTCCTTCTCTTCTTTTTCGTTAAGTTGTTTGCGCTCGCTCAAAAAGAACTTTCTCTCCCTGTGGCGCCGTTTTTAGTGTGCCCAGCCGTAGAAAATGGGAACGCTACTTAATGGGGACAGTTTGCCTACTACCCGAGTTGCCACCCAGGCTGTCTACGTTACATTACCCCCTCCTTAGACTCGAGGCTTCTGCACGAGTACCAAGTCGTTGCGAGGATCGGGACGGTACACAGCCAAACGGTTCACATGCACGGTTCTGGTAACTCTTCTTCCAGGGGGTCGAAGTTCGTAGATAAGATCCGAAATGCGACGTACTATGGTAGCGGGCCCAATCCAATCGGATTGTAGCTTTGGGCAACGGCCTACTCTTCGGCTAGGTGAATAGAGCCATACTTCGTCGCCGGGGTGGAATTCCTGAGGATGCGATCGTAGGTCGTAGCGGGTTTTGTTAGTCTGGGCAGCCGTTAGCAGTTGGCGGCGAGCGTTCGCATTTACCACCCGAAGTTGATTTTGCAGCTTAGCCAAGAATTCCAGGACTTCCGTAGGAACAGGAGCTGGTGTTCCAAATAGTAAAGCGTTGGGCAGCCTAAGTTCTCTTCCAAACGTTAGCATTGCGGGCGAATAACCGGAGCTTTCATGAACCGCAGATCTGTAGGCCAATAACGCCATGGGCAGCAGCTCATCCCAATCATGCTGGCTGGTAGATACAAACTTTGCCAAGTAATCTAGCAACGTGCGATTGAAACGTTCCACCATGCCATCTGACTGTGGATGCAGCAGCGTGGTACGTGTCTTTTCGACAGTCATCAACCGCATACAGGCTTGGAAGTTGCGTCCTTGATCAGAGTGTAAGACGAATGGAACGCCGAATCGACAGAAGACTTCTTGTACCAATGCTCGAGCTACAGTTTCGGCTGTCTGGTCCGGTATGGCTGCACATTCCGGCCACTTGGTAAAATAATCCATAACGACCGCGACGTATCGGTTCCCACGAGGCGTAGTTGGTAGAGGGTCTAGAATGTCAATCGCTAGACGATCGAAAGGGGCTCTCATCAGGCTTGGTTGCAGGCGACCGACGGTTCTTCGAGGTGGTCCTTTGCGTGCGTTGCAGATGGTGCAGCGTGCGCACCAGAGGGTTATATCGGCACTTTGGCCGATCCAGTAAAATCGTTTCTTCGCTTTGGCTAAAGTCTTCTTAGCACTGAAGTGGCCTCCCGACGGAGAGTCGTGCACGCCTCGAATGGCAGCATCTACCAGTGAGCGGGGCATAAGGGCTACCGGTATATTCTCCGAGTTTTTTATGGTAATCACTCCTATTTCATCAAAGGCTAATCGGTCGTGGACTTGTTCATCCAATCGCGCACCTTACCGAGGGCCTCGTCGGACTGTTGCTCCTTACACAGGTCAGGTAACAGGACTTGGGTAAACAACACGGCGACTCCATTTTTCCGTTCGACTCTTTCGCATGTGGAACAGTCGCTACAAGGTCGGCGAGAGAGGCTGTCTGCGTTACCATGTTGTGTACCACTTCGATGCTGAATCTGCATGTCGTACTGTTGCAGACGTTCTATCCAACGAGCCATCTGCACTTCTGGTTCTTTGAAGTTGTACAGCCACTGTAAAGATGCATGGTCAGTCCGTACGAGAAACGGACGCCCATACAAATAATGATGAAAAAGTTTACTCGTTCTTGTCCATTCGAATTCGAGGCGTCCGTGTCTAGAATAAATTAACCGTTGTCATTAGGAAACGCCAAGACGGGGGCTGTCGTTAGACACTGCTTCAAGGTGTCAAAGGAGTGACTGCAGTGAGTGTCCCATTAAAAGCGTCGAAGTTTCTCAGTCAGCTGGTGGAGCGGTCGAGCGATAGTAGCGAAGTTGGGGATAAACTTACGGTAGTACGACCAAAGTCCCAAAAACGATCGCACTTCCTCGGTATTTCGAGGTGTAGGCCAGCTCAGCACTTTATCAATCTTGTTGGGAAACACCTGTAACCCATCACGACTCACAATATGGCCTAGGAACTAACTTGCTGCCTTTTTTCGGACTAAGTTTAAGACCAGCTCCTGCCAGTCGTTTAAACACGTCCTGCAGGTGTATGAGGTGATCCTCGGTTGTGCCAGAGTAAACAATCACGTCATCGAGATACACTAACGCGAACTTCCACATCACCCCAGACAGAAGATTGTCCATCAAACGTTCGAACGTGACGGGGGCGTTGCAAAGCCTTAATGGCATCACATTGAACTCGAACAGTCCAGCATCGCAAGTGAAAGCTGTCTTTGGTCGGGAAGGTTCGTCCATCCGCACCTGCCAGTATCCGCTTTGTAAGTCCATCGTCGAAAACCACTGGGAGCCGTACAACGTTGATAGGATGTCATCCATTTTGGGCAGCGGATATGAGTCCTTGACGGTTATCTCGTTCAGGCGCCTATAGTCCACACAAAATCGTGTATATTTGTTGGTACGGCGGCCGGAGGTTCACAAAACATTCACGCCAATACGGTTTCTTCGTTCAAGCCAGTGTTCTCGGTTCCAACCGAGGGCTCTGTCCATAGTGACTCTTGCAACGGCGTGGTTGGATGCCTGCTGCTCTGGTCCGTGGACGGCTCCAATGTGGTAGGAACGGAATGCTCAAATATGGCAGACCGCTCAACTCCATTAACGGTGGAAACGTTAGAATGGCAAACGTTCCTGGTACTGGTGGCCGAATTTTGGGTCCCTGGACGGTCGATAGGGGCCAGATTATTTTTCACTTACGAATGCGGTTCCGCGCTTTCACCCTCATCTAGCGTCTCAGTTCGTGATGCCTTCCAAGCTGGAAGTTGCGTCCTTAATCAGAGTGTAAGACGAATGGAACGCCGAATCGACAGAAGACTTCTTGTACCAATGCTCGAGCTACAGTTTCGGCTGTCTGGTCCGGTATGGCTGCACATTCCGGCCACTTGGTAAAATAATCCATAACGACCGCGACGTATCGGTTCCCACGAGGCGTAGTTGGTAGAGGGTCTAGAATGTCAATCGCTAGACGATCGAAAGGGGCTCCCATCAGGCTTGGTTGCAGGCGACCGACGGTTCTTCGAGGTGGTCCTTTGCGTGCGTTGCAGATGGCGCAGCGTGCGCACCAGAGGGTTATATCGGCACTTTGGCCGATCCAGTAAAATCGTACGCCTCGAATGGCAGCATCTACCAGTGACCGGGGCATAAGGGCTACCGGTATATTCTCCGAGTTTTTTATGGTAATCACTCCTATTTCATCAAAGGCTAATCGGTCGTGGACTTGTTCATCCAATCGCGCACCTTACCGAGGGCCTCGTCGGACTGTTGCTCCTTACACAGGTCAGGTAACAGGACTTGGGTAAACAACACGGTGACTCCATTTTTCCGTTCGACTCTTTCGCATGTGGAACAGTCGCTACAAGGTCGGCGAGAGAGGCTGTCTGCGTTACCATGTTGTGTACCACTTCGATGCTGAATCTGCATGTTGTACTGTTGCAGACGTTCTATCCAACGTGCCATCTGCCCTTCTGGTTCTTTGAAGTTGTACAGCCACTGTAAAGATGCATGGTCAGTCCGTACGAGAAACGGACGCCCATACAAATAATGATGAAAAAGTTTACTCGTTCTTGTCCATTCGAATTCGAGGCGTCCGTGTCTAGAATAAATTAACCGTTGTCATTAGGAAACGCCAAGACGGGGGCTGTCGTTAGACACTGCTTCAAGGTGTCAAAGGAGTGACTGCAGTGAGTGTCCCATTAAAAGCGTCGAAGTTTCTCAGTCAGCTGGTGGAGCGGTCGAGCGATAGTAGCGAAGTTGGGGATAAACTTACGGTAGTACGACCAAAGTCCCAAAAACGATCGCACTTCCTCGGTATTTCGAGGTGTAGGCCAGCTCAGCACTTTATCAATCTTGTTGGGAAACACCTGTAACCCATCACGACTCACAATATGGCCTAGGAACTAACTTGCTGCCTTTTTTCGGACTAAGTTTAAGACCAGCTCCTGCCAGTCGTTTAAACACGTCCTGCAGGTGTATGAGGTGATCCTCGGTTGTGCCAGAGTAAACAATCACGTCATCGAGATACACTAACGCGAACTTCCACATCACCCCAGACAGAAGATTGTCCATCAAACGTTCGAACGTGACGGGGGCGTTGCAAAGCCCAAATGGCATCACATTGAACTCGAACAGTCCAGCATCGCAAGTGAAAGCTGTCTTTGGTCGGGAAGGTTCGTCCATCCGCACCTGCCAGTATCCGCTTTGTAAGTCCATCGTCGAAAACCACTGGGAGCCGTACAACGTTGATAGGATGTCATCCATTTTGGGCAGCGGATATGAGTCCTTGACGATTATCTCGTTCAGGCGCCTATAGTCCACACAAAATCGTGTATATTTGTTGGTACGGCGGCAAGAGGTTCACAAAACAGTCACGCCAATACGGTTTCTTCGTTCAAGCCAGTGTTCTCGGTTCCAACCAAGGGCTCTGTCCATAGTGACTCTTGCAACGGCGTGGTTGGATGCCTGCTGCTCTGGTCCGTGGACGGCTCCAATGTGGTAGGAACGGAATGCTCAAATATGGCAGACTGCTCAACTCCATTAACGGTGGAAACGTTAGAATGGCAAACGTTCCTGGTACTGGTGGCCGAATTTTGGGTCCCTGGACGGTCGATAGGGGCCAGATTATTTTCCACTTACGAATGCGGTTCCGCGCTTTCACCCTCATCTAGCGTCTCAGTTCGTGATGCCTTCCAAGCTGGAAGTTGCGTCCTTAATCAGAGTGTACGACGAATGGAACGCCGAATCGACAGAAGACTTCTTGTACCAATGCTCGAGCTACAGTTTCGGCTGTCTGGTCCGGTATGGCTGCACATTCCGGCCACTTGGTAAAATAATCCATAACGACCGCGACGTATCGGTTCCCACGAGGCGTAGTTGGTAGAGGGTCTAGAATGTCAATCGCTAGACGATCGAAAGGGGCTCCCATCAGGCTTGGTTGCAGGCGACCGACGGTTCTTCGAGGTGGTCATTTGCGTGCGTTGCAGATGGTGCAGCGTGCGCACCAGAGGGTTATATCGGCACTTTGGCCGATCCAGTAAAATCGTTTCTTCGCTTTGGCTAAAGTCTTCTTAGCACTGAAGTGGCCTCCCGACGGAGAGTCGTGCACGCCTCGAATGGCAGCATCTACCAGTGAGCGGGGCATAAGGGCTACCGGTATATTCTCCGAGTTTTTTATGGTAATCACTCCTATTTCATCAAAGGCTAATCGGTCGTGGACTTGTTCATCCAATCGCGCACCTTACCGAGGGCCTCGTCGGACTGTTGCTCCTTACACAGGTCAGGTAACAGGACTTGGGTAAACAACACGGCGACTCCATTTTTCCGTTCGACTCTTTCGCATGTGGAACAGTCGCTACAAGGTCGGCGAGAGAGGCTGTCTGCGTTACCATGTTGTGTACCACTTCGATGCTGAATCTGCATGTCGTACTGTTGCAGACGTTCTATCCAACGTGCCATCTGCCCTTCTGGTTCTTTGAAGTTGTACAGCCACTGTAAAGATGCATGGTCAGTCCGTACGAGAAACGGACGCCCATACAAATAATGATGAAAGTGTTTAGTGGCACGGACTACGCCGAGGAGCTCTCCACGTGTTACGCAATTGTTACGCTCTACTGGTTGGAAACATTTACTATAATACTCGATTACTCGTTCTTGTCCATTCGAATTCGAGGCGTCCGTGTCTAGAATAAATCATTAGGAAACGCCAAGACGGGGGCTGTCGTTAGACACTGCTTCAAGGTGTCAAAGGAGTGACTGCAGTGAGTGTCCAATTGAAAGCGTCGAAGTTTCTCAGTCAGCTGGTGGAGCGGTCGAGCGATAGTAGCGAAGTTGGGGATAAACTTACGGTAGTACGACCAAAGTCCCAAAAACGATCGCACTTCCTCGGTATTTCGAGGTGTAGGCCAGCTCAGCACTTTATCAATCTTGTTGGGAAACACCTGTAACCCATCACGACTCACAATATGGCCTAGGAACTAACTTGCTGCCTTTTTTCGGACTAAGTTTAAGACCAGCTCCTGCCAGTCGTTTAAACACGTCCTGCAGGTGTATGAGGTGATCCTCGGTTGTGCCAGAGTAAACAATCACGTCATCGAGATGCACTAACGCGAACTTCCACATCACCCCAGACAGAAGATTGTCCATCAAACGTTCGAACGTGACGGGGGCGTTGCAAAGCCCAAATGGCATCACATTGAACTCGAACAGTCCAGCATCGCAAGTGAAAGCTGTCTTTGGTCGGGAAGGTTCGTCCATCCGCACCTGCCAGTATCCGCTTTGTAAGTCCATCGTCGAAAACCACTGGGAGCCGTACAACGTTGATAGGATGTCATCCATTTTGGGCAGCGGATATGAGTCCTTGACGATTATCTCGTTCAGGCGCCTATAGTCCACACAAAATCGTGTATATTTGTTGGTACGGCGGCAAGAGGTTCACAAAACAGTCACGCCAATACGGTTTCTTCGTTCAAGCCAGTGTTCTCGGTTCCAACCAAGGGCTCTGTCCATAGTGACTCTTGCAACGGCGTGGTTGGATGCCTGCTGCTCTGGTCCGTGGACGGCTCCAATGTGGTAGGAACGGAATGCTCAAATATGGCAGACTGCTCAACTCCATTAACGGTGGAAACGTTAGAATGGCAAACGTTCCTGGTACTGGTGGCCGAATTTTGGGTCCCTGGACGGTCGATAGGGGCCAGATTATTTTCCACTTACGAATGCGGTTCCGCGCTTTCACCCTCATCTAGCGTCTCAGTTCGTGATGCCTTCCAAGCTGGAAGTTGCGTCCTTAATCAGAGTGTACGACGAATGGAACGCCGAATCGACAGAAGACTTCTTGTACCAATGCTCGAGCTACAGTTTCGGCTGTCTGGTCCGGTATGGCTGCACATTCCGGCCACTTGGTAAAATAATCCATAACGACCGCGACGTATCGGTTCCCACGAGGCGTAGTTGGTAGAGGGTCTAGAATGTCAATCGCTAGACGATCGAAAGGGGCTCCCATCAGGCTTGGTTGCAGGCGACCGACGGTTCTTCGAGGTGGTCATTTGCGTGCGTTGCAGATGGTGCAGCGTGCGCACCAGAGGGTTATATCGGCACTTTGGCCGATCCAGTAAAATCGTTTCTTCGCTTTGGCTAAAGTCTTCTTAGCACTGAAGTGGCCTCCCGACGGAGAGTCGTGCACGCCTCGAATGGCAGCATCTACCAGTGAGCGGGGCATAAGGGCTACCGGTATATTCTCCGAGTTTTTTATGGTAATCACTCCTATTTCATCAAAGGCTAATCGGTCGTGGACTTGTTCATCCAATCGCGCACCTTACCGAGGGCCTCGTCGGACTGTTGCTCCTTACACAGGTCAGGTAACAGGACTTGGGTAAACAACACGGCGACTCCATTTTTCCGTTCGACTCTTTCGCATGTGGAACAGTCGCTACAAGGTCGGCGAGAGAGGCTGTCTGCGTTACCATGTTGTGTACCACTTCGATGCTGAATCTGCATGTCGTACTGTTGCAGACGTTCTATCCAACGTGCCATCTGCCCTTCTGGTTCTTTGAAGTTGTACAGCCACTGTAAAGATGCATGGTCAGTCCGTACGAGAAACGGACGCCCATACAAATAATGATGAAAGTGTTTAGTGGCACGGACTACGCCGAGGAGCTCTCCACGTGTTACGCAATTGTTACGCTCTACTGGTTGGAAACATTTACTATAATACTCGATTACTCGTTCTTGTCCATTCGAATTCGAGGCGTCCGTGTCTAGAATAAATCATTAGGAAACGCCAAGACGGGGGCTGTCGTTAGACACTGCTTCAAGGTGTCAAAGGAGTGACTGCAGTGAGTGTCCAATTGAAAGCGTCGAAGTTTCTCAGTCAGCTGGTGGAGCGGTCGAGCGATAGTAGCGAAGTTGGGGATAAACTTACGGTAGTACGACCAAAGTCCCAAAAACGATCGCACTTCCTCGGTATTTCGAGGTGTAGGCCAGCTCAGCACTTTATCAATCTTGTTGGGAAACACCTGTAACCCATCACGACTCACAATATGGCCTAGGAACTAACTTGCTGCCTTTTTTCGGACTAAGTTTAAGACCAGCTCCTGCCAGTCGTTTAAACACGTCCTGCAGGTGTATGAGGTGATCCTCGGTTGTGCCAGAGTAAACAATCACGTCATCGAGATACACTAACGCGAACTTCCACATCACCCCAGACAGAAGATTGTCCATCAAACGTTCGAACGTGACGGGGGCGTTGCAAAGCCCAAATGGCATCACATTGAACTCGAACAGTCCAGCATCGCAAGTGAAAGCTGTCTTTGGTCGGGAAGGTTCGTCCATCCGCACCTGCCAGTATCCGCTTTGTAAGTCCATCGTCGAAAACCACTGGGAGCCGTACAACGCTGATAGGATGTCATCCATTTTGGGCAGCGGATATGAGTCCTTGACGGTTATCTCGTTCAGGCGCCTATAGTCCACACAAAATCGTGTATATTTGTTGGTACGGCGGCAGGAGGTTCACAAAACAGTCACGCCAATACGGTTTCTTCGTTCAAGCCAGTGTTCTCGGTTCCAACCGAGGGCTCTGTCCATAGTGACTCTTGCAACGGCGTGGTTGGATGCCTGCTGCTCTGGTCCGTGGACGGCTCCAATGGTGCATTCACTGGTGCTGGAGCTAGAGTAGCTGTATCGTTGGGTTGGGGCGTTGTCTACTATTGCCAATGTTCGCCCCACGACATTGGCATGCCGCTGTTTTCCGAATGGTGAATTGCTGTTAGCGGTGTCTCTTTCGTGAGCTGGCCGCGACCTCGTCTTCGCCGGCGACGTCCTGGTGTATGGATATTTCCACTCTCGACCACCTGACTGTGCAGAACCGGCTTACCGTGTGTGCGTCCAATCTGGGCTTGCACTCGCATCGATACGACCAATGCCTCTTGTAGCTGAATCAGTCGACTAGAAATTACTAATCCCTGTAGCGGAGTTTCGCGCATGCCGTCAATAAATTGTTGCAAAAGAATCTGGTCATACACATGTCCGGGCATTCCACTAAAAGCGCATTGGGCCAAGCGTTCCAATTCCAATGCGAAATCAGGCAATGATTCCCTGGGTCCTTGTATCCGATGACGCAACAATTGATAGCCGGACAGGCAATCTAGCATGAATCGTTGACGCTTGGCGGCACACAGTGCTGAGTAGGTAAGTGTAGGTTGAGTAGGCAAGGTGCCATAAAATGTTGAGGCGCAACCGCGCAGATTCAACACCACTGCCAAACATTTCTCATCCTCTGCCCACTGGTAGTAATTCGCCACCTTGTCTACCAGTCGCTCAAATTCGATAGATATGTACATATGCGCGTACATCAACATATGACGTTATATGTATGTAAGTAGATACAACGGTTTGCGGATACGCTCGCGAGGAAATTAATTGGCCAATTGAAATAATTCGAACACATAAGAAATCGCGGTGAACACTTTAATTAAATTTTTTTTTTTATAACACCTCAATAATTCTTATTTTGTCTTTTACACTTTTACGCGGCAAACAGCTGTGGAAAATACATGTACATGTGGGTGTAAACGAGTTTTACATATTGTAACGTGTTTCGCCTTTGTGGAACAAAATAACGCCACCCGTGGCCGAGCGGTTGGTTTACGGTTGGGCGTTCGATCGTCAGGCCTCAGATAGTTCGGCAGAATCGCAAAGAAAACAGAGATGATTCGTTTCTTTCGGTTATTCAGTTCTTTATTATTTCTCTCTTGGCGGAACCGAAAACTTTCCAGCCCTCCTCTATCTCTCTCCCTCCTTCTCTTCTTTTTCGTTAAGTTGTTTGCGCTCGCTCAAAAAGAACTTTCTCTCCCTGTGGCGCCGTTTTTAGTGTGCCCAGCCGTAGAAAATGGGAACGCTACTTAATGGGGACAGTTTGCCTACTACCCGAGTTGCCACCCAGGCTGTCTACGTTACATTACCCCCTCCTTAGACTCGAGGCTTCTGCACGAGTACCAAGTCGTTGCGAGGATCGGGACGGTACACAGCCAAACGGTTCACATGCACGGTTCTGGTAACTCTTCTTCCAGGGGGTCGAAGTTCGTAGATAAGATCCGAAATGCGACGTACTATGGTAGCGGGCCCAATCCAATCGGATTGTAGCTTTGGGCAACGGCCTACTCTTCGGCTAGGTGAATAGAGCCATACTTCGTCGCCGGGGTGGAATTCCTGAGGATGCGATCGTAGGTCGTAGCGGGTTTTGTTAGTCTGGGCAGCCGTTAGCAGTTGGCGGCGAGCGTTCGCATTTACCACCCGAAGTTGATTTTGCAGCTTAGCCAAGAATTCCAGGACTTCCGTAGGAACAGGAGCTGGTGTTCCAAATAGTAAAGCGTTGGGCAGCCTAAGTTCTCTTCCAAACGTTAGCATTGCGGGCGAATAACCGGAGCTTTCATGAACCGCAGATCTGTAGGCCAATAACGCCATGGGCAGCAGCTCATCCCAATCATGCTGGCTGGTAGATACAAACTTTGCCAAGTAATCTAGCAACGTGCGATTGAAACGTTCCACCATGCCATCTGACTGTGGATGCAGCAGCGTGGTACGTGTCTTTTCGACAGTCATCAACCGCATACAGGCTTGGAAGTTGCGTCCTTGATCAGAGTGTAAGACGAATGGAACGCCGAATCGACAGAAGACTTCTTGTACCAATGCTCGAGCTACAGTTTCGGCTGTCTGGTCCGGTATGGCTGCACATTCCGGCCACTTGGTAAAATAATCCATAACGACCGCGACGTATCGGTTCCCACGAGGCGTAGTTGGTAGAGGGTCTAGAATGTCAATCGCTAGACGATCGAAAGGGGCTCCCATCAGGCTTGGTTGCAGGCGACCGACGGTTCTTCGAGGTGGTCCTTTGCGTGCGTTGCAGATGGTGCAGCGTGCGCACCAGAGGGTTATATCGGCACTTTGGCCGATCCAGTAAAATCGTACGCCTCGAATGGCAGCATCTACCAGTGACCGGGGCATAAGGGCTACCGGTATATTCTCCGAGTTTTTTATGGTAATCACTCCTATTTCATCAAAGGCTAATCGGTCGTGGACTTGTTCATCCAATCGCGCACCTTACCGAGGGCCTCGTCGGACTGTTGCTCCTTACACAGGTCAGGTAACAGGACTTGGGTAAACAACACGGTGACTCCATTTTTCCGTTCGACTCTTTCGCAAGTGGAACAGTCGCTACAAGGTCGGCGAGAGAGGCTGTCTGCGTTACCATGTTGTGTACCACTTCGATGCTGAATCTGCATGTTGTACTGTTGCAGACGTTCTATCCAACGTGCCATCTGCCCTTCTGGTTCTTTGAAGTTGTACAGCCACTGTAAAGATGCATGGTCAGTCCGTACGAGAAACGGACGCCCATACAAATAATGATGAAAAAGTTTACTCGTTCTTGTCCATTCGAATTCGAGGCGTCCGTGTCTAGAATAAATTAACCGTTGTCATTAGGAAACGCCAAGACGGGGGCTGTCGTTAGACACTGCTTCAAGGTGTCAAAGGAGTGACTGCAGTGAGTGTCCCATTAAAAGCGTCGAAGTTTCTCAGTCAGCTGGTGGAGCGGTCGAGCGATAGTAGCGAAGTTGGGGATAAACTTACGGTAGTACGACCAAAGTCCCAAAAACGATCGCACTTCCTCGGTATTTCGAGGTGTAGGCCAGCTCAGCACTTTATCAATCTTGTTGGGAAACACCTGTAACCCATCCATCGAGATACACTAACGCGAACTTCCACATCACCCCAGACAGAAGATTGTCCATCAAACGTTCGAACGTGACGGGGGCGTTGCAAAGCCTTAATGGCATCACATTGAACTCGAACAGTCCAGCATCGCAAGTGAAAGCTGTCTTTGGTCGGGAAGGTTCGTCCATCCGCACCTGCCAGTATCCGCTTTGTAAGTCCATCGTCGAAAACCACTGGGAGCCGTACAACGTTGATAGGATGTCATCCATTTTGGGCAGCGGATATGAGTCCTTGACGGTTATCTCGTTCAGGCGCCTATAGTCCACACAAAATCGTGTATATTTGTTGGTAGGGCGGCAAGAGGTTCACAAAACAGTCACGCCAATACGGTTTCTTCGTTCAAGCCAGTGTTCTCGGTTCCAACCGAGGGCTCTGTCCATAGTGACTCTTGCAACGGCGTGGTTGGATGCCTGCTGCTCTGGTCCGTGGACGGCTCCAATGTGGTAGGAACGGAATGCTCAAATATGGCAGACCGCTCAACTCCATTAACGGTGGAAACGTTAGAATGGCAAACGTTCCTGGTACCGGTGGCCGAATTTTGGGTCCCTGGACGGTCGATAGGGGCCAGATTATTTTCCACTTACGAATGCGGTTCCGCGCTTTCACCCTCATCTAGCGTCTCAGTTCGTGATGCCTGGGGACTCCGCGTCAGTGGGCGACTGATACGTTCTTCACTGAATTGAGCCTGATGGCTGCTGGTGCATTCACTGGTGCTGGAGCTAGAGTAGCTGTATCGTTGGGTTGGGGCGTTGTCTACTATTGCCAATGTTCGCCCCGCGACATTGGCATGCTGCTGTTTTCCGAATGGTGAATTGCTGTTAGCGGTGCCTCTTTCGTGAGCTGGCCGCGACCTCGTCTTCGCCGGCGACGTCCTGGTGTATGGATATTTCCACTCTCGACCACCTGACTGTGCAGAACCGGCTTACCGTGTGTGCGTCCAATCTGGTCTTGCACTCGCATCGATACGACCAATGCCTCTTGTAGCTGAATCGGTCGACTAGAAATTACTAATCCCTGTAGCGGAGTTTCGCGCATGCCGTCAATAAATTGTTGCAACAGAATCTGGTCATACATATGTCCGGGCATTCCACTAAAAGCGCATTGGGCCAAGCGTTCCAATTCCAATGCGAAATCAGGCAATGATTCCCTGGGTCCTTGTATCCGATGACGCAACAATTGATAGCTCGACAGGCAATCTAGCATGAATCGTTGACGCTTGGCGGCACACAGTGCTGAGTGGGTAAGTGTAGGTTGAGTTGGCAAGGTGCCATAAAATATTGAGGCGCAACCGCGCAGATTCAACACCACTGCCAAACATTTCTCATCCTCTGCCCACTGATAGTAATTCGCCACCTTGTCTACCAGTCGCTCAAATTCGATAGATATGTACATATGCGCGTACATCAACATATGACGTTATATGTATGTAAGTAGATACACCGGTTTGCGGATACGCTCGCGAGGAAATTAATTGGCCAATTGAAATAATTCGAACTCATAAGAAATCACGGTGAACACTTTAATTAAATTTTTTTTTTTATAACACCTCAATAATTCTTATTTTGTCTTTTACATTTTTACGCGGCAAACAGCTGTGGAAAATACATGTACATGTGGGTGTAAACGAGTTTTACATATTGTAACGTGTTTCGCCTTTGTGGAACAAAATAACGCCACCCGTGGCCGAGCGGTTGGTTTACGGTTGGGCGTTCGATCGTCAGGCCTCAGATAGTTCGGCAGAATCGCAAAGAAAACAGAGATGATTCGTTTCTTTCGGTTATTCAATTCTTTATTATTTCTCTCTTGGCGGAACCGAAAACTTTCCAGCCCTCCTCTATCTCTCTCCCTCCTTCTCTTCTTTTTCGTTAAGTTGTTTGCGCTCGCTCAAAAAGAACTTTTTCTCCCTGTGGCGCCGTTTTTAGTGTGCCCAGCCGTAGAAAATGGGAACGCTACTTAATGGGGACAGTTTGCCTACTACCCGAGTTGCCACCCAGGCTGTCTACGTTACATTACCCCCTCCTTAGACTCGAGGCTCCTGCACGAGTACCAAGTCGTTGCGAGGATCGGGACGGTACACAGCCAAACGGTTCACATGCACGGTTCTGGTAACTCTTTTTCCAGGGGGTCGAAGTTCGTAGATAAGATCCGAAATGCGACGTACTATGGTAGCGGGCCCAATCCAATCGGATTGTAGCTTTGGGCAACGGCCTACTCTTCGGCTAGGTGAATAGAGCCATACTTCGTCGCCGGGGCAGAATTCCTGAGGATGCGATCGTAGGTCGTAGCGGGTTTTGTTAGTCTGGGCAGCCGTTAGCAGTTGGCGGCGAGCGTTCGCATTTACCACCCGAAGTTGATTTTACAGCTTAGCAAAGAATTCCAGGACTTCCGTAGGAACAGGAGCTGGTGTTCCAAAT
Source organism: Drosophila paulistorum (assembly GCA_018152135.1). Lineage (NCBI taxonomy): Eukaryota > Metazoa > Arthropoda > Insecta > Diptera > Drosophilidae > Drosophila > Drosophila paulistorum. Next base: position 11,945,205 of record JAECXG010000822.1, on the reverse strand, counting down.
AGTAAATCGTTGGGCAGCCTAAGTTCTCTTCCAAACGTTAGCATTGCGGGCGAATAACCGGAGCTTTCATGAACCGCAGATCTGTAGGCCAATAACGCCATGGGCAGCAGCTCATCCCAATCATGCTGGCTGGTAGATACAAACTTTGCCAAGTAATCTAGAAACGTGCGATTGAAACGTTCCACCATGCCGTCTGACTGTGGATGCAGCGGCGTGGTACGTGTCTTTTCGACAGTCATCAACCGCATACAGGCTTGGAAGTTGCGTCCTTGATCAGAGTGTAAGACGAATGGAACGCCGAATCGACAGAAGACTTCTTGTACCAATGCTCGAGCTACAGTTTCGGCTGTCTGGTCCGGTATGGCTGCACATTCCGGCCACTTGGTAAAATAATCCATAACGACCGAAACGTATCGGTTCCCACGAGGCGTAGTTGGTAGAGGGTCTAGAATGTCAATCGCTAGACGATCGAAAGGGGCTCCCATGAGGCTTGGTTGCTGGCTACCGACGGTTCTTCGAGGTGGTCCTTTGCGTGCGTTGCAGATGGTGCAGCGTGCGCACCAGAGGGTTATATCGGCACTTTGGCCGATCCAGTAAAATCGTTTCTTCGCTTTGGCTAAAGTCTTCTGTGTTTAGTGGCACGGACTACGCCGAGGAGCTCTCGACGTGTTACGCAATTGTTACGCTCTACTGGTTGGAAACATTTACTATAATACTCGATTACTCGTTCTTGTCCATTCGAATTCGAGGCGTCCGTGTCTAGAATAAATTAACCGTTGTCATTAGGAAACGCCAAGACGGGGGCTGTCGTTAGACACTGCTTCAAGGTGTCAAAGGAGTGACTGCAGTGAGTGTCCCATTGCGCGTCGAAGCGTCGAAGTTTCTCAGTCAGCTGGTGGAGCGGTCGAGCGATAGTAGCGAAGTTGGGGATAAACTTACGGTAGTACGACCAAAGTCCCAAAAACGATCGCACTTCCTCGGTATTTCGAGGTGTAGGCCAGCTCAGCACTTTATCAATCTTGTTGGGAAACACCTGTAACCCATCACGACTCACAATATGGCCTAGGAACTAACTTGCTGCCTTTTTTCGGACTAAGTTTAAGACCAGCTCCTGCCAGTCGTTTAAACACGTCCTGCAGGTGTATGAGGTGATCCTCGGTTGTGCCAGAGTAAACAATCACGTCATCGAGATACACTAACGCGAACTTCCACATCACCCCAGACAGAAGATTGTCCATCAAACGTTCGAACGTGACGGGGGCGTTGCAAAGCCCAAATGGCATCACATTGAACTCGAACAGTCCAGCATCGCAAGTGAAAGCTGTCTTTGGTCGGGAAGGTTCGTCCATCCGCACCTGCCAGTATCCGCTTTGTAAGTCCATCGTCGAAAACCACTGGGAGCCGTACAACGTTGATAGGATGTCATCCATTTTGGGCAGCGGATATGAGTCCTTGACGATTATCTCGTTCAGGCGCCTATAGTCCACACAAAATCGTGTATATTTGTTGGTACGGCGGCAAGAGGTTCACAAAACAGTCACGCCAATACGGTTTCTTCGTTCAAGCCAGTGTTCTCGGTTCCAACCAAGGGCTCTGTCCATAGTGACTCTTGCAGCGGCGTGGTTGGATGCCTGCTGCTCTGGTCCGTGGACGGCTCCAATGTGGTAGGAACGGAATGCTCAAATATGGCAGACCGCTTAACTCCATTAACGGTGGAAACGTTAGAATGGCAAACGTTCCTGGTACTGGTGGCCGAATTTTGGGTCCCTGGACGGTCGATAGGGGCCAGATTATTTTCCACTTACGAATGCGGTTCCGCGCTTTCACCCTCATCTAGCGTCTCAGTTCGTGATGCCTTCCAAGCTGGAAGTTGCGTCCTTAATCAGAGTGTACGACGAATGGAACGCCGAATCGACAGAAGACTTCTTGTACCAATGCTCGAGCTACAGTTTCGGCTGTCTGGTCCGGTATGGCTGCACATTCCGGCCACTTGGTAAAATAATCCATAACGACCGCGACGTATCGGTTCCCACGAGGCGTAGTTGGTAGAGGGTCTAGAATGTCAATCGCTAGACGATCGAAAGGGGCTCCCATCAGGCTTGGTTGCAGGCGACCGACGGTTCTTCGAGGTGGTCCTTTGCGTGCGTTGCAGATGGTGCAGCGTGCGCACCAGAGGGTTATATCGGCACTTTGGCCGATCCAGTAAAATCGTTTCTTCGCTTTGGCTAAAGTCTTCTTAGCACTGAAGTGGCCTCCCGACGGAGAGTCGTGCACGCCTCGAATGGCAGCATCTACCAGTGACCGGGGCATAAGGGCTACCGGTATATTCTCCGAGTTTTTTATGGTAATCACTCCTATTTCATCAAAGGCTAATCGGTCGTGGACTTCTTCATCCAATCGCGCACCTTACCGAGGGCCTCGTCGGACTGTTGCTCCTTACACAGGTCAGGTAACAGGACTTGGGTAAACAACACGGCGACTCCATTTTTCCGTTCGACTCTTTCGCATGTGGAACAGTCGCTACAAGGTCGGCGAGAGAGGCTGTCTGCGTTACCATGTTGTGTACCACTTCGATGCTGAATCTGCATGTCGTACTGTTGCAGACGTTCTATCCAACGTGCCATCTGCCCTTCTGGTTCTTTGAAGTTGTACAGCCACTGTAAAGATGCATGGTCAGTCCGTACGAGAAACGGACGCCCATACAAATAATGATGAAAGTGTTTAGTGGCACGGACTACGCCGAGGAGCTCTCCACGTGTTACGCAATTGTTACGCTCTACTGGTTGGAAACATTTACTATAATACTCGATTACTCGTTCTTGTCCATTCGAATTCGAGGCGTCCGTGTCTAGAATAAATCATTAGGAAACGCCAAGACGGGGGCTGTCGTTAGACACTGCTTCAAGGTGTCAAAGGAGTGACTGCAGTGAGTGTCCCATTAAAAGCGTCGAAGTTTCTCAGTCAGCTGGTGGAGCGGTCGAGCGATAGTAGCGAAGTTGGGGATAAACTTACGGTAGTACGACCAAAGTCCCAAAAACGATCGCACTTCCTCGGTATTTCGAGGTGTAGGCCAGCTCAGCACTTTATCAATCTTGTTGGGAAACACCTGTAACCCATCACGACTCACAATATGGCCTAAGAACTAACTTGCTGCCTTTTTTCGGACTAAGTTTAAGACCAGCTCCTGCCAGTCGTTTAAACACGTCCTGCAGGTGTATGAGGTGATCCTCGGTTGTGCCAGAGTAAACAATCACGTCATCGAGATACACTAACGCGAACTTCCACATCACCCCAGACAGAAGATTGTCCATCAAACGTTCGAACGTGACGGGGGCGTTGCAAAGCCCAAATGGCATCACATTGAACTCGAACAGTCCAGCATCGCAAGTGAAAGCTGTCTTTGGTCGGGAAGGTTCGTCCATCCGCACCTGCCAGTATCCGCTTTGTAAGTCCATCGTCGAAAACCACTGGGAGCCGTACAACGTTGATAGGATGTCATCCATTTTGGGCAGCGGATATGAGTCCTTGACGATTATCTCGTTCAGGCGCCTATAGTCCACACAAAATCGTGTATATTTGTTGGTACGGCGGCAAGAGGTTCACAAAACAGTCACGCCAATACGGTTTCTTCGTTCAAGCCAGTGTTCTCGGTTCCAACCAAGGGCTCTGTCCATAGTGACTCTTGCAACGGCGTGGTTGGATGCCTGCTGCTCTGGTCCGTGGACGGCTCCAATGTGGTAGGAACGGAATGCTCAAATATGGCAGACTGCTCAACTCCATTAACGGTGGAAACGTTAGAATGGCAAACGTTCCTGGTACTGGTGGCCGAATTTTGGGTCCCTGGACGGTCGATAGGGGCCAGATTATTTTCCACTTACGAATGCGGTTCCGCGCTTTCACCCTCATCTAGCGTCTCAGTTCGTGATGCCTTCCAAGCTGGAAGTTGCGTCCTTAATCAGAGTGTACGACGAATGGAACGCCGAATCGACAGAAGACTTCTTGTACCAATGCTCGAGCTACAGTTTCGGCTGTCTGGTCCGGTATGGCTGCACATTCCGGCCACTTGGTAAAATAATCCATAACGACCGCGACGTATCGGTTCCCACGAGGCGTAGTTGGTAGAGGGTCTAGAATGTCAATCGCTAGACGATCGAAAGGGGCTCCCATCAGGCTTGGTTGCAGGCGACCGACGGTTCTTCGAGGTGGTCCTTTGCGTGCGTTGCAGATGGTGCAGCGTGCGCACCAGAGGGTTATATCGGCACTTTGGCCGATCCAGTAAAATCGTTTCTTCGCTTTGGCTAAAGTCTTCTTAGCACTGAAGTGGCCTCCCGACGGAGAGTCGTGCACGCCTCGAATGGCAGCATCTACCAGTGACCAGGGCATAAGGGCTACCGGTATATTCTCCGAGTTTTTTATGGTAATCACTCCTATTTCATCAAAGGCTAATCGGTCGTGGACTTCTTCATCCAATCGCGCACCTTACCGAGGGCCTCGTCGGACTGTTGCTCCTTACACAGGTCAGGTAACAGGACTTGGGTAAACAACACGGCGACTCCATTTTTCCGTTCGACTCTTTCGCATGTGGAACAGTCGCTACAAGGTCGGCGAGAGAGGCTGTCTGCGTTACCATGTTGTGTACCACTTCGATGCTGAATCTGCATGTCGTACTGTTGCAGACGTTCTATCCAACGTGCCATCTGCCCTTCTGGTTCTTTGAAGTTGTACAGCCACTGTAAAGATGCATGGTCAGTCCGTACGAGAAACGGACGCCCATACAAATAATGATGAAAGTGTTTAGTGGCACGGACTACGCCGAGGAGCTCTCCACGTGTTACGCAATTGTTACGCTCTACTGGTTGGAACATTTACTATAATACTCGATTACTCGTTCTTGTCCATTCGAATTCGAGGCGTCCGTGTCTAGAATAAATCATTAGGAAACGCCAAGACGGGGGCTGTCGTTAGACACTGCTTCAAGGTGTCAAAGGAGTGACTGCAGTGAGTGTCCCATTGAAAGCGTCGAAGTTTCTCAGTCAGCTGGTGGAGCGGTCGAGCGATAGTAGCGAAGTTGGGGATAAACTTACGGTAGTACGACCAAAGTCCCAAAAACGATCGCACTTCCTCGGTATTTCGAGGTGTAGGCCAGCTCAGCACTTTATCAATCTTGTTGGGAAACACCTGTAACCCATCACGACTCACAATATGGCCTAGGAACTAACTTGCTGCCTTTTTTCGGACTAAGTTTAAGACCAGCTCCTGCCAGTCGTTTAAACACGTCCTGCAGGTGTATGAGGTGATCCTCGGTTGTGCCAGAGTAAACAATCACGCCATCGAGATGCACTAACGCGAACTTCCACATCACCCCAGACAGAAGATTGTCCATCAAACGTTCGAACGTGACGGGGGCGTTGCAAAGCCCAAATGGCATCACATTGAACTCGAACAGTCCAGCATCGCAAGTGAAAGCTGTCTTTGGTCGGGAAGGTTCGTCCATCCGCACCTGCCAGTATCCGCTTTGTAAGTCCATCGTCGAAAACCACTGGGAGCCGTACAACGTTGATAGGATGTCATCCATTTTGGGCAGCGGATATGAGTCCTTGACGGTTATCTCGTTCAGGCGCCTATAGTCCACACAAAATCGTGTATATTTGTTGGTACGGCGGCAGGAGGTTCACAAAACAGTCACGCCAATACGGTTTCTTCGTTCAAGCCAGTGTTCTCGGTTCCAACCGAGGGCTCTGTCCATAGTGACTCTTGCAACGGCGTGGTTGGATGCCTGCTGCTCTGGTCCGTGGACGGCTCCAATGTGGTAGGAACGGAATGGTCAAATATGGCAGACCGCTCAACTCCATTAACGGTGGAAACGTTAGAATGGCAAACGTTCCTGGTACCGGTGGCCGAATTTTGGGTCCCTGGACGGTCGATAGGGGCCAGATTATTTTCCACTTACGAATGCGGTTCCGCGCTTTCACCCTCATCTAGCGTCTCAGTTCGTGATGCCTTCCAAGCTGGAAGTTGCGTCCTTAATCAGAGTGTAAGACGAATGGAACGCCGAATCGACAGAAGACTTCTTGTACCAATGCTCGAGCTACAGTTTCGGCTGTCTGGTCCGGTATGGCTGCACATTCCGGCCACTTGGTAAAATAATCCATAACGACCGCGACGTATCGGTTCCCACGAGGCGTAGTTGGTAGAGGGTCTAGAATGTCAATCGCTAGACGATCGAAAGGGGCTCCCATCAGGCTTGGTTGCAGGCGACCGACGGTTCTTCGAGGTGGTCCTTTGCGTGCGTTGCAGATGGTGCAGCGTGCGCACCAGAGGGTTATATCGGCACTTTGGCCGATCCAGTAAAATCGTTTCTTCGCTTTGGCTAAAGTCTTCTTAGCACTGAAGTGGCCTCCCGACGGAGAGTCGTGCACGCCTCGAATGGCAGCATCTACCAGTGACCGGGGCATAAGGGCTACCGGTATATTCTCCGAGTTTTTTATGGTAATCACTCCTATTTCATCAAAGGCTAATCGGTCGTGGACTTCTTCATCCAATCGCGCACCTTACCGAGGGCCTCGTCGGACTGTTGCTCCTTACACAGGTCAGGTAACAGGACTTGGGTAAACAACACGGCGACTCCATTTTTCCGTTCGACTCTTTCGCATGTGGAACAGTCGCTACAAGGTCGGCGAGAGAGGCTGTCTGCGTTACCATGTTGTGTACCACTTCGATGCTGAATCTGCATGTCGTACTGTTGCAGACGTTCTATCCAACGTGCCATCTGCCCTTCTGGTTCTTTGAAGTTGTACAGCCACTGTAAAGATGCATGGTCAGTCCGTACGAGAAACGGACGCCCATACAAATAATGATGAAAGTGTTTAGTGGCACGGACTACGCCGAGGAGCTCTCCACGTGTTACGCAATTGTTACGCTCTACTGGTTGGAAACATTTACTATAATACTCGATTACTCGTTCTTGTCCATTCGAATTCGAGGCGTCCGTGTCTAGAATAAATCATTAGGAAACGCCAAGACGGGGGCTGTCGTTAGACACTGCTTCAAGGTGTCAAAGGAGTGACTGCAGTGAGTGTCCCATTGAAAGCGTCGAAGTTTCTCAGTCAGCTGGTGGAGCGGTCGAGCGATAGTAGCGAAGTTGGGGATAAACTTACGGTAGTACGACCAAAGTCCCAAAAACGATCGCACTTCCTCGGTATTTCGAGGTGTAGGCCAGCTCAGCACTTTATCAATCTTGTTGGGAAACACCTGTAACCCATCACGACTCACAATATGGCCTAGGAACTAACTTGCTGCCTTTTTTCGGACTAAGTTTAAGACCAGCTCCTGCCAGTCGTTTAAACACGTCCTGCAGGTGTATGAGGTGATCCTCGGTTGTGCCAGAGTAAACAATCACGTCATCGAGATGCACTAACGCGAACTTCCACATCACCCCAGACAGAAGATTGTCCATCAAACGTTCGAACGTGACGGGGGGCGTTGCAAAGCCCAAATGGCATCACATTGAACTCGAACAGTCCAGCATCGCAAGTGAAAGCTGTCTTTGGTCGGGAAGGTTCGTCCATCCGCACCTGCCAGTATCCGCTTTGTAAGTCCATCGTCGAAAACCACTGGGAGCCGTACAACGTTGATAGGATGTCATCCATTTTGGGCAGCGGATATGAGTCCTTGACGGTTATCTCGTTCAGGCGCCTATAGTCCACACAAAATCGTGTATATTTGTTGGTACGGCGGCAGGAGGTTCACAAAACAGTCACGCCAATACGGTTTCTTCGTTCAAGCCAGTGTTCTCGGTTCCAACCGAGGGCTCTGTCCATAGTGACTCTTGCAACGGCGTGGTTGGATGCCTGCTGCTCTGGTCCGTGGACGGCTCCAATGTGGTAGGAACGGAATGCTCAAATATGGCAGACCGCTCAACTCCATTAACGGTGGAAACGTTAGAATGGCAAACGTTCCTGGTACCGGTGGCCGAATTTTGGGTCCCTGGACGGTCGATAGGGGCCAGATTATTTTCCACTTACGAATGCGGTTCCGCGCTTTCACCCTCATCTAGCGTCTCAGTTCGTGATGCCTTCCAAGCTGGAAGTTGCGTCCTTAATCAGAGTGTAAGACGAATGGAACGCCGAATCGACAGAAGACTTCTTGTACCAATGCTCGAGCTACAGTTTCGGCTGTCTGGTCCGGTATGGCTGCACATTCCGGCCACTTGGTAAAATAATCCATAACGACCGCGACGTATCGGTTCCCACGAGGCGTAGTTGGTAGAGGGTCTAGAATGTCAATCGCTAGACGATCGAAAGGGGCTCCCATCAGGCTTGGTTGCAGGCGACCGACGGTTCTTCGAGGTGGTCCTTTGCGTGCGTTGCAGATGGTGCAGCGTGCGCACCAGAGGGTTATATCGGCACTTTGGCCGATCCAGTAAAATCGTTTCTTCGCTTTGGCTAAAGTCTTCTTAGCACTGAAGTGGCCTCCCGACGGAGAGTCGTGCACGCCTCGAATGGCAGCATCTACCAGTGACCGGGGCATAAGGGCTACCGGTATATTCTCCGAGTTTTTTATGGTAATCACTCCTATTTCATCAAAGGCTAATCGGTCGTGGACTTCTTCATCCAATCGCGCACCTTACCGAGGGCCTCGTCGGACTGTTGCTCCTTACACAGGTCAGGTAACAGGACTTGGGTAAACAACACGGCGACTCCATTTTTCAGTTCGACTCTTTCGCATGTGGAACAGTCGCTACAAGGTCGGCGAGAGAGGCTGTCTGCGTTACCATGTTGTGTACCACTTCGATGCTGAATCTGCATGTCGTACTGTTGCAGACGTTCTATCCAACGTGCCATCTGCCCTTCTGGTTCTTTGAAGTTGTACAGCCACTGTAAAGATGCATGGTCAGTCCGTACGAGAAACGGACGCCCATACAAATAATGATGAAAGTGTTTAGTGGCACGGACTACGCCGAGGAGCTCTCCACGTGTTACGCAATTGTTACGCTCTACTGGTTGGAAACATTTACTATAATACTCGATTACTCGTTCTTGTCCATTCGAATTCGAGGCGTCCGTGTCTAGAATAAATCATTAGGAAACGCCAAGACGGGGGCTGTCGTTAGACACTGCTTCAAGGTGTCAAAGGAGTGACTGCAGTGAGTGTCCCATTGAAAGCGTCGAAGTTTCTCAGTCAGCTGGTGGAGCGGTCGAGCGATAGTAGCGAAGTTGGGGATAAACTTACGGTAGTACGACCAAAGTCCCAAAAACGATCGCACTTCCTCGGTATTTCGAGGTGTAGGCCAGCTCAGCACTTTATCAATCTTGTTGGGAAACACCTGTAACCCATCACGACTCACAATATGGCCTAGGAACTAACTTGCTGCCTTTTTTCGGACTAAGTTTAAGACCAGCTCCTGCCAGTCGTTTAAACACGTCCTGCAGGTGTATGAGGTGATCCTCGGTTGTGCCAGAGTAAACAATCACGTCATCGAGATGCACTAACGCGAACTTCCACATCACCCCAGACAGAAGATTGTCCATCAAACGTTCGAACGTGACGGGGGCGTTGCAAAGCCCAAATGGCATCACATTGAACTCGAACAGTCCAGCATCGCAAGTGAAAGCTGTCTTTGGTCGGGAAGGTTCGTCCATCCGCACCTGCCAGTATCCGCTTTGTAAGTCCATCGTCGAAAACCACTGGGAGCCGTACAACGTTGATAGGATGTCATCCATTTTGGGCAGCGGATATGAGTCCTTGACGGTTATCTCGTTCAGGCGCCTATAGTCCACACAAAATCGTGTATATTTGTTGGTACGGCGGCAGGAGGTTCACAAAACAGTCACGCCAATACGGTTTCTTCGTTCAAGCCAGTGTTCTCGGTTCCAACCGAGGGCTCTGTCCATAGTGACTCTTGCAACGGCGTGGTTGGATGCCTGCTGCTCTGGTCCGTGGACGGCTCCAATGTGGTAGGAACGGAATGCTCAAATATGGCAGACCGCTCAACTCCATTAACGGTGGAAACGTTAGAATGGCAAACGTTCCTGGTACCGGTGGCCGAATTTTGGGTCCCTGGACGGTCGATAGGGGCCAGATTATTTTCCACTTACGAATGCGGTTCCGCGCTTTCACCCTCATCTAGCGTCTCAGTTCGTGATGCCTTCCAAGCTGGAAGTTGCGTCCTTAATCAGAGTGTAAGACGAATGGAACGCCGAATCGACAGAAGACTTCTTGTACCAATGCTCGAGCTACAGTTTCGGCTGTCTGGTCCGGTATGGCTGCACATTCCGGCCACTTGGTAAAATAATCCATAACGACCGCGACGTATCGGTTCCCACGAGGCGTAGTTGGTAGAGGGTCTAGAATGTCAATCGCTAGACGATCGAAAGGGGCTCCCATCAGGCTTGGTTGCAGGCGACCGACGGTTCTTCGAGGTGGTCCTTTGCGTGCGTTGCAGATGGTGCAGCGTGCGCACCAGAGGGTTATATCGGCACTTTGGCCGATCCAGTAAAATCGTTTCTTCGCTTTGGCTAAAGTCTTCTTAGCACTGAAGTGGCCTCCCGACGGAGAGTCGTGCACGCCTCGAATGGCAGCATCTACCAGTGACCGGGGCATAAGGGCTACCGGTATATTCTCCGAGTTTTTTATGGTAATCACTCCTATTTCATCAAAGGCTAATCGGTCGTGGACTTCTTCATCCAATCGCGCACCTTACCGAGGGCCTCGTCGGACTGTTGCTCCTTACACAGGTCAGGTAACAGGACTTGGGTAAACAACACGGCGACTCCATTTTTCCGTTCGACTCTTTCGCATGTGGAACAGTCGCTACAAGGTCGGCGAGAGAGGCTGTCTGCGTTACCATGTTGTGTACCACTTCGATGCTGAATCTGCATGTCGTACTGTTGCAGACGTTCTATCCAACGTGCCCTTCTGGTTCTTTGAAGTTGTACAGCCACTGTAAAGATGCATGGTCAGTCCGTACGAGAAACGGACGCCCATACAAATAATGATGAAAGTGTTTAGTGGCACGGACTACGCCGAGGAGCTCTCCACGTGTTACGCAATTGTTACGCTCTACTGGTTGGAAACATTTACTATAATACTCGATTACTCGTTCTTGTCCATTCGAATTCGAGGCGTCCGTGTCTAGAATAAATCATTAGGAAACGCCAAGACGGGGGCTGTCGTTAGACACTGCTTCAAGGTGTCAAAGGAGTGACTGCAGTGAGTGTCCCATTGAAAGCGTCGAAGTTTCTCAGTCAGCTGGTGGAGCGGTCGAGCGATAGTAGCGAAGTTGGGGATAAACTTACGGTAGTACGACCAAAGTCCCAAAAACGATCGCACTTCCTCGGTATTTCGAGGTGTAGGCCAGCTCAGCACTTTATCAATCTTGTTGGGAAACACCTGTAACCCATCACGACTCACAATATGGCCTAGGAACTAACTTGCTGCCTTTTTTCGGACTAAGTTTAAGACCAGCTCCTGCCAGTCGTTTAAACACGTCCTGCAGGTGTATGAGGTGATCCTCGGTTGTGCCAGAGTAAACAATCACGTCATCGAGATGCACTAACGCGAACTTCCACATCACCCCAGACAGAAGATTGTCCATCAAACGTTCGAACGTGACGGGGGCGTTGCAAAGCCCAAATGGCATCACATTGAACTCGAACAGTCCAGCATCGCAAGTGAAAGCTGTCTTTGGTCGGGAAGGTTCGTCCATCCGCACCTGCCAGTATCCGCTTTGTAAGTCCATCGTCGAAAACCACTGGGAGCCGTACAACGTTGATAGGATGTCATCCATTTTGGGCAGCGGATATGAGTCCTTGACGGTTATCTCGTTCAGGCGCCTATAGTCCACACAAAATCGTGTATATTTGTTGGTACGGCGGCAGGAGGTTCACAAAACAGTCACGCCAATACGGTTTCTTCGTTCAAGCCAGTGTTCTCGGTTCCAACCGAGGGCTCTGTCCATAGTGACTCTTGCAACGGCGTGGTTGGATGCCTGCTGCTCTGGTCCGTGGACGGCTCCAATGTGGTAGGAACGGAATGCTCAAATATGGCAGACCGCTCAACTCCATTAACGGTGGAAACGTTAGAATGGCAAACGTTCCTGGTACCGGTGGCCGAATTTTGGGTCCCTGGACGGTCGATAGGGGCCAGATTATTTTCCACTTACGAATGCGGTTCCGCGCTTTCACCCTCATCTAGCGTCTCAGTTCGTGATGCCTTCCAAGCTGGAAGTTGCGTCCTTAATCAGAGTGTAAGACGAATGGAACGCCGAATCGACAGAAGACTTCTTGTACCAATGCTCGAGCTACAGTTTCGGCTGTCTGGTCCGGTATGGCTGCACATTCCGGCCACTTGGTAAAATAATCCATAACGACCGCGACGTATCGGTTCCCACGAGGCGTAGTTGGTAGAGGGTCTAGAATGTCAATCGCTAGACGATCGAAAGGGGCTCCCATCAGGCTTGGTTGCAGGCGACCGACGGTTCTTCGAGGTGGTCCTTTGCGTGCGTTGCAGATGGTGCAGCGTGCGCACCAGAGGGTTATATCGGCACTTTGGCCGATCCAGTAAAATCGTTTCTTCGCTTTGGCTAAAGTCTTCTTAGCACTGAAGTGGCCTCCCGACGGAGAGTCGTGCACGCCTCGAATGGCAGCATCTACCAGTGACCGGGGCATAAGGGCTACCGATATATTCTCCGAGTTTTTTATGGTAATCACTCCTATTTCATCAAAGGCTAATCGGTCGTGGACTTCTTCATCCAATCGCGCACCTTACCGAGGGCCTCGTCGGACTGTTGCTCCTTACACAGGTCAGGTAACAGGACTTGGGTAAACAACACGGCGACTCCATTTTTCCGTTCGACTCTTTCGCATGTGGAACAGTCGCTACAAGGTCGGCGAGAGAGGCTGTCTGCGTTACCATGTTGTGTACCACTTCGATGCTGAATCTGCATGTCGTACTGTTGCAGACGTTCTATCCAACGTGCCATCTGCCCTTCTGGTTCTTTGAAGTTGTACAGCCACTGTAAAGATGCATGGTCAGTCCGTACGAGAAACGGACGCCCATACAAATAATGATGAAAGTGTTTAGTGGCACGGACTACGCCGAGGAGCTCTCCACGTGTTACGCAATTGTTACGCTCTACTGGTTGGAAACATTTACTATAATACTCGATTACTCGTTCTTGTCCATTCGAATTCGAGGCGTCCGTGTCTAGAATAAATCATTAGGAAACGCCAAGACGGGGGCTGTCGTTAGACACTGCTTCAAGGTGTCAAAGGAGTGACTGCAGTGAGTGTCCCATTGAAAGCGTCGAAGTTTCTCAGTCAGCTGGTGGAGCGGTCGAGCGATAGTAGCGAAGTTGGGGATAAACTTACGGTAGTACGACCAAAGTCCCAAAAACGATCGCACTTCCTCGGTATTTCGAGGTGTAGGCCAGCTCAGCACTTTATCAATCTTGTTGGGAAACACCTGTAACCCATCACGACTCACAATATGGCCTAGGAACTAACTTGCTGCCTTTTTTCGGACTAAGTTTAAGACCAGCTCCTGCCAGTCGTTTAAACACGTCCTGCAGGTGTATGAGGTGATCCTCGGTTGTGCCAGAGTAAACAATCACGCCATCGAGATGCACTAACGCGAACTTCCACATCACCCCAGACAGAAGATTGTCCATCAAACGTTCGAACGTGACGGGGGCGTTGCAAAGCCCAAATGGCATCACATTGAACTCGAACAGTCCAGCATCGCAAGTGAAAGCTGTCTTTGGTCGGGAAGGTTCGTCCATCCGCACCTGCCAGTATCCGCTTTGTAAGTCCATCGTCGAAAACCACTGGGAGCCGTACAACGTTGATAGGATGTCATCCATTTTGGGCAGCGGATATGAGTCCTTGACGGTTATCTCGTTCAGGCGCCTATAGTCCACACAAAATCGTGTATATTTGTTGGTACGGCGGCAGGAGGTTCACAAAACAGTCACGCCAATACGGTTTCTTCGTTCAAGCCAGTGTTCTCGGTTCCAACCGAGGGCTCTGTCCATAGTGACTCTTGCAACGGCGTGGTTGGATGCCTGCTGCTCTGGTCCGTGGACGGCTCCAATGTGGTAGGAACGGAATGCTCAAATATGGCAGACCGCTCAACTCCATTAACGGTGGAAACGTTAGAATGGCAAACGTTCCTGGTACCGGTGGCCGAATTTTGGGTCCCTGGACGGTCGATAGGGGCCAGATTATTTTCCACTTACGAATGCGGTTCCGCGCTTTCACCCTCATCTAGCGTCTCAGTTCGTGATGCCTGGGGACTCCGCGTCAGTGGGCGACTGATACGTTCTTCACTGAATTGAGCCTGATGGCTGCTGGTGCATTCACTGGTGCTGGAGCTAGAGTAGCTGTATCGTTGGGTTGGGGCGTTGTCTACTATTGCCAATGTTCGCCCCGCGACATTGGCATGCTGCTGTTTTCCGAATGGTGAATTGCTGTTAGCGGTGCCTCTTTCGTGAGCTGGCCGCGACCTCGTCTTCGCCGGCGACGTCCTGGTGTATGGATATTTCCACTCTCGACCACCTGACTGTGCAGAACCGGCTTACCGTGTGTGCGTCCAATCTGGTCTTGCACTCGCATCGATACGACCAATGCCTCTTGTAGCTGAATCGGTCGACTAGAAATTACTAATCCCTGTAGCGGAGTTTCGCGCATGCCGTCAATAAATTGTTGCAACAGAATCTGGTCATACATATGTCCGGGCATTCCACTAAAAGCGCATTGGGCCAAGCGTTCCAATTCCAATGCGAAATCAGGCAATGATTCCCTGGGTCCTTGTATCCGATGACGCAACAATTGATAGCTCGACAGGCAATCTAGCATGAATCGTTGACGCTTGGCGGCACACAGTGCTGAGTAGGTAAGTGTAGGTTGAGTAGGCAAGGTGCCATAAAATATTGAGGCGCAACCGCGCAGATTCAACACCACTGCCAAACATTTCTCATCCTCTGCCCACTGATAGTAATTCGCCACCTTGTCTACCAGTCGCTCAAATTCGATAGATATGTACATATGCGCGTACATCAACATATGACGTTATATGTATGTAAGTAGATACACCGGTTTGCGGATACGCTCGCGAGGAAATTAATTGGCCAATTGAAATAATTCGAACTCATAAGAAATCACGGTGAACACTTTAATTAAATTTTTTTTTTTATAACACCTCAATAATTCTTATTTTGTCTTTTACACTTTTACGCGGCAAACAGCTGTGGAAAATACATGTACATGTGGGTGTAAACGAGTTTTACATATTGTAACGTGTTTCGCCTTTGTGGAACAAAATAACGCCACCCGTGGCCGAGCGGTTGGTTTACGGTTGGGCGTTCGATCGTCAGGCCTCAGATAGTTCGGCAGAATCGCAAAGAAAACAGAGATGATTCGTTTCTTTCGGTTATTCAATTCTTTATTATTTCTCTCTTGGCGGAACCGAAAACTTTCCAGCCCTCCTCTATCTCTCTCCCTCCTTCTCTTCTTTTTCGTTAAGTTGTTTGCGCTCGCTCAAAAAGAACTTTTTCTCCCTGTGGCGCCGTTTTTAGTGTGCCCAGCCGTAGAAAATGGGAACGCTACTTAATGGGGACAGTTTGCCTACTACCCGAGTTGCCACCCAGGCTGTCTACGTTACATTACCCCCTCCTTAGACTCGAGGCTCCTGCACGAGTACCAAGTCGTTGCGAGGATCGGGACGGTACACAGCCAAACGGTTCACATGCACGGTTCTGGTAACTCTTTTTCCAGGGGGTCGAAGTTCGTAGATAAGATCCGAAATGCGACGTACTATGGTAGCGGGCCCAATCCAATCGGATTGTAGCTTTGGGCAACGGCCTACTCTTCGGCTAGGTGAATAGAGCCATACTTCGTCGCCGGGGCAGAATTCCTGAGGATGCGATCGTAGGTCGTAGCGGGTTTTGTTAGTCTGGGCAGCCGTTAGCAGTTGGCGGCGAGCGTTCGCATTTACCACCCGAAGTTGATTTTACAGCTTAGCCAAGAATTCCAGGACTTCCGTAGGAACAGGAGCTGGTGTTCCAAATAGTAAATCGTTGGGCAGCCTAAGTTCTCTTCCAAACGTTAGCATTGCGGGCGAATAACCGGAGCTTTCATGAACCGCAGATCTGTAGGCCAATAACGCCATGGGCAGCAGCTCATCCCAATCATGCTGGCTGGTAGATACAAACTTTGCCAAGTAATCTAGAAACGTGCGATTGAAACGTTCCACCATGCCGTCTGACTGTGGATGCAGCGGCGTGGTACATGTCTTTTCGACAGTCATCAACCGTATACAGGCTTGGAAGTTGCGTCCTTGATCAGAGTGTAAGACGAATGGAACGCCGAATCGACAGAAGACTTCTTGTACCAATGCTCGAGCTACAGTTTCGGCTGTCTGGTCCGGTATGGCTGCACATTCCGGCCACTTGGTAAAATAATCCATAACGACCGAAACGTATCGGTTCCCACGAGGCGTAGTTGGTAGAGGGTCTAGAATGTCAATCGCTAGACGATCGAAAGGGGCTCCCATCAGGCTTGGTTGCAGGCTACCGACGGTTCTTCGAGGTGGTCCTTTGCGTGCGTTGCAGATGGTGCAGCGTGCGCACCAGAGGGTTATATCGGCACTTTGGCCGATCCAGTAAAATCGTTTCTTCGCTTTGGCTAAAGTCTTCTGTGTTTAGTGGCACGGACTACGCCGAGGAGCTCTCGACGTGTTACGCAATTGTTACGCTCTACTGGTTGGAAACATTTACTATAATACTCGATTACTCGTTCTTGTCCATTCGAATTCGAGGCGTCCGTGTCTAGAATAAATCATTAGGAAACGCCAAGACGGGGGCTGTCGTTAGACACTGCCTTAAGGTGTCAAAGGAGTGACTGCAGTGAGTGTCCCATTGAAAGCGTCGAAGTTTCTCAGTCAGCTGGTGGAGCGGTCGAGCGATAGTAGCGAAGTTGGGGATAAACTTACGGTAGTACGACCAAAGTCCCAAAAACGATCGCACTTCCTCGGTATTTCGAGGTGTAGGCCAGCTCAGCACTTTATCAATCTTGTTGGGAAACACCTGTAACCCATCACGACTCACAATATGGCCTAGGAACTAACTTGCTGCCTTTTTTCGGACTAAGTTTAAGACCAGCTCCTGCCAGTCGTTTAAACACGTCCTGCAGGTGTATGAGGTGATCCTCGGTTGTGCCAGAGTAAACAATCACGTCATCGAGATACACTAACGCGAACTTCCACATCACCCCAGACAGAAGATTGTCCATCAAACGTTCGAACGTGACGGGGGCGTTGCAAAGCCCAAATGGCATCACATTGAACTCGAACAGTCCAGCATCGCAAGTGAAAGCTGTCTTTGGTCGGGAAGGTTCGTCCATCCGCACCTGCCAGTATCCGCTTTGTAAGTCCATCGTCGAAAACCACTGGGAGCCGTACAACGTTGATAGGATGTCATCCATTTTGGGCAGCGGATATGAGTCCTTGACGGTTATCTCGTTCAGGCGCCTATAGTCCACACAAAATCGTGTATATTTGTTGGTACGGCGGCAAGAGGTTCACAAAACAGTCACGCCAATACGGTTTCTTCGTTCAAGCCAGTGTTCTCGGTTCCAACCGAGGGCTCTGTCCATAGTGACTCATGCAACGGCGTGGTTGGATGCCTGCTGCTCTGGTCCGTGGACGGCTCCAATGTGGTAGGAACGGAATGCTCAAATATGGCAGACCGCTCAACTCCATTAACGGTGGAAACGTTAGAATGGCAAACGTTCCTGGTACCGGTGGCCGAATTTTGGGTCCCTGGACGGTCGATAGGGGCCAGATTATTTTCCACTTACGAATGCGGTTCCGCGCTTTCACCCTCATCTAGCGTCTCAGTTCGTGATGCCTTCCAAGCTGGAAGTTGCGTCCTTAATCAGAGTGTAAGACGAATGGAACGCCGAATCGACAGAAGACTTCTTGTACCAATGCTCGAGCTACAGTTTCGGCTGTCTGGTCCGGTATGGCTGCACATTCCGGCCACTTGGTAAAATAATCCATAACGACCGCGACGTATCGGTTCCCACGAGGCGTAGTTGGTAGAGGGTCTAGAATGTCAATCGCTAGACGATCGAAAGGGGCTCCCATCAGGCTTGGTTGCAGGCGACCGACGGTTCTTCGAGGTGGTCCTTTGCGTGCGTTGCAGATGGTGCAGCGTGCGCACCAGAGGGTTATATCGGCACTTTGGCCGATCCAGTAAAATCGTTTCTTCGCTTTGGCTAAAGTCTTCTTAGCACTGAAGTGGCCTCCCGACGGAGAGTCGTGCACGCCTCGAATGGCAGCATCTACCAGTGACCGGGGCATAAGGGCTACCGGTATATTCTCCGAGTTTTTTATGGTAATCACTCCTATTTCATCAAAGGCTAATCGGTCGTGGACTTCTTCATCCAATCGCGCACCTTACCGAGGGCCTCGTCGGACTGTTGCTCCTTACACAGGTCAGGTAACAGGACTTGGGTAAACAACACGGCGACTCCATTTTTCCGTTCGACTCTTTCGCATGTGGAACAGTCGCTACAAGGTCGGCGAGAGAGGCTGTCTGCGTTACCATGTTGTGTACCACTTCGATGCTGAATCTGCATGTCGTACTGTTGCAGACGTTCTATCCAACGTGCCATCTGCCCTTCTGGTTCTTTGAAGTTGTACAGCCACTGTAAAGATGCATGGTCAGTCCGTACGAGAAACGGACGCCCCTACAAATAATGATGAAAGTGTTTAGTGGCACGGACTACGCCGAGGAGCTCTCCACGTGTTACGCAATTGTTACGCTCTACTGGTTGGAAACATTTACTATAATACTCGATTACTCGTTCTTGTCCATTCGAATTCGAGGCGTCCGTGTCTAGAATAAATCATTAGGAAACGCCAAGACGGGGGCTGTCGTTAGACACTGCTTCAAGGTGTCAAAGGAGTGACTGCAGTGAGTGTCCCATTGAAAGCGTCGAAGTTTCTCAGTCAGCTGGTGGAGCGGTCGAGCGATAGTAGCGAAGTTGGGGATAAACTTACGGTAGTACGACCAAAGTCCCAAAAACGATCGCACTTCCTCGGTATTTCGAGGTGTAGGCCAGCTCAGCACTTTATCAATCTTGTTGGGAAACACCTGTAACCCATCACGACTCACAATATGGCCTAGGAACTAACTTGCTGCCTTTTTTCGGACTAAGTTTAAGACCAGCTCCTGCCAGTCGTTTAAACACGTCCTGCAGGTGTATGAGGTGATCCTCGGTTGTGCCAGAGTAAACAATCACGCCATCGAGATGCACTAACGCGAACTTCCACATCACCCCAGACAGAAGATTGTCCATCAAACGTTCGAACGTGACGGGGGCGTTGCAAAGCCCAAATGGCATCACATTGAACTCGAACAGTCCAGCATCGCAAGTGAAAGCTGTCTTTGGTCGGGAAGGTTCGTCCATCCGCACCTGCCAGTATCCGCTTTGTAAGTCCATCGTCGAAAACCACTGGGAGCCGTACAACGTTGATAGGATGTCATCCATTTTGGGCAGCGGATATGAGTCCTTGACGGTTATCTCGTTCAGGCGCCTATAGTCCACACAAAATCGTGTATATTTGTTGGTACGGCGGCAGGAGGTTCACAAAACAGTCACGCCAATACGGTTTCTTCGTTCAAGCCAGTGTTCTCGGTTCCAACCGAGGGCTCTGTCCATAGTGACTCTTGCAACGGCGTGGTTGGATGCCTGCTGCTCTGGTCCGTGGACGGCTCCAATGTGGTAGGAACGGAATGCTCAAATATGGCAGACCGCTCAACTCCATTAACGGTGGAAACGTTAGAATGGCAAACGTTCCTGGTACCGGTGGCCGAATTTTGGGTCCCTGGACGGTCGATAGGGGCCAGATTATTTTCCACTTACGAATGCGGTTCCGCGCTTTCACCCTCATCTAGCGTCTCAGTTCGTGATGCCTTCCAAGCTGGAAGTTGCGTCCTTAATCAGAGTGTAAGACGAATGGAACGCCGAATCGACAGAAGACTTCTTGTACCAATGCTCGAGCTACAGTTTCGGCTGTCTGGTCCGGTATGGCTGCACATTCCGGCCACTTGGTAAAATAATCCATAACGACCGCGACGTATCGGTTCCCACGAGGCGTAGTTGGTAGAGGGTCTAGAATGTCAATCGCTAGACGATCGAAAGGGGCTCCCATCAGGCTTGGTTGCAGGCGACCGACGGTTCTTCGAGGTGGTCCTTTGCGTGCGTTGCAGATGGTGCAGCGTGCGCACCAGAGGGTTATATCGGCACTTTGGCCGATCCAGTAAAATCGTTTCTTCGCTTTGGCTAAAGTCTTCTTAGCACTGAAGTGGCCTCCCGACGGAGAGTCGTGCACGCCTCGAATGGCAGCATCTACCAGTGACCGGGGCATAAGGGCTACCGGTATATTCTCCGAGTTTTTTATGGTAATCACTCCTATTTCATCAAAGGCTAATCGGTCGTGGACTTCTTCATCCAATCGCGCACCTTACCGAGGGCCTCGTCGGACTGTTGCTCCTTACACAGGTCAGGTAACAGGACTTGGGTAAACAACACGGCGACTCCATTTTTCCGTTCGACTCTTTCGCATGTGGAACAGTCGCTACAAGGTCGGCGAGAGAGGCTGTCTGCGTTACCATGTTGTGTACCACTTCGATGCTGAATCTGCATGTCGTACTGTTGCAGACGTTCTATCCAACGTGCCATCTGCCCTTCTGGTTCTTTGAAGTTGTACAGCCACTGTAAAGATGCATGGTCAGTCCGTACGAGAAACGGACGCCCATACAAATAATGATGAAAGTGTTTAGTGGCACGGACTACGCCGAGGAGCTCTCCACGTGTTACGCAATTGTTACGCTCTACTGGTTGGAAACATTTACTATAATACTCGATTACTCGTTCTTGTCCATTCGAATTCGAGGCGTCCGTGTCTAGAATAAATCATTAGGAAACGCCAAGACGGGGGCTGTCGTTAGACACTGCTTCAAGGTGTCAAAGGAGTGACTGCAGTGAGTGTCCCATTGAAAGCGTCGAAGTTTCTCAGTCAGCTGGTGGAGCGGTCGAGCGATAGTAGCGAAGTTGGGGATAAACTTACGGTAGTACGACCAAAGTCCCAAAAACGATCGCACTTCCTCGGTATTTCGAGGTGTAGGCCAGCTCAGCACTTTATCAATCTTGTTGGGAAACACCTGTAACCCATCACGACTCACAATATGGCCTAGGAACTAACTTGCTGCCTTTTTCGGACTAAGTTTAAGACCAGCTCCTGCCAGTCGTTTAAACACGTCCTGCAGGTGTATGAGGTGATCCTCGGTTGTGCCAGAGTAAACAATCACGCCATCGAGATGCACTAACGCGAACTTCCACATCACCCCAGACAGAAGATTGTCCATCAAACGTTCGAACGTGACGGGGGCGTTGCAAAGCCCAAATGGCATCACATTGAACTCGAACAGTCCAGCATCGCAAGTGAAAGCTGTCTTTGGTCGGGAAGGTTCGTCCATCCGCACCTGCCAGTATCCGCTTTGTAAGTCCATCGTCGAAAACCACTGGGAGCCGTACAACGTTGATAGGATGTCATCCATTTTGGGCAGCGGATATGAGTCCTTGACGGTTATCTCGTTCAGGCGCCTATAGTCCACACAAAATCGTGTATATTTGTTGGTACGGCGGCAGGAGGTTCACAAAACAGTCACGCCAATACGGTTTCTTCGTTCAAGCCAGTGTTCTCGGTTCCAACCGAGGGCTCTGTCCATAGTGACTCTTGCAACGGCGTGGTTGGATGCCTGCTGCTCTGGTCCGTGGACGGCTCCAATGTGGTAGGAACGGAATGCTCAAATATGGCAGACCGCTCAACTCCATTAACGGTGGAAACGTTAGAATGGCAAACGTTCCTGGTACCGGTGGCCGAATTTTGGGTCCCTGGACGGTCGATAGGGGCCAGATTATTTTCCACTTACGAATGCGGTTCCGCGCTTTCACCCTCATCTAGCGTCTCAGTTCGTGATGCCTTCCAAGCTGGAAGTTGCGTCCTTAATCAGAGTGTAAGACGAATGGAACGCCGAATCGACAGAAGACTTCTTGTACCAATGCTCGAGCTACAGTTTCGGCTGTCTGGTCCGGTATGGCTGCACATTCCGGCCACTTGGTAAAATAATCCATAACGACCGCGACGTATCGGTTCCCACGAGGCGTAGTTGGTAGAGGGTCTAGAATGTCAATCGCTAGACGATCGAAAGGGGCTCCCATCAGGCTTGGTTGCAGGCGACCGACGGTTCTTCGAGGTGGTCCTTTGCGTGCGTTGCAGATGGTGCAGCGTGCGCACCAGAGGGTTATATCGGCACTTTGGCCGATCCAGTAAAATCGTTTCTTCGCTTTGGCTAAAGTCTTCTTAGCACTGAAGTGGCCTCCCGACGGAGAGTCGTGCACGCCTCGAATGGCAGCATCTACCAGTGAGCGGGGCATAAGGGCTACCGGTATATTCTCCGAGTTTTTTATGGTAATCACTCCTATTTCATCAAAGGCTAATCGGTCGTGGACTTGTTCATCCAATCGCGCACCTTACCGAGGGCCTCGTCGGACTGTTGCTCCTTACACAGGTCAGGTAACAGGACTTGGGTAAACAACACGGCGACTCCATTTTTCCGTTCGACTCTTTCGCATGTGGAACAGTCGCTACAAGGTCGGCGAGAGAGGCTGTCTGCGTTACCATGTTGTGTACCACTTCGATGCTGAATCTGCATGTCGTACTGTTGCAGACGTTCTATCCAACGTGCCATCTGCCCTTCTGGTTCTTTGAAGTTGTACAGCCACTGTAAAGATGCATGGTCAGTCCGTACGAGAAACGGACGCCCATACAAATAATGATGAAAGTGTTTAGTGGCACGGACTACGCCGAGGAGCTCTCCACGTGTTACGCAATTGTTACGCTCTACTGGTTGGAAACATTTACTATAATACTCGATTACTCGTTCTTGTCCATTCGAATTCGAGGCGTCCGTGTCTAGAATAAATCATTAGGAAACGCCAAGACGGGGGCTGTCGTTAGACACTGCTTCAAGGTGTCAAAGGAGTGACTTCAGTGAGTGTCCCATTGAAAGCGTCGAAGTTTCTCAGTCAGCTGGTGGAGCGGTCGAGCGATAGTAGCGAAGTTGGGGATAAACTTACGGTAGTACGACCAAAGTCCCAAAAACGATCGCACTTCCTCGGTATTTCGAGGTGTAGGCCAGCTCAGCACTTTATCAATCTTCTTGGGAAACACCTGTAACCCATCACGACTCACAATATGGCCTAGGAACTAACTTGCTGCCTTTTTTCGGACTAAGTTTAAGACCAGCTCCTGCCAGTCGTTTAAACACGTCCTCCAGGTGTATGAGGTGATCCTCGGTTGTGCCAGAGTAAACAATCACGTCATCGAGATACACTAACGCGAACTTCCACATCACCCCAGACAGAAGATTGTCCATCAAACGTTCGAACGTGACGGGGGGCGTTGCAAAGCCCAAATGGCATCACATTGAACTCGAACAGTCCAGCATCGCAAGTGAAAGCTGTCTTTGGTCGGGAAGGTTCGTCCATCCGCACCTGCCAGTATCCGCTTTGTAAGTCCATCGTCGAAAACCACTGGGAGCCGTACAACGTTGATAGGATGTCATCCATTTTGGGCAGCGGATATGAGTCCTTGACGGTTATCTCGTTCAGGCGCCTATAGTCCACACAAAATCGTGTATATTTGTTGGTACGGCGGCAAGAGGTTCACAAAACAGTCACGCCAATACGGTTTCTTCGTTCAAGCCAGTGTTCTCGGTTCCAACCGAGGGCTCTGTCCATAGTGACTCTTGCAACGGCGTGGTTGGATGCCTGCTGCTCTGGTCCGTGGACGGCTCCAATGTGGTAGGAACGGAATGCTCAAATATGGCAGACCGCTCAACTCCATTAACGGTGGAAACGTTAGAATGGCAAACGTTCCTGGTACCGGTGGCCGAATTTTGGGTCCCTGGACGGTCGATAGGGGCCAGATTATTTTCCACTTACGAATGCGGTTCCGCGCTTTCACCCTCATCTAGCGTCTCAGTTCGTGATGCCTGGGGACTCCGCGTCAGTGGGCGACTGATACGTTCTTCACTGAATTGAGCCTGATGGCTGCTGGTGCATTCACTGGTGCTGGAGCTAGAGTAGCTGTATCGTTGGGTTGGGGCGTTGTCTACTATTGCCAATGTTCGCCCCGCGACATTGGCATGCTGCTGTTTTCCGAATGGTGAATTGCTGTTAGCGGTGCCTCTTTCGTGAGCTGGCCGCGACCTCGTCTTCGCCGGCGACGTCCTGGTGTATGGATATTTCCACTCTCGACCACCTGACTGTGCAGAACCGGCTTACCGTGTGTGCGTCCAATCTGGTCTTGCACTCGCATCGATACGACCAATGCCTCTTGTAGCTGAATCGGTCGACTAGAAATTACTAATCCCTGTAGCGGAGTTTCGCGCATGCCGTCAATAAATTGTTGCAACAGAATCTGGTCATACATATGTCCGGGCATTCCACTAAAAGCGCATTGGGCCAAGCGTTCCAATTCCAATGCGAAATCAGGCAATGATTCCCTGGGTCCTTGTATCCGATGACGCAACAATTGATAGCTCGACAGGCAATCTAGCATGAATCGTTGACGCTTGGCGGCACACAGTGCTGAGTAGGTAAGTGTAGGTTGAGTAGGCAAGGTGCCATAAAATATTGAGGCGCAACCGCGCAGATTCAACACCACTGCCAAACATTTCTCATCCTCTGCCCACTGATAGTAATTCGCCACCTTGTCTACCAGTCGCTCAAATTCGATAGATATGTACATATGCGCGTACATCAACATATGACGTTATATGTATGTAAGTAGATACACCGGTTTGCGGATACGCTCGCGAGGAAATTAATTGGCCAATTGAAATAATTCGAACTCATAAGAAATCACGGTGAACACTTTAATTAAATTTTTTTTTTTATAACACCTCAATAATTCTTATTTTGTCTTTTACACTTTTACGCGGCAAACAGCTGTGGAAAATACATGTACATGTGGGTGTAAACGAGTTTTACATATTGTAACGTGTTTCGCCTTTGTGGAACAAAATAACGCCACCCGTGGCCGAGCGGTTGGTTTACGGTTGGGCGTTCGATCGTCAGGCCTCAGATAGTTCGGCAGAATCGCAAAGAAAACAGAGATGATTCGTTTCTTTCGGTTATTCAATTCTTTATTATTTCTCTCTTGGCGGAACCGAAAACTTTCCAGGCCTCCTCTATCTCTCTCCCTCCTTCTCTTCTTTTTCGTTAAGTTGTTTGCGCTCGCTCAAAAAGAACTTTTTCTCCCTGTGGCGCCGTTTTTAGTGTGCCCAGCCGTAGAAAATGGGAACGCTACTTAATGGGGACAGTTTGCCTACTACCCGAGTTGCCACCCAGGCTGTCTACGTTACATTACCCCCTCCTTAGACTCGAGGCTCCTGCACGAGTACCAAGTCGTTGCGAGGATCGGGACGGTACACAGCCAAACGGTTCACATGCACGGTTCTGGTAACTCTTTTTCCAGGGGGTCGAAGTTCGTAGATAAGATCCGAAATGCGACGTACTATGGTAGCGGGCCCAATCCAATCGGATTGTAGCTTTGGGCAACGGCCTACTCTTCGGCTAGGTGAATAGAGCCATACTTCGTCGCCGGGGCAGAATTCCTGAGGATGCGATCGTAGGTCGTAGCGGGTTTTGTTTGTCTGGGCAGCCGTTAGCAGTTGGCGGCGAGCGTTCGCATTTACCACCCGAAGTTGATTTTACAGCTTAGCCAAGAATTCCAGGACTTCCGTAGGAACAGGAGCTGGTGTTCCAAATAGTAAATCGTTGGGCAGCCTAAGTTCTCTTCCAAACGTTAGCATTGCGGGCGAATAACCGGAGCTTTCATGAACCGCAGATCTGTAGGCCAATAACGCCATGGGCAGCAGCTCATCCCAATCATGCTGGCTGGTAGATACAAACTTTGCCAAGTAATCTAGAAACGTGCGATTGAAACGTTCCACCATGCCGTCTGACTGTGGATGCAGCGGCGTGGTACGTGTCTTTTCGACAGTCATCAACCGTATACAGGCTTGGAAGTTGCGTCCTTGATCAGAGTGTAAGACGAATGGAACGCCGAATCGACAGAAGACTTCTTGTACCAATGCTCGAGCTACAGTTTCGGCTGTCTGGTCCGGTATGGCTGCACATTCCAGCCACTTGGTAAAATAATCCATAACGACCGAAACGTATCGGTTCCCACGAGGCGTAGTTGGTAGAGGGTCTAGAATGTCAATCGCTAGACGATCGAAAGGGGCTCCCATCAGGCTTGGTTGCAGGCTACCGACGGTTCTTCGAGGTGGTCCTTTGCGTGCGTTGCAGATGGTGCAGCGTGCGCACCAGAGGGTTATATCGGCACTTTGGCCGATCCAGTAAAATCGTTTCTTCGCTTTGGCTAAAGTCTTCTGTGTTTAGTGGCACGGACTACGCCGAGGAGCTCTCGACGTGTTACGCAATTGTTACGCTCTACTGGTTGGAAACATTTACTATAATACTCGATTACTCGTTCTTGTCCATTCGAATTCGAGGCGTCCGTGTCTAGAATAAATTAACCGTTGTCATTAGGAAACGCCAAGACGGGGGCTGTCGTTAGACACTGCCTTAAGGTGTCAAAGGAGTGACTGCAGTGAGTGTCCCATTGAAAGCGTCGAAGTTTCTCAGTCAGCTGGTGGAGCGGTCGAGCGATAGTAGCGAAGTTGGGGATAAACTTACGGTAGTACGACCAAAGTCCCAAAAACGATCGCACTTCCTCGGTATTTCGAGGTGTAGGCCAGCTCAGCACTTTATCAATATTGTTGGGAAACACCTGTAACCCATCACGACTCACAATATGGCCTAGGAACTAACTTGCTGCCTTTTTTCGGACTAAGTTTAAGACCAGCTCCTGCCAGTCGTTTAAACACGTCCTGCAGGTGTATGAGGTGATCCTCGGTTGTGCCAGAGTAAACAATCACGTCATCGAGATACACTAACGCGAACTTCCACATCACCCCAGACAGAAGATTGTCCATCAAACGTTCGAACGTGACGGGGGCGTTGCAAAGCCCAAATGGCATCACATTGAACTCGAACAGTCCAGCATCGCAAGTGAAAGCTGTCTTTGGTCGGGAAGGTTCGTCCATCCGCACCTGCCAGTATCCGCTTTGTAAGTCCATCGTCGAAAACCACTGGGAGCCGTACAACGTTGATAGGATGTCATCCATTTTGGGCAGCGGATATGAGTCCTTGACGGTTATCTCGTTCAGGCGCCTATAGTCCACACAAAATCGTGTATATTTGTTGGTACGGCGGCAGGAGGTTCACAAAACAGTCACGCCAATACGGTTTCTTCGTTCAAGCCAGTGTTCTCGGTTCCAACCGAGGGCTCTGTCCATAGTGACTCTTGCAACGGCGTGGTTGGATGCCTGCTGCTCTGGTCCGTGGACGGCTCCAATGTGGTAGGAACGGAATGCTCAAATATGGCAGACCGCTCAACTCCATTAACGGTGGAAACGTTAGAATGGCAAACGTTCCTGGTACCGGTGGCCGAATTTTGGGTCCCTGGACGGTCGATAGGGGCCAGATTATTTTCCACTTACGAATGCGGTTCCGCGCTTTCACCCTCATCTAGCGTCTCAGTTCGTGATGCCTTCCAAGCTGGAAGTTGCGTCCTTAATCAGAGTGTAAGACGAATGGAACGCCAAATCGACAGAAGACTTCTTGTACCAATGCTCGAGCTACAGTTTCGGCTGTCTGGTCCGGTATGGCTGCACATTCCGGCCACTTGGTAAAATAATCCATAACGACCGCGACGTATCGGTTCCCACGAGGCGTAGTTGGTAGAGGGTCTAGAATGTCAATCGCTAGACGATCGAAAGGGGCTCCCATCAGGCTTGGTTGCAGGCGACCGACGGTTCTTCGAGGTGGTCCTTTGCGTGCGTTGCAGATGGTGCAGCGTGCGCACCAGAGGGTTATATCGGCACTTTGGCCGATCCAGTAAAATCGTTTCTTCGCTTTGGCTAAAGTCTTCTTAGCACTGAAGTGGCCTCCCGACGGAGAGTCGTGCACGCCTCGAATGGCAGCATCTACCAGTGACCGGGGCATAAGGGCTACCGGTATATTCTCCGAGTTTTTTATGGTAATCACTCCTATTTCATCAAAGGCTAATCGGTCGTGGACTTGTTCATCCAATCGCGCACCTTACCGAGGGCCTCGTCGGACTGTTGCTCCTTACACAGGTCAGGTAACAGGACTTGGGTAAACAACACGGCGACTCCATTTTTCCGTTCGACTCTTTCGCATGTGGAACAGTCGCTACAAGGTCGGCGAGAGAGGCTGTCTGCGTTACCATGTTGTGTACCACTTCGATGCTGAATCTGCATGTCGTACTGTTGCAGACGTTCTATCCAACGTGCCATCTGCCCTTCTGGTTGTTTGAAGTTGTACAGCCACTG
The DNA here is from genome assembly GCA_018152135.1 of Drosophila paulistorum. Lineage (NCBI taxonomy): Eukaryota > Metazoa > Arthropoda > Insecta > Diptera > Drosophilidae > Drosophila > Drosophila paulistorum. The sequence goes on along the minus strand of JAECXG010000822.1, from coordinate 11,916,647 downwards.
TAAAGATGCATGGTCAGTCCGTACGAGAAACGGACGCCCATACAAATAATGATGAAAGTGTTTAGTGGCACGGACTACGCCGAGGAGCTCTCCACGTGTTACGCAATTGTTACGCTCTACTGGTTGGAAACATTTACTATAATACTCGATTACTCGTTCTTGTGCATTCGAATTCGAGGCGTCCGGGTCTAGAATAAATTAACCGTTGTCATTAGGAAACGCCAAGACGGGGGCTGTCGTTAGACACTGCTTCAAGGTGTCAAAAGAGTGACTGCAGTGAGTGTCCCATTAAATGCGGTTCCGCGCTTTCACCCTCATCTAGCGTCTCAGTTCGTGATGCCTGGGGACTCCGCGTCAGTGGGCGACTGATAAGTTCTTCACTGAATTGAGCCTGATGGCTGCTGGTGCATTCACTGGTGCTGGAGCTAGAGTAGCTGTATCGTTGGGTTGGGGCGTTGTCTACTATTGCCAATGTTCGCCCCGCGACATTGGCATGCTGCTGTTTTCCGAATGGTGAATTGCTGTTAGCGGTGCCTCTTTCGTGAGCTGGCCGCGACCTCGTCTTCGCCGGCGACGTCCTGGTGTATGGATATTTCCACTCTCGACCACCTGACTGTGCAGAACCGGCTTACCGTGTGTGCGTCCAATCTGGTCTTGCACTCGCATCGATACGACCAATGCCTCTTGTAGCTGAATCGGTCGACTAGAAATTACTAATCCCTGTAGCGGAGTTTCGCGCATGCCGTCAATAAATTGTTGCAACAGAATCTGGTCATACATATGTCCGGGCATTCCACTAAAAGCGCATTGGGCCAAGCGTTCCAATTCCAAGGCGAAATCAGGCAATGATTCCCTGGGTCCTTGTATCCGATGACGCAACAATTGATAGCTCGACAGGCAATCTAGCATGAATCGTTGACGCTTGGCGGCACACAGTGCTGAGTAGGTAAGTGTAGGTTGAGTAGGCAAGGTGCCATAAAATATTGAGGCGCAACCGCGCAGATTCAACACCACTGCCAAACATTTCTCATCCTCTGCCCACTGATAGTAATTCGCCACCTTGTCTACCAGTCGCTCAAATTCGATAGATATGTACATATGCGCGTACATCAACATATGACGTTATATGTATGTAAGTAGATACACCGGTTTGCGGATACGCTCGCGAGGAAATTAATTGGCCAATTGAAATAATTCGAACTCATAAGAAATCACGGTGAACACTTTAATTAAATTTTTTTTTTTATAACACCTCAATAATTCTTATTTTGTCTTTTACACTTTTACGCGGCAAACAGCTGTGGAAAATACATGTACATGTGGGTGTAAACGAGTTTTACATATTGTAACGTGTTTCGCCTTTGTGGAACAAAATAACGCCACCCGTGGCCGAGCGGTTGGTTTACGGTTGGGCGTTCGATCGTCAGGCCTCAGATAGTTCGGCAGAATCGCAAAGAAAACAGAGATGATTCGTTTCTTTCGGTTATTCAATTCTTTATTATTTCTCTCTTGGCGGAACCGAAAACTTTCCAGCCCTCCTCTATCTCTCTCCCTCCTTCTCTTCTTTTTCGTTAAGTTGTTTGCGCTCGCTCAAAAAGAACTTTTTCTCCCTGTGGCGCCGTTTTTAGTGTGCCCAGCCGTAGAAAATGGGAACGCTACTTAATGGGGACAGTTTGCCTACTACCCGAGTTGCCACCCAGGCTGTCTACGTTACATTACCCCCTCCTTAGACTCGAGGCTCCTGCACGAGTACCAAGTCGTTGCGAGGATCGGGACGGTACACAGCCAAACGGTTCACATGCACGGTTCTGGTAACTCTTTTTCCAGGGGGTCGAAGTTCGTAGATAAGATCCGAAATGCGACGTACTATGGTAGCGGGCCCAATCCAATCGGATTGTAGCTTTGGGCAACGGCCTACTCTTCGGCTAGGTGAATAGAGCCATACTTCGTCGCCGGGGTGGAATTCCTGAGGATGCGATCGTAGGTCGTAGCGGGTTTTGTTAGTCTGGGCAGCCGTTAGCAGTTGGCGGCGAGCGTTCGCATTTACCACCCGAAGTTGATTTTGCAGCTTAGCCAAGAATTCCAGGACTTCCGTAGGAACAGGAGCTGGTGTTCCAAATAGTAAAGCGTTGGGCAGCCTAAGTTCTCTTCCAAACGTTAGCATTGCGGGCGAATAACCGGAGCTTTCATGAACCGCAGATCTGTAGGCCAATAACGCCATGGGCAGCAGCTCATCCCAATCATGCTGGCTGGTAGATACAAACTTTGCCAAGTAATCTAGCAACGTGCGATTGAAACGTTCCACCATGCCATCTGACTGTGGATGCAGCGGCGTGGTACGTGTCTTTTCGACAGTCATCAACCGCATACAGGCTTGGAAGTTGCGTCCTTGATCAGAGTGTAAGACGAATGGAACGCCGAATCGACAGAAGACTTCTTGTACCAATGCTCGAGCTACAGTTTCGGCTGTCTGGTCCGGTATGGCTGCACATTCCGGCCACTTGGTAAAATAATCCATAACGACCGTGACGTATCGGTTCCCACGAGGCGTAGTTGGTAGAGGGTCTAGAATGTCAATCGCTAGACGATCGAAAGGGGCTCCCATCAGGCTTGGTTGCAGGCGACCGACGGTTCGTCGAGGTGGTCCTTTGCGTGCGTTGCAGATGGTGCAGCGTGCGCACCAGAGGGTTATATCGGCACTTTGGTCGATCCAGTAAAATCGTTTCTTCGCTTTGGCTAAAGTCTTCTTAGCACTGAAGTGGCCTCCCGACGGAGAGTCGTGCACGCCTCGAATGGCAGCATCTACCAGTGAGCGGGGCATAAGGGGTACCGGTATATTCTCCGAGTTTTTTATGGTAATCACTCCTATTTCATCAAAGGCTAATCGGTCGTGGACTTGTTCATCCAATCGCGCACCTTACCGAGGGCCTCGTCGGACTGTTGCTCCTTACACAGGTCAGGTAACAGGACTTGGGTAAACAACACGGCGACTCCATTTTTCCGTTCGACTCTTTCGCATGTGGAACAGTCGCTACAAGGTCGGCGAGAGAGCTGTCTGCGTTACCATGTTGTGTACCACTTCGATGCTGAATCTGCATGTCGTACTGTTGCAGACGTTCTATCCAACGTGCCATCTGCCCTTCTGGTTCTTTGAAGTTGTACAGCCACTGTAAAGATGCATGGTCAGTCCGTACGAGAAACGGACGCCCATACAAATAATGATGAAAGTGTTTAGTGGCACGGACTACGCCGAGGAGCTCTCCACGTGTTACGCAATTGTTACGCTCTACTGGTTGGAAACATTTACTATAATACTCGATTACTCGTTCTTGTCCATTCGAATTCGAGGCGTCCGTGTCTAGAATAAATTAACCGTTGCATTAGGAAACGCCAAGACGGGGGCTGTCGTTAGACACTGCTTCAAGGTGTCAAAGGAGTGACTGCAGTGAGTGTCCCATTAAAAGCGTCGAAGTTTCTCAGTCAGCTGGTGGAGCGGTCGAGCGATAGTAGCGAAGTTGGGGATAAACTTACGGTAGTACGACCAAAGTCCCAAAAACGATCGCACTTCCTCGGTATTTCGAGGTGTAGGCCAGCTCAGCACTTTATCAATCTTGTTGGGAAACACCTGTAACCCATCACGACTCACAATATGGCCTAGGAACTAACTTGCTGCCTTTTTTCGGACTAAGTTTAAGACCAGCTCCTGCCAGTCGTTTAAACACGTCCTGCAGGTGTATGAGGTGATCCTCGGTTGTGCCAGAGTAAACAATCACGTCATCGAGATACACTAACGCGAACTTCCACATCACCCCAGACAGAAGATTGTCCATCAAACGTTCGAACGTGACGAGGGCGTTGCAAAGCCCAAATGGCATCACATTGAACTCGAACAGTCCAGCATCGCAAGTGAAAGCTGTCTTTGGTCGGGAAGGTTCGTCCATCCGCACCTGCCAGTATCCGCTTTGTAAGTCCATCGTCGAAAACCACTGGGAGCCGTACAACGTTGATAGGATGTCATCCATTTTGGGCAGCGGATATGAGTCCTTGACGGTTATCTCGTTCAGGCGCCTATAGTCCACACAAAATCGTGTATATTTGTTGGTACGGCGGCAGGAGGTTCACAAAACAGTCACGCCAATACGGTTTCTTCGTTCAAGCCAGTGTTCTCGGTTCCAACCGAGGGCTCTGTCCATAGTGACTCTTGCAACGGCGTGGTTGGATGCCTGCTGCTCTGGTCCGTAGACGGCTCCAATGTGGTAGGAACGGAATGCTCAAATATGGCAGACCGCTCAACTCCATTAACGGTGGAAACGTTAGAATGGCAAACGTTCCTGGTACCGGTGGCCGAATTTTGGGTCCCTGGACGGTCGATAGGGGCCAGATTATTTTCCACTTACGAATGCGGTTCCGCGCTTTCACCCTCATCTAGCGTCTCAGTTCGTGATGCCTTCCAAGCTGGAAGTTGCGTCCTTAATCAGAGTGTACGACGAATGGAACGCCGAATCGACAGAAGACTTCTTGTACCAATGCTCGAGCTACAGTTTCGGCTGTCTGGTCCGGTATGGCTGCACATTCCGGCCACTTGGTAAAATAATCCATAACGACCGTGACGTATCGGTTCCCACGAGGCGTAGTTGGTAGAGGGTCTAGAATGTCAATCGCTAGACGATCGAAAGGGGCTCCCATCAGGCTTGGTTGCAGGCGACCGACGGTTCGTCGAGGTGGTCCTTTGCGTGCGTTGCAGATGGTGCAGCGTGCGCACCAGAGGGTTATATCGGCACTTTGGACGATCCAGTAAAATCGTTTCTTCGCTTTGGCTAAAGTCTTCTTAGCACTGAAGTGGCCTCCCGACGGAGAGTCGTGCACGCCTCGAATGGCAGCATCTACCAGTGAGCGGGGCATAAGGACTACCGGTATATTCTCCGAGTTTTTTATGGTAATCACTCCTATTTCATCAAAGGCTAATCGGTCGTGGACTTGTTCATCCAATCGCGCACCTTACCGAGGGCCTCGTCGGACTGTTGCTCCTTACACAGGTCAGGTAACAGGACTTGGGTAAACAACACGGCGACTCCATTTTTCCGTTCGACTCTTTCGCATGTGGAACAGTCGCTACAAGGTCGGCGAGAGAGGCTGTCTGCGTTACCATGTTGTGTACCACTTCGATGCTGAATCTGCATGTCGTACTGTTGCAGACGTTCTATCCAACGTGCCATCTGCCCTTCTGGTTCTTTGAAGTTGTACAGCCACTGTAAAGATGCATGGTCAGTCCGTACGAGAAACGGACGCCCATACAAATAATGATGAAAGTGTTTAGTGGCACGGACTACGCCGAGGAGCTCTCCACGTGTTACGCAATTGTTACGCTCTACTGGTTGGAAACATTTACTATAATACTCGATTACTCGTTCTTGTCCATTCGAATTCGAGGCGTCCGTGTCTAGAATAAATACATTAGGAAACGCCAAGACGGGGGCTGTCGTTAGACACTGCTTCAAGGTGTCAAAGGAGTGACTGCAGTGAGTGTCCCATTGAAAGCGTCGAAGTTTCTCAGTCAGCTGGTGGAGCGGTCGAGCGATAGTAGCGAAGTTGGGGATAAACTTACGGTAGTACGACCAAAGTCCCAAAAACGATCGCACTTCCTCGGTATTTCGAGGTGTAGGCCAGCTCAGCACTTTATCAATCTTCTTGGGAAACACCTGTAACCCATCACGACTCACAATATGGCCTAGGAACTAACTTGCTGCCTTTTTTCGGACTAAGTTTAAGACCAGCTCCTGCCAGTCGTTTAAACACGTCCTCCAGGTGTATGAGGTGATCCTCGGTTGTGCCAGAGTAAACAATCACGTCATCGAGATACACTAACGCGAACTTCCACATCACCCCAGACAGAAGATTGTCCATCAAACGTTCGAACGTGACGGGGGCGTTGCAAAGCCCAAATGGCATCACATTGAACTCGAACAGTCCAGCATCGCAAGTGAAAGCTGTCTTTGGTCGGGAAGGTTCGTCCATCCGCACCTGCCAGTATCCGCTTTGTAAGTCCATCGTCGAAAACCACTGGGAGCCGTACAACGTTGATAGGATGTCATCCATTTTGGGCAGCGGATATGAGTCCTTGACGGTTATCTCGTTCAGGCGCCTATAGTCCACACAAAATCGTGTATATTTGTTGGTACGGCGGCAGGAGGTTCACAAAACAGTCACGCCAATACGGTTTCTTCGTTCAAGCCAGTGTTCTCGGTTCCAACCGAGGGCTCTGTCCATAGTGACTCTTGCAACGGCGTGGTTGGATGCCTGCTGCTCTGGTCCGTGGACGGCTCCAATGTGGTAGGAACGGAATGCTCAAATATGGCAGACCGCTCAACTCCATTAACGGTGGAAACGTTAGAATGGCAAACGTTCCTGGTACCGGTGGCCGAATTTTGGGTCCCTGGACGGTCGATAGGGGCCAGATTATTTTCCACTTACGAATGCGGTTCCGCGCTTTCACCCTCATCTAGCGTCTCAGTTCGTGATGCCTGGGGACTCCGCGTCAGTGGGCGACTGATACGTTCTTCACTGAATTGAGCCTGATGGCTGCTGGTGCATTCACTGGTGCTGGAGCTAGAGTAGCTGTATCGTTGGGTTGGGGCGTTGTCTACTATTGCCAATGTTCGCCCCGCGACATTGGCATGCTGCTGTTTTCCGAATGGTGAATTGCTGTTAGCGGTGCCCTTTTCGCTGGCCGCTACCTCGTCTTCGCCGGCGACGTCCTGGTGTATGGATATTTCCACTCTCGACCACCTGACTGTGCAGAACCGGCTTACCGTGTGTGCGTCCAATCTGGTCTTGCACTCGCATCGATACGACCAATGCCTCTTGTAGCTGAATCGGTCGACTAGAAATTACTAATCCCTGTAGCGGAGTTTCGCGCATGCCGTCAATAAATTGTTGCAACAGAATCTGGTCATACATATGTCCGGGCATTCCACTAAAAGCGCATTGGGCCAAGCGTTCCAATTCCAATGCGAAATCAGGCAATGATTCCCTGGGTCCTTGTATCCGATGACGCAACAATTGATAGCTCGACAGGCAATCTAGCATGAATCGTTGACGCTTGGCGGCACACAGTGCTGAGTAGGTAAGTGTAGGTTGAGTAGGCAAGGTGCCATAAAATATTGAGGCGCAACCGCGCAGATTCAACACCACTGCCAAACATTTCTCATCCTCTGCCCACTGATAGTAATTCGCCACCTTGTCTACCAGTCGCTCAAATTCGATAGATATGTACATATGCGCGTACATCAACATATGACGTTATATGTATGTAAGTAGATACACCGGTTTGCGGATACGCTCGCGAGGAAATTAATTGGCCAATTGAAATAATTCGAACACATAAGAAATCGCGGTGAACACTTTAATTAAATTTTTTTTTTTATAACACCTCAATAATTGTTATTTTGTCTTTTACACTTTTACGCGGCAAACAGCTGTGGAAAATACATGTACATGTGGGTGTAAACGAGTTTTACATATTGTAACGTGTTTCGCCTTTGTGAAACAAAATAACGCCACCCGTGGCCGAGCGGTTGGTTTACGGTTGGGCGTTCGATCGTCAGGCCTCAGATAGTTCGGCAGAATCGCAAAGAAAACAGAGATGATTCGTTTCTTTCGGTTATTCAATTCTTTATTATTTCTCTCTTGGCGTAACCGAAAACTTTCCAGCCCTCCTCTATCTCTCTCCCTCCTTCTCTTCTTTTTCGTTAAGTTGTTTGCGCTCGCTCAAAAAGAACTTTTTCTCCCTGTGGCGCCGTTTTTAGTGTGCCCAGCCGTAGAAAATGGGAACGCTACTTAATGGGGACAGTTTGCCTACTACCCGAGTTGCCACCCAGGCTGTCTACGTTACATTACCCCCTCCTTAGACTCGAGGCTCCTGCACGAGTACCAAGTCGTTGCGAGGATCGGGACGGTACACAGCCAAACGGTTCACATGCACGGTTCTGGTAACTCTTTTTCCAGGGGGTCGAAGTTCGTAGATAAGATCCGAAATGCGACGTACTATGGTAGCGGGCCCAATCCAATCGGATTGTAGCTTTGGGCAACGGCCTACTCTTCGGCTAGGTGAATAGAGCCATACTTCGTCGCCGGGGCAGAATTCCTGAGGATGCGATCGTAGGTCGTAGCGGGTTTTGTTAGTCTGGGCAGCCGTTAGCAGTTGGCGGCGAGCGTTCGCATTTACCACCCGAAGTTGATTTTGCAGCTTAGCCAAGAATTCCAGGACTTCCGTAGGAACAGGAGCTGGTGTTCCAAATAGTAAATCGTTGGGCAGCCTAAGTTCTCTTCCAAACGTTAGCATTGCGGGCGAATAACCGGAGCTTTCATGAACCGCAGATCTGTAGGCCAATAACGCCATGGGCAGCAGCTCATCCCAATCATGCTGGCTGGTAGATACAAACTTTGCCAAGTAATCTAGAAACGTGCGATTGAAACGTTCCACCATGCCGTCTGACTGTGGATGCAGCGGCGTGGTACGTGTCTTTTCGACAGTCATCAACCGCATACAGGCTTGGAAGTTGCGTCCTTGATCAGAGTGTAAGACGAATGGAACGCCGAATCGACAGAAGACTTCTTGTACCAATGCTCGAGCTACAGTTTCGGCTGTCTGGTCCGGTATGGCTGCACATTCCGGCCACTTGGTAAAATAATCCATAACGACCGCGACGTATCGGTTCCCACGAGGCGTAGTTGGTAGAGGGTCTAGAATGTCAATCGCTAGACGATCGAAAGGGGCTCCCATCAGGCTTGGTTGCAGGCTACCGACGGTTCTTCGAGGTGGTCCTTTGCGTGCGTTGCAGATGGTGCAGCGTGCGCACCAGAGGGTTATATCGGCACTTTGGCCGATCCAGTAAAATCGTTTCTTCGCTTTGGCTAAAGTCTTCTGTGTTTAGTGGCACGGACTACGCCGAGGAGCTCTCGACGTGTTACGCAATTGTTACGCTCTACTGGTTGGAAACATTTACTATAATACTCGATTACTCGTTCTTGTCCATTCGAATTCGAGGCGTCCGTGTCTAGAATAAATTAACCGTTGTCATTAGGAAACGCCAAGACGGGGGCTGTCGTTAGACACTGCTTCAAGGTGTCAAAGGAGTGACTGCAGTGAGTGTCCCATTGAAAGCGTCGAAGTTTCTCAGTCAGCTGGTGGAGCGGTCGAGCGATAGTAGCGAAGTTGGGGATAAACTTACGGTAGTACGACCAAAGTCCCAAAAACGATCGCACTTCCTCGGTATTTCGAGGTGTAGGCCAGCTCAGCACTTTATCAATCTTGTTGGGAAACACCTGTAACCCATCACGACTCACAATATGGCCTAGGAACTAACTTGCTGCCTTTTTTCGGACTAAGTTTAAGACCAGCTCCTGCCAGTCGTTTAAACACGTCCTGCAGGTGTATGAGGTGATCCTCGGTTGTGCCAGAGTAAACAATCACGTCATCGAGATACACTAACGCGAACTTCCACATCACCCCAGACAGAAGATTGTCCATCAAACGTTCGAACGTGACGGGGGCGTTGCAAAGCCCAAATGGCATCACATTGAACTCGAACAGTCCAGCATCGCAAGTGAAAGCTGTCTTTGGTCGGGAAGGTTCGTCCATCCGCACCTGCCAGTATCCGCTTTGTAAGTCCATCGTCGAAAACCACTGGGAGCCGTACAACGTTGATAGGATGTCATCCATTTTGGGCAGCGGATATGAGTCCTTGACGGTTATCTCGTTCAGGCGCCTATAGTCCACACAAAATCGTGTATATTTGTTGGTACGGCGGCAGGAGGTTCACAAAACAGTCACGCCAATACGGTTTCTTCGTTCAAGCCAGTGTTCTCGGTTCCAACCGAGGGCTCTGTCCATAGTGACTCTTGCAACGGCGTGGTTGGATGCCTGCTGCTCTGGTCCGTGGACGGCTCCAATGTGGTAGGAACGGAATGCTCAAATATGGCAGACCGCTCAACTCCATTAACGGTGGAAACGTTAGAATGGCAAACGTTCCTGGTACCGGTGGCCGAATTTTGGGTCCCTGGACGGTCGATAGGGGCCAGATTATTTTCCACTTACGAATGCGGTTCCGCGCTTTCACCCTCATCTAGCGTCTCAGTTCGTGATGCCTGGGGACTCCGCGTCAGTGGGCGACTGATACGTTCTTCACTGAATTGAGCCTGATGGCTGCTGGTGCATTCACTGGTGCTGGAGCTAGAGTAGCTGTATCGTTGGGTTGGGGCGTTGTCTACTATTGCCAATGTTCGCCCCGCGACATTGGCATGCTGCTGTTTTCCGAATGGTGAATTGCTGTTAGCGGTGCCCTTTTCGCTGGCCGCGACCTCGTCTTCGCCGGCGACGTCCTGGTGTATGGATATTTCCACTCTCGACCACCTGACTGTGCAGAACCGGCTTACCGTGTGTGCGTCCAATCTGGTCTTGCACTCGCATCGATACGACCAATGCCTCTTGTAGCTGAATCGGTCGACTAGAAATTACTAATCCCTGTAGCGGAGTTTCGCGCATGCCGTCAATAAATTGTTGCAACAGAATCTGGTCATACATATGTCCGGGCATTCCACTAAAAGCGCATTGGGCCAAGCGTTCCAATTCCAATGCGAAAACAGGCAATGATTCCCTGGGTCCTTGTATCCGATGACGCAACAATTGATAGCTCGACAGGCAATCTAGCATGAATCGTTGACGCTTGGCGGCACACAGTGCTGAGTAGGTAAGTGTAGGTTGAGTAGGCAAGGTGCAAAGCAACACCACTGCCAAACATTTCTCATCCTCTGCCCACTGATAGTAATTCGCCACCTTGTCTACCAGTCGCTCAAATTCGATAGATATGTACATATGCGCGTACATCAACATATGACGTTATATGTATGTAAGTAGATACACCGGTTTGCGGATACGCTCGCGAGGAAATTAATTGGCCAATTGAAATAATTCGAACACATAAGAAATCACGGTGAACACTTTAATTAAATTTTTTTTTTTATAACACCTCAATAATTGTTATTTTGTCTTTTACACTTTTACGCGGCAAACAGCTGTGGAAAATACATGTACATGTGGGTGTAAACGAGTTTTACATATTGTAACGTGTTTCGCCTTTGTGGAACAAAATAACGCCACCCGTGGCCGAGCGGTTGGTTTACGGTTGGGCGTTCGATCGTCAGGCCTCAGATAGTTCGGCAGAATCGCAAAGAAAACAGAGATGATTCGTTTCTTTCGGTTATTCAATTCTTTATTATTTCTCTCTTGGCGGAACCGAAAACTTTCCAGCCCTCCTCTATCTCTCTCCCTCCTTCTCTTCTTTTTCGTTAAGTTGTTTGCGCTCGCTCAAAAAGAACTTTTTCTCCCTGTGGCGCCGTTTTTAGTGTGCCCAGCCGTAGAAAATGGGAACGCTACTTAATGGGGACAGTTTGCCTACTACCCGAGTTGCCACCCAGGCTGCCTACGTTACATTACCCCCTCCTTAGACTCGAGGCTCCTGCACGAGTACCAAGTCGTTGCGAGGATCGGGACGGTACACAGCCAAACGGTTTACATGCACGGTTCTGGTAACTCTTTTTCCAGGGGGTCGAAGTTCGTAGATAAGATCCGAAATGCGACGTACTATGGTAGCGGGCCCAATCCAATCGGATTGTAGCTTTGGGCAACGGCCTACTCTTCGGCTAGGTGAATAGAGCCATACTTCGTCGCCGGGGCAGAATTCCTGAGGATGCGATCGTAGGTCGTAGCGGGTTTTGTTAGTCTGGGCAGCCGTTAGCAGTTGGCGGCGAGCGTTCGCATTTACCACCCGAAGTTGATTTTGCAGCTTAGCCAAGAATTCCAGGACTTCCGTAGGAACAGGAGCTGGTGTTCCAAATAGTAAATCGTTGGGCAGCCTAAGTTCTCTTCCAAACGTTAGCATTGCGGGCGAATAACCGGAGCTTTCATGAACCGCAGATCTGTAGGCCAATAACGCCATGGGCAGCAGCTCATCCCAATCATGCTGGCTGGTAGATACAAACTTTGCCAAGTAATCTAGAAACGTGCGATTGAAACGTTCCACCATGCCGTCTGACTGTGGATGCAGCGGCGTGGTACGTGTCTTTTCGACAGTCATCAACCGCATACAGGCTTGGAAGTTGCGTCCTTGATCAGAGTGTAAGACGAATGGAACGCCGAATCGACAGAAGACTTCTTGTACCAATGCTCGAGCTACAGTTTCGGCTGTCTGGTCCGGTATGGCTGCACATTCCGGCCACTTGGTAAAATAATCCATAACGACCGCGACGTATCGGTTCCCACGAGGCGTAGTTGGTAGAGGGTCTAGAATGTCAATCGCTAGACGATCGAAAGGGGCTCCCATCAGGCTTGGTTGCAGGCTACCGACGGTTCTTCGAGGTGGTCCTTTGCGTGCGTTGCAGATGGTGCAGCGTGCGCACCAGAGGGTTATATCGGCACTTTGGCCGATCCAGTAAAATCGTTTCTTCGCTTTGGCTAAAGTCTTCTGTGTTTAGTGGCACGGACTACGCCGAGGAGCTCTCGACGTGTTACGCAATTGTTACGCTCTACTGGTTGGAAACATTTACTATAATACTCGATTACTCGTTCTTGTCCATTCGAATTCGAGGCGTCCGTGTCTAGAATAAATTAACCGTTGTCATTAGGAAACGCCAAGACGGGGGCTGTCGTTAGACACTGCTTCAAGGTGTCAAAGGAGTGACTGCAGTGAGTGTCCCATTGAAAGCGTCGAAGTTTCTCAGTCAGCTGGTGGAGCGGTCGAGCGATAGTAGCGAAGTTGGGGATAAACTTACGGTAGTACGACCAAAGTCCCAAAAACGATCGCACTTCCTCGGTATTTCGAGGTGTAGGCCAGCTCAGCACTTTATCAATCTTGTTGGGAAACACCTGTAACCCATCACGACTCACAATATGGCCTAGGAACTAACTTGCTGCCTTTTTTCGGACTAAGTTTAAGACCAGCTCCTGCCAGTCGTTTAAACACGTCCTGCAGGTGTATGAGGTGATCCTCGGTTGTGCCAGAGTAAACAATCACGTCATCGAGATACACTAACGCGAACTTCCACATCACCCCAGACAGAAGATTGTCCATCAAACGTTCGAACGTGACGGGGGCGTTGCAAAGCCCAAATGGCATCACATTGAACTCGAACAGTCCAGCATCGCAAGTGAAAGCTGTCTTTGGTCGGGAAGGTTCGTCCATCCGCACCTGCCAGTATCCGCTTTGTAAGTCCATCGTCGAAAACCACTGGGAGCCGTACAACGTTGATAGGATGTCATCCATTTTGGGCAGCGGATATGAGTCCTTGACGGTTATCTCGTTCAGGCGCCTATAGTCCACACAAAATCGTGTATATTTGTTGGTACGGCGGCAGGAGGTTCACAAAACAGTCACGCCAATACGGTTTCTTCGTTCAAGCCAGTGTTCTCGGTTCCAACCGAGGGCTCTGTCCATAGTGACTCTTGCAACGGCGTGGTTGGATGCCTGCTGCTCTGGTCCGTGGACGGCTCCAATGTGGTAGGAACGGAATGCTCAAATATGGCAGACCGCTCAACTCCATTAACGGTGGAAACGTTAGAATGGCAAACGTTCCTGGTACCGGTGGCCGAATTTTGGGTCCCTGGACGGTCGATAGGGGCTAGATTATTTTCCACTTACGAATGCGGTTCCGCGCTTTCACCCTCATCTAGCGTCTCAGTTCGTGATGCCTGGGGACTCCGCGTCAGTGGGCGACTGATACGTTCTTCACTGAATTGAGCCTGATGGCTGCTGGTGCATTCACTGGTGCTGGAGCTAGAGTAGCTGTATCGTTGGGTTGGGGCGTTGTCTACTATTGCCAATGTTCGCCCCGCGACATTGGCATGCTGCTGTTTTCCGAATGGTGAATTGCTGTTAGCGGTGCCCTTTTCGCTGGCCGCGACCTCGTCTTCGCCGGCGACGTCCTGGTGTATGGATATTTCCACTCTCGACCACCTGACTGTGCAGAACCGGCTTACCGTGTGTGCGTCCAATCTGGTCTTGCACTCGCATCGATACGACCAATGCCTCTTGTAGCTGAATCGGTCGACTAGAAATTACTAATCCCTGTAGCGGAGTTTCGCGCATGCCGTCAATAAATTGTTGCAACAGAATCTGGTCATACATATGTCCGGGCATTCCACTAAAAGCGCATTGGGCCAAGCGTTCCAATTCCAATGCGAAAACAGGCAATGATTCCCTGGGTCCTTGTATCCGATGACGCAACAATTGATAGCTCGACAGGCAATCTAGCATGAATCGTTGACGCTTGGCGGCACACAGTGCTGAGTAGGTAAGTGTAGGTTGAGTAGGCAAGGTGCAAAGCAACACCACTGCCAAACATTTCTCATCCTCTGCCCACTGATAGTAATTCGCCACCTTGTCTACCAGTCGCTCAAATTCGATAGATATGTACATATGCGCGTACATCAACATATGACGTTATATGTATGTAAGTAGATACACCGGTTTGCGGATACGCTCGCGAGGAAATTAATTGGCCAATTGAAATAATTCGAACACATAAGAAATCACGGTGAACACTTTAATTAAATTTTTTTTTTTATAACACCTCAATAATTGTTATTTTGTCTTTTACACTTTTACGCGGCAAACAGCTGTGGAAAATACATGTACATGTGGGTGTAAACGAGTTTTACATATTGTAACGTGTTTCGCCTTTGTGGAACAAAATAACGCCACCCGTGGCCGAGCGGTTGGTTTACGGTTGGGCGTTCGATCGTCAGGCCTCAGATAGTTCGGCAGAATCGCAAAGAAAACAGAGATGATTCGTTTCTTTCGGTTATTCAATTCTTTATTATTTCTCTCTTGGCGGAACCGAAAACTTTCCAGCCCTCCTCTATCTCTCTCCCTCCTTCTCTTCTTTTTCGTTAAGTTGTTTGCGCTCGCTCAAAAAGAACTTTTTCTCCCTGTGGCGCCGTTTTTAGTGTGCCCAGCCGTAGAAAATGGGAACGCTACTTAATGGGGACAGTTTGCCTACTACCCGAGTTGCCACCCAGGCTGTCTACGTTACATTACCCCCTCCTTAGACTCGAGGCTCCTGCACGAGTACCAAGTCGTTGCGAGGATCGGGACGGTACACAGCCAAACGGTTCACATGCACGGTTCTGGTAACTCTTTTTCCAGGGGGTCGAAGTTCGTAGATAAGATCCGAAATGCGACGTACTATGGTAGCGGGCCCAATCCAATCGGATTGTAGCTTTGGGCAACGGCCTACTCTTCGGCTAGGTGAATAGAGCCATACTTCGTCGCCGGGGCAGAATTCCTGAGGATGCGATCGTAGGTCGTAGCGGGTTTTGTTAGTCTGGGCAGCCGTTAGCAGTTGGCGGCGAGCGTTCGCATTTACCACCCGAAGTTGATTTTGCAGCTTAGCCAAGAATTCCAGGACTTCCGTAGGAACAGGAGCTGGTGTTCCAAATAGTAAAACGTTTGGGCAGCCTAAGTTCTCTTCCAAACGTTAGCATTGCGGGCGAATAACCGGAGCTTTCATGAACCGCAGATCTGTAGGCCAATAACGCCATGGGCAGCAGCTCATCCCAATCATGCTGGCTGGTAGATACAAACTTTGCCAAGTAATCTAGAAACGTGCGATTGAAACGTTCCACCATGCCGTCTGACTGTGGATGCAGCGGCGTGGTACGTGTCTTTTCGACAGTCATCAACCGCATACAGGCTTGGAAGTTGCGTCCTTGATCAGAGTGTAAGACGAATGGAACGCCGAATCGACAGAAGACTTCTTGTACCAATGCTCGAGCTACAGTTTCGGCTGTCTGGTCCGGTATGGCTGCACATTCCGGCCACTTGGTAAAATAATCCATAACGACCGCGACGTATCGGTTCCCACGAGGCGTAGTTGGTAGAGGGTCTAGAATGTCAATCGCTAGACGATCGAAAGGGGCTCCCATCAAGCTTGGTTGCAGGCTACCGACGGTTCTTCGAGGTGGTCCTTTGCGTGCGTTGCAGATGGTGCAGCGTGCGCACCAGAGGGTTATATCGGCACTTTGGCCGATCCAGTAAAATCGTTTCTTCGCTTTGGCTAAAGTCTTCTGTGTTTAGTGGCACGGACTACGCCGAGGAGCTCTCGACGTGTTACGCAATTGTTACGCTCTACTGGTTGGAAACATTTACTATAATACTCGATTACTCGTTCTTGTCCATTCGAATTCGAGGCGTCCGTGTCTAGAATAAATTAACCGTTGTCATTAGGAAACGCCAAGACGGGGGCTGTCGTTAGACACTGCTTCAAGGTGTCAAAGGAGTGACTACAGTGAGTGTCCCATTGAAAGCGTCGAAGTTTCTCAGTCAGCTGGTGGAGCGGTCGAGCGATAGTAGCGAAGTTGGGGATAAACTTACGGTAGTACGACCAAAGTCCCAAAAACGATCGCACTTCCTCGGTATTTCGAGGTGTAGGCCAGCTCAGCACTTTATCAATCTTGTTGGGAAACACCTGTAACCCATCACGACTCACAATATGGCCTAGGAACTAACTTGCTGCCTTTTTTCGGACTAAGTTTAAGACCAGCTCCTGCCAGTCGTTTAAACACGTCCTGCAGGTGTATGAGGTGATCCTCGGTTGTGCCAGAGTAAACAATCACGTCATCGAGATACACTAACGCGAACTTCCACATCACCCCAGACAGAAGATTGTCCATCAAACGTTCGAACGTGACGGGGGCGTTGCAAAGCCCAAATGGCATCACATTGAACTCGAACAGTCCAGCATCGCAAGTGAAAGCTGTCTTTGGTCGGGAAGGTTCGTCCATCCGCACCTGCCAGTATCCGCTTTGTAAGTCCATCGTCGAAAACCACTGGGAGCCGTACAACGTTGATAGGATGTCATCCATTTTGGGCAGCGGATATGAGTCCTTGACGGTTATCTCGTTCAGGCGCCTATAGTCCACACAAAATCGTGTATATTTGTTGGTACGGCGGCAGGAGGTTCACAAAACAGTCACGCCAATACGGTTTCTTCGTTCAAGCCAGTGTTCTCGGTTCCAACCGAGGGCTCAGTCCATAGTGACTCTTGCAACGGCGTGGTTGAATGCCTGCTGCTCTGGTCCGTGGACGGCTCCAATGTGGTAGGAACGGAATGCTCAAATATGGCAGACCGCTCAACTCCATTAACGGTGGAAACGTTAGAATGGCAAACGTTCCTGGTACCGGTGGCCGAATTTTGGGTCCCTGGACGGTCGATAGGGGCCAGATTATTTTCCACTTACGAATGCGGTTCCGCGCTTTCACCCTCATCTAGCGTCTCAGTTCGTGATGCCTTCCAAGCTGGAAGTTGCGTCCTTAATCAGAGTGTAAGACGAATGGAACGCCGAATCGACAGAAGACTTCTTGTACCAATGCTCGGCTGTCTGGTCCGGTATGGCTGCACATTCCGGCCACTTGGTAAAATAATCCATAACGACCGCGACGTATCGGTTCCCACGAGGCGTAGTTGGTAGAGGGTCTAGAATGTCAATCGCTAGACGATCGAAAGGGGCTCCCATCAGGCTTGGTTGCAGGCGACCGACGGTTCTTCGAGGTGGTCCTTTGCGTGCGTTGCAGATGGCGCAGCGTGCGCACCAGAGGGTTATATCGGCACTTTGGCCGATCCAGTAAAATCGTACGCCTCGAATGGCAGCATCTACCAGTGACCGGGGCATAAGGGCTACCGGTATATTCTCCGAGTTTTTTATGGTAATCACTCCTATTTCATCAAAGGCTAATCGGTCGTGGACTTGTTCATCCAATCGCGCACCTTACCGAGGGCCTCGTCGGACTGTTGCTCCTTACACAGGTCAGGTAACAGGACTTGGGTAAACAACACGGCGACTCCATTTTTCCGTTCGACTCTTTCGCATGTGGAACAGTCGCTACAAGGTCGGCGAGAGAGGCTGTCTGCGTCACCATGTTGTGTACCACTTCGATGCTGAATCTGCATGTCGTACTGTTGCAGACGTTCTATCCAACGTGCCATCTGCCCTTCTGGTTCTTTGAAGTTGTACAGCCACTGTAAAGATGCATGGTCAGTCCGTACGAGAAACGGACGCCCATACAAATAATGATGAAAGTGTTTAGTCGCACGGACTACGCCGAGGAGCTCTCCACGTGTTACGCAATTGTTACGCTCTACTGGTTGGAAACATTTACTATAATACTCGATTACTCGTTCTTGTCCATTCGAATTCGAGGCGTCCGTGTCTAGAATAAATTAACCGTTGTCATTAGGAAACGCCAAGACGGGGGCTGTCGTTAGACACTGCTTCAAGGTGTCAAAGGAGTGACTACAGTGAGTGTCCCATTGAAAGCGTCGCAGTTTCTCAGTCAGCTGGTGGAGCGGTCGAGCGATAGTAGCGAAGTTGGGGATAAACTTACGGTAGTACGACCAAAGTCCCAAAAACGATCGCACTTCCTCGGTATTTCGAGGTGTAGGCCAGCTCAGCACTTTATCAATCTTGTTGGGAAACACCTGTAACCCATCACGACTCACAATATGGCCTAGGAACTAACTTGCTGCCTTTTTTCGGACTAAGTTTAAGACCAGCTCCTGCCAGTCGTTTAAACACGTCCTGCAGGTGTATGAGGTGATCCTCGGTTGTGCCAGAGTAAACAATCACGTCATCGAGATACACTAACGCGAACTTCCACATCACCCCAGACAGAAGATTGTCCATCAAACGTTCGAACGTGACGGGGGCGTTGCAAAGCCCAAATGGCATCACATTGAACTCGAACAGTCCAGCATCGCAAGTGAAAGCTGTCTTTGGTCGGGAAGGTTCGTCCATCCGCACCTGCCAGTATCCGCTTTGTAAGTCCATCGTCGAAAACCACTGGGAGCCGTACAACGTTGATAGGATGTCATCCATTTTGGGCAGCGGATATGAGTCCTTGACGGTTATCTCGTTCAGGCGCCTATAGACCACACAAAATCGTGTATATTTGTTGGTACGGCGGCAGGAGGTTCACAAAACAGTCACGCCAATACGGTTTCTTCGTTCAAGCCAGTGTTCTCGGTTCCAACCGAGGGCTCTGTCCATAGTGACTCTTGCAACGGCGTGGTTGGATGCCTGCTGCTCTGGTCCGTGGACGGCTCCAATGTGGTAGGAACGGAATGCTCAAATATGGCAGACCGCTCAACTCCATTAACGGTGGAAACGTTAGAATGGCAAACGTTCCTGGTACCGGTGGCCGAATTTTGGGTCCCTGGACGGTCGATAGGGGCCAGATTATTTTCCACTTACGAATGCGGTTCCGCGCTTTCACCCTCATCTAGCGTCTCAGTTCGTGATGCCTGGGGACTCCGCGTCAGTGGGCGACTGATACGTTCTTCACTGAATTGAGCCTGATGGCTGCTGGTGCATTCACTGGTGCTGGAGCTAGAGTAGCTGTATCGTTGGGTTGGGGCGTTGTCTACTATTGCCAATGTTCGCCCCGCGACTTTGGCATGCTGCTGTTTTCCGAATGGTGAATTGCTGTTAGCGGTGCCTCTTTCGTGAGCTGGCCGCGACCTCGTCTTCGCCGGCGACGTCCTGGTGTATGGATATTTCCACTCTCGACCACCTGACTGTGCAGAACCGGCTTACCGTGTGTGCGTCCAATCTGGGCTTGCACTCACATCGCTACGACCAATGCCTCTTGTAGCTGAATCGGTCGACTAGAAATTACTAATCCCTGTAGCGGAGTTTCGCGCATGCCGTCAATAAATTGTTGCAACAGAATCTGGTCATACATATGTCCGGGCATTCCACTAAAAGCGCATTGGGCCAAGCGTTCCAATTCCAATGCGAAATCAGGCAATGATTCCCTGGGTCCTTGTATCCGATGACGCAACAATTGATAGCTCGACAGGCAATCTAGCATGAATCGTCGACGCTTGGCGGCACACAGTGCTGAGTAGGTAAGTGTAGGTTGAGTAGGCAAGGTGCCATAAAATGTTGAGGCGCAACCGCGCAGATTCAACACCACTGCCAAACATTTCTCATCCTCTGCCCACTGATAGTAATTCGCCACCTTGTCTACCAGTCGCTCAAATTCGCCCCAAGATCCAGTTCCATCGAACAACGGCAACAAACATGGGTTAAATGGCGGAACAGGGGGTGATCGCGTCCACGCCGATTCATAGGTGGTAGAAGCGGCCCGTGGCAGCGCGTCTTGCCTTGGTTGGGGTAACCCGCCCCACGTGGTGTGTTCCGGCGGCGAAACGGGCCCTGGCGCCGCTGTGGGCTGTGCGCTTATAAAGGACCGTTGTAAGGCTTCGCACATTCGGTCGATCTTTTTAGTCACCGCCTCCACTGATTGTCCTATAGCAATAATAGAACTGCCGCGTCGATTTCTTAAGCATTTTATACGTGGTGAGGTTCTTCGCAGTAACCGAACATAACCCCACACCTGAACCAATGTAACGTGTTTCGCCTTTGTGGAACAAAATAACGCCACCCGTGGCCGAGCGGTTGGTTTACGGTTGGGCGTTCGATCGTCAGGCCTCAGATAGTTCGGCAGAATCGCAAAGAAAACAGAGATGTTTCGTTTCTTTCGGTTATTCAATTCCTTTATTATTTCTCTCTTGGCGGAACCGAAAACTTTCCAGCCCTCCTCTATCTCCCTCCCTCCTTCTCTTCTTTTTCGTTAAGTTGTTTGCGCTCGCTCAAAAAGAACTTTTTCTCCAGCCGTAGAAAATGGGACCGCTACTTAATGGGGACAGTTTGCCTACTCCCCGAGTTGCCACCCCAGACGTCTACGTTACGATATGTATGGTAGGTGGAGAAAATAAAAGTGCAATTGGACAGGTGCGGAAAAAAAATGCGTGGTCGTGGAATGGAAAAAAAAAACGTTGGACAAACACACTAAGGATTGGGAACTACCGTGTAACCTTGGAACAGGTCAGGTATGTACATACAAATATATAAAAGTGTGGAGGTCGCTATGGAAGAGCGGGAAACCTCACACTTTTATTAGTATGTATGTTTGGGCAAATGAAATGTGAATAAAGAAATTTTGTACTTATCAGGAATTCCGCCGATGCAAGCTGGAGGAGCGGAAGGATATCCGGCTCGAAGGATCAATGTACAACTTGGCGGGTGCCAATTTTTTCTGGGTCTGGTGAGTTTGGAGTGAAATTAAAACGCGCGAGAACTTCGTTTAAATTAATAATGATTTTATTTAATTCACAAGGGATACCGATACACACACGCAAATGCTTCGATTTAAAAATATGACAAAATGGCAAAGTGTTATTCTGGAGAAAGAACGGGTGTTCGGGTGAAAAACTCGTACGCAATTAATATGGCGATACCCATCAGGGAAACCAAGTCACCCTCCTCACTCCTTACTGCTCTTCGCCGCGCACTACTGTTCACCCGGTGGCGTGAACAATGCTGATTAAGAATATTTACACATATCTGAGTGACAAACATGTGATCAGGATATAAAAACAATAAAACAAAGAAGAAGGTTCAAGTTGTGGACTGTTATCTGAGTTTTATTTTAAAAATTACAGAATAATTGTGCAAATATTATATAATTTTCTTGTTGATTTAATATGCTGTTTTATCGCATGTTATCTGATTCCACAAATTTAAAATTCTTTATGACACCAGCGTAAAGCTGTTGTCAACGCTGTTTTTAGGCCTGGATAATGGTAACTTTGTCTCACTGATAATCATCTAATCCTACTGTTTAAATTTAAATAGCCTTAATTATATTAAAATCTCGCACTGATTGGCATTTGTGCTCATATTTTAAAAAAGATTCCTCTAGTTTAAAAAATTCAGTGCTTAATAACTTATTGTGTTTTTTCAATTGATCCATGAATGCAACAAAGGGGACACATTTTTTTGTAACTGAAATGAAAAGAAAACATATGTAAGTCAAAATGGCAGAGTAAAATGGCTCACAGCTTATTTTGCTCAGATATATTGGGAAACTTTAAAATTATCTAGCTCGTAACTTACAAAAAAAAAAAAAATATTTTTACATTTTGAAACTCAATTTATCAATTCACAAACAAAACATTCAAATTATTACTCTTTTTCCAATTTTTTCTTCTTCTTCCATCATTCCCTAAGCAAAGCACCGTACGCAAACACATACAGTTCATGTAGCGTTGTGTCTGTCTGTGAATGCATGTGCTCTGTTGATTTGATGATGACGTAGTAGGCAGAGCTTGAACAGATTTATTTTGACTGTAACTTGTGTTCTATTTATCCGATCAGATTTAAATTTTGGGATCTGAAGTTTTATATTCAATACTATCATATTGGTAAATTTAATGGGGATACTCCAACTTCTGTAAAAATGTTCCTTCTAGAACTATTTGATATTGTAGTCCGATCCCGATGATTTTCATACTTTATCTTACACGGGTAATAAAAAATTTCACCCCATAAAAAATTTCATCCCGATAGCTCCTAAGAAGGCTGAGAACAACGCATACGCTGAAGGAACGGACCGACGGACGGACATGGCTATATCGACTCAGCTTCTCATGCTGATCAAGAATATATATACTTTATGGGGTCGGTAACGTCTGTTTCTTTGCGTTACAAACATCTGACCAATTTTATAATACCCTCTGCAAGGGTATAAAAATAACTTGCTTAGAAGCTTTCTCCTCCCTGACGTGGCGTTTTTTTTGTCAATTTTTTTTTTTTGTTACGTATAATTTTTAATTTGTGCTAAATTTTGTACACTAATGCTGTTCTAGATTTCATTATTTGCCTGTTTCATTAATTTCCAAATTAGTACATTTTTTAGTTGTTTAGTGTCTGATATCTATCCATAGCACAATGTTTCCGCTTGTATGGAAGCGCGGCCAAAAATGCTTTTTATGGCACTTGAAGGCTGAAAGTTTTAGCAAGCTTCTTAAGTAGTGTTTGTATTTGAAAAAATCCGCCAACCATTGAACCCCAAACAATAAAATGTGTCAAATTAATAAACAATAACAATTTATGACCGATTTAAATACTAAAAAAAAAAATATTACAATGATTGTAACTTTAAGATTATACAAAATTTTAGGATGTGTCCTCAAGTAGGCTATAAACTGAAGAAAAAATTTTTAAATTATCATTTTTTTCAATTTTTCTCTGCCCAGTAATATATGGGTCGGACCGTAAAAGCAAGTAATTCATTATGTCTTGTAAGTATTCGTGACATTTTGCGGGTATGATTCAGTCTGCATTTCTTTATTTCTTTATTTTTCGTCTCTGCAGCTTCCTCCGAGAGCTCTCCAATTGAAACAATTGCGTGCTGTATAACAGTAGATCCGTGAATGAGCACGTTATGAACCGTCGTCGGCAAATAGTACCAAGGATACGCCTTGATTAATCCTTTGGCAGTATCTAGGGCATATTCATTAAATTTTTATACGTTGATTTTGTGCCCCGATGCCAAAGCTTGCAATAAGGTGGAACAACGATGAATCAGATTTTCATTCAGGCCTGTAATTTCTGCAGACAACCGAGGATTTGAAAAAAAATTGCTACATTGCCATCGTTAGATGTTCCTTTGCCACCATCTCTAGGCTGGTCCACTATTAAGCCCATTTTATCCCGAAAATCCCGTTCAACTCTCTCTTTCTAAAACTTTGTGTTTTTGTTGGGGCCCTCTGGCCTGCCACATTTTTATGACGTACTTGTAAGAAATGTGAAGAATATATTCAAAGAATCTTATTTTTGCATGATGTGGAGATAAGCCAAACTCCAAATTTTTTTTTTGATATAACTTTGTCCAAACATTCATTCAAATTGTCTCCGTTGGCGTTGCTTCGCATATAAGACATTTAGTGGAGTGCGATTCACTTAAAGCGTTACAAACTTTTTCATCTACCATAGTTAATTGTAAGCTATGCTCATCGGATATTTTTTATTTTGGACACATAGTTCTGTAGGAATTAGAAAACTTATTTTCTCCTTAAAATATTTCTCCTCTGATTTTGATACTTCGGTCGTCTCTTTTTTAAAGTAGAATCGAATTGGTCTGCAATAACGTGTTGACGAAGGCCGAGGGTTTTTCTTTCCACTTTCAAATTAATAACAGATTAGCAACAGAATCATCTGCAATAATGTTCAATAACATTAGATTGAAGCTCCACTATGCTCGAGGCTGTGTTTTCGAACAAGCTTTGAAGCTCGACTTCGGCATAGGATTCGTCCACAGATATGTTTTCAGGATATCTATCTTTATTAGAGCTTAAAATACATTTATAGCTCGGAAAAAAATCTAATGATATTTTGCTGTTTACAAAATTCCGTATCAGAAAATATTGGTGTTTCGTCATTCCGGTGTCCATTAAGAGAGAAATTACTTCTGTGGGATCCGCTGGCAATACATTTTGGCTTTGATTTTCGTTGCATAATGCAGAGACAGCGGTCACATCAATTTCGACCAGCTGAACTACACGCCGACGCTTACTTCTCGTTAAAGACTCCATAAAATTGTTTTTTTTACGGCCACGTGGAGCACCTTTTGTATTTTTCAATATAATTGATTCCATTGTATTCATCCAATCAGACTTATATTGCAAAACAGAAGATTTCTTACGTTTATAACGCATCCAAAGGCAAGCAGATTTTGTGCAAATGTACTCAGTTGGTTTAATACACGCATTCATCCTTAAAGCCATTGTTTTTAAAATTTTGTTGTACATCAGAAATTACTTCTCTTAACTTTTCAGCGTGTGTGCCTTTTTTGGAGCACCATATATTAAAAATATGTAGGTGTGCGAACACACACTGACATATGTTGACTATCAAATTAAAAGTTAAAAACAAATATTTAAGAAATATTATGATTTGGTATTTTAATACCAAATAAAAACCACAAGTAAAGACGAAAATAAACACACAAAACAAACACAGGGGTTCTGCTGGGCAAGTTTGACCTTGAAAAAATAAAAAGATGCGTTATACATTACTAATTATTTCACACACATCTGGAAGTTTCTGTGGCTGACTTAAACACTTTTATAAAGTAAAAACTTAGATTAATGCAATGAATATAATATCTAAGGGGGTTGGGGGGGAACACAACTAAAACTTTAAGTAAACATACAAATCATGCAGTAAAAGTAACAAAAATAAAGGTTACGTAAAAACATAAATTTTAAAAGGACAAATACACAATATAGTTTTTAATAATTTACTAAAAATAAAATAAACACGTTTAACTTAAAAATCCTGATAATTTATAAATTTTTAATCACAACAAGGATATGCGAACCACTTGAAACTGACTTTTGCAATGAAAGTTATTACGATTGCTTTGCTTTGGTGGAACCACACTGTATTGCGAAAAGGGTATATTCATTTTGATCAGAAGTGTGCAACGCATAGAAGGAAGCATTTCCGATCATATAAAGTATCTATATTCTTGATCAGCACGACGAGACGAGTTCAAATAGCCATGTCCGTCCGTCCGTCTGTCTGTCTGTCCGTCTGGATCAACGCAAACTCCTAGACTGCAAGAGCTACAGAGGTGAAATTTTGCATGTAGGATTGTATATACTACAGGAGTCGGATTCAGTCGGATCGAGCCACTATATCATATAGCTCCCATACAAACGGCATGAATAACTTCGATACTTTTGACGCGATTGCTTTTAAACTAATAATTTGTCAGTTTTATATACAAATCTGTCAATGAGTTTGCCCAAATTGATCAAGATCAGACGACTATATCATATAGCTCCCATAGGAACAATCGGCGGTAAACAGTGACTTGGATCAATAACTTCGTTATTTCTTATGGTAAGATTGCAGTCCTTCACAAACATTAGATTTTTTAGATGAATCGTTTTTCCACTTTGACTACTAATAAGGAATGAGTAACAAACAACTTCCAAGGGTATACAAACTTTGACGCGGTCGAAGTTAGTCCCAGGCTTCTGGATTTTTTTTTCCTGTTTGTTTTTGTTTCCTCAATGCTTGTGCAATAACCCCGATCTTGCCTTCAGTGCATGTGCCGTTCTTATGCTCTCTATTTTTCGGTTGTGTGCAGCTGTCTCTCTCTCTCGCGTAATCATTTTTTACCGCAGCGTCTCAAAGCTTGTCTTATAACTGTTTTTGCACTCTTTACTGTGCCATGCGCTTTAAATTATTTCTTTGTTTTTATTTGTAATTATTGGTTTTATAGCAATAATTATCCCGTTTTCACATTTTCTTATAACACTTGTGATTTTTAAATCTCTTACATTTTTACTTTTTAATTTCTTGTTGCATTTGAATTCTATTTCGCTTTCTATTACCATGGAGCAATTTATTGCAGGTTTTGTGATAATCTAATGTATTAAACTTTTAAAACAAACTGGCCAAACATCCTCTCCCATTTTACTTTTGCCTATACCATCTTCTTGTCCCTCTTCTTTTCAGTTTGAACTATCTTGCACGACTCAATCTGGTTCCTACTTACTTGTGGGCTGCAACTGGCTTCCGCATCCACTAACTGTAGTGCCTCATCGCAAGCATATATTTATCTCTAGGCTTGCTCCAGATACCAAAATTTCAATTCAATAATTTAAGTTTTCTAGACCTCACAAAATATACTCTTTCAATATTACAGCTCCAGATAAATATTTCTCTGCAATAGTCGATCCTTATTTTTGGACCGTGGGCCTAGTTGTACACGATCCAATAAGGGCTCTCAGCCGGTACCAGTAGACCTTCCTAATTCATCTTCTTTGTCTGTTTCAAAAAACTAATAATGTCTAGTTTTAGTATTCACTATCAAAATGCGATAAAACTTCTTACTAAGCTCTTGAAACTGTACTGTGACAGCCTTACCTTTAAGGCTGACATATTATTTTTTTTTTTTTGAAGCTTGGCTTAACTTTTCTGCACTCCGTACTTCTGTACTGAAACTCCGATATATGTGGGGTTGGGTTGGTAACGCCGAATGGCTAGACCACCTCAGAACAGATGTTTAACGACGGTGTGGCAAGCAATCCATATGAGACGAGGTGCCAAGCGACCCACAAAACGATGATGTGGCAATGCTGCTACGAGACGACGAGGAAGAAGAACTTTTTAAGACGAGCCAACGACGAAAAGACGTGTATTAAAGAAGTAAAGAAGTATAAAATACGAGAAGACGTGTATTAAAGAAGTATAAAAGACGAAAGACGCGTATAAAAGAAGTAAAGAAGTATTAAAGACGAAAGACGAATGAGAAACGACGCTATCATTAAAAACCCAAAGACGAAACATTTGCCATTTAAATCAATCATTTCTATAGTTACTTAAACCTAATTATAATTTAAAATAAAACCTATTTCCATATAACTAAATATACATCTAAACGGGACTACTTTGTACGGAATCGGAACCCAGTCCCACATATATACCCACCAAAATGGTGGAAACGATGGCCGTGGGTTGGTATAACCGACTGTGCGTCTCGCCACGCTCTTTTGATGTTTTGGGTAGGTGTATCTGTGTTTTTTTGAGTGGTTTACGCTTTGATGCACGTACCCTTCATATTCCAGACAGTTGTTTGCCCTCCAACAATCCCACATAATGGTCGTAATTGGCTTTATATAATTTTGAATCACCCCTTGGGGACAGCGTCAAAAGCGGTGTGTTCTCTTTTCGAACCCACCACAAACCCACTGGCCCTCAACAACTCTACCTCTGTTGTACTTTCGCTTCCCGAATTTCGCCTCGTCGATTTCAACGATTCAGACCTCAGACTTAAGGATAGAGGAATACAATTTCTGGTAGGCCTACGGGGTACAGAGAGGTTTAACTGGTTCAATAGATCAGGAGAGTCTATTTTACCTATTAAAAGTTTATGAATAAAGATAGCACCAAGCATTATATTGTCTGGACGTTGACGCGTACAATGCGAAGTACGTTCAAGTGGCCCATACGACACCAGGACATTGCCTGTTTCGCGCGAGCCCAAGCAGAGCGCTGTCCACCTGCCGCCCGACCGACCGTGGGGCGCAGTCGTATATCGGACGGCACGATCGCGGGGACAAATACAAATAAAACGGACAAACAATTAAAAATATGATTAACTACAGCTAATTACGAGCTAAATGTGTTAAAATAGAGGTTTTTACAAGAGAAAGAGAGGCTTTTGATCTGATTACGGGATACAGAAGATTGTAATCAGAACATAGGACTCAAAAAGGTTCATGCAAAGAAAAGTTAGAACTACAGGATAGAGGAATTAAATTTCTAGTAGGTCTACGGGGTACAGATAGATTTATCTGGGTCAATAGCTCAGGAGAGTCTATTTTACCTCTTAAAAGTTTATGAATAAAAATAGCACCAAGCATTACTCTACGATTAATTAAAGAAGGAATATTGATTAAAAGAAACCTACTGGACCGCGAAGAGCAAAAATCAGAAATTGGTTTTGAACAGATTCAATTTTACTTTGGTGCGTCTCATATTGAGGTGACCATATGCAAGATCCGTACTCTAAGATAGGACGGATTAATGAAGCAGAATTTTGGTTGGTGGTACGGTTGGTACGGATCGTCAAACTCTTTTAACCATCACAAACCCAAGAACGTTCATAACTTTACTAACTGTAGCAGAAATATGAGGATTAAAAGTTGTATGGTCCATAAGCACACATAAGTCATTTATAATATCTGACAGAGTCAAAGGCATTGCTGAAGTCCGTAAAATTGAAAAATAATTGAGCTACAAAAATGCTGCAATTGAGATGTTATTATTTTCTTAAATGCTCTAGGTGTGCTGTAGTATATTCATACCAAAAATCACTATATGTACACGTGAAACTGTGAATGTATACACATTCAACATTAGCCTTAGTATTTTTATCAAAATTAAAAATGAAAATACATGCAACATGTTCACTTTCTTGTTATATACTGGTGCAGACATATCAATAATAAAAGAAAATATCAAAGAAGCTAACTTCGGCAATGCCGAAGTTTATATACCCTTGCAGTCCTTGGCAATAATTTTTTTACATTTTGAAATTTTTTTCCTTGCAACTCAATTCATCAACACACAAACAAAACATTCAAATTATTTCTCTCTTTACTACAAATTTTTAAGCAAAGCACAACACGCATACACATACATACATACATACGTGTAGCGCTACGTCTGTGTGTGCGTATGCACGTGCTCTGTTTGATTTGCTGATGACGTAGAACCGATTTGTATTGACTGTAACTTGTGTTCTATTTATCCGATCCAACTCAAATTTTGGGATCTGAGATTTTATATCAAATTCTATTATACTGGTAAATTTCATGGGGATACTCCAATTTTTGCAAAAATTTTTGTTCTAGAGCTATATGATATAGTAGTCCGATCCTGACAATTTTCATACTCTATTATCTCCCGGCTAAAAGTAGCTCAAATATGAAATTTCATTCCGATAGCTCTTAAGATGACAGCGTGAAGTTGATTTGCACAGACGGACGGACGGACGGACGGACATACGGACGGACGGACGGACGGACGGACAGATGGACGGACGGACAGACGGACGGACGGACGGACGGACAGACGGACGGACGGACAGACGGACGGACGGACAGACGGACGGACGGACAGACGGACATGGCTATATCGACTCAGCTTCTCATGCTGATCAAGAATATATATACTTTATGGGGTCGGAAACGTCTCCTTCTGTGCGTTACAAACATCTGACCAATTTTATAATACCCTCTGCAAGGGTATAAAAACAGATACCTTTGAACATATAGATACTTCAAACACAATTGAAATATCAGGAATTGGTGAAGGTTCAATTATTTCCAAAGGTGTAACCCTTAAAGAACTACTACAAAATAAATTCATAATTCCACATAGTAAATGAAAATTTTCAGATACCATTCGATGAAATTTTAAAACTAGATATTTTCAAAACTTTTAATTGCAAATTAGACTTCAGTGAACCAAACGATTCACTAATATTAAGACTGAATAATTTAGATTTGCCAATGAACAAAAATACAAATACCGTCATCTTAAATCAATAAGTCGAAAAAGGAATATTTATTGTGAATTCGATCCCAAGTCCGAACCAAACAATTGTTAGAATTTTAAATTCAACCAGAAGTGTTAAAATTTTAAATTAAAACAAAAATCAAATATGAACCACTAAAGAACAAGTCAATCGGTAATGCAAAAATTGAAACCCAACTTCCCACCTATGTTCAAAAACTCACTAGAAGAGCTCTGCACCAAGTATATATTTGGTCTCGAAAACGAACCAATTAAAAGAAATAACTTTTACAAACAAGAACTAAGATTGAGTGATAAACAGCCTGTATACATACAAAATTATAGAATACCACACACTCATAAGGAAGAAATAACAAGACAAGTCGATAAACCCATTCAAGACAAAATAGTTGAACCCTCAGTGTCTGAGTATAATAGTCCGTTACTACTGGTGCCGAAAAAGGGCTTACCAGGATCAGAAAAGAAACGATGGCGAATAGTAATAGACTATCAAATTAACAAAACCAGAGGGCTGGGGCTAACTTTGACCACGTCAAAATTTGTATACCCTTGCAAGTTTTTTAGTAACTTTTTTATCTAAACTTACTGTTTTATTTAAAAATGTAATGTTTGCGAACTTTTTGATGAAAGTCACTGTTTTCTACAGATCGTTTCTATGGGAGCTATATGATATAGTTACACGATCTTTACAAAACTCGACTCAGTCATTAACTGGGGTATTTAACTATCAAACGTTTAATTGGAAAGCAATCGCATTAAAAGTAATGAAGTTATTGACAAAAGTCACTGTTTTCGACCGATCGTTCCTATGGGAGGTATATGATATAGTCACCCGATCTTAATCAAATTGGGCACAGTGGTTTATAGGTGTAATAGACTCACAATAGCTCAGAAAATAACGAAGTTTTTGAGAAAAGTCAGTGTTTGTGACTTTGACGTTTGTATGGGAGCTACATGATATAGTTGCCCGATCCGGCTGAATCCGAGATATATAACGCCTGCAGTATATACAAGCCTACGTGCAAAATTTCAGCTCTGTAGCTCTTACGGTCTCGGAGAAGTTCGCGTTGATCCAGACGGACGGACGGACGGACGGACATGGCTATTTGAACTCGTCTCGTCGTGCTGATCAAGAATATATATACTTTATATGGTCTGAGATGCTTCGTTCATTACCAAGAATAGATGATATTCTCCATCAACTGAAATGTACTGACAAAGGAATATTGCCAGATGACACCAAATACGATGTCATTGAAAATTATCCAGTTCCGAACGATGCTAATAGTAGGTTTTTGGAACTTCTACAAGCGTTTTATTAAAAACTTTGCAGAACATTCACGTCCGATAACAGAACTATGTAAAAAGAAGGTAGATTTTGTTTGGTCTGAAAAATGCCAAAAAGGATTTGAGTACCTGAAAAAAACTTTAATAGAACCCACACTGCTGCAGTATCCAGCTTTTAGCAAAGAATTTTGTATAATAACAAATGCTAGCAAATATGCATGTGGAGCAGCTTTGACCCAAACTTATGGTGATAAGCTGTTACCAGTAGTTCATTCAACAAAGGTGAAAATAATAAAAGCACTACTGAACAAGAACTAGCTGCGATACACAGGGTTATTACACATTTCCGCCCATATATATATGGCAAAAACTTCAGAGTCAAAACAGACCATAGACCACTTACATATTTATTATCTATGGTAAAACCAAGTTCAAAGTTAACAAGAATGAGACTTGATCTAGAAGAATATGAGTTCACAGTAGAATATCTGAAGGGAAAAGATAATTTTGTTGCGGATGCATTATCCCGCATTACAATACAGGATCTAAAAAACACAAACGCGCATGTCCTGAAAGTCAACACCAGGCAGCAAAGTAGACAAAATAATCTATGGCCAGAGAATAAAAATGAAAATACAATTAGGTATGTACCTAATGATGGTTTTAATCCCATAATATATGAAGTACTATGCAATAATGAAGTACGAAAAGTAGTGAACTTACATATAACACATAATTTCCTTAAACATGGGAAAAAAGCAATAGCAAGAATTGAGATTGAAGATCTGTACACCAATTGAAATCTCGACTTAGGTCAGTTTTTTCAAAGGTTTGAAAAACAAGCAAGGCGATATCAAACAACTCAAATTGGCACCGAGTGGAAAGATCTTTGAAACATTTTAAATAAATGGGCAATAATATATTGAAAACATTAAGAGTAGCGCTACTCCAACCGGTGACCATTATAGAAAAAGATGAAGATAAAGAAGCAATATTGTCTACATACCATGATGATCCGATACAGGGTGGCCATACAGACATTACAAAAACTTTGGCCAAAGTAAGAAGACACAACTATTGTAAAAACATGACACGTCATGTAATTAATAAATGTGATATATTAAAGAAACAAACTACGGCAATGACGAAGTTTTTATACCCTTGCAGTTCTTGGCAATAATTTTTTACATTTTGAAATTTGTTTCC
Organism: Drosophila paulistorum; assembly: GCA_018152135.1. Lineage (NCBI taxonomy): Eukaryota > Metazoa > Arthropoda > Insecta > Diptera > Drosophilidae > Drosophila > Drosophila paulistorum. The sequence continues at coordinate 11,884,138 of JAECXG010000822.1, read as the reverse complement.
CTGCAACTCAATGCATCAACACACAAACAAAACATCATTTATCTTTTTCCTCCAATTTTTTCTTCTTCTTCCATTATTCTCTAAGCAAAGCACTGCACGCATACACATACAGTTCATGTAGCGTTGCATCTGTGTGTGTATGCATGTGTTCTGTAAGCAGCATGCAGATTTGAGCCGATTTATATTGACTGTAACTTGTGTTCTATTTATCCGAACAGATTCAAATTTTATTGGTCGTATTGGTAAATTTCATAGAGATATTCAATTTTTTGAAAAATGTTTCTTCTAGAGCTACATATAAGATATAGTAGTCCGATCCTGACAAGGTTGCAAGGTTGCAAGGTTGAAGTTGATTTGACATGGCTATATCGACTCAGCTTCTCATGCTGATCAAGAATATATATACTTATTGCGTCAGAAACGTGTCCTTCTGTGCGTTACAAACATCTGACCAATTTTATAATACCCTCTGCAAGGGTATAAAAATGTCTAAAATCAAAAGCGACAAAACACATCAAAACACCCTTAATCATTACCGAAACCCCCATGCATGCTTTTGATAGGGTAATAGTGAACACCATTCGTCCACTACCAAAATCTGAAAATGGTAATGAATACGCAGTCACTCTTATATGTGACTTGACGAAATACTTAGTAGCAATACCAGTCTCAAATAAAAGAGCTACAACAAATGCAAAAGCTATATTCGAATCCTTTATTCTGAAGTACGGTCAAATGAATACGTTCATTACGGACATGGGAATGGAATACAAAAATTCAATAATAAACGACTTGTGCAAATATTTAAGAATAGACAACAATACGTCTATTGCACACCACCACCAGATCTTAGGTACCGTTGAAAGAAGTACATTCGTACATTCGTTCAATGAGTACATTCGTTCATATATATCAGTAGATAAAACTGATTGGGATATATGGTTACAATATTTTGTGTACTGTTTTCACACAACTCCATCAGTAACACATAAATACTATCCATATGAAATTGTATTTGGTAAACAAAACAATTTACCAATTCATTTTAATAGCATAATGAGAATAGAACCTTTATATAACGTAGATGATTGTGCTAAAGAAGTTAAGTTTAGATTAGAATTAGCATATTTATAATAGAGCTAGAACAATGCTACAAGAACATAAGAAAAAACAAAAAAAATTTAATGACAGTAAATCAGAAGACTTTAAAATAGAAATAGGACAGGAGTTTTTTTTAAAAAACCAAACCGGTTATAAGCTTGATTCAGCCTATTTAGGATCATTCGAAGTTATAGAAATAGCCAAAAATAACAACATTAAAATTAGAAACGAAAAAAATAAAATGCAAACAGTACAGTTAAAAATCTGCAAAAATAATTAAAAAAAAAAAAAAAAAAAAAATACATATGTATATAAATTTGAATGGATTCAACTACTATAACAAATTCATTTAATTAAAAATATACACATACAATTGAAAAGTATTTCGAAAAAAGGAGAAAGAAAATTTGTCGGGCCAGACACTAACAAAACAGTTTTTCGAACATACAAGTTAGCACACCCAGCCTCACACAAGGCTTCGTTCTCCTCCTCTCATACAACAAGTACCACTAGGGCACCATTTACCCTATAAACAGGACCATGCCCTGCACCTCGGCCACCCACGCTACAAAGGGATCCGATTGACACCTTTTACCAGAAACGCCTGAGCGAGTATCGGATCAAGTATCCTCCCTCGGTGTAGGCACCTCAGCAGACCACACACACACTCATACAGTCTAAGTACATTGCAACCCTCATCATTTCTCACTTCCTCTAAAACACTTTGCCAAGTAAGCAACCTATATCTGTCATTTCCCGATATGACTCAGACAACATGTGACCCACACATGACCCATCTCGGGTCACAACAGACACTTCACTTCCCCTTTCTAGTATAAGCACTTTTGTAATATTTCATAAGCCATTCTTTGAATACTGCCGCTATGCAGAATTTACCGGAAGAGCTGACCCACTCTAGGGACAGGCACGTGGCCGCGACCGACGACTTGACGCCGCTGCCAGCGCCCACATAGCATCCCGGAGTATATTTAAAGGGGCACGCTCCATAGAGGAGGCAGTCTTAATCTTGACTTGTACAAGTGACGTCGAACTAATATTGAATAAGTGAATAAACCAAATTATAACGTTTACTCGAGTGTTGTGTCATTATTCTGAACAAAGATCCTGAGTATCCAAACTTTAATCCCATTGACAAGGAAGGACATGGTAAGATAATACCATTTAAAGTCATGGAAACTCGTAACTGGCGCCCGAGCAGGGACCCGTAATTTCTCTAGAAGCGTTAAAAATGCACATTACCCACGAAAAAGGGGTCTAGAAACATTACGGGTCTAGACAAAAGAGAACAGTTTCAGCAGTTAATGCAAACCAAAGGAAAAAAGGGAAAACATTTTTGTTGTTATCAAAAAGAAGAAAAATTCCATTATCACCCAGGTCTAAAAACTGACCTATCCCAAAAGTAAATTTAAAGGCCATCTGGCCACTATGAAACATTGCATTCCATCGCAGTGATATCCGAAACCTGCGTATGCATTGGCCTGCATAAACTGCTGACACTTCATTTAATTACTCCCAACGGGTTCTTGAACCACCGCTTGATGAGCAAGCAGAAGCTCCAAAACAAATTTTGCGCCTCTTGCATTTTCTGGCGCTAAAACTTTTAAAACAGACCGGAAGGGGAGCGCTGCGCTTCCGTATTTGGCAGCAAAAAAATTAAGAATGAACTCTGCCGCTTCAAAAGCAAGTTCGACGACCCCCACGAGCGGGGTCCGCACAAACGGATGGGGCTGTGCCGCCGGACCCCCTGTCCCCTTCAGGTGTCTAAAATTTTTTTTATAACAGGCCGAAATTTGATCCGCCTGAAAGAAAATGCAAGAATATCTGGTTGAAAGTCCAAACCCTCCCTCTTGACAGGGAGCTGCGGAAAGAATAATCTGGTTGAAAGTCCAAGCCCTCCCTCTTGACAGGGAGCTGCGGAAAGAATAATCTGGTTGAAAGTCCAAGCCCTCCCTCTTGACAGGGAGCTGCGGAAAGAATAATCTGGTTGAAAGTCCAAGCCCTCCCTTTTGACAGGGAGCTGCGGAAAGAATAATCTGGTTGAAAGTCCAAGCCCTCCCTCTGAATAGGGAGCTGCGGAAACTATAGGCACTGTCTCTACAAGAGAGATCACCAATAAAAAACGAACAACGTGTACAAATGCTTGTGATTTGATTTATTAAACATTTGGTTATTTAAAAATTATCTTGTCCGTCTGCGGGCGGGCATGGGGCGTCTCCACTTGAGTATCCCCCGCAAATGAGCACACCCAGCTCGCCGCCTGTTTTCCTCGTAGCGAAAAACTGAATCTAGGGATCGCCTCCTTAGAGTAGATATGCTGAAAAGAGATCCCTCGATCAGCGGGGGGTAGTCCAAATATTCCCGAATAACTATCTCAGGAACATTAACTAATTTTAGAAAAGGAAAAGGGACCGTATCCTCGTCGTCATTTGGATTAGGCACAATGATTCCCGAACTGGGAAGATCGTCCTCCCATAGATTGAGGCCCTGATGTGAAACCATTGAAACGTCACTATTGGGTCGAGGGAACTCCTCTGTCATGTCCAAATCCCAATCGGATTCCGAACTCGAGTCGACGACTATGACCTCCTCCTCCAAAAGTTCTTCATCAGAAGAGTCACAAGAAACTATTTCCGCTTGAGGAGACTGGTTATATTTTTCGTCCGATCGTTCCCACTTTTTGATTGATACTAACCAAACCCTCACGCCGACTTGACCAACATGGTTCTGTGAGGAGCATGAAAAACGGGAAAATGTTTAAGTCAGCAGCACGACACAAAAAAGAACCCTAAAATCAGCGAAATAGGGCACAGGCAACACGTGAAGGGGGGTAGAAAGGGAAAGTGACACGCTTGGCAGAAAGTGAGGAAAAAATGTGTGCAGAATTCCCAAAACAATCCGCTACCCTTTTTTTAGTAAGAATTTAAGGCGTGCTGCCATCGCGAATAAGCCATAAAAATATTTTTTTCACCACAACCAAACACATGTGGTCCTAATGTTTGTTTTTCATATTTACAGATAATATTGTGAGTATCACACATTTTAGAGTTGTTACACATCACCGACACAGGCGAAAGGGCCAAATCAGGTATACACATACACGATCACCGCTCACCCAAATATTGAACACCGTGTCCTGCAGCTGGAACATAGAATCGATTCAATCTAGAAACAGTCATTTAAGTAGAAATATAAAATGAGCGACAATGAAAATTTGAACATTGGCTTGAGACTGCAGGAGGCCCTTACTGCCCTAGCCGAAAAAAACGCTCAGGTCGAGAGACTACAGGAAACTCTCAGTGTAATGGCTGATAGGGAGGCACAACTTGAACAATTAACAGCCGTGAGAGACGCGGCCTACGTCGCATTGGACTGCGACACCATTACCAATACACCCCAGGGGTCCACTCCCGTGACACATGACGAATCAGGAGGTCGAGCCGGGCCATCCAGTCAACTCGGGGGACTCCACTGGGGCGAGAATGCTTACATCGAAACCTCGAGCAATGCATTGGCCCCCTACGCTGGAGGTCACGCGGAACTCAACAGATGGATTAGCTCAGTAGAAGAAACGTTAGCTGAAATTGCGACGAGCGGAAACCAACTCGCGTATAAAATGATGGTAAGACGAGTACGCCTGAAACTGACTGGAGAAGCCGCCGACATATACTACGAAGAAGAGGGGGATAACACCTCATGGCAGGCCATGAAACGCGTGCTAAAAAAACATTTCTCTGACAAACGCACGCCAGAGGCCATTCTGACTGCCATGCGGAATCTGCAGCAAGAGCGTGATACGGTCGATTCATACTACATGAAATTCCGGGGCTTACACCGACTGTATGTGGAGAAAATAAACGAGGGACCCCTCTCGCCGGAAGCTAAGGCAACAACTATCAAACAACAAGAAGTTAACAGCTCAAGCGAGTTCGTCCGCAACCTAAACCGAGAATTGCGGAAATACCTTATCCACTTCGTTCCGACAACATTGCACGCCGCCTATCGCGAAGCACTGGAAATCGTCAGACAGATCCACGATCTCCGACTGGAGCGGCCCACGTCAAGCTACAACCAAGGCAGCCAAGAAGATCGAACCCCACTCTCTGAAAAGAATTACCGGGGTAATGGTAACCCCTTCAGAGGGAATTACAAATCTGGTAAGGACTACAAGAACAACAATTACAAGGGGAAAAGCAACTATAAGAAAAACAATTGGGACCGCAACAATAGCCGGAGCAACGGCCAATACCATAAGGAAAATCGGTCCACCCAAGAGAAGTCTGGAGATCACGAACGTCACCAGAAGCAAGCCTTGAACCATTTGACAATGGAGGGACCAGATCCCACAGAGAACCCCAGGGACGAAACAAAGCAATCTAACAACCAGCAAAGCTCAAAAAGTAAGGAAAATTTTATGAGCTCAGCCGAACCGGAGTACCGTACCTAAAGTACACCACTACGGATGGGGAAAGCCTTACCTTCCTCATCGACACCGGGGCTGCCGCCAATTACATCCAGGAGCGACACGTCCCGCACGGCCAACCATTGCCTCGGCCCGTGTACACCGCTTCCGTCGGGGGAAGCACAAAAATAACACATAACGTAAAGGGTAAATTCTTCAAACCATTCGGAAATGAAACAATCGTCACCTTTTATGTTCTACCCAACCTAATTGATTTTGATGGAATCATCGGGGATGATACTTTGCGTGAGGTTCGTGCAGTATTAGACCGTGCCACGAACCGTCTGACCATAACACGGAGCGGAACTTCCCCTTATGATGATGAGCTTAAACACAGTGAACATGATGACCCCCCCAAAATTGTACTCGCCACAGCTGGAGGAGATAATCAACTCTTTTAATCACATCTTCGGGCCATTGGTTGAATCAGAAGCAGTGGCAACCGAAGTAAGAGCAGAGATACGCACTATTGACCAGGAGCCCGTCTATACGCACACTTATCCCTTCCCCGCGCCAATGATGGGAGAGGTCAAAAGACAAATCAACGAATTGTTAGACAATAACATCATCAGACCTTCAAAGAGTCCATACAATTCACCTGTGTGGGTAGTCCCAAAGAAACCAAAACCAAACGGCGAAAAACAGTACAGACTGGTGATCGATTTTAGGAAATTGAACACAGTCACGATCGCCGATCGGTACCCAATCCCTGACATTAATTCAACTTTGGCCAGCTTGGGAAAGGCTAAATTCTTCACCACTCTGGATCTGACGTCGGGTTTTCACCAAATTCGGATGCGGGAAAAAGACATACCCAAAACCGCCTTCTCCGTTTTAAATGGGAAATACGAATTCCTGAGGCTCCCGTTCGGATTAAAAAATGCCCCAGCCATATTTCAACGAATGATAGACGACGTTCTACGGGATCTCATTGGAATCTGCTGTTACGTATACATTGACGACATAATAATATTTAGCAAAAGCGAGACTGAACACATGAACGATATACGGAGTGTCTTCGAAAAGGTCTCAGAAGCCAATCTTCGGATCAATCTGGAAAAAACCAGCTTCATGAAAACCGAGGTAAACTTCCTGGGTTATACAGTATCAAGCGAAGGAATACGCACCGACGAAAAAAAGGTGGCAGCCGTCACCGCAATGAAGCCTCCTACAAACCTAAAGGAACTCAAGAGCTTCTTGGGAATGACATCCTACTACCGGAAATTCATCCGCGACTACGCCAAGGTAGCAAAACCTCTTACCAATCTCACAAGGGGAGAATTGTGTCAAGTTAGGGCAAATCAATCAAGGAAAGTACAAATCACCTTGGGGGAAAACGAGTTGAAGGCATTTGAGGACCTCAAAATGCTGCTAGTTTCCTCCGAAGTCCTAGCTTTCCCGGATTTCAACAAGCCGTTTAACCTCACTACCGACGCCTCCAATGAGGCGCTGGGCGGTGTCCTCTCTCAGATACAGGACGAAAAAGATCGGCCAATCTCTTTCATCTCGCGTGGATTATCACGCACAGAGGAAAACTACGCTACCAACGAAAAAGAAATGCTGGCCATCTTATGGGGCCTGGAGAGTTTACGCTCATATCTTTACGGAGCCGAGGAAATCAGGGTCTACACCGATCATCAACCATTGACTTTTGCCTTGGGGAACCGCAACTCGAACGCTAAACTAAAAAGATGGAAGGCTAGGATTGAGGAATACAACTGTAAATTGTTTTACAAACCGGGTAAGGCAAATGCAGTGGCTGATGCATTGTCGCGCATTACTTCCCACCTAAACCTTCTCAGGCTGGTACAATCCACTGGTCAAACAATTCGCCTTCCATTACAACGAGTCGACACCCCACTTAACACTTTTCGGAATCAGATTATTGTCATCATAGGAGCAGGCATTGATAGTTCTACCGAACCATACCCTGGGTTTCAGCGACACGTGATACACATCGATTCAAATGGGGACATCGCCTTGTCCAGAGCTACTCTTGAAGGCGTATTATCCAAGACACTCTTAAATGGAATCAAAATTCCGGAAGTCGCCGTTCCGGACATACAGGCTGTCATCAGCGAATATTTCAACAATTATAAAATTCGGCTGGCACAGGAAACCATCGAAGACATCACAGCAGAAGACCAAATCCAGCACATAATCCAAAAAGAGCACAAAAGAGCTCATAGAAACCACCTGGAAAACAAACAACAAATTCTCCTAAGATATTATTTCCCGGAAATGACAGCATGCACAGTCTGCGGAATACAGAAATACAACCGTCGACCAAAGAAGCCTCATCTGCAGCCGACACCGATACCCAGTATGCCGTGCGAGATCCTACACGTCGATCTCTTCGTGATCGAACAACTATGGTTCCTGTCCTGTATTGACAAATTTTCAAAATATGCCATGTTATTTCCTATCGAGAACCGATCCTCTGTACATCTCCGGGAGAAGCTGATGGACGTTCTAACTTACTTCTCAGAACCCAAATTAATGGTAATGGACAACGAACGAGGGCTGTTATGCTCCTCCATCGTCAATTACTTACATGACTTGGGCATCGAGATTTACAGGACCCCCTCACAAAAAAGCGAAGTAAATGGCCAAGTAGAACGATTCCACTCAACGTTCCTGGAAATGTATCGTTGTTTAAGAGTAGAGCATCCAAACCTGAGCGCCGCGCAGCTGGCAAAACTAACAGTTGCAAGATACAACCAGTCAATACATTCCGTGACTAGAAGGAAACCAGCCGATATTTTCTTTAATCGCGCAACGTCACGAAATATGACGGGACACTCAATCCAAAACAGGCACTCATGGAAAACGTTAGGGGTCTGCTTGAACACCAGCAGGAGCTGACAAATAGAACCAGGAATCTGAGAAGGGACAACCCTTTAACCTATGATGCCGAACAGGAAATTCTCGTGGCAAATTAACAAATTAAAGGGAAACACGCAAAAAGATTTTTCCCAGTTGCCCTAGATAACAAAGTTACAGTAATCACACAAACAGGGAAAAAACTGCACAAATCTCATATCAAATAACCAACACACAACACATATCACAAACACAACTAGAAACTAAGTTAATTTTAATCACACTAAAACATTCTTTTACCTTTAATACAGCACCCTCATTCTGTGCCTCTCGTCGGTGGAGAGCTACCAGGTCTTCAAATACGAATCCCCAATAGTGACGTTGCAACAAGGCAAGGGATGGAGAATAGAAGGCCATACGAACCTGGTGCACGTTATCCCTCTCGACTTATTTGCTGGACTTGCGGAGAACCTAACGCTCAAAATTGAGGAATGCAACACCAAGATTGAGGAACTCACGGTCTCTAATAAGAGATCAAGGCGTTCAATCAAGTGGTTGGGTTCGGCATGGAAATGGGTGGCAGGTTCACCTGACGCAGCTGATTGGGATCAAATTCTACAATCCCAGAACTCCCTCATTAGGGAAAATAATCAGCAGTTTACCATTAATAATCAATTCCTGTCCAGCATACAGGAAGCATTTACCAAAATCAACGAATTGGCAGGGGCTCTGAATTCAATCAGCATAGACGGTGATTCGGAACTAACCGTCCTACCAAATAAGGCTCTACTGCTGGAACATAAACTGGATGAGATCATACGAGCATGCAAACTTGCTAAAGTCGGAGTGGTGAACTCAAACCTATTGGACATGGACGAACTACAGGACATCATCAGAACGACACCAAGCCTACCCTATAACAACATCATCGAAGCCATCGAGTTCGCACAACCCACCATCTACGTGAACGGCACTTTGCTTCTATACACGATAGCCATGCCACAGGTACTGCAGCAGGAATACTCCGTCCAGATCTTCAGGACGACTATAACAAACAACCAACAACTCGACATCCCCTCGGGAAGAATGCTGGTAGGCCCCAGAGACACCTTCATTATAACAAAAGAGTGCCAAACCATGGGCAACATCACCATATGCAAGGAAACGGACCTCACCAGCTTAGACGAGGATACCTGCCTGCCAAGACTGATAAAATGTGGCACAGCAAAATGCCACTCAATGACCAACACAGCCAGCCCCCTTGAATTACTAGAGGACGGCACCATCTTCACGACCAACTTTAATGGAAAAATAACGAACGGCATCATGGAATCGGACATGAATGGCACCTTCATCATTCAATTTTCAAACGAAGCTGTGACAATTGGCAACAAAACCTTCAGGAGCCAAACTACCACAAGGATGGTGGCGATACCCTCCACATTGGCGAAAGTCGTAAACGAGGGACACAAATTGAATGTAGAATACATCCACAGCCTGCACATAAACAACCTACATCGACTAGATGCTTTAACGAAAGGAACCACCATCACGGTCAATTGTGCAGCATTGATCTTCGTGCTGCTTACCGGTTCCATAGCCTGGGTCCTGAGGAAGATACTCAAGAAAACGAAGTCACCACCACCACCCAAAATCCTCACCGAGACGAATGAAGGATCTCCGGGAGGTCGATTTTTGAGGGGGGAAGAGTTAGCACACCCAGCCTCACATACAACAAGTACCACTAGGGCACCATTTACCCTACAAACAGGACCATGCCCTGCACCTCGGCCACCCACGCTACAAAGGGATCCGATTGACGCCTTTTACCAGAAACGCCTGAGCGAGTATCGGATCAAGTATCCTCCCTCGGTGTAGGCACCTCAGCAGGCCACACACACACTCATGCAGTCTAAGTACATTGCAACCCTCATCATTTCTCACTTCCTCTAAAATACTTAGCCAAGTAAGCAACCTATATCTGTCATTTCCCGATATGACTCAGACAACATGTGACCCACACATGACCCATCTCGGGTCACAACAGACACTTCACTTCCCCTTTCTAGTATAAGCACTTTTGTAATATTTCATAAGCCATTCTTTGAATACTGCCGCTATGCAGAATTCACCGGAAGAGCTGACCCACTCTAGGGACAGGCACGTGGCCGCGACCGACGACTTGACGCCGCTGTCAGCGCCCACATAGCATCCCGGAGTATATTTAAAGGGGCACGCTCCATAGAGGAGGCAGTCTTAATCTTGACTTGTACAAGTGACGTCGAACTAATATTGAATAAGTGAATAAACCAAATAATAACGTTTACTCGAGTGTTGTGTCATTATTCTGAACAAAGATCCTGAGTATCCAAACTTTAATCCCATTGACAAGGAAAGACATGGTAAGATAATACCATTTAAAGTCATGGAAACTCGTTACTTACATACATTACTTTTAATCAAACATTAATTATTATTGATCATTAATACATACATATAAACATATTTACATAAATATACAGCTAAGCGTGGTCATATATGTATGTATGTACATTTATATTTGCACATACATATATTCACATAAGCAATGTAAGCGTAACATGAGCTAGAGCCAAGCCAGCGTGTGAACGCTGACCAAGTACTATGATGCAAGCGCTCCAAACTACATGTATGTATGTACTGACACTCTCCCTCTCTTTTGTAGCTGTCGCATAAGTCGCAGCATAAGAATATATGTATGTATATTTAAACATAGGTTAAGCAAAAGAATATTTTTTAATAAAAATTAATCTGAAAACTACAATCAATGTACACTGGCGTGTCCGTCTTAAATATTATTTTTCTTCAGTGGAACCCGGTCATTACAATGGCAGACAGTTTGGAAATATCCCTATAATTGGAGGCTTTGGACTTTTTTCCCTTTTTATGAAGAGGAATGATTCCTTCCAGATATATGTGACAGACAGTGTATACAACTTACATAAGTGTTGGCTTACATAGAGACTCTGCACAAAACCTTAAGGGGGTGTCTACCTTGTGTTATACAAAATATTTAAATATTTTGCATTTTTGGATTGATATATGGTTCAAGAATGCTGTTTAAAAATTTTAAGTTGAAATCTGTAATTACGAAAGTTATCCGTCGTTGCGTGAGGCGGTGTCAAACGCGCTGGGCCGCACCGCAAATTTACAAACGCGTTTATCTCAAAACTACGTTTTTGCAGCTCATGGAAGTCCTACAGAGTGTAAAAACTAAAATTAAAAATTAATTATTATTGTGCACCGCTGGTAGTAGAATTGAAGAATCACCCTTTTTTCCCAATTCTACTACTAGCGAAAAAGTGTCTAGATTAAGAAAAAATTTCCATTTTTGGATTCACACTTCATTTGCGAACGGTGGGACATCCATTAGGACAAAATGGGGATGCCATTGTTGAATTTTCGTCCAACCCCCCTTTTCAAGGTCGACGAAAAGAAAATTGTACAATAAAGTTTTTCCAACAACTGTGGAAAATTTTATTCCTTGATATATTATACTTTTGTCAAAAAAAAAATTCTTACTAAGAAGCGCCTTTTCGGCCCAACAAGGTAGAAACCCTTCTTAATACGCAGTGAAAAGGGATTCCCGGAGAGAAGGAAAATAACTCAGTCTTCATTCGTTGAATTCAAAATATGAACTCATTTTATTTACAAAAGTACGGAGTTTATATAGGATTATCTTAGGCTCTAGTAGGTAACAATTGTTCTTAGAAGATCTTATTTTAGACTCACACCCACGTATTCGGGGGTTGAAAAATTATTATTTTCGGCACTGTCGTTGTGATCTTTTGGGTTAGTTTAGAATTACAAGTGTTTTTTCCACACCGCGTGTGGCAGATTGTATTTCTAGTCATATGCTAGGTTAGTTGTTTAGTACAAAGGTACAGTTGTATTGTCTTTTCTTTAGTGCATCTGATTTGGTGAAGCCAGTTCAGATGAACACGATGTTTATTCTTAAACATTCTGAAAAGGGCCACCAAATGCGGCGTTTTGGACTTTATCTTTATAGTTAGTTGTCCTATACAAATTATTATTAAACTCTCATTAGTAAGATAATTATTGTTAAAGAAGCATGACCAGTTACATGATGGACGTTGAACCTAGTCAATCTGATGTTCCTTTACCATTGTCACTGACTTCCTATTCTTACTAATTTTCCCGTATGTATTACTGAGTTGGCTTCTACTGGTTTTTATAATATTTGGCATATCACCTAATGATTTCTGTTTCGGGATATCTACCCATTCCTGATGTGTATTACTGTGCTGACTTCTAGCCTTTTTATAAGCTGGAGAATTTAAAAAAGAACTAACTTTCCTTTTTGAATTGTACCAATGTGATCTTCGCTCCACCATTTTTAAATATCTCTGACTGCTAAAACTTGAGTGGTTATTCTGGCTATCATTAAATGTTATCCTTTTATAAATATTTTGCCATATCTGCCTTTTTGGTACTATAGTTTCGGACAATTTGTTACCGGAATCTTTTTTGATATTATTTTTTAGATAATCATTATCTAATTGACCCATTGCTCTCTGAATGTTCTCATTTTGTATTGGCTCTGGGATATATACTTTTTGTTCCCCAATTTTCACTTTACCTCCAATGTGAGGTCCTGCCGGGGGCCATAAATTTATTTTTTGAGTTTTGCTGTTGCATTTCTTTGGGATTGTGTCGTTTTTACTTTGAAATTTACCTTTCCTCTCCCAACGTTGTTCAAAACCTGTGACATCTATTGTTGTTGCCACTACAGATTTATTCTGATTTGATTTGGTGCATCCCGAGACGATCCAACCAAATTGAGTATTTTGGCCTAGCAGGCCATCAATCTTTGTAATTCCCCTTTTTAAGATTTGGGTATATACGTTTACCCCCATTATTATATCAACCCTACCAGGTTTATTGAAGCTAGGATCAGCTAGCACGTAAGTTTGCCATTTTGACATATCCACGTTTGCAATTTTTAATGGAAGAGCTTTCATTAACTTTGGCAACACAATTGCCATCTATTTTTACCTTATATTTTGATTTATTAGATTTTATTGAGGACACGCCACTTATTTCTGTATACTGTTTAATTTTAGGTAGTTTTAATATTTGAGCGGCCTCTTCAGACAAAATGGTGCTCTGTGAACCACAATCAATAAGGGCTCTTAGAGTCTTATGTCCTCCATTTACATTTTTGACTTGTATTACAGCTGTAGCCAACAGTGTTGGTTGTGCGGTTACACAAGTATTTACTTTCTCCTGTTCACGTCAAAATGAAGTAAAGTATGGCGTTCCTTACTACACAATGAACAGACCATTTCATTAGTGCACACCTTATTGCTTGAATGGTTCAAGCATCTTATGCAAAGCTGCACTTTTTTGGCTGTCTCATATCGTTCAATAGGTGTCAAACCTTTAAACTTATAGCACTTATACGCTTTATGCCCGGCAATTTTGCAACTCGGACATTTATCTTCGACTTCCGCATAATTTAAAACAGCTTGTAGCGGTTTTTTCTCTTCTTTGCTCATGGCACTTAGCGAGCAATATCTTTGCTCCATTTATTCCATGACATCAGATAGCATTTGAATTTGCCTTGTTTTTCTAATCTGACTCTCATACAATTGTAGAGCCTCTCTGTCAAATTTCCTTAGTAGGAGTTGTGCGAATATTACGTCAACTTCATCGGACAAATTTGCTTTTATTTTAATTAAGTAAACTGACTCATTAACTATGTTAATCACTCCTTTAACATTTTTTGCGGAATCATTGTTGATCATCGGTAAATCAACGATCCGACTTAATTGACCGGAAAATACCCTCCGATTATTTTCATACCGCTTGGTTAATAATTCCCAAGCGGCACTATAATTGTCAGCTGAACCTGACAATAGATGGGCTACCATGCTCCTTGCTTCGCCCTTTAACGCGGATTTTAAATAATTGAATTTAAGAGTCATACTTAAATCTTCTCTTTTTTCAATTAATTCCGCAAAAAATTCCACAAACAGGTCCCATTCTCGGGGCTCTCCAGAAAATGTGGGTACCTGAATTTTTGGTAACACTGGTAGTTTGCCTCTCACGGTTACATTCTCAACTTTCAAATTTTTCTGATCATTTATTTTCTCTTTTAATGCTACCAAGGTATTCTGAACGTCGAACTCTAGTTCTTCTATGACTTCTTTAAACGTTTCATTACATATAAGTTCATCATAAATATTGCTGGAGCTGACGGACCTTTCCTTGAAATTTTTCCTGGCTAACATTAGCGTTTTCATTACTGGAGGTCGCATTCCCGCGCGACTCTCCTTTGCTATCCTCAAACATTTCTGACCTATCTGCTTCTGTTTCAACTAACACCGACTTACTAGTGCCTGGTTTTTCTGACTCTCCTGTAGCTATTATTTTGGCAACTATCTTTAAAACCTCTTCATGTACTTTATCTCTGTAGTACTGATGATCGAAAACCCCCTGCTGGAGCAATTTCTCATGGTTAGGCATTCATCGGCTACTAATCATTTTTACTTCCTCAATCACCTTGCTATTAATGTTTTTGGGATCTAGTGCTTCCAACTGCCTTAACCTGTTATGCAACTCTACCTGCTTCTCTAACAATTTTGCAGTCTTATTAGTGAACATTTTATCTTGTGCGAATATTAGGATATCGATATAAGTATATAATAATAAAAATAGATAGATGTACTTATAACAATCTTAATATATATCTTATCTGATGATCCTGTAGTTGACACCGTTCGCCACTGTTGTCCGCCAAGTAGGGTTTGCCAAGTAGGCTTTGCCGATAGTCTGCTGCTGCTTGTCTGCCAATGGGTCGGATTTGCCGTTTCTTTATATTTGCCTCGCCTCCAGTCGCCTCTTCTTTGCAACTATCTTGTTGCTCTGCTGCTTATAGGATCGCGAAAAACCCCAAGTTTACATCGCTGAAGTTTATTCATATAGCATTGTAGATTCACCACCATAAAATTTGATCGGGCAACTACATAAAGGGAAAAATCCGATGCTTCACCCGATTTTTTAAATCATTTACAGCATCTTGATTTTACGTTCTTCAAGTTAAAAAACTCACGTGAGAAGACTGGTCACAAACGTCGAAAAACGACTCAAGAGAACAACTCAACGAGACCATCTATGAAACAATGTGACGAGGAGACCAACAGTAGTAAAGAACCATATGAGAGGGTCCAGGTAATCTCAGGTAAATTAAAATCACCCAGAACAACGAAGAAGTCTTTGTCAGAGAGATATGAGGAAACAAGTTGATTGGCTATCAAATGGTGAATGTATACTGCCAAATCGGACTGTGCTGGAATATACTAATAAGTAATATAGGCAGAAAAAGAATTTAAAGAAATTTTAACAAAAACAAATTCAATCTCCTGATTGGAAGACTGGACAATTTCAGACGAGAACGCTGAATCAGCAGCGATCAAAATAGCACCACCTTTACGGATAGTCAGATCATGTCTATATGTTAAATATTTTGAGGGGAAAATTGAAGGATCGCCAATATCAGGCTTAAGCCAAGTTTCAGCAAAGGCAAGAATATGAAAGTCAAAAGCTAAACTTTCTACATAGAGCCTAGGGAGTCTATACTATTTTACAATAAGGTGTACCGGCCAAAAATCTGTATGACATATTTGGCCGAAAAGATCTGGGGACATCCTTTTTTTGAAGGACGAAATGCCCCGAGTATATGAAAAACTGAACTTTTCCTTGAACATTGTCCTGGATTTAAGCTATGACATCTCAGAAGTGGTATTGGGATCAAGCCTCCAAGCAGCCAACACTTTACTAGCTAGTCTTGTAACTACTTTATTAACAATACTCCTGGGAACGGATGTTTGCCAGGACTGTTCGACAACTACAACAGATATCGTGTTAGTAGGATACTGTCTCCAGGGAATGGGAAGAGAAAAGAAAAGTTTAGAACTTCTGAATTAAACCTCCATTGCAAAAAGCTCCTCTTGGACCTGAACGCCACAATACAGGTTTTTAAATGCATCCCCAGTCTGCTTCATAAAACTTCGCATCTCGAGCTCCAAGCCACGACACGAATCACAGCCCCATTTAAGACCGCCACCGTGTGCAATACTATCTCGCACCATGACTGTATAACCAGCACATTTAAAGTGCATTACATTGTCATAACACAGCCAACAGCAAAGAAAGTCTTCACTGGTCTTGCTGGGATTATTGCAATTATATTTGCAACAGACAGACATTATTAAAATAATTGATTTATCAACAACATATTATAAATCAATATGTAAATAAAAATGCAAGAAGCGCAAAGTTAACGGCCACAAGCGCGATCAAAAGAGAAAACAAAATAATAGAAAGCACCATCACAACAAACAAAAATAAACTGTGAGCTGTAAATTAAGAGCGCCGGTGGTAGCAAAATATAGAAACAAATCAATGACTAAGCGGCGCAACAACCAAATAGTATGTGCGTTTGTTAATGTTCTGATTAGAGTTGGGCATGGGCTGGGTTTTATCGTGACACGAACGGGCGCCCGCGTGCGCGTGTTGAAAAGTTGAATTTTGTCCATGGGCGTGCGTGTTCGTTCAGAGCAACATGAACACGAAAAACCACGAACATTTTTTTTTTTAATTTAAATTGACAAAAAATACCAAAAATCCCAATGCTAACTCAATATTTTAAGCTTGTAATCGGTCGGTCACACATTAATGTAATTTACGCGACGCAGCACCACGCTTTGAAAAAATGGACAAGCTAAGAATTCAAGACGCAATTAAAAATAAAAACGCTCGATTTAGGCTTTTAAAGCCTGAAAATGCGAAAAGCAGAGTGTGGGAAACATTTCGCATCATTGAGAAGGATGGAGTGCGGATTGACTTTGTTTTCTGTTCAAAGTGCTTAATGGTGTTTGCGTATTTGGCGAAAAACGGAACTGGCGCCTTAATTCGGCATAAATGCTCTATGGTGCAGCCACCAGAGCAAAAAACAATGCATAACTATGCAAAAAAAAAATATACCGAACCAAATTTTATCGAATTTGGCAAAAAAAACAATTGGCATTTTCAGCAAAAGATCTGCTACCTTTGAATGTTACAGAAGGTAAGAGACACCTCATGCGTTAGTGCTGCGATCGATGGTATTGTGAGACTTGTCACAATTAATTATTAATATGCGATATGTAAAATCTTACAAAACTGTAGATCTTAGCAAAAATAACGTGTGCGTATTTAAATAGTGTTTCTAAAATATATTTATATTTAAAGGCATTGGGTTTCACGAATTTGCACAGCAGCTAATCAATACGGGCGCAGAATTTGGTAAACAAGACGTGGAAGACCTGATTGTATCCAGGAGAACACTCACAAGGGACGTTTTAGAGCAGCAATATATAGAAATAAAAACTAAGCTGTTGGAGTCCCTGGAAAATGAAGAACTTTCATACACAACTGATATGTGGACGGATTCACACACGCAGAAAAGTTATATTTCGGTCAGCGCACACTATATTACAAAAGAATTTGAGCTTAAGGTAGCTATTCTTGGTATTAAGGAATTTGAACATGAAAAAAAAAACGGGAGTTAATATTCTTTCTCAAGTTTCTTTAATTCTGGAAGAGTACAACTTAAAGCTAGGAAGCTCATTCATAGTGACAGACAATGGGGCCAACGTTGTTTCCGCTTTCAGCTCATATAAACGTATGTCTTGTGCATGTCACAACCTAAATTTGGTAATGGATGACGTTTTAGAAAAAAATCCAGTTCATGGTGTTCTAACACTCCACGAGAGTTGTAAAAAATTAGTAAAATATTTTAAACATTCTGAGCTAAATAATAAGTTGTCTAAAACGTTGAAACAAGATATAAGGACACGTTGGAACTCAAAATATATTATGTTTAACAGCATTTACGAGATGCAACAAGAAGTACAGAACTTACTCCTACAAAAGAATGAGCTTAAAAGAGTGTCCGAAATTGACTTTCATTTAATTAGCTCACTTTTGGCATTTTTAAATCCTTTTAAAGAGTGCTCAGAGCAGTTAAGTGCTGATAAACAGCCCACTATACATGTCTATGTACTTTGGTATGAAAAACTTAAAAAACACAGTCAATATTCAATAATGGATTCTGATGTTATGACAGAAATAAAACGTAACACTTTAAATTCGTTAGAAAAACGTTTTCAGCCATCAATTGTGCATTACGTAGGACTTTTTTTATACCCTCCGTTTAAACATATTAGCCTCTTAAATCCAGATCAAAAAAAGCAAGTGCTGGCCACTGTTAGAGCTATGCTTGTAGACTGTATGGAATCCGTTAATAGTTCTGTAGAATCGCCCCCTAAAAGGAGTACACCACCTACTCATTTATTTGCTGAATTTTTAGACAGTCAACAAACTAATTCGTTAGAAAAACGCGTAGTCGAACAAGAATTAGAAAACTACAATGCCACTGAATCACCGTCCACTGTGGATGTATTAAGTTTCTGGAAAAACTCGAGTACTAAAGGGCTATGGGTACTAGCCCGAAGAGTATTGAGTATTCCAGCTAGCTCAGCTACGAGCGAAAGGGTGTTTTCAACCTCGGGGCAAATTTTAAATGAGCGACGTACTCGACTTTCGAGCTTCAACCTTGACAAACTATTATTTTTGTACAAAAACTTGTAAATTATAATATTTGATTGTTATACATATTGAAAATTGAACGCAAAAACGTGGAAATTTAATAAAATATACAAAAAAAAGTATAAACAAAAATCTAGTAAAAAATTTCGTGTTGGGCCGTGTTGAGTCGTGTTTCCAAAATTTTGGAGCGTGTGTGTGTGTGCGTGTTTGGGATTTTCAATTTTGGACCGTGTTGGGCTGGACCGAAAAATTGCAGTCCATGCCCATCTCTAGTTCTGATATTAATAAGAATGTAAATTTAAGTTTAAACTTAGCGATTTGGAAAAGCCATGTCCACCAATTCGGGCCCAAGCTCTCTCGATCCCCACCAGCAACAGCTACAAGAACTACTTGTACAACAACAACGTGAGCGTCGACTCTCGGTCCAACGCATCAACGCGTCATTTTCGGTGGTGTCGCCGACCCCACTGAATGCTACCGTAAGCAATAACACCGAAAGTGCAAGCCTCTCAGCAACAGCAAGCCACAACAGCAATTTACCGTGGAGAGAGCAGTGTGCTTCTCCATCAATATCGATAACTGGGTCACCGATTGCACCGACCAGCACCGTCAGCTCGTTGACAGCAACTACTGCAACGTCTGCAGAAGTATTGACCTGCCTCAAGCCGTCA
The DNA here is from genome assembly GCA_018152135.1 of Drosophila paulistorum. Taxonomy (NCBI): domain Eukaryota; kingdom Metazoa; phylum Arthropoda; class Insecta; order Diptera; family Drosophilidae; genus Drosophila; species Drosophila paulistorum. The sequence goes on along the minus strand of JAECXG010000822.1, from coordinate 11,864,410 downwards.
TCGACAAGTCGCCCAGAGTCAGCCACGACAAGAGACCCAACGCCTTCTGTCCAAACTGGAATGGATAGATATATTAAAATAACATAGCGGAAGCTAAGCCCGCAAAAGAAAAAAAGTGGCAATACGCCGAAAAGAAACAAAACAAATGAAAGAGTAGCACGTCTAAGCGGGAATCGTTTTAAAATTCTTGCCGATCAAATAATAAATCGGCTAGACCACCCCCTCTATACATCCGTGGAGCCAACTACAGCGTCATGATTTCGAAGCTAGTAGCAACAGTAGGGGCATATAACTTTGTTGTAACCCCTCTCAACAGGGGTAACATAAAAGAAATTAAATGTCAAACCCAAACTGAGGACAATTTCCGCATCATCGAAAAGTACCTCCGTAATGCTAACATAAACTTCTATACCTACCAACTAAAAAGCAGTAAAGGGCTCCAGGTTGTGTTAAAGGGATCGAGCCATCGGTCCCACCTCAAGAAATAGCAGACGCATTGGCCGAAAAAGGGTTTGCGGTTAAGTACGTTGTCAATATCAACAGGAATAAAGTCGCACAGCCGCTCTTTAAAATCGAGCTCCAACCAGATGCAAAGCGGTCGAAGCCAAATGAGGTGCATTTAATCTACAAACTTCAGCTCCTATTGCACAGAAGAATCACCGGAGGAGCCCCATAAGAGATACTAACCACCTCAGTGTAAAAACTGCCAGGAATACAACCACACCTCTAACAATTGCAATCTTAGGTCAGTGTGTGTTGGCTGCGGCGAACATCATAAAGATGGCATTTGCACCAAGGACAGAAACAACGTCACACTAAGACTATGCAGTAACTGTGGAGGGAACCACACAGCCAACTACAGGGGATGTCCTGTCTTCAAGGATCTTAAATCGCACATAAACGGGCGTAAACCCCCAGCTGGACCAAAAATCACCTTCAACGCCTCCAAAACTACACCGGAGGTATTCTTCGCCAAGGCTGTTAGATCATCTAACATGCCTGCTACAACCAATCCTAATGTATTCTTCGCTAGTGTACTCCGAACTGCACAGACGGAGACCGCGAAAGAGACCCCGTCACTCCACCATCTACAGAATCCGCAACCTAGCGCACTAGAACTTGGCCAGCAAACTCCAAGTGGTTTAGAGGCCCTATTGATCTCACTTAATCAAAACATGACCATCCAAACCAGCTGCGGCAACACTACGTTGGTTGCCCTGTACTGCCCACCACGCTTCTCAATCTCTGAAAAGGAATTCACCGGTTTCTTTAACACACTCGGAGAACGCTTCATTGCAGCAGGGGACTATAACGCCAAACATACGCACTGAGGATCTCGCCATGTAAATCCTAAAGGCAAGCAGTTGTACAATACAATAGTCAACCCACTCAATAAGATGGATTGCGTCTCACCAGGTAGGCCTACTTATTGGCCCACAGATCCACAGAAAATGCCTGACTTGATTGATTTCGCAGTAACCAAGAGGATTCCGCGTAATCGGATCACTGCGGAAACACTGCTAGATTTAACCTCCGATCACTCTCCAGTGTTATTCACACTGTTAACAAGACCTCAAGTACTTGATCGCCCATATATGCTTACAAACAACAAAACAAATTGGCTTAAATTTAAAATGTACATGAGTGACAACATTGACTGTTCGCCGAAACTGGATGCTGCAGAGGACATTGACATGTGCGTCTCTGCACTTGAGTCGATGCTGGGAGCAGCAGCAAGAGTATCTACTCCACATGCCTCTACTTACGCTAAACCTGCTGTCAGGCCTACGAACCGACGGATAGAACAATTAGTAACGGAAAAACGACGTCTAAGAAGAGAATGGCAGATTACTCGATCACCAGCAGCAAAACTTCGCCTAAGGCACGCCAGCCGCAACCTCTCCAAGGAGTTAAGACAAGAGGAAATCTGGGCTCAAAGGAAATACATAGAAAAGCTCAGTCCATCCAGCACTAAACATCCTCTGTGGAAAGCCCACCCAACTTTAAGCGCTCCTACAGAGACAGTTTCACCAATAAGGGGCCCAACCGGTGGATGGCCCGCAGCGACGAAGAGAGGGCATCCGTATTTGCCACACATCTTAAAATGGTTTTCCAGCCAAATCCAACATCAAACTCATTTGGACTTCCCCCTTCGAGCACATTAACGGATAGTGAGTACTCGGAACTCCAATCGGATGAGATCACTGCAGTTATTAAAAACCACATAAAGCCGAACAAAGCCCCTGGCCATGACCTAATCACACCGAAAATGATCCTAGAACTACCATCGCCAGTAGTTCGCCAATACATCTGCAAAATGTTCAACGCTATAATAAGAATTGGCTCCTTCCCAAGAGCATGGAAAAGGTCCACTATCATCATGATTCCTAAAGTGGGAAAGGACAAAACCCAACCATCATCCTATAGGCCAATTAGTTTGCTGCCATGTCTTTCGAAGCTTTTTGAAAAGGTCCTGCAGATTCGTCTAAACTCATTTCTGGCATCGGAGAACACAATCCTTCTCACCAGTTCGGCTTCCGCGAAAAACATGGGACAATTGAACAAGTCAATCGTATAACATCCGAAATAAGAACAGCATTCGAACTAAAAGAATACTGTACGGCTGTCTTTCTCGACGTTGCCCAGGCTTTCGACACTGGGGCTCCGTGGTACATACGGAACGACAACATTCAAAATGATCTAAATATACCTAGCGTAAAATCTGAAATAGGTAGTCAACAACTAAAGTATTCTGCGAAACTGGATGTACACCCTAATGTTCTTGCCAATTCCCTTACGCGAACTAATAATAGAACTCGTCTTAAAAGAAATGACAGACCAACCCAATAATAAATGATTAGGACCGCCTGCAATATCCCCTGGATATATCTTAAGTACTAGATTAAGAAAAATATCTCAAACTTGTTGTTAGGCTCTAATTTAAGAGTAGATTCAACAAATATATATTAAACGTTAAAGAAAAAAATTTGTTGTTAAGCTAAACTTCATTTAAAAAAAAAATTAATATGAAAAACAAAATAAAAATATTGAGAGTCTGAGTCTGAGATCATTAAAAAACTGCAAAAGATTGGCGTTTAATGGTAAACGACCATATATTGTGTCAAAACTTTCAATGTGAGCATAAATTTTAAAAAGTTTTGCAGAGACGTTATCTTCTTTGATTTTTGTCACTGTCACTGAGTGCTTTCTCTTCAGCCGAGGATGCAGTCGAAAAAGTTGAAGATAATGATAAGTTCATATCTTCATATGCAGGAACTTCAATTTTAACATCTTTCTTTGATGTTAGTTTTGTATTACTTTTCTACGAAGACAATTTTAATTGTTAATACAAGTAACTACTAACATGAAACAAATGACACAGGAAAACAACTATGTATATGCAATTTTTTTAAAATTAAGCTTTGCCACCCGGTTTTGGTCATTACTCAATATGCAATTAACTCTTGGTTCCATGAAAATAGCAGCTAACAATGCTTAATTTTCTAAAAGTTTTAACTCTCTTATCTTAATCAGGGCCAACAGTTTTTTTTTTATGAAATTTTGCCTTTTTTCACAATCTAATTTAAGTTCCATCCAAATGATAAAAAAAACTCACTAAAAACTAGATTTTTATCTTGCAATTTTATGGTAGCTTCATATGGTTCCTTAAAGGCGTCAATATAAGACTCCATCCAGTCCCAATCTGCGTCTACATAAATGTAAGACTCGGTAGTCAGAAAGTCCTTTAAATCAACCAATTTTGTCATCATCAAATACGTGCGACAAGAAAAAATGTTATCGTTAATTTCGTTGACCTTATTCATATCAGTTACACACAATTGCAACGTGTGTACTGCACATCTCACTAGGTAAATATTGGTCAAATCAATGGTGTCTAGTTCTTTCATAACAGTTTTACCTTGCGTATCATCGTTAAAAAGACAGCCCTCTGTAGCATCGTTAAAAACTTGAACTGCTTTTATCATATTTCTTCCGTTGTCAGATGTTATACTGTATGCATAAATGTAATATTATTTTATAACATATGTACATATATTTTCTGTAATTCAAACTTTACCTTTATGTATACACCTGTGTGGGACTCCGCGAGTTGGATCATGCCCAACGTTTTTACAACAATTTCAGTTGTATTAAGGCTTGCATCGATTAACTGCAAATTTACACCTAAAATAGATTTATCCATTCTAGTAGCAACATCGATTTTGAGCGACACCAGTTTATCTTTAACTAAAACTTTTATGTTTTCTTTAATTAACTGCTCTTTGACTTTTACAAAATTTATTACATTGCGCGAGGTTATTGGGTTCATGCCTTTAAATTGGACCCAATATATATCCTTAAAGCCTTCACTGTCCTGAAAAAGAAATGGTTTTCCATCCGTAGACACTATTTTAATAATTGAAGAAACAATGGATTCTTCATTCGTAAGGTATGATATTTTTGTTTTTTTACACTTTCTTGTACTTGGGAGTCCTTGCTCTTGCTCCACTCATTAAAAATGTCACCATGTTTTATTGGCAAATGCCGTCTTAAATTTGTTAAATTTTTCCCAGACCTTTTAAAACATTACACATACATATTTTCTTCGAAAATAAATCTAAAAAAATTTTTTCCCATTTCCCAAAAATATAATGCTCCGCACACACTGACTTCACAAACGCAATTAACATGTATAATGCAAAGAAAAAGAACGCTTCAATCGCGTGTGTACCCATACATCCGCAAAAAACAATTTAACTCAAGCAATCGATCAGTGTTTGACTTGAGCGAAACGAAAACAGAAATAACTGTCTCGATCAGAGCGCGAGCGAGCAAAAAAAACGCTTTTTTGGCGTGCCTTCATGGGCATAGCTTCAATCTAAAATGCGCCCTTCATGGGTTTGCTTAAATCTAAAAATCTCAATATCAAATATTGGTCATTCTATTGAGATGATGTACTGTAAATTTGTTGTCCAAATATTGGGGCTTTTTATCAAAATTCTTTCAAAAAAAACCGTTAGAGATACGCCTACAAAATTTTAAAATCTTATAAATTAGTAAGATTTATTTGCCTGAAGCCGGCTTTTCAGCCCAGTTTTGATTAACTTCAAAAAAGGTCGAAATCTAGACAAACACCAAAAACGGAAGGCCCGTTGTATTACACATGTTGTTTTTACACATGCTTCTTTAAAACGTCAAATAAAACCCATCCACCGCGTCGGAGAATATTCAGTTTAATTTTAAATTAGAGCCCGGCACTCACTCATATCCCCCGGGGGACGAACACGTTCGGTACCTCGAATGCGTGTAACCGAACGGCTGCCGAAGTCCTCACACAGAGCATGAGGGTGGATTTAGTTGCCCTCAGCATTTCGATGCAAGCACGTCTATGTATGTCGCTTTGCTCGATCGCTGCACATGAAAAAATTAATGCCTTCATTCTTTTTATGTAACTGGCAACTTTTGCAAAAATATTATGATCTAATGTATGGCAATGTTAAAATTATGTTCTTTGTTTTCCGCAACATATATTTGTGAAACAATATTTTCCACAATGAAATTAATTAAAAATTCTATTTGAAACAGTCTAACTGATAGCCATTTAGAAGATCTCCTTCGGATAAAAAGTTATCCAAATAATATAGAAGTAAATGAAACATTTGAGTTTAAAAAAAAATATGAATTCAAAATGATTGGTTTTCCATCGCATTTTAAATTTTTCGTGTTTTCGTCACATTCAATTTACGCAGTGTAAAGCAACTTACGCACACAAGCAAGCGCACACATACAACTACATCTTTTTAGTGCTCTCTTTGTGCCGGGCCCTGTTTTAAATGTAGGCTTAGTTTTTTACAAGTCGAATGCTCTCTTAGTTGACGTAAATAAAAGGTAATAAAACAGACATACATACATACATATGTATGTACCAGAGATCTGCAAAATTCACTTTTTTCTTGATTTACTCATACGGTAAAATTCTGACTCAATTCCACTCCCTGAACGAAAGTCAGCATTGAGTGAAAATCAGCTCATGCTGATGAGCATACGAATTGCGTAAATTGCACAGCCTTCGGTACACATTTCGGCGTATCCGAATAATCGTGCCATTCGGCTCAACCGATGAAACATTCATATGTACACGAACTCACTGCTGAGTTTATTCATGGTCAAAGTGTTACCGATCATTTGGGCGTATGTTGTTTCGGCTCAACATTGATTTAAATCAACGCGTATGAGTTTGTTCATGTGCTAAGTCAAGGAAATCAAAATACGTATGTATGTAATTTCACAACAGATTATACATATATTTTCATATTTAATGACAACGAAAAGAAAATTAACAAAAAAAATTAAAAAATTAATGAAATAAAATAAAAAAAATACTTCACACTCATGTACATATATATATATATATATATATATATATATATATATATATACATACATACATATGTATGTATGTACATATATATGTATATATATACATATGTATGTATGTATGTACATACATATATATATAGGAATACATATATGTATATAAAAATAACATAAAAAAAGGAACACATTTTGACTTCATAAGTAAATTCCTATTAATACTTAATGCATAAATATAAAAATAACAAAAACATAACGGTAATGCATCTAAACGAGTTCAGTGACTTCGGCATCATGAGCTGATTTTCATTCAACGCTGATTTTCGTTCAGTGAGGTGAATTGAGTAAAAATTTGGGCGTATAAGTAAATCAAGGAAAAAAATCAATGGTGAGCCGAATAAACTCAGTAAGAAAAAAATATGAGCGGATTGGAGTGAATTTAAGTCGACAGTGAGTTCGTGTACAGACGAATGTTTGATCGGCTGAGCCGAATGACACGATTATTCGGCTATTTTTGTGTATGATTTTTTTTGCCATCACGCCCTGCCGTTCTCTGGTATGTACATACATATGTGCATACATACATACGTACTTAATTGTTTCCTTTGCTGAAAATTGACAGTATCGGATTTTTGTATTTTTGAACATTTTTAAAGAGTTGAAAAATAATATAACCAATTTTTTAATAGCGAAGGACGGCTAGAAAGTTATAATTTTACTTTTTCAAACCTTGACATTGAAGATCAGACGGTATCAGCACTCGAGACTTTGTTTCTGTTTGGGGACGTTTTGATGCAGCTCCAGTTGCTAATCTTTCGCCACTTTCTACAAATTGGGCAATAGCGCTACGAAATTTCTCGGGTATAAGAAACAATCGATCAACGTTCCCCTTTTTGTAGCAGAGATATGCAGACTTCATTTGAAACCATTTCCTTCGAATTTGTGTTGGTGATTTGTTCGGAAATCCCCGCCTTTTCATTTTATAGGCGATTTGCGTAAAAGTAGATTGCGTTGTGGTTGTTGACAAACTTCCCTCCACTCCTCTGGATTCTTTTATTAAATGAAGCATACATTCTATCTCAGCAGAAAGCCAAAAATTACGCTTATGTTTTTCCGATTTCATTCTAAAACATATATGTATGTATGTATATATGTAAGTATACTTGGTAGTACCAAGTTGGTACTACATTGCAAAAACAAACCATAATTGTATCTACATATGTACATACATGTACTAAATTGCAAAATAGGCAATTCTCATAAAACAACTTCTAATAACAAGATAAGATAGCTTTAAAGCCCGATTCCCACTGACAACCATATGTTAGGGGATGGTGTATAAGGTTTTGTGGCTCTCACTTTTTATCGATATTTTGCGAATGAAATCCTAGAATTTCACATTCACTGGAAAACATGTGCCATTCACAGAAAAAATGTTGACAATGAATGGCAAAAAGACAATAGAAACAAACAAAATTTAAATAAATTTTGCAACGAGTCAAAAAGTTCCACCCAACCTGACCAGAATGTTCATTGCAGTTTTATTTGTCAAAGATAGATTTTGTATAACTTTTTCAACAGCATCGATCTTTTGAACATAAAAGGATATGTATTTGTTCGTTCGAAAACAAAAAATTGTCTGAATTGTCTACATATTTAATTGTACTATTTTTTTATTGTGTACTAGACATTGTAAAATTTGAAATTGGCCATATTGTCGCTTATTAAATTAAATTTGAAGGCATTTGGTGCTAAAAATGTTTTTAATATTTCGAGATACTGTTCAGCGCTCGTAGTATTTTTAATAAATGCCAGTTCTCCGGCTCCTCAACTTAATATAATAAATATAAATATAATAAATATAATCATAGATCTTTCTTTTGCGGCCACCTCCATCCTTTGCTTCAAATCGAATTTCTATTTCCTCGCGATTTATAACGTTATAAATTGTTTTTTTTTTTTTTATACGGAAAACAGAACAGATATGACGATTATATAAAATCAATTGGACCAATTCAAAGCACAATCTTTTGCCGAAGATTTAAAAAATCAGATTATTATGCTTACTCAGGAGTGTTTACAATCAAATCAAAGGGAAGGCGAAAATAGAGCTGCATGATGAAGTTCTAAAAGCATAATTAACTGTAAATTACCGAAATTTTTAAGAATAAGAGCAAAACAGATAAACAAAACGCTTTACACAGTTTCTTGATAGTTCCTTTTTGTTGTCTCTTTTGGTTTGCATTTATGATTTTTACAAATTTAATAAAATTGAAGAATCCACAACTTATAAATGAAAATAAATCGTTAATTTATATAAAAAACAATTTTGTTTTGCATCTAAAGTCGAGAAATTCGTTTATCCATGTATAAGTGTATCTTGAATGACTGTACATAAGTTGTAAGGAATCTCTGCTGAGGTACAGTTTAGAGATGGGCATGGACTGCAATTTTTCGGTCCAGCCCAACACGGTCCAAAATTGAAAATCCCAAACACGCACACACACGCACGCTCCAAAATTTTGGAAACACGACTCAACACGGCCCAACACGAAATTTTTTACTAGATTTTTGTTTATACTTTTTTTTGTATATTTTATTAAATTTCCACGTTTTTGCGTTCAATTTTCAATATGTATAACAATCAAATATTATAATTTACAAGTTTTTGTACAAAAATAATAGTTTGTCAAGGTTGAAGCTCGAAAGTCGAGTACGTCGCTCATTTAAAATTTGCCCCGAGGTTGAAAACACCCTTTCGCTCGTAGCTGAGCTAGCTGGAATACTCAATACTCTTCGGGCTAGTACCCATAGCCCTTTAGTACTCGAGTTTTTCCAGAAACTTAATACATCCACAGTGGACGGTGATTCAGTGGCATTGTAGTTTTCTAATTCTTGTTCGACTACGCGTTTTTCTAACGAATTAGTTTGTTGACTGTCTAAAAATTCAGCAAATAAATGAGTAGGTGGTGTACTCCTTTTAGGGGGCGATTCTACAGAACTATTAACGGATTCCATACAGTCTACAAGCATAGCTCTAACAGTGGCCAGCACTTGCTTTTTTTGATCTGGATTTAAGAGGCTAATATGTTTAAACGGAGGGTATAAAAAAGTCCTACGTAATGCACAATTGATGGCTGAAAACGTTTTTCTAACGAATTTAAAGTGTTACGTTTTATTTCTGTCATAACATCAGAATCCATTATTGAATATTGACTGTGTTTTTTAAGTTTTTCATACCAAAGTACATAGACATGTATAGTGGGCTGTTTATCAGCACTTAACTGCTCTGAGCACTCTTTAAAAGGATTTAAAAATGCCAAAAGTGAGCCAATTAAATGAAAGTCAATTTCGGACACTCTTTTAAGCTCATTCTTTTGTAGGAGTAAGTTCTGTACTTCTTGTTGCATCTCGTAAATGCTGTTAAACATAATATATTTTGAGTTCCAACGTGTCCTTATATCTTGCTTCAACGTTTTAGACAACTTATTATTTAGCTCAGAATGTTTAAAATATTTTACTAATTTTTTACAACTCTCGTGGAGTGTTAGAACACCATGAACTGGATTTTTTTCTAAAACGTCATCCATTACCAAATTTAGGTTGTGACATGCACAAGACATACGTTTATATGAGCTGAAAGCGGAAACAACGTTGGCCCCATTGTCTGTCACTATGAATGAGCTTCCTAGCTTTAAGTTGTACTCTTCCAGAATTAAAGAAACTTGAGAAAGAATATTAACTCCCGTTTTTTTTTCATGTTCAAATTCCTTAATACCAAGAATAGCTACCTTAAGCTCAAATTCTTTTGTAATATAGTGTGCGCTGACCGAAATATAACTTTTCTGCGTGTGTGAATCCGTCCACATATCAGTTGTGTATGAAAGTTCTTCATTTTCCAGGGACTCCAACAGCTTAGTTTTTATTTCTATATATTGCTGCTCTAAAACGTCCCTTGTGAGTGTTCTCCTGGATACAATCAGGTCTTCCACGTCTTGTTTACCAAATTCTGCGCCCGTATTGATTAGCTGCTGTGCAAATTCGTGAAACCCAATGCCTTTAAATATAAATATATTTTAGAAACACTATTTAAATACGCACACGTTATTTTTGCTAAGATCTACAGTTTTGTAAGATTTTACATATCGCATATTAATAATTAATTGTGACAAGTCTCACAATACCATCGATCGCAGCACTAACGCATGAGGTGTATCTTACCTTCTGTAACATTTAAAGGTAGCAGATCTTTTGCTGAAAATGCCAATTGTTTTTTTTGCCAAATTCGATAAAATTTGCTTCGGTATATGTTTTTTTGCATAGTTATGCATTGTTTTTTGCTCTGGTGGCTGCACCATAGAGCATTTATGCCGAATTAAGGCGCCAGTTCCGTTTTTCGCCAAATACGCAAACACCATTAAGCACTTTGAACAGAAAACAAAGTCAATCCGCACTCCATCCTTCTCAATGATGCGAAATGTTTCCCACACTCTGCTTTTCGCATTTTCAGGCTTTAAAAGCCTAAATCGAGCGTTTTTATTTTTAATTGCGTCTTGAATTCTTAGCTTGTCCATTTTTTAAAAGCGTGGTGCTGCGTCGCGTAAATTACATTAATGTGTGACCGACCGATTACAAGCTTAAAATATTGAGTTAGCATTGGGATTTTTGGTATTTTTTGTCAATTTAAATTAAAAAAAAAATGTTCGTGTTTTTTCGTGTTCATGTTGCTCTGAACGAACACGCAAGCCCATGGACAAAATTCAACTTTTCAACACGCGCACGCGTGAGCCCGTTCGTGTCACGACGTGACACGATAAAACCCAGCCCATGCCCAACTCTAGTACAGTTCTCAGTCTCCAGAGTTCCGTCTACAGAAAATTTATTTGAATCTGAAGAACTTGAGAGAATCGCGAGTAAGTGAAGGACACATGTGAGGAAAAGGCAAAATTGGGGAAGGGAAACAGGAGAGACCAAGCGAAGCTGCAACGACTGACAGCCAAGCGAAGTCCCGCTTAACCAAGATCCGTTGACTTTTGAGCTGATAGGGGTGACATAGAAAACCTAAAAAACATGGTTTTAAAAAAAAAAACCACAGATTTTTCTGAAATCTGTGATTTTTTTTTACTGAATCTGTTCACAAAAATTTTATGTATAATTATGAATTACCGGGAAAGGGAATATTGCGCTCCGGGTTTAATTGCCGCCCCGCGCCAGTAGAAACATTTGGCTAACGCGCCCCTGGGTTTTTTCGAATAAGAACAATTAAAATTAACTTTGCTTTTGCTCGCACTGGTGACAGAGCGGCGGCGCGCTACGACGGCGCGGCAGTTACAGCAAATTTGGCTGGCCGAAAAGAAGTAATGAGAAGAGAAAAAAACATATATAACATGTGAGCAATTTGAATTAATAGTGAAATAAAGACTTCAGCCAACCGATCTAACCGATCGATTTGCTTACCAAATTTGACAAACTGAATAGCACAATATTACACAAAAAACCGGCGCTTAATTGTTTGGTTAGAGGGCTCGGGATGTATCTTCGATCTCACGAACTTTTTTTTTGAGCTAGCCCACGTCGACAGACTCCATGTCAACACTCTACTTCTTACGAAACTTAATATTATTGACTTAATAACAATTGACTTGGTTAAAATCGTATTTTATTGGCAGAACCCAAAAGGTGTATTTTCGTTCCTCGATACCTAAAACTGTTCGAGTTACCTCAGGTGTCCCCCAAGGCAGTCATCTAGGCCCACTGTAATTTACCCAGTTAATAAATGATTTGCCTTGGCCCTTAGTTCTTTCACGCATGCTCATTTTTGCGGATGACGTCACGATTTGTTATTTCTATAATGATCCTTTGTTCCAATGGTACATGTAATCTGATCTCGATGCATGCTGTGATTGGTGCCACGTTAATAAATTACTCCTTAATGCCTCAAAATGCTCTTTAATGCCATTTAGTCGTTTCTCTCCGTTCCTAGCTCATTTCTCCATTAAGTCTGATCTGTTAGATTGTGTACCAATATTTAAAGGCTTAGGCGTTATTTTTGACCCAAAACGTTCACAACCCATAGCTGTTCACGCAGGGTGCTCAATAAAGCTCTTGGGCCAACATGACAATTCGATAAATGGAGATGATAGACAGCTTCGAACCAATTACGAGCGTTTTGATAAAATGAGCGGAAATTTCGCATCATATGCAATAGGAGCGTTTACAAGTCGCCCCCCAACTGTCAACAACGAAAGTGAGCACCACGAACCACGAGCTCTTACGAACCCTTTCAATATCTTCTCGAAATTCTTTATTTTGTAATATTTCAATAATTTTATGAAATACCTCTTTTCGCCCTGATGGTTATGGAATCACATCATCAAACGCGGTCGATTTGTTTTTGCATCGACGGATGAAACGGAACACATAACAAAACATCCTTATTAATTTGGCATGTGACGAATAGGACTCGATGATCTCAACTAGAGAGTTCTCGTCAACCCTAAGAGTTAGCATGACAGCTTATTTTTTTACCTCCAAACTGAGCTCTTTGTCCAAGAGTTGTATATGCTGGTTGGTAGGCCACTCACATTAAGAATTACTAAGAAACTCTGGACTTTTTAACCAAATCGAGTCAATTAATTCATCACCATCACAACCTTGTGATACTATATCAGCTGGGGTTTGTTTTGTTGGCACTTGACGCCAAACTACGTTCTCTGACCACTCTTGAAACCCTGTTCGAAACGAACGTAGCCGGTGTGACTGTATCTATTGTAGAGTTATTTCCGAATCCGAAGAAAGGAATTAATGCTTAATTGGTACCTTTGTGATATTTATTACTGATTCGGTGACAGAGATCTGCAAGAAGGTGAGCGGCACACAGCTCAAGTCTAGGCAATGTTTTTGTTTTAAGGGGCGCTACTTTTGCATGATGCATCGAATACATCACGAAGTTTGGTCGACGTGCTTTGAAGTCTTAAGACTACCTAAAGAGGAATGATATAGTGTGGATGAAAGAGAATTTTATTATCGGTTTCTGACATGTGTCCCAATGAAAAACAGTCTTCCATAAATTCTAGACACATGTTTCTTAATTCCACATCTTTCGACAATCTTCTTTCGAGCGACAAAAACCGCCGTTTAGCAACTTTAAATAAAAGCTCAAGTGCATTGGGGCTCGACTTAAACGGCAGTTTCACCTGCAAATGACCCGACGGTAAAATTTTCAAATTATCAGCGAAATATTTTTCGCACAGATGCAACCCATCCGAAGACAGTCTTCTGAAAGGTTGGAAGTCCTGGACCTTGTTTTACTTGACCTATTGATAAAGGGTCGTAAAAGGAATCTGCTCCAATGAGCATGTCTCCTTTTTGCGGCTTATAAAACTGTGGGTCAGCTAAGTGCAGATTATTAGGTATTTTGCACCCAGTGATATTAACGGTTTGAGATGGCTGATATGACGAAATTGACTTCAGAATTTCGAAATCCAAGGATACCTCACTGCGATTCACTCGCGATTTCACCACAGTGGGTACCAATTTCTTGACTTTTATATTGGAATCAGAAATCCCAAGAAAGTCGATTGGACACTCTTCTCTAGGTAACTGCAATCGTTGGGCTATTTCTTCGGTTATCAAGTTGGTCATAGAACAACTATCGAGCAAAGCTCTGGCTAGAACGAATTCCCAGCATTTGTTCTTCGGAGCCGTCCAATGCATAACATGTGAGGTGAAAGGTTGTTCGTCTTGTGAAGGTGATGGTAACGATAAACCACTGTTGACTGTGTATATGTGCAGCAACGAATGATGCGACATGTTGCATACACGACACTTTTTTGCGTTGCACTTAGCGACAGTGTGCCCCTTCCGAAGACAGTTAATACAAAGCGGGGCGGATTTTGCTTTTTGAGGCTTAAGATCGCCTTATCGTAATTGTTCTCGGTGACTTGGAATGCCTTAACAGTTCCTAGAGCTTCACCGGAGAGACACGAGATCAAATAATTAAATTTCTCTATCTTGAGAATTGACCTGTCATTATGAACAATTGTTTCGAACGAGATAAAATTTTTAAACTGTGAGTACTTTCCACTAAACTTTGTATGTTGTAAATTCGGAAGAAGAGATCGAGACGGCGGTTCGGACGTATGTTTCTCATGCACTTTGGTATGGGACGCATTGTTTAATGCGGACCTAAGTTGTGATTTCGCCGAAATACACAAGTCTTCTAGCTCTGACCTATACTCATCATCGGAGTCAAATGTCTCCAATCGAGTTTGATATCTCAGAGCAGACTCGATATTAGTATTCAACATTTCCAATCTTAATTCCAAGTCTATTGCTTTAAATGAAATACTTCTATCTATTAATTGGTCACTAACGCGTTTTATACTTTTTACTCACTGAGCTCGTCGCTTCTTTGCATCATCGTAATCTTTGGGAATCTTCCCAGATGGAGGAGCCATTTTTGCAAGATGAATAATTTAATACGACGAACTCGAACTGATTTTAAATTTATTTATTTAGTTAGTTAGTTAATAGTTAATTTGGTGCAAAATCGGTCATTTTTTAAGAATTTTTATTGGCGATGCCAGTGTGATAATTCAACATTTAAGCAATATGTGTGAAAATTTTCATCCAAAAATATTGAAAATTGAGTGAGATATAGGCAATCTTAGGCGGGACCTCGAAAAAGAAGTGGTTTGCGGTGTACATCGTAACTCGTCACAGAATCATCGGAAATGAAAAAATCAAATTGCATTAGTTAAAGGATAAAATTCCCCAGGTAACGCTGTCGAGTTTTTAATTTTTAAATGTGCTTTTCGATTTTTAAAGGCACTTGAAAGTCAAAAACCCCGATTTACGCCCAAAAAACCAAGTTATTTGTTGTTGTAAAAATGATAAATTACAAAAAAAAAAAAAAAACTCGACAGCGTTACCTGAAGAATTTAGTGAAGAAGTACTGTGCAAAATTTCAAAACGATTTGTCCAGTAGATTTTGCAGGATCGTGTACACCGACTTTGAAAATGGCAACTTTTCAGGAGAGCGTTTTAAAATTTTGGACACCCAAAAATCTAATATAAACGCGGTCGGTCGACCTGACTTTAACTGCCCATAACTTCAGAAGTTTCACTCGGATCGATCTAAAATTTTAACACACTATTCTTGAGATGTCGTGCATTCAGAAAAAAAAATAAAAAAAAAATGAAAAAAAAAAATTTTAATACTGTACCCGCCCCTTAAACAGATACATTGCTCAAATATATTGAGAAAATAAATAAAAAATTTCAAGGAAGCTAACTTTGGTTATGCCGAAGTTTATATACCCTTGCAGTCCTAGGCAATAATATTTTTACATTTTGAAATTTCTTTCGCTGCAACTCAATTCATCAATACACAAACAAAACATTCAAATTATTACTCTTTTTATTACTACAATTTTTTCTTCTTCTTCCATCATTCCTTAAGCAAAGCACCGCACGCATACACATACAGTTCATGTAGCGTTGCGTCTGTGTGTGTATGCATGTGCTCTGTTTGATTTGATGATGACGAAGTAAGCAGCAGGCAGATTTGAACCGATTTATATTGACTGTAACTTGTGTTTTATTTATCCGAACAGATTCAAATTTTATAGGTCGAATTGGTAAATTTCATGGAGATACTCAAGTTTTTCAAACAATGTTTCTTTAAGAGCTATATGATATAGTAGTCCGATCCTGACAATTTTAATACTTTATCAGCTCCGGGCTAAAAGTAGCTCAAATATCAAATATCATTCCGATAGCTCTTAAGATGCAAGGTTGAAGTTGATTTGTCATGGCTATATCGACTCAGCTTCCCATGCTGATCAAGTATATATATACTTATTGGGTCATAAACGTCTCCTTCTGTGCGTTACAAACATCTGACCAATTTTATAATACCCTCCGCAAGGGTATAAAAAAAAGAATAAAATAAAGAGACTAGAATTAGAATTTGAAATGTGCAGTGTTTTTTTGTTTGTTGTTTGTTTTTTTTTCTTTTAAACATTATTTTTCCCTTTTTTTCTCTTCATGCTAGTTCTTTGTGTGGGTTGTTTTCTTTCTCGTTTGCCACTTCTTCCATGGTGTTTCCTCTTTTCTTATTATATAGATTCAGCTCGCATCTTTTAATAGCCATTTGGCATCTTTTCTTGTTGGCGAGTACTGAATATCTTTTCGTTTATTCTTCTTCTCCTTCTTGCTGTGCCATTTGCCCCGCAATCTCCGACACCACCACCGGCCACTCCCTCTGCTCCACCGCCTCATACCGCTCGTGCCCATTCGGCACTGGACATGACATCTGTTTTGCCCATGTCGGCCTCGCTGCATCATTTTGCCCCGTGGGTGCAGACATTTGTCTGTGTACTGCTGGCCTCGGCCACACCCACGGGCACTGCTGGTACTGCTGGTACTTGTTGTTGAAGTTGTTGTTGTTGTTGCTGCTGTTGTTATGCCATGGCCACCGCCAGCCGTTTTCTCGCTTGCGCCAGCCGCTCTTCCTCCTGTTTGGCTTTCTCCCACTTCATGCTAGTTCCTTCTCCTCCCCCTCTTGCTGCCGGATTTGGTCTAGCCACCAATCCATCCACTGATGGTTCGCCATCTGCGACTCATCTTGAAGTACATGAAGTACATATTCTGGGCTGCGCGCGTCTCTCCTATACGACTGGACGCTTTCCTGCCCACTGTACTCCTCTCGATCCATCATCCGGACCACATCATCTAACTCTCTCCACATCGCCTCTTCGTCTGTATCAATATCACGGAGCCGGTCTGATACCGCCGACACCGCGACACTCTCCTCCTCCGTAGGGAATCCACTATCCGATTCACTATCATTGGCCCGCGGTGCCGCGCCTCGTCGAGCTATGCCTTCATCCTGGCCATATACTGCATCAAATGCTTTCATGATTTTTTTTTTTTTTTAGTTTTTATACGTTTTTACTCTATGAGTAATAATCTTCGAGTGTTTTATGCTTGTTATTCTTGTCTGCAGGAAACCTCGCATCCATGGTAAGTTTTAGTTTTTACCGTCGTTTAAGCTTTAGCTTATTACTGCGTCGTGATGCCTCACTATTACATGTGTAATACCGTGGGCTTTTTTTTTTTTGTTTTTTGGAGGATGTCACTCACACTATTACGCTTGTTCCAATTTAAGAGAGTTGGGCCCTCTTTTTTTCTTGTGTTTTGATTGGCCGCCATTTTCTCTTTTGCATTCATTTTTGACTTTGTGCATCGTTACGATATTCAAGTATTCTTGACGAGATTCGATGTGCGACTTCGCTGTTTTGCTGTTTCTCTTTTCATTCCTTTATATGTGGCGTCATTCTGATGCAGTTTGAGACGTTCAGCTCTGTCATGTCTTGAGATTCTGTCCAGCCGGTCGGTCTGTGCAGATTTATCGCTGTCATAACAGTAGAGTCGTCCATACTCACTGTTCATCTTGTTGCTTGGCCTCATCTTCGCAACATATTTGCTGTTTCATCTGGCTGATATGTGCCTGCCGGTTTTTTCCCGTTCCCTTGTGACGTAATTTACATATGACCGGTGACACGAAACCAATTACCTCATATGGGCCTCCAAATTTAGGTGCCAGTTTTGCTGCAAATCCTTCTGCAGCATTTGAAAGATGGTGTTCTTTTGCCCATACGGTCGCTTGCATTTGTTTCGCCTTTGCTATTGATGGTATAGATTGTTTCCCTGTGCCTGTCGTGACACTATCATACAAAGCGCCTGGCATTCTTGGTTCCCGCCCCTGTATTATGTATGCTGGCGTGAACCCGGTTGACTCCGATTGGCTGGAATTTATTTCCAGCGTTATTTCCGGCCAATCCTCGTCCCAGTTGCGTTGATTTCCCCCTGTAAATTGAGCATTCATCGTTTTCACGGTTATGTTTGTTCGTTCTGTTGCCTTTTCTTGTGGAGTGTACGGTGCTGTTAGCTGGTTTTGCCAGCCCCATTCATATAGCATTTTCTTGAATACTCTGCTAGTCAATTGGACTCCATTTTCCGTTATGACTACTTTTGGTGCTCTCCCGAAAAGCATTTACCAAACTCTCGGCCGTTGCTTTGCGCATTGGTATCAGTTCTGTGAATTTTGAAAATCTGTCTACGATTACTAACAGCATCGAATTTCCATGTTTCGATCTTGGTAATGGTTCTTCTGGTATTTGTGTTAGCATTTTTCCTGCTGCCTGTTGTTGGTTTGGCTTGAATTGTTGGCATACTGTACACTTTCCCACAAACGTTCTAATGTCACGTTGCATTCCCGGCCAGTAATATCTCGCTGCAGTTATGGCAATAGTTCTCCTGTTGCCTGTATGCCCTGCCGTTGTGGAAGTATGATTTTCGACCATTACTTGGTTTCGAAGCGTTTTTGGCACACACAATTTTCACGATATCACCTCTTCTTGGCCTGCTCTGTGTGAAATGTTCCTGTATACTTGGGTATTTTCCATTGTATAATCCGCGTATTTCTGTGGTTGTTGTTTCATTTTGTTTATTATATCCTGTATCCAAACACATTCTTTGTTCGCTTGTCGTAACCTTGCACCATTGTCTACAGTTCTCTTGCACCCTTCCATTAGTTGTCTTGATAAAGCATCGGCAACGATGTTTAGTTAGCGCTTTCGATATGCTATCTCGAAATCGTATTGCTGTAATTCCATTGCCCATCGGGCTATACGGCCTGTGGGGCTCTCTATACTATTCAACCACTTCAACGCCATATGTCACCACTTTAAATCGGTATCCTTCGAGATATGGTCTTAATTTGCCTATTGAACATCCTATTGCTAGGCATTCCTTTTCTGTTGCCGAATAGTTTTTTTCAGCTGGATTAAATCTCTCAATAGGTATGATATAATTCAACCTATAACCAGTATAGCCCATAATCCTAAACAGCTTAGTGAAATCTGGGCATGCCAATACTGGGCCACTCGTCAGTCTTTCCTTTACTGCATTGAATGCTGCCTGATGCTCTTCGTTCCAGTGCCATTTTGTTTTTTTCTTTAGCAGTGCGTTTAATGGGTGTGTTAACGTTGCAAAACCCGGTACAAATCGTCTGTACCACGAAGCCACACAGATACTGCCTTAATTCCTTTGTGCAAGTTGGCGGCTTCAGTTGAGCTATTGCGGCCATCTGTTGCAATGCCATTTTCTGTCACTAGGTGACCTAGAAATTTCATCTTTTTTCGGAAGAATTGGCACATTTTAGCATTAATTAGCTTCTTTCAATCTCCTGAACACTTCTCGTAAATGTTTCATGTGTTCTTCGATTTTTGCTCACTACCACTATGTCATCTTGGTATGCGAATGCATTTGGTATCATTTCTGGGCCAATGACTTGGTCCAGTGCACGCTGGAACGTTGCTGATGCAGAGTGTAACCCGAATGGCATCACTTTCCATTGGAATAACCCTGGAACTGTGAATGCCGTCATTGGTCTGCTGTTTTCTTCAAACGGAATCTGCCAGTAGCTATCTGTTAGGTTCAGGCTGCTTATGAATCTCTCTTCGCGTAGCTGGTTTAATATATAGTCGATGCGTGGCATTGGGTACGCTCTGTCTGACATCTGCGCATTATCTCTATTTGCCCGTCTGTTTCTTCTTCACTATAACTATCGGTGAGCTATACGGGCTTTGTGATGGCTCCATGCTTCCCAATGTTAACAGCTCATCGACTTTTGAGTTGATCTCCCCTTGAATTTTTGGATTTTTCGGGTAATACCTTTGTTTTATGGGGATATCATCCTTCATTGTTATACGATGTATCCCCACCTTTGATGGACCCGTAATTTTCCCCAATTCCCACGACTCATGGTTCAGATAATGTTTTGTCTCTTGTTGCTCCTCTCTTTCTGCTACCTCGATAATCGCTGACAATTGATCCTCTTCCTCTACTAGTTGACCTATTAGTGGTGAGGAGCTCGTTGGCTTGGTCCCTGCTCGCCCCGCATCGGCTGGAACCGCCGCTCGTTTCCCGACCTCCAACAACAGTCCTTTGTCCTTTGTCCAAACTTTCCGCACTTCCAGCAGAAATTGAGTCTTTGGTTTTTGCATTCTTTGGCCCAGATCCCCCGCATCTCTGACAAGCATGGTTTGGGTTTAGAACTTTCCCATCTTGAATGTTATTATTTCCTTGGCCTAGTATTGCATGATTCTCCGCACTGTTGTCCTGGCATCTTCGGCATTGCGCGACTTGTGGCCCATAGTTATTTCCTCCCCTGTGGTTTGATTGGTTGTTAAATGTTCTTTGCGCATTGTTTCCGCGATGGAAATCGGATCGTTCCTGTTCGAGCATCTCGTGTTCCTCTGCTAATTGCATCAGCTCGTCGAGGTTTCTGACCCTGTGCGGTCGAACGAATATTCTTAAATCTGGAGTGCAGTTCTCCAGACCTCTAATTGTTCGAATTTTGGTAACTTGAGAGGTCTCATCATTGTTTGCATGTCCACCATATAGTCTTTGAAATATTCGTTATTGCCTTGTTTGCGAGCTTTGACTTGGTCAGCCAGTCTGTTAAAGAGTCCTCTCGGCAGGAAATATTTTTTGAATCCCTCCACAAGCTCCTTCTATCTCGGTATTATTCAGGGCTCCTTCGCTTCCCCATCTTGGTGGTGCAAATGGAGGTATTGCTAATGTAGCGATATTTATTTTCTGGAAAAACTCAGCCTCCTTGTCTGTACCATTCTCGCCTGTTTTTGATGTGCTTGCTACTGTTTTTACTTTTATGATTTTCGTGTATTTTGTCTCCACTCTATTTATTTCATCTTTCCAGTCTGGTTCCGCTTCGTTGTTTTCTACCCAATCGCCTAGCTGCTTCCTCATTTCCTCCACTGTGCCGGTCATCTCGATCCCAATCCTTTGGCCTGTCTGAACCAGATCCTCCTTTTTCGTGTGGTAAATCCATTCTTTTCCCATTTAGATGTTTTTCTTTTCTTACAAACTTTTGTTTTTTTTTTTTTTTCTAAATTTTACCAGTATAGCAAATTGCAAAAATCAACATATGTGTTTATTTATATTATTGGTGAACTCGGCTAGATATGACGGTTTCTCCAAGGAAATTTTAGACTTGGGCAGCGTTGGAGAGTTAATGCGGATCCCTCGTCGCTTGCTCTAGTCTTCCCCTTGCTCCTTGTGTTCTCCCTCTTCTGTATTTTTGTCTCTTGAAACGTGGATTGGTCCTTCGGATATATCCTATAACCTTTCTTTACGCTCCTTGTTTAATCTTGATCCTCTAGGGATATTCTTTTCACCTCAGCACCCTTTCGCTGATTCTTCGAGATGGCCTTTGCTTGCTTTGTTGCTTTGGGACAAATCCCGTAGCTGGTATTACGAAGCAGGATTTTTCCTAGCAATTGGTAATCATCAGAATATATAGATCCTAGAATTTCGGCAGTAGGATATATCCCCTTGCCTGCCAATGACTTTGGATAATCCTGGAGCCGCTTGGTTTTTCTCAATTGTGTGCTTGCTTGGGTACGGTGTTTATCGTCCTATTCTGAGGACTTGTTGTTATCTAGTGAACTTGACAGGTTACTCGTAAGGCCTTCTTAGCTCCTAGATTTCTCTTGATCCTTTTCTCAGGATTTGTATTCACTTGATAAGTTTTAAGGTTACTCGTAAGGGCTTTCGAAACTTATTGTTTCATCACGACTTGATGACTTAATCCCTTTCTTAATTTGTGCTGCCTTTATAAATATAAGCAGCTCCTCTGGCCTCAGGAACTTGTTGGTGTAGCACCGCTATACAGCTGGTACTTTTCCATCGGCCCTCTGCTTTCACCTACGCATCTACTTGTTGCTATCCATTTACTTAGAAACCAAAAAAACACTTTCAACCAAAAAATAAAAACAAATATTAAAACACATTAATACATTTTATAAGCATCTGTATGTATGTACATACCTGACCTGTCTTAAAGTTGCACGGTATACTTTAACCTATCCTGTGTCCATCCAGTGCTATTTTTCCCTGCCTCAAATGCCTAATGCCTACATATATGTATACACATGAATACATATATGTAAGAACAGCTGCTTTTTAATGTGCAAATAAATGTGGATAATAATCGCGAACTTATAAAGCACGACTTAGATACCCAAGCATCCGCCTATATCCATTCAATGCAACAAGTTCAGTTTCAAAGCATAGTGGTGGAACATTTCAAAGCAAATTCTACACATATCTGGAAATATCTTTATTTTTCTTCATTCGAGAAATATAATCAATAAATATAACGTCTTTCCTTTAACACCTATCTAAATCCACTAATTCTCCTTGTCAGCATAGCTTCATGAAAGATCGTTCGTCGCTTACCAAACTTTTAGAATTGACTATCCTTGTACATTAAGGGCTTTCGCAATAAGTGTCAAAGTGATGTTATTACTACCGACTTTCGATAATGTTGATTATGCTATGCTTCTCAGGAAACTTAACATTATGGGCTTTTCCCCGAAACTATTGGCTTGGTTAAAATCGTATCTTATTGGCAGAACCCAAAAGGTGTCTTTTCGTTCCTCAATATCTAAAACTGTTTGAGTTAGCTCAGTTGTCCCTCAATGCAGTCATCTGGGCCTACTGTTATTTACCACGTTTATAAACTATTTGCCTTTGGCCTTGGCTCATTCACGCGTGCTCATGTTTGCGGATGACGTTAAGATTTGTTATTCCTATAATGGTACAACAGTACTTGCAATCAGATCTCGATGCGTTCTGTGATTGGTGCCACGTTAATAAATTACACCTTAATGCCTCCAAGTGCTCTTTTCTGACTTTCAGTCTTTTGTCGCCGTTCCTAGCTCATTACTCTATTAAGTCTGTTCTGTTAGATTGTGTACCATCATTCAAAGACTTAGGCGTTATGTTTGACCCAAAACATTCTTTTAATGTTCATATATCTTCAATTGTCAATAGAGCATGCAGTCTTCTTGGCTTCATTAAACGTTGAGCCAAAGAATTTGATGATCCCTAAGGAACTAATGTTTTATACAATTCGTTAGTTCGCCCTGTTCTAGAAAATTGCTTGCCAGTGTGGAACCCTCAATATGATGTTCACCAGCGTAGTATTGAATCGGTTCAAAAGAAATTCCTTAAGTTCGCGTTACGCGGTCTTAATTGGGACCCGAGTCTTCGCCTACCTTCATATTCTGACAGACTTCTTCTTATTAATCTTCTTTCACTTTACAACCCACAGTGGTCGGGCTTGTATGGAGCGAGCGGCCAAAAATACTTATACGTGTTAAAAGTCTGAAACTTTTTCTAAAATTTAATAAAAATATATATAAATAAAAAACTCAAAAAAAATCATTCATATTCAGCCCCCTACTAACGTTATACACTCTGCTCCCTATCTAAAAATAAAAAATAATGATTTTTTTTTGTAATTAAGTCACATATGGTTCGTTATTAATTAATATTTAAATCAAACCTTGCAGTTTAGCCGGCTCGAGGTCAATCTTCAAAAAAAAAAAGGATTATTTCAAAGGCAACACAAAAAGGTGAGCAGGTTGTCTGTATAGCTATTTCAAGAACTACCAAGTTCTATCATCAGCAGACTTTGCTAAAAAACTCCGGAATTGCAATAGCCATACCATGTCTTCAACGCTAGAATTAGTTGGGAATTGTAACAACCAAATGAAGTGAAAAAAGTTGGTAAAGCCTACAAAACCGAAGACCACCTTTTTGAGCATACCCTTAGGCGCTATGAAAAATTAGTGTAAGAGCTTCGCCTTACCAAACTAATATCACGACCTGTTATTTGATATACGGTATATTGTACCACATAGAAAAAGGGTAATTTTTGGAATAAAAATTCCAAAGTAACGGCGTGCCTTCCGTTGCTGTTATCTGGTTAGATTACGACCTATTGAAATTTAAATCAAACCTTGCAGTTTAGCCGGCTCGAGGTCAATCTTTCAAAAGAAGATTATTTCAAAGGCAACACAAAAAGGTGAGCAGGTTGTCTGTATAGCTATTTCAAGAACTACCAAGTTCTATCATCAGCAGACTTTGCTAAAGAACTCCGGAATTGCAATAGCCATACCATGTCTTCAACGCTAGAATTGGTTGGGAATTGTAACAACCAAATGAAGCGAAAAAAGTTGGTAAAGCCTACAAAACCGAAGACCACCTTTTTGTGCATACCCTTAGGCGCTATGAAAAATTAGTGTAAGAGCTTCGCCTTACCAAACTAATATCACGACCTGTTATTTCATATACGGTATATTGTACC
This sequence comes from Drosophila paulistorum, assembly GCA_018152135.1. NCBI lineage: Eukaryota > Metazoa > Arthropoda > Insecta > Diptera > Drosophilidae > Drosophila > Drosophila paulistorum. Next base: position 11,839,788 of record JAECXG010000822.1, on the reverse strand, counting down.
ACATAGAAAAAGGGTTTTTTTTTGAATAAAAATTCCAAAGTAACGGCGTGCCTTCCGTTGGTGTTATCTGGTTAGATTACGACCTATTGAAATTTAAATCAAACCTTGCAGTTTAGCCGGCTCGAGGTCAATCTTCCAAAAGAAGATTATTTCAAAGGCAACACAAAAAGGTGAGCAGGTTGTCTGTATAGCTATTTCAAGAACTACCAAGTTCTATCATCAGCAGACTTTGCTAAAGAACTCCGGAATTGCAATAGCCATACCATGTCTTCAACGCTAGAATTGGTTGGGAATTGTAACAACCAAATGAAGCGAAAAAAGTTGGTAAAGCCTACAAAACCGAAGACCACCTTTTTGTGCGTACCCTTAGGCACTATGAAAAATTAGTGTAAGAGCTTCGCCTTACCAAACTAATATCACGACCTGTTATTTCATATACGGTATATTGTACCACATAGAAAAAGGGTTTTTTTGGAATAAAAATTCCAAAGTAACGGCGTGCCTTCCGTTGGTGTTATCTGGTTAGATTACGACCTATTGAAATTTAAATCAAACCTTGCAGTTTAGGCGACTCGAGGTCAATCTTCCAAAAGAAGATTATTTCAAAGGCAACACAAAAAGGTGAGCAGGTTGTCTGTATAGCTATTTCAAGAACTACCAAGTTCTATCATCAGCAGACTTTGCTAAAGAACTCCGGAATTGCAATAGCCATACCATGTCTTCAACTCTAGAATTGGTTGGGAATTGTAACAACCAAATGAAGCGAAAAAAGTTGGTAAAGCCTACAAAACCGAAGACCACCTTTTTGTGCGTACCCTTAGGCACTATGAAAAATTTGTGTAAGAGCTTCGCCTTACCAAACTAATATCACGACCTGTTATTTCATATACGGTATATTGTACCACATACAAAAAGGGTTTTTTTGGAATAAAAATTCCAAAGTAACGGCGTGCCTTCCGTTGGTGTTATCTGGTTAGATTACGACCTATTGAAATTTAAATCAAACCTTGCAGTTTAGGCGACTCGAGGTCAATCTTCCAAAAGAAGATTATTTCAAAGGCAACACAAAAAGGTGAGCAGGTTGTCTGTATAGCTATTTCAAGAACTACCAAGTTCTATCATCAGCAGACTTTGCTAAAGAACTCTGGAATTGCAATAGCCATACCATGTCTTCAACGCTAGAATTAGTTGGGAATTGTAACAACCAAATGAAGTGAAAAAAGTTGGTAAAGCCTACAAAACCGAAGACCACCTTTTTGAGCATACCCTTAGGCGCTATGAAAAATTAGTGTAAGAGCTTCGCCTTACCAAACTAATATCACGACCTGTTAGTTGATATACGGTATATTGTACCACATAGAAAAAGGGTTTTTTTTGGAATAAAAATTCCAAAGTAACGGCGTGCCTTCCGTTGGTGTTATCTGGTTAGATTACGACCTATTGAAATTTAAATCAAACCTTGCAGTTTAGCCGGCTCGAGGTCAATCTTCCAAAAGAAGATTATTTCAAAGGCAACACAAAAAGGTGAGCAGGTTGTCTGTATAGCTATTTCAAGAACTACCAAGTTCTATCATCAGCAGACTTTGCTAAAGAACTCCGAAATTGCAATAGCCATACCATGTCTTCAACGCTAGAATTGGTTGGGAATTGTAACAACCAAATGAAGCGAAAAAAGTTGTTAAAGCCTACAAAACCGAAGACCACCTTTTTGTGCATACCCTTAGGCGCTATGAAAAATTAGTGTAAGAGCTTCGCCTTACCAAACTAATATCACGACCTGTTATTTCATATACGGTATATTGTACCACATAGAAAAAGGGTTTTTTTTTTGAATAAAAATTCCAAAGTAACGGCGTGCCTTCCGTTGGTGTTATCTGGTTAGATTACGACCTATTGAAATTTAAATCAAACCTTGCAGTTTAGGCGGCTCGAGGTCAATCTTCCAAAAGAAGATTATTTCAAAGGCAACACAAAAAGGTGAGCAGGTTGTCTGTATAGCTATTTCAAGAACTACCAAGTTCTATCATCAGCAGACTTTGCTAAAGAACTCCGGAATTGCAATAGCCATACCATGTCTTCAACGCTAGAATTGGTTGGGAATTGTAACAACCAAATGAAGCGAAAAAAGTTGTTAAAGCCTACAAAACCGAAGACCACCTTTTTGTGCATACCCTTAGGCGCTATGAAAAATTAGTGTAAGAGCTTCGCCTTACCAAACTAATATCACGACCTGTTATTTTATATACGGTATATTGTACCACATAGAAAAAGGGTTTTTTTTGGAATAAAAATTCCAAAGTAACGTCGTGCCTTCCGTTGGTGTTATCTGGTTAGATTACGACCTATTGAATCATTTGAATAATCTTCCAAAAGAAGATTATTTCAAAGGCAACATAAAAAGGTGAGCAGGTTGTCTGTATAGCTATTTCAAGAACTACCAAGTTCTATCATCAGCAGACTTTGCTAAAGAACTCCGGAATTGCAATAGCCATCCCATGTCTTCAACGCTAGAATTGGTTGGGAATTGTAACAACCAAATGAAGCGAAAAAAGTTGGTAAAGCCTACAAAACCGAAGACCACCTTTTTGTGCGTACCCTTAGGCACTATGAAAAATTTGTGTAAGAGCTTCGCCTTACCAAACTAATATCACGACCTGTTATTTCATATACGGTATATTGTACCACATAGAAAAAGGGTTTTTTTGGAATAAAAATTCCAAAGTAACGGCGTGCCTTCCGTTGGTGTTATCTGGTTAGATTACGACCTATTGAAATTTAAATCAAACCTTGCAGTTTAGCCGGCTCGAGGTCAATCTTCCAAAAGAAGATTATTTCAAAGGCAACACAAAAAGGTGAGCAGGTTGTCTGTATAGCTATTTCAAGAACTACCAAGTTCTATCATCAGCAGACTTTGCTAAAGAACTCCGGAATTGCAATAGCCATACCATGTCTTCAACGCTAGAATTGGTTGGGAATTGTAACAACCAAATGAAGCGAAAAAAGTTGGTAAAGCCTACAAAACCGAAGACCACCTTTTTGTGCGTACCCTTAGGCACTATGAAAAATTAGTGTAAGAGCTTCGCCTTACCAAACTAATATCACGACCTGTTATTTCATATACGGTATATTGTACCACATAGAAAAAGGGTTTTTTTGGAATAAAAATTCCAAAGTAACGGCGTGCCTTCCGTTGGTGTTATCTGGTTAGATTACGACCTATTGAAATTTAAATCAAACCTTTCAGTTTAGCCGGCTCGAGGTCAATCTTCCAAAAGAAGATTATTTCAAAGGCAACACAAAAAGGTGAGCAGGTTGTCTGTATAGCTATTTCAAGAACTACCAAGTTCTATCATCAGCAGACTTTGCTAAAGAACTCCGGAATTGCAATAGCCATACCATGTCTTCAACGCTAGAATTAGTTGGGAATTGTAACAACCAAATGAAGTGAAAAAAGTTGGTAAAGCCTACAAAACCGAAGACCACCTTTTTGAGCATACCCTTAGGCGCTATGAAAAATTAGTGTAAGAGCTTCGCCTTACCAAACTAATATCACGACCTGTTATTTGATATACGGTATATTGTACCACATAGAAAAAGGGTTTTTTTGGAATAAAAATTCTAAAGTAACGGCGTGCCTTCCGTTGGTGTTATCTGGTTAGATTACGACCTATTGAAATTTAAATCAAACCTTGCAGTTTAGCCGGCTCGAGGTCAATCTTCCAAAAGAAGATTATTTCAAAGGCAACACAAAAAGGTGAGCAGGTTGTCTGTATAGCTATTTCAAGAACTACCAAGTTCTATCATCAGCAGACTTTGCTAAAGAACTCCGGAATTGCAATAGCCATACCATGTCTTCAACGCTAGAATTGGTTGGGAATTGTAACAACCAAATGAAGCGAAAAAAGTTGTTAAAGCCTACAAAACCGAAGACCACCTTTTTGTGCATACCCTTAGGCGCTATGAAAAATTAGTGTAAGAGCTTCGCCTTACCAAACTAATATCACGACCTGTTATTTCATATACGGTATATTGTACCACATAGAAAAAGGGTTTTTTTTTTTAATAAAAATTCCAAAGTAACGGCGTGCTTTCCGTTGGTGTTATCTGGTTAGATTACGACCTATTGAAATTTAAATCAAACCTTGCAGTTTAGCCGGCTCGAGGTCAATCTTCCAAAAGAAGATTATTTTAAAGGCAACACAAAAAGGTGAGCAGGTTGTCTGTATAGCTATTTCAAGAACTACCAAGTTCTATCATCAGCAGACTTTGCTAAAGAACTCCGGAATTGCAATAGCCATACCATGTCTTCAACGCTAGAATTAGTTGGGAATTCTAAAAACAACCAAATGAAGTGAAAAAAGTTGGTAAAGCCTACAAAACCGAAGACCACCTTTTTGTGCATACCCTTAGGCGCTATGAAAAATTAGTGTATGAGCTTCGCCTTACCAAACTAATATCACGACCTGTTATTTTATATACGGTATATTGTACCACATAGAAAAAGGGTTTTTTTTGGAATAAAAATTCCAAAGTAACGTCGTGCCTTCCGTTGGTGTTATCTGGTTAGATTACGACCTATATAAAATTTAAATCAAACCTTGCAGTTTAGCCGGCTCGAGGTCAATCTTCCAAAAGAAGATTATTTCAAAGGCAACATAAAAAGGTGAGCAGGTTGTCTGTATAGCTATTTCAAGAACTACCAAGTTCTATCATCAGCAGACTTTGCTAAAGAACTCCGGAATTGCAATAGCCATCCCATGTCTTCAACGCTAGAATTGGTTGGGAATTGTAACAACCAAATGAAGCGAAAAAAGTTGGTAAAGCCTACAAAACCGAAGACCACCTTTTTGTGCGTACCCTTAGGCACTATGAAAAATTTGTGTAAGAGCTTCGCCTTACCAAACTAATATCACGACCTGTTATTTCATATACGGTATATTGTACCACATAGAAAAAGGGTTTTTTTGGAATAAAAATTCCAAAGTAACGGCGTGCCTTCCGTTGGTGTTATCTGGTTAGATTACGACCTATTGAAATTTAAATCAAACCTTGCAGTTTAGCCGGCTCGAGGTCAATCTTCCAAAAGAAGATTATTTCAAAGGCAACACAAAAAGGTGAGCAGGTTGTCTGTATAGCTATTTCAAGAACTACCAAGTTCTATCATCAGCAGACTTTGCTAAAGAACTCCGGAATTGCAATAGCCATACCATGTCTTCAACGCTAGAATTAGTTGGGAATTGTAACAACCAAATGAAGTGAAAAAAGTTGGTAAAGCCTACAAAACCGAAGACCACCTTTTTGAGCATACCCTTAGGCGCTATGAAAAATTAGTGTAAGAGCTTCGCCTTACCAAACTAATATCACGACCTGTTATTTTATATACGGTATATTGTACCACATAGAAAAAGGGTTTTTTTGGAATAAAAATTCCAAAGTAACGGCGTGCCTTCCGTTGGTGTTATCTGGTTAGATTACGACCTATTGAAATTTAAATCAAACCTTGCAGTTTAGCCGGCTCGAGGTCAATCTTCCAAAAGAAGATTATTTCAAAGGCAACACAAAAAGGTGAGCAGGTTGTCTGTATAGCTTTTTCAAGAACTACCAAGTTCTATCATCAGCAGACTTTGCTAAAGAACTCCGGAATTGCAATAGCCATACCATGTCTTCAACGCTAGAATTGGTTGGGAATTGTAACAACCAAATGAAGCGAAAAAAGTTGGTAAAGCCTACAAAACCGAAGACCACCTTTTTGTGCGTACCCTTAGGCGCTATGAAAAATTAGTGTAAGAGCTTCGCCTTACCAAACTAATATCACGACCTGTTATTTCATATACGGTATATTGTACCACATAGAAAAAGGGTTTTTTTGGAATAAAAATTCCAAAGTAACGGCGTGCCTTCCGTTGGTGTTATCTGGTTAGATTACGACCTATTGAAATTTAAATCAAACCTTGCAGTTTAGCCGGCTCGAGGTCAATCTTCCAAAAGAAGATTATTTCAAAGGCAACACAAAAAGGTGAGCAGGTTGTCTGTATAGCTATTTCAAGAACTACCAAGTTCTATCATCAGCAGACTTTGCTAAAGAACTCCGGAATTGCAATAGCCATACCATGTCTTCAACTCTAGAATTGGTTGGGAATTGTAACAACCAAATGAAGCGAAAAAAGTTGGTAAAGCCTACAAAACCGAAGACCACCTTTTTGTGCGTACCCTTAGGCACTATGAAAAATTTGTGTAAGAGCTTCGCCTTACCAAACTAATATCACGACCTGTTATTTCATATACGGTATATTGTACCACATAGAAAAAGGGTTTTTTTGGAATAAAAATTCCAAAGTAACGGCGTGCCTTCCGTTGGTGTTATCTGGTTAGATTACGACCTATTGAAATTTAAATCAAACCTTGCAGTTTAGGCGACTCGAGGTCAATCTTCCAAAAGAAGATTATTTCAAAGGCAACACAAAAAGGTGAGCAGGTTGTCTGTATAGCTATTTCAAGAACTACCAAGTTCTATCATCAGCAGACTTTGCTAAAGAACTCCGGAATTGCAATAGCCATACCATGTCTTCAACTCTAGAATTGGTTGGGAATTGTAACAACCAAATGAAGCGAAAAAAGTTGGTAAAGCCTACAAAACCGAAGACCACCTTTTTGTGCATACCCTTAGGCGCTATGAAAAATTAGTGTAAGAGCTTCGCCTTACCAAACTAATATCACGACCTGTTATTTCATATACGGTATATTGTACCACATAGAAAAAGGGTTTTTTTTTTGAATAAAAATTCCAAAGTAACGGCGTGCCTTCCGTTGGTGTTATCTGGTTAGATTACGACCTATTGAAATTTAAATCAAACCTTGCAGTTTAGGCGGCTCGAGGTCAATCTTCCAAAAGAAGATTATTTCAAAGGCAACACAAAAAGGTGAGCAGGTTGTCTGTATAGCTATTTCAAGAACTACCAAGTTCTATCATCAGCAGACTTTGCTAAAGAACTCCGGAATTGCAATAGCCATACCATGTCTTCAACGCTAGAATTAGTTGGGAATTGTAACAACCAAATGAAGTGAAAAAAGTTGGTAAAGCCTACAAAACCGAAGACCACCTTTTTGAGCATACCCTTAGGCGCTATGAAAAATTAGTGTAAGAGCTTCGCCTTACCAAACTAATATCACGACCTGTTAGTTGATATACGGTATATTGTACCACATAGAAAAAGGGTTTTTTTTGGAATAAAAATTCCAAAGTAACGGCGTGCCTTCCGTTGGTGTTATCTGGTTAGATTACGACCTATTGAAATTTAAATCAAACCTTGCAGTTTAGCCGGCTCGAGGTCAATCTTCCAAAAGAAGATTATTTCAAAGGCAACACAAAAAGGTGAGCAGGTTGTCTGTATAGCTATTTCAAGAACTACCAAGTTCTATCATCAGCAGACTTTGCTAAAGAACTCCGAAATTGCAATAGCCATACCATGTCTTCAACGCTAGAATTGGTTGGGAATTGTAACAACCAAATGAAGCGAAAAAAGTTGTTAAAGCCTACAAAACCGAAGACCACCTTTTTGTGCATACCCTTAGGCGCTATGAAAAATTAGTGTAAGAGCTTCGCCTTACCAAACTAATATCACGACCTGTTATTTCATATACGGTATATTGTACCACATAGAAAAAGGGTTTTTTTTTGAATAAAAATTCCAAAGTAACGGCGTGCCTTCCGTTGGTGTTATCTGGTTAGATTACGACCTATTGAAATTTAAATCAAACCTTGCAGTTTAGGCGGCTCGAGGTCAATCTTCCAAAAGAAGATTATTTCAAAGGCAACACAAAAAGGTGAGCAGGTTGTCTGTATAGCTATTTCAAGAACTACCAAGTTCTATCATCAGCAGACTTTGCTAAAGAACTCCGGAATTGCAATAGCCATACCATGTCTTCAACGCTAGAATTGGTTGGGAATTGTAACAACCAAATGAAGCGAAAAAATTGTTAAAGCCTACAAAACCGAAGACCACCTTTTTGTGCATACCCTTAGGCGCTATGAAAAATTAGTGTAAGAGCTTCGCCTTACCAAACTAATATCACGACCTGTTATTTTATATACGGTATATTGTACCACATAGAAAAAGGGTTTTTTTTGGAATAAAAATTCCAAAGTAACGTCGTGCCTTCCGTTGGTGTTATCTGGTTAGATTACGACCTATTGAATCATTTGAATAATCTTCCAAAAGAAGATTATTTCAAAGGCAACATAAAAAGGTGAGCAGGTTGTCTGTATAGCTATTTCAAGAACTACCAAGTTCTATCATCAGCAGACTTTGCTAAAGAACTCCGGAATTGCAATAGCCATCCCATGTCTTCAACGCTAGAATTGGTTGGGAATTGTAACAACCAAATGAAGCGAAAAAAGTTGGTAAAGCCTACAAAACCGAAGACCACCTTTTTGTGCGTACCCTTAGGCACTATGAAAAATTTGTGTAAGAGCTTCGCCTTACCAAACTAATATCACGACCTGTTATTTCATATACGGTATATTGTACCACATAGAAAAAGGGTTTTTTTGGAATAAAAATTCCAAAGTAACGGCGTGCCTTCCGTTGGTGTTATCTGGTTAGATTACGACCTATTGAAATTTAAATCAAACCTTGCAGTTTAGCCGGCTCGAGGTCAATCTTCCAAAAGAAGATTATTTCAAAGGCAACACAAAAAGGTGAGCAGGTTGTCTGTATAGCTATTTCAAGAACTACCAAGTTCTATCATCAGCAGACTTTGCTAAAGAACTCCGGAATTGCAATAGCCATACCATGTCTTCAACGCTAGAATTGGTTGGGAATTGTAACAACCAAATGAAGCGAAAAAAGTTGGTAAAGCCTACAAAACCGAAGACCACCTTTTTGTGCGTACCCTTAGGCACTATGAAAAATTAGTGTAAGAGCTTCGCCTTACCAAACTAATATCACGACCTGTTATTTCATATACGGTATATTGTACCACATAGAAAAAGGGTTTTTTTGGAATAAAAATTCCAAAGTAACGGCGTGCCTTCCGTTGGTGTTATCTGGTTAGATTACGACCTATTGAAATTTAAATCAAACCTTTCAGTTTAGCCGGCTCGAGGTCAATCTTCCAAAAGAAGATTATTTCAAAGGCAACACAAAAAGGTGAGCAGGTTGTCTGTATAGCTATTTCAAGAACTACCAAGTTCTATCATCAGCAGACTTTGCTAAAGAACTCCGGAATTGCAATAGCCATACCATGTCTTCAACGCTAGAATTAGTTGGGAATTGTAACAACCAAATGAAGTGAAAAAAGTTGGTAAAGCCTACAAAACCGAAGACCACCTTTTGAGCATACCCTTAGGCGCTATGAAAAATTAGTGTAAGAGCTTCGCCTTACCAAACTAATATCACGACCTGTTATTTGATATACGGTATATTGTACCACATAGAAAAAGGGTTTTTTTTGGAATAAAAATTCTAAAGTAACGGCGTGCCTTCCGTTGGTGTTATCTGGTTAGATTACGACCTATTGAAATTTAAATCAAACCTTGCAGTTTAGCCGGCTCGAGGTCAATCTTCCAAAAGAAGATTATTTCAAAGGCAACACAAAAAGGTGAGCAGGTTGTCTGTATAGCTATTTCAAGAACTACCAAGTTCTATCATCAGCAGACTTTGCTAAAGAACTCCGGAATTGCAATAGCCATACCATGTCTTCAACGCTAGAATTGGTTGGGAATTGTAACAACCAAATGAAGTGAAAAAAGTTGGTAAAGCCTACAAAACCGAAGACCACCTTTTTGTGCATACCCTTAGGCGCTATGAAAAATTAGTGTATGAGCTTCGCCTTACCAAACTAATATCACGACCTGTTATTTTATATACGGTATATTGTACCACATAGAAAAAGGGTTTTTTTTGGAATAAAAATTCCAAAGTAACGTCGTGCCTTCCGTTGGTGTTATCTGGTTAGATTACGACCTATATAAAATTTAAATCAAACCTTGCAGTTTAGCCGGCTCGAGGTCAATCTTCCAAAAGAAGATTATTTCAAAGGCAACATAAAAAGGTGAGCAGGTTGTCTGTATAGCTATTTCAAGAACTACCAAGTTCTATCATCAGCAGACTTTGCTAAAGAACTCCGGAATTGCAATAGCCATCCCATGTCTTCAACGCTAGAATTGGTTGGGAATTGTAACAACCAAATGAAGCGAAAAAAGTTGGTAAAGCCTACAAAACCGAAGACCACCTTTTTGTGCGTACCCTTAGGCACTATGAAAAATTTGTGTAAGAGCTTCGCCTTACCAAACTAATATCACGACCTGTTATTTCATATACGGTATATTGTACCACATAGAAAAAGGGTTTTTTTGGAATAAAAATTCCAAAGTAACGGCGTGCCTTCCGTTGGTGTTATCTGGTTAGATTACGACCTATTGAAATTTAAATCAAACCTTGCAGTTTAGCCGGCTCGAGGTCAATCTTCCAAAAGAAGATTATTTCAAAGGCAACACAAAAAGGTGAGCAGGTTGTCTGTATAGCTATTTCAAGAACTACCAAGTTCTATCATCAGCAGACTTTGCTAAAGAACTCCGGAATTGCAATAGCCATACCATGTCTTCAACGCTAGAATTAGTTGGGAATTGTAACAACCAAATGAAGTGAAAAAAGTTGGTAAAGCCTACAAAACCGAAGACCACCTTTTTGAGCATACCCTTAGGCGCTATGAAAAATTAGTGTAAGAGCTTCGCCTTACCAAACTAATATCACGACCTGTTATTTTATATACGGTATATTGTACCACATAGAAAAAGGGTTTTTTTGGAATAAAAATTCCAAAGTAACGGCGTGCCTTCCGTTGGTGTTATCTGGTTAGATTACGACCTATTGAAATTTAAATCAAACCTTGCAGTTTAGCCGGCTCGAGGTCAATCTTCCAAAAGAAGATTATTTCAAAGGCAACACAAAAAGGTGAGCAGGTTGTCTGTATAGCTTTTTCAAGAACTACCAAGTTCTATCATCAGCAGACTTTGCTAAAGAACTCCGGAATTGCAATAGCCATACCATGTCTTCAACGCTAGAATTGGTTGGGAATTGTAACAACCAAATGAAGCGAAAAAAGTTGGTAAAGCCTACAAAACCGAAGACCACCTTTTTGTGCGTACCCTTAGGCGCTATGAAAAATTAGTGTAAGAGCTTCGCCTTACCAAACTAATATCACGACCTGTTATTTCATATACGGTATATTGTACCACATAGAAAAAGGGTTTTTTTGGAATAAAAATTCCAAAGTAACGGCGTGCCTTCCGTTGGTGTTATCTGGTTAGATTACGACCTATTGAAATTTAAATCAAACCTTGCAGTTTAGCCGGCTCGAGGTCAATCTTCCAAAAGAAGATTATTTCAAAGGCAACACAAAAAGGTGAGCAGGTTGTCTGTATAGCTATTTCAAGAACTACCAAGTTCTATCATCAGCAGACTTTGCTAAAGAACTCCGGAATTGCAATAGCCATACCATGTCTTCAACTCTAGAATTGGTTGGGAATTGTAACAACCAAATGAAGCGAAAAAAGTTGGTAAAGCCTACAAAACCGAAGACCACCTTTTTGTGCGTACCCTTAGGCACTATGAAAAATTTGTGTAAGAGCTTCGCCTTACCAAACTAATATCACGACCTGTTATTTCATATACGGTATATTGTACCACATAGAAAAAGGGTTTTTTTGGAATAAAAATTCCAAAGTAACGGCGTGCCTTCCGTTGGTGTTATCTGGTTAGATTACGACCTATTGAAATTTAAATCAAACCTTGCAGTTTAGGCGACTCGAGGTCAATCTTCCAAAAGAAGATTATTTCAAAGGCAACACAAAAAGGTGAGCAGGTTGTCTGTATAGCTATTTCAAGAACTACCAAGTTCTATCATCAGCAGACTTTGCTAAAGAACTCCGGAATTGCAATAGCCATACCATGTCTTCAACTCTAGAATTGGTTGGGAATTGTAACAACCAAATGAAGCGAAAAAAGTTGGTAAAGCCTACAAAACCGAAGACCACCTTTTTGTGCGTACCCTTAGGCACTATGAAAAATTTGTGTAAGAGCTTCGCCTTACCAAACTAATATCACGACCTGTTATTTCATATACGGTATATTGTACCACATACAAAAAGGGTTTTTTTGGAATAAAAATTCCAAAGTAACGGCGTGCCTTCCGTTGGTGTTATCTGGTTAGATTACGACCTATTGAAATTTAAATCAAACCTTGCAGTTTAGGCGACTCGAGGTCAATCTTCCAAAAGAAGATTATTTCAAAGGCAACACAAAAAGGTGAGCAGGTTGTCTGTATAGCTATTTCAAGAACTACCAAGTTCTATCATCAGCAGACTTTGCTAAAGAACTCTGGAATTGCAATAGCCATACCATGTCTTCAACGCTAGAATTAGTTGGGAATTGTAACAACCAAATGAAGTGAAAAAAGTTGGTAAAGCCTACAAAACCGAAGACCACCTTTTTGAGCATACCCTTAGGCGCTATGAAAAATTAGTGTAAGAGCTTCGCCTTACCAAACTAATATCACGACCTGTTAGTTGATATACGGTATATTGTACCACATAGAAAAAGGGTTTTTTTTGGAATAAAAATTCCAAAGTAACGGCGTGCCTTCCGTTGGTGTTATCTGGTTAGATTACGACCTATTGAAATTTAAATCAAACCTTGCAGTTTAGCCGGCTCGAGGTCAATCTTCCAAAAGAAGATTATTTCAAAGGCAACACAAAAAGGTGAGCAGGTTGTCTGTATAGCTATTTCAAGAACTACCAAGTTCTATCATCAGCAGACTTTGCTAAAGAACTCCGAAATTGCAATAGCCATACCATGTCTTCAACGCTAGAATTGGTTGGGAATTGTAACAACCAAATGAAGCGAAAAAAGTTGTTAAAGCCTACAAAACCGAAGACCACCTTTTTGTGCATACCCTTAGGCGCTATGAAAAATTAGTGTAAGAGCTTCGCCTTACCAAACTAATATCACGACCTGTTATTTCATATACGGTATATTGTACCACATAGAAAAAGGGTTTTTTTTTTGAATAAAAATTCCAAAGTAACGGCGTGCCTTCCGTTGGTGTTATCTGGTTAGATTACGACCTATTGAAATTTAAATCAAACCTTGCAGTTTAGGCGGCTCGAGGTCAATCTTCCAAAAGAAGATTATTTCAAAGGCAACACAAAAAGGTGAGCAGGTTGTCTGTATAGCTATTTCAAGAACTACCAAGTTCTATCATCAGCAGACTTTGCTAAAGAACTCCGGAATTGCAATAGCCATACCATGTCTTCAACGCTAGAATTGGTTGGGAATTGTAACAACCAAATGAAGCGAAAAAAGTTGTTAAAGCCTACAAAACCGAAGACCACCTTTTTGTGCATACCCTTAGGCGCTATGAAAAATTAGTGTAAGAGCTTCGCCTTACCAAACTAATATCACGACCTGTTATTTTATATACGGTATATTGTACCACATAGAAAAAGGGTTTTTTTTGGAATAAAAATTCCAAAGTAACGTCGTGCCTTCCGTTGGTGTTATCTGGTTAGATTACGACCTATTGAATCATTTGAATAATCTTCCAAAAGAAGATTATTTCAAAGGCAACATAAAAAGGTGAGCAGGTTGTCTGTATAGCTATTTCAAGAACTACCAAGTTCTATCATCAGCAGACTTTGCTAAAGAACTCCGGAATTGCAATAGCCATCCCATGTCTTCAACGCTAGAATTGGTTGGGAATTGTAACAACCAAATGAAGCGAAAAAAGTTGGTAAAGCCTACAAAACCGAAGACCACCTTTTTGTGCGTACCCTTAGGCACTATGAAAAATTTGTGTAAGAGCTTCGCCTTACCAAACTAATATCACGACCTGTTATTTCATATACGGTATATTGTACCACATAGAAAAAGGGTTTTTTTGGAATAAAAATTCCAAAGTAACGGCGTGCCTTCCGTTGGTGTTATCTGGTTAGATTACGACCTATTGAAATTTAAATCAAACCTTGCAGTTTAGCCGGCTCGAGGTCAATCTTCCAAAAGAAGATTATTTCAAAGGCAACACAAAAAGGTGAGCAGGTTGTCTGTATAGCTATTTCAAGAACTACCAAGTTCTATCATCAGCAGACTTTGCTAAAGAACTCCGGAATTGCAATAGCCATACCATGTCTTCAACGCTAGAATTGGTTGGGAATTGTAACAACCAAATGAAGCGAAAAAAGTTGGTAAAGCCTACAAAACCGAAGACCACCTTTTTGTGCGTACCCTTAGGCACTATGAAAAATTAGTGTAAGAGCTTCGCCTTACCAAACTAATATCACGACCTGTTATTTCATATACGGTATATTGTACCACATAGAAAAAGGGTTTTTTGGAATAAAAATTCCAAAGTAACGGCGTGCCTTCCGTTGGTGTTATCTGGTTAGATTACGACCTATTGAAATTTAAATCAAACCTTTCAGTTTAGCCGGCTCGAGGTCAATCTTCCAAAAGAAGATTATTTCAAAGGCAACACAAAAAGGTGAGCAGGTTGTCTGTATAGCTATTTCAAGAACTACCAAGTTCTATCATCAGCAGACTTTGCTAAAGAACTCCGGAATTGCAATAGCCATACCATGTCTTCAACGCTAGAATTAGTTGGGAATTGTAACAACCAAATGAAGTGAAAAAAGTTGGTAAAGCCTACAAAACCGAAGACCACCTTTTTGAGCATACCCTTAGGCGCTATGAAAAATTAGTGTAAGAGCTTCGCCTTACCAAACTAATATCACGACCTGTTATTTGATATACGGTATATTGTACCACATAGAAAAAGGGTTTTTTTTGGAATAAAAATTCTAAAGTAACGGCGTGCCTTCCGTTGGTGTTATCTGGTTAGATTACGACCTATTGAAATTTAAATCAAACCTTGCAGTTTAGCCGGCTCGAGGTCAATCTTCCAAAAGAAGATTATTTCAAAGGCAACACAAAAAGGTGAGCAGGTTGTCTGTATAGCTATTTCAAGAACTACCAAGTTCTATCATCAGCAGACTTTGCTAAAGAACTCCGGAATTGCAATAGCCATACCATGTCTTCAACGCTAGAATTGGTTGGGAATTGTAACAACCAAATGAAGCGAAAAAAGTTGTTAAAGCCTACAAAACCGAAGACCACCTTTTTGTGCATACCCTTAGGCGCTATGAAAAATTAGTGTAAGAGCTTCGCCTTACCAAACTAATATCACGACCTGTTATTTCATATACGGTATATTGTACCACATAGAAAAAGGGTTTTTTTTTTTAATAAAAATTCCAAAGTAACGGCGTGCTTTCCGTTGGTGTTATCTGGTTAGATTACGACCTATTGAAATTTAAATCAAACCTTGCAGTTTAGCCGGCTCGAGGTCAATCTTCCAAAAGAAGATTATTTTAAAGGCAACACAAAAAGGTGAGCAGGTTGTCTGTATAGCTATTTCAAGAACTACCAAGTTCTATCATCAGCAGACTTTGCTAAAGAACTCCGGAATTGCAATAGCCATACCATGTCTTCAACGCTAGAATTAGTTGGGAATTCTAAAAACAACCAAATGAAGTGAAAAAAGTTGGTAAAGCCTACAAAACCGAAGACCACCTTTTTGTGCATACCCTTAGGCGCTATGAAAAATTAGTGTATGAGCTTCGCCTTACCAAACTAATATCACGACCTGTTATTTTATATACGGTATATTGTACCACATAGAAAAAGGGTTTTTTTTGGAATAAAAATTCCAAAGTAACGTCGTGCCTTCCGTTGGTGTTATCTGGTTAGATTACGACCTATATAAAATTTAAATCAAACCTTGCAGTTTAGCCGGCTCGAGGTCAATCTTCCAAAAGAAGATTATTTCAAAGGCAACATAAAAAGGTGAGCAGGTTGTCTGTATAGCTATTTCAAGAACTACCAAGTTCTATCATCAGCAGACTTTGCTAAAGAACTCCGGAATTGCAATAGCCATCCCATGTCTTCAACGCTAGAATTGGTTGGGAATTGTAACAACCAAATGAAGCGAAAAAAGTTGGAAAAGCCTACAAAACCGAAGACCACCTTTTTGTGCGTACCCTTAGGCACTATGAAAAATTTGTGTAAGAGCTTCGCCTTACCAAACTAATATCACGACCTGTTATTTCATATACGGTATATTGTACCACATAGAAAAAGGGTTTTTTTGGAATAAAAATTCCAAAGTAACGGCGTGCCTTCCGTTGGTGTTATCTGGTTAGATTACGACCTATTGAAATTTAAATCAAACCTTGCAGTTTAGCCGGCTCGAGGTCAATCTTCCAAAAGAAGATTATTTCAAAGGCAACACAAAAAGGTGAGCAGGTTGTCTGTATAGCTATTTCAAGAACTACCAAGTTCTATCATCAGCAGACTTTGCTAAAGAACTCCGGAATTGCAATAGCCATACCATGTCTTCAACGCTAGAATTAGTTGGGAATTGTAACAACCAAATGAAGTGAAAAAAGTTGGTAAAGCCTACAAAACCGAAGACCACCTTTTTGAGCATACCCTTAGGCGCTATGAAAAATTAGTGTAAGAGCTTCGCCTTACCAAACTAATATCACGACCTGTTATTTTATATACGGTATATTGTACCACATAGAAAAAGGGTTTTTTTTGGAATAAAAATTCCAAAGTAACGGCGTGCCTTCCGTTGGTGTTATCTGGTTAGATTACGACCTATTGAAATTTAAATCAAACCTTGCAGTTTAGCCGGCTCGAGGTCAATCTTCCAAAAGAAGATTATTTCAAAGGCAACACAAAAAGGTGAGCAGGTTGTCTGTATAGCTCTTTCAAGAACTACCAAGTTCTATCATCAGCAGACTTTGCTAAAGAACTCCGGAATTGCAATAGCCATACCATGTCTTCAACGCTAGAATTGGTTGGGAATTGTAACAACCAAATGAAGCGAAAAAAGTTGGTAAAGCCTACAAAACCGAAGACCACCTTTTTGTGCGTACCCTTAGGCGCTATGAAAAATTAGTGTAAGAGCTTCGCCTTACCAAACTAATATCACGACCTGTTATTTCATATACGGTATATTGTACCACATAGAAAAAGGGTTTTTTTGGAATAAAAATTCCAAAGTAACGGCGTGCCTTCCGTTGGTGTTATCTGGTTAGATTACGACCTATTGAAATTTAAATCAAACCTTGCAGTTTAGCCGGCTCGAGGTCAATCTTCCAAAAGAAGATTATTTCAAAGGCAACACAAAAAGGTGAGCAGGTTGTCTGTATAGCTATTTCAAGAACTACCAAGTTCTATCATCAGCAGACTTTGCTAAAGAACTCCGGAATTGCAATAGCCATACCATGTCTTCAACTCTAGAATTGGTTGGGAATTGTAACAACCAAATGAAGCGAAAAAAGTTGGTAAAGCCTACAAAACCGAAGACCACCTTTTTGTGCGTACCCTTAGGCACTATGAAAAATTTGTGTAAGAGCTTCGCCTTACCAAACTAATATCACGACCTGTTATTTCATATACGGTATATTGTACCACATAGAAAAAGGGTTTTTTTGGAATAAAAATTCCAAAGTAACGGCGTGCCTTCCGTTGGTGTTATCTGGTTAGATTACGACCTATTGAAATTTAAATCAAACCTTGCAGTTTAGCCGGCTCGAGGTCAATCTTCCAAAAGAAGATTATGTCAAAGGCAACACAAAAAGGTGAGCAGGTTGTCTGTATAGCTATTTCAAGAACTACCAAGTTCTATCATCAGCAGACTTTGCTAAAGAACTCCGGAATTGCAATAGCCATACCATGTCTTCAACGCTAGAATTAGTTGGGAATTGTAACAACCAAATGAAGTGAAAAAAGTTGGTAAAGCCTACAAAACCGAAGACCACCTTTTTGAGCATACCCTTAGGCGCTATGAAAAATTAGTGTAAGAGCTTCGCCTTACCAAACTAATATCACGACCTGTTATTTGATATACGGTATATTGTACCACATAGAAAAAGGGTTTTTTTTGGAATAAAAATTCCAAAGTAACGGCGTGCCTTCCGTTGGTGTTATCTGGTTAGATTACGACCTATTGAAATTTAAATCAAACCTTGCAGTTTAGCCGGCTCGAGGTCAATCTTCCAAAAGAAGATTATTTCAAAGGCAACACAAAAAGGTGAGCAGGTTGTCTGTATAGCTATTTCAAGAACTACCAAGTTCTATCATCAGCAGACTTTGCTAAAGAACTCCGGAATGGCAATAGCCATACCATGTCTTCAACGCTAGAATTGGTTGGGAATTGTAACAACCAAATGAAGCGAAAAAAGTTGGTAAAGCCTACAAAAACGAAGACCACCTTTTTGTGCATACCCTTAGGCGCTATGAAAAATTAGTGTAAGAGCTTCGCCTTACCAAACTAATATCACGACCTGTTATTTCATATACGGTATATTGTACCACATAGAAAAAGGGTTTTTTTTTGAATAAAAATTCCAAAGTAACGGCGTGCCTTCCGTTGGTGTTATCTGGTTAGATTACGACCTATTTGAAATTTAAATCAAACCTTGCAGTTTAGCCGGCTCGAGGTCAATCTTCCAAAAGAAGATGATAGAACTTGGTAGTTCTTGAAATAGCTATACAGATAACCTGCTCACCTTTTTGTGTTGCCTTTGAAATAATCTTCTTTTGGAAGATTGACCTCGAGCCGGCTAAATTCAAATAGATCGTAATCTAACCAGATAACACCAACGGAAGGCACGCCGTTACTTTGGAATTTTTATTCCAAAAAAAAACCTTTTTCTATGTGATACAATATACCGTATATGAAATAACAGGTCGTGATATTAGTTTGGTAACGCGAAGCTCTTGCACTAATTTTTTATAGCGCCTAAGGGTATGCACAAAAAGGTGGTCTTCGGTTTTGTAGGCTTTACCAACTTTTTTCACTTCATTTGGTTGTTACAATTCCCAACTAATTCTAGCGTTCAAGACATGGTATGGCTATTGCAATTCCAGAGTTCTTTAGCAAAGTCTGCTGATGATAGAACTTGGTAGATCTTGAAATAGCTTTACAGACAACCTGCTCACCTTTTTGTGTTGAAATAATCTTCTTTTGGAAGATTGACCTCGAGCCGGCTAAACTGCAAGGTTTGATTTAAATTTCAAATAGGTCGTAATCTAACCAGATAACACCAACGGAAGGCACGCCGTTACTTTGGAATTTTTATTCCAAAAAAAAACCCTTTTTCTATGTGGTACAATATACCGTATATGAAATAACAGGTCGTGATATTAGTTTGGTAAGGCGAAGCTCTTACACTAATTTTTCATAGCGCCTAAGGGTATGCACAAAAAGGTGGTCTTCGGTTTTGTAGGCTTTACCAACTTTGTTCACTTCATTTGGTTGTTACAATTCCCAACTAATTCTAGCGTTGAAGACATGGTATGGCTATTGCAATTCCGGAGTTCTTTAGCAAAGTCTGCTGATGATAGAACTTGGTAGTTCTTGAAATAGCTATACAGACAACCTGCTCACCTTTTTATGTTGCCTTTGAAATAATCTTCTTTTGGAAGATTGACCTCGAGCCGGCTAAACTGCAAGGTTTGATTTAAATTTCAAATAGGTCGTAATCTAACCAGATAACACCAATGGAAGGCACGCCGTTACTTTGGAATTTTTATTCCAAAAAAAACCCTTTTTCTATGTGGTACAATATACCGTATATAAAATAACAGGTCGTGATATTAGTTTGGTAAGGCGAAGCTCATACACTAATTTTTCATAGCGCCTAAGGGTATGTACAAAAAGGTGGTCTTCGGTTTTGTAGGCTTTACCAACTTTTTTCACTTCATTTGGTTGTTTTTAGAATTCCCAACTAATTCTAGCGTTGAAGACATGGTATGGCTATTGCAATTCCGGAGTTCTTTAGCAAAGTCTGCTGATGATAGAACTTGGTAGTTCTTTAAATAGCTATACAGACAACCTGCTCACCTTTTTGTGTTGCCTTTGAAATAATCTTCTTTTGGAAGATTGACCTCGAGCCGGCTAAACTGCAAGGTTTGATTTAAATTTCAAATAGCTCGTAATCTAACCAGATAACACCAACGGAAGGCACGCTGTTACTTTGGAATTTTTATTCCAAAAAAAAATCCTTTTTCTATGTGGTACAATATACCGTATATGAAATAACAGGTCGTGATATTAGTTTGGTAAGGCGAAGCTCTTACACTAATTTTTCATAGCGCCTAAGGGTATACACAAAAAGGTGGTCTTCGGTTTTGTAGGCTTTACCAACTTTTTTCACTTCATTTGGTTGTTACAATTCCCAACTAATTCTAGCGTTGAAGACATGGTATGGCTATTGCAATTCCGGAGTTCTTTAGCAAAGTCTGCTGATGATAGAACTTGGTAGTTCTTGAAATAGCTATACAGACAACCTGCTCACCTTTTTGTGTTGCCTTTGACATAATCTTCTTTTGGAAGATTGACCTCGAGGCGGCTAAATTCAAATAGATCGTAATCTAACCAGATAACACCAACGGAAGGCACGCCGTTACTTTGGAATTTTTATTCCAAAAAAAAACCTTTTTCTATGTGGTACAATATACCGTATATGAAATAACAGGTCGTGATATTAGTTTGGTAAGGCGAAGCTCTTACACTAATTTTTCATAGCGCCTAAGGGTATGCACAAAAAGGTGGTCTTCGGTTTTGTAGGCTTTACCAACTTTTTTCACTTCATTTGGTTGTTACAATTCCCAACTAATTCTAGCGTTGAAGACATGGTATGGCTATTGCAATTCCGGAGTTCTTTAGCAAAGTCTGCTGATGATAGAACTTGGTAGTTCTTGAAATAGCTATACAGACAACCTGCTCACCTTTTTGTGTTGCCTTTGAAATAATCTTCTTTTGGAAGATTGACCTCGAGCCGGCTAAACTGCAAAGTTTGATTTAAATTTCAAATAGGTCGAAATCTAACCAGATAACACCAACGGAAGGCACGCCGTTACTTTGGAATTTTTATTCAAAAAAAAAACTTTTTCTATGTGGTACAATATACCGTATATGAAATAACAGGTCGTGATATTAGTTTGGTAAGGCGAAGCTCTTACACTAATTTTTCATAGCGCCTAAGGGTATGCACAAAAAGGTGGTCTTCGGTTTTGTAGGCTTTACCAACTTTTTTCACTTCATTTGGTTGTTACAATTCCCAACTAATTCTAGCGTTGAAGACATGGTATGGCTATTGCAATTCCGAAGTTCTTTAGCAAAGTCTGCTGATGATAGAACTTGGTAGTTCTTGAAATAGCTATACAGACAACCTGCTCACCTTTTTGTGTTGCCTTTGAAATAATCTTCTTTTGGAAGATTGACCTCGAGCCGGCTAAACTGCAAGGTTTGATTTAAATTTCAAATAGGTCGTAATCTAACCAGATAACACCAACGGAAGGCACGCCGTTACTTTGGAATTTTTATTCCAAAAAAAAACCTTTTTCTATGTGATACAATATACCGTATATGAAATAACAGGTCGTGATATTAGTTTGGTAACGCGAAGCTCTTGCACTAATTTTTCATAGCGCCTAAGGGTATGCACAAAAAGGTGGTCTTCGGTTTTGTAGGCTTTACCAACTTTTTTCACTTCATTTGGTTGTTACAATTCCCAACTAATTCTAGCGTTCAAGACATGGTATGGCTATTGCAATTCCAGAGTTCTTTAGCAAAGTCTGCTGATGATAGAACTTGGTAGATCTTGAAATAGCTATACAGACAACCTGCTCACCTTTTTGTGTTGAAATAATCTTCTTTTGGAAGATTGACCTCGAGCCGGCTAAACTGCAAGGTTTGATTTAAATTTCAAATAGGTCGTAATCTAACCAGATAACACCAACGGAAGGCACGCCGTTACTTTGGAATTTTTATTCCAAAAAAAAACCTTTTTCTATGTGGTACAATATACCGTATATGAAATAACAGGTCGTGATATTAGTTTGGTAAGGCGAAGCTCTTACACTAATTTTTCATAGCGCCTATGCACAAAAAGGTGGTCTTCGGTTTTGTAGGCTTTACCAACTTTTTTCACTTCATTCGGTTGTTACAATTCCCAACTAATTCTAGCGTTCAAGACATGGTATGGCTATTGCAATTCCAGAGTTCTTTAGCAAAGTCTGCTGATGATAGAACTTGGTAGATCTTGAAATAGCTATACAGACAACCTGCTCACCTTTTTGTGTTGCCTTTGAAATAATCTTCTTTTGGAAGATTGACCTCGAGCCGGCTAAACTGCAAGGTTTGATTTAAATTTCAAATAGGTCGTAATCTAACCAGATAACACCAACGTAAGGCACGCCGTTACTTTGGAATTTTTATTCCAAAAAAAAACCTTTTTCTATGTGGTACAATATACCGTATATGAAATAACAGGTCGTGATATTAGTTTGGTAAGGCGAAGCTCTTACACTAATTTTTCATAGCGCCTATGCACAAAAAGGTGGTCTTCGGTTTTGTAGGCTTTACCAACTTTTTTCACTTCATTTGGTTGTTACAATTCCCAACTAATTCTAGCGTTGAAGACATGGTATGGCTGTTGCATTTCCGGAGTTCTTTAGCAAAGTCTGCTGATGATAGAACTTGGTAGTTCTTGAAATAGCTATACAGACAACCTGCTCACCTTTTTGTGTTGCCTTTGAAATAATCTTCTTTTGGAAGATTGACCTCGAGCCGGCTAAACTGCAAGGTTTGATTTAAATTTCAAATAGGTCGTAATCTAACCAGATAACACCAACGGAAGGCACGCCGTTACTTTGGAATTTTTATTCCAAAAAAAACCTTTTTCTATGTGGTACAATATACCGTATAAGAAATAACACGTCGTGATATTAATTTGGTAAGGCGAAGCTCTTACACTAATTTTTCATAGCGCCTAAGGGTATGCACAAAAAGGTGGTCTTCGGTTTTGTAGGCTTTACCAACTTTTTTCACTTCATTTGGTTGTTACAATTCCCAACTAATTCTAGCGTTGAAGACATGGTATGGCTATTGCAATTCCGGAGTTCTTTAGCAAAGTCTGCTGATGATAGAACTTGGTAGTTCTTGAAATAGCTATACAGACAACCTGCTCACCTTTTTGTGTTGCCTTTGAAATAATCTTCTTTTGGAAGATTGACCTCGAGCCGGCTAAACTGCAAGGTTTGACTTAAATTTCAAATAGGTCGTAATCTAACCAGATAACACCAACGGAAGGCACGCCGTTACTTTGGAATTTTTATTCCAAAAAAAAACCTTTTTCTATGTGGTACAATATACCGTATATGAAGTAACAGGTCGTGATATTAGTTTGGTAAGGCGAAGGTCTTACACTAATTTTTCATAGCGCCTAAGGGTATGCACAAAAAGGTGGTCTTCGGTTTTGTAGGCTTTACCAACTTTTTTCACTTCATTTGGTTGTTACAATTCCCAACTAATTCTAGCGTTGAAGACATGGTATGGCTATTGCAATTCCGGAGTTCTTTAGCAAAGTCTGCTGATGATAGAACTTGGTAGCTCTTGAAATAGCTATACAGACAACCTGCTCACCTTTTTGTGTTGCCTTTGAAATAATCTTCTTTTGGAAGATTGACCTCGAGCCGGCTAAACTGCAAGGTTTGATTTAAATTTCAAATAGGTCGTAATCTAACCAGATAACACCAACGGAAGGCACGCCGTTACTTTGGAATTTTTATTCCAAAAAAAAAACCTTTTTCTATGTGGTACAATATACCGTATATGAAATAACAGGTCGTGATATTAGTTTGGTAAGGCGAAGCTCTTACACTAATTTTTCATAGCGCCTAAGGGTATGCACAAAAAGGTGGTCTTCGGTTTTGTAGGCTTTACCAACTTTTTTCACTTCATTTGGTTGTTACATTTCCCAACTAATTCTAGCGTTGAAGACATGGTATGGCTACTGCAATTCCGGAGTTCTTTAGCAAAGTCTGCTGATGATAGAACTTGGTAGTTCTTGAAATAGCTATACAGACAACCTGCTCACCTTTTTGTGTTGCCTTTGAAATAATCTTCTTTTGGAAGATTGACCTCGAGCCGGCTAAATTCAAATAGATCGTAATCTAACCAGATAACACCAACGGAAGGCACGCCGTTACTTTGGAATTTTTATTCCAAAAAAAAACCTTTTTCTATGTGGTACAATATACCGTATATCAAATAACAGGTCGTGATATTAGTTTGGTAAGGCGAAGCTCTTACACTAATTTTTCATAGCGCCTAAGGGTATGCTCAAAAAGGTGGTCTTCGGTTTTGTAGGCTTTACCAACTTTTTTCACTTCATTTGGTTGTTACAATTCCCAACTAATTCTAGCGTTGAAGACATGGTATGGCTATTGCAATTCCGGAGTTCTTTAGCAAAGTCTGCTGATGATAGAACTTGGTAGTTCTTGAAATAGCTATACAGACAACCTGCTCACCTTTTTGTGTTGCCTTTGAAATAATCTTCTTTTGGAAGATTGACCTCGAGCCGGCTAAATTCAAATAGATCGTAATCTAACCAGATAACACCAACGGAAGGCACGCCGTTACTTTGGAATTTTTATTCCAAAAAAAAACCTTTTTCTATGTGGTACAATATACCGTATATGAAATAACAGGTCGTGATATTAGTTTGGTAAGGCGAAGCTCTTACACTAATTTTTCATAGCGCCTAAGGGTATGCACAAAAAGGTGGTCTTCGGTTTTGTAGGCTTTACCAACTTTTTTCACTTCATTTGGTTGTTACAATTCCCAACTAATTCTAGCGTTGAAGACATGGTATGGCTATTGCAATTCCGGAGTTCTTTAGCAAAGTCTGCTGATGATAGAACTTGGTAGTTCTTGAAATAGCTATACAGACAACCTGCTCACCTTTTTGTGTTGCCTTTGAAATAATCTTCTTTTGGAAGATTGACCTCGAGCCGGCTAAACTGCAAGGTTTGATTTAAATTTCAAATAGGTCGTAATCTAACCAGATAACACCAACGGAAGGCACGCCGTTACTTTGGAATTTTTATTCCAAAAAAAAACCTTTTTCTATGTGGTACAATATACCGTATATGAAATAACAGGTCGTGATATTAGTTTGGTAAGGCGAAGCTCTTGCACTAATTTTTCATAGCGCCTAAGGGTATGCACAAAAAGGTGGTCTTCGGTTTTGTAGGCTTTACCAACTTTTTTCACTTCATTTGGTTGTTACATTTCCCAACTAATTCTAGCGTTGAAGACATGGTATGGCTACAGCAATTCCGGAGTTCTTTAGCAAAGTCTGCTGATGATAGAACTTGGTAGTTCTTGAAATAGCTATACAGACAACCTGCTCACCTTTTTGTGTTGCCTTTGAAATAATCTTCTTTTGGAAGATTGACCTCGAGCCGGCTAAATTCAAATAGATCGTAATCTAACCAGATAACACCAACGGAAGGCACGCCGTTACTTTGGAATTTTTATTCCAAAAAAAAACCTTTTTCTATGTGGTACAATATACCGTATATGAAATAACAGGTCGTGATATTAGTTTGGTAAGGCGAAGCTCTTACACTAATTTTTCATAGCGCCTAAGGGTATGCACAAAAAGGTGGTCTTCGGTTTTGTAGGCTTTACCAACTTTTTTCACTTCATTTGGTTGTTACAATTCCCAACTAATTCTAGCGTTGAAGACATGGTGTGGCTATTGCAATTCCGGAGTTCTTAAGCACGCCGTTACTTTGGAATTTTTATTCCAAAAAAAAACCTTTTTCTATGTGGTACAATATACCGTATATGAAATAACAGGTCGTGATATTAGTTTGGTAAGGCGAAGCTCTTACACTAATTTTTCATAGCGCCTAAGGGTATGCACAAAAAGGTGGTCTTCGGTTTTGTAGGCTTTACCAACTTTTTTCACTTCATTTGGTTGTTACAATTCCCAACTAATTCTAGCGTTGAAGACATGGTATGGCTATTGCAATTCCGGAGTTCTTTAGCAAAGTCTGCTGATGATAGAACTTGGTAGTTCTTGAAATAGCTATACAGACAACCTGCTCACCTTTTTGTGTTGCCTTTGAAATAATCTTCTTTTGGAAGATTGACCTCGAGCCGGCTAAATTCAAATAGATCGTAATCTAACCAGATAACACCAAAGGAAGGCAGGCCGTTACTTTGGAATTTTTATTCCAAAAAAAACCTTTTTCTATGTGGTACAATATGCCGTATATGAAATAACAGGTCGTGATATTAGTTTGGTAAGGCGAAGCTTTTACACTAATTTTTCATAGCGCCTAAGGGTATGCACAAAAAGGTGGTCTTCGGCTTTGTAGGCTTTACCAACTTTTTTCACTTCATTTGGTTGTTACAATTCCCAACTAATTCTAGCGTTGAAGACATGGTATGGCTATTGCAATTCCGGAGTTCTTTAGCAAAGTCTGCTGATGATAGAACTTGGTAGTTCTTGAAATAGCTATACAGACAACCTGCTCACCTTTTTGTGTTGCCTTTGAATTAATCTTCTTTTGGAAGATTGACCTCTAACCAGATAACACCAACGGAAGGCACGCCGTTACTTTGGAATTTTTATTCCAAAAAAAACCCTTTTTCTATGTGGTACAATATACCGTATATGAAATAACAGGTCGTGATATTAGTTTGGTAAGGCGAAGCTCTTACACTAATTTTTCATAGCGCCTAAGGGTATGCACAAAAAGGTGGTCTTCGGCTTTGTAGGCTTTACCAACTTTTTTCACTTCATTTGGTTGTTACAATTCCCAACTAATTCTAGCGTTGAAGACATGGTATGGCTATTGCAATTCCGGAGTTCTTTAGCAAAGTCTGCTGATGATAGAACTTGGTAGTTCTTGAAATAGCTATACAGACAACCTGCTCACCTTTTTGTGTTGCCTTTGAAATAATCTTCTTTTGGAAGATTGACCTCGAGCCGGCTAAACTGCAAGGTTGGATTTAAATTTCAAATAGGTCGTAATCTAACCAGATAACACCAACGGAAGGCACGCCGTTACTTTGGAATTTTTATTCCAAAAAAAACCTTTTTCTATGTGGTACAATATACCGTATATGAAATAACAGGTCGTGATATTAGTTTGGTAAGGCGAAGCTCTTACACTAATTTTTCATAGCGCCTATGCACAAAAAGGTGGTCTTCGGCTTTGTAGGCTTTACCAACTTTTTTCACTTCATTTGGTTGTTACAATTCCCATCTAATTCTAGCGTTGAAGACATGGTATGGCTATTGCAATTCCGGAGTTCTTTAGCAAAGTCTGCTGATGATAGAACTTGGTAGTTCTTGAAATAGCTATACAGACAACCTGCTCACCTTTTTGTGTTGCCTTTGAAATAATCTTCTTTTGGAAGATTGACCTCGAGCCGGCTAAACTGCAAGGTTGGATTTAAATTTGAAATAGGTCGTAATCTAACCAGATAACACCAACGGAAGGCACGCCGTTACTTTGGAATTTTTATTCCAAAAAAAAAACCTTTTTCTATGTGGTACAATATGCCGTATATGAAATAACAGGTCGTGATATTAGTTTGGTAACGCGAAGCTCTTACACTAATTTTTCATAGCGCCTAAGGGTATGCACAAAAAGGTGGTCTTCGGTTTTGTAGGCTTTACCAACTTTTTTCACTTCATTTGGTTGTTACAATTCCCAACTAATTCAAGCGTTGAAGACATGGTATGGCTATTGCAATTCCGGAGTTCTTTAGCAAAGTCTGCTGATGATAGAACTTGGTAGTTCTTGAAATAGCTATACAGACAACCTGCTCACCTTTTTGTGTTGCCTTTGAAATAATCTTCTTTTGGAAGATTGACCTCGAGCCGGCTAAACTGCAAGGTTTGATTTAAATTTCAAATAGGTCGTAATCTAATCAGATAACACTAACGGAAGGCACGCCGTTACTTTGGAATTTTTATTCCAAAAAAAAACCTTTTTCTATGTGGTACAATATACCGTATATGAAATAACAGGTCGTGATATTAGTTTGGTAAGGCGAAGCTCTTGCACTAATTTTTCATAGCGCCTAAGGGTATGCACAAAAAGGTGGTCTTCGGTTTTGTAGGCTTTACCAACTTTTTTCACTTCATTTGGTTGTTAGAATTCCGAACTAATTCTAGCGTTGAAGACATGGTATGGCTGTTGCAATTCCGGAGTTCTTTAGCAAAGTCTGCTGATGATAGAACTTGGTAGTTCTTGAAATAGCTATACAGACAACCTGCTCACCTTTTTGTGTTGCCTTTGAAATAATCTTCTTTTGGAAGATTGACCTCGAGCCGGTTAAACTGCAAGGTTTGATTTAAATTTCAAATAGGTCGTAATCTAACCAGATAACACCAACGGAAGGCACGCCGTTACTTTGGAATTTTTATTCCAAAAAAAAACCTTTTTCTATGTGGTACAATATGCCGTATATGAAATAACAGGTCGTGATATTAGTTTGGTAAGGCGAAGCTCTTACACTAATTTTTCATAGCGCCTAAGGGTATGCACAAAAAGGTGGTCTTCGGTTTTGTAGGCTTTACCAACTTTTTTCACTTCATTTGGTTGTTACAATTCCCAACTAATTCAAGCGTTGAAGACATGGTATGGCTATTGCAATTCCGGAGTTCTTTAGCAAAGTCTGCTGATGATAGAACTTGGTAGTTCTTGAAATAGCTATACAGACAACCTGCTCACCTTTTTGTGTTGCCTTTGAAATAATCTTTTGGAAGATTGACCTCGAGCCGGCTAAACTGCAAGGTTTGATTTAAATTTCAAATAGGTCGTAATCTAACCAGATAACACTAACGGAAGGCACGCCGTTACTTTGGAATTTTTATTCCAAAAAAAAAACCTTTTTCTATGTGGTACAATATACCGTATATGAAATAACAGGTCGTGATATTAGTTTGGTAAGGCGAAGCTCTTGCACTAATTTTTCATAGCGCCTAAGGGTATGCACAAAAAGGTGGTCTTCGGTTTTGTAGGCTTTACCAACTTTTTTCACTTCATTTGGTTGTTACAATTCCCAACTAATTCTAGCGTTGAAGACATGGTATGGCTACTGCAATTCCGGAGTTCTTTAGCAAAGTCTGCTGATGATAGAACTTGGTAGTTCTTGAAATAGCTATACAGACAACCTGCTCACCTTTTTGTGTTGCCTTTGAAATAATCTTCTTTTGGAAGATTGACCTCGAGCCGGCTAAACTGCAAGGTTGGATTTAAATTTGAAATAGGTCGTAATCTAACCAGATAACACCAACGGAAGGCACGCCGTTACTTAGGAATTTTTATTCCAAAAAAAAACCTTTTTCTATGTGGTACAATATGCCGTATATGAAATAACAGTTCGTGATATTAGTTTGGTAAGGCGAAGCTCTTACACTAATTTTTCATAGCGCCTAAGGGTATGCACAAAAAGGTGGTCTTCGGTTTTGTAGGCTTTACCAACTTTTTTCACTTCATTTGGTTGTTACAATTCCCAACTAATTCAAGCGTTGAAGACATGGTATGGCTATTGCAATTCCGGAGTTCTTTAGCAAAGTCTGCTGATGATAGAACTTGGTAGTTCTTGAAATAGCTATACAGACAACCTGCTCACCTTTTTGTGTTGCCTTTGAAATAATCTTCTTTTGGAAGATTGACCTCGAGCCGGCTAAACTGCAAGGTTTGATTTAAATTTCAAATAGGTCGTAATCTAACCAGATAACACTAACGGAAGGCACGCCGTTACTTTGGAATTTTTATTCCAAAAAAAAACCTTTTTCTATGTGGTACAATATACCGTATATGAAATAACAGGTCGTGATATTAGTTTGGTAAGGCGAAGCTCTTGCACTAATTTTTCATAGCGCCTAAGGGTATGCACAAAAAGGTGGTCTTCGGTTTTGTAGGCTTTACCAACTTTTTTCACTTCATTTGGTTGTTACAATTCCGAACTAATTCTAGCGTTGAAGACATGGTATGGCTGTTGCAATTCCGGAGTTCTTTAGCAAAGTCTGCTGATGATAGAACTTGGTAGTTCTTGAAATAGCTATACAGACAACCTGCTCACCTTTTTGTGTTGCCTTTGAAATAATCTTCTTTTGGAAGATTGACCTCGAGCCGGTTAAACTGCAAGGTTTGATTTAAATTTCAAATAGGTCGTAATCTAACCAGATAACACCAACGGAAGGCACGCCGTTACTTTGGAATTTTTATTCCAAAAAAAAACCTTTTTCTATGTGGTACAATATACCGTATATGAAATAACAGGTCGTGATATTAGTTTGGTAAGGCGAAGCTCTTACACTAATTTTTCATAGCGCCTAAGGGTATGCACAAAAAGGTGGTCTTCGGCTTTGTAGGCTTTACTAACTTTTTTCACTTCATTTGGTTGTTACAATTCCCAACTAATTCTAGCGTTGAAGACATGGTATGGCTATTGCAATTCCGGAGTTCTTTAGCAAAGTCTGCTGATGATAGAACTTGGTAGTTCTTGAAATAGCTATACAGACAACCTGCTCACCTTTTTGTGTTGCCTTTGAAATAATCTTCTTTTGGAAGATTGACCTCGAGCCGGCTAAACTGCAAGGTTGGATTTAAATTTCAAATAGGTCGTAATCTAACCAGATAACACCAACGGAAGGCACGCCGTTACTTTGGAATTTTTATTCCAAAAAAAACCTTTTTCTATGTGGTACAATATACCGTATATGAAATAACAGGTCGTGATATTAGTTTGGTAAGGCGAAGCTCTTACACTAATTTTTCATAGCGCCTATGCACAAAAAGGTGGTCTTCGGCTTTGTAGGCTTTACCAACTTTTTTCACTTCATTTGGTTGTTACAATTCCCATCTAATTCTAGCGTTGAAGACATGGTATGGCTATTGCAATTCCGGAGTTCTTTAGCAAAGTCTGCTGATGATAGAACTTGGTAGTTCTTGAAATAGCTATACAGACAACCTGCTCACCTTTTTGTGTTGCCTTTGAAATAATCTTCTTTTGGAAGATTGACCTCGAGCCGGCTAAACTGCAAGGTTGGATTTAAATTTGAAATAGGTCGTAATCTAACCAGATAACACCAACGGAAGGCACGCCGTTACTTTGGAATTTTTATTCCAAAAAAAAACCTTTTTCTATGTGGTACAATATGCCGTATATGAAATAACAGGTCGTGATATTAGTTTGGTAAGGCGAAGCTCTTACACTAATTTTTCATAGCGCCTAAGGGTATGCACAAAAAGGTGGTCTTCGGTTTTGTAGGCTTTACCAACTTTTTTCACTTCATTTGGTTGTTACAATTCCCAACTAATTCAAGCGTTGAAGACATGGTATGGCTATTGCAATTTCGGAGTTCTTTAGCAAAGTCTGCTGATGATAGAACTTGGTAGTTCTTGAAATAGCTATACAGACAACCTGCTCACCTTTTTGTGTTGCCTTTGAAATAATCTTCTTTTGGAAGATTGACCTCGAGCCGGCTAAACTGCAAGGTTTGATTTAAATTTCAAATAGGTCGTAATCTAACCAGATAACACTAACGGAAGGCACGCCGTTACTTTGGAATTTTTATTCCAAAAAAAAACCTTTTTCTATGTGGTACAATATACCGTATATGAAATAACAGGTCGTGATATTAGTTTGGTAAGGCGAAGCTCTTGCACTAATTTTTCATAGCGCCTAAGGGTATGCACAAAAAGGTGGTCTTCGGTTTTGTAGGCTTTACCAACTTTTTTCACTTCATTTGGTTGTTACAATTCCGAACTAATTCTAGCGTTGAAGACATGGTATGGCTACTGCAATTCCGGAGTTCTTTAGCAAAGTCTGCTGATGATAGAACTTGGTAGTTCTTGAAATAGCTATACAGACAACCTGCTCACCTTTTTGTGTTGCCTTTGAAATAATCTTCTTTTGGAAGATTGACCTCGAGCCGGTTAAACTGCAAGGTTTGATTTAAATTTCAAATAGGTCGTAATCTAACCAGATAACACCAACGGAAGGCACGCCGTTACTTTGGAATTTTTATTCCAAAAAAAAACCTTTTTCTATGTGGTACAATATGCCGTATATGAAATAACAGGTCGTGATATTAGTTTGGTAAGGCGAAGCTCTTACACTAATTTTTCATAGCGCCTAAGGGTATGCACAAAAAGGTGGTCTTCGGTTTTGTAGGCTTTACTAACTTTTTTCACTTCATTTGGTTGTTACAATTCCCAACTAATTCTAGCGTTGAAGACATGGTATGGCTATTGCAATTCCGGAGTTCTTTAGCAAAGTCTGCTGATGATAGAACTTGGTAGTTCTTGAAATAGCTATACAGACAACCTGCTCACCTTTTTGTGTTGCCTTTGAAATAATCTTCTTTTGGAAGATTGACCTCGAGCCGGCTAAACTGCAAGGTTGGATTTAAATTTCAAATAGGTCGTAATCTAACCAGATAACACCAACGGAAGGCACGCCGTTACTTTGGAATTTTTATTCCAAAAAAAAACCTTTTTCTATGTGGTACAATATACCGTATATGAAATAACAGGTCGTGATATTAGTTTGGTAAGGCGAAGCTCTTACACTAATTTTTCATAGCGCCTATGCACAAAAAGGTGGTCTTCGGCTTTGTAGGCTTTACCAACTTTTTTCACTTCATTTGGTTGTTACAATTCCCATCTAATTCTAGCGTTGAAGACATGGTATGGCTATTGCAATTCCGGAGTTCTTTAGCAAAGTCTGCTGATGATAGAACTTGGTAGTTCTTGAAATAGCTATACAGACAACCTGCTCACCTTTTTGTGTTGCCTTTGAAATAATCTTCTTTTGGAAGATTGACCTCGAGCCGGCTAAACTGCAAGGTTGGATTTAAATTTGAAATAGGTCGTAATCTAACCAGATAACACCAACGGAAGGCACGCCGTTACTTTGGAATTTTTATTCCAAAAAAAAACCTTTTTCTATGTGGTACAATATGCCGTATATGAAATAACAGGTCGTGATATTAGTTTGGTAAGGCGAAGCTCTTACACTAATTTTTCATAGCGCCTAAGGGTATGCACAAAAAGGTGGTCTTCGGTTTTGTAGGCTTTACCAACTTTTTTCACTTCATTTGGTTGTTACAATTCCCAACTAATTCAAGCGTTGAAGACATGGTATGGCTATTGCAATTCCGGAGTTCTTTAGCAAAGTCTGCTGATGATAGAACTTGGTAGTTCTTGAAATAGCTATACAGACAACCTGCTCACCTTTTTGTGTTGCCTTTGAAATAATCTTCTTTTGGAAGATTGACCTCGAGCCGGCTAAACTGCAAGGTTTGATTTAAATTTCAAATAGGTCGTAATCTAACCAGATAACACTAACGGAAGGCACGCCGT
This sequence comes from Drosophila paulistorum, assembly GCA_018152135.1. Classification (NCBI taxonomy): domain Eukaryota; kingdom Metazoa; phylum Arthropoda; class Insecta; order Diptera; family Drosophilidae; genus Drosophila; species Drosophila paulistorum. Next base: position 11,806,471 of record JAECXG010000822.1, on the reverse strand, counting down.
TACTTTGGAATTTTTATTCCAAAAAAAAACCTTTTTCTATGTGGTACAATATACCGTATATGAAATAACAGGTCGTGATATTAGTTTGGTAAGGCGAAGCTCTTGCACTAATTTTTCATAGCGCCTAAGGGTATGCACAAAAAGGTGGTCTTCGGTTTTGTAGGCTTTACCAACTTTTTTCACTTCATTTGGTTGTTACAATTCCCAACTAATTCTAGCGTTGAAGACATGGTATGGCTACTGCAATTCCGGAGTTCTTTAGCAAAGTCTGCTGATGATAGAACTTGGTAGTTCTTGAAATAGCTATACAGACAACCTGCTCACCTTTTTGTGTTGCCTTTGAAATAATCTTCTTTTGGAAGATTGACCTCGAGCCGGCTAAACTGCAAGGTTTGATTTAAATTTCAAAAAGGTCGTAATCTAACCAGATAACACCAACGGAAGGCACGCCGTTACCTTGGAATTTTTATTCCAAAAAAAACCTTTTTCTATGTGGTACAATGTACCGTATATGAAATAACAGGTCGTGATATTAGTTTGGTAAGGCGAAGCTCTTACACTAATTTTTCATAGCGCCTAAGGGTATGCACAAAAAGGTGGTCTTCGGTTTTGTAGGCTTTACCAACTTTTTTCACTTCATTTGGTTGTTACAATTCCCAACTAATTCTAGCGTTGAAGACATGGTATGGCTATTGCAATTCCGGAGTTCTTTAGCAAAGTCTGCTGATGATAGAACTTGGTAGTTCTTGAAATAGCTATACAGACAACCTGCTCACCTTTTTGTGTTGCCTTTGAAATAATCTTCTTTTGGAAGATTGACCTCAAGCCGGCTAAACTGCACGGTTGGATTTTAATTTCAAATAGGTCGTAATCTAACCAGATAACACCAACGGAAGGCACGCCGTTACTTTGGAATTTTTATTCCAAAAAAAACCTTTTTCTATATGGTACAATATACCGTATATGAAATAACAGGTCGTGATATTAGTTTGTTAAGGCAAAGCTCTTACACTAATTTTTCATAGCGCCTAAGGGTATGCACAAAAAGGTGGTCTTCGGTTTTGTAGGCTTTACCAACTTTTTTCACTTCATTTGGTTGTTAGAATTCCGAACTAATTCTAGCGTTGAAGACATGGTATGGCTGTTGCAATTCCGGAGTTCTTTAGCAAAGTCTGCTGATGATAGAACTTGGTAGTTCTTGAAATAGCTATACAGACAACCTGCCCACCTTTTTGTGTTGCCTTTGAAATAATCTTCTTTTGGAAGATTGACCTCGAGCCGGCTAAACTGCAAGGTTTGATTTAAATTTCAAATAGGTCGTAATCTAACCAGATAACATCAACGGAAGGCACGCCGTTACTTTGGAATTTTTATTCCAAAAAAAACCTTTTTCTATGTGGTACAATATACCGTATATGAAATAACAGGTCGTGATATTAGTTTGGTAAGGCGAAGCTCTTACACTAATTTTTCATAGCGCCTAAGGGTATGCACAAAAAGGTGGTCTTCGGTTTTGTAGGCTTTACCAAATTTTTTCACTTCATTTGGTTATTACAATTCCCAACTAATTCTAGCGTTGAAGACATGGTATGGCTATTGCAATTCCGGAGTTCTTTAGCAAAGTCTGCTGATGATAGAACTTGGTAGTTCTTGAAATAGCTATACAGACAACCTGCTCACCTTTTTGTGTTGCCTTTGAAATAATCTTCTTTTGGAAGATTGACCTCGAGCCGGCTAAACTGCAAGGTTTGATTTAAATTTCAAATAGGTCGTAATCTAACCAGATAACACCAACGGAAGGCACGCCGTTACTTTGGAATTTTTATTCAAAAAAAAAAACACTTTTTCTATGTGGTACAATATACCGTATATGAAATAACAGGTCGTGATATTAGTTTGGTAAGGCGAAGCTCTTACACTAATTTTTCATAGCGCCTAAGGGTATGCACAAAAAGGTGGTCTTCTGTTTTGTAGGCTTTACCAACTTTTTTCACTTCATTTGGTTGTTACAATTCCCAACTAATTCTAGCGTTGAAGACATGGGATGGCTATTGCAATTCCGGAGTTCTTTAGCTAAGTCTGCTGATGATAGAACTTGGTAGTTCTTGAAATAGCTATACAGACAACCTGCTCACCTTTTTGTGTTGCCTTTGAAATAATCTTCTTTTGGAAGATTGACCTCGAGCCGGCTAAACTGCAAGGTTTGATTTAAATTTCAAATAGGTCGTAATCTAACCAGATAACACCAACGGAAGGCACGCCGTTACTTTGGAATTTTTATTCAAAAAAAAAAACACTTTTTCTATGTGGTACAATATACCGTATATGAAATAACAGGTCGTGATATTAGTTTGGTAAGGCGAAGCTCTTACACTAATTTTTCATAGCGCCTAAGGGTATGCACAAAAAGGTGGTCTTCTGTTTTGTAGGCTTTACCAACTTTTTTCACTTCATTTGGTTGTTACAATTCCCAACTAATTCTAGCGTTGAAGACATGGTATGGCTATTGCAATTCCGGAGTTCTTTAGCTAAGTCTGCTGATGATAGAACTTGGTAGTTCTTGAAATAGCTATACAGACAACCTGCTCACCTTTTTGTGTTGCCTTTGAAATAATCTTCTTTTGGAAGATTGACCTCAAGCCGGCTAAACTGCAAGGTTGGATTTAAATTTCAAATAGGTCGTAATCTAACCAAATAACACCAACGGAAGGCACGCCGTTACTTTGGAATTTTTATTCAAAAAAAAAAACACTTTTTCTATGTGGTACAATATACCGTATATGAAATAACAGGTCGTGATATTAGTTTGGTAAGGCGAAGCTCTTACACTAATTTTTCATAGCGCCTAAGGGTATGCACAAAAAGGTGGTCTTCGGTTTTGTAGGCTTTACCAACTTTTTTCACTTCATTTGGTTGTTACAATTCCCAACTAATTCTAGCGTTGAAGACATGGTATGGCTGTTGCAATTCCGGAGTTCTTTAGCAAAGTCTGCTGATGATAGAACTTGGTAGTTCTTAAAATAGCTATACAGACAACCTGCTCACCTTTTTGTGTTGCCTTTGAAATAATCTTCTTTTGGAAGATTGACCTCGAGCCGGCTAAATTCAAATAGATCGTAATCTAACCAGATAACACCAACGGAAGGCACGCCGTTACTTTGGAATTTTTATTCCAAAAAAAAAAACCTTTTTCTATGTGGTACAATATACCGTATATGAAATAACAGGTCGTGATATTAGTTTGGTAAGGCGAAGCTCTTACACTAATTTTTCATAGCGCCTAAGGGTATGCACAAAAAGGTGGTCTTTGGTTTTGTAGGCTTTACCAACTTTTTTCACTTCATTTGGTTGTTAAAATTCCCAACTAATTCTAGCGTTGAAGACATGGTATGGCTATTGCAATTCCGGAGTTCTTTAGCAAAGTCTGCTGATGATAGAACCTGGTAGTTCTTGAAATAGCTATACAGACAACCTGCTCACCTTTTTGTGTTGCCTTTGAAATAATCTTCTTTTGGAAGATTGACCTCGAGCCGGCTAAACTGCAAGGTTTGATTTAAATTTCAAATAGGTCGTAATCTAACCAGATAACACTAACGGAAGGCACGCCGTTACTTTGGAATTTTTATTCCAAAAAAAAACCTTTCTCTATGTGGTACAATATACCGTATATGAAATAACAAGTCGTGATATTAGTTTGGTAAGGCGAAGCTCTTACACTAATTTTTCATAGCGCCTAAGGTTTTGTAGGCTTTACCAACTTTTTTTCACTTCATTTGGTTGTTACAATTCCCAACTAATTCTAGCGTTGAAGACATGGTATGGCTATTGCAATTCCGGAGTTCTTTAGCAAAGTCTGCTGATGATAGAACTTGGTAGTTCTTGAAATAGCTATACAGACAACCTGGTCACCTTTTTGTGTTGCCTTTGAAATAATCTTCTTTTGGAAGATTGACATCGAGCCGGCTAAATTCAAATAGATCGTAATCTAACCAGATAACACCAACGGAAGGCACGCCGTTACTTTGGAATTTTTATTCCAAAAAAAACCTTTTTCTATGTGGTACAATATACCGTATATGAAATAACAGGTCGTGATATTAGTTTGGTAAGGCAAAGCTCTTACACTAATTTTTCATAGCGCCTAAGGGTATGCACAAAAAGGTGGTTTTCGGTTTTGTAGGCTTTACCAACTTTTTTCACTTCATTTGGTTGTTACAATTCCCAACTAATTCTACCGTTGAAGACATGGTATGGCTATTGCAATTCCGGAGTTCTTTAGCAAAGTCTGCTGATGATAGAACTTAATAGTTCTTGAAATAGCTATACAGACAACCTGATTACCTTTTTGTGTTGCCTTTGAAATAATCTTCTTTTGGAAGATTGACCTCGAGCCGGCTAAACTGCAAGGTTTGATTTAAATTTCAAATAGGTCGTAATCTAACCAGATAACACCAACGGAAGACACGCCGTTACTTTGGAATTTTTATTCAAAAAAAAAACCCTTTTTCTATGTGGTACAATATGCCGTATATGAAATAACAGGTCGTGATATTAGTTTGGTAAGGCGAAGCTCTTACACTAATTTTTCATAGCGCCTAAGCGTATGCACAAAAAGGTGGTCTTCGGTTTTGTAGGCTTTACCAACTTTTTTCACTTCATTTGGTTGTTACAATTCCCAACTAATTCTAGCGTTGAAGACATGGTATGGCTATTGCAATTCCGGAGTTCTTTAGCAAAGTCTGCTGATGATAGAACTTGGTAGTTCTTGAAATAGCTATACAGACAACCTGCTCACCTTTTTGTGTTGCCTTTGAAATAATCTTCTTTTGGAAGATTGACCTCGAGCCGGTTAAACTGCAAGGTTTGATTTAAATTTCAAATAGGTCGTAATCTAACCAGATAACACCAACGGAAGGCACGCCGTTACTTTGGAATTTTTATTCCAAAAAAAAAACCTTTTTCTATGTGGTACAATATACCGTATATGAAATAACAGGTCGTGATATTAGTTTGGTAGGGCGAAGCTCTTACACTAATTTTTCATAGCGCCTAAGGGTATGCACAAAAAGGTGGTCTTCGGTTTTGTAGGCTTTACCAACTTTTTTCACTTCATTTGGTTGTTAGAATTCCGAACTAATTCTAGCGTTGAAGACATGGTATGGCTGTTGCAATTCCGAAGTTCTTTAGCAAAGTCTGCTGATGATAGAACTTGGTAGTTTTTGAAATAGCTATACAGATAACCTGCTCACCTTTTTGTGTTGCCTTTGAAATAATCTTCTTTTGGAAGATTGACCTCGAGCCGGCTAAACTGCAAGGTTTGATTTAAATTTCAAATAGGTCGTAATCTAACCAGATAACACCAACGGAAGACACGCCGTTACTTTGGAATTTTTATTCAAAAAAAAAACCCTTTTTCTATGTGGTACAATATACCGTATATGAAATAACAGGTCGTGATATTAGTTTGGTAAGGCGAAGCTCTTACACTAATTTTTCATAGCGCCTAAGGGTATGCACAAAAAGGTGGTCTTCGGTTTTGTAGGCTTTACCAACTTTTTTTCACTTCATTTGGTTGTTACAATTCCCAACTAATTCTAGCGTTGAAGACATGGTATGGCTATTGCAATTCCGGAGTTCTTTAGCAAAGTCTGCTGATGATAGAACTTGGTAGTTCTTGAAATAGCTATACAGACAACTTGCTCACCTTTTTGTGTTGCCTTTGAAATAATCTTCTTTTGGAAGATTGACCTCGAGCCGGCTAAATTCAAATAGATCGTAATCTAACCAGATAACACCAACGGAAGGCACGCCGTTAGTTTGGAATTTTTATTCCAAAAAAAAAACCTTTTTCTATGTGGTACAATATACCGTATATGAAATAACAGGTCGTGATATTAGTTTGGTAAGGCGAAGCTCTTACACTAATTTTTCATAGCGCCTAAGGGTATGCACAAAAAGGTGGTCTTTGGTTTTGTAGGCTTTACCAACTTTTTTCACTTCATTTGGTTGTTAAAATTCCCAACTAATTCTAGCGTTGAAGACATGGTATGGCTATTGCAATTCCGGAGTTCTTTAGCAAAGTCTGCTGATGATAGAACCTGGTAGTTCTTGAAATAGCTATACAGACAACCTGCTCACCTTTTTGTGTTGCCTTTGAAATAATCTTCTTTTGGAAGATTGACCTCGAGCCGGCTAAGCTGCAAGGTTTGATTTAAATTTCAAATAGGTCGTAATCTAACCAGATAACACTAACGGAAGGCACGCCGTTACTTTGGAATTTTTATTCCAAAAAAAAACCTTTCTCTATGTGGTACAATATACCGTATATGAAATAACAGGTCGTGATATTAGTTTGGTAAGGCGAAGCTCTTACACTAATTTTTCATAGCGCCTAAGGGTATGCACAAAAAGGTGGTCTTCGGTTTTGTAGGCTTTACCAACTTTTTTTCACTTCATTTGGTTGTTACAATTCCCAACTAATTCTAGCGTTGAAGACATGGTATGGCTATTGCAATTCCGGAGTTCTTTAGCAAAGTCTGCTGATGATAGAACTTGGTAGTTCTTGAAATAGCTATACAGACAACCTGGTCACCTTTTTGTGTTGCCTTTGAAATAATCTTCTTTTGGAAGATTGACATCGAGCCGGCTAAATTCAAATAGATCGTAATCTAACCAGATAACACCAACGGAAGGCACGCCGTTACTTTGGAATTTTTATTCCAAAAAAAACCTTTTTCTATGTGGTACAATATACCGTATATGAAATAACAGGTCGTGATATTAGTTTGGTAGGGCGAAGCTCTTACACTAATTTTTCATAGCGCCTAAGGGTATGCACAAAAAGGTGGTCTTCGGTTTTGTAGGCTTTACCAACTTTTTTCACTTCATTTGGTTGTTAGAATTCCGAACTAATTCTAGCGTTGAAGACATGGTATGGCTATTGCAATTCCGGAGTTCTTTAGCAAAGTCTGCTGATGATAGAACTTAATAGTTCTTGAAATAGCTATACAGACAACCTGATTACCTTTTTGTGTTGCCTTTGAAATAATCTTCTTTTGGAAGATTGACCTCGAGCCGGCTAAACTGCAAGGTTTGATTTAAATTTCAAATAGGTCGTAATCTAACCAGATAACACCAACGGAAGACACGCCGTTACTTTGGAATTTTTATTCAAAAAAAAACCCTTTTTCTATGTGGTACAATATGCCGTATATGAAATAACAGGTCGTGATATTAGTTTGGTAAGGCGAAGCTCTTACACTAATTTTTCATAGCGCCTAAGCGTATGCACAAAAAGGTGGTCTTCGGTTTTGTAGGCTTTACCAACTTTTTTCACTTCATTTGGTTGTTACAATTCCCAACTAATTCTAGCGTTGAAGACATGGTATGGCTATTGCAATTCCGGAGTTCTTTAGCAAAGTCTGCTGATGATAGAACTTGGTAGTTCTTGAAATAGCTATACAGACAACCTGCTCACCTTTTTGTGTTGCCTTTGAAATAATCTTCTTTTGGAAGATTGACCTCGAGCCGGTTAAACTGCAAGGTTTGATTTAAATTTCAAATAGGTCGTAATCTAACCAGATAACACCAACGGAAGGCACGCCGTTACTTTGGAATTTTTATTCCAAAAAAAAACCTTTTTCTATGTGGTACAATTTACCGTATATGAAATAACAGGTCGTGATATTAGTTTGGTAAGGCGAAGCTCTTACACTAATTTTTCATGGCGCCTAAGGGTATGCACAAAAAGGTGGTCTTCGGTTTTGTAGGCTTTACCAACTTTTTTCACTTCATTTGGTTGTTAGAATTCCGAACTAATTCTAGCGTTGAAGACATGGTATGGCTGTTGCAATTCCGAAGTTCTTTAGCAAAGTCTGCTGATGATAGAACTTGGTAGTTTTTGAAATAGCTATACAGATAACCTTTTTGTGTTGCCTTTGAAATAATCTTCTTTTGGAAGATTGACCTCGAGCCGGCTAAACTGCAAGGTTTGATTTAAATTTCAAATAGGTCGTAATCTAACCAGATAACACCAACGGAAGACACGCCGTTACTTTGGAATTTTTATTTAAAAAAAAACCCTTTTTCTATGTGGTACAATATACCGTATATGAAATAACAGGTCGTGATATTAGTTTGGTAAGGCGAAGCTCTTACACTAATTTTTCATAGCGCCTAAGGGTATGCACAAAAAGGTGGTCTTCGGTTTTGTAGGCTTTACCAACTTTTTTCACTTCATTTGGTTGTTAGAATTCCGAACTAATTCTAGCGTTGAAGACATGGTATGGCTGTTGCAATTCCGGAGTTCTTTAGCAAAGTCTGCTGATGATAGAACTTGGTAGTTCTTGAAATAGCTATACAGACAACTTGCTCACCTTTTTGTGTTGCCTTTGAAATAATCTTCTTTTGGAAGATTAACCTCGAACCGGTTAAACTGCAAGGTTTGATTTAAATTTCAAATAGGTCGTAATCTAACCAGATAACACCAACGGAAGGCACGCCGTTACTTTGGAATTTTTATTCAAAAAAAAAACCTTTTTCTATGTGGTACAATATGCCGTATATGAAATAACAGGTCGTGATATTAGTTTGGTAAGGCGAAGCTCTTACACTAATTTTTCATAGCGCCTAAGGGTATGCACAAAAAGGTGGTCTTCGGTTTTGTAGGCTTTACCAACTTTTTTTCACTTCATTTGGTTGTTACAATTCCCAACTAATTCTAGCGTTGAAGACATGGTATGGCTGTTGCAATTCCGAAGTTCTTTAGCAAAGTCTGCTGATGATAGAACTTGGTAGTTCTTGAAATAGCTATACAGACAACTTGCTCACCTTTTTGTGTTGCCTTTGAAATAATCTTCTTTTGGAAGATTGACCTCGAGCCGGTTAAACTGCAAGGTTTGATTTAAATTTCAAATAGGTCGTAATCTAACCAGATAACACCAACGGAAGGCACGCCGTTACTTTGGAATTTTTATTCCAAAAAAAAACCTTTTTCTATGTGGTACAATATACCGTATATGAAATAACAGGTCGTGATATTAGTTTGGTAAGGCGAAGCTCTTACACTAATTTTTCATAGCGCCTAAGGGTATGCACAAAAAGGTGGTCTTCGGTTTTGTAGGCTTTACCAACTTTTTTCACTTCATTTGGTTGTTAGAATTCCGAACTAATTCTAGCGTTGAAGACATGGTATGGCTGTTGCAATTCCGAAGTTCTTTAGCAAAGTCTGCTGATGATAGAACTTGGTAGTTTTTGAAATAGCTATACAGATAACCTGCTCACCTTTTTGTGTTGCCTTTGAAATAGTCTTCTTTTGGAAGATTGACCTCGAGCCGGCTAAACTGCAAGGTTTGATTTAAATTTCAAATAGGTCGTAATCTAACCAGATAACACCAACGGAAGACACGCCGTTACTTTGGAATTTTTATTCAAAAAAAGGCGAAGCTCTTACACTAATTTTTCATAGCGCCTAAGGGTATGCACAAAAAGGTGGTCTTCGGTTTTGTAGGCTTTACCAACTTTTTTTCACTTCATTTGGTTGTTACAATTCCCAACTAATTCTAGCGTTGAAGACATGGTATGGCTACTGCAATTCCGGAGTTCTTTAGCAAAGTCTGCTGATGATAGAACTTGGTAGTTCTTGAAATAGCTATACAGACAACTTGCTCACCTTTTTGTGTTGCCTTTGAAATAATCTTCTTTTGGAAGATTGACCTCGAGCCGGCTAAACTGCAAGGTTGGATTTAAATTTCAAATAGGTCGTAATCTAACCAGATACTTTGGACTTTTTATTCCAAAAAAAAACCTTTTTCTAATTGGTACAATATACCGTATATGAAATAACAGGTCGTGATATTAGTTTGGTAAGGCGAAGCTCTTACACTAATTTTTCATAGCGCCTAAGGGTATGCACAAAAAGGTGGTCTTCGGTTTTGTAGGCTTTACCAACTTTTTTCACTTCATTTGGTTGTTACAATTCCCAACTAATTCTAGCGTTGAAGACATGGTATGGCTATTGCAATTCCGGAGTTCTTTAGCAAAGTCTGCTGATGATAGAACTTGGTAGTTCTTGAAATAGCTATACAGACAACCTGCTCACCTTTTTGTGTTGCCTTTGAAATAATCTTCTTTTCGAAGATTGACCTCGAGCCGGTTAAACTGCAAGGTTTGATTTAAATTTCAAATAGGTCGTAATCTAACCAGATAACACCAACGGAAGGCACGCCGTTACTTTGGAATTATTATTCCAAAAAAAAACCTTTTTCTATGTGGTACAATATACCGTATATGAAATAACAGGTCGTGATATTAGTTTGGTAAGGCGAAGCTCTTACACTAATTTTTCATAGCGCCTAAGGGTATGCACAAAAAGGTGGTCTTCGGTTTTGTAGGCTTTACCAACTTTTTTCACTTCATTTGGTTGTTACAATTCCCAACTAATTCTAGCGTTGAAGACATGGTATGGCTATTGCAATTCCGGAGTTCTTTAGCAAAGTCTGCAGATGATAGAACTTGGTAGTTCTTGAAATAGCTATACAGACAACCTGCTCACCTTTTTGTGTTGCCTTTGAAATAATCTTCTTTTCGAAGATTGACCTCGAGCCGGCTAAACTGCAAGGTTTGATTTAAATTTCAAATAGGTCGTAATCTAACCAGATAACACCAACGGAAGGGACGCCGTTACTTTGGAATTTTTATTCTAAAAAAAACCCTTTTTCCATGTGGTACAATATACCGTATATGAAATAACAGGTCGTGATATTAGTTTGGTAAGGCAAAGCTCTTACACTAATTTTTCATAGCGCCTAAGGGTATGCACAAAAAGGTGGTCTTCGGTTTTGTAAGCTTTACCAACTTTTTTCACTTCATTTGGTTGTTACAATTCCCAACTAATTCTAGCGTTGAAGACATGGTATGGCTACTGCAATTCCGGAGTTCTTTAGCAAAGTCTGCTGATGATAGAACTTGGTAGTTCTTGAAATAGCTATACAGACAACTTGCTCACCTTTTTGTGTTGCCTTTGAAATAATCTTCTTTTGGAAGATTGACCTCGAGCCGGCTAAACTGCAAGGTTGGATTTAAATTTCAAATAGGTCGTAATCTAACCAGATACTTTGGACTTTTTATTCCAAAAAAAAACCTTTTTCTATGTGGTACAATATACCGTATATGAAATAACAGGTCGTGATATTAGTTTGGTAAGGTTCGCTCTTACACTAATTTTTCATAGCGCCTAAGGGTATGCACAAAATGGTGGTCTTCGGTTTTGTAGGCTTTACCAACTTTTTTCACTTCATTTGGTTGTTACAATTCCCAACTAATTCTAGCGTTGAAGACATGGTATGGCTATTGCAATTCCGGAGTTCTTTAGCAAAGTCTGCTGATGATAGAACTTGGTAGTTCTTGAAATAGCTATACAGACAACCTGCTCACCTTTTTGTGTTGCCTTTGAAATAATCTTCTTTTGGAAGATTGACCTCGAGCCGGCTAAACTGCAAGGTTTGATTCAAATTTCAAATAGGTCGTAATCTAACCAGATAACACCAACGGAAGGCACGCCGTTACTTTGGAATTTTTATTCCAAAAAAAAACCTGTTTCTATGTGGTACAATATACCGTATATGAAATAACAGGTCGTGATATTAGTTTGGTAAGGCGAAGCTCTTACACTAATTTTTCATAGCGCCTAAGGGTATGCACAAAAAGGTGGTCTTCGGTTTTGTAGGCTTTACCAACTTTTTTCACTTCATTTGGTTGTTACAATTCCCAACTAATTCTAGCGTTGAAGTGGTGTTATCTACCAACGGAAGGCACGCCGTTACTTTGGAATTTTTATTCCAAAAAAAAAACCCTTTTTCTATGTGGTACAATATACCGTATATGAAATAACAGGTCGTGATATTAGTTTGGTAAGGCGAAGCTCTTACACTAATTTTTCATAGCGACTAAGGGTATGCACAAAAAGGTGGTCTTCGGTTTTGTAGGCTTTACTAACTTTTTTCACTTCATTTGGTTGTTACAATTCCCAACTAATTCTAGTGTTGAAGACATGGTATGGCTATTGCAATTCCGGAGTTCTTTAGCAAAGTCTGCTGATGATAAAACTTGGTAGTTCTTGAAATAGCTATACAGACAGCCTGCCCACCTTTTTGTGTTGCCTTTGAAATAATCTTCTTTTGAAAGATTGACCGGCTAAACTGCAAGGTTCGATTTAAATTTCAAATAGGTCGTAATCTAACCAGATAACACCAACGGAAGGCACGCCGTTACTTTGGAATTTTTATTCCAAAAAAAACCTTTTTCTATGTGGTACAATATACCGTATATGAAATAACAGGTCGTGATATTAGTTTGGTAAGGCGAAGCTCTTACACTAATTTTTCATAGCGCCTAAGGGTATGCACAAAAAGGTGGTCTTCGGTTTTGTAGGCTTTACCAACTTTTTTCACTTCATTTGGTTGTTACAATTCCCAACTAATTCTAGTGTTGAAGACATGGTATGGCTATTGCAATTCCGGAGTTCTTTAGCAAAGTCTGCTGATGATAAAACTTGGTAGTTCTTGAAATAGCTATACAGACAGCCTGCTCACCTTTTTGTGTTGCCTTTGAAATAATCTTCTTTTGAAAGATTGACCGGCTAAACTGCAAGGTTCGATTTAAATTTCAAATAGGTCGTAATCTAACCAGATAACACCAACGGAAGGCACGCCGTTACTTTGGAATTTTTATTCCAAAAAAAACCTTTTTCTATGTGGTACAATATACCGTATATGAAATAACAGGTCGTGATATTAGTTTGGTAAGGCGAAGCTCTTACACTAATTTTTCATAGCGCCTAAGGGTATGCACAAAAAGGTGGTCTTCGGTTTTGTAGGCTTTACCAACTTTTTTCACTTCATTTGGTTGTTACAATTCCCAACTAATTCTAGCGTTGAAGTGGTGTTATCTACCAACGGAAGGCACGCCGTTACTTTGGAATTTTTATTCCAAAAAAAAACCCTTTTTCTATGTGGTACAATATACCGTATATGAAATAACAGGTCGTGATATTAGTTTGGTAAGGCGAAGCTCTTACACTAATTTTTCATAGCGACTAAGGGTATGCACAAAAAGGTGGTCTTCGGTTTTGTAGGCTTTACTAACTTTTTTCACTTCATTTGGTTGTTACAATTCCCAACTAATTCTAGCGTTGAAGACATGGTATGGCTATTGCAATTCCGGAGTTCTTTAGCAAAGTCTGCTGATGATAGAACTTGGTAGTTCTTGAAATAGCTATACAGACAACCTGCTCACCTTTTTGTGTTGCCTTTGAAATAATCTTCTTTTGGAAGATTGACCTCGAGCCGGCTAAACTGCAAGGTTTGATTCAAATTTCAAATAGGTCGTAATCTAACCAGATAACACCAACGGAAGGCACGCCGTTACTTTGGAATTTTTATTCCAAAAAAAAACCTTTTTCTATGTGGTACAATATGCCGTATATGAAATAACAGGTCGTGATATTAGTTTGGTAAGGCGAAGCTCTTACACTAATTTTTCATAGCGCCTAAGGGTATGCACAAAAAGGTGGTCTTCGGTTTTGTAGGCTTTACCAACTTTTTTCACTTCATTTGGTTGTTACAATTCCCAACTAATTCTAGCGTTGAAGTGGTGTTATCTACCAACGGAAGGCACGCCGTTACTTTGGAATTTTTATTCCAAAAAAAACCTTTTTCTATGTGGTACAATATACCGTATATGAAATAACAAGTCGTGATATTAGTTTGGTAAGGCGAAGCTCTTACACTAATTTTTCATAGCGCCTAAGGGTATGCACAAAAAGGTGGTCTTCGGTTTTGTAGGCTTTACCAACTTTTTTCACTTCATTTGGTTGTTACAATTCCCAACTAATTCTAGCGTTGAAGACATGGTATGGCTATTGCAATTCCGGAGTTCTTTAGCAAAGTCTGCTGATGATAGAACTTGGTAGTTCTTGAAAAAGCTATACAGACAACCTGCTCACCTTTTTGTGTTGCCTTTGAAATAATCTTCTTTTGGAAGATTGACCTCGAGCCGGCTAAACTGCAAGGTTTGATTGAAATTTCAAATAGGTCGTAATCTAACCAGGTAACACCAACGGAAGGCACGCCGTTACTTTGGAATTTTTATTCCAAAAAAAACCCTTTTTCTATGTGGTACAATATGCCGTATATGAAATAACAGGTCGTGATATTAGTTTGGTAAGGCGAAGCTCTTACACCAATTTTTCATAGCGCCTAAGGGTATGCACAAAAAGGTGGTCTTCGGTTTTGTAGGCTTTAACAACTTTTTTCACTTCATTTGGTTGTTACAATTCCCAACTAATTCTAGCGTTGAAGACATGGTATGACTATTGCAATTCCGGAGTTCTTTAGCAAAGTCTGCTGATGATAGAACTTGGTAGTTCTTGAAATAGCTATACAGACAACGTGCACACCTTTTTGTGTTGCCTTTGAAATAATCTTCCTTTGGAAGATTGACCTCGAGCCGGCTAAACTGCAAGGTTTGATTTAAATTTTAAATAGGTCGTAATCTAACCAGATAACACCAACGGAAGGCACGCCGTTACTTTGGAATTTTTATTTAAAAAAAAAACCCTTTTTCTATGTGGTACAATATACCGTAAATGAAATAACAGGTCGTGATATTAGTTTGGTAAGGCGAAGCTCTTGCACTAATTTTTCATAGCGCCTAAGGGTATGCACAAAAAGGTGGTCTTCGGTTTTGTAGGCTTTACCAACTTTTTTCACTTCATTTGGTTGTTGCAATTCCCAACTAATTCTAGCGTTGAAGACATGGTATGGCTATTGCAATTCCGGAGTTCTTTAGCAAAGTCTGCTGATGATAGAACTTGGTAGTTCTTGAAATAGCTATACAGACAACCTACTCACCTTTTTGTGTTGCCTTTGAAATATTCTTCTTTTGGAAGATTGACCTCGAGCCGGCTAAACTGCAAGGTTTGATTTAAATTTCAAATAGGTCGTAATCTAATCAGATAACACCAACGGAAGGCACGCCGTTACTTTGGAATTTTTATTCGAAAAAAAACCCTTTTTCTATGTGGTACAATATACCATATATGAAATAACAGGTCGTGATATTAGTTTGGTAAGGCGAAGCTCTTACAAATTTTTCATAGCGCCTAAGGGTATGCACAAAAAGGTGGTCTTCGGTTTTGTAGGCTTTACCAACTTTTTTCACTTCATTTGGTTGTTACAATTCCCAACTAATTCTAGCGTTGAAGTGGTGTTATCTACCAACGGAAGGCACGCCGTTACTTTGGAATTTTTATTCCAAAAAAAACCTTTTTCTATGTGGTACAATATACCGTATATGAAATAACAAGTCGTGATATTAGTTTGGTAAGGCGAAGCTCTTACACTAATTTTTCATAGCGCCTAAGGGTATGCACAAAAAGGTGGTCTTCGGTTTTGTAGGCTTTACCAACATTTTTCACTTCATTTGGTTGTTACAATTCCCAACTAATTCTAGCGTTGAAGACATGGTATGGCTATTGCAATTCCGGAGTTCTTTAGCAAAGTCTGCTGATGATAGAACTTGGTAGTTCTTGAAAAAGCTATACAGACAACCTGCTCACCTTTTTGTGTTGCCTTTGAAATAATCTTCTTTTGGAAGATTGACCTCGAGCCGGCTAAACTGCAAGGTTTGATTTAAATTTCAAATAGGTCGTAATCTAACCAGGTAACACCAACGGAAGGCACGCCGTTACTTTGGAATTTTTATTCCAAAAAAAACCCTTTTTCTATGTGGTACAATATGCCGTATATGAAATAACAGGTCGTGATATTAGTTTGGTAAGGCGAAGCTCTTACACCAATTTTTCATAGCGCCTAAGGGTATGCACAAAAAGGTGGTCTTCGGTTTTGTAAGCTTTACCAACTTTTTTCACTTCATTTGGTTGTTACAATTCCCAACTAATTCTAGCGTTGAAGACATGGTATGACTATTGCAATTCCGGAGTTCTTTAGCAAAGTCTGCTGATGATAGAACTTGGTAGTTCTTGAAATAGCTATACAGACAACGTGCACACCTTTTTGTGTTGCCTTTGAAATAATCTTCCTTTGGAAGATTGACCTCGAGCCGGCTAAACTGCAAGGTTTGATTTAAATTTCAAATAGGTCGTAATCTAACCAGATAACACCAACGGAAGGCACGCCGTTACTTTGGAATTTTTATTCCAAAAAAAACCCTTTTTCTATGTGGTACAATATACCGTAAATGAAATAACAGGTCGTGATATTAGTTTGGTAAGGCGAAGCTCTTGCACTAATTTTTCATAGCGCCTAAGGGTATGCACAAAAAGGTGGTCTTCGGTTTTGTAGGCTTTACCAACTTTTTTCACTTCATTTGGTTGTTGCAATTCCCAACTAATTCTAGCGTTGAAGACATGGTATGGCTATTGCAATTCCGGAGTTCTTTAGCAAAGTCTGCTGATGATAGAACTTGGTAGTTCTTGAAATAGCTATACAGACAACCTACTCACCTTTTTGTGTTGCCTTTGAAATATTCTTCTTTTGGAAGATTGACCTCGAGCCGGCTAAACTGCAAGGTTTGATTTAAATTTCAAATAGGTCGTAATCTAATCAGATAACACCAACGGAAGGCACGCCGTTACTTTGGAATTTTTATTAAAAAAAAAAAACATTGTTCTATGTGGTACAATATACCGTATATGAAATAACAGGTCGTGATATTAGTTTGGTAAGGCGAAGCTCTTACACTAATTTTTCATAGCGCCTAAGGGTATGCACAAAAAGGTGGTCTTCGGTTTTTTAGGCTTTACCAACTTTTTTCACTTCATTTGGTTGTTACAATTCCCAACTAATTCTAGCGTTGAAGACATGGTATGGCTATTGCAATTCCGGAGTTCTTTAGCAAAGTCTGCTGATGATAGAACTTGGTAGTTCTTGAAATAGCTATACAGACAACCTGCCCACCTTTTTGTGTTGCCTTTGAAATAATCTTCTTTTGGAAGATTGACCTCGAGCCGGCTAAACTGCAAGGTTTGATTTAAATTTCAAATAGGTCGTAATCTAACCAGATAACACCAACGGAAGGCACCCCGTTACTTTGGAATTTTTATTCGAAAAAAAAACCTTTTTTTATGTGGTACAATATACCGTATATGAAATAACAGGTCGTGATATTAGTTTGGTAAGGCGAAGCTCTTACACTAATTTTTCATAGCGCCTAAGGGTATGCACAAAAAGGTGGTCTTCGGTTTTGTAGGCTTTACCAACTTTTTTCACTTCATTTGGTTGTTTCAATTCCCAACTAATTCTAGCGTTGAAGACATGGTATGGCTGTTGCAATTCCGAAGTTCTTTAGCAAAGTCTGCTGATGATAGAACTTGGTAGTTCTTGAAATAGCTATACAGATAACCTGCTCACCTTTTTGTGTTGCCTTTGAAATAATCTTCTTTTGGAAGATTGACCTCGAGCCGGCTAAACTGCAAGGTTTGATTTAAATTTCAAATAGGTCGTAATCTAACCAGATAACACCAACGGAAGGCACGCCGTTACTTTGGAATTTTTATTCCCAAAAAAATCTTTTTCTGTGTGGTACAATATACCGTATATGAAATAACAGGTCGTGATATTAGTTTGGTAAGGCGAAGCTCTTACACTAATTTTTCATAGCGCCTAAGGGTATGCACAAAAAGGTGGTCTTCGGTTTTGTAGGCTTTACCAACTTTTTTCACTTCATTTGGTTGTTACAATTCCCAACTAATTCTAGCGTTGAAGACATGGTATGGCTATTGCAATTCCGGAGTTCTTTAGCAAAGTCTGCTGATGATAGAACTTGGTAGTTCTTGAAATAGCTATACAGACAACGTGCTCACCTTTTTGTGTTGCCTTTGAAATAATCTTCTTTTGGAAGATTGACCTCGAGACGGCTAAACTGCAAGGTTTGATTTAAATTTCAAATAGGTCGTAATCTAACCAGATAACACCAACGGAAGGCACGCCGTTACTTTGGAATTTTTATTCCAAAAAAAACCCTTTTTCTATGTGGTACAATATACCGTATATGAAATAACAGGTCGTGATATTAGTTTGGTAAGGCGAAGCTCTTACACTAATTTTTCATAGCGCCTAAGGATATGCACAAAAAGGTGGTCTTCGGTTTTGTAGGCTTTACCAACTTTTTTCACTTCATTTGGTTGTTACAATTCCCAACTAGTTCTAGCGTTGAAGACATGGTATGGCTATTGCAATTCCGGAGTTCTTTAGCAAAGTCTGCTGATGATAGAACTTGGTAGTTCTTGAAATAGCTATACAGACAACCTGCCCACCTTTTTGTGTTGCCTTTGAAATAATCTTCTTTTGGAAGATTGACCTCGAGCCGGCTAAACTGCAAGGTTTGATTTAAATTTCAAATAGGTCGTAATCTAACCAGATAACACCAACGGAAGGCACGCCGTTACTTTGGAATTTTTATTCAAAAAAAAACCCTTTTTCTATGTGGTACAATATACCGTATATGAAATAACAGGTCGTGATATTAGTTTGGTAAGGCAAAGCTCTTACACTAATTTTTCATAGCGCCTAAGGGTATGCACAAAAAGGTGCTCTTCGGTTTTGTAAGCTTTACCAACTTTTTTCACTTCATTTGGTTGTTACAATTCCCAACCAATTCTAGCGTTGAAGACATGGTATGGCTATTGCAATTCCGGAGTTCTTTAGCAAAGTCTGCTAATGATAGAACTTGGTAGTTTTTGAAATAGCTATACAGACAACCTGCCCACCTTTTCGTGTTGCCTTTGAAATAATCCTTTTTTTGGAAGATTGACCTCGAGCCGGCTAAACTGCAAGGTTTGATTTAAATATTAAATAATAACGAACCATATGTGACTTAATTACAAAAAAAAATCATTATTTTTTATTTTTAGATAGGGAGCAGAGTGTATAACGTTAGTAGGGGGCTGAATATGAATGATTTTTTTTGAGTTTTTTATTTGTATATATTTTTATTAAATTTTAAAAAAAGTTTCAGACTTTTAACACGTATAAGTATTTTTGGCCGCTCGCTCCATACAAGCCCGACCACTGTGGGTTGTAAAGTGAAAGAAGATTAATAAGAAGAAGTCTGTCAGAATATGAAGGTAGGCAAAGACTCGGGTCCCAATTAAGACCGCGTAACGCGAACTTAAGGAATTTCTTTTGAACCGATTCAATACTACGCTGGTGAACATCATATTGAGGGTTCCACACTGGCAAGCAATATTCTAGAGTAGGGCGAACTAACGAATTGTATAAAACCTTAGTTACTTAGGGATCATCAATTTCTTTGGCCCAACGTTTAATGAAGCCAAGAAGACTGCATGCTCTATTGACAATTGAAGATATATGAACATTAAATGAAAGTTTTGGGTCAAACATAACGCCTAAGTCTTTGAATGATGGTACATAATCTAACAGAACAGACTTAATAGAGTAATGAGCTAGGAACGGCGACAAAAGACTGAAAGTCAGAAAAGAGCACTTGGAGGCATTAAGGTGTGATTTGTTAACGTGGCACCAATCACAGAACGCATCGAGATCTGATTGCAAGTACTGTTGTACCATTATAGGAATAACAAATCTTAACGTCATCCGCAAACATGAGCACGCGTGAATGAGCCAAGGCCAAAGGCAAATAGTTTATAAACGTGGTAAATAACAGTAGGCCCAGATGACTGCATTGAGGGACACCTGAGCTAACTCAAACAGTTTTAGATATTGAGGAACGAAAAGACACCTTTTGGGTTCTGCCAATAAGATACGATTTTAACCAAGCCAATAGTTTCGGCGAGAAGCCCATAATGTTAAGTTTCCTGAGAAGCATAGCATGATCAACATTATCGAAAGATGGTAGAAATAACATCACTTTGACACTTATTGCGAAAGCCCTTGGTGTAAAAGGGTAGTCAATTCTAAAAGTTTGGTAAGCGACGAACGATCTTTCATGAAGCTATGCTGATAAGGAGAATTAGTGGATTTAGATAAGTGTTAAAGGAAAGACGTAATATTTATTGATTATATTTCTTGAATGAAGAAAAATAAAGATATTTTCAGATATCTGTAGAATTTACTTTGAAATGTACCACCACTATGCTTTGAAACTGAACTTGTTGCATTGAATGGATATTGGCGGATGCTTGGGTATCTAAGTCGTGCCTTATAAGTTCGCGAT
Source organism: Drosophila paulistorum (assembly GCA_018152135.1). Lineage (NCBI taxonomy): Eukaryota > Metazoa > Arthropoda > Insecta > Diptera > Drosophilidae > Drosophila > Drosophila paulistorum. The sequence goes on along the minus strand of JAECXG010000822.1, from coordinate 11,786,257 downwards.
TATTATCCACATTTATTTGCACTTTAAAAAGCAGCTGTTCTTACATATATGTATGCATGTGTATACATATATGTAGGCATTACTATGCAATTGCAATCAGAATTTTGAGGCAGGGAAAAATAGCACTGGATGGACACAGGATAGGTTAAAGGATACCGTGCAACCTTATGACAGGTCAGGTATGTTCATACAGATGCTTATAAAATATATTAATGTGTTTTAATATTTGTTTTTTTTTTTTGGTTGAGTGTTTTTTTTTGGTTTCTAAGTAAATAGATTTCGGTTTATTTTTAAGATTAGTTTTTATATTTTTTGCGTGCTTTGCGTAGTCTATAGGGCAGAGACCGGAAAGAGGAAAACAAGGCAATTAAAAGTTTAACAGGGTAGCCAAACCCAACGACACAGACCAAAAGAGTAACATCAATCCAGAGTTGACCCTTGGACTGCCACCTTGCGAAGCACATCGATACCTATCGCCAAGCAACTATGAATGTGGGCGCCGAATCGAAGATCCATATGCATTGGCCCGCTCATGTTTCCCAGCGATCGTGGCCACTGCCAATATTGCAGTTGTATCCGCTATACCCTCTTCTCCATGTTAACGTATGAATGCACAAGTCGCTATGAAAAAGCAGGAATTTTGGCACTTTAAAATGTGTGTGTATATGTAGTCGTAGAACTTGAAAATATGAAAAGTGTGCTTATCAAACTTTCCATTGCAATGCTAGATGGAGCAACGGAAGGATATCCTGCTCGAAGGACCAACGTTTGTGGATGGGCTGTTAGATACAATAAGTATCAATAGTCGGCGGGTGCCAATTTCTTCTGGTCTGGTGAGTTGTTAGAAATAATTAAAACGCGCGAGAACTTCGCTTTTTTATTTATTAAAGGCAAATAAACACACACGGAAATGGTTTGGTTAAAAGTAGACTGGATTTTAATATGATATAAAGAAGAAGTACGGGTGATCGTGGAAAATTCTCGGATTAGAATGATGGCGATATACAGGAGAACTCCTCGTCACTCCCCTCAGTATGACCGCATTCCGTTTGTGGAAAATCCTACCCCTTACTCCCTGCTGTTCACCAGGTGGCGTTAACAAGCATCATGAATTTTAAAGGAGCGACTGTATATAGTAACAGATTACGCTCATCAGAATGAACGATGTGCTTTTTTAAACTTCTTATAATTGAATTCAGAGTATCGTTGTACAGATAAGACCAATTGATAGTACTAATGTTTTCATTAAGGCTGTCGTAGTCAGTCAGCACAGCACAGTCAGAAGACAGCACCTAGTTAGAGGTAACTCCTTTGAACCAAGTAATGGTAATAGCAAGGGCAGATCAAATTTTAAATTTAATGTAGGATGAATTTTGTCTTCGGGGAGAACAAACGGTTCGATCCTAGAAACATCACAATAAGAAGAATCCAATACAAAAATAAGATCTAACGATTTTCCATTAGAATTTACGAATGGATTGACTTGCCATAAAGATAAGCCTACAGGGCCATAAATAAAGTCATGTGACATAGAGGGCAGCAACATGGTAGATTCATCTGTTAGTGACCATGCTGAAGCAGGTAAATTAAAATCACTTAAAACTATAATCATGGCTTGACTGGAAACTAAAGACAAGGTAAACAGAATTGGATATTAGAAAATTAGATCATTTCATATGATAAAGCAGCATCAACAGTTATCAGAACGCCACCGCCTACGCGAGAAATTCGATCACATCCTAAATTTATAAAATTTTTTGGAAAAAACAGATACATCAGTAATTTCGGCTTTAGCCTGAAAAAGCTAAAATGTTGTTCGTAAAAGCTAAAATGATATGAACAAAATAAGGTCTTTTTACATAGAGATTAGGAAGTATAGATTTCAGTCCTCTAACGTTCTGGTAATTTAGGTTAAGAGTCGGAACTAGTTTTTTGACACACCAGCAGTTGCTAATGTCGCAGGATTAGTTTTAGTTTAGGCCATTTTTTCTTCTTGACAGTATATTCCTTCACTATTATATGTTTCGGCCAAAAATCTTCTCGACATATAGTGTCGAAGATATTGACAGAAACACTAATTTTAAAGGACAAAATGTCCCGAGAATAAGAAAATTTCAACTTCTCCACCGCAATATTCGAGACGTTAACTTTCTATCCGATACATCGGATAGGCAATTGTCTAAAAAAAGCATAAAGCTTCTGCTCTCTGACGTGACGGTCGTGTTTTTGCTTAGCTCCTGAGTTTTATTAATATATATTGTTTTTTCCCAATTTTTAATTGTGCCTAGTTTGTTTTCGTTTTCGCTGGTGTCATTTGCTTGAAACCCTTGTGTTTTATTTGCATAATTCGCCAAATTAAACAGTTTTGTTTTTTTCTTTTTTGTGATTAGTGTTTGGTGCATCTAAATTGTTTTTATTTTTTTCTTATTGTTCTCTCCCGTCATTGCTTCTGCAGTTGCTCCCCTCATCGCCCCCATCATACCATCAGTGCTAGTGGTTTTGTTGTTCTCTCTGCTTTGTGCTTGTGCTCAGCTTCCCTCCCGCGTAATTACTTTTCTAAGGCCGCCTCTCAAAGCTCGTCTTATAACTGTTCTTGCACTCTCTCTTGTGCTGTGTACTCTAGCTGTCTCTTTGTTTTATTTATTATTGATTTTTTATCGATAATTATCTTTGTGCTGTTTATTTAAATTTTTAAATATATTTTTTTTTTTTGTTGTTTTTTTTTGCCTTGTGTTTATTTTGGCTTTTCAATGGCTTGTTGTCTACTCAATTGCAAGCATTCTGATCGTTTTGACGATCAGTATAGAGCAATATCGTGTTGGCTTTGCGACAATCTTATTCACTTAAAATGTGCTGGCCTCAACGGCCGTGATTACGACAAATTTTCTGGTTTGTCTGTGTCTAAGCCTGAGCTTGGCTTAATGCGCTGGACTTGCCCATCTTGTGCCAGCCAGCAGCTTGATTTTAGCCGAATGTACAGGGATCTTCGTTTAAAGTTTCTTTCTCTAAATAAAATGGCCAAACAGCTGTCTAATGAGTGTGACTCTAGCATAAATTTATTGTCGCAATTCAAGTTTGATCCACCTTCTAAGGAATTGCCCAAGAAATGTACCCTTGAGTTGCCTCATAAGCAGTCGCCCGCACTTTCTATTACATCTTCTCCCATTTTACTTTCGCCTACACCATCTTCTTGTCCCTCTTTATGCTCTTCTTTTCAGATTGATGTACCCACTACAAGCCCTCGTGTACCTCAATCTATCCCTCACGGGAACTCTGATCAATTACTGGATCATGCTGGCTTTCAATCACTTGCGGATCCCAATGCTCCTCCGCCTCCACTAACTGTAGTGCCTCATCGTAAACAATTATTTATCTCTAGGCTTGCTCCAGATACTTCTGAATCGTCTGTGGCAGCTTACATTGGTAATATATGCCCTGCTAAGGTTTTAATTCAAAAGTTTAAGTTTTCTAGGCTTCGCGAAATCTCCTCTTTTAAAATTACTGTACCAAATGAGTATTTCTCAGCTATGGTTGACCCTAACTTTTGGCCAGAGGGCCTAGTTGTACACGAATTTGCGCCCAATAAGCGCTCCCGCCCTTTGCCTGTCCACCTTCCTAATGTATCTTCTGCTTCAAAAAACTAATAACGTCTAGTCTTTGCATTCACTATCAAAATGTAAGAGGACTTCTTACCAAGCTCTCGAAACTATTCTGCGATAGCCAAACCTTTTCGGCTGACATATTAGCTTTCTCTGAAACTTGGCTTAACTCCTCTGTTTTGGATAATGAAATTCTTTCTAATAACTTTATTTCTTATAGGCTTGATCGTGTTGGTCGTCGTGGCGCCGGAGTACTCATTGCAGTCAACTCGAATCTGTGCTCAAGTGTTGTGCCGATTGATCTCCCCTTAGGTGTTGAGTTTATTTGCGTCGAAGTTACATGTTCTAACTTTAGCTTATATATCTCTTGTTCATACATTCCTCCAGCTTCTGATATGATGATCTACATGCACCATGCTGATGCTTTGCGAACTATTTTTAGTCGTCTTAAAGATCGGGATTTTTTTATAGCTTTAGGTGATTTTAACTTGCCTAATGTTTCTTGGCTTGCTGATGATAATCTATCTTTCTTAATTCCTTCATCTCAACATGTTTTTCTTGATAGCCTACTTGAATGTCCGCTATATCAGTTGATTTCTTTTCTTAACTCTTCTAAAAGAATCCTCGATCTTGTTTTTGTCTCTGATCCCACTGTTAGTGCTGTATCACAAACACAGCCCCTAGTGAAGCCTGAAGATACTTATCACCCTACCATTGAAATTACTATTTCTTACAATTCCGTTAATAATTCATTCAATAACATCTCAAATTCTCGTCGCAGATGTTTTCGTAAAACAAATTTCAATCTTCTTAACAGCCTTATTTTCTCTTTTGATTGGTCATTTCTATTTGAGTGCTGTGATATAGATTGTGCAGTAAATTTTTTCTACTCTGCTCTTAATTCTCTAATTGATAAATGCGTTCCTTATGTGAATGTCTCTACCGTCTCCAGTGCGCCAGTCTGGTTCACACGTAGGCTCTCTAATCTCCGTAACATTAAATCGAGATATTTTAAAAGATTTAAAAAAACTGGTTCGCGACTTGACTATGCAAATTATTGTGTAGCCAAATCTCAATTTTGCCTTTTAAATACTCAATGCTACAATAATTATATCGTTCGCTGTAAAGTTGAATTTTATAAGAACCCCAAAAGACTTTATAACTTTGTTAATTCCAAAAGACGCTCTAATTTACTACCTTCCACCTTCAGACTTAATGACCAGACTGCTAATTGTGATTCAGATATTGCAGATCTGTTTGCTAAATTCTTTCAGTCGACTTATTCTTCTACTGCTTCGGATCCCACACCTTATCCCTTCACAATTCCACATTTAAATCGGTTATTCTTTATATCGAGTGAGACTTGTCGCTTCCCTGATATTTGGAAGGAGTCTTTTATTATTCCGCTTTTTAAAAAGGGTAACAAATCGGATATTTCTAACTACCGTGGCATTGCCAAACTTTCGGCAATACCTAAGCTGTTTGAGAAAATTATTACGTCTTCCCTTCAACACCTATCCAGATCCGCTATTTCTGCTTGTCAGCATGGCTTCATGAAAGGTCGTTCGTCGCTTACCAACCTTTTAGAATTGACTACCCTTGTACACCATGGCTTCCGTAAAAAGTGTCAAACTGATGTTATTTATACTGACTTTAGTAAGGCTTTCGATACGGTTGATCATTCCTTGCTTCTCATGAAACTTAACATCATGGGTTTTTCCCCGAAACTATTGGCTTGGTTAAAGTCGTATCTTATTGGCAGAACCCAAAAGGTGTCTTTTCGTTCCTCGATATCTAAAACTGTTCGAGTTACGTCAGGTGTCCCCCAAGGCAGTCATCTGGGCCCACTGTTATTTACCTTGTTTATAAACGATTTGCCTTTGGCCTTGGCTCATTCACGCGTGCTCATGTTTGCGGATGACGTGAAGATTTGCTATTCATATAATGATCCTTCTTTCCAACAGTACTTGCAATCAGATCTCGATGCGTTCTGTGTTTGGTGTCACGTTAATAAATTACACCTTAATGCTTCTAAATGCTCTTTTATGACTTTCAGTCGTTTGTCGCCGTTCCTAGCTCAATACTCTATTAAGTCTGTTCTGTTAGATTGTGTACCATCATTTAAAGACAGGCGTTATGTTTGACCCAAAACTTTCTTTTAATATTCATATATCTTCAATTGTTAATAGAGCATGCAGTCTTCTTGGCTTCATTAAACGTTGGGCCAAAGAATTTGATGATCCATATGTGACAAAGGTTTTATACACTTCGTTAGTTCGCCCTACTCTAGAATATTGCTCACCAGTGTGGAACCCTCAATATGATGTTCACCAGCGTAGTATTGAATCGGTACAGAAGCAATTCCTTAAGTTTGCGTTACGCGGTCTTAATTGGGACCCGAATCTTCGCCTACCTTCTTATTCTGACAGACTTCTTCTTATTAATCTTCCTTCACTTTACAACCGTAGGCTCGTATTTTGGATTCTCTTTCTACATAAAGTAGCCAACGGCGAAGTCAGTTCTACCGATTTACTAGATACGCTATATTTTTGTGTTCCCTCACGTCGGACCAGAAACTTTTTTCCTCTTCACCTTAGTAGATGTTTGACTAACTACTCTCTTCACGAACCTCTTCGTGTTCTTTGCCAATCTTTTAACAACCTTTCTCACCTTATTTTTCCTCATCTATCTGTCACTTCTCTTCGCGCTATACTTTTTAATTATCTACAGCGTAACCACTGAAAGTATTCTGGACTGGATATTTGATTGGCTGCAACTCAACCCTGACCACATTGGCTGTGAATCGGGGCATAGCTGGCACCTTGTTGCAAATAAAACACCTCCATCGGGTCGGGGATGTTGTGCATATAGCTAAGCTACCTTAATGAATTAATTACTATTTGTATTTTAGCTTAAGCTTTTTCGTCTACTGCTGACTTAGTCGACGTAAATAAATAAATAAATAAATAAATAAATAAATAAATGATTGTCTCTGGACAGATTTTTTACACTTCCATAGTGAATAATTAGCATCCACTGCAATTCATGCTGTTCCAATATCTTCCCAAAAATTAAGAGTAGTATTTAGCTGGATTGAGTTTTCCAAATGCTGTCCGAAGGCTAGCACTTCGGTGTTTTTGGTAATAAGGCGAAGGCTTAGATTGGCATTGTAACAGTCTGTGTGGATACTGGCGATTAAATCCAGATGGTCTGATTCCAGATCCCCATTTGGGGTTATGTTTACCTGGCAGTGTGGTATTCCGTGATAGACTGCAAAGTCAATACAGGAGGGCTTATGATGCAGCACATATGGGTACCTGGTTGGTGACCCAGTTGCAAGGATCTTGGCACTAGTAGCAGGTATGGCCTCTGCTAGTTCGCGACCGTTGGGTAAATTGTATGTGTCTCCCCACAACCAATGTCGGGCGTTTCAGTCACCACTAACGTAATACCTTTGGCCACAGGGTCTTAGTATGTTGACAAAGTGTTGCTCCAGAATCCTAATGTTTGGGGAGTAGATAGTACTGAATTCTGTCACCCAACCCTGTGGCTACTTTAACTGAGGACATTTGTATGCTATGTGTTTCAATAACTTCTTGTGGAAAATGACAAAGAGAATTCCTCACCAGAACTGCTGCCCCTCCAACACTGTTATTGTTCCGCGATGGTTTGTAAGCAGTGTAGAAGGCGTAACAATATATTTTTATTATACCGCCCCTTCTCATTCTAATATCCGACAAAAGAAGAACGTCAACGCTGATGTTGTGCGCGTAGACTTCTACTTCTTTTGCCTTCTTTTGAAGCGTTGTTTTAGAAATGAGGATTAGGTTCAACCTCCGTCCATTGCTTAATTATATTAGCTAATTCAAGTACCATATATTACAATTTTTTATACGTTGGGTACCTGAATGGAGGGGCAGAAATCATTTGGGTACCTAATGAAGCTTGCAGCATACACTGTTAGCCTAACAGTGTTAAGTGAAGTGACCTTGCAGCATACACTGTAAGCCTAACAGTGTTAGGTGAAGTGACCTTCACCACATCTTGCACAATTGGGATTTCGGTGATAGACAGTAATCCTGGCAGCACTGGCATTGGGCGATTTCAGTGGCTTTCCGCATACTTACAATCCTCAGTTTTTGACTGCAAAAATTGTTAACTTGACTAACGCCACTTTTTTTGGCACTCGGCTTTATGTTATGTTCATCTTTATCGATTCGAGAATTTGGGCAATGTATGTGGAGAACCTCAAAACCTAGTTTTTTAAGATCAGCAGCATAGTTATGATTCAGTGTGACAGTGTGACTGCTCAGTTACCATTTGGTAAGTGTGAAATTCAAGTCCTATACTGTCCATATGGCTGACAATGGCTCTGTGAGTTTCACTGTCTTGGCGAAAGATTCGGATTGTTTCACAGTAATTGCGCCCCATAAAAATTCTTTATTTTGTCTCTGAAATGTCCAGTCTTCGTTCGGGCAAAGTATATGTTACTGGAAATCTAACAGTACTTTCTATAAATAGCTTTGAAATCATGAACACGTGTTCACTTTTGCAATGCAGATTTGCGCTGTTAATTTTGTCACAAAAAAGTTGCTCTTCAAAGTGGTCAGTCTAAAAATTTATTTATTTGATTCAATGTTTTTGTGTTTTGTGAACGTCTTTTTAATGTTTAGGTGGAGTTTTAGTTGTAATTCCACAAAATTCCACAATTGGTTTATATGTGACTATATTTATCTGGATTTAAAATAATGAAGTAAGTAAGTCGTCTCGCCGACTTAGGTATACCACACACCAGTAAAGCAAATATTTCACATTTGTAATAACAAATGCATTTGCCTATTTTAAAAAAGTTCTGTTCACATGCTTTTTACAAGCATATCTTAGTATCTCGCTCACTCATGCATATGAGCACACTAGCTCCCCACTCGCCAACGGCCAACTCCGGCCTTATGGAAAAACGGTTTATATGCATAACTTGGCTATTTTTTGTCCGATTTTGATCAAATTTGGTATTTTGCTGGGTATTAGTATCAAATTCAAGTGTGCCAAATTTCCACAAGGTAAAAAATTACGGGAGATAATCGAGTTTTTCAAATTGCGAGGGCGGAAAGGGGCGTGGTACAATCTTTATACATGCAAAATGTGCGCATTTACTAAGCAAATATACATACCAAATATGGTGTCTCTAGCTGTAATAGTTTTTGAGATAAACGTTTTTTTTTGAATTGCGGGGGCGGAAAGGGGCGTGGCAAAAATTTAAAACAAACTCGATCACTCTACATACTACAAGAGCCTACATTCCAAATTTGGCGGCTCTATCTCTTATAGTCTCCGAGATCTAGGCGTTCATACGGACGGACAGACGGACAGACGGACGGACAGAAGGACATGGCTAGATCGACTCGGCTGTTGATACTGATCAAGAATATATATACTTTATGGGGTCGGAAAAGCTTCCTTCTGCCTGTTACATACATTTTGGCGACTTTAATATACCATTTCACCCTATGGGTGTATGGTATAATAAATGTATTAAGTTTAGCTACAGAAAGTGCCAGATGTGCGTATAAATAACACAATACCAAAGGTGTCTAGCGTTTTGAAAGGTCATTTTGCGCTGCAAGTAGTTTGTTGCTTTTGTCTTCGTATTCGCCTGTAATACATTTTTGTGTATATCGTTGCAAATTTTGTTGTAAATTAAATAATAATTTCAATTTTTTTTATTTGTTCGTTTGGATTTTATTTTATTTTCTTATAAGTGTGATTTTGACCGCCTATATATATTTAATCTATGGTGCACTAAAAATAGAACCAACGCGCAAAAATTGGCAAGGGTGACTGAAGCTGCCCAAGGCAACATAGAAGACAGCGGCTATGTACTCGAGTTGATACAACTGCGGAATCGTACTGGGTACATTTGTAAAAGAATTGTAACTTTTTGCGAAAAATACAAACGCAAGAAGTCTCCAGTTAACCAATGCCAAAGTATGTGGCTGAATGATAAGGAAAGAATTCAATTAAGTTGCGCTCCCAACAAGTTTCCACTTATACAAAAAAGTGCTAATCGTGCAAGGCCAAAAAAAGATTTCATCGAATCTTCTTAAAGGACAAAACGACGAAGAATAGCCGATCTGGCAACGCATGATGAGTCTGCTACTTCAGTTTTGCGTACCAGTTTTCCACCGAATCCAGTATGTTCGAAAGCAAAGATTGATTTTTTTTTAACGTTTAATATATATTTGTTGAATCTACTCTTAAATTAGAGCCTAACAACAATTTTGAGATATTTTTCTTAGTCTAGTACTTAAGATATATTAAGGGGATATTGAAGGCGGCCCGAATCACTTATTATTGGGTTGGTCTGTCATTTCTTTTAAGACGAGTTCTATTATTAGTTCGCGTAAGGGAACTGGCAAGAGCATTTGGATGTGCATCCAGTTTTGCAGAATACTTTAGTTACTGAGTACCTATTTCAGATATCCGTATGTACCACGGAGCCCCCGTGATTGTTCGTAAAATCTTCGACTGCGCCCTTTGTATGATGTCGATATTGCTGGTAGTTGCATTACTTAGTACGGCACCGTCCAGATGGGCATAGGAGGACTTTATACTCCAGACGTAGAGGGGAACGAGCATTGATGATCCAATGCAAACTACTCGCTTTTAGTTTCAGCTGTGTTTTTTTTGCTTCGATATGCTTGCGCCAAGTTAGCCTTCTGTCTAGGTGGATGCCATGATGATAGTGTACCTTTTCCACGCTCTTGGGAAGTAGCCAATTCTTATTATAGCGTTGAACAATTTGCAGACGTGGCAAACACGGATGACCTCTCTTCGTCACTGCGGGCCCATCCACCGGTGGGACCCCTTATCTGGCTTTCCACAGAAGATGTCTCGTGCAGGTTGGACTGAGCTTTTCTATGTATTTCCTCTGAGCCCGGACTAACTATTGTCTTAACTCCTTGGAGAGGTTGCCATTGGCATGCCTTAGGCGAAGTTTTGCTGGTGATCGAGTAATCTGCAATTCTTTTCTTACACGTTTTTCCGTTACTAATTGTTCGATCCGCCGGTTCGTAGGCCTGACAGCAGGTTTATCGTAAGTAGAGGCATGTGGAGTAGATACTCTTGCTGCAGCTCCCAACATCGACTCAAGTGCAGAGACGCACATGTCAATGTCCTCTGCAGCCTCCAGTTTCGGCGAGCAGTCAATGTGGGCACTCATGTACATTTTACATTTGAGTCAATTTGTTTTGTTGTTTGTAAGCATATATGGGCGATCAAGTACTTGAGGTCTTGTTAACAGTGTGAATAGCACTGGAGAGTGATCGGAGGTTAAATCTAGCAGTGTTTCCGCAGTGATCCGATTACGCGGAATCCTCTTGGTTACTGCCAAATCAAACTTTCTGAGGATCTGTAGGCCAATAAGTAAGCCTTCCCGGTGAGACGCAATCCATCTTATTGAGTGGGTTGACTTTTGTGTTGTACAACTGCTTGCCTTTAGGATTTACATGGCGAGATCCCCAGTGCGTAAGCTTGGCGTTATAGTCCCCTGCTGCAATGAAGCGTTCTCCGAGTGTGTTAAAGAAACCGGTGAATTCCTTTTCAGAGATTGAGAAGCGTGGTGGGCAGTACAGGGCAACCAACGTAGTGTTGCTGCAGCTGGTTTGGACGGTTATAGCAGTTGCTTGTAGGTGCTGTGTTTCGAATCTGTTGAGGAATGAGTGTTTTATACGGTTTTTGATTAGGATACCAGTCCCGCTATGAGCTTTTCCGTCTGGATGGTTTGTTGCGTAGAAGGTATATTTTGGTATTTGAATATTATTTTTGATGTTAAATGTGTTTCCGATATCACCATGACGTCAATTTCACTTGAGTCTAGGAATAGTTGCAGTTCAATTTTGTGCTTGGAGACGCCATTAGCATTCCAAAGACTGTAGTGACCGGATTTTTCCTTTCAAATATTTACCCGTCAAAATGAAGGAAATTTATTTTTTTTAAATCAACCGCGCTTTCATGAAGAGCAAATAACAGAACGGTCGCACTGATACGATCATGGTCAACTTAATTGCAGGGTTGAGTTTCAGCTTTGAGTACAGTTATGATACCCACGCTGACATCGCCCAATGAGAAGATACCACGTCGCAACATTTGGGAAAAGACCCGTTAGAAAGCTCTCTTCGCAAATTCTTTTGCCAAAGACGCGTGTTTTAAGCTCAATTCTTTATTCTATTCTGTTCTGCCGAAGCGATAAGTCGCATAAATTATATAGTGATTTTACTTAGAGAAATTTCAAGTCGTAATACCACGTGGTGGTGGACAAAAAAATTAATTACCAGGCTATCTAGCCAATATCTGCCTAAAATTTGAAGACCAGTGGTACAGTGCCAAACCTAACCGTTCGATTAGTTTATTAAAAGTGAAAGAGTTAAAAGGTGATATTTTTATATTAGGTTATGATTCCCTGACCCGGTAAACTAAATTCATGTTTTCACAGTCCCAGCCGTAACAAGGTACCGAATATCCGTACCAGAGCTAAGAGAAAGCCTAGGCCTCGGAATTTCGTAGCTGGAGTTTCCAAAATTTGAGGCGACGAACGCCCCATGGTTCACATACACTGACGTAAGACGCTGAAGGAAGGCCATGAATTAGGCAAAAACATAAAATCAACATGCATCGTCTTGAGAGGGAGCTGCCTAGATTGCTGAAAATTAGTCGTTGTCATATGGTCACGTAAATACGCAACCTCGCACATGTCGCTCGTAGGCCAAACGAAAAAATGACAACCGTTTGAAAAATAAACCCCAATGTGTTTAAAGAGAGTGTAAAATTGAGTCAGCCTCTCTCCTAATCTATAAAATTCGCAGTTTGTCATTCGATTGGAATCAATCATAACCCAACGTTCCTTAAGCAACGGACTTGTACCAAACAATTTAAATTTAGTTCATTTTCACTCATTGCGAGCTTTAAAACCCTTTTTTTTATAGTATTTAAGTAATCTCTAGCTTATAATTAATTGTTTGATCTAATGAAGCGATATGCGTAAGGTAACCTATGGAGTATATTTTATTGTCATTTATATAATTAATCTGAAACTTCTTTAAAAACCACACCACAGCAAATTCAACGTCATCTTGGGCCCAACGATTACAACGAAAAACTGTGAAGTAAGCCAAAGTCGTGAGTAATGTGTTAATCCTTTATCATAAAAAAAAAACAATTTTTTTTTTTGCTATACCTATATATATATTACATATGAAATATCCCCATATGGTTTGGTCTAGCACAACCGTTTCTCTTATATTTAAAATATTAGTAATTTAAGTCAATTTTGGATTTGAAAGTAATGAAGTCAACAATATGAAATTTTGTCAAGTTTGTTAGGGAATAAGTAAAGAAACCCAAAATTATGTTTGAAACAGGAATAATGATTTGAGTTACCTTAATATGGTCTGTCAAGTACCCTTGCTAAACTGTCGTAAGATGTCATAAAAGTAATAAAACTACATTTGTTTTGGGACAACCTTTAAAATAGAACAGTTGTCATGGTCGGGTGGGTAAAGAAGAGGGACTAATCACACCTAAGTTCTCTCACATCCTTTATTTAGATTCGGGTTTGTCTTCTTTCTCTAGGTCACGGTGAATTGGCACCTTAGCAATAGTAATAATAGTAACACCACCTTTAACTTTTGGTAGTTAGTTAGTTTTCAAAAAGCGCATTAAATTTATTAATGATAGTGAGTGTGAAAAGGGGAGAAAGAACCCCGACCAATCCGACGAGCTAGACCCGAGCATAGCAAGAATGCGCACCCTCGATCCTGATCACACTGTTGGTTTTACCATTTTTTGTCATCTCAACAACTAAGGAGTATATCGTATAACATTTCCGGAGGACACCACTCATGACAAAGACTTATCCTCAACCTTAGTTCCTTTACTTCTGAACGGAAGTTCTTTTAAAACAGACTGTGTCCACTAACACCTTGGAGCCTCTCAGATGTTCACTAGGTTGAGTGAGAATTATAAACCAAAGCCATTCTGGTCACTACATATATTAATAATTGGTGCCCAATCGTGGGACACGACCAATAAATCCATAAACAAATGATGGGTCGTCCCACCAAGCTCGAATAATCCATCCACATTTACAATTTTTTTAGGAACAATTAAAGTCCCATTTGCTTACCAGTTATTGTGCATATTCTAGGAAGTATTTTGGTATCGCGCACGAGTACGATCTTTGGAAATGCGATTGCAATCCCGAATTGAGGATTGGTCGACCAAGTGAGTTTCGTGATAGCCTAGCCTTAGATACATATTTCAGGAAATGCTATGGTAGTATAAATTTGGTTTTGATAGGCATGGAGGATTTATTTTGGAATTACTATGTTCTGGAGAGTTTCGGACATAGTCCAGTCATTCAAGCTTATCCACTCTCAAATCAGCAATAGGCATATTAGATACAGTACGACCAAAAGAAGAAAACAAACATTAAGATCAAGATAATGTTTCGGCATCTATGAACAAGTTGAGCAAGAGGAAAGACAGACTTTAAAAAAAAAAAAAAAGAAGTTTAGTAAAATTTATTTGAACATAGACATTCAACATGTTTCGCAGTAATGAAAATATAGCCCAGCCGGCAATAGAAGATCCATTCTGCGGTATATGTAATGAGGTAATGAACGCGACGGATTTGATAGCAAACGCTCCATGTAAACACAGATTTCACAAAGAATGCCTTCTTGAGCATATTAAGACAACTGCAGCCTGTCCGACATGTGCGACTAGTTGTATTGCCATACAGCTAACATTTTCCAACAACAATTTAGCAGCAGAATTACATTCACTAGCGATGGGGTCAGCAAGTGTTAATACTTCTAACGAAAATGTCCAAAGATCAGCTACAAAACACTACAGAGGCAAAGGCAGAGTCAAACACGGCAGCAAACCCGGCGTTAATACTAGATCACAACAAAAGCAAGTAGAAAGTAGACTTGATTGCCCACATTCACAGAACGCTTTCAATGCAAACTCGGAGGTCGAAATAACGAATTACATCAATTCGGCTTTAGACAGTCAGCAAGTAAGGATAGTGCAGGATTTGACCAATATATTAAGTCAGAATATTGAGTCGACTAAACAAAAACATCTAGCTTCACTTCAACTTAGCCAACAACAAGCAACCAGACCAAGCCCCAATAGAGAAGAACCACAAACCTTCCAAAGATCAAGAGTAGACCTAGACAATTCAGGAACAAGCAGAGATCAACTTAGATCACTTAGTTGTATTTCACCTGGAAAAGCGTCTAGCATTAGCCAGACGTGGCGAATTAAGTTCGATGGTACAAAACAGGGTATGAGAATGGAAGATTTCATCTATCGAGTACGATCACTGACACGACAAAATTTAAATAACGACTATCAACTGTTATGTGATCATTTATATTTATTATTTGCGGGTAAAGCCAGCGATTGGTACTGGAAATTTCATAGTAACCATAGCAACCTTACCTGGGAAATATTTTGTGTCGAATTTCGCAAAAGATTTGAAGATGTAGAGACAGACTTAGATATTTGGGAAAAGATTAGAAAACGACGTCAAGGTGAAAACGAAGTTTTTGACGACTACCGGTATGCTATTGAAGACTTAAGCGATAGACTTCAACAAGGCATGTCAGAAGAACAATTGGTAGCACTCTTAATTAGAAATTCTAAATCCAGTCTTCATCATGAGTTACTCCATCTGAAAGTCCCAAACAGGTCACAGTTACGAGTAGAGATACGCAAGCACGAACAGTTTTATAACGAAATTAAAACATTTAAACCACGCACGCTCCGCTCATACGTTAACGAATTGACTGAAACCTATGAAAAGTCAGACCAAACAATTGATAAAAAATCATGTGAGGAAGTTCTTGCTATAACAGCAAACCCGTCTAGTCCAAAGTGTTGGAATTGTGACCAACATGGTCACCGTTTCGATGACTGCTTAGAACAGCGTAGAATCTTTTGTTACGGGTGTGGCGCTAAAGAGGTATTCAAGCCGCGATGCCCAAAATGCAATCCAACGGGAAACCTGATTTCGGGTGTGTTTCCCAAACATCACAAAGCACACCCGTAAAACCCGTCGAATGTAGTTCTCAAATGGAAAATAAAGCTCAAGAAACACAAAAAAAGTCAATTTTAACTAAAAGAGAACCTTATCATCTTCGTTTACAAAACTACAATAAGGTACGCGAAAGGATATTTGCAGGAATAGATTATGTAAATTGTATTAGAAAACCCAGACTTTTAATTATACGGATAAGAAATTTTTGGAAAGCGATTCGCGCTAACCACCAAAAGATCGTACCAACCATCTTTACTGAATCTGACGATCGAGTATATACGGAAATCACAATTAAAAACAGAAAATACAAAGCTTTGCTAGACTCAGGAGCAAACATTTGTAGGCGGAATGGCTGCCAAAGAATTGTTAGACACCGGTAATTATAAAAAGTGTTCAGACAGAATCCAGACGGCGAATGGAACACCAAGTAAAATAGTAGGTAGACTTGAAACTAAAATTAAGTACAGAGAAATCATTAAGACAGTAGAGTTATTCATAATTCCTGAACTTAAACAAGACGTTTATCTTGGAATTGATTTCTTTAGGAAGTTTGGTCTACTGGACATTATCACTTCACCACTAGAAGTTACAGAATTGGATGTAGGATCAGATTACTCAGAAGAGCTACCAAAGTATCATAATTTATCACAAGAGCAACAGAAACGACTGAATGTAATAATAGGAAACTTTCCATCATTCGAATTAGAAGGACTTGGCCGCACTAAGCTAATAGAGCATACGATCGATGTCGGTTCAGCAGTCCCGATAAAACAACGAACTTGGCCCGTATCACCTGCTAAAGAAAACCTTATGTTTCCTGAAGTAGATATGATGTTAGCCCTAGATGTTATTGAAGAATCGAACAGTCCCTGGAGCAGCAACTGCGTCCTGGTTCAGAAAGGAAGTAAAAATAGATTGTGTTTGGATTCACGGGAGGTTAATCGAGTGACAAGGAAAGACGCTTACCCGTTACCGCACATCGACGGTATTTTAAGTCGTCTTCCCGCAGCACAATACATCACTGGTTTAGATATGAAACATGCATACTGGCAAATTTCTCTTGATGAGAAATCGCGTTAATATACTGCATTTTCTATTCCAAATCGACCGTTGTACCAATATAAAATGATGCCTTTTGGTCTTTGTAACGCAGCCCAAACTCTTTGTCGGTTAATGGACAAAGTAATACCACCTCAGTTACGTAATCAAGTTTTTGTATACCTTGACGATCTCTTGATCATGTCGGATACTTTTGATTCTCACTTACTTTTACTGCAAGAAATAGCTTTATGTTTGCGAAAAGCTAATCTTACCATCAACATAAGGAAATCTAAATTTTGTATGCGTGAGATAAAATATCTTGGTTTTATTATTCGTGAAGGAAAATTAATGACCGATCCGGACAAGATAAAAGCCATTAAAGAATTTCCAACTCCGACAACCGTAAAACAGTTTAGACGATTTTTAGGATTGTCCAGCTGGTATCGTCGATTCGTCGAAAATTATGCCACCATTTCTTTCCCCCTTACAGAGTTATTGAAATCTAAAGGTCCCTTAAAGTGGAACGATTCGGCTTCTTTAGCTTTCGAAGACTTGAAAACGCGTTTAACCACCGCACCAATACTGATCACTCCAGACTTTTCAAAACAATTTATTTTGCTATGTGACGCAAGCACTGTTGGAATCGGATGCGTTTTAGCCCAAGAACGAGAAGGAATCGAGTTACCAATCTCTTACATGTCGGAAAAATTATCAAAAGCTCAGCGAAATTATTCAGTAACTGAACTAGAATGCTTAGCGGTAATCAAGGGTATTAAAAAGTTTCGACCTTATATCGAAGGACAAGATTTTGTAGTTATCACAGATCACGCTTCACTCCAATAGTTAATGCGCCAGAAAGACCTATCAGGGAGACTCGCAAGATGGTCAATGAAGTTGCAATCATTTTCTTTCCAAGTAATACACAGGCGAGGTTCCGAAAATGTAGTCGCTGACGCGTTATCTAGACAAAACGAGTTAGAGATATCGGAATTTGTAATGAGTACTTCTATTGTAGATATACAATCAGAATATTTCAAATCCGCGGAATATCTAGAACTGATAAAACATATTCAAAATAACCAATCTAAATTCCCTGATTTGAAAGTTATAGAAGGATTCGTTTATAAAAGAACCGTTTTTAACAACGTCGTAGAGTCTCGAGAAGATATATCTTGGAAATTGTGGATTCCATCTGCCTTAGTACCAGACGTCTTGCGACAGGCCCATGATTTACCAAGTTCAGCTCATTGTGGAATGGCGAAAATGGTAGAAAAACTAAAACGATATTTATTTTGGCCACATATGGTGAGCCAAATAAGAGCTTACGTTTCCAATTGTGATATTTGTCGTTCAACGAAGAGTCCAAATATTGTTCTAAAACCCCCTATGGGAAAGCCTTTAGTTTCGGAACGTCCATTTCAAAAACTTTATTTAGATCTCCTCGGCCCATATCCTAGAACCAAGAATGGAAACATCGGACTCATCGTAATCGTCGACCATAACACGAAGTTTCATTTTTTGAATCCCATAAAGAAATTCACTGCGCCAAGAATTTGTGAATTTTTGGAAAGAACAATATTTTACACTTTTGATGTGCCCGAAGTCATTCTTACCGACAACGGATCCCAATTTAAATCAAGTTATTTCGAAGCCTTCTTAACAAGTTTTTGTGTATCGCATCGGTTTACGGCTATATACTCGCCGCAAGCTAATGCCAGTGAAAGACTTAATCGATCTATTCTTTCCGCGATCCGTGCATATGTCGGAGAAGATCATACCAATTGGGATGTTCATCTCAACGCTATAAGTGGCGCGCTCCGAGCTAACATACATCGAAGCACCGGTTTTTCACCATATTTTCTTACGTTCGGTCAGAACATGATCCTTAACGGGAATGACTATACGCTGTTAAGAATATTAGATTTGTTAAAAGATGACACAAAGTTAACTTACCCTGATATTCTACAACTATCTAGACAAAAAGCACAAGAAAATATTGATCAGACCCACAAAAAAAAACGCACAAAGATATAATTTACGTAGTAGAAATATACAACTCAACGTTGGTGATCAAGTTTATGCCAGGAATTTCACCCAGAGTAATGCCGCTAAAAAGTTTTCGGCAAAATTAGCATCTGTTTTTGTACCGGCAACAGTAAAGAAGAAACGTAGTCCTTTTTATTACGAATTAGTAGACAACCATGGTAAGATCCTAGGAGTTTTTCACTTAAAGGATATTCAGGTCAAGAAAAAGTGAAGAAATCCTGTCTTGTTCAGATCATGCTGCTGTGATAAAAAACGCGCTTCATTATCTGTGGTGTAGTGACCGGATTTTTCCTTTCAAATATTTACCCGTCAAAATAAAGGAAATTTATTTTTTTTAAATCAACCGCGCTTTCATGAAGAGCAAATAACAGAACGGTCGCACTGATACGATCATGGTCAACTTAATTGCAGGATTGAGTTTCAGCTTTGAGTACAGTTATGATACCCACGCTGACATCGCCCAATGAAAAGATGCCACGTCGCAACATTTGGGAAAAGACCCGTTAGAAAGCTCTCTTCGCAAATTCTTTTGCCAAAGACGCGTGTGTTAAGCTCAAAATTTATTCTATTCTGTTCTGCCGAAGCGATAAGTCGCATAAATTATATAGTGATTTTACTTAGAGAAATTTCAAGTCGTAATACCACGTGGTGGTGGACAAAAAAATTAATTACCAGGCTATCTAGCCAATATCTGCCTAAAATTTGAAGACCAGTGGTACAGTGCCAAACCTAACCGTTCGATTAGTTTATTAAAAGTGAAAGAGTTAAAAGGTGATATTTTTATATTAGAGTGAGGTTATGATTCCCTGACCCGGTAAACTAAATTCGTGTTTTCACAGTCCCAGCCGTAACAAGGTACCGAATATCCGTACCAGAGCTAAGAGAAAGCCTAGGCCTCGGAATTTCGTAGCTGGAGTTTCCAAAATTTGAGGCGACGAACGCCCCATGGTTCACATACACTGACGTAAGACGCTGAAGGAAGGCCATGAATTAGGCAAAAACATAAAATCAACATGCATCGTCTTGAGAGGGAGCTGCCTAGATTGCTGAAAATTAGTCGTTGTCATATGGTCACGTAAATACGCAACCTCGCACATGTCGCTCGTAGGCCAAACGAAAAAATGACAACCGTTTGAAAAATAAACCCCAATGTGTTTAAAGAGAGTGTAAAATTGAGTCAGCCTCTCTCCTAATCTATAAAATTCGCAGTTTGTCATTCGATTGGAATCAATCATAACCCAACGTTCCTTAAGCAACGGACTTGTACCAAACAATTTAAATTTAGTTCATTTTCACTCATTGCGAGCTTTAAAACCCTTTTTTTTATAGTATTTAAGTAATCTCTAGCTTATAATTAATTGTTTGATCTAATGAAGCGATATGCGTAAGGTAACCTATGGAGTATATTTTATTGTCATTTATATAATTAATCTGAAACTTCTTTAAAAACCACACCACAGCAAATTCAACGTCATCTTGGGCCCAACGATTACAACGAAAAACTGTGAAGTAAGCCAAAGTCGTGAGTAATGTGTTAATCCTTTATCATAAAAAAAAAACAATTTTTTTTTTTTGCTATACCTATATATATATTACATATGAAATATCCCCATATGGTTTGGTCTAGCACAACCGTTTCTCTTATATTTAAAATATTAGTAATTTAAGTCAATTTTGGATTTGAAAGTAATGAAGTCAACAATATGAAATTTTGTCAAGTTTGTTAGGGAATAAGTAAAGAAACCCAAAATTATGTTTGAAACAGGAATAATGATTTGAGTTACCTTAATATGGTCTGTCAAGTACCCTTGCTAAACTGTCGTAAGATGTCATAAAAGTAATAAAACTACATTTGTTTTGGGACAACCTTTAAAATAGAACAGTTGTCATGGTCGGGTGGGTAAAGAAGAGGGACTAATCACACCTAAGTTCTCTCACATCCTTTATTTAGATTCGGGTTTGTCTTCTTTCTCTAGGTCACGGTGAATTGGCACCTTAGCAATAGTAATAATAGTAACACCACCTTTAACTTTTGGTAGTTAGTTAGTTTTCAAAAAGCGCATTAAATTTATTAATGATAGTGAGTGTGAAAAGGGGAGAAAGAACCCCGACCAATCCGACGAGCTAGACCCGAGCATAGCAAGAATGCGCACCCTCGATCCTGATCACACTGTTGGTTTTACCATTTTTTGTCATCTCAACAACTAAGGAGTATATCGTATAACATTTCCGGAGGACACCACTCATGACAAAGACTTATCCTCAACCTTAGTTCCGTTACTTCTGAACGGAAGTTCTTTTAAAACAGACTGTGTCCACTAACAACTTGGAGCCTCTCAGATGTTCACTAGGTTGAGTGAGAATTATAAACCAAAGCCATTCTGGTCACTACAAGACATAGACGTAGGGAAGCCATTATTTATTCTCGATAAGCTTCTGGATAAGCAGGTTTTGATTCCGCATCAGTTCCTGCATAAAAAGCGGTCATGTTTTGATTAAGTGAGATCAATAGGCCCTCTAAACCACTTGGAGTTTGCTGGCCAAGTTCTGGTGCGCTAGGTTGCGGATTCTGTAGATGGTGGAGTGACGGGGTCTCCTTCGCGGGCTCCGTCTGTCCAGTTCGGAGTACACTAGCGAAGGATACACTAGGATTGGTTGTAGCAGGCATGTTAGCCTCTGGTTGGAGCTCGATTTTAAAGAGCGGCTGTGCGACTTTATTCTTGTTAATGATGTTGACAACGGACTTAACCGCAAACCCTTTTTTGGCCAATGCGTCTGCTATTTCTTGTAGTGGGACCGATGGCTCGATCCCCTTTAACACAACCTGGAGCCCTTTACTGCTTTTTAGTTGGTAGGTATAGAAGTTTATGTTAGCATTACGGACGTACTTTTCGATGATGCGGAAATTGTCCTCAGTTTGGGTTTGACATTTAATTTCTTTTATGTTACCCCTGTTGAGAGGGGTTACAACAAAGTTATATGCCCCTACTGTTTCTACTAGCTTCGAAATCATGACGCTGCAGTTGGCTCCACGGATGTATAGAGGGGGTGGTCTAGCCGATTTATTATTTGATCGGCAAGAATTTTAAAACGATTCCCGCTTAGACGTGCTACTCTTTCATTTGTTTTGTTTCTTTTCGGCGTATTGCCACTTTTTTCTTTTGCGGGCTTAGCTTTCGCTTAGTTATTTTAATATATCTATCCATTCCTGTTTGGACAGAAGGCGTTGGGTTTATTGTCGTGGCTGACTCTGGGCGACTTGTCGTTGACGGCTTGAGGCAGGTCAATACTTCGACAGATGTTGCAGTAGTTGTGCCAACGAGCTGACTGTGCTGGTCGGTACAATCGGTGCAATCGGTGACCCAGTTATCGATATTAATGGAGAAGTACACTGCTCTCTCCACGGTAAATTGCTGTTGATTGCTGAGTGGCTTGCACTTTTGGTGTTATTGCTTACGGTAGTATTCAGTGGGGTCGGTGACACCACCGAAAAGAACGCGTTGTTGCGTTATTGTTGTACAATTAGTTGGCTATTAGAACAAACTAATAGCAATATGATTGTAAATGTGCGTCTCTGAGGCGACTGGGAGCCGTACACAATTTTTGCAATTGCGGTCTTTTTTATTTTTACACTAAATTTTGCGGAGTGCATTAAAAAACACATCTGCACATGGCGGCGGTTGAATAGTTTGTTCAACTCTTTTAACTTTTCTTTTAACCCTGCGACGTACAGTTGGGTGATCTCGTTGTACAGCATATGTATAATATTAAATACAAAAAAAATTTTAAAATAATGTTTAAATTAAATGTTAGTTTATATTTTAATTTTTAATTTTTCTTTCTTACTTATTTTCGAAAAATCGTAGTTCGTCTTTTCTTATTTCAAACATTGTTATTCATCTGTTCTCTTATTTCAAAACTTTTAAATTCTCTTATCCTATTTTCGAAATTTTAAATCTTTTGTATTTCAAAAATTGTAATTCATTTTTTCTTTTATTCAAAACTTTTAAATCATCTTTCCCTATTTTTCAAATCTTCAATCTTCTTTTCTTATTTTTCAAAATTGTATACTCGTCTTTTCTCTTATTTCAAAAATTAAAATTCGCCTTTTCTTATTTTCAAAATTTTAAACCCGTCTTTTCTCTTATCTTTATATTCTTTAAATATTGTTAGTATTTATTTTATTTATTTATGTACAGTTAACTTATAATGTAAAATTACATAGCTAACTAAAATTATAGAGTGCTGGCTGCTGGGGCCTTCGACTCTCTAGTTGTGATTATATTAGGTTTACAATTTTAGTTTGGGAGAGGAACTTAAGGATAATATTTACATTTCTTGGAGTTGGTAGGGAAAGAAGTTGAATTGGGTCAAGATTTTTGAATATTGTATTATAAGAGGTTTTTAGGGATCGTCATTCTTTTAGGATATGGCGTAGTGTTATTTTTGTATTATTGCAGAATGGACATGAAGAATTTAATGTTGGGTCGAGGTAGTGTTGGTGGGTGATGTTGGTGTGGCCAAGTCTAAGTCTTGTGATTTTAATTTGTTGGGATATTGACGTGTTTTTTGAGGCTTTGTATTCCTGCGTTTCAAGAGTTTGGTATCAGTTTGATGTGTTGTGTATTGTGTTTCTTGTAAGTGTTTTAAGGGAGTTTTTTAAATATTTGTTTATATATTGAAAGTTGTGATTTGGGGTTAGGATGAGTGGAAGAACGGTAGCATTTTTCGCAGCAAGGTCGGCTAATTCGTTACCCTTAATGCCTACATGGCCAGGGATCCAGATGATTTTAAATTTTCGTTGGTATTTGGTGAGGATGTTTCGGATGGAGGATGCATAATAGGATGAGTTGTTGATGTTTTCTATTGCGTCTATGGTTGAAAGGGAGTCGGGAGGGCTTCTGAGATCGCGATAATTTCAGCAGAAAAATTGTTGAGTAAAATGGTATTAAGCCTGATAATAATCAATTCAACCGCCGCCGCGTACAGACGTGTTTTTTAATGCACTCCGCAAAAATTTAGTGTAAAAAAATAAAAAGACCGCGTTTGCAAAAATGTGTAGGGCTCTCAGTCGCCTCAGAGACGCCTATTTACAATCATATTGCTATTAGTTTGTTCTAATAGCAATAAATATTAAGTTGCAATAACAAAGTGAGCACTTTTTTTTGGAAAAGCCATGTCCACCAATTCGGGCCCAAGCTCTCTCGATCCCCACCAGCAACAGCTACAAGAACTACTTGTACAACAACAACGTGAGCGTCGACTCTCGGTCCAACGCATCAACGCGTCATTTTCGGTGGTGTCGCCGACCCCACTGAATGCTACCGTAAGCAATAACACCGAAAGTGCAAGCCTCTCAGCAACAGCAAGCCACAACAGCAATTTACCGTGGAAAGAGCAGTGTGCTTCTCCATTAATATCGATAACTGGGTCACCGATTGCACCGACCAGCACCGTCAGCTCGTTGACAGCAACTACTGCAACGTCTGCAGAAGTATTGACCTGCCTCAAGCCGTCATCGACAAGTCGCCCAGAGTCAGTCACGACAAGAAACCCAACGCCTTCTGTCCAAACAGGAATGGATAGATATATTAAAATAACTAAGCGGAAGCTAAGCCCGCAAAAGAAAAAAAGTGGCAATACGCCGAAAAGAAACAAAACAAATGAATGAGTAGCACGTCTAAGCGGGAATCGTTTTAAAATTCTTGCCGATCAAATAATAAATTGGCTAGACCACCCCCTCTATACATCCGTGGAGCCAACTGCAGCGTCATGATTTCGAAGCTAGTAGCAACAGTAGGGGCATTTAACTTTGTTGTAACCCCTCTCAACAGGGGTAACATAAAAGAAATTAAATGTCAAACCCAAACTGAGGACAATTTCCGCATCATCGAAAAGTACCTCCGTAATGCTAACATAAACTTCTATACCTACCAACTAAAAAGCAGTAAAGGGCTCCAGGTTGTGTTAAAGGGGATCGAGCCATCGGTCCCACTACAAGAAATAGCAGACGCATTGGCCAAAAAAGGGTTTGCGGTTAAGTCCGTTGTCAACATCATTAACAAGAATAAAGTCGCACAGCCGCTCTTTAAAATCGAGCTCCAACCAGATGCAAAGCGGTCGAAGCCAAATGAGGTGCATTTAATCTACAAACTTCAGCTCCTATTGCACAGAAGAATCACCGTAGAGGAGCCCCATAAGAGATACCAACCACCTCAGTGTAAAAACTGCCAGGAATACAACCACACCTCTAACAATTGCAATCTTAGGTCAGTGTGTGTTGGCTGCGGCGAACATCATAAAGATGGCATTTGCACCAAGGACAGAAACAACGTCGCACTAAGACTATGCAGTAACTGTGGAGGGAACCACACAGCCAACTACAGGGGATGTCCTGTCTTCAAGGATCTTAAATCGCACATAAACGGGCGTAAACCCCCAGCTGGACCAAAAATCACCTTCAACGCCTCCAAAACTACACCGAAGGTATTCTTCGCCAAGGCTGTTAGATCATCTAACATGCCTGCTACAACCAATCCTAGTGTAACCTTCGCTAGTGTACTCCGAACTGCACAGACGGAGACCGCGAAAGAGACCCCGTCACTCCACCATCTACAGAATCCGCAACCTAGCGCACCAGAACTTGGCCAGCAAACTCCAAGTGGTTTAGAGGCCCTATTGATCTCACTTAATCAAAACATGACCGTCCAAACCAGCTGCGGCAACACTACGTTGGTTGCCCTGTACTGCCCACCACGCTTCTCAATCTCTGAAAAGGAATTCACCGGTTTCTTTAACACACTCGGAGAACGCTTCATTGCAGCAGGGGACTATAACGCCAAACATACGCACTAGGGATCTCGCCTGGTAAATCGTAAAGGCAAGCAGTTGTACAATACAATAGTCAACCCACTCAATAAGATGGATTGCGTCTCACCAGGTAGGCCTACTTATTGGCCCACAGATCCACAGAAAATGCCTGACTTGATTGATTTCGCAGTAACCAAGAGGATTCCGCGTAATCGGATCACTGCGGAAACACTGCTAGATTTAACCTCCGATCACTCTCCAGTGCTATTCACACTGTTAACAAGACCTCAAGTACTTGATCGCCCATATATGCTTACAAACAACAAAACAAATTCGCCGAACCTGGATGCTGCAGAGGACATTGACATGTGCGTCTCTGCACTTGAGTCGATGCTGGGAGCAGCAGCAAGAGTATCTACTCCACATGCCTCTACTTACGCTAAACCTGCTGTCAGGCCTACGAACCGGCGGATAGAACAATTAGTAACGGAAAAACGACGTCTAAGAAGAGAATGGCAGATTACTCGATCACCAGCAGCAAAACTTCGCCTAAGGCATGCCAGCCGCAACCCCTCCAAGGAGTTGAGACAAGAGGAAATCTGGGCTCAAAGGAAATACATAGAAAAGCTCAGTCCATCCAGCACTAAACATCCTCTGTGGAAAGCCCACCCAACTTTAAGCGCTCCTACAGAGACAGTTTCACCAATAAGGGGCCCAACCGGTGGATGGGCCCGCAGCGACGAAGAGAGGGCATCCGTATTTGCCACACATCTTAAAATGGTTTTCCAGCCAAATCCAACATCAAACTCGAGCACATTAACGGATAGTGAGTACTCGGAACTCCAATCGGATGAGATCACTGCAGTTATTAAAAACCACATAAAGCCGAACAAAGCCCCTGGCCATGACCTAATCACACCGAAAATGATCCTAGAACTCCCTACCATCGCCATACAACACATCTGCAAAATGTTCAACGCTATAATAATAATCGGCTATATCCCAAGAGCATGGAAAAGGTCCACTATCATCATGATTCCTAAAGTGGGAAAGGACAAAACCCAACCATCATCCTATAGGCCAATTAGTTTGCTGCCATGTCTTTCGAAGCTTTTTGAAAAGGTCCTGCAGATTCGTCTAAACTCATTTCTGGCATCGGAGAACACAATCCCTTCTCACCAGTTCGGCTTCCGCGAAAAACATGGGACAATTGAACAAGTCAATCGTATAACATCCGAAATAAGAACAGCATTCGAACTAAAAGAATACTGTACGGCTGTCTTTCTCGACGTTGCCCAGGCTTTCGACAGAGTCTGGCTGGAGGGTCTCATGTTCAAAATCCGGCAGAAACTCCCACAGTACACCCACAAACTCATGGAATCTTACCTTTACAATAGGAAATTCGCTGTAAAATGTAATGGCTCCGTCTCGGCTGACTTTGAAATCGAAGCTGGTGTACCGCAAGGCAGTGTACTCGGACCATTGCTCTATCTGCTGTACACTGAAGACTTACCAACGAGTCTAGGACTTACAACGTCCACTTTTGCCGATGACACGGCAATCCTCAGCAGATCCAAATGCCCGATACAAGCCTCTGCAAAATTAGAAGAACACCTCTAGGTGGTAGAGGAATGGCTAGCAACCTGGCGTATCCGGGTCAACGAGCAGAAATGCAAACATGTTACATTTACGCTTAACAGAAGAAACTGTCCAGCTATAATGCTAAACAACGTACCAATTCCTCAAGCCGTGGATGTCACTTACCTTGGTATCCACCTAGACAGAAGACTAATTTGGCGCAAGCACATTGAGGCAAAAAAGTCACAGCTTAAACTCAAAGCGAGTAGCTTACATTGGATCATCAATGCTCGGTCACCTCTACGTCTGGAGTATAAAGTCCTCCTATACAACTCCGTACTGAAACCCATCTGGACTTACGGTGCCGTACTATGGGGAAATGCAAGTACCAGCAATGTCGACATTATACAAAGGGCGCAGTCGAAGATTTTAAGATCAATCACTGGGGCTCCGTGGTACATAAGGAACGACAACATTCAAAATGATCTAAATATACCTAGCGTAAAATCTGAAATAGGTAGTCAACAACTAAAGTATTCTGCGAACCTGGATGTAAACCCTAATGTTCTTGCCAATTCCCTTACGCGAACTAATAATAGAACTCGTCTTAAAAGAAATGACAGACCAACCCAATAATAAATGATTAGGGCCGCCTGCAATATCCCCTAGATATATCTTAAGTACTAGATTAAGAAAAATATCTCAAACTTTTTGTTAGGCTCTAATTTAAGAGTAGATTCAACAAATATATATTAAACGTTAAAAAAAAACGAGCTATGGAAGTTAACTTCGGCCTTGCCGAAGTTTATATACCCTTGCAGTTCTTTATTATATTTAATTCGATAAGAAAAGTGAAATTTCATACATCAACAGCATTAGTTGTCGTATTATGAATATGCTCAAATATTTTTCAAACTACTGAATTCAAAACACATTTAATGATTATTAAACAATATATGATATAGTAGTCCGATCCCGATGATTTTCATACTTTATCTCACACAGGTAATAAAGAGTCTCCAAAAAAAATTTCAACCCGATATCTCTTAAGATGGCTGAGTAAAACGCATTTTCAAAACACATTTAATGATTATTTAACAATATATGATATAGTAGTCCGATCCCGATGATTTTCATACTTTATCTCACACAGGTAATAAAGAGTATCCAAAAAAAATTTCAACCCGATATCTCTTAAGATGGCTGAGTAAAACGCATTTTCAAAACACATTTAATGATTATTTAACAATATATGATATAGTAGTCCGATCCCGATGATTTTCATACTTTATCTCACACAGGTAATAAAGAGTCTCCAAAAAAAATTTCAACCCGATATCTCTTAAGATGGCTGAGTAAAACGCATACTTCAAACTACTGAATTCAAAACACATTTAATGATTATTAAACAATATATGATATAGTAGTCCGATCCCGATGATTTTCATACTTTATCTCACACAGGTAATAAAGAGTCTCCAAAAAAAATTTCAACCCGATATCTCTTAAGATGGCTGAGTAAAACGCATACTTCAAACTACTGAATTCAAAACACATTTAATGATTATTAAACAATATATGATATAGTAGTCCGATCCCGATGATTTTCATACTTTATCTCACACAGGTAATAAAGAGTCTCAAAAAAAAATTTCAACCCGATATCTCTTAAGATGGCTGAGTAAAACGCATACGCACAGACGGACGGACAGACGGACAGACGGACAGACGGACATGGCTATATCGACTCAGCTTCTCAAGCTGATCAAGAATATATATACTTTATGGGGTCGGAAACGTCTCCTTCTGTGCGTTACAAACATCTGACCAATTTTATAATACCCTCTGCAAGGGTATAAAAAGCCTGATTTTATTATTTTGTGTTCGTTGGTTATGGCGTAAGATGTGATTTTGTTTATTTGGGAGCTGTCTGTGAATATGGATTTTTATTTTTTGTTGTCGTCAAGGATTTGTTCAAATAATTTGTTGTATATGAGAGGAGTTGAGTTGAGGTTTTTAGATACTCTCTGAGGGAGGAGTCCATTAGAAGAGTGTTAAGGTGCCATGGTGGGGTATGTATTATTGGGTTACTGGGATAATGTTTGTGTGGGATATCGAAGACTTTGGCAGTGCTGATGATTCTGTCTATTGTTGATTGGTATTTAACTTTCTTATTATGTTTATAGTTTCTTATTATGTTGATGATTGGGGAGTTGTGTGAGTTTGTTAGTGATTTGCAAAGATTGGCTGTGGCAATTTGATTTCGTATGTGTGGGGGTATTTGAGCTTCGTGAAGCATATTGTTGATAGGAGTGGTTCTGAAAGCACCGAGTGATATTTTTATTGCAGAATTGGTGATTGAATTAAGGGGTCGGATGGTAGATTGAAGGGCAGATCCAAACAGGGGGAGGCAGTAGTCAATTTTTGATATTATTATTGCTTTGGCGACGTTGAAAAGGGAGGATGTGTGACAGTTGAATTTGTGGTTTGATACGCATTTTACAATGTTGATCTTTTTTTCTAACGAAGCTTTTAGGGATTTTATGTGGTCGTGAAAGTTGTATTTGTTGTTGATGTGGATGCCTAAGAGTTTCAAGCAGTTAACAATTGTTAACTGATAGTTAGTTCTAAGGATGTGGCATGAGCAGTTGTGTTTGCGACAGATGTGTAGGTGTTTGCATTTTGTAGTGGATAACTGCGCTCCAGAGTAATCGCACCAATCTGATATTTGTGAGAATAGCGTGGTTAGGTTTATGTTTTGATTTTTGGTATTAGAGATATTTATAAAAAAGATTAAAGTCGTCAGCATATGCGCTTACTTGGATGTTTTTGTGAAGGGATATGATTGAGTTGAGTTTGTTGAAAGCGATGGTGAAGAGGATAACCGAGAGGGGGGACCCTTGTGGGATACCATTCTGTAAAGGGAGTGCCATAGAATAGTTGTTTCCTATTTTTGTTATGATTTTTCTGTTTGTCATAAAGTTCTTTACGTAGCTGAAAATATTGGGTCCGATGTTCCATGTTTTGAGTTGGTCGAGTATCGTGTGTATTCCTATTCTGTCAAATGCTTTTGTGAAGTCAAGGGAGACGATTGATGCGTGTTTTCTTTTTGAGAGCGTTCTACCTATGAGATGGTCTAGAAAAAGTAGACTATCTATAGTAGATTTCCCTTTTTTGAAGCCGACTGTTGTGTATAAGTTTGCTGTTGTTGACAAACCACCACAGTCTTTTTGTAACAATTTTATCCAGGACTTTAGATAAGCAGGGGTTTAATGAAATTGGTCGGTAAGAGTTTAATTCGGATTTTGGTGAGGATGGTTTAAGTATTGGGATAATAATGCTAGTCTTGTACGATTGTGGGATAAAATTTTTTAGGATTAAATTTTGAAGATAAATTATTCGGGTCTTAGTTTTGTTGTCTAAGTTCTTTATCATAGCATAGTTAATTCTGTCTTGGCCAGGTGTTTTGCCAGTTAGTGATTGGATTGCTGCATTGAATTCTAATATTAAAATATCATGTTCTATGGCTAATGCTTTTTTTTTAACTGTGGGTGTGGGTTTTAATGCTAAAGTAGTGGGTTTAACTGAAGAACAGTTTATAGGGAAGTTGTTGTCGTTGGCTGCGTCTGACCAGTTTTTGCAAAAAAGGTTCGCGATTTCCGATCTGTCGGTGGTGTGCTGGGATGACATTGGGTTGAGGATGCAGTGGATGTTTTTTGGGGGATTGAGGCCGCAGAAGCGCCGAATTTTGTGCAATATTTTTTGTCATGATGTTTGTGGATTGATATGTGCTGTAAAGGTATTTGTGCTTGCTATTTTTGCTGTTTTTAACATGCGTCGGAATATGGCATTGTCATATTTATATTAAATTATGTTTTCTGTGTTAATGTTGCGTTTTAGTTTTCTCCACGATCGTACCTTGTTATTACGTAGCAATTGAAGTTGATTGTTCCACCAGGGAACGTTTTGTTGGTGTTTTTGGAGGAATGATTGAGCGATTGCAAAGTGAGCTGCGGTGCGAATGATTTTTTGAATGTTGGCTGTTCCTTTGTTTATATTGTTACTGCTTGGAATTGATTCAGTTAGTTTTTGAGTATATTTTGCAAATAGAGGCCAGTCTGCGCTGTCGATTTTGAATCGTGGTCTGTAATTGGGTCTGTCGGTGGGGTTTGGCGTGAATAGTTTAATAATTATGGGGGTGTGGTCGCTACCGTGGAGGTCTTCTAACACTTCCCAGCTGCTTTCGAGCATAAGTTCGGGGGAGCAGAGGGTGAGGTCCAAGTGAGTGAGTGTGTTGTGTGTACTGAGGTGTGTTGGGGGGCCGTTATTGAGAAGGATAAGGTTGGAAGAAGTGATAAATTTGACTAGCGTTTTGCATCTTTTGTTATTGGTTTTTGAACCCCACATATGGTGCCAGCTGTTGAAGTCACCAGATATTATTTTTGGCTTATTTGTGTTTTGAATTGAATTTTTTTTGGGGCGGTATGTAACATGAGATTATTTTGAATGAGATTTTAGATAGGATTTCAACTTCGAAAGAGTCAAAATCTTGATTAAGTGGGATTACTTTGTGTTCTAGACTATTGTGAATGAGTAGAGCCACGCCTCCGGAAGCGATCGTGGATGAGTTCCTGGTATAGATGGTGTAGTTGATTGGGGCAGTGATTGGTGAAGTGGTTTTAAATTGGGTTTCTGGAAGGCTTAATATTTGTGGGGAGAATTTTTATACCCTTGCAGAGGGTATTATAAAATTGGTCAGATATTTGTAACGCACAGAAGGAGACGTTTCCGACCCCATAAAGTATATATATTCTTGATCAGCATGAGAAGCTGAGTCGATATAGCCATGTCCGTCTGTCCGTCGGTGCGTACGCGTTTTACTCAGCCATCTTAAGAGCTATCGGGATGAAATTTTTTTTGGGAGCTTATTTTTACCCGGGTGAGATAAAGTATGAAAATCATCGGGATCGGACTACTATATAGCTCTGGAACAAAAATTTTTGCAAAAATTGGAGTATCCCCATGAAATTTACCAATATAATAGAATTTGATATAAAATCTCAGATCCCAAAATTTGAATTTGATCGGATAAATAGAACACAAGTTACAGTCAATACAAATCGGTTCTACGTCATCAGCAAATCAAACAGAGCACATGCATACACACACACAGACGTAGCGCTACGCGAGTATGTGTATGCGTGTTGTGCTTTGCTTACGGAATGATGGATGAAAAATTTGGAGTAAAAAAAGTAATAATTTGAATGTTTTGTTTGTGTATTGATGAATTGAGTTGCAGGGAAAGAAATTTCAAAATGTAAAAATATTATTGCCAAGGACTGCAAGGGTATATAAACTTTGGCATAGCCGAAGTTAGCTTCTTTGAAATTTTAATTAATAGCTGTAACTGATCGTAGTTGTTGAGGTAGCCGTAACAGTTCCATTGAATTATCTTAATCATAACTTAAGGGGGAAGTTTTTTTATACCCTTGCAGAGGGTATTATAAAATTGGTCAGATGTTTGTAACGCACAGAAGGAGACGTTTCCGACCCCATAAAGTATATATATTCTTGATCAGCTTGAGAAGCTGAGTCGATATAGCCATGTCCGTCTGTCCGTCTGTCCGTCCGTCTGTGCGTATGCGTTTTACTCAGCCATCTTAAGAGATATCGGGTTGAAATTTTTTTTGGAGACTCTTTATTACCTGTGTGAGATAAAGTATGAAAATCATCGGGATCGGACTACTATATCATATATTGTTTAATAATCATTAAATGTGTTTTGAATTCAGTAGTTTGAAAAATATTTGAGCATATTCATAATACGACAACTAATGCTGTTGATGTATGAAATTTCACTTTTCTTATCGAATTAAATATAATAAAGAACTGCAAGGGTATATAAACTTCGGCAAGGCCGAAGTTAACTTCCATAGCTCGTTTTTTTTTCACATGTCACGGTCGCCATGTTATGTGCGCATTAAGTTTTTTGTTAAATCCGTTTTGGTTAAAATAAAACGCAACTGTTCTGTTCGAGCCGTCATCCAGAATGTGTGGACAGTTTATTCATATTTTAGTTTTAGCCTATACATCTTATATGTATTGAATACATTCTGCCGCTTAGGGCGCTGGCAGAGAGAGAGAGTGTGTTGCAGTATATATGTTTGTACGTATTAGCATATATGTACAGAGGGTACATAGTCAAAAGTGCTTACGCTAGCGATCCCACGCTCAGCGGCCAGTCCGCATAAGTGGCGGATCATATTATTATTATGAATGGTTGCATAAACATAGCAACAAAGTGTTGGTATGTTACTCTTACTTTAATGTTGAGCATATGACCACTTGTTATATTGTATACTCTACAATACTGTGGGCATATGCTCATTTGGCATACAACATACAACAGTATGTATGTGTATGCGTGTTGTGCTTTGCTTAAAAATTTGTAGTGAAAAGAGAAATAATTTGAATGCTTTGTTTGTGTGTTGATGAATTGAGTTGCAAGGAAAGAAATTTCAAAATGTAAAAATATTATTGCAAAGGACTGCAAGGGTATATAAACTTTGGCATAGCCGAAGTTAGCTTCTTTGATATTTACTCCAAATTTTTCTTCCATCATTCCGTAAGCAAAGCACAACACGCACACACATACATACTCGCGTACTCGCTACGTCTGTGTGTGTGTATGCATGTGCTCTGTTTGATTTGCTGATGACGTAGAACCGATTTGTATTGACTGTAACTTGTGTTCTATTTATCCGATCAAATTCAAATTTTGGGATCTGAGATTTTATGTCAAATTCTATTACATTGGTAAATTTCATGGGGATACTCCAATTTTTGCAAATTTGAGTTTGATCGGATAAATAGAACACAAGTTACAGTCAATACAAATCGGTTCTACGTCATCAGCAAATCAAACAGAGCACATGCATACGCACACACAGACGTAGCGCTACACGTATGTATGTATGTATGTGTATGCGTGTTGTGCTTTGCTTAAAAATTTGTAGTAAAGAGAGAAATAATTTGAATATTTTGTTTGTGTGTTGATGAATTGAGTTGCAAGGAAAGAAATTTCAAAATGTAAAAAAATTATTGCCAAGGCCTGCAAGGGTATATAAACTTCGGCATTGCCGAAGTTAGCTTCTTTGATATTTTTATTTTTGTATTGTTTGTTTTGTTTGAGAGATCAGTATGGATATTTTGTGTTTTTGTTATTCTAAGATGTCTTCAGTAATCATGTCGGAATCGTTATCTTTGCTGGTTGAATTGTGTATAAACTTAATGTTGCTTATTGTAGTCTTTTTTAAGTTTTTAGATTTGAGTGTAGTTGCAAGTGTTGGATTATTGTTGTTTTTTTGAAATATTCTAATTTTAGATTCGTTGATTATTTGGGAGCATGCTTGAGATGATGAGTTTATTTTTGTGGCTTGAGCTTTTGTTGATGTTGTGGCGCTTTGGGATTGCTGCTCATGGTTTCGATGGGATGGTGATTTAGCTGTTAAGGCGTAGGATGATTGTGGGAGTCTATGTCTTTCATTGTATATTTGTTGAGCTTCTCTGATTGTTGTCTTTTCGATTGTACGTATGGCTTGAATTTCTTTATTTATAATAAAAGTAGGGCATTTGGGGCCAAAGATGCTGTGCTGATGGTTCTGCAGATTGCTCTCTTTGCAGTTTATACAGGTTATGCTGTTGGTGCATTTCTCTTCTTCTGTTTGCTTGTGTTCGATGCTTCCGCAGTCTAGGCACATTTTTTCTCTTTTACAAAATTTAATTTTGTGTCCAATTCGACCACACTTGCGGCATCGGTAGGGTAGTGGAATGTACGGGCGTATGTTGACTTTTTGATTGTGCCGAAAGTAAGAATTATTATTTGGGGTTGCTGCACATGGTTTTGTTGACGTTTTAGTATTTTTTTAACTTCAGTAACTTTGTCTTGTTTGAGTTCTTGCAGTGTTACTTCTTTGGAATGGTTTCGTGTATTGTGTTGAGACACTTCTACATTTGTTGTATTATCTAATGCGATAAGTTGTATGAGTTTAATGGCTGGTGTCATTGATTTTGTTTTAATTTCGTACGATCCGTTTGCTAAGAGTTTGCACTCTTCCACCACTGCACAGGTTGTCTATAGTTTTTATACTGTAAAAATCTCCTTTGACCGGGTTCCATTGGGGTATAAATATATATAGAAGTTACGAGTCTATCATCCGTGTCTCCGTGGGAGACATGGGAGATGACACACAAGACTCTTTCTTTAACCACTAGTTTACCATGAAACTAATTACACAGAAGCTTGATTTAAAGTTATAATTCGTTTCTTACTTGAATGTACCTCTGGTTCCGAAGCCAGACTAAGACTGAGGGTCTTCCAGAGATCGGAGCCTTAAATATACCTCAAGAGGGTGTTGAGCCGATTTTGAGAGTAGGTCGCTCTTCCGGTGAAGTTAGCAGAAACGGGTTGGTTACAAAGAATAGAAAAGTGCTTATGCTATGTGATAGGAAGTAAAAGTGCTTACTCTAGGTATAGGAAGTCATTAATGGAACAAGTGGATAGTGTAGATTAAAATGGGTCACAATGTACTTAAGGTTATGGAATGTGTGTTTCTGGTATTGCGTCTTGTCTTGCTGCATCATAGTTGGTCGGGGTGCAGGGCACGGTTCTACTTGTTCTGTAGGAGTCGGGGTATCGTGAAGAAACGCGTGTGCTAACTTAAATAATAAAAGCAGACACGTCTGTGTCGTTTGATTGAAGTTTTAGCAATCCTTCTTTATTCCAAATTATTTCTTTGCTTAGGCTAATTTTACATATATATTCTTATGCTGCGACTTATGCGACAGCTACAAAAGAGAGAGAGAGTGTCAGTACATACATACATACTGTTGGAGCGCATGCATCAAAGTGCTTGGTCAGCGGTCACACACTGGCCTGGCTCTAGCTCATGTTACGCTTGTGCATACAGTGCTTATGTGAATATATGTATATATATGTGTGAATACTTCAATGTATACATATGAACATATTCAAGTGCACAATTATATTTTAATGCGTATATGTTTAATTGTTTATACTTGCAACAAAGTGTTACAAGTTGAGCTCATTGTGTTGAATGATTATTTGTATGGATATACTACACCTACCCTTTTTAGAGAATAACGTAATATTATGGAGTTATTGTAATGTTTATTGATATAAAAAAGTAAAATAAAGGTAAAGTAAAGGTGTATTTTAGGAATTTTTTTTGTGTCTTTTCAGACAAATTTTCTTTCTCTTGTTTTTTTTTTTAAATTGCATGAATTTGTTTTCAAAAATAATAATAATGAATCCATAAAGATTTTTTTTTTAATATTTTTTTTTTTTTTTTTTAAATTATAAAATGTATGTTATTATTTTTACGGTTGATCATTCCGAAAATGGTTTTAGTCTATTCTTCTGGTTTTTATTATTATTATCTGCTATTAATATATTGTCATTGTCTTCTATACTCACTACCTTATAAGGCCCTATATATTTAACATCTAGTTTATGACCTATTTCTTTTCTTAACAAAACTTTATCTCCTATGTTTAAATCGAAATTGGAAATATTTTTGTCGTAGTATTTTTTCTTATTTAACTTATGGTTTTCTAACATTATCCTAGCTCTTTTATTTGCTATTTCTATTCTAAATTTTATTTCCTTAGAGTAGTCGTCTAAATTGTATATTGGATCTATTCTATCTATTTTGATAAAACCTATGAACTGATTTGGTAGTCTTCCAAATACTAGTTCGTATGGACAATATTCATGCACTGCCTTAGGTGTTGTGTTGTAACAATAAGTGAAATATTGTATCCAAGCATCCCAATCGGACTTATTTGCTGATATGTATGAACGAATATACTCATTGAATGTTCTATGACTTCGTTCTATTGTCCCTAAAGTCTGGTGGTGGTATGCTGTAGATGTCAGATTTTTAATCTTCATGTACTTGCATATATCTGTTTTAATCTGGTTTTTATACTCAGTTCCCATGTCCGTAATGAGTGTTTTCATTGGACCGTACTGTAGTATACAATTTTCGAATATAGCTTTAGCTACATTACTTGCACTCTTAGATGCAACTGGAATGGCTATTAGGTTATTTTGTCAGATCGCATGTCAATGTGAAAATATACTCATTTTCATTATCTGATTTTGGTAGCGAACCTATTGTGTCCACTATAACCTTATCAAAAGCCTTCGCTGGTGTTTCCGTTATTATCATGGGGGTCTTCGTATGTGTCGTCGTTTTTGACACCTGGCATTTATGACATCTCCTTATGTACTCTTTGATATGTCGTCCCATTTTTATACCCTTGCAGAGGGTATTATAAAATTGATCAGATGTTTGTAACGCACAGAAGGAGACGTTTCCGACCCCATAAAGTATATATATTCTTGATCAGCTTGAGAAGCTGAGTCGATATAGCCATGTCCGTCTGTCCGTCTGTCCGTCTGTCCGTCTGTCCGTCCGTCTGTGCGTATGCGTTTTACTCAGCCATCTTAAGAGATATCGGGTTGAAATTTTTTTTGGAGACTCTTTATTACCTGTGTGAGATAAAGTATGAAAATCATCGGGATCGGACTACTATATCATATATTGTTTAATAATCATTAAATGTGTTTTGAATTCAGTAGTTTGAAGTATGCGTTTTACTCAGCCATCTTAAGAGATATCGGGTTGAAATTTTTTTTGGAGACTCTTTATTACCTGTGTGAGATAAAGTATGAAAATCATCGGGATCGGACTACTATATCATATATTGTTAAATAATCATTAAATGTGTTTTGAAAATGCGTTTTACTCAGCCATCTTAAGAGATATCGGGTTGAAATTTTTTTTGGATACTCTTTATTACCTGTGTGAGATAAAGTATGAAAATCATCGGGATCGGACTACTATATCATATATTGTTAAATAATCATTAAATGTGTTTTGAATTCAGTAGTTTGAAAAATATTTGAGCATATTCATAATACGACAACTAATGCTGTTGATGTATGAAATTTCACTTTTCTTATCGAATTAAATATAATAAAGAACTGCAAGGGTATATAAACTTCGGCAAGGCCGAAGTTAACTTCCATAGCTCGTTATTTTTGCCAGGGTTCTGGTAATGCCAGTATGACCTCCTTGAATTGGATCATCATGATATGTAAACAGTATTGCTTCTTTTTCTTTTTCATTTTCTATTAGTGTCACCGGCTGGAGTAGCGCTACTCTTAATGTTTTCAATATAGTATTGCCCATATTTTTAAAAGAATCTATTGAAATAATTTCAAAGATCTTTTCGCTCGGTGCCAGTTTTAGTTACTTGATTTCAAGTATACCGGCATGCATTTCAAGCCTTTGGAAGAACTGACCTAAGTCGAGAATTCCATTGGTATACAAATCGCTAACTTCAATTCTTGCCATAACTTTCTTTCCATGTTTCAGTGAACATTTAGATTCTGTTATTCGCAAGGTCACTACTTTCCGTACCTCGTCATTATTGATGACTTCGTATACGTTGGGCCTAGAAGCATTTTGAAGTTTTTGCCTTGGCCAAAGTTCTTCTTTATTAACTGCGCAGTTTTTCTGTCTACTTTGTTGCCTGGTAGTGACTTTCAGGACTTTTATACTCATATCTTTTAATTCGGATAGTTATCGGCGATAAGGCGTCTGCCACAAAATTGTCTTTACCTCTCAAATACTCTACTGTAAAGTCGCACTCTTCCAATTCTAGCCGCATGCGTGTTAGTTTTGAACTCGGGTTGACCATGGAGAATAAATATGTTAATGGTCTATGGTCTGTTCGCACTGTGAAGTATTTTCCATATATATATGGTCGAAAATGTGTTATTGCCCAATATATTGCTGCTAGCTCTTGTTCTGTAGTACTCTTGTTGCTTTCACCTTTAGTGAACGCTCGTGATGCATATGAAACTGGAAGCTGGAGTCCATTATAGTTTTGTGTTTTTACTTGACACCCTTGTGTTTTATTTGCATAATTCGCTAAATTAAACAGTTTTTCGTGATTAGTGTTTGGTGCATTTAAATTTTTTTTATTGTTGTTCTCTCTCGTCATTGCTTCTGCAGTTGCTCCCCTTATCGCCCCCATCATACCATCAGTGCTAGTGGTTTTTTTTTGTTCTCTCTGCTTTGTGCTTGTGCTCAGCTTCTCTCCCGCGTAATCACTTTTGTAAGGCCGCCTCTCAAAGCTCGTCTTATAACTGTTCTTGCACTCTCTCTTGAGCTGTGTACTCTAGCTGACTCTTTCTTTTATTTGTAATTATTGATTTTTTATCGATAATTATCTTTGTGCTGTTTATTTAAATTTTTCTATATATATATATATATTTTTTTTTTTTTTGCCCTGTGTTTTATTTGGCTTTTTAATGGCTTGTTGTCTACCCAATTGCAAGCATTCTGATCGTTTTGACGATCAGTATAGAGCAATACCTTGTTGGCTCTGTGATAATCTTATTCACTTAAAATGTGCTGGCCTCAACGGCCGCGACTACGACAAATTTTCTGGTTGGTCTGTGTCTAAGCCTGAGCTTGGCTTAATGCGCTGGACTTGCCCATCTTGTGCCAGCCAGCAGCTTGATTTTAGCCGAATGTATAGGGATCTTCGTTTAAAGTTTCTTTCTTTAAATAAAATGGCCAAACAACTGTCTAACGAGTGCGACTCTAGCATACTTTTACTGTCGCAATTCAAGTTTGTTACACCTTCTAAGGAATTGCCCAAGAAATGTACCCTTGAGTTACCTCATATGCAGTCGCCCGCACTCTCTATTACATCTTCTCCCATTTTACTTTCGCCTACACCATCTTCTTGTCCCTCTTTATGCTCTTCTTTTCAGATTCAAGTACCCAGTACAAGCCCTGGTGTACCTCAATCTATCCCTCACGGGAACTCTAATCAATTACAGGATCAGGCTGGCTCTCAATTACTTGCGGATCCCAATGCTCCTCCGCCTCCACTAACTGTAGTGCCTCATCGTAAACAATTATTTATTTCTAGGCTTGCTCCTGAAACTTCTGCGTCGTCTGTGG
This sequence comes from Drosophila paulistorum, assembly GCA_018152135.1. Lineage (NCBI taxonomy): Eukaryota > Metazoa > Arthropoda > Insecta > Diptera > Drosophilidae > Drosophila > Drosophila paulistorum. The sequence continues at coordinate 11,746,013 of JAECXG010000822.1, read as the reverse complement.
CAGCTTACATTGGTAATATATGCCCTGCTAAAGTTTTAATTCAAAAGTTTAAGTTTTCTAGGCTTCGCGAAATCTCCTCGTTTAAAATTACAGTACCAAATGAGTATTTCTCAGCTATGGTTGACCCTAACTTTTGGCCAGAGGGCCTAGTTGTATACGAGTTTGCGGCCAATAGGCGCTCCCGTCCTTTGCCTGTCCACCTTCCTAATGCATTTTCTGCTTCAAAAAACTAATAACGTCTAGTCTTTGCATTCATTATCAAAATGTAAGAGGACTTCTTACCAAGCTCTCGAAACTATTCTGCGATAGCCAAACCTTTTCGGCTGACATATTAGCTTTCTCTGAAACTTGGCTTAACTCTTCTGTTTTGGATAATGAAATTCTTTCTAATAAATTTATTTCTTATAGGCTTGATCGTGTTGGTCGTCGTGGCGGTGGAGTACTCATTGCAGTCAACTCGAATCTGTGCTCAAGTGTTGTGCCGATTGATCTCCCCTTAGGTGTTGAGTTTATTTGCGTCGAAGTTACATGTTCTAACTTTAGCTTATATATCTCTTGTTCATACATTCCTCCAGCTTCTGATATGATGATCTACATGCACCATGCAGATGCTTTGCGATCTATTTTTAGTCGTCTTAAAGATCGTGATTTTCCTTTAGTTTTAGGTGATTTTAACTTGCCCAATGTTTCTTGGCTTGTTGATGATAATCTATCTTTCTTAATTCCTTCATCTCAACATGTTTTTCTTGACAGCCTATTTGAATGTCCGCTATATCAGTTGAATTCTTTTCTTAACTCTTCTAAAAGAATGCTCGATCTTGTTTTTGTCTCGGTTCCCACTGTAAGTGCTGTATCACAAACACAGCCCCTAGTGAAGCCTGAAGATCCTTATCACCCTACCATTGAAGTTACTATTTCTTACAATTCCGTTAATAATTCATTTAATAACATCTCAAATTCTCGTCGTAGATGTTTTCGTAAAACAAATTTCAATCTTCTTAACAGCCTCATTTTCTCTTTTGATTGGTCATTTCTATTTAAGTGCTGTGATATAGATTGTGCAGTGAATTTTTTCTACTCTGCTCTTAATTCTCTAATTGATAAATGCGTTCCTTATGTGAATGTCTCTACCGTTTCCAGTGCGCCAGTCTGGTGCACACGTAGGCTCTATAATCTCCGTAACATTAAATCGAAATATTTTAAAAAATTTTAAAAAACAGGTTCGCGACTTGACTATGCAAATTATTGTGTAGCAAAATCTCAATTTAGTCTTTTAAATACACAATGCTACAATAATTATATTGTTCGCTGTAAGGTTGAATTTTATAAGAACCCCAAAAGGTTTTACAACTTTGTTAATTGCAAAAGACGCTCTAATTTACTACCTTCCACCTTCAGACTTAATGACCAGACTGCTAATAATGATTCAGATATTGCAGATCTGTTTGCTAAATTCTTTCAGTCGACTTATTCTACTACTGCTTCGGATCCCACACCTTATCCGTTCTCAATTCCACATTTAAATTGTATTTTTTTTCCTAGTATTACTGAAGATTGTATTATCTCTAGCTTGTCATCTATGACGTCTTCCTTCGTACCCGGGCCTGATAATATACCTAGTTGCATCCTTAAAATGTGTTCGTTTTCCCTATCTAAGCCTTTATCTCGGTTATTCTTTATTTCGAGTGAGACTTGTAGCTTTCCTGATATTTGGAAGGAGTCTTTTATTATTCCGCTTTTTTAAAAGGGTAGCAAATCAGATATTTCTAACTACCGTGGCATTGCCAAACTTTCGGTAATACCTAAGCTGTTTGAGAAAGTGATTACGTCTTCCCTTCAACACCTATCCAGATCCACTATTTCTCCTTGTCAGCATGGCTTCATGAAAGGTCGTTCGTCGCTTACCAACCTTTTAGAATTGACTGTACACCATGGCTTCCGTAAAAAGTGTCAAACTGATGTTATTTATACTGACTTTAGTAAGGCTTTCGATACGGTTGATCATTCCATGCTTCTCATGAAACTTAACATCATGGGTTTTTCCCCGAATCTATTGGCTTGGTTAAAGTCGTATCTTATTGGCAGAACCCAAAAGGTGTCTTTTCGTTCCTCGATATCTAAAACTGTTCGAGTTACGTCAGGTGTCCCCCAAGGCAGTCATCTAGGCCCACTGTTATTTACCTTGTTTAAAAATGATTTGCCTGTGGCCTTGGCTCATTCACGCGTGCTCATGTTTGCGGATGACGTCAAGATTTGTTATTCATATAATGATCCTTCTTTCCAACAGTACTTGCAATCAGATCTCGATGCGTTCTGTGTTTGGTGTCACGTTAATAAATTACACCTTAATGCCTCTAAGTGCTCTTTTATGACTTTCTGTCGTTTGTCGCCGTTCCTAGCTCATTACTCTATTAAGTCTGTTCTGTTAGATTGTGTACCATCAGTCTTAGACTTAGGCGTTATGTTTGACCCAAAACTTTCATTTAATGTTCATATATCTTCAATTGTCAATAGAGCATGCAGTCTTCTTGGCTTCATTAAACGTTGGGCCAAAGAATTTGATGATCCATATGTGACAAAGGTTTTATACACTTCGTTAGTTCGCCCTACTCTAGAATATTGCTCACCAGTGTGGAACCCTCAATATGATGTTCACCAGCGTAGTATTGAATCGGTACAGAAGCAATTCCTTAAGTTCGCGTTACGCGGTCTTAATTGGGACCCGAGTATCCGCCTACCTTCTTATTCTGACAGACTTCTTCTTATTAATCTTCCTTCAATTTACAACCGTAGGCTCGTATTTGGCATTCTCTTTCTCCATAAACTAGTCAACGGTGAAGTCATTTCTACCAATTTACTAGATACGCTATATTTTTGTGTTCCCTCACGTCGGACCAGAAACTTTTTTCCTCTTCACCTTAGTAGATGTCTGACTAACTATTCTCTTCACGAACCTTTTCGTGTTCTTTGCCAATCGTTTAACAACCTTTCTCACCTTATTTCTCCTCATCTATCTGTGACTTCTCTTCGCGCTATACTTTTTAATTATCTACAAAACCATTGATAACATTCAGAACTGGATATTGGATTGGCTGCAACTCATCCCTGACCACATTGGCTGTGAATCGGGGCATAGCTGGCACCTTGTTGCAAATAAAACACCTCCACCGGGTCGGGGATGTTTAGTTGTGCATATAGCTAAGCTACCTTCTTCATTTAATTATTATCTATATTTTAGCTTAAGCTTTTTCGTCGACTGCTGCGTTAGTTGACGTAAATAAATAAATAAATAAATAAATAAAACTGCTCCACATGTTTGCTTGCTTGCATCTGTGATGGCAAAATTTCTTGCTGAAATCTGGGTACTGCAATAGATTAGGTTGAACGAGCTTTTTTTTTAAGTATTGGAATGCGAAAATATTCTGCTGTCCATTCGAATGGAACATTCTTTTTACATAATCTTGTTGCCGGGAATATTCGGCGAAATTTTTTATGAAACGTCTATAATAATTGGAAAATGCAACGAAACGTCTAGCACTATCTGCATCATGTGGGACTGGATAATTCTCGCAAGATTCCTTTGTCTGTGCATTTGTGACCTATGAATGTCACCTCATGCATAAAAAATGAGCATTTTTCTGGATGCATTTTTAGATTGTTTTTTCTGCAAAGTTTAAAAACATCTACTAAATTTTTAATCATATGTTGTTCAGAACAACCAATATCGATTAAATCATCCATATAGAGAAAAGCTTGGCTGGGCTCAAGCCCTGAGAACGCTATTGTCATCATTCTCTGAAATGAATTAGGTGCTATTTTTAGACCGAAAGGTAATCGCGTGAAGCGATATGAGCCATTGCTCGTTGAAAAAGACGTTATATCTCTTGATTTTTCTTCTAGTTCTATTTGATGAAAACCTGACATCAAGTCAAGGCAAGAAAAATATTTTGCTCTTCCCAATTGATCAAGAATATCATCAATTCTGTGGAGCGGAAACTTATCTGACAGCAATTTTTTGTTTATTTGACGATAGTCAATTACTAATCGCCAGTTTTTTTCTTTAGATCCCGAAAAGGTTTTCGTTGGGACTAGTATGTGGCCTATTATAGGGCGAAACAGACGGTTCAGCAATACCCTGTTCAATTAACTTTCCAACTTGTCGCTGGATCTCGTCTATTTGGCTAAGCGGACTCCTGTAATTTTTCACATATACCGGTTCATCATCCTTAAGTCTTAATTTTTTTAAAGCCTACTATTTGGCATTTATCTGTGGTATTTAAGAATCGGACAAAAGTACTTTTGGCTGTTGCAATAGTGTTTGCAACATAAACGCCCGGTTTAATTTCTTGATTCGGAATTAAAATGTTACCTTCTGCTGAAGATAGTTCTATTTTGCGTACCACTTGGGATCTTGCTGGTAGAAGTGTTATGCTATTACCAGAATTGAATGTTATTGGAACATAAATTGGGTACGTTAATGTTTGTGGTCTAACATAAGTATAAACCAATCTTCTGAATTGCTGTAATCTATTTTGCAATTAAAAGTTTTTATGAAATCTAATCCTATTATTCCATCGCATGGGATTGCGAAATCTGAATGAAGCAGATGAAATTCGTATGGAATAATATATTTATCTGTCTGCAATTCTATTGAGACCAGGCCTTTGGAGTTTATTACTCCTTCTCCTATGCCTCGAATGTCTACAGTTTTGTTTACTTTGATGTCATGAAATACATCAGAATTTTCTTTTATTATTGAAATATCTGCACCGGTGTCAATTAAGAATGTTATTTTCTTATTGGTTTTAACATTCTTAAATGATACGAAATTATTAGGTTAATAGAGTATACGTTATTTTTTATTTCTGAGCATTTGGAGGAGCTTGTCCGTTTCCCTGGTCGCTTTGGGTAATTCGGACATTTGTATTGTTATAACCATTCTGTTGGTTATTTGTGTTTGTGTCTATTATTATTTTGTTGTCCACCTCCACGGCCGCGGTAGCGTGAATTTTTTCGGCCTCGTTTGGCTCTGTGGGCATCGTTATTGCTCCAGCTCGAATTGTTATTGTTCCAATTCGAGTTGTTTCTCCAGTTACCACTATTGTTGTAGCGGCGTCTACCACAGTCATTATGCTGGGCATAAAAAATGGTATTATTTTGGGAACTTCCTGTGGAGCCCGACTCTACTGAAAGAGTGGCAAATCTAGTGATGGCTTCTTTAGCTGAATCAAAGTTTCCTGATTCCATTAGTAACTGGACTCTTTGACTTTTGGTATGACTAACCATAGCATTTACTGCCACTTTGGTGGTGTATTTTATTGCCTGTTCATTTGGAAGACCATCCGAAATATATGCGCCTTTTAGGGCGTCGGTCAACTCAGTTCTCTCCTTTGTGTATGAAACACAGTTATTAGGGTTTCTCTGCAGATTTTTAATTTTCGCTTCGTCAATCGCTGTTTCAGAGCTTAGCGTATTACCCGCTTGACCTTTCAATTTTGATTTTATGATTTCGATGGCTACTGCTTCATGCGTTTCTTTTATGGTATCAAGTACGCGAAGCGCCCCAATGAAACCTTGTAGGTTTTTAATGTCCCCATCGAAGAATGGTAGCAGCCTGGTGGCTGTGTTTATGAATTCTACCACTGTTTGAGTCATTTTGTTGTTTCCTTTTGGAATTGCTGGTTTATTATGACTTATGATTGACTGATCAGAGCTCACTGATGGTTCTTCTTGACCTATTTCTTCATCAGCCATTAGTTGCGTTTTTTCTTCCAGCACTATTGAAGTTTCCCAATCAGATGTTTGTTTAAATTCAATATTGTGTTTGTTTAGCACAGCTATTGCTTTTTGTTTGCAATCACTGTAGAACGCATTTGCGGCTGTTTTTTGCCCTGTCTTTAGTTTGCTATAGTGCTCAGTTAATACTGCTCTAATAGCTTGGAGCTTCTCAGTAATTATTTTCGCGTGTATGGTTACTGTGTCTTGGGATGTTTCTCTGTTTTGCGAGAGGCACTTACAAGATTTAGTTAATTCTTGAGCGTGTATTCTGGCTTTTCCTATTATATCATCCCAAGTAACCATAGTTTGTTAAAGATAACAAATTTTCGAAAATGTTTATTTTTTTTTTTTTTTTATTCTGTATCTATTATTTCTACATCTGAATTTCAAGTCTATTGTTTCTGTACTCGATTCTGATATGTCTATCAGCGCGGTTGAGTCCTTGAAAAGTTCGTGGACCCATCCGGGCACGTCTTTATGTAAAGGAGTCTTAGCTAACAATCTACTATAAGCTACTTTTATGGATTTTTCCATAAGATCTACAATATTTTTTGTAAATTTGTAGTTGTGGGCTATCCAATACCTTATTTCCTTGTATTTGTGATTTGTTTCACCTGATTGTATCAGGAAATCGAGGAAAGGTAAATATTTTCGTAGCCTTTTTGCTTCTATCTTATCCATATTCTACACTAACTTGTTAGGCCTATTAATGTATGGATGTTCTTTTAAAAAAAAAGGTCGTTTAGGCTTACTGCCTTGGTTCCTCCATTCGGTAGAAACGATATGTGCCTGCTGCATTGGAAAAGCAACATACATATGGTACTGTGAGGATGAAACTCATCTGTACCCTAGAGCTTCCTTGAACTGGGAAATCTTCTCCCGTTATATTTAGGTAAGCTGACTTAATTTGTACCAAGTTTATTGAGTTCTGTGGTGAATTGATTTGCTCGTTTCTAAAAACCTTTTTTTAAATTTTTATACCCTTGCAAAAAGGGTATATTAATTTTGGTCAGAAGTGTGCAACGCATAGAAGGAAGCATCTCCGACCATATAAAGTATATATATTCTTGATCAGCAAGACGAGACGAGTTCAAATAACCATGTCCGTCCGTCCGTCCGTCCGTCCGTCCGTCTGTCCGTCTGTCTGGATCGATGCGAACTCCTCCTAGACCGTAAGAGCTACAGAGCTGAAATTTTGCACGTAGGCTTGTATATACTGCAGGGTTTGTATATCTCGGATTCAGTCGGATCGGACCACTATATCATATAGCTCCCATACAAACGGCCAAGTCACGAACAGTGACTTTTCTCAATAACTTCGTTACTTTTTAAGCTATTGTCGTGAAATTTAATATAAGTAAGTTTATTGTAATTGTAAACCACTGTGCCAAATTTGATCAAGATCGGGTGACTATATCATATAGCTCCCATAGGAACGATCGGTAAAAAACAGCGACTTTTGTCAATAACTTCGTTACTTGTGATGCGATTGCTTTCAAATTAAACATTTGATAGTTAAATATATCTGTTAATGACTATGCCGATTTTGATGAAGATCGGGTGACTATATCATATAGCTCCCATATGAACGATCGGTGGAAAACAGTGACTTTGAGTAATATCTTCGTTATTTCCGAAGATTGTAGTCCGTTCTTTCGCAAACATTAGCCTTTTTAGATAAAACGTTTTTTCCTGTGATGGCTATAGGTAAGGAAAGAGTTACTAAAAAAGATGCAAACTTTGACGCGGTCGAAGTTAGCCCCGGCCCTCTGGTTTATTATTCGCGTGTGTGCATTATTATTCTTAGACCTTATCTAGGTCATTATTGTGAAATAGATAAGCTTTATATATCTATTTTGCACACATTATTACGACGATTATCAATAACAATATGTTCGTTAATCTCAAACTTTGACGCGGTCGAAGTTAGCCCCGGCCCTCTGGTTTATTATTCGCGTGTGTGCATTATTATTCTTAGACCTTATATAGGTCATTATTGTGAAATAGATAAGCTTTATATATCTATTTTGCACACATTATTACGACGATTATCAATAACAATATGTTCGTTAATCTCAAGTCAGTACTTGATGATTCGATTTTATTTATTACATTAGCAGAGGAGTCCACTGATTTTGTTTCTATTAACCCCATTGTGGGTATAAGAGATATATCATCAAATTTACTTATGGAATTATCGAACATATGGAGTTTATTAAAAAAAAATTTTTTTTGTATAATTCTAATTATAATCTCATAGACTAACGATCCTATATGAGACTATTTTAATTTAGCAAAATGAATATGACAAATACGGGGGAAAAAAAATAAGGAACAAAAACCCATAAAAACAGCTAAAACCTTTTGTTTAGAAATTACTTTTAAAATTTTTTTTTTATAAGTATTTCAAGCTTCGTTCTTATTTGCTTGAATACGAATTATAATTATAAAAATTTGAATTTGAATTATAAAAAAATTGTTATGGATTCATGCATTCTAAGAAATTTTATTTAAAAAAAAATTATTAATCTGATTAGATTACGACCTATTTGAAATTTAAATCAAACCTTGCAGTTTAGCCGGCTTAAGGCAATCTTCCAAAAGAAGATTATTTCAAAGGCAACACAAAAAGTTGAGCAGGTTGTCTGTATAGCTATTTCAAGAACTACCAAGTTCTATCATCAGCAGACTTTGCTAAAGAACTCCGGAATTGCAATAGCCATACCATGTCTTCAACGCTAGAATTAGTTGGGAATTGTAACAACCAAATGAAGTGAAAAAAGTTGGTAAAGCCTACAAAACCGAAGACCACCTTTTTGTGCATACCCTTAGGCGCTATGAAAAATTAGTGTAAGAGCTTCGCCTTACCAAACTAATATCACGACCTGTTTAAGAATAAACATCGTGTTCATCTGAACTGGCTTCACCAAATCAGATCCACCAATGATATATACAAAAGGAAACAAAAACATAAGTAAGTCATAAAGAATCATATGACAATTATTGCTTAAAACCATACAAAACATGCATCCACACTCTGTGGAAAACACTTAAGATTATAACAGCGACGCGATATCAAGTAACCAACGCTGAGCATGAAATATAAACAATTTTCAACCCCCGAACGTGGGGGCATTAGAATAAGTATTTTTAAGAACGATTGTTGCGTCTTAGAGTTTAAGAGTTTTTAAATAAAATCAGTTCATATTTTGAATTCAACGAATGAAGACTGGGTATTTTCCTTCTCTCCGGGAATCCCTATTCATTTTGGTCCTTCGAACCGGATTCATTTTGGTCCTTCGAGCCGGATTCATTTTGGTCCTTCGAGCCGGATTCATTTTGGTCCTTCGAGAAAAAGGAACTCTGCAGTTTTCCCCCACCAGTGGTAAGAGACTCAGAGAATGAATCAGCTTCTTGAAGTCTGAATTATTATGCAAGTGTAAATGCTAAGATCAACTGAAGGTAGCAAAATAAATTAACTCTTGTTTGCCCTAGGCCCTGAATAAACTCATCCTAAATTAAAATTGTTTGAAAAAAAACATTGTAAGAAATATTGTGAAATTGTGCAGAATTAAATCTGTCCGATAGCAGTATAGCCTGTAAAGTTATGCGAAACATTAGGTAGGAAGATCACTGCGACGATCGAGTAGGAAAGTAAAAATAAATATATATAAAATTTATTTAAAAAAAAATCAATTGATTGTCAAACATACTTACATACACAAGATAAAATGTTCACTAATAAGATTGCGAAATTGTTAGAGAAGCAGGTAGAGTTGAATACCAGGTTAAGGCAGTTGGAAGCACTAGATCCCAGAAACATTACTAACAAGGAGATTGAGGAAGTAAAAGTGATTAGTAGCCGATGGATGCCTAACCATGAGAAATTGCTCCAGCAGGGGGTTTTAGATCATCAGTACTACAGAGATAAAGTACATGAAGAGGTTTTAAAGATAGTTGCCAAAATAATAGCTACAGGAGAGTCAGAAAAACCAGGCACTAGTAAGTCAGTGTTAGTTGAAGCAGAGACAAATATGTCAGAAATGTTTGATGATAGCAAAGTAGAGTCGCGCGGAAATGCGACCTCCAGTCATGAAAACGGAAGTGATAAATAGGAGATATTTATGGATAGAGTCCGACAGCTTCAGGAATATTTGTAGGTAGTAGAGTTGAAATCAACAGGCAATGGGACATGGAGAATGTATATTAATAAAATAAATTAATTGTGGGAGAAGGTACGGGCATGCCAAGTAATAACAAGTGATGCAAAATTTAAGAATACTATGGAGGATTTAGAATTCGACGTCCAAAATTCATTATCAATGCTAGAAATGAAAATAAATGATCAGAAAAATTTGAAAGATGAGAATGTAACCGTAAGAGGCGAACTACCGGTGTTGCCGAAAATACAGGTACCCATATTTTCTGGAGATCCTAGAGAATGGGACCTGTTTGTAGAATTATTTGCGGAACTGATTGAAAAAGGAGAGGATCTAAGTCCTCCTCTTAAATTCAATTATTTAAAATCCGCGTTAAAGGGCGAAGCAAGGAGCATGGTAGCCCATCTATTGCCAGGTTCAGCTGACAATTATAGTGCCGCTTGGGAATTAATTTGGTAACGCTGGTAATCCCATTGCTGTTCATTGTGTGTATATATTGAGATATTTATATTTAAAATATCTATTCTCTTAAATGCAAAAACTTACTATTTCCATGAATAGTATTGGTATTATTTTATGGTATTATTATAGTTTTGTCAATTTTTCTCCACTTGTGTCAAGTGCGCTTACAAATTCAATGTTCTATTCGCGATTGAAAATTTCAAAATGACTTCTACTTTTACCGGATTTAATATAATTTATGTTTTCAAATTTTATTTTCATTTCGTGAAGACAAATATAATATTTTACCTTATAGTTTCTATGTTTCTAGTCCGATATTAATAATTTAATTTGTTAGGTTGGTAGATATTAATACCGCTTATAATAGTCTGCTTGGTCAAAAAGTCAAATAGTCAAAAATATGCGGGATTTATCGGTTTTTTCTAGATTCTGGAGGAGAAAGTTCGCTGCTCGCGTACTTAACAAATCTAATTTCCAAATTTGGTGGTTCTAGCTTTGTTAGTTTTCGATAAAATCAGTTTTAGTCAGTTTTCGGGGGCGGAAGTGCGTGGGCAAAATTTTGAATTAATCAAAATCTTCGCGTGTACTAAGCCAGTAAACATTACTAATTTGGTATCTATAGCTAGCATAGTATTGGAGAAAATCAGTCTTATCTAATTTAATGGGGCGTAAGTGGGCGCGTCAAAAATTTTGGAATAAACTCGAACACTGTAGGTATTACAGGAGTCGAAGTACAAAGATTGGTGATTCTAGTCCTTATAGACTTCGAAATCTACGTGTTCATCTGAACAGACGGGCGGACGCACGGACATAGCTACATATATCAACTCGCCTCTTGATCCTGATCAAAAATATATTTATATACTTTATGGGGTCGAAAATGCTTCCTTCTGCCTGTTAGCAATTGTAATAATAATTAAAATGTGTCAGTTTAATATACCTATTTATGACTCTGCCAAATTAAATCCAAATCGGATAACTTAATTATATAACTGTCATATAAACTAACGATAAAATAGCATAATACAAGCACCGCATTGCCGCACCCTTGGCTTGAAGGCGAACATTAGACATTTTATATAAAACCTTTTTTTCTTGTTGACGGCTATATGGAATGTAAGATTAACAAAAGAAAACGTAACCCTGGCTTTTTAAGAATAAACATCGTGTTCATCTGAACTGGCTTCACCAAATCAGATGCACCAATGAAATATACAAAACGAAACAAAAACATAAGTAAATCATAAAATTCATATGAAAATTATTGCTTAATACCAAACAAAACATGCATCCACACTCTGTGGAAAACACTTGAGATTTAACAGCGGCGCGGTATCAAGTAACCAGCGCTGAGCATGAAATATAAACAATTTTCAACCCCCGAAAACGTGGGGCATTAGAATAAGTATTTTTTATTTATTTATTTATTTATTTACGTCAACTAAGTCAGCAGTCGACGAAAAAGCTTAAGCTAAAATACAAATAGTAATTAATTCATTAAGGTAGCTTAGCTATATGCACAACATCCCCGACCCGATGGAGGTGTTTTATTTGCAACAAGGTGCCAGCTATGCCCCGATTCACAGCCAATGTGGTCAGGGATGAGTTGCAGCCAATCAAATATCCAGTCCAGAATACTTTCAGTGCGCGAAGAGAAGTGACAGATAGATGAGGAGAAATAAGGTGAGAAAGGTTGTTAAAAGATTGGCAAAGAACACGAAGAGGTTCGTGAAGAGAGTAGTTAGTCAAACATCTACTAAGGTGAAGAGGAAAAAAGTTTCTGGTCCGACGTGAGGGAACACAAAAATATAGCGTATCTAGTAAATTGGTAGGACTGACTTCGCCGTTGACTACTTTATGTAGAAAGAGAATCCCAAATACGAGCCTACGGTTGTAAAGTGAAGGAAGATTAATAAGAAGAAGTCTGTCAGAATAAGAAGGTAGGCGAAGATTCGGGTCCCAATTAAGACCGCGTAACGCAAACTTAAGGAATTGCTTCTGTACCGATTCAATACTACGCTGGTGAACATCATATTGAGGGTTCCACACTGGTGAGCAATATTCTAGAGTAGGGCGAACTAACGAAGTGTATAAAACCTTTGTCACATATGGATCATCAAATTCTTTGGCCCAACGTTTAATGAAGCCAAGAAGACTGCATGCTCTATTAACAATTGAAGATATATGAATATTAAAAGAAAGTTTTGGGTCAAACATAACGCCTAAGTCTTTAAATGATGGTACACAATCTAACAGAACAGACTTAATAGAGTATTGAGCTAGGAACGGCGAAAAAAACGACTGAAAGTCATAAAAGAGCATTTAGAGGCATTAAGGTGTAATTTATTAACGTGACACCAAACACAGAACGCATCGAGATCTGATTGCAAGTACTGTTGGAAAGAAGGATCATTATATGAATAGCAAACCTTCACGTCATCCGCAAACATGAGCACGCATGAATGAGCCAAGGCCAAAGGCAAATCGTTTATAAACAAGGTAAATAACAGTGGGCCTAGATGACTGCCTTGGGGGACACCTGACGTAACTCGAACAGTTTTAGATATCGAGGAACGAAAAGACACCTTTTGGGTTCTGCCAATAAGATACGACTTTAACCAAGCCAATAGTTTCGGGGAAAAACCCATGATGTTAAGTTTCATGAGAAGCAAGGAATGATCAACCGTATCGAAAGCCTTACTAAAGCCAGTATAAATAACATCAGTTTGACACTTTTTACGGAAGCCATGGTGTACAAGGGTAGTCAATTCTAAAAGGTTGGTAAGCGACGAACGACCTTTCATGAAGCCATGCTGACAAGCAGAAACAGCTTAGGTATTGCCGAAAGTTTGGCAATGCCACGGTAGTTAGAAATATCCGATTTGTTACCCTTTTTAAAAAGCGGAATAATAAAAGACTCCTTCCAAATATCAGGGAAGCGACAAGTCTCACTCGATATAAAGAATAACCGAGATAAAGGCTTAGATAGGGAAATCGAACACATTTTAAGGATGCAACTAGGTATATTATCAGGCCCGGGTACGAAGGAAGACGTCATAGATGACAAGCTAGAGATAATACAGTTTAAGAGTTTTTAAATAAAATCAGTTCATATTTTGAATTCAACGAATGAAGATTGGGTTATTTTCCTTCTCTCCGGGAATCCCTATTCATTTTGGTCTGTCGAGCCGGATTCATTTTGGTCCTTCGAGAAAAAGGAACTCTGCAGTTTTCCCCCACCAGGGTTAAGAGACTCAGAGAGTGAATCAGCTCCTTGAAGTCTGAATTCTTATGCGAGCGTAAATGCTAAGATCAGCTAAAGGTAGCAAAAATAAAATAACTCTTGTAAAAAAAATAATTACAGAATTGATGTGTGGCGTATTCGAAGCCCTAATATCGAAAAAAAAGAAAGTTAAAGTTAAAAGTGTATATGTAGTTGCAAGTCGGCAACTGCAAACAGCAGCAGAGCAACAAGATAGTTGCAGAGAAGAGGCTGCTAATAGGAGAAAATCTGGTGCGATGACCGCGGTGCCGGTCAGTAATACATACCGGTGTACCGCCTGAGCCCATAGGCCCTGGACAAGCAGCAGCAGACTATCGGCAAAACATACTTGGCAAACTCTACTTGGCGGACAACAGTGGCGAACGGTGTCAACAGGATCATCTGGTGCGATGACCGGCACCGGTACCGCCTGAGCCCATAGGCCCTGGACAAGCAGCAGCAGACTATCGGCAAAACATACTTGGCAAACTCTTCTTGGCGGACAACAGTGGCGAACGGTGTCAACAGGATCATCAGATAAGATATAAATTAAGATAGTTATAAGTACATCTATCTATTTTTATTATTATATACTTATATCGCGATATTCTAATATTCGCACAAGATAAAATGTTCACTAAGACTGTAAAATTGTTAGAGAAGCAGGTAGAGTTTAATACCAGGTTAAGGCAGTTGGAAGCACTAGATCCCAGAAACATTACTAGCAAGGTGATTGAGGAAGTAAAAGTGATTAGTAGACGATGGATGCCTAACCATGAGTAATTGCTCCAGCAGGGGTTTTCGACCATCAGTACTACAGAGATAAAGTACATGAAGAGGTTTTAAAGATAGTTGCCAAAATAATAGCTGCAGGAGAGTCAGAAAAACCAGGCACTAGTAAGTCAGTGTTAGTTGAAGCAGAAGCAGATATATCAGAAATGTTTGATGATAGCAAAGGAGAGTCGCGCGGCAATGCGACCTCCAGTCATGAAAACGGTAGTGATAAACAGGAGATATTTAAGGATAGAGTCCTTTTTGTGTTGCCCTTGAAATAATCTTCTTTTGGAAGATTGACCTCGAGCCGGCTAAACTGCAAGGTTGGATTTAAATTTCAAATAGGTCGTAATCTAACCAGATAACACCAACGGAAGGCACGCCGTTACTTTGGAATTTTTATTCCAAAAAAAACCCTTTTTCTATGTGGTACAATATACCGTATATGAAATAACAGGTCGTGATATTAGTTTGGTAAGGCGAAGCTCTTACACTAATTTTTCATAGCGTCTAAGGGTATGCACAAAAAGTTGGTCTTCGGTTTTGTAGGCTTTACCAACTTTTTCCTCTTCATTTGGTTGTTACAATTCCCAACTAATTCTAGCGTTGAAGACATGGTATGGCTATTGCAATTCCGGAGTTCTTTAGCAAAGTCTGCTGATGATAGAACTTGGTAGTTCTTGAAATAGCTATACAGACAACCTGCTCACCTTTTTGTGTTGCCTTTGAAATAATCTTCTTTTGGAAGATTGACCTCGAGCCGGCTAAACTGCAAGGTTTGATTTAAATTTTAAATAGATCGTTATCTAACCAGATAACACCAACGGAAGGCACGCCGTTACTTTGGAATTTTTATTCCAAAAAAAACCTTTTTCTATGTGGGACAATATACCGTATATGAAATAACAGGTCGTGATATTAGTTTGGTAAGGCGAAGCTCTCACACTTATTTTGCATAGCACCTAAGGGTATGCACAAAAAGGTGGTCTTCGGTTTTGTAGGCTTTACCAACTTTTCTCTCTTCATTTGGTTGTTACAATTCCCAACTAATTCTAGCGTTGAAGACATGGTATGGCTATTGCAATTCCGAAGTTCTTTAGCAAAGTCTGCTGATGATAGAACTTGGTAGTTCTTGAAATAGCTATACAGACAACCTGCTCACCTTTTTGTGTTGCCTTTGAAATAATCTTCTTTTGGAAGATTGACCTCGAGCCGGCTAAACTGCAAGGTTTGATTTAAATTTCAAACAGGTCGTAATCTAACCAGATAACACCAACGGAAGGCACGCCGTTACTTTGGAATTTTTATTCCAAAAAAAACCCTTTTTCTATGTGGTACAATATACCGTATATGAAATAACAGGTCGTGATATTAGTTTGGTAAGGCGAAGCTCTTACACTAATTTTTCATAGCGCCTAAGGGTATGCACAAAAAGGTGGTCTTCGGTTTTGTAGGCTTTACCAACTTTTTTCACTTCATTTGGTTGTTACAATTCCCAACTAATTCTAGCGTTGAAGACATGGTATGGCTATTGCAATTCCGGAGTTCTTTAGCAAAGTCTGCTGATGATAGAACTTGGTAGTTCTTGAAATAGCTATACAGACAACCTGCTCACCTTTTTGTGTTGCCCTTGAAATAATCTTCTTTTGGAAGATTGACCTCGAGCCGGCTAAACTGCAAGGTTTGATTCAAATTTCAAATAGGTCGTAATCTAACCAGATAACACCAACGGAAGGCACGCCGTTACTTAGGAATTTTAATTCAAAAAAAAACCTTTTTCTATGTGGTACAATATACCGTATATGAAATAACAGGTCGTGATATTAGTTTGGTAAAGCGAAGCTCTTACACTAATTTTTCATAGCGTCTAAGGGTATGCACAAAAAGTTGGTCTTCGGTTTTGTAGGATTTACCAACTTTTTTCTCTTCATTTGGTTGTTACAATTCCCAACTAATTCTAGCGTTGGTATGGCTATTGCAATTCCGGAGTTCTTTAGCAAAGTCTGCTGATGATAGAACTTGGTAGTTCTTGAAATAGCTATACAGACAACCTGCTCACCTTTTTGTGTTGCCTTTGAAATAATCTTTTGGAAGATTGACCTCGAGCCGGCTAAACTGCAAGGTTTGATTTAAATTTCAAATAGGTCGTAATCTAACCAGATAACACCAACGGAAGGCACGCCGTTACTTTGGAATTTTTATTCCAAAAAAAAACCTTTTTTTATGTGGTATAATATACCGTATATGTAATAACAGGTCGTGATATTAGTTTGGTAAGGCGAAGCTCTTACACTAATTTTTCATAGCGTCTAAGGGTATGCACAAAAAGTTGGTCTTCGGTTTTGTAGGATTTACCAACTTTTTTCTCTTCATTTGGTTGTTACAATTCTCAACTAATTCTAGCGTTGAAGACATGGTATGGCTATTGCAATTCCGGAGTTCTTTAGCAAAGTCTGCTGATGATAGAACTTGGTAGTTCTTGAAATAGCTATACAGACAACCTGCTCACCTTTTTGTGTTGCCTTTGAAATAATCTTCTTTTGGAAGATTGACCTCGAGCCGGCTAAACTGCAAGGTTTGATTTAAATTTCAAATAGGTCGTAATCTAACCAGATAACACCAACGGAAGGCACGCCGTTACTTTGGAATTTTTATTCCAAAAAAAACCCTTTTTCTATGTGGTACAATATACCGTATATGAAATAACAGGTCGTGATATTAGTTTGGTAAGGCGAAGCTCTTACACTAATTTTTCATAGCGCCTACGGGTATGCACAAAAAGGTGGTTTTCGGTTTTGTAGGCTTTATCAACTTTTTTCCCTTCATTTGGTTGTTACAATTCCCAACTAATTCTAGCGTTGAAGACATGGTATGGCTATTGCAATTCCGGAGTTCTTTAGCAAAGTCTGCTGATGATAGAACTTGGTAGTTCTTGAAATAGCTATACAGACAAACTGCTCACCTTTTTGTGTTGCCTTTGAAATAATCTTCTTTTGGAAGATTGACCTCGAGCCGGCTAAATTGCAAGGTTTGATTTAAAAAATTAATTTTTTTTTTTTAACAAAAGAAAAAAAACTTTATCTCAACTGTGTCTTGCACAGCGAGCCAGAGACGTGGACAAATTATAGAGCATGTGGTTGGCTCACAATTCAGATATACATTTCATTTGTTATTTAGAAATTATTAAAAAAGAAAAAAAAATTCTCCAACCACATTGTTCGTAACAGCCTAGCAGAAAGTTACTTACTAACTTTGCACTTTCGTGGTTCAACTTGCTATTAGGCTTATAATTATAATTATTAAATTAAAGGCAAGTTAAGGCTTGCTCATTTCTGCGGCCCCCTTGCGTTTCTTCGCTCTTTGGCGAAGTTCTGCTTTCAAGTTGTCGATACGCTCTATGCAGCGTTGTCGGTCTTCCTCCGTCCTTAGAGTGGCCAGTAGGTCTACTTCCAGCCTCTTCTGCTGGAGTAGCTTGCGAACTTGGCCTCCTCTTTTGGTCTTTTTTACCTTTGTAGTTTTTGTGTTGCGGGCCCGCTACTCAGCTATTGTGAGCGGGCGTAAGCCATCGTTGGGATACAGCTCTAACGCTTCTTCTAGCGTCGCACAGTGGGGCCTTCTGGCATTTAGCATTGCAAAAATCATAGCGTCTAAACCAATAAAGCGATTTCAAAAATTTAAAAAGCATATGATAAAGAATACCTTAAGCTTCAAAATGAATGTTTGTCAGAAGTGCTGGGTGTTCGTGGTGCTGTAATATTCAAGGTCAAAGTCAGAAAATATTTCCAAGCATGTTTTTCCTTTAAAAATGGATCGAAACCCGGTTTTTTTCAATCACAAATGGAATTTTTCATTGTTTTAGACGACTATGTGACATTTTTTAATGTTTTAATTTAATTTTTTAACACAATTACAAAAAGAAAAAAAAATTTTTTTTTAATTTTTTTTTAGGTTATTTTTGAAAATTAATGGCTGATTTTCTTCAAAATAATCTTCAATATTTTCATCAATATCTAATAAACTCAACATTTCGGGACTATAGTTGCTATTTTCCAAATCCTTTCGTGATCGCACAAGAGGCTGCTAGCATGTTAAAAAGGTCTTCATTTTGTCTAAGACGAGAAGTTTTTAATGTATTAGTGTATCTGAACCTTTTGTAGTCCTTGTTTTTAGATTCCTGTGCTTCTTCGGATAGCTCTCCAATTGGTAAACTGATATTCTATTAAATCCTCCGAATCTACGAATGTCGTATACTCCTCAAGCCAAACTTCATTTTTTTTTACGAAATTTGCCAGATTTCTGCCGCTTGCGATCCATTTTCGCCTTAAGTTATATTGTGTATATTTGATTTTTACCATAAGCTCCGTTCTAGCGTTTTCGAATGAAACGCCCATCTCCTTCAGCAATCCCATTTCAAAATCATTTAAGTTTTCACACTCGTGGAAAACTTTCAAAATTCTTTCATTCTTTAACAACATTTTTGCACAATTAAATAAAACTGCCTTGAATTATATTGACAAATACTATTCAGTCCCGATTTAAGGTGTTTCCACTTATGAAGTTAAAAATAAACTGTCGCAAACGAGAGGAATAATTAGCTCTTTATGTTATATTTTTTTAATAAACTAGGTAGAACGAAAAATCGGTATTACCCTTTTTGTATTAATTAGGTAAACAACTTAATATTTACATCCAATTAGGTAAACGGAAATAAAAACTACCAACCCACAAATAGGACAAACTTTTCATCAACTTAAATAACATTTACCTGTCTTGTAATTTTTTCCAAAGCAGGTAATTAGCAATTTATCATTGTAGAAAGGCATATATGTAAACAGGTAGTATTTGCAAAACAACATTACGCAATGTTATCATTTAAATACAAAGAAGCTACAGGCCAATACGCATGCGCTCTTCTTCTTCCTTATACCTGCAGCGCATTTTTTAGGCGAGGTTGCCTTAGTTTTATGGCTTACGCATCGCTGTCGCACCTCTCCGCATATTGGGACTATATACATCTGATAGGTAAATATTTCACCTACCTAGTGTATGTAGTCCGGTAGTGATACTCGTTGATCCTTTTTAGTTGTATTCCACCAAAGTTAAAAAAACGCCAATATTTAGAGTATTTTTTAAACGCTTCTAGTTCAATAACTATTTAAGTAATTATTAAAATTTATGAAACATGCTATTAACAAAGAACATACTTTTCAGATAAAACCAAAAAATCCAAAGTCCGATTGTTGAAATCGCCCAATATTCAGTTTTAAAGTTGCGACTTTTATTAAAAATTATAATTTTTTCCTTTTCACTAAAAATGTCTCAACTTTGGGCGCTTCTAGCACCCATGAATCTCAACCGATTTCAAAAATTCATAATCTCTGAAGTATTTCCTATCGATTGCATATATCATTTTTGCCAAACGCGATCATGAAAAAACGTATTTTTGCAATGCTATCCGAGCAGAGGCCCAACTGTGCGTCGGTGCATCCCATTGCTCGAAAAGAGCAGATTCCGCAAAGGGAATATCTTCACCGTTATTCATTCGTGGTTTTGTTTTTGTTGTTGAATTTTTTTTTCGTTGTTTTCGTTTTTCTTTGTTATCAAACTTATGTGTTGATGCTGATGTTCATCGTTGGGATAACGAACGAGACTCAAATATATTCACTAGATATCTTCAGGATTATGGTGTTGAAGCTGATGTTGATAGCTGTTCTTTAGCTTTAAATGTTTAATGCTTACATAATTTTTCTTATTATTTTTTTTCAGTAATTATTATTAAATTATTTACTCTCTGTTGTTTATGCTGTTCTCTGTTCTGTTCTGTGTTGTTGTTGTTGCTACAATCTCTGCTAGTTGTTTCTCTTCTTGCCAGTAAGTTGCAGCATCATTTAGTTGTCGTCGCTTTTCCATATATTAGTTGTCGCAGCATCATTTAGTTGTCGTCGCTTTTCCATATAAAATTATGTTATTATAATTTATATATTTTGTGTGCAGCTCAGGTCCTGTCACGGTCGCCATGTAAAAATCTCCTTTGACCGGGTTCCATTAGGTTATAAATATATATAAATAATAAGAGCAGACACGTCTGAGTCGTTTGATTGAAGTTTTAGCAATCTCTCTTATTTATGTAGGGGGGTCGAACTTCCTTCTGGTTTGGGGCAGCTAAATGAATTTTCCCTTTTTTCTTTTTCCTCCAGTAAAATTGTGACACGCAGAGAAATTCAGGTATATAATTCAACTAAAACTAGCTTACTTAAGAGCAGGGCACCAAGCCCCGCTTGGAGCGAAGTGTGGGGAGTTCTTTTGTGGGGAGAGCGGCGCGAGGTGAAAACTTCCGGCTCCTTTAACCCTTGTGTTGCCCGGTTGGGCATAAACATGCTCTCCCCCATGCAGGAGTGCAAGACCCAGGCAGTCTAATGGCACGCTCCGGACAGGGTTCAGCCAAAGACTGTGCGCATCGCAATTGGCCGCCCGCCAACCCCGGGTAGACTCCCCGCTTGGAGTGCGGCAGCACAAGCCATCGACCACCTTCAGGATCGCCTCCAATCGCCATCCTTTACTGATTGGGGACCGGATCACTGCTGCCACCGCTTTCTCTGCCCCTATATTGACGGCTGTCAATTTGAAGTCCGTGGCCACTGACGTCGCCATCGACGATACCGCAGAACAAGGGTCCACCAGGGCCTTCACGTCGAAGGTTTTTCCCCCCGTCTCAAGACGCACCATCGCCGTGGGCATCAGATGCGGATTGCGGTGCTGCAGCAGTGTGGTCAAGGTCAGTTTCGGATCGGAGGCTGGCGTTGGTGCGACCCTTCGTCTGGAGGACTCGGGGGTGACTCGGCGTACGACGGAGCTTGGAGTGCGTCGACGTGGCTGTTCATGGAAGTGGAGCAGTGTGTGGTGATCCTCCTCACATATTCGGCACTTATCACCGCTTAGGCAGCTTCCTCCGGAATGTTGGTGGGCCAGGCAATTGGCGCAGTACTTATTTGCAAGCACTGTCCCCATCCTCTTCTCCACGTTCAGCCGCAGGAAGTGACGGCATCGCTTCAGAGGATGGATTCTGCGACAGACTCGGCAACGGAAGAACTCAGTTCCTCGCGAACATCTGCGCTCCTCTTTCGATGCCTGTACTGAACGCGGTCTCGGAGCCATGGAAACGGGAACTAGGTTGACGAATATCAGGAAGCTGCTGGGACAAATAATGAAGAAAGCGGATTAATGTAGGACGATAGAATACACATATTACTACTGGCAGCTCGTCCCTTCTTAATTGGGAGGAAGGAGCAAGTGCTGGACGCTACTGTAGTTTTACGTAATGGGTTTGAATTCTTTCTTCTGGAGGAAGAAAGATCAGCTTTGCGATGGGACGCTTCACAATACCGCGAGCGGTAAGCAGTTCGACGACGCGGACATTGCCGTCACTGCCAGGGTGTGTTTGGTGGATTCGTCCGAGACGCCATTCATTAAATGGAAGATTATCGTCTTTGAGTACCACCAGATCGCCCACTTCAAGATTTTTAGAAGGGAATCGCCACTTATTGCGCTTATGTAGCTCCTTCAGACACTCGTCTTTCCATCGGGTGCAGAAATGCTGAATCACGGCCTTCAGACGCTGCCACCGGTTAATGATAGACGGTACCTGATCCTTGATTTCAGGTTCCGTCACGGATAGCAATGGATCGCCCACTAGGAAATGGCCTGGGGTCAAAGCTAAAGAGTCGGTGGGGTCTTCAGACATAGGAGAAATCGGCCGCGAGTTCAAACACGCCTCTACCTTAGCCAGCGGCGTAGAGAACTCTTCAAAAGTATACCTTATATATAACTCCAGCCTCCCACAACCCTTCCATGTGTGGTGCCCCGGGAGGGATGAAATGCCAGGACAGATTCTGATGGCTGTAGTGGGATAATATTTTCTGCTGGGTAGAACTTAGGAAATCTTTTTCAAGCACTCTGGATGCACCTACGAAGTTTTTTCCGTTGTCGGACTGCACTTGCTGGGGACACCCTCGCCTCGATACAAAGCGAGCGAATGCTGCCAGAAATGCTTCGGTACTCAAATCCGAAGTCGCCTCAAGGTGAATGGCTTTGGTGGAAAAGCAAACAAAGACACACACATATCCCTTTGATATGCGGCAAGCGCGGCCGGTGAAACTCTTGAGGTCGAAAGGACCTGCGAAATCGATCCCGGTGGTCGTGAAAGGACGTGCGAAAGTAGTTCGCTGGGCCGGAAGGGTGCCCATTAGCTGTGATTGCAGCCTTCTTTTGTAAATCACACAGACTTTGCATGAATTGACCACCGATTTTATTAGATTCCGCAGTCTTGGAATCCAGTATCTCTGTCGGATGAGACGGACTACCAGTTGGCTGCCCCCATGGAGAGAGATCTGATGCGTGAAAAGTACCAACAGCCGGGACAATGGACTCACTACTGGCAACAGAATGGGGTTGCGCCCACATGCTCGGATCACACCTGATGCGTCAATGAACGGATTCAAATTGAGAATGGTGCTAGACGTGGGCAGAGATTTCTTCTGATGTAGACACCGATGTTCCGTCGGAAAGTAATCACGCTGAGTGACTCGGATCAACGCCCGGAGTACTTGATTGATCTCGCTTGAGGTCACCTTCCCGGAGTAATCGTTTGGAAGTTTATGACACCTTCTGCTGAAACGGATCACATATGCTACCACTCGTAAGGTACGTGCCAGATTGGAAAAACGAGATAGTATCTCGTTGGCTGGCTTAGCGATCGCGACGTGGACCTTCACTACCCACTTCTCCAAGGTAGTGTCTAGTGGGAGTGGTGTCGCTCGCTGCCAGGACTCTTGTGGTTCCCGTAGCCATGGTGGGCCGTGCCACCACATATCCTTGTGTACCAGTTCCTGCGCACTCAGGCCGCGGCTAGGGAGATCTGCTGGATTGTCCTCTGAACGAACGTGATTCCATGGGGCGTCATTTGTTGCCGTCACAATTTTTGCTACCCGATTTGCGACAAACGTTGTCCATGTGCAGGGTGGCTCCGCATTATCAACTGGAAGTTGCGGAAGAACTGCAGCTGCCAGTTCAGCTAAAAGTGTGGCTCCGCATAACTCAAGGTGGGGCAATGAAACCGTTTTAACCGGGGCTACTCTAGATTTCGCTGCAAGAAGGCAGCACGATATGCCTTGGTCATTGCTAACGCGCACGTAAATTGCGGCACCATAAGCCCGCTGTGACGCATCACAAAAACAATGGAATTGGATGTCGGATTTGGGTCATGAAGAACCCATCGTGGAATTCGGATCTGGTCAAGGAAGGAGTACCTCTTTGTAAAATCCTGCCACCTGTGATGGAGTTCACTGGGCAATTGATCATCCCACCCTAGCTCTTGCATAAGCTCTTGCTAGCCTCTTCGATATCGAGGAAATCAGCATTCAGTAAATGACTCTTTGGAATGCAACTGAGCACGCTCTTCACATTCGATGCCCACTTGCGCAAAGGAAAGCCAGCTGAACCAAGAGCGTCTTGAAGTTCATTGACCATTGCGATTGCCGTTGCTTCATTGTGAGCCCCTGGCAGGACATCATTGTCATACATATAGGACTTGATAATATCGCTAGCCAAAGGAAGCACAGGAAACGAAGCACAAATAATGCCAAACGTGACGGTATTCAGCTCGTAATCACTAAGTTGTCCCTCTTTATTTCTGAACAGGATCCTCTGAAATGGCGTATGGATTGGATCGACCATAATTTGGTGGTTCATTTTTGTGATGTCGGCATTGAAAACTACTCGGAAAAAACGCCACTTGAGAATCTGAGTAGTGAGATCGGACTGAAGTACCGGACCAGGGTAAAGTATGTCGTTGAGACTTACTCCGTTGGTGGACTTGCTAGAGGCGTTAAAAACTACCCGTACCTTTGTTGTGGTGCTGTCGGGCTTGAAAACCGCATGGTGTGGCAAATAAAAATTGTTATTAGTGCCGTCAAATGGAACCTGACGCATATGGCCCAAGTCCAAATATTCTTGGATGACGGCGTCATACTCAGTTTTTGCCGGAATATTTTTAAGGAGCCGGCGTTCGTTTTTTATGAACTGAGCCAATGCCCCTGGTCTGGAATGACAAAGGTTGATGTTGGTTGGATCTCGAAACGGAAGTGAGACCGTATATCTCCCCGAAACATCTCTTCTTTTGGTCTTCTGGAAATTGACCTCGCAAACAGAGTCAGAATCTTCTACCGATCCGCACACTTCGGTCTGGATGCCGCAAAGAGTCACCGCTGGTATGACATCAATGCCAAGAAGTAGATCGATCTTTGCCTTTAATCTGAAGGAGGGGTCGGCTAGAGGAATATTGGGCATTCCTTCCAGTGTGGCTTGGGCTATCGTACATGACGGCAAATCATCAGCAACTTGGGACAAGACAAAAGCTTCTATCTCTATCTGGACTGGAGGTCCTGGTTCTATTGACCTTTCCGTTAATGCCTGTCACTTCGGCCCAGACAGTTTGGAATGGTAACTTCATGAGTCGGAACATTCTTTCGGATATGAAATTGGCTTCCGAAGCCGGGTCTAATAGCGCCCGTGAAGCATAAGTAGTGCCCTTGTGCCAAAAGTCCACGATGGCTGTACCTAGCAACTTATCTCGTGAAGACCTTGCCTCAGAGGTAAAGTAAGCCCGGACAATATTGTGCGAACTGGGCTGAGCTGGGACCGGCGTTGGATTATTCTCCGGTCGGGCGTCCTTGTGCAAGAGCGTATTGTGACGCCCCTTGCACGTGAAGCAATTGTGCTGACTTGGACAATCTTTTACTTGGTGTCCTCTTGCGAAACAGTTCAAACAAAGGGACGTTTTCTTTATGTATGCCACCCTCTCTGGCACCGTCATCTGAAGGAAACGGGGACATCGACGCACCGGGTGATTCTCCTTCATACAGAGATCTCAGGATTTTGGCTTCAAATGTATTAGCCTTACGGGTGGCTGGAAGCGGATTTCGTGGAGGTTTCGGTGTGGGAACCGAAATAGCCATTGCAGTTGTATTTTCCACTGCTTCGAGCGTACGGAACCGCTCAGTGAGGAAATCGTCCATCATTTGCCACTCTGGAATGGCAGTCTTGTCTCCCAGAGATTGTTCCCATAATGAAAGGGTATTCTTTGGCAATTTGATGGTGGTTACTGGCAGGCCACAGTGCTCAAAAACGCGAATGGATGCCTGCAGAGCATTCTGATGATCCTGTAATGCTTTTCCGGACTCATGGGAAATTTGAGGCAGGTCAAGAAGTGCTCGGAATTGGCTGTTCACGATAAGTCGCTTATTTTCGAAACGCTGTTTGAGTGCATTCCATGCCGTTTCAAAACCATCATTTGTAAGCGGGAATTTTGCTACAATGTGGTTGGCTTCACCCCTCGTTTTCGCTAGGAGATGGTACAGCTTTTCAACGGGGGAAATTCGCGAATCGCTTATGTAGATGGCTGTAAACAAGTCACGGAACGTGGGCCATTTTAAGTAATCTCCCGTTAAGACTTCTGTGTCAATGGGTGGCAATCGACAGCCTCGTTCTGCTGGTGCAGAGGTAGGCGCATGACGGTTCGGAGGAGTAGGAGCAGACGATTCATGAATAAGCTCGTTTAATCGAGCCGTGCATCGCTCGTAAACTTGATAGCATTTGTCATATTTAGCTTGGATGGCTAAATCTTCAGAGTTATCGGCTTTACCATCTGTGAGTGCCTCGCATTTCTCATATTCCTGCTCGACCTTCCCCCACAACGCTTGAACTCGATCACGACGGACTTGGAGTGTAAATAAACTGACCTCGGACAGTGAAGTGACGTGGGTGTCGACTTCAAACTGAATTAGATTATCGCAAATGGACACAAACTTCTTCAAAGCCATGGTGGAAGCAGCTAAAACCCTTTTGGTTTTGGACCGAGTGACTCTTTGGGCGGTTACCAAAATCTGTGGAAGTGGTACCAATGATTTGACCTCTTTTTGGCTTGCTCGTCGTGGCTCTGACGTGGCTTGCTGAAAGGTCGTGCTCGATGGTGCGGACGTGAGAGCTAATGGACTAGAGAGGGTCTGAAATGCTCGGTAAGGAGGAGTAGTAGGGATGGTACTCCTCTGGCGCTGACCTGGAGCAGGAATTGAGGATATTTTTGTCGTAGTATTTTTTCTTATTTAACTTATGGTTTTCTAACATTATCCTAGCTCTTTTATATGCTATTTCTATTCTAAATTTTATTTCCTTAGAGTAGTCGTCTAAATTGTATATTGGATCTATTCTATCTATTTTGATAAAACCTATGAACTGATTTGGTAGTCTTACAAATACTAGTTCGTATGGACAATATTCATGCACTGCCTTAGGTGTTGTGTTGTAACAATAAGTGAAATATTGTATCCAAGCATCCCAATCGGACTTATTTGCTGATATGTATGAACGAATATACTCATTGAATGTTCTATGACTTCGTTCTATTGTCCCTAAAGTCTGGTGGTGGTATGCTGTAGATGTCAGATTTTTAATCTTCATGTACTTGCATATATCTGTTTTAATCTGGTTTTTATACTCAGTTCCCATGTCCGTAATGAGTGTTTTCATTGGACCGTACTGTAGTATACAATTTTCGAATATAGCTTTAGCTACATTACTTGCACTCTTAGATGCAACTGGAATGGCTATTAGGTTATTTTGTCAGATCGCATGTCAATGTGACAATATACTCATTTTCATTATCTGATTTTGGTAGCGAACCTATTGTGTCCACTATAACCTTATCAAAAGCCTTCGCTGGTGTTTCCGTTATTATCATGGGGGTCTTCGTATGTGTCGTCGTTTTTGACACCTGGCATTTATGACATCTCCTTATGTACTCTTTGATATGTCGTCCCATTTTTTTCTAATAGTAGTGCCTTTTTATTTTTGCCAGCGTTCTGGTAATGCCAGTATGACCTCCTTGAATTGGATCATCATGATATGTAAACAGTATTGCTTCTTTTTCTTTTTCATTTTCTATTAGTGTCACCGGCTGGAGTAGCGCTACTCTTAATGTTTTCAATATAGTATTGCCCATATTTTTAAAAGAATCTATTGAAATAATTTCAAAGATCTTTTCGCTCGGTGCCAGTTTTAGTTACTTGATTTCAAGTATACCGGCATGCATTTCAAGCCTTTGGAAGAACTGACCTAAGTCGAGAATTCCATTGGTATACAAATCGCTAACTTCAATTCTTGCCATAACTTTCTTTCCATGTTTCAGTGAACATTTAGATTCTGTTATTCGCAAGGTCACTACTTTCCGTACCTCGTCATTATTGATGACTTCGTATACGTTGGGCCTAGAAGCATTTTGAAGTTTTTGCCTTGGCCAAAGTTCTTCTTTATTAACTGCGCAGTTTTTCTGTCTACTTTGTTGCCTGGTAGTGACTTTCAGGACTTTTATACTCATATCTTTTAATTCGGATAGTTATCGGCGATAAGGCGTCTGCCACAAAATTGTCTTTACCTCTCAAATACTCTACTGTAAAGTCGCACTCTTCCAATTCTAGCCGCATGCGTGTTAGTTTTGAACTCGGGTTGACCATGGAGAATAAATATGTTAATGTTCTATGGTCTGTTCGCACTGTGAAGTGTTTTCCATATATATATGGTCGAAAATGTGTTGTACATTGGGCGTATTGCTGCTAGCTCTTGTTCTGTAGTACTCTTGTTGCTTTCACCTTTAGTGAACGCTCTTGATGCATATGAAACTGGAAGCTGGAGTCCATTATAGTTTTGTGTTAAAACTGCTCCACATGTTTGCTTGCTTGCATCTGTGATGGCAAAATTATTTGCTGAAATCTGGGTACTGCAATAGATTAGGTTGCACGAGCTTTTCTTTAAAGTATTGGAATGCATTTTCGCATTCTGCTGTGCATTCGAATGGAACATTCTTTTTACATAATCTTGTTGCCGGGAATATTCGGCGAAATTTTTTATGAAACGTCTATAATAATTGCAAAATGAACCAAACGTCTAGCACTATCTGCATCATGTGGGAGTGGATAATTCTCGCAAGATACCTTTGTCTGTGTATTTGTGACCTATGAATGTCACCTCATGCATAAAAAATGAGCATTTTTCTGGATGCAGTTTTAGATTGTTTTTTCTGCAAAGTTTAAAAACATCTACTACATTTTTAATCATATGTTGTTCAGAACAACCAATATCGATTAAATCATCCATATAGAGAAAAGCTTGGCTGGGCTCAAGCCCTGAGAACTCTATTGTCATCATTCTCTGAAATGAATTAGGTGCTATTTTTAGACCGAAAGGTAATCGCGTGAAGCGATATGAGCCATTGCTCGTTGAAAAAGACGTTATATCTCTTGATTTTTCTTCTAGTTCTATTTGATGAAAACCTGACATCAAGTCAAGGCAAGAAAAATATTTTGCTCTTCGCAATTGATCAAGAATATCATCAATTCTGTGGAGCGGAAACTTATCTGACAGCAATTTTGTGTTTATTTGACGATAGTCAATTACTAATCGCCAGTTTTTTTCTTTAGATCCCGAAAAAGTTTTCGTTGGGACTAGTATGTGGCCTATTATAGGGCGAAACAGACGGTTCAGCAATACCCTGTTCAATTAACTTTCCTACTTGTCGCTGGATCTCGTCTATTTGGCTAAGCGGACTCCGGTAATTTTTCACATATACCGGTTCATCATCCTTAAGTCTTAATTTTTGTTTATAAAAATTATTTCTTGTAATCGGTTCGGTGTCAAGTCCGAACACATCACTATAGTTAGTGCATAACTTTTCGAGTTTGTCTTTGAATAGTTCTGGGAAATTTTTCTTCAATTTATGAATTACTTTTCTTATATCTTTGGTATTTTGAACTATATCGTAGTTCGAAAGTGATTCAAATTTTAAATTGTTAAAGCCTACTATTTGGCAGTTATCTGTGGTATTTAAGAATCGGACAAAAGTACTTTTGGCTGTTGCAATAGTGTTTGCAACATAAACGCCCGGTTTAATTTCTTGATTCGGAATTAAAATGTTACCTTCTGCTGAAGATAGTTCTATTTTGCGTACCACTTGGGATCTTGCTGGTAGAAGTGTTATGCTATTACCAGAATTGAATGTTATTGGAACATAAATTGGGTACGTTAATGTTTGTGGTCTAAGTATAAACCAATCTTCTGAATTGCTGTAATCTATTTTGCAATTAAAAGTTTTTATGAAATCTAATCCTATTATTCCATCGCATGGGATTGCGAAATCTGAATGAAGCAGATGAAATTCGTATGGAATAATATATTTATCTGTCTGCAATTCTATTGAGACTAGGCCTTTGGAGTTTATTACTCCTTCTCCTATGCCTCGAATGTCTACAGTTTTGTTTACTTTGATGTCATGAAATACATCAGAATTTTCTTTTATTATTGAAATATCTGCACCGGCGTCAATTAAGAATGTTATTTTCTTATTGGTTTTAACATTCTTAAATACTTACTTTATTTTTTATTTCTGAGCATTTGGAGGAGCTTGTCCGTTTCCCTGGTCGCTTTGGGTAATTCGAACATTTGTATTGTTATAACCATTCTGTTGGTTATTTGTGTTTGTGTCTATTATTATTTTGTTGTCCACCTCCACGGCCGCCTCTTCGGTAGCGAGAATTATATCGGCCTCGTTGGGCTCTGTGGGCATTGTTATTGCTCCAGCTCGAATTGTTATTGTTCCAATTCGAATTGTTTCTCCACTTACTATTATTGTTGTAGCGGCTTCTACCGCGGTCATTATGCTGGGCATAAGAAATGGTATTATTTTGGGAACTTCCTGTGGAGCCCGACTCTACTGAAAGAGTGATTCCTGATTCCATTAGTAACTGGACTCTTTGACTTTTGGTATGACTTACCATAGCATTTACTGCCACTTTGGTAGTGTATTTTATTGCCTGTTCATTTGGAAGACCATCCAAAATATATATGCGCCTTTTAGGGCGTCGGTCAACTCAGTAATCTCCTTTGTGTATGAAACACAATTATTAGGGTTTCTCTGCAGATTTTTAATTTTCGCTGTTAAAAATCCCCTGATTCACCCTCGAAGATAATTGACAGCTTTCGTATTACTTCGTCAATCGTTGTTTCAGAGCTTAGCGTATTACCCGCTTGGCCCTTCAATTTTGATTTTATGATTTCGATGGCTACTGCTTCATGCGTTTCTTTTGTGGTATCAAGTACGCGAAGCACCCCAATGAAACATTGTAGGTTTTTAATGTCACCATCGAAGAATGGTAGCAGCCTGGTGGCTGTGTTTATGAATTCTACCACTGTTTGAGTCATTTTGTTGTTTCCTTTTGGAATTGCTGGTTTATTATGACTTATGATTGACTGATCAGAGCTCACTGATGATTCTTCTTGACCTATTTCTTCATCAGCCATTAGTTGCGTTTTTTCTTCCAGCACTATTGAAGTTTCCAAATCAGATGTTTGTTTAAATTCAATATTGTGTCTGTTTAACACAGCTGTTCACGCCACCGGGTGAACAGCAGTGAGCGGCGAAG
Source organism: Drosophila paulistorum (assembly GCA_018152135.1). Lineage (NCBI taxonomy): Eukaryota > Metazoa > Arthropoda > Insecta > Diptera > Drosophilidae > Drosophila > Drosophila paulistorum. The sequence goes on along the minus strand of JAECXG010000822.1, from coordinate 11,715,051 downwards.
AGCAGTGAGGAGTGAGGAGGGTTTTTTGATCCTCGGCGTCTACGGTCACACCAGGAGGGGTGACTTGATTTTCTGATGGGCGCCGCCATTTCATTACCGTACGAGATTTTCACCCGAACACCCGTTCCTTTTTCTTGAGAATATACTTTTGCGGTTTAAGTTCTTTTTCAAACCGAAGCATTTGCGTGTGTGTAGCGGTATCCTTAATAAAGTGAATAAAGTCATCATTAGTTTAAACGAAGTTGTCGCGCGTTTTAATTTCACCCACACTCACCAGACCCAGAAGAAATTGGCACCCGCCAATCACCTGCGACTTATCGAATCTTTCCGCCCCGCCACAAACATTGGTCCTTCGAGCCGGATATCCTTCCGCTCCTCCAGCTGGCATCGGCGGAATTCCTGATAAGTACAAAATTGCATTATTCATTTCATTTGCCCCTACATACTAAGAAAAGTGTGAGGTTTTCCCGCTCTTCCATAGCGACCTGCACACTTTTATATATATTGTATGTACATACCTGACCTATTCCAAGGTTACATGGTAGTTCCCAATCCTTAACGTGTTTGTCCATCGTTCGGTCCATTCCACGATACAGGGTTTTAGTTATGTGTTTTTTACTCTGTCGCACTTGTCCAATTTTTACATACGTACATACATATATAAAACTCGTTGCACTCACAAGTACATGTATTTTCCACAGCTGTTTGCCAAGTCCGCGTTAAGGTTAAAAAGACAAAGAAATTATTAAAGTGTTATAAATAAAAAAAAAAAAATAGTAATCCAAGTGTTCACCGCGATTTCTTATGTGTTTGGATTATTCCCATTGCCCAATTAATTTCCTCACACGCGTATTCGCGCACCGGCTTATCTACTTACATACATACATCGTCATCTGTTGATGTACGCGCATATGTATATATCCATGTACATATAATTTATTCGCACTTTACCACAGCACAAAAAAATTTAAATAGCGAGTAACGTATGCACCGCGATTTCGGGTGTGTTCGAATTGATTCAATTACAAAATTAATTTCCTCACGCGTATCCGCAAACCGGTGCACTTGCTTACATACATACATACATACATCGTCATATATTGATGCACGCACATATGTATGTACATATCCACAACTCATAATCCATTTCGGTGTCGCACATCGACTTAACAAAAAAAGAGGGGAAAGGAACCCAACTAAATAACAAATTACTTACATTTTTGTGAACGACGCGCGTGCATCCATCCAACATACCTACCTGTGTACTTACGTATGTACGTACAAACAAGTTAATAAGTTTAGGTTCGATGAATTCAATTTATTAATCATTTATAATAATAATTAATACGAGTCAATGTTGTGTTGCGATATGATCGTGTTCTATGTTCCTCCCTCCGAATAAGAATAATAAGAACCAGTTAGAAATAGTCAGCAAGCGCCCAAAAAACTGGTAGCGGGATACAATATACTATCAATAATACCAACTGCCCAAACATGCATTTGGCATGTTCCCACATAGCAACGTGTTAAATGGCTTGTGCTCACATTTCAGCATATCGTAAGCATATCAAAGTAATATGAGTTAACTACCTTACGATTGCCGACATCAGATCTGACGGTCTGGTTGGGTCCTTAGATGATCCAAGGGAGGCGAGACCGCCGACGGTGCCGATTAAAGTCAATCCGGACCACCGTGCCTCGGGTTACATCTTGTCGACAATTCTTCTTGAAGTTGAAGACGTGCCTAAGATTCCTCGTTGACAGCAGTTGGAAGTATGACGAACGGTGTTGCTTGACCGTTGTTCGTGTTTATTAATTTCGGGTTGTTACGATGCAGATGCCGAACATATCTTGTCGCTGATCCCAGGACGTCCCACCAGTTGGTCGTGTTAGTTCTTGGTATAACTGGACTGCCTGGAGGTCACCTTGACAGCCACCAGTTGGTTGGATTTGGCCTTGGTATGAGCTGCATCGCCTGGTCCTAACTGGATAGATGAGTACTTGGACATCAGCTCGCATGATTTGGTGATGGTAGTTCCGGCGAGCCTTTAGAGCCAGGGTTACTCGTCGGTGTCGACCACTCTGCGAATTGGACTTGCTCGACCATGCCATTACGTATGTCGAGAGATTTTAAAACCTTTCTGGAACACATTTTCACTCGAAGACATTATTAGTAATGGAACAATAATTGCGTTTGGAATCTTAATACTATTGACATTGTTATATTTTGATCTATCTCCCTGTGAGTTGGATAGTTGGAAGTCATTCTTATCTAAATAGCCCAAAACTGTGGCAATTACAATTCGCTTTTTACGTGAGCGATAATAAATTAATAATTCTTGTAATTCTATATTGTTGTATGTTGTATGCCAAATGAGCATATGCCCACAGTATTGTAGAGTATACAATATTACAAGTGGTCATATGCTCAACATTAAAGTAAGAGTAACATACCAACACTTTGTTGCTACGTTTATGCACCCATTCATAATAATAATATGATTCGCCACTTATGCGGACTGGCCGCTGAGCGTGGGATCGCTAGCGTAAGCACTTTTGACTATGTACCCTCTGTACATATATGCTAATACGTACAAACATATATACTGCAACACACTCTCTCTCTCTGCCAGCGCCCTAAGCGGCAGAATGTATTCAATACATATAAGATGTATAGGCTAAAACTAAAATATGAATAAACTGCCCAGACATTCTGGATCACTGCTCGAACAGAACAGTTGCGTTTCATTTAACTAAAACGGATTTATTAAAAGAACTTAATGCGCACATAACATGGCGACCGTGACATGTGAAAAAAAAAGAAATAAATTAATTAACATTTCAACATAAACTAAAAAACACGAAAATAATTTGTGCAAATTGTGAAATGTATTTTCAATTGATTGCGAACCACTGTGCGCGCTATGAACAAAAATGAAACAAAACAAAAAGAAAGATTAATCTAGATACTGGAATTTATGTGATTTTTCTACTATCAACTCTTGAGTGCTGCTCCAAGGTGCACTCCCATAACACACACATACGTTTCTCCAATTATTTACAAAAAAAAAAAAGAAATTAATTGGAATTTAAAAACAATAATGGATTAAAAAAAAAAAAAAAATAATATGAAACATTAATATGAAACCAAATAAATCAACAACAGGATACTGATGTCCACGGAACCCTCCTTCAAGACCGCTGTTCCTAACGAACAAAGGGATTTGCCGACGTTGCAAGAGGCTTTGCAGGCAAATCCATTCGATGGACCACGGCCACTAACAATAGAGGAGTACAGAGCCCGGCAGCAGACGAGAATCCCCAAGAAGACGAAACGAGGCGGTGAGGTGAGACGCCTGCTCAACCAGAAAAGACTGCAGCAGGATTTGCTAAAGGCCAGCACCAACGAAGAAGACCGACAACGCTGCATAAAGCGTATTGAGGACATCAAAATTGAACTGCGCCAAAGAGCGCAGAAACGCAAGCGGGCCGCAGTAATGCGCAAGCCCTAACTTGCCATAGATTTAAACTCTACTAAGCAAACTGAGGCACGAAAGTGCAGGTTGCGCCTACTAACCACTGTTAGGCTTTCTACTAAAAACACACGATTGGACAATTAATTGTTTAAATAAAAAATGTCAGCCAATCGTGTGTAACTAACACAACAATAATTTTTCCATGTCTCTGGCGCTGAGAATAAAACTCAGCAGCGTTAGAAAAATAGTTTCAAGAAAAATAAATAAAAAAATAAAAAAAAAAAACAAAACTTTAAATAAAAAATTAAAATAAAAAAAAAAATTTTTTTTAAATAAAAAAAAAAAATAACATATATATATATTCTTGAGTTAGTATTTTTTTTCTCTAAATGCACCCTAATGCGATTCCAAAAGACAGTAACATAGAAAAAGTTGACAATATGTTAGATCATGAATCTAAAGTAGCGGATTCAACCGCGAATGTCATAAATAATGTCGAAACTGTCTCGGTTGATTTGAAAATCATAACCTTAATGCTTGTAATAATTGTTATTCTTTTATTAACAAACGTTTTAACAAAACTATATAAGATGCACAATAAGTGCCTTAAGAAAAAATATTCCAGTAGGGCAGATAACCTAGATGTTGTTTAAGATGATAGACATAGTAGAAAAAGTGTATAATAGAGAACCCAACTTTAGAATAAATTCTTTGATAATATTGAGTAAATATTACGAATTTATAAAAATTGGTGATTTCGAAGACGAAAATATAGATACTTTTAATTGTGCAGCAAGCCCATTAATAATATGTAACAACAAAATAGGAAAGGGCATAGTAATGAGTACATTACCATATGTAATGGTAAAAACAGTAGAAGAAAACCATGACATACTTGGTTCTACAACAATAATTTTGGTACGATTGCACCGCTGAATGTTGTAGACAAAATATGGAGTGGAGTACGTTAGCACGAAGGATTAATGATCATAAAGATAAATTTGAAAAATCTTTTAAATGTATTAACTCAGATAAAGTCATAAGACCTGAAACTTTGATAAACCATGCTCAAATACTGATAACACAGTATAATAACATATTATCAATAGTAAACAAAGCTAATGAGAAATTAGCAAAAGAGCATAGGCATCAGTGTGAAAAACTGATAAAATCATTGAAAATAAGATTGAACAATATTAGTACTAGACGAAATATTGTAATAGTAATTCCAGAAGATCGAAGTCAGCCAGCTGAATTTGACGAAAGCCAATTAGCAGATTTGGACGAGTCCAAACCATTTATTGATACTGAAAGTGATATCGATAGTGACATCGAAACACTTGAAGAAAGTACAATGGCTAACCAAGTGGAATTAGACAGGCAATATGTTAGACAGGTTTCCACTTCAGTTCCTGAATTTGATGGTAAAAAGTTATTATTAAACAGATTCGTAACTGCATTACGCATTGTGGAAAGAACTAAGGGAGACCAAGAGGATATAGCAGTTGAGGTTATAAAATCAAAAATAACCGGCACAATCCTCTATAAAGTAGAAAATGAAACCACTATTGCAGGGATAATAAATAAGCTCAAAGAAAATGTAAAAGGAGAATCTCCTGACGTTTTAAAGGCGAAACTAATGAACATAAAACAAAAAGGCAAAACTGCTTCCCAGTATGCAACCGAAATGGATAATTTGCGGAAGCAACTGGAGGCAGCCTTTATTGATAACGGATTAGACCCAATCAATGCGGAAAAATTCTCTACAAGCGAGTCTGTTTCTGCAATGATTAAAAATTGCGAGCACGAAAAACTCAAAGTAATATTAGAAGCTGGAAACTTTGTAACTTTCAATGATGTAATGGGTAAATATATCCATTGCAGCACGGAAATGACTGGAAGTGCAAATACAGTATTATTTCAACGAGGCCGCAATAATAGAGGAGGTAGTAACCATTACCAAAGAGGTAGAGGCAATGGCCGCGGAAACTACAACTCCAACTATAACAATTACAATAACAGAAACAACAATAGAGGTGGTCGAGGTAATGGCCGAGGTAGAAATAATTACTACCGAGGTAACAGCCAAAACAGATACAATGGCAATGCCGAAAACAATAATGTCCGAGTAGCCCAAGATGCTTCGGGAAACTCGCAGACACCTCCAGATACTCGAAATTATTTATTTATTTATTTATTTATTTACGTCAACTAAGTCAGCAGTCGACGAAAAAGCTTAAGCTAAAATACAAATAGTAATTAATTCATTAAGGTAGCTTAGCTATATGCACAACATCCCCGACCCGATGGAGGTGTTTTATTTGCAACAAGGTGCCAGCTATGCCCCGATTCATAGCCAATGTGGTCAGGGATGAGTTGCAGCCAATCAAATATCCAGTCCAGAATACTTTCAGTGGTTACGCTGTAGATAATTAAAAAGTATAGCGCGAAGAGAAGTGACAGATAGATGAGGAGAAATAAGGTGAGAAAGGTTGTTAAAAGATTGGCAAAGAACACGAAGAGGTTCGTGAAGAGAGTAGTTAGTCAAACATCTACTAAGGTGAAGAGGAAAAAAGTTTCTGGTCCGACGTGAGGGAACACAAAAATATAGCGTATCTAGTAAATTGGTAGAACTGACTTCGCCGTTGACTACTTTATGTAGAAAGAGAATCCCAAATACGAGCCTACGGTTGTAAAGTGAAGGAAGATTAATAAGAAGAAGTCTGTCAGAATAAGAAGGTAGGCGAAGATTCGGGTCCCAATTAAGACCGCGTAACGCAAACTTAAGGAATTGCTTCTGTACCGATTCAATACTACGCTGGTGAACATCATATTGAGGGTTCCACACTGGTGAGCAATATTCTAGAGTAGGGCGAACTAACGAAGTGTATAAAACCTTTGTCAGTGGGCCCAGATGACTGCCTTGGGGGACACCTGACGTAACTCGAACAGTTTTAGATATCGAGGAACGAAAAGACACCTTTTGGGTTCTGCCAATAAGATACGACTTTAACCAAGCCAATAGTTTCGGGGAAAAACCCATGATGTTAAGTTTCATGAGAAGCAAGGAATGATCAACCGTATCGAAAGCCTTACTAAAGTCAGTATAAATAACATCAGTTTGACACTTTTTACGGAAGCCATGGTGTACAAGGGTAGTCAATTCTAAAAGGTTGATAAGCGACGAACGACCTTTCATGAAGCCATGCTGACAAGCAGAAATAGCGGATCTGGATAGGTGTTGAAGGGAAGACGTAATAATTTTCTCAAACAGCTTAGGTATTGCCGAAAGTTTGGCAATGCCACGGTAGTTAGAAATATCCGATTTGTTACCCTTTTTAAAAAGCGGAATAATAAAAGACTCCTTCCAAATATCAGGGAAGCGACAAGTCTCACTCGATATAAAGAATAACCGAGATAAAGGCTTAGATAGGGAAATCGAACACATTTTAAGGATGCAACTAGGTATATTATCAGGCCCGGGTACGAAGGAAGACGTCATAGATGACAAGCTAGAGATAATACAGTCTTCAGTAATATTAGGAAAAAACATACAATTTAAATGTGGAATTGTGAAGGGATAAGGTGTGGGATCCGAAGCAGTAGAAGAATAAGTCGACTGAAAGAATTTAGCAAACAGATCTGCAATATCTGAATCACAATTAGCAGTCTGGTCATTAAGTCTGAAGGTGGAAGGTAGTAAATTACAGCGTCTTTTGGAATTAACAAAGTTATAAAATCTTTTGGGGTTATTATAAAATTCAACCTTACAGCGAACAATATAATTATTGTAGCATTGAGTATTTAAAAGGCAAAATTGAGATTTGGCTACACAATAATTTGCATAGTCAAGTCGCGAACCAGTTTTTTTAAATCTTTTAAAATATCTCGATTTAATGTTACGGAGATTAGAGAGCCTACGTGTGAACCAGACTGGCGCACTGGAGACGGTAGAGACATTCACATAAGGAACGCATTTATCAATTAGAGAATTAAGAGCAGAGTAGAAAAAATTTACTGCACAATCTATATCACAGCACTCAAATAGAAATGACCAATCAAAAGAGAAAATAAGGCTGTTAAGAAGATTGAAATTTGTTTTACGAAAACATCTGCGACGAGAATTTGAGATGTTATTGAATGAATTATTAACGGAATTGTAAGAAATAGTAATTTCAATGGTAGGGTGATAAGTATCTTCAGGCTTCACTAGGGGCTGTGTTTGTGATACAGCACTAACAGTGGGATCAGAGACAAAAACAAGATCGAGGATTCTTTTAGAAGAGTTAAGAAAAGAATTCAACTGATATAGCGGACATTCAAGTAGGCTATCAAGAAAAACATGTTGAGATGAAGGAATTAAGAAAGATAGATTATCATCAGCAAGCCAAGAAACATTAGGCAAGTTAAAATCACCTAAAGCTATAAAAAAATCACGATCTTTAAGACGACTAAAAATAGTTCGCAAAGCATCAGCATGGTGCATGTAGATCATCATATCAGAAGCTGGAGGAATGTATGAACAAGAGATATATAAGCTAAAGTTAGAACATGTAACTTCGACGCAAATAACCTCAACACCTAAGGGGAGATCAATCGGCACAACACTTGAGCACAGATTCGAGTTGACTGCAATGAGTACTCCGCCGCCACGACGACCAACACGATCAAGCCTATAAGAAATAAAGTTATTAGAAAGAATTTCATTATCCAGAACAGAGGAGTTAAGCCATGTTTCAGAGAAAGCTAATATGTCAGCCGAAAAGGTTTGGCTATCGCAGAATAGTTTCGAGAGCTTGGTAAGAAGTCCTCTTACATTTTGATAGTGAATGCAAAGACTAGACGTTATTAGTTTTTTGAAGCAGAAGATACATTAGGAAGGTGGACAGGCAAAGGGCGGGAGCGCTTATTGGGCGCAAATTCGTGTACAACTAGGCCCTCTGGCCAAAAGTTAGGGTCAACCATAGCTGAGAAATACTCATTTGGTACAGTAATTTTAAAAGAGGAGATTTCGCGAGGCCTAGAAAACTTAAACTTTTGAATTAAAACCTTAGCAGGGCATATATTACCAATGTAAGCTGCCACAGACGATTCAGAAGTATCTGGAGCAAGCCTAGAGATAAATAATTGTTTACGATGAGGCACTACAGTTAGTGGAGGCGGAGGAGCATTGGGATCCGCAAGTGATTGAAAGCCAGCATGATCCAGTAATTGATCAGAGTTCCCGAAAGGGATAGATTGAGGTACACCAGGGCTTGTAGTGGGTACATCAATCTGAAAAGAAGAGCATAAAGAGGGACAAGAAGATGGTGTAGGCGAAAGTAAAATGGGAGAAGATGTAATAGAAAGTGCGGGCGACTGCTTATGAGGCAACTCAAGGGTACATTTCTTGGGCAATTCCTTAGAAGGTGGATCAAACTTGAATTGCGACAATAAATTTATGCTAGAGTCACACTCATTAGACAGCTGTTTGGCCATTTTATTTAGAGAAAGAAACTTTAAACGAAGATTCCTGTACATTCGGCTAAAATCAAGCTGCTGGCTGGCACAAGATGGGCAAGTCCAGCGCATTAAGCCAAGCTCAGGCTTAGACACAGACAAACCAGAAAATTTGTCGTAATCACGGCCGTTGAGGCCAGCACATTTTAAGTGAATAAGATTGTCGCAAAGCCAACACGATATTGCTCTATACTGATCGTCAAAACGATCAGAATGCTTGCAATTGGGTAGACAACAAGCCATTGAAAAGCCAAAATAAACACAAGGCAAAAAAAACAACAAAAAAAATATATATAAAAATTTAAATAAACAGCACAAAGATAATTATCGATAAAAAATCAATAATTACAAATAAAACAAAGAGACAGCTAGAGTACACAGCACAAGAGAGAGTGCAAGAACAGTTACAAGACGAGCTTTGAGAGGCGGCCTTAGAAAAGTAATTACGCGGGAGGGAAGCTGAGCACAAGCACAAAGCAGAGAGAACAACAAAACCACTAGCACTGATGGTATGATGGGGGCGATGAGGGGAGCAACTGCAGAAGCAATGACGGGAGAGAACAATAAGAAAAAAAATAAAAACAATTTAGATGCACCAAACACTAATCACAAAAAAGAAAAAAACAAAACTGTTTAATTTGGCGAATTATGCAAATAAAACACAAGGGTTTCAAGCAAATGACACCAGCGAAAACGAAAACAAACTAGGCACAATTAAAAATTGGGAAAAAACAATATATATTAATAAAACTCAGGAGCTAAGCAAAAACACGACCGTCACGTCAGAGAGCAGAAGCTTTTTTTTTTTTTTTTTTTTTTTTTTTTTTTTTTTTTTTTTTTTAAAAAGTAAAATATATACTGTAAACTTAAGTCTCAATAATTTTGTATCATTTACAAATGTTCAAACAAATAAAATCATTACATTCCTAATTGATACAGGTGCAGATATTTCAATTATAAAAGAAAATTCCTATGTCTTTCATGACATACAATTCAATAAAATCATAGACATTCGAGGCATAGGTGAAGGAGTAATTAACTCCAAAGGACTAGCCTCAATTGAATTACAAACAGGGAAATACATTGTTCCATATAAATTTCATTTACTACATTCAGATTTTGCAATCCCTTGCGATGGAATAATAGGACTAGATTTTATAAAGACTTTTAATTGCCAATTAGATTATAAAAATTCAGAGGATTGGTTTATAATCAGACCTCCAAACCTAACGTTTAATGGGATATTAATGTACCGATAACATTTAGTTCTGGTAATAATTCAACACTTCTGCCAGCGAGATCCCAAGTGATACGCAAAATAGATTTGTCTTCAGAAGAAGAAAGCATTTTCATCCCAAATCAAGAAATCAAGCATGGTGTTTATATTGCAAACACTATAGCCCAAACCAAAAATACTTTTGTCCGATTTTTAAATACGACAGATAAATGCCAACTAGTAGGCATTAATAAAATAAAATTCGAACCGCTCTCAAAATACGATGTGGTTCAAACTTCAAATGACAATAGAACAGAGTCTGTTATTAGTAAACTAAAGAAAAATTTTCCAATCATGTTCAAAAAGCAACTTATGGAAATATGCACCGAGTATAGTGATGTCTTCGGACTTGAAACCGAACCAATCACAACCAACAACTTTTATAAACAAAAATTGAGACTTAAGGACGAAGAGCCAGTATATGTAAAAAACTATCGATGTCCGCATAGCCAAACCGAAGAAATTAAAAAACAAGTAGGAAAGTTAATTGAACAAAATATTGTTGAACCATCGATTTCACCTTACAATAGCCCACTCTTATTTGTCCCAAAGAAATCTCTTCCGGACTCTAAAGAGAAAAAATGGCGATTAGTAATTGACTATTGCCAAATAAACAAAAAACTGCTATCAGATAAATTTCCACTCCCCAGAATTGACGATATTCTTGATCAACTGGGTAGAGCTAAATATTTTTCATGCCTTGACTTAATGTCAGGTTTCCACCAAATTGAACTTGAGGAAAGCTCAAGGAACATAACGTCTTTTTCAACAAACAATGGTTCATATCGCTTCACGAGACTACCATTTGGTTTAAAAATAGCACCTAATTCATTTCAGAGAATGATGACAATAGCATTCTCGGGTTTAGAGCCTTCACAAGCATTCCTTTATATGGATGATTATTGGTATTCTGAACAACACATGCTTAAAAACCTAACAGATGTTTTTACACTTTGTAGAAAACACAATTTGAAATTACATCCAGAAAAATGTTAATTTTTCATGCATGAGGTGACATTTTTAGGTCACAGATGCACCGACAAAGGAATCTTACCAGATGATACAAAATTCGATGTTATTAATAACTATCCAGTCCCTACGGACGCAGACAGTGCTAGAAGATTCGTTGCATTTTGCAATTATTATAGACGTTTCATAAAAAACTTCGCCGAATACTCACGGCATATAACAAGATTATGCAAAAAGAATGTCCCATTCGAATGGACAGCGGAATGTGAAAAGGCATTCCAGTATTTAAAAACACAACTTGTTAAGCCAACCTTGTTACAGTACCCAGATTTTAGCAAAGAATTTTGTATAATCACAGATGCAAGCAAGCACGCATGTGGAGCAGTTTTAACACAAAACTATAATGGACTCCAACTCCCAGTTGCATATGCATCAAGAGCATTCACTAAAGGTGAAAGCAATAAAAGTACAACTGAACAAGAGCTAGCAGCAATACATTGGGCAATTACACATTTCAGACCATATATATATGGCAAACATTTCACAGTAAAAACTGATCATCGCCCCTTAACATATTTATTCTCGATGATAAACCCAAGTTCAAAATTAACTCGCATGCGACTCGAATTAGAAGAATACGATTTTACAGTAGAATATCTGAGAGGAAAAGATAATTTCGTGGCAGACGCTCTGTCCAGAATTACAATAACTGATTTAATTGATATGAATAAAAAAGTCCTGAAAGTCACTACCAGGCACCAAAGTAGACAACAAAATTTCTGCGCAGAAAACAAACAAGAACAATTGCCAAGGCAAAGTCTTGAAAAAGCTTCTAAGCCCAACGTATACGAAGTCATAACAAATGACGAAGTACGAAAAGTAGTGACCTTGCGAATGACAGATTCGAAATGTTTATTGAAACATGGGAAAAAAGTTATAGCGAGAATAAATATTAGCGATTTATACTCCAATGGAATTCTAGACTTAGGTCAGTTTTTCCAAAGGCTTGAATGGCAAGCCGGTGTATAAATTATCAGCCAACTAAAAGTGGCACCGAGCGAAAAGATCTTTGAATCAATTTCGATAGATACTTTTAAACATATGGGCAACAAGAATTTAAAATCATTAAGAGTAGCGCTACTCAAGCCGGTGACCCAAATATACAATGAAAAAGAAAAAGAAGCTATATTGTCTACATTTCATGACGATCCAAATCAAGGAGGTCACACAGGCATAAATAAAACGATAACAAAAATAAAATGACAATATTATTGGAAATATTACGGACATGGGAACAGAATACAAAAATTCCATTATAACTGACTTGTGCAGATATCAAAAATAGATAACATAACATCTACAGCACACCACCACCAGACATTAGGTACCGTTGAAAGAAGTCATAGGACATTCAACGAGTACATTCGTTCATATATTTCAGTAGATAAAACTGATTGGGACGTATGGTTACAGTATTTCGTGTATTGCTTTAGCACAACACCATCTGTAACTCATAATTATTGTCCATATGAACTAGTATTTGGAAGACAGAATAACTTACCAATACAATTTAATAGCGTAGATAAAATAGTGCTTTAGCACAACACCATCTGTAACTCATAATTATTGTCCATATGAACTAGTATTTGGAAGACAGAATAACTTACCAATACAATTTAATAGCGTAGATAAAATAGAACCTATATATAATATAGAAGATTATTCTAAGGAAGTTAAATTTAGACTAGAAAACGCGTATAAGAGAGCTCGAATACTTTTAGAAAAAAATAAAATTAAACAGAAAGAAATAAACGATAAGAAAGTATTAGATTTTAAACTAGAAATAGGAGACCAAGTTTATTTGAAAAACAAAACAGGTCACAAATTAGAATCTTCTTATATAGGACCATTTGAGGTCATTAATATAGAAAAGAATAACAATATAATTATAAGAAATAAGAAAAATAAGGAACAAAAAGTTCATAAAGATAGACTAAAAAAGATAAATAAATAAAGAAAAAAAAAAGATAAGAATATATATATATACATATTGAAAAAAAAAAATTAAAAATTAAAAAAAAAAAAAAAATTATTAATTTAAAAAAAAAAAAAAAAAATTTTTATATAATTATTTCTAAATTACAAAAAAAAAAACATTTTTATTGATTAAAAAAAAAAAAAAATTAAAATTAAAAATATACAACATGGTATTTAAGAAAGACAAATAAATAACTACATAATATTACGTTATTCTTTTAAAAAGGGAGGTGTTGTATGTTGTATGCCAAATGAGCATATGCCCACAGTATTGTAGAGTATACAATATAACAAGTGGTCATATGCTCAACATTAAAGTAAGAGTAACATACCAACACTTTGTTGCTATGTTTATGCACCCATTCATAATAATAATATGATCCGCCACTTATGCGGACTGGCCGCTGAGCGTGGGATCGGTAGCGTAAGCACTTTTGACTATGTACCCTCTGTACATATATGCTAATACGTACAAACATATATACTGCAACACACTCTCTCTCTCTCTGCCAGCGCCCTAAGCGGCAGAATGTATTCAATACATATAAGATGTATAGGCTAAAACTAAAATATGAATAAACTGTCCAGACATTCTGGATCACTGCTCGAACAGAACAGTTGCGTTTCATTTAACTAAAACGGATTTATTGAAAGAACTTAATGCACACATATATATATAATATAGGTTTTTATATTCATTCAGTGACAACGAAATCTCGTATCTTGTGCTGCTTTTATGTTGTTTTTTCATTCGCCTCGGCAATTGTTAGTTTTGTTACAATTCATAAAGATCGAGTGTTGTTAATTTATTCATTGGACTCATGTGTTAATAATAATTTTCGTATTGTTGGATTAAGATAGAGTGTCGACTATAACTAATGAAAATGTAAGCTTAAATTACACTGTGATAGTTTTTTTCAAAAAAAAAAAAAAGACATGGCAAAATTCGATAGTTTCACACTATTTCGGGTCCTGCGAATCGAACTGCATCATTAGTTTTTTAACTTATCACGATGGTTTCATACAAAATTTTTTGCGGAAGTTTTTCATCAAAGTTGTCATTTTTTCCAAAAGGTCCTTTTTTTCATTTGCTTCTAACTTCTAAAATATTCCGTTTTTTTACAAAATTTCTTCAGCAAAGTTGCTTAGAATTGACAAAACTACAAATGTTGGGAAGACATCTAGCCAGTGAAACCGTCCGTTCCCGAGCTTTAAGACAAAATGTAAAAAAAATCGAATCTTGACCCCTTTTTATACCATACACCCATAGGGTGAAATGGTATATTAAAGTCGCCGAAGTGTATGTAACAGGCAGAAGGAAGCTTTTCCGACCCCATAAAGTATATATATTCTTGATCAGTATCAACAGCCGAGTCGATATAGTCATGTCCGTCTGTCCGTCCGTCCGTCCGTATGAACGCCTAGATCTCGGAGACTATAAGAGATAGAGCCACCAAATTTGGCTCGTGTAGTATGTAGAGTGATCGAGGTTGTTTTAAATTTTTGCCACGCCCCTTTCCGCCCCGCAATTAAAAAAAACGTTTATGCAGCTAGAGACACCATATTTGGTATGCATATTTGCTTAGTAAATGCGCATTTTGTATGTATAAAGATTTTGCCACGCCCCTTTCCGCCCCGGCATTTTGAAAAACTCGATTATCTCCCGTAATTTTCTACCTTGTGCAATCAAATTTGGCACACTTAAATTTGATACTAATACCCAGCAAAATAGCAAATTTGATCAAAATCGGGCAAAAAATAGCCAAGTTATGCATAAAACCGTTTTTCCATAAGGCCGGAGTTGGCCGTTGGCGGGTGGGGCGCTAGGGTTCTCAAATGCATGAGTGAGCGAGATACTAAGATATGCTTGTAAAAAGCATGTGAACAGAACTTTTTTAAAATAGGCAAATGCATTTGTTATTACAAATTTGAAATATTTGTTTTACTGGTGTATGGTATACCTAAGTCGGCGAGACGACTTACTTACTTCATTTACACATACTAACGACTATGCCAAATTTGATCCAGATCGGGTGACTATATCATATAGCTCCCATAGGAAATATCGGTCGAAAACAGTGACTTTTGTCAATAACTTCGTTACTTTGATGCGATTGATTTCAAATTAAACATTTGTTAGTTTAATATATCTGTTAATGACTAAGCCGAATTTGATAAAGATCCTTCTATGCGTTGCACACTTCTATCCAATATTAATATACCCTTATTGCAAGGGTATAAAAATTCAATTTGATTAAATGGTTATATTATAAATCGTAAATTAGATAGGTATGGTGTCTCTTCTGCTGCCATTGAGCATATTAAATTCTCATATTATGGTCAAGATTCGAATGGAAAATTATCAATTTTAGCAAAATGCGAGAAAGAAAACATACAAAAAAAAAGGGGTCAAGATTCGATTTTTTTTACATTTTGTCTTAAAGCTCGGGAACGGACGGTTTCACTGGCTAGATGTCTTCCCAACATTTGTAGTTTTGTCAATTCTAAGCAACTTTGCTGAAGAAATTTTGTAAAAAAACGGAATATTTTAGCAGTTAGAAGCAAATGAGAAAAAGGACCTTTTGGAAAAAATGACAACTTTGATGAAAAACTTCCGCAAAAAATTTTGTATGAAACCATCGTGATAACTTAAAAAACTAATGATGCAGTTCGATTCGCAGGACCCGAAATAGGGTGAAACTATCGAATTTTGCCATGTCTTTTTTTCGACTATCACAGTGTTATTAAGCCATGAAAAAGAAATATACTGCTTTCCATTTGGGATTCTATCTGAGGTTGTCTTTGTGAACCATCCTCCCCTTAATAAGAAGGCATGTCCCCATGTCTGCCTCAACGGTTTCTTCAACATACAAGAGTGATAATTTGTTACCTAATCGCCTGTTGACTTTTACGAAAACCTTGTCCCCGACATTCCAAACCCTGCTTTGCCTATTTCTGTTGACCCTTTCGCGCTGTGTCACCTGTGCCTTGTTTATCATATCCCTAACACCTTTACTAGCTTCCGATGAAGGACAAAAAATCTGGGACGGTGTTTTTTGTGTTACCGAATGAATTGTATGGTTATACTCTACTGTGGCTAACAAAACCAAATCCACAGTGTCGACATTTCCCCTTTGAAGCTTAATGCATCTAGCGATTTCAGCGATCGTGCTGTGGAATCGCTCCACTTGGCCGTTGGATGAGCTGTGCATCGGCGGCGTGTTACTATCTCTACGCCGAAATTGTTTTGTAGAAGGGTTTTGATGGTCATAGAATTTAATGAAGGTTCATTGTCGCAATAGATAGTTTTTGCTTTAGGGAAGAGACTCATCAACTGAAACAGGGGGGCTTTCAAATCCTCAATAGTGCGCGAGACAATGGGCTGCACGACAGCAAACTTGGAAAATTTGTCGACACAGGTTAAAAAGTATTTCTTATAAGTGGAAAAAATGTGAACGTGCAATATTTCGCCAACATAGCCTGGATTAGGTGTACTGCCGAGTTCCTGTCTCTTTAGGTGTCTTTTATACTTAGCAATTGAGCAAATTTTACAATTGGTGACAACTTCGTTAGCGAGTTGCGTCATTTTAGGAAAATAATAATCGGACACGATCTGTTTTACATTTTCTTGTGCGGCCCTGTGAGCGCGGTTATGCTCTGTTATGACGATCTCCCTACTCTCGTTGCTATCAAAAATGTCAGCAACGATCTGTTTACAATAATACAATTTTGTGGCAGGAAAAGCTTTAACCAACTCGTGCTGGATGCGAGCCAAGGTAGGCAAATCACAATGGATTGCGTTTACTACGTTAGGATTAATAGCGGCTTTTGCTTCTTCGAGGAGGGTTTTGTTGTTCGAAAAATTGATAAGGTGTCTGATTTTTTGATCGAATAGAATAAATTGCCTTTTTAGCGGGAAGCGCGTTTGCTCTAAAATTAATTGGTTTCTATAGCAATTTATTGGCTTGTCTGATGAAGTAATTGTGTAAGACAGCGACGCCTCGCTATGAATGGTGGCCACGTCAGACTCACAGTCATCGTCGCTTAGTGCATTAATATTTTGTCGCGACAGCGCGTCTGCAACGAAATTTTCCCTACCTGGCTTGTATAAAATTTTTCCTTTTTTAATTTATGAAAAGAGTGAGATTGTAGTTCATTGAACTGTATAGGGATGCTATTTGATTTGTATTTACTTATTGACCCGTTTTTTCCCTTCAGGCTGTTTGAGATCGGTCTTGCTATTGAGGCGAAGTCTCTTATAAAACATCTGTAATAACTTGCGAGGCCTAAGAATGATCTGACACCGAATAGAGTTTTCGGCTCGGGGTATTCTGTTATGGTTCTGATTTTTTCGGGGTCTGTTCTCGCGCCCTCGCTAGTGACAATAAACCGAAGGTACTCGACTCTTGTCCTAAAAAACTGAGTTTTTTCTTGGGCCACACGCATGTTCGCTTCAAATAGCCGGTTTAAAGCCTACATGTCTACATGTTTAATGTGAGCCGTCTCGATAGTTTGCTGAAAAATACTACCTGCATTTTTCAGCCCGAATGGAAGCCGACAGAACTCAAATTTGCCCCCATTTACGGAGAATGCTGTCTTTTCGCGGTCTCTCTCAGCCAAAGTTATTTGGTGATACCCCGACTTTAAATCGAGAGTTGTAAAAAATTTAGACTTCCCCAAATTTGCTAATATCATATGAATGCTGGGCATGGGATAGGTATCCGAAATAGTTTTCTCATTAAGCTTCCTAAAATCTATAACTAGTCGTTTTTTCCCGTTTCCCTTTTCGTCAGTGCCTTTTTGGTTGAAGTATTGGGTTGATTTAGTTGGGCGCCAGTTAATAAGTTCAGGTTCGATGTATTCAATTTATTAATCATTTATAATAATAATTAATACGAGTCAATGTTGTGTTGCGATATGATCGTGTTCCATGTTCCTCCCTCCGAATAAGAATAATAAGAACCAGTTAGAAATAGTCAGCAAGCGCCCAAAAAACTGGTAGCGGCATACAATATACTATCAATAATGCCAACTGCCCAAACATGCATTTGGCATGTTCCCACAAAGCAACGTTTCATTTCAGCATATCGTAAGCATATCAAAATAATATGAGTTAACTTACATATATCAAAGCATCCGTCCATATGCACTGAGCGTTCACTTTGTTTTCTTTCGCGCACAACACTCGCGATGTGTAAAAGCGTTCTTTGTTCTTTTTATATTTTTTTTTCCTCTCCGCACAACCACAAAAATAATTAAAAATAATTAATACGACAAAAACCAAAAACCAAATTTATAAACAGCGACCGACAGCTGTTTTCGGAGTAGTGGTGACACGTGAGTCGAGTCGTGATATCGATACGCGGTTCAAGCGCGCCAAATTCAAACCACATTATTTCCGATTCCCGTTTTTTCGCCCATATATATATATATAAATAAATACATATTTACTTTTCCCAGCACTATCGTGCCCATATTTATATATCCACCCATATCTATAAATCATATATATAATTTTTCCGGCCAGTATTTTGCGCGCATATATATAACCGCCCATATTTATAAATAAATAGATATATATTTTTTCCAGCACTATCATGCCCATATTTATATATCCACCCATATTTATAAATCATATATATAATTTTTCAGGCCCGTATTTTGCGCGGATATATATAACCGCCCATATTTATAAATAAATACATATATATGTTTTCCAGCACTATCGTGCCCATATTTATATACCCATCCATATTTATAAATTATATATATAATTATATATATATATATATCGGGCCCATATTTATAGATCCGTCTATATTTATAAATTTTATATATAATTTTTTCCGGCCAGCAATTTGCGCACATATATATATCCGCCCATATTTATAAATAAATACATATATATTTTTTCCAGCACTATCGTGCCCATATTTATATATCCACCCATATTTATAAATCATATATATAATTTTCCGTCCAGTATTTTGCGCGCATATATATAACCGCCCATATTTATAAATAAATACATATATATTTTTTCCAGCACTATCGTGCCCATATTTATATATCCGCCCCTATTCACAAATTGTATATATAATTTTTTCGGCCTGTATTTTGCGCATATATATATATCCTGACCCAGCTTTATATAAAAACACATACTTTTTTTTTGCCCTATACATCGTTCGCGTGTTTGTCTTATACGTACTCCCATCGTTACTTACGAATCCAGCTAACCTGTGTTGTAATCACTCCTCTGTATCTACGTGTAATTTTCGATCTGCATTCGTGCGTTCGTATATTGTTCCGCATATATCCCCATTAAAAGGGCTCCGTTTCCAAGCCACGCGTAAGAGAATTCTCCCGCAATCCTGCGGGCACAGTGAGAAAATTCTTGCGCCCTCATACAGTCCACTTCTCTTTTCCTTTTCGTTTTTGTTCTCGTTGTCTTTCCGAAATCAAAAAGCACACCTGCGCGGTCTTCGTCGGTAAGGACGTCCTTTGAGTATGTCCACGGAGCCGTCCAAGACTACGCCGAAGTCTAACAGTCTTTCGTCTCCCTCTGTAACTCCGGAGAAGGTTCGGCCACCGAAGACTCCGGTGATCGCGAAGCGTACGGACATTCCCCGCAAGTCCACATCTGCTTGCAGCCTCAGCGAATCCCCAAGGTCCCGTCCGTCTTCGTCCAGCCTACCTAAAGGGCGCATAGTCTCGGCTAAATACGCCAGCGAACACAAAGGGCGTTCCAAGCTTTCAATAGAGGCTCATATTCTGCACGTTATTGTGACGCACTGTTCTGACGTTCCCGTCACCCGATCCGTATCCCAACAGCGTAGAGAACAATCCAGAATGTCCCTCTCCGATTTCGTTCTGGCGTGCGACGCTTTGACTCTGTTCGAAGCTCGTGAGAGTGAAGCCCTAACTTCTGAAGTGCCCTTATTTTCCATTAAAATGTACTTAGAGCAGCTCAAATCCCTTTGGTCAACTGTCGAGATGGAATACTCCAGGTGTCACAAGGCCTTGTCGAACCAACCAGACAAGGACAGCCTAGCCAACATAAGCCACATCAAAGCAAAGCACGAATCCGCTTACTTGCGATGCGGGACGTGGTTCGGAGAGCGCATCGAGCAGCTCTCGGCAGAGATGGCGAGTCTTAGGCGTCAGCCCACCGCTCCGTCGGGACCTCCGGGTCATAGTGTTCCTCCGTGTGAGGTGGAGACATTTGATGGCGACAGCCTAGCATGGCCCACATTCCGCGATTTGTTCGCTGCCATTTATATCGCCAACCCGTATTTGTCTCAAGTGGAGAAGCTCTATCACTTGAACGCCAAGACTCGTGGGGAAGCGAGAACCATCGTGGCGAAGTCCCCCCTGACGAATGAAGGTGAACCCCAGTGAACCCCGCAAATCCCCTGCGACGATGAAGGTTCAAGCGTTTCCCGCGAAAGCTCAGCTCAAACCAGCGTCTTGCAAGCTTTGCATCGGGAGAATCACCCAATACGACTCTGCCCTAGTTTTCTTGACATGCCTGTTCAGAAGCGTGTGGAAACCATTAGACAGCAGGGACTCTGTTTGAATTGTTTTACCCGCGGTCATCAAGTGAAGGGCTGCTCCAGTGCGCATAATTGCCATACCTGCAAGGAACGTCATCACACCCTGTTGCATCCTAGTGATGTGTCGCCGTCCGCTGCGCAAGCCACACCATTCGGTGCCACAGAGCGTCCGTCCACGAGCAATCAGCTCACAAATGCTCAAAGTTATTTTGCATCTACCCCAGGCAGAGGGCTTTTAGGCACTGCGATTGTCACTCTGCACCATCGCGGAGTGGAACACCATATTCGTGCGTTGATCGACTCGGGGGCCGATTCAACCTTTCTATCCGAGCGTGTCTTCAACATGGTCCAGCCCCCCTTTTATCCAGTAGACGCCAGAGTTACTGGCATGGGCCAGAGTGATGGAGAATGCGCCGACAAAGTGTGTCTGCTGATGCTGTCTCCTCCGTGTGACAGGCTGAACAAGATTGAGGTCTCCGCCCTGGTCGTATCCAAATTGTCGGGGGCCATTCCAACGGCTCCATTCCTTAACACGGTTCCGACGCAGTGCCTCGATCGCCCCCTGACCCGTACTACAACAAGCCCGCGCCTATTGATATGATTATCGGTGTAGACCTGTTTCCCCACATCCTCGGAGAGCGGATCAAAAAGGATATTGGTGATTTCGTCGAGATAGAAGCCATCTTTGGATGGGTTCTGTGTGGAGCTATCATGCCTGACCCTCCGGTGTCTCGATTAGGTTTCGCTCCACAGACGCGAGTCAGTCCGGAAGCAAAACTTGATGCACTCCTCACCAAGTTTTGGGATGACGTCTTCTGCGAGCGGAACTTTCAGGAGACCACCCGAAGAGGGAAGGACGGCCGATATATTGTATCCCTTCCGTTCAAGGGTCCGAATAGCGTCGACTTGGGTCATTCAAGACCAATCGCGCTGGCTCAATTCCTGCGGAATGAAGCACGCCTTCTCAAGGATCCCGTCCTAAAAACGCAGTACGATGCCATAATCCAAGAATACGAGGAATTGGGCCATATGACTCATATGTGATGGGTGACGCTCCTCAAGATGGGAAAAACTTCTATCTCCCCCATCACGAAGTGTTCAAGCCCGATAGCACCACCACCAAGGTACGCGTGGTATTCAACGCGTCAAGCCCCTCCACACGAGGCGTCAGCCTTAACGATGTCTTGCACACCGGGCCTACTCTTCAGGCCGATCTCACGCTTCAGGTACTGAATGGCGTTTCTTTGAATTCGTTTTCAATGCTGACATAACGCAGATGTATCGACAAATCCGAGTCGACCCCAGGCATACCCCCTTTCAGCGGATCCTCTACCGGGATCGCTGCGGCAATGTTCAGGATTATGAGCTACAAACCGTCACGTTTGGGGTTAACTGCGCGCCATTCTTGGCGATCCGAGTCCTTTTACAACTGGCACAAGACTTGCAAGCGAGGTACCCTCAGGCGAGCGAAATCCTTCGGAACTACATGTATGTTGATGATGTCCTTGCCGTCTCTCATACTGAAGACGACGCCCGTCTCGCCATACGAGAGCTTCAAGCTGCCCTCCAATCTGCGGGCGTCACGCTTCGGAAGTGGACTTCCAATAAGAAGGAAGTACTTCAAGCTATCCCGAGAGAGCACCTGCTGCGAGAGGGCTTTCTCGAGCTGGAAGACGCGAGCACGGCAAAAACCTTGGGAGTCCGCTGGCAAGCCGCCGAGGACGTCTTCTTCTTCACCGTAGCGGACCCACCATTGCAGGAGTCGATCTACAAGAGGCAGGTCCTGTCCCATATCGCCAAACTCTTCGACCCCGCTGGCTGGCTAGCCCCATTTGTTATCCGAGAGAAGATATTCATGCAGCAAATCTGGCTAACAGAACTGGGCTGGGATGACGCTCTGCCACCTCTCCTGCTGCAGCAATGGCACGAATTCCTGCAGGATTACCTAGGCCTCAGTCAACTCCGCATCCCCCCTTGGCTAAACACCAGCGATACGCTCTCGTGGGAGCTTCATGGCTTCTGTGATGCGTCACGGTCAAAACAGTCTCGCTGCCTCGGCTGGAGTTGTGCGGAGCGGTTTTGCTAGCCGATCTCTGGGCGTCGATCGTTCCTGAACTCCCAATCCCTCCTGCAACCTCCCAGTTTTGGACCGACTCCACCATTGTGTTGGCTTGGCTTAATAAACCCCCGTGTAGGTAGTCCGCCATCGTGGCCAATCGAGTATCCAGCATTTCCAAAAGCACCAGTGGCCAAAGCTGGTCACATGTGCGTTCCGAGGACAACCCCGCTGATCTGCGGAGATACGGGCCCTTGGTGAATGGTGCCATCATCCAGCACGCTACTCACGTACTCCAGGCCGTTCACCCACACGAGCATTGACTTCGCAGGTCCCTTCGAGATCAAGAATTACACCGGGCGTGCTTGTCTTATTACGAAGGACTATGTCTGTGTCTTTGTGTGTTTCACCACGAAGGCAATCCATCTCGAGGCTACCTCCGACCTAACCACTGAACGATTTCTCGCAGCCTTCTCTCGGTTTTTCGCACGGAGACAATGCCCATAGCGCATTTTCTCCGACAATGGCAAAACCTTCGTAGGGGCTTCCAAAGCGCTCGAAAAAGACTTCCTGGACGCCACTAAGCGGAATATAATGAAGGCATTTCCCCAGCATATTTTATCCTGGCAGTTCATTCCGCCGAGCGCCCCCCATATGGGAGGACTGTGGGAGGCAGGGGTCAAAAGTTTTAAGACCCTGATTTACAAGTCCTCGTCTACTGTTAAGTACACGTTCGAGGAACTTTGCACCCTCCTGTGTAGAATCGAGGCGTGCCTAAATTCCAGGCCAATTTCTCCCATTAGCGAGGACCCAGAGGATCTGCTGGCACTGAGCCCGGGACACTTTCTGATTGGAGGACCGCTCTTATCCATTGCGGAACCGGAGATTCTATTCGAGCCTATGTCGCTAATCAACAGATGGCAGCTAATTGCTTGCGTTTCGTCTTCATCTTCGTCACAGCGCGCACTATGTGTACAAGCGAGCGAATTCATACGATTTGTTCTGCACTGTTTTTCGTTTTCAGCTTCGTTTTCATCTTCGTCTTTGTCTCAGCGTGCACTGTGTTTGCAGCCCAAGGCTGTTGGGATGAAAATTGGTATTTAAGCTATTTATAACTTAACATTATTTTGTGCTATACGAAAAATGTTGATGGAGTTGGAATATCTTTATGAAATTTACTAATATCATAATTTTTGGTGTAACATACAGATAAATAGACCACAGAGAAAACCTAAGCTAACAATTAAAGTAATTCAAGAAACTCAAATAAAGCCTATTATACGCAAAACCATCAATACAATAATTCAAATCATCCCAATCCGCAAAGTAACAAACAGTTATGAGAAGAATTTCAACAAAATTTTAATCAGGGCAGACAAGAAGATACCCATAATTATCAGATTCAGAATCAAAACCATGTGGTAAATCAACCTACTAAAAGGCAAGGAGAAAGTACACTGGTACCACTGGGTCGAAGTAGAATGGAATGGTCCGAAAATTTTCATCAAGTGGAACAGGGCAAGAAATATTAAATATTATAAACAAAAAGTCTTTCAATTTTCTAAAAACCTCAGAAAATTTGAGTGTTCAAACAATAAAAAGAATAATAGAGCTTAATAAAAGCGTATCTTTCGCACTCAGCAAACATTGCCCCAACCAATAAAAATTTTTTTGCCATAAATTTTTATCAACATATGACATACTATTAGGTAGAAAATATCTCAAAGCATGTCAGGCCGTTATTGACTATTAAGAAAATTACACTATTTTTATTATCATTATTAAATTATAAATCCATTGAAATGTATTAGTACTTAAATCAGACACTAATTCCAAATGAACCGAATGAAGAAAAGCAAACGAAAAAACAATAAAAGAAATAATAGATCTTAATAAAAGCGTATCTTTTGCACTCAGCAAGCATTGCTTTGTATGGAGGCCTCTTTCGAATTCTCAATGTGTACTGGACTACAAAAATCTACGCAGCAAATGCTGAACTGGCTGAGCTCTCTAACTCTGTCTGCCGGCAAGTTTCCCATTATTTGGCTTGTATTTAAAACAGAATACACAAGAGCTCACTGTCTGACGGCATCTAAAGCGTTCACAACCCATAGCTGTTCAGCAGGGTGCTCACTAAAGCTCTTGGGCAATATGACAATTCGATAAATGGAAATGACGAACAAATTGCGAGCGTTTTGATAAAGTGAACGGAAATTTTGCAACATATGCAATAGGAGCGTGTGTACACGTGTACAAAGGGAGTCAAACCTTGAAGTTTCTGACCCACTTTGGCGCTCTTACGAACCCTTTCAATATCTTCTCGAAATTCTTTATTTTGTAATATTTCAATAATTTTATGAAATGCCTCTTTTCGCTCTAATGGTGATGGAATCACATCATCCAACGCGGTTTATTTGTTTTTACATCGACGAATGAAACGGAACACATAACAAAACATCCTTATTAATTTGGCATGTCACGAATAGGACTCGATGATCTCAACTAGAGAGTTCTCGTCAACCTTAAGAGTCAGCATGACAGCTGATTTTTTCACCTCCAAACTGCGCTCTTTGTCCAAGAGTTGTATATGCTGGTTGGTAGGCCACTCACATTGAGATTTACTAAGAAACTCTGGACCTTTTAACCAAATCGAGTCAACTAATTCATCAACATCACAACTTCGTGATACTATATCAGCTGGGTTTTGTTTTGTTGGCACTTGACGCCAAACTATGTTGGTTCCTTTATGATATTATTGATTCGGTCTGCGAGAAGGTGAGCGGCACACAGCTCAAGTCTAGGCAATGTTTTTCTCTTGAGGAGCGCTACGTTAGATTGCGACGTTAGCAATGAATTGCTGAAACCTTCCGCAGTTTTGAATTGAACATAGTTCCAACATCCATATGTTGAATATGAATCTCTATCGGTAATTTTTTTAGCTTCTGCTCTCTGACGTGACGGTCGTGTTTTTGATTAGCTCCTGAGTTTTTATTAATATTTATTGTTTTCTCTCAATTTTTAATTGTGCTTGGTTTGTTTTCGCTTTCGCTGGTGTTGTTCGCTTGACACCCTTGTGTTTTCTTTCCATAATTCCATAATTTCAAATGGCTCTCCCCATCCAGCACGTCAAATCAGATGAACTGCTCGCTGAGATCGCGAAGCTAAAATCGTCCAAATCTCCTGGATATGATGGCATTGACGTACCATCAGTCAAAGCCCTCCCAACAAATACAGTTCAGCTTCTCCTCAACATTATAAACAAATGCTTCCTGATAGGACACTTTCCCTCCCAGTGGAAGTGCGCTGAAATCATCCTGATCCAAAAACCTGGGAAACCTGCAGCCAATCTCGCCTCATATCGTCCGATCAGTCTATTGGCAGTATTCTCCAATTGGCCAATTGGCTTCAGAGAGTGCCATGGCCCACCGGAGCAGTGCCTCAGAATCACGGGTAAAATACTGGAAGCATTTGAGGAGAAGAAGTACTGCAACGCAGTCTTTCTGGACGTTAAGCAAGCGTTCGATAGGGTTTGGCACACTGGACTGCTGAACAAGCTGAAGACCGCTCTCCCAGCGCCCTTCTATATGTGGCTGCGCTCCTATCTTTGCCATAGGATGTTCTATGTGAGATGCGGTAATGACACCTCTGTAATCAAGAGCATAAGAGCAGGAGTCCCCCAGGGCAGCGTGCTAGGCCCTATTCTGTATACCATCTACACTGCCAACATGCCGTCATCTCCGGACCCACGAGTTCTCGTTGCCACCTATGCGGATGACACCGCCTTCTTGGCTTCCGACGAGTCACTGCAGACTGCTGGCAGTTTGATTCAGGTGCAGTTAGACGCCATTAACACTTAACTCTGGCGCTGGAATATTGTCGTCAACCCCGAGGATTCTGTGCAATGAACCTTTGCGCTCCGAAGAGGATACTGCCCTGCCATATATTTGGATGGAAGTACCATTCCATTCAGCGACTCGGCTAAATACTTGGGCCTCATTATGGACAGACGTCTCACTTGGAGGACGCATCTTAGCAACAAACGTAACCAATTGAACGTCAGACTCAGGAGCCACCTCTGGCTGGTTGGAAGGAGGTCTACCCTGCGGCTCCACGTCAGACTTTTAATATACAAAACCATTATAAAGCCAATGTGGACCTACGGTGTTCCTATATGGGGCACTGCCAGCCGTTCAAACGTGAACCTCATACAAACTTTCCAAAATAAGACTTTAAGAATCCTGTCCGATGCCCATCTATTTACTTCAAATAGAGAGCTACACGATATGCTGGAGATACCTTGGGTACACGAGGAAATTGTCAGAATCACCAAGGCCCATCTGGAGCGGCTTGATGGGCACACTAACCCACTGGCCATCAACTTAATGGATAATAGCACCGCCACACGCCGTCTAAGGAGGCTGCACACATTGGACCTGCCGACCCGGGTTTTCCGGAGCTGGATGAGGACTGACCCTTCAGCGTACCTTACTTTCCTTACATAACTTCTTTTTTAAATATTCTCACATGTCAATGTATGGTCATGGTATATGCTTATTATCCTCTGTTGGATAGATTGCAAATTGAAAGAACCCAGTTAAATAAAAAAAAAAAAAAAAAATTTGTAGGAGATGTTGGATTTTTCGTGGAGGCCGCATCAATACCCTCATATACTGGCCTTTTTGGTATTTTTATCCTGTCTATTTCAGTTTTTACATTTTCCGGAGTAACTTTGCTGATGGGGAGGGACATTTGACATTACTTCCTGTAATGTCTATGTTGACTGGGGAGTAGGCTTTGACTACATGATTGGCGAACTTCTCAGCTTTGTCCTCTGCTCCTCAGATTTGCTACATGCTCCGTCGTTAGCCCAAAT
Organism: Drosophila paulistorum; assembly: GCA_018152135.1. Taxonomy (NCBI): domain Eukaryota; kingdom Metazoa; phylum Arthropoda; class Insecta; order Diptera; family Drosophilidae; genus Drosophila; species Drosophila paulistorum. The sequence continues at coordinate 11,687,309 of JAECXG010000822.1, read as the reverse complement.
TGAAACCCTCCTGCTTATGGCTCTTTATTAGTTATTGGTATCGAGGCTTTCCAAACAATCAGCGATAGCTGCATTTGCTTGGTTGAAGAAACACGTGTTCACGTTCTTGGTGTCTCTGTTGAGAGCTCTTTTGTCTATAGGGTTGGGACTGAGTTGCCCAACCCTGCAGTATCTGCGCCTGTCCCTGATTTCCAGGCGTACTTAACTTTTCGTCAATGTCGTTTTTTAAGTTGGGTCGAATTGATGTGCCAACGGCGTCTTCCAGGACGGATTGGAACAATCCAACCATAGAATTTCTTCTTAGAAACCGAGTGTTAAGTGTCTTGACTTCAGTTGAGCGTGTCTACACAGATTTTGATTGCACTGTGATCAGACATCAGATCGGGTTCATCAGCCACGACGACTCTGTTATGGTGTATGCCTCTGGTGATGAAACGATATTTGGGTCAGTTTGCCAGGAAGGCGTGTTCAGTCAGGCAATTTTCAGTGGACAATGTAATCAGAACATAGGACTCGAAAAGGTTCATGCAAAGAATAGTTAGAACTACAATGTTTTAAGGATAGAGGAATAAAATTTCAAGTAGGTCTACGGGGTACAGAAAGGTTTAACTGGTTCAATAGCTCAGGAGAGTCTATTTCACCTATTAAAAGTTTATGAATAAAGATAGCACCAAGCATTACATAAAGAAATAAAGAAATAAAGTAATAAAGAAATAAAGAAATAAAGAAATAAAGAAATAAAGAAATAAAGAAATAAAGAAATAAAGAAATAAAGAAATAAAGAAATAAAGAAATAAAGAAATAAAGAAATAAAGAAATAAAGAAATAAAATGTTTGTGGCGGGGCGGAAGGATCCAAATTATAATACAAGGGGTTGGCGGGTGCCAATTTCTTCGGGTGGTGAGTGAGTGGTGAATTGATAACGCGCGATAACTTCGGTTACAAAAACTTATACTTTATTCATTAATATTCATAGGTTGCCCGACACACACGAAAATGTCTCGGGTTAAAATATATACAATTCGAAAGGAGGAAAAATTCAATGGAAAGAAAGAACGGGTGTTCGGGTTGAAATTTCGTACTGGAGTGATGATGGCGATTTACAGGAGAGCGCTTCGTCACCCTCCTCAGTATGACCGCATTCCGTTTTGGGAAAAACCCTACCCCTCACTCTCTGCTGTTCACCCGGTGGCGTGAACATACCGCCCCCCTTGCAACAAGTTGCAATTGCCTCGCTGGACATGTCTAAGGATGGGGGATGGCAGCGTTCTGGATCGCCAAGACACGGGTGGAGATGGAGGGGGAACTTTGAATGCAGGTGGAATAGGCGGCACGAGGGCTGATGACCTCTGGATAGAAGTCCGAATGAAAGGCTGGTGCCTTTCGGGTCTTTGCTCTTTGGGTTGGATGTACGCGACTGAGCTGTCGCTGTGTAAGAGCGTGTGGTGTTGTTTGCCACAACGATGGCATCCTGTTGTGCTCCTGCAGGAACCATTGGAATGCTCATGAGCCAAACAGTTCGGGCAGTATCCGTTGCTCAAGACTACCCGTAACCTGTCTTCAGCTTGTAGTCCTCGAAACTGTCGGCACTGACGGAGCGCGTGTGCCCCTTGACAAACGCGGCACCTGAAACAATTGGAACTGCATTCTAAATCGGACGGTGCTGCTGTCCTTGGAGACATCTTCGGACTGCCGGAGGAGGTGGACCGAGACCGACTGGATTTATCAGTAACGGATCCACAGAGAACCCATCCGAACATCGTCTCGATTCCCACGAAAGAATCACCAACATTCTTGATGATTCGTTCCCCAAGGATAGTGGGAAGGAGCTCGACTCCAAGCACCAAATCCACAGGAGCCCTTTGGTAAAATTGCGGATCAGCGAGCGGAAGGTCCAGCGCATCCTGCTTAACCTTATCCGGGACGGCGCGGGAGGGAAGTTCCTCTGCTACCCTAGGCAGCACAACGGCGACTGCTTGGAACTGTCGGAGCGGTTCGTCAGGAGGAGAAATCTGTAAGCGGCACACTTTGTCGCCGCTACCAGCATCGCATTGCCCAATGCCGCGAATGCTAGTTGATACTTGGCAGCTTGGAGGATTAATCAATTCAAACATTCTTTGGGAAATAAAGGACGCTTCGGATCCCATATCAATCAAAGCGCGGATTTGAAACTGCTTGCCACGATGATGAATAGTTACCCTCGCTGTACCCAGGAGGCCAGTGTTGCGAGTGGAGGCGAAGTAACTTCCCACGTTTACATGAGGGCTGCTGGAATAATCGGAGGACGCAGGATTCGGAATTATACAAGTATTAGGTGCTGAGCTCTCTTGCACTTGAGCGGGAAAGGCCTGAGCTCTTACCGTAGGTTTTCGGCTTACGGAAGGAAAGGTCTGACTGCTAGAGCTTGGTTGAAGGACATCTGTGGCCTCTAGTACACGGTGGCGATCAGTTAGGAATCGATTCAGGTCGTCCCAGGATGAGACGGCGGTCTTATTTGGAACGGACTGTTCCCACAACAGAAGGGTGGCTTTGGGCATTTTGCTCGTACAGATTGCTATGAGAAGGATATCCCAATTGTCTGTTCGAGCCCCGGAAAGCTCAAGACCGGTTAGCAACCTTGAATTGACGTCTGCAGTTCTCTCAACGCTTTGCCAGACTCTTGGGTTACAGCTGGGATCTGTAGAAGCTGCTTGGCTTGGCTCATAATCAATAATCGATTATTTTCGTATCGCGCAGTGAGGTTATCCCACGCGGACTGGAACCCTTCATTGGTCAAGGGTGACCTAGAAACAATGGCTCTGGCTTCACCGCGAGTTTTGCAACTTAAGTGGTACAGTTTCTCCACTTGTGTTAGGCTTGGATTATGGATAAAAATCGCGGTAAACAAATCACGGAATGTAGGCCAAGCCAGGCTGTCTCCGTTGAAGATTTCGACTTCACACGGGGGAACTGTGTGGCTTTGATGGGTGGAATCGACGGAGAGTCTGACTGGTAGGGGAACCGTTTTCGCTGACAGCTGCTCGATTCGCTCTCCAAACAAAGTCCCGCCTCGAACATATACCATATAACAATATTCATGTTTAGCTTTAATTGTAGCTATGTGCTTCGGACTATCTTCCTTCTTTTGCGCCGTCAAGGCCTTATAACATCGTGAAAACTCTGCCTCGACTTGTGCCCAAAGCGACTTAAGCTGGTCTAAGTGTATTTTAATGGAGACGAGTGGCACATCGTCCGCTAAAGCCTGGGCCTAGCGAGCCTCGAACGCCGGTAATGCCTCGCACACGGCAACAAAGTCGGAAAGAGACATCGTAGAGTGTTCTCTGAGCTATTACGAATTGAATGGAAACAAAAAACTCCTTGGAATTAGAGCTCTCAAGCGAGGAGATCGAAACGAAGCTGTAAGTGGCCTGTATAATTTAAGGATAGAAGAGTGAGAAGGAAAAATGTCTCCTCTTTTTAATGAACACAATGGATAAATAAAATTAGAAGAAATTATAATTTTGTTCGCAGTTGTGTGAATAATTATAAGGATATATAATCACTTGGATATTAAAATTTATACAATGTGGAAATCTGTTGAAATTTATAAGAGTATAAAAAAAAAACAAAAATATGGAGAAATTGAGATCAGTAGGATTACTTTTCAATGGAGGGCAAAAAACTCGGAATTAATTTTCATTAAACGGACTAGATAAATTTCATGGATCTGTGAGGAAAAAATCAAAAATGCACCAAGACAAAATACTAATTCCATATAAATAAAATTGTACTTATTTTTCGTTAGAAAATATTTTGCGAATTAAATTCAATTAGTCGATTGAAATATTTTTTGCACAATACGAAAATCACGATGGAAAAAATGGATGTCGTGACCGAGTCACGGCTTGGCTCAAGTGTCAGCACTGATGAGACTTGAGTGTCAGCACTGATCGGGAGTCAGCTGTTCTGCCGTTGTTTATGTTTTATGAATTTAATTAATTTTAAATTGTTTAACGAAGATCACGATTTCCTGCTTTAATTATGTAGGTTTCGAATTATTAAATTGCGGAGAGCCAATCGGAGTGGCTGCAATTTATTTTGTGTGGGTGGAATCAAATTGTATGTGGACATATGTATATATGTAAGTATGTCGTATGAGTGAGCTTACCGCGGCAAAAATTATTACATATGTATGTACATATGTACATATATATGTATGCATATACATACAAAGTATTTGGCATAAATAATTTATGCCGCTGGACTAATGATCAGCCCGTGGAGTGTGCTTTACACTTTAAGGAAAGGTAAGTGGTACTTTATAAACACTTTTACTTGCAGGTTAGAAAACAGCTGTTTTTACATGTACGTATATATATGTATACATACACATATGTACATACATATGTATTGTTATGCAATTGGACTTTTAGACATTCAGAATTTCAAAGAATGGAAAAAGACACTTCATAAACCATGTAACCTTTGGAACAGGTCAGGTATGTACATAAAGTAAACAAAAGTGTGTAGGTCGCTATGGAAGAGCGGGAAACCTCACACTTTTTTAAGTATGTAATCGGATATAATGTGAATGGGATTTTTAATAAGAAATGTTGTACTTATCAGGAATTCCGCCGATGCATGCTGGAAGAGCGGAAGGATATCCGGCTCGAAGGACCAATGTTTGTGGCGGGGCGGAAGGATCCAAATTATAATACAAGGGGTTGGCGGGTGCCAATTTCTTCGGGTGGTGAGTGAGTGGTGAATTGATAACGCGCGATAACTTCGGTTACAAAAACTTATACTTTATTCATTAATATTCATAGGTTGCCCGACACACACGAAAATGTCTCGGGTTAAAATATATACAATTCGAAAGGAGGAAAAATTCAATGGAAAGAAAGAACGGGTGTTCGGGTTGAAATTTCGTACTGGAGTGATGATGGCGATTTACAGGAGAGCGCTTCGTCACCCTCCTCAGTATGACCGCATTTTCCCGTTTTGGGAAAAACCCTACCCCTCACTCTCTGCTGTTCACCCGGTGGCGTGAACATAAAGAAATAAAGAAATAAAGAAATAAAGAAATAAAGAAATAAAGAAATAAAGAAATAAAGAAATAAAGAAATAAAGAAATAAAGAAATAAAGAAATAAAGAAATAAAGAAATGAATAAATAAATAAATAAATAAATGAATTCAACGAATAAAGACTGGGTTATTTTCTTTCTCTTCGGAAATCCCTATTCAGTTGCCTATAAAAACAGATTATAAAAACTTGCGATCATCAAGTCGACTGATCACTGCGACTGAAGCATTTGTTCAACGTGTTGGTTTTACACGAACACATATCCGAATATTAGTTTCAAGAAGTGCTGGAGTCACTAGAGGCCGCTCTACAACTATATTCGCGGACCAATTCAAACTCTATTGAAGTGACTACGCTAATCATGAGTGTACCAAAGTCATCGATACCAACGCAAGCGATCAATTTGAGCTTATCCCATTGGAGACAGATTCATCAGTTGAAGCTGGCTGATCCCACATTCCACATACCCAATGGTCCATCGTTCCAGTAGAGAAACACAACACACACACAATATGGAATGTACATCGTCGACTACCCATTTAAAGATAAATCCCCACCCAACGGGATTTATTGGGAGTATGTCTACGTTTTCGAAGAATCGGTATGTATTTTGCGCTGATATAGTGAATATGTTTCACAGGATTTTCGTGTCATCTAAGCATACTAATTATCAACATTATCGTTTCTTAACCGTTACCTATGGATTAGGCTCATCGCCAATTCTAGCTGTACGAGTATTAAACCAACTCGCTGATGAATTTGGGGATGAGTAAAAGGTGATTTCGGAAATACTAATACTTAAACATACATACATTGTCCCTAATTAGTATAAATAAGACCTTTGAAAACTTGTAACAAATATCATGATATCATTTTCTTATTAGTTTAATCAATGTTAAAATAAAAAAAAAAATGTTAATTTGAACATAATAGTAATATCAAAAATAAATATAATGAGAGCGGTAGCAAAAAAAAAAATATTTCATCTGCTACGGCTACGTATGAAATTTCGTTTAATTTTTTGCCTCTGCTATTGCTATAGCTTTTGAAAACGTCAAAAACTATAGCAGAGCATAGCATTTATTTTTCGTAGTTTGCCTTTGACTCTGCTCCTGCTCTCGTCAAAAACGGGAGCGGTAGCGAGAGCATAGCAAAATTTTCATTGCTCTTGCTACTACAGAGCAGTTTTTGCAAACCCTGGTTTCTATGCCTTAATCAAAATATTTTATGCCCCATGAATGCTAGAATTTAGACATTTATAATCATGCTATAAATATCGTGCTTTAAAACTCAGATCGGATAAGTAAAACACAAGTTATAGTCAGCAGCCTACTACGTCAATGCCCACAGACGCGACGGTACATAAACTGTATATGTACGCGTGGTAATCGCTGATGTATGTATATGCATGCACACATACATTGTGTTCACGCCACCGGGTGAACAGCAGTGAGCGGCGAAGAGCATTGAGGAGTGAGAAGGGGTTTTTTTGTTCCTCGGCGTCTACGGTCACACCAGGACGGGTGACTTGATTTTCTGACGGGCGCCGCCATTTGACTCCAGTACGAACTTTCACCACGAACACCCGTTCTTTTTGATTGTGCTTCTTTCTTCTTCTCGAATTGTACATATTTTAACCCGAAACATTTCGTGTGTGTCGGGCAACCTGTGAATATTCAATAATAAATCCTAAGTTTTTTAACCGAAGTTATCGCGCGTTATCAATTCACCACTAGCGAAGAAATTGGCACCCGCCAACTGCTTGTATTCGTTTTGGATCCTTCCGCCCCTTCACGAACATTGGTCCTTCGAGCCGGATATCCTTCCGCTCCTCCAGCTTGCATCGGCGGAATTCCTGATAAGTACAAAATTTCATTATTCATTTCATTTGCCCCTACATACTAATAAAAGTGTGAGGTTTCCCGCTCTTCCATAGCGACCTGCACACTTTTATATATATTGTATGTACATACCTGACCTATTCCAAGGTTACATGGTAGTTCCCAATCCTAAACGTGTTTGTCCAACGTTCGGTTTCCATTCCACCACAGGGGTTTCTTTATGTTTTTTTTCTCTGCCGCACTTGTCCAATTTTTACATACGTACATCCATATGTAAAACTCGTGGCATCACATGTACATGTATTTTACACAGCTGTTCGCCAAGTCCGCGTAAAGGTTAAAAGAAAAAAAGGCAAAGAAATTATTAAAGTGTTATAAAAAAAAAAAGAAATAGTAATCCAAGTGTTCACCGCGATTTCTTATGTGTTCGGATTATTTCCAGTGCCCAATTAATTTCCTCACGCACGTATTCGCCCACCGGCATATCCACTTACATACATACATACATCGTCATCTGTTAATGTACGCGCATATGTATATAGCCATGTACATATAATTAATTCGCACTGTACCACAGCACAAAAAAAATTTAAATAGCGAGTAACGTATGCACCGCGATTTCGGGTGTGTTCGAATTGATTCAATTACAAAAATTAATTTCCTCACGCGTATCCGCAAACCGGTGCACTTGCTTACATACATACATACATACATCGTCATAGATTGATGCACGCACATATGTACATATCCACAACACATAATCCATTTCGGTGTCGCACATTGATTTAACAAAAAAAAGAGGGGAAAGGAACCCAACTAAATAACAAATTACCTACATTTCTTTTTTTTTGTGAACGACGCGCGTGCATCCATCCATACATACCTACCTGTGTACTTACGTATGTACGTACATACATATATCCAAGCATTCGTCCTAATGCACTGAGCGTTCACTTTGTTTTCTTTCGCGCACAACACTCGCGGTGTGTAAAAGTGTTCGTTTGTTCTTTTTATTTTTTTTTCTCTCCGCACAAGCACAAAAAAAAAATAATTGATACGACAAAACCAAAAAAAAAAACCAAATTGGTAAACAGCAACCGACAGCTGTTTTCGGAGTAGTGGTGACACGTGAGTCGAGTCGTGATATCGATAGGCGGCTCAAGCGCGCCAAATTCAAACCACATTATTTCCGACTCCCGGTTTTTTTTGCCCATATATATATATATATATATATATATATATATATATATATATATATATATATATATAAATAAATACATATTTACTTTTCCCAGCACTATCGTGCCCATATTTATATATCCACCCATATTTATAAATCATATATATAATTTTTCCGGCCCGTATTCTGCGCGCATATATATGACCGCCCATATTTATAAATAAATCCATATATATATTTTCTCCAGCACTATCGTGCCCATATTTATATATCCATCCATATTTATAAATCATATATAATATTTTCGGCCAGTATTTTGCGCGCATATATATATCCGTCCATATTTATAAAAAAATATCCATATATATTTTTTCCAGCACTATCGTGCCCATATTTATATATCCATCCATATTTATAAATTATATATATAATTATATATATATATATATCGGGCCAATATTTATAGATCCGTCCATATTTATAAATTTTATATATAATTTTTTCCGGCCAGCAATTCGCGCACATATATATATCCGCCCATATTTATAAATAAATACATATATATTTTTTTCAGCACTATCGTGCCCATATTTATATATCCACCCATATTTATAAATCATATATATCATTTTTCCGGCCAGTATTTTGCGCGCATATATATAACCGCCCATATTTATAAATAAATACATATATATTTTTTCCAGCACTATCGTGCCCATATTTATATATCCGCCCCTATTCACAAATTGTATATATAATTTTTCGGCCTGTATTTTGCGCATATATATATATCCCGACCCAGATTTATATAAAAACACATACTTTGTCTTTGGCCTATACATCGTTCGCGTGTTTGTCTTATACGTACTCCCATCGTTACTTACGAATCCAGCTAAACTTGTGTTGTAATCACTCCTCTGCAGCTACGTGTAATCTTCGATCTGCATTCGTGCGTTCGTACATTGTTCCGCATATATTCCCATTAAAAGGGCTCCGTTTCCAAGCCACGCGTAAGAGAATTCTCCCGCAATCCTGCGGGCACAGTGAGAAAATTCTTGCGCCCTCATACAGTCCACTTTTTTTTTCCTTTTCGTTTTTGTTCTCGTTGTCTTTCCGAAATCAAAAAGCACACCTGCGCGGTCTTCGTCGGTAAGGACGTCCCCTGAGTATGTCCACGGAGCCGTCCAAGACTACGCCGAAGTCTACCAGTCGTTCGTCTCCCTCTGTAACTCCGGAGAAGGTTCGGCCTCCGAAGACTCCGGTGATCGCGAAGCGTACGGACATTCCCCGCAAGTCCACGTCTGCTCGCAGCCTCAGCGAATCCCCAAAGTCCCGTCCGTCCTCGTCCAGCCTACCTAAAGAGCGCAGATTCTCGGTTAAAGACTCGAGCGAACACAAAGGGCGTTCCAAGCTTTCAATCCAGGCTCAGATCCCGCACGTTATTGTGACGCACTGTTCTGACATTCCCGTTACCCGATCCGTATCACAACAGCGTAGAGAACAATCCAGAATGTCCCTCTCCGATTTCCTTCTGGCGTGCGACGCATTGACTCTGTTCGAAGCTCGTGAGAGTAAAGCTATAACTTCTGAAGTGCCCTTATTTTCCATTAAAATGCACTTAGGGCGCGTGGGAGAACCTCACCGAACGGTACGAAAATAGCCGTCTGCTTGTCATGACTCAAGCCAGACAACTCCTTCAGATTCCCGCGGTGGCGCTAGAATCGGGCAAAGCCTTACAAGAGCTGCAGACTGCGTTTCAAGGGTGTCTTACTGCTCTTGAGCGCTCGGGTGTTCGCACTGAGAATTGGGATGTCTTACTTATTGCCATATGCACTAGCAAATTGCCGAAGGACACAATCCTCCTGTGGGAACAGTCAGTGCCAAATAAGACTGTCGTCTCCTCTTGGTACGATTTGAACCAATTTCTCACCGATCGGTATCGTGTCCTGGATGCCACCGAAGAACATAAGTCGGTTCCAAGTGTTCAAGCCATCCCCAGTGACCTCCGCAAATCCTCTGTGATAATGAAGCTTTAAGCGTTTCCCGCGAAAGCTCAACTCAAACCAGCGTCTTGCAAGCTTTGCATCGGGAGAATCACCCAATACGACTCTGCCCTAGTTTTCTTGACATGCCTGTTCAGAGGCGTGTGGAAACCATTAGACAGCAGGGACTCTGTTTGAATTGTTTTACCCGCGGTCATCAAGTGAAGGGCTGCTTCAGTACGCATAATTGCCATACCTGCAAGGAACGTCATCACCCCCTGTTGCATCCTAGCCACACCATTCGGTGCCACAGAGCGTCCGTCCACGGGCAATCAGCTCACAAATGCTCAAAGCTATTTTGCATCTACCCCAGGCAGAGGGCTTTTAGGCACTGCGATTGTCACTCTGCACCATTGCGGGGTGGAACACCATATTCGGGCGTTGATCGACTCGGGAGCCGATTCAGCCTTCCTATCCGAACGTGTCTTCAACATGGTCCAGCCCCCCTTTTATCCAGTAGACGCCGCAGCTACTGGCATGGGCCAGAGTGATGGAGGATGCGCCGACAAGGTGTGTCTGCTGATGCTGTCTCCTCCGTGTGACAGGCTGAACAAGATTGAGGTCTCCGCCCTGGTCGTATCCAAATTGTCGGGGGCCATTCCAACGGCTCCATTCCTTAACACGGTTCCGACGCAGTGCCTCGATCGCCCCCTGACCCGTACTACAACAAGCCCGCGCCTATTGATATGATTATCGGTGTAGACCTGTTTTCACACATCCCCGGAGAGCGGATCAAAAAGGATAAGGGTGATTTTGTCGGACTGGAAACCATCTTTGGATGGGTTCTGTGTGGAGCGATCATGCCTAACACTCCGGTGACTCGATTAGGTTTCGCTGCACGGACGCGAGTCAATCCAGAAGCAAAACTTGATGTACTTCTCACCAAGTTTTGGGAGGTGGAAGACCTTCCTGCAAAGCCGGAAAAGGATGGTGATGTATTCTGCGAGCGGAATTTTCAGGAGACCACCCGAAGAGGGAAGGACGGCCGATATATTGTGTCCCTTCCGTTCAAATGGCCGAATAGCGTCGATTTGGGTCATTCAAGACCGATCGCGCTAGCTTAATTCCTGCGAAATGAAGCACGCCTTCTCAAGGATCCCGTCCTAAAAACGCAGTACGATGCCATAATTGAAGAATACGAGGAATTGGGCGATATGAGTAGGGTGACGCCGCCTCAAGATGGGAATAACTTCTATCTCCCCCATCACCCGGTGTTTAGGCCCGATAGCACCACCACCAAGGTACGCGTGGTATTTAACGCGTCAAGCCCCTCCACACGAGGCGTCAGCCTTAACGATGTCTTGCATACCGGGCCTACGCTTCAGGCCGATCTCACGCTTCAGGTACTGAAATGGCGTTTCTTTCAATGCGTTTTCAACGCTGACATAACACAGATGTATTGACAAATATGAGTCGACCCCAGGCATACCCCCTTTCAGCGGATCCTCTACCGGGATCGCTGCGGCAATGTTCAGGATTATGAGCTACAAACCGTCACGTTTGGGGTTAACTGCGCGCCATTCTTGGCGATTCGAAATCTTTTACAACTGGCACAAGACGTGCAAGCGAGGTACCCTCAGGCGAGCGAAATCCTTCGGAACTACATGTATGTTGATGATGTCCCTGCCGTCTCTCATACTGAAGACGACGCCCGTCTCGCCATACGAGAGCTTCAAGCTGCCCTCCAATCTGCGGGCGTCGCGCTTCGGAAGTGGACTTCCAATAAGAAGGAAGTACTTCAAGCTATCCCGAGAGAGCACCTGCTGCAAGAGCACTTTCTCGAGTGGAAGACGCGAGCACGGCAAAAACCTTGGGAATCCGCTGGCAAGCCGTCGAGGACGTCTTTTTCTTCACCGCAGCGGACCCACCATTGCAGGAGTCGATCTCCAAGAGGCAGGTTCTGTCTCATATCGCCAAACTCTTCGACCCCGCTGGCTGGCTGGCCCCATTTGTTATCCGAGCGAAGATATTTATGCAGCAAATCTGGCTAACCGAACTGGGCTGGGATGACGCCCTGCCACCTCTACTGCTGCAGCAATGGCACGAAATCCTGCAGGATTACCCAGGCCTCAGTCAACTCCGCATCCCCCGTTGGCTACACACCAGCGATACGCTCTCCCTGCGTCGGCTGGAGTTGTGCGGAGCGGTTTTGCTAGCCGATCTCTGGGCGTCGATCGTTCCTGAACTCGCGATCCCACCTGCAACCTCCCAGTTTTGGACCGACTCCACCATTGTGTTGGCCTGGCTCAACAAACCCTCATGTAGTTGGTCCACCTTCGTGGCCAATCGGGTATCCAGCATCCCTAAAAGCCCCGGTGGCCAAAGCTGGTCACATGTACTTTCCGAGGACAACCCTGCTGATCTGGCAAGCCGTGGAACCTCCGCGGCCGAGTTATCGGCCAGTAGCCTTTGGTGGCATGGACCGGACTGGCTCCAGCGGGACCCTGAGTACTGGCCAACTCTCCATAATGAACTTCCAGTCACCCAGCTGGAGCAACGAGTCCAGTGCACACCGCCACGACCACCCTACTCGATGACATAAGCGAACGGTTCTCGGACTACGGTAAAGCATTACGAGTCACCGCGTACATCCTACGCTTCGCCGCCAAAGGGACGTTGACGCCCTCCACGGCCCACCTTATCAATGAGGAATTGCTCTCCGCCGAGCGCGCCTTGATCAGGACCTCCCAGCGTCGAGAATACATCGCGGAGATACGGGCCCTGGGTGAAGGGCGACCCCTTCCAACATCCAGCAAGCTACTCAATTGAAAAACCTTTCCTCGACCAGCATGGGATACTCCGCGCCTGCGGACGACTCCGGGCCGCTGAGTCCCTCCGGTACGATGAACGTCACCCGATTCTCCTCCCCTATAATACTCACTTCACACGCCTGCTTGTCGAATTCGCCCACCGCATCACGTTGCATGGCGGCAAACAACTGATGGTGCGGTATCTGCGCACCAATTTTTGGATCCCACGAATCAAGAACCTAGTGAAGTCCCACATCAGGGGTGTAAAGTCTGCATCGTGCATCGTCGACGACTGCAGATTTAGATGATGGGTGATCTCCCTCGAGAGCGCATCACGTACTCCAGGCCCTTCACCCACACGGGCATTGATTTCGCAGGGCGTTTCGATATCAAAAATCACACCGGGCGTACGTGTCTCATTACTAAGGGTTATGTCTGCGTCTTTGTGTGTTTCAGCACGAAGACGATCCATCTCGAGGCGACCTCCGACCTCACCACGGAACGATTTCTCGCAGCCTTCTCCCGCTTTGTCGCACGGAGACAATGCCCACAGCGCATTTACTCCGACAATGGCAAAACCTTCGTGGGGGCCTCAAAGGCGCTCGAAAAAGATTTCCTGAACGCCACCAAGCTTGGTATAATGAAGGCATTTCCCCAGCACATTTTATCCTGGCAGTTCATTCCGCCGAGCGCGCCCCATATGGGAGGACTATGGGAAGCCGCGGTCAAAAGTTTTAAGACCTTATTTTACAAGTCCTCTTCTGTTGTCAAGTACACGTTCGAGGAACTATCCACTCTCCTGTGTCGGATCGAAGCGTGCGTAAGCTCCAGGCCAATATCTCCCATGAGCGAGGACCCAGAGGATCTGCCGGCACTAAGCCCTGGACATTTCCTAATTGGAGGACCGCTCGTATCCATCCGAAGATCCTGGCCGAGCATATGTCGCTGATCAACCGTCGGCAGCGACTGAGGGCAATCCAGCAGGCTTTCTGCCGCCGCTGGAAGAGTGAGTACCTCAAGGAGCTCCACAAACGGAATAAGTGGAAATCACCGGATCGCAGTCTCCAGACCGGCGACCTCGTGATCGTGTCCGAAGATAATCTCCCCTCCAACGAGTAGCGCTTAGGGCGAATTGAGCGCACTCTGTCCGGGGCTGACGGTCTCGTCCGAGTGGCTGATGTCACAACAGCGCGTGGGTCTATCCGAAGACCCGTAGCGAAGCTCATCTTGTTACAAGACAACAGGAGTCCTGAGCCTAAAAACCTATCGTGACTCCCAATCCCACTATATTCCGTCCGAATGTCCTCCTGGGCAAAAGCACCATACTTTGCTCCATATGGCCGACCAACCGCCGAGACAACGCTCTGTTGCCCAGCGTCGCAGCCAGTTACCCTCCTCTGGACATGCTGCACCATTATCACCATCCCATTCCCGATCCTCTTCCGACCGCTCCGCTTCTCCAGAAGGCGTACCCGAGATTTCATTCTCCTCTCTGCTCCAAGCCAGGACGACGACCATCATGCCAACAGCGGTCCTCCGGTTTGGCAATGATTCGAAATCCTTCGAGACCCGCGTCCTCCTCGATGCATGCGCGGCCGGGAGCTGCATCAATTCGTCATTTGCACGGTCCCTGGGGTTGGCTGTGACCAAAGTTGGGGTCGACCAAGCCTGCACGGCCGTCCTAGAGCCGAGGTCTGACCGTACGTTCCGGAGGAATGCCATCTTCCGGGTCGAAGAGGACCTACACATCCGCACTCCCATCCGGGAAGTGTCGGCACCGGTCAAGGAGAAATTCGCCACTCTAATCCTGGCCGACCCCAACTTCTAGCGGCCGGCGTCGGTATCCGTAGTGCTCGGGGCAGACCTCTATCCTGAGGTCATCCATCCAGGCTGTGGGCCCGGTCATAGCGGTATTCCCGCAGCCCAGAGCACCGTGTTCGGTTGGGTCATCTCCGGCTCCTGCGGCATCTAGGCGCTCCAGGACGCTGCCGTCCCCCATCCTACATATGCCCATGGTGGCAATTGCAACATATTGCAAGGTGGGCGGTATGTTCACGCCACCGGGTGAACAGCAGTGAGCGGCGAAGAGCAGTGAGGAGTGAGGAGGGTTTTTTGATCCTCGGCGTCTACGGACACACCAGGAGGGGTGACTTGATTTTTTGATGGGCGTCGCCATTTCATTACCGTACGAGATTTTCACCCGAACACCCGTTCCTTTTTCTTGAGAATATACTTTTGCGATTTCAGTTCTTTTTCAAACCGAAGCATTTGCGTGTGTGTATCGGTATCCTTAATAAAGTGAATAAAGTCATCATTAGTTTAAACGAAGTTTTCGCGCGTTTTAATTTCACCCACACTCACCAGACCCAGAAGAAATTGGCACCCGCCAATCACCTGCGACTTATCGAATCTTTCCGCCCCGCCACAAACAACAGCTATTGCTTTTTGTTTGCAATCACTGTAGAACGCATTTGCGGCTGTTTTTTGCCCTGTCTTTAGTTTGCTATAGTGCTCAGTTAATACTGCTCTAATAGCTTGGAGCTTCTCAGTAATTATTTTCGCGTGTTTGGTTACTGTGTCTTGGGATGTTTCTTTGTTTTGCGAGAGGCACTTACAAGATTTAGTTAATTCTTGAGCGTGTATTCTGGCTTTTCCTATTATATCATCCCAAGTAACCATAGTTTGTTAAAGATAACAAATTTTCGAAAATGTTTATGGTTTTTTATTTTTTTTTTATTCTGTATCTATTATTTCTACATCTGAATCTGTTAAGTCTATTGGTTCTGTACTCGATTCTGATATGTCTATCAGCGCGGTTGAGTCCTTGAAAAGTTCGTGGACCCATCCGGGCACGTCTTTATGTAAAGGAGTCTTAGCTAACAATCTACTATAAGCTACTTTTATGGATTTTTCCATAAGATCTACAATATTTTTTGTAAATTTGTAGTTGTGGGCTATCCAATACCTTATTTCCTTGTATTTGTGATTTGTTTCACCTGATTGTATCAGGAAATCGAGGAAAGGTAAATATTTTCGTAGCCTTTTTGCTTCTATCTTATCCATATTCTACACTAACTTGTTAGGCCTATTAATATGGATGTACGTATAAAAAAAAGGTCGTTTAGGCTTACTGCCTTGGTTCCTCCATTCGGTAGAAACGATATGTGCCTGCTGCATTGGAAAAGCAACTTACATATGGTACTGTGAGGATGAAACTCATCTGTACCCTAGAGCTTCCTTGAACTGGGAAATCTTCTCCCGTTATATTTAGGTAAGCTGACTTAATTTATACCAAGTTTATTGAGTTCTGTGGTGAATTGATTTGCTCGTTTCTAAAAACCTCAATTAAATCTTGGACAATACTGGGATGCCTAGCGTTTATTCTTTCAAAATAATTATCAAGAGTGGCCATTGTTTTCCACAAACATTTTTTTTTTTAATTTTTTTTTTTATTCGCGTGTGTGCATTATTATTCTTAGACCTTATCTAGGTCATTAGCTTGGCTTATGGCTCTTTTGGTCACACATTTATTGTGTAATAGATAAGCTTTATATAAAACATATGCGCACATTATTACGACGATTATCAATAACAATATGTTCGTTAATCTCAAATCAGTATTTGATGATTCGATTTTATTTATTACATTAGGAGTGGAGTCCACCGGTTTTATTTCTATTAACCCCATTGTGGGTATAAGAGCTATATCATCAAATTTACTTATGGAATTATCGATCATATGGAGTTTATAAAAAATTTTTTTTTGTATAATTCTATTAATAATCTCACTGACTAACGATCCTTTATGAGACTATTTTAATTTAGCAAAATGAATATGACAAATACGGGGGGAAAAAATAGGGAACAAAAGGCCATAAAAACAGCTCAAAACCTTTTGTTTAGAAATTACTTTAAAAATTTTTTTTATAAGTATTTCAAGCTTCGTTCTTATTTGCTTGAATACGAATTGAAATTATAAAAATTTGAATTTGAATTATAAAAAAAATTGTTATGGATTCATGCATTTTATGAAATTCTGGCACAGCGAAATTATTATTTTTTTTTTTCAATTCTCCAGCCACATTGCTAGTAATAGCCTAGCAGAAAGTTAGTAAGTTCGCAAGTTGCACTTTCGTGCTTCAACTTGCTATTAGGCTTATAATTATAATTATTAAATTAAACAAAAGTTAAGGCTTGCGCATTTCTGCGGCCCCCTTACGTTTCTTCGCTCTTTGGCGAAGTTCTGCTTTCAAGTTGTCGATACGCTCTATGCAGCGTTGTCGGTCTTCCTCCGTCCTTAGAGCGGCCAGTAGGTCTACTTCCAGCTTCTTCTGCTGGAGTAGCTTGCGAATTTGGCCTCCTCTTTTGGTCTTCTTTGCCTTTGTAGTTTTTGTGTTGCGGGCCCGGTACTCAGCTCTTGTGAGCGGGCGTGGGCCATCGTTGGGATACAGCTCTAACGCTTCTTCTAGCGTCAGTGCATCCCTTTGCTCGACAGGAGCAGATTCCGGAAAGGAATTTTCTTCACCGTTGTTCATTCGTGGTTTTGTTTTTGTTGTTGATTTTTTTTTTCGTTGTTTTCGTTTTTCTTTGTATTCAAACTTATATGTTGATGCTGATGTTCATCGTTGGGATAACTAACGAGACTCAAATATATTCACTAGATATCTTCAGGATTATGGTGTTGAGGCTGATGTTGATAGCTGTTCTTTAGTCTCTGTTGTTTATGCTGTTCTCTGTTCTGTTCTGTGTTGTTGTTGTTGCTATAATCTCTGCCAGTTGTTTCTCTTCTTGCTAGTAAGTTACAGCATCATTTAGTTGTCGTCGCTTTTCCATATATTAGTTGTCGCAGCATCATTTAGTTGTCGTCGCTTTTCCATATAAAATTGTGTTATTATAATTTATATATTTTGTGTGCAGCTCAGGTGCTTATGTGAATATATGTATGTGCATATACAAATGTACATACATATATGTTCATGCTTAATTGTATGTTTATGTGAATATGTTTATGTGAATACTTCAATGTATACATATGAACATATTCAAGTGCACAATTAAATTTTAATGCGTATATGTTTAATTGTTTATACTTCAACAAAGTGTTACAAGTTGAGCTCATTGTGAACGATTATTTGTATGGATATACTACAACGTCTTAGTTTCTACTCACTCACACACACACACACAATGTTGGATGGATGATGCCTTCTCGTCTCGATCTGGTACTCCTCGTATTAGCAGCCTTTCTCGGTGAGACTCCTAGTCCGATCTCTGCTCCAGGTTACTTCTTGGCTTGCATGAATGATTGGATAGCGCCGAATCCAAGCAAGTTCAATGTTTCTCCTGTTTTCGTCTTATGGGGTCCTCGTTTGTCCCTCTCTGAACAAATTTTCGTCTTTGAGATGTTGCTCGTCTTTTACATCTTTTCGTCTTTGTTGTTGCTTTTCCTCATTTCGTTCCTCTCTGAACAATATTGTCGTCTTTTAAGCGTTTCTCATCTTTTCGTCTTTGTTGTTATTCTCATGTGTTCGTCTCTTCTCATGAATTTCGATTGTGAAATTGCTTGCTCTTTCTCTCTTTATTAATTTATGTCCGGATCTCTGCTCCAGGTTACTTCTTGACATCTATGAATGATTGGATAGCGTCGAATCCTAGCAAGTTCAAGTCGTCGCTTTGTCCCTCTCGAAACAAATTTTGGACGCCTTTTCGTCTTTTGTTGCCCTTCGTATTTTGTTCCTCTCTAAACAAATTTTCGTCTTTTTTATACCCTTGCAAAAGGGTATATTAATTTTGGTCAGAAGTGTGCAACGCATAGAAGGAAGCATCTCCGACCATACAGAGTATATATATTCTTGATCAGCACGACGAGACGAGTTCATATAGCCATGTCCGTCCGTCTGTCTGTCCGTCTGGATCAACGCAAACTCCTCCTAGACCGTAAGAGCTACAGAGCAGAATTTTGCACGTAGTCTTTTACATATATACTGCAGGGGTTGTATATCTCGGATTCAGCCGGATCGGAGCACTATATTGTAAGATGTCATTACACATATGTCGCGGTCAGTATTTCTAAGTATCGATTGTTAGTATTTAAGTTTCGATTGTTAGTATTTAAGTATCGTTTGTTAGTATTAAGTCGCCTATGGAAAATATCGGTATCGGCCTGGTGCCACACTGAAAGTTTTCTCTCTCTTCTTCCGGTGACACTCAACCAAGACAGACGCACTAGATGCAAAACTTAAAAATAAATCTCTTGTCATCGATATTAATAATTATCATTTTTATAAAATAAATAGGACTTTATAGCTCAGAAGTGGGATTACTACCCGAATGGATACATATTTCGGTACAAGGCAGGCCACACGCTCCGCGTCTAAGGTGGACGCCTCCACGCCCGCCGCTGCCACTGACTCCATTGCCGTGTCTGCTGCGGCCGCGCCCACCGACGTGCCCACTGCTGTGCTTGCCGCTGCAGTGCCTGCCGCCGCAGTACCGGTTGCTACTGTACCCGCTGCTCACGTGCCCACTGCTGTGCCTGCTGCCGCAGTACCGGTTGCCATTGTGCCCGCCGCTGCTGTACCCGCTGCTCACGTGCCCACTGCTGTGCCTGTCGCCGCAGTAACGGTTGCCATTGTGCCCGCCGCTGACGTGCCCACTGCTGTGCCTGCCGATGCTGACGCGCCCACCCCTGTGCCCACTGCTGTGCCTGCCGCCGCAGTATCTGTTGCCACTGTGCCGGCCGCTGCAGCCGTGTCAACCACCGCTGTGCCCGCCGCTCTATTGGCTGCTACTGCTGTGGCATCTACAGCAGTACATATTGCCACTGTGCCCGCCGCTATCGCACCCGCCTCTGCTGTGACCGTTGCTGCAGTACCTATTGCCGCCATGTCCGCCGCTGCCATGTCTGCCGCTGTGCCCGTTTCTGCAGTACCTGTTGCCGCTGTGCCTGCCGCTGCTAAGTTTGCCGCTGCCATGTCCGCCGCTGCTGTGCCCGCTGCTGCAGTACCTGTTGCCGCTGTTTCCGCCGCCGCCGCACGCGTCTCTGCTGTACCCGCAGCTGCAAGGCCTGCTACTGCCGCGCTCGCTGCTGCAGTACCTGTTGCCGATGTGTCCGCCGCTGCTGTGCCCGTTGCTGCAGTACCTATTGCCGCCATGTCCGCCGCTGCTATGTCTGCCGCTGTGCCCGCCGCTGCCATGTCTGCTGCTGCTGTGCCCGTTTCTGCAGTACCTGTTGCCGCTGTGCCCGCCGCTGCTAAGTTTGCCGCTGCCATGTCCGCCGCTGCTGTGCCCGCTGCTGCAGTACCTGTTGCCGCTGTTTCCGCCGCCGCCGCACGCGTCTTTGCTGTGCCCGCAGCTGCAATGCCTGCTACTGCCGCGCTCGCTGCTGCAGTAGCTGTTGCCGATGTGTCCGCCGCTGCCATGTCCGCCGCTGCTGTGCCCGTTGCTGCAGTACCTATTGCCGCCATGTCCGCCGCTGCTATGTCTGCCGCTGTGCCCGCCGCTGTAATGGCTGCTACTGCTGTGGCAGCTACTGCAGTACATATTGCCACTGTGCCCGCCGCTATCGCACCCGCCTCTGCTGTGGCCGCCGCTGCTGTGCCCGTTGCTGCAGTACCTATTGCCGCCATGTCCGCCGCTGCTATGTCTGCCGCTGTGCCCGCCGCTGCCATGTCTGCTGCTGCTGTGCCCGTTTCTGCAGTACCTGTTGCCGCTGTGCCCGCCGCTGCTAAGTTTGCCGCTGCCATGTCCGCCGCTGCTGTGCCCGCTGCTGCAGTACCTGTTGCCGCTGTTTCCGCCGCCGCCGCACGCGTCTCTGCTGTGCCCGCAGCTGCAATGCCTGCTACTGCCGCGCTCGCTGCTGCAGTACCTGTTGCCGATGTGTCCGCCGCTGCCATGTCCGCCGCTGCTGTGCCCGTTGCTGCAGTACCTGTTGCCGCTGTGCGCGCCGCTACCATGTCTGCTGCTGCTGTGCCCGTTTCTGCAGTACCTGTTGCCGCTGTGCCCGCTGCTGCAGTACCTGTTGCCGCTGTGCCCGCCGCTACCATGTCTGCTGCTGCTGTGCCCGTTTCTGCAGTACCTGTTGCCGCTGTGCCCGCCGCTGCCATGTCCGCCGCTGCAATGTCTGCTACTGCCGTGCCAGCTGCTGCAGTACCTCTTGCCGCTGTGCCCGCCGCCACCGTACCCGCCACTGCTGTGCCCGCCGCTGCAATGCCTGCTACTGCCGCGCTCGCGGCTGCAGTACCCGTTGCCGCTGTGCCCGATCGTGGATGAGTTCTTGGTGTAGATGGTGTAGTTGATTGGGGTAGTGATTGGTGAAGATTGGTTTTAAAATGGCTTTCTTGAAGGCTTAATATTTGTGGGGAGAATTTTTTAATTAATAGTTGTAACTGATCGTAGTTGTTGAGGTAGCCGTAACAGTTCCATTGAATTATCTTAATTATAACTTAAGGGGGAAGTTTTTTTTTTTTTTTGTATTTTTGTTTTGTTTGAGAGATCAGTATGGATATTTTGTGTTTTTGTTATTCTAAGATGTCTTCAGTAATCATGTCGGAATCGTTATCTTTGGTGGTTGAATTGTGTATAGACTTAATGTTGCTTATTGTAGTCTATTTTGAGTTTTTAGATTTGAGTGTAGTTGCAAGTGTTGGATTATTGTTGTTTTTTTGAAATATTCTAATTTTAGATTCGTTGATTATTTGGGAGCTTGCTTGAGATGGTGAGTTTATTTTTGTGGCCTGAGCTTTTGTTGATGTTGTGGCGCTTACGTTGATGTCTTCTTCGTGTTGTACGAGTTTTCTTTGGGGTTGCTGCCCATGGTTTCGATGGGATGGTGATTTAGCTGTTGCGGCGTAGGATGATTGTGGGAGTCTATGTCTTTCATTGTATATTTGTTGAGCTTCTCTGATTGTTGTCTTTTCGATTGTACGTATGGCTTGAATTTCTTTATTTTTAATAAAGAATGCCCTATTTGGGGCCAAAGATGCTGTGCTGATGGTTCTGCAGATTGCTCTCTTTGCAGTTTATACAGGTTATGCTGTTGGTGCATTTCTCTTCTTCTGTTTGCTTGTGTTCGATGCTTCCGCAGTCTAGGCACATTTTTTCTCTTTTACAAAATTTAATTTTGTGTCCAATTCGACCACACTTGCGGCATCGTTAGGTTAGTGGAATGTACGGGCGTATGTTGACTTTTTAATAGCCAATTTTAATGTCTGTTGGTAGGTCAATTGTGCCGAAAGTAAGAATTATTATTTGAGGTTGCTGCACATGGTTTTGTTGACGTTTTAGTATTTTTTTAACTTCAGTAACTTTGTCTTGTTTGAGTTCTTGCAGTGTTACTTCTTTGGCATGGTTTCGTGTATTGTGTTGAGACACTTCTACATTTGTTGTATTATCTAATGCGATAAGTTGTATGAGTTTAATGGCTTGTGTCATTGATTTTGTTTTAATTTCGTACGATCCGTTTCCTAAGAGTTTGCAGTCTTCCACTTCACCACTGCACAGATTGTCTATAGTTTTTTTAATTTGGAAAGGCGAATAATTTGCAAGTGTTTTGTCTTCGTCGGTGCGTTTCATTATTAAGTATTTGGGGCCGATACATAGATTAGTTAGAGTTGTTGTATTGTCAATTTTAAATTGTAGGGTATTTGACCTGCTATACAGGTCTAATGGTTCTCGCATGCTGCAGTTGATGTTGTAATTTTAGTTAGGTTGTTGTTTTTTCGTTTTTGTTAGCAGTAAATTGTTTCACACTGTGATTTTATTTTTTGTGTGTTTGTTTTGAGTTGTTCGTTTTACAAGTTAAGTGAGATAAGCGTGGACACGTCTGCTCTGCTTGACTGATTAATTCGAACTGTATTGTTAGTATTAAAATAAATAAATATATTTGCGATGTAGCCCTGGTTATTTTACGTCTTTGTTGTCAGTTTCTCGTGATCTTCTTTACGCAGTTGTCTTCTACGTGTCGTCTTCTTTACGTGTTAGTTTCTTCTCACTCACACACACACACAATGTTGGATGGATGATGCCTTCTCGTCTCGATCTGGTACTCCTCGTATTAGCAGCCACTCTCGGTGAGACTCCTAGTCCGATCTCTGCTCCAGGTTACTTCTTGGCTTGCATGAATGATTGGATAGCGCCGAATCCAAGCAAGTTCAATGTTTCTCCTGTTTTCGTCTTATGGGGTCCTCGTTTGTCCCTCTCTGAACAAATTTTGTCATCTTTTCGTCTTTTGTTGCCCTTCGTATTTTGTTCCTCTCTGAACAAATTTTCGTCTTTGAGATGTTGCTCGTCTTTTACATCTTTTCGTCTTTGTTGTTGCTTTTCCTCATTTCGTTCCTCTCTGAACAATATTGTCGTCTTTTAAGCGTTTCTCATCTTTTCGTCTTTGTTGTTATTCTCATGTGTTCGTCTCTTCTCATGAATTTCGGTTGTGAAATTCAGCACGCATTTTTTGTTTCGCTTGCTCTTTCTCTCTTTATTAATTTATGTCCGCATCTCTGCTCCAGGTTACTTCTTGACATCTATAAATGATTGGATAGCGCCGAAATTTTCGAAAATGTTTATGGTTTTTTTTTTTTTTTTTATTCTGTATCTATTATTTCTACATCTGAATCTGTTAAGTCTATTGGTTCTGTACTCGATTCTGATATGTCTATCAGCGCGGTTGAGTCCTTGAAAAGTTCGTGGACCCATCCGGGCACGTCTTTATGTAAAGGAGTCTTAGCTAACAATCTACTATAAGCTAATTTTATGGATTTTTCCATAAGATCTACAATATTTTTTGTAAATTTGTAGTTGTGGGCTATCCAATACCTTATTTCCTTGTATTTGTGATTTGTTTCACCTGATTGTATCAGGAAATCGAGGAAAGGTAAATATTTTCGTAGCCTTTTTGCTTCTATCTTATCCATATTCTACACTAACTTGTTAGGCCTATTAATATGGATGTACGTATAAAAAAAAGGTCGTTTAGGCTTACTGCCTTGGTTCCTCCATTCGGTAGAAACGATATGTGCCTGCTGCATTGGAAAAGCAACTTACATATGGTACTGTGAGGATGAAACTCATCTGTACCCTAGAGCTTCCTTGAACTGGGAAATCTTCTCCCGTTATATTTACGTAAGCTGACTTAATTTATACCAAGTTTATTGAGTTCTGTGGTGAATTGATTTGCTCGTTTCTAAAAACCTCAATTAAATCTTGGACAATACTGGGATGCCTAGCGTTTATTCTTTCAAAATAATTATCAAGAGTGGCCATTGTTTTCCACAAACATTTTTTTTTTAAATTTTTTTTTTTATTCGCGTGTGTGCATTATTATTCTTAGACCTTATCTAGGTCATTAGCTTGGCTTATGGCTCTTTTGGTCACACATTTATTGTGTAATAGATAAGCTTTATATAAAACATATGCGCACATTATTACGACGATTATCAATAACAATATGTTCGTTAATCTCAAATCAGTATTTGATGATTCGATTTTATTTATTACATTAGGAGTGGAGTCCACCGGTTTTATTTCTATTAACCCCATTGTGGGTATAAGAGCTATATCATCAAATTTACTTATGGAATTATCGATCATATGGAGTTTATAAAAAATTTTTTTTGTATAATTCTATTAATAATCTCACTGACTAACGATCCTTTATGAGACTATTTTAATTTAGCAAAATGAATATGACAAATACGGGGGGAAAAAATAGGGAACAAAAGGCCATAAAAACAGCTCAAAACCTTTTGTTTAGAAATTACTTTAAAAATTTTTTTTTATAAGTATTTCAAGCTTCGTTCTTATTTGCTTGAATACGAATTGAAATTATAAAAATTTGAATTTGAATTATAAAAAAAATTGTTATGGATTCATGCATTTTATGAAATTCTGGCACAGCGAAATTATTATTTTTTTTTTTCAATTCTCCAGCCACATTGCTAGTAATAGCCTAGCAGAAAGTTAGTAAGTTCGCAAGTTGCACTTTCGTGCTTCAACTTGCTATTAGGCTTATAATTATAATTATTAAATTAAACAAAAGTTAAGGCTTGCGCATTTCTGCGGCCCCCTTACGTTTCTTCGCTCTTTGGCGAAGTTCTGCTTTCAAGTTGTCGATACGCTCTATGCAGCGTTGTCGGTCTTCCTCCGTCCTTAGAGCGGCCAGTAGGTCTACTTCCAGCTTCTTCTGCTGGAGTAGCTTGCGAATTTGGCCTCCTCTTTTGGTCTTCTTTGCCTTTGTAGTTTTTGTGTTGCGGGCCCGGTACTCAGCTCTTGTGAGCGGGCGTGGGCCATCGTTGGGATACAGCTCTAACGCTTCTTCTAGCGTCAGTGCATCCCTTTGCTCGACAGGAGCAGATTCCGGAAAGGAATTTTCTTCACCGTTGTTCATTCGTGGTTTTGTTTTTGTTGTTGATTTTTTTTTTCGTTGTTTTCGTTTTTCTTTGTATTCAAACTTATATGTTGATGCTGATGTTCATCGTTGGGATAACTAACGAGACTCAAATATATTCACTAGATATCTTCAGGATTATGGTGTTGAGGCTGATGTTGATAGCTGTTCTTTAGTCTCTGTTGTTTATGCTGTTCTCTGTTCTGTTCTGTGTTGTTGTTGTTGCTATAATCTCTGCCAGTTGTTTCTCTTCTTGCTAGTAAGTTACAGCATCATTTAGTTGTCGTCGCTTTTCCATATATTAGTTGTCGCAGCATCATTTAGTTGTCGTCGCTTTTCCATATAAAATTGTGTTATTATAATTTATATATTTTGTGTGCAGCTCAGGTGCTTATGTGAATATATGTATGTGCATATACAAATGTACATACATATATGTTCATGCTTAATTGTATGTTTATGTGAATATGTTTATGTGAATACTTCAATGTATACATATGAACATATTCAAGTGCACAATTAAATTTTAATGCGTATATGTTTAATTGTTTATACTTCAACAAAGTGTTACAAGTTGAGCTCATTGTGAACGATTATTTGTATGGATATACTACAACGTCTTAGTTTCTACTCACTCACACACACACACACAATGTTGGATGGATGATGCCTTCTCGTCTCGATCTGGTACTCCTCGTATTAGCAGCCTTTCTCGGTGAGACTCCTAGTCCGATCTCTGCTCCAGGTTACTTCTTGGCTTGCATGAATGATTGGATAGCGCCGAATCCAAGCAAGTTCAATGTTTCTCCTGTTTTCGTCTTATGGGGTCCTCGTTTGTCCCTCTCTGAACAAATTTTCGTCTTTGAGATGTTGCTCGTCTTTTACATCTTTTCGTCTTTGTTGTTGCTTTTCCTCATTTCGTTCCTCTCTGAACAATATTGTCGTCTTTTAAGCGTTTCTCATCTTTTCGTCTTTGTTGTTATTCTCATGTGTTCGTCTCTTCTCATGAATTTCGATTGTGAAATTGCTTGCTCTTTCTCTCTTTATTAATTTATGTCCGGATCTCTGCTCCAGGTTACTTCTTGACATCTATGAATGATTGGATAGCGTCGAATCCTAGCAAGTTCAAGTCGTCGCTTTGTCCCTCTCGAAACAAATTTTGGACGCCTTTTCGTCTTTTGTTGCCCTTCGTATTTTGTTCCTCTCTAAACAAATTTTCGTCTTTTTTATACCCTTGCAAAAAGGGTATATTAATTTTGGTCAGAAGTGTGCAACGCATAGAAGGAAGCATCTCCGACCATACAGAGTATATATATTCTTGATCAGCACGACGAGACGAGTTCATATAGCCATGTCCGTCCGTCTGTCTGTCCGTCTGGATCAACGCAAACTCCTCCTAGACCGTAAGAGCTACAGAGCAGAATTTTGCACGTAGTCTTTTACATATATACTGCAGGGGTTGTATATCTCGGATTCAGCCGGATCGGAGCACTATATTGTAAGATGTCATTACACATATGTCGCGGTCAGTATTTCTAAGTATCGATTGTTAGTATTTAAGTTTCGATTGTTAGTATTTAAGTATCGTTTGTTAGTATTAAGTCGCCTATGGAAAATATCGGTATCGGCCTGGTGCCACACTGAAAGTTTTCTCTCTCTTCTTCCGGTGACACTCAACCAAGACAGACGCACTAGATGCAAAACTTAAAAATAAATCTCTTGTCATCGATATTAATAATTATCATTTTTATAAAATAAATAGGACTTTATAGCTCAGAAGTGGGATTACTACCCGAATGGATACATATTTCGGTACAAGGCAGGCCACACGCTCCGCGTCTAAGGTGGACGCCTCCACGCCCGCCGCTGCCACTGACTCCATTGCCGTGTCTGCTGCGGCCGCGCCCACCGACGTGCCCACTGCTGTGCTTGCCGCTGCAGTGCCTGCCGCCGCAGTACCGGTTGCTACTGTACCCGCTGCTCACGTGCCCACTGCTGTGCCTGCTGCCGCAGTACCGGTTGCCATTGTGCCCGCCGCTGCTGTACCCGCTGCTCACGTGCCCACTGCTGTGCCTGTCGCCGCAGTAACGGTTGCCATTGTGCCCGCCGCTGACGTGCCCACTGCTGTGCCTGCCGATGCTGACGCGCCCACCCCTGTGCCCACTGCTGTGCCTGCCGCCGCAGTATCTGTTGCCACTGTGCCGGCCGCTGCCTTCGTACCCTCTGCCGTGCCTGCTGCTGCAGTACCTATTGCCGCTGTGCCCTCCGACGCTGTACCCGCTTCCGCCGCTCCCACTGCTGTGCCTGCCGCTGCAGCCGTGTCAACCACCGCTGTGCCCGCCGCTCTATTGGCTGCTACTGCTGTGGCATCTACAGCAGTACATATTGCCACTGTGCCCGCCGCTATCGCACCCGCCTCTGCTGTGACCGTTGCTGCAGTACCTATTGCCGCCATGTCCGCCGCTGCCATGTCTGCCGCTGTGCCCGTTTCTGCAGTACCTGTTGCCGCTGTGCCTGCCGCTGCTAAGTTTGCCGCTGCCATGTCCGCCGCTGCTGTGCCCGCTGCTGCAGTACCTGTTGCCGCTGTTTCCGCCGCCGCCGCACGCGTCTCTGCTGTACCCGCAGCTGCAAAGCCTGCTACTGCCGCGCTCGCTGCTGCAGTACCTGTTGCCGATGTGTCCGCCGCTGCTGTGCCCGTTGCTGCAGTACCTATTGCCGCCATGTCCGCCGCTGCTATGTCTGCCGCTGTGCCCGCCGCTGCCATGTCTGCTGCTGCTGTGCCCGTTTCTGCAGTACCTGTTGCCGCTGTGCCCGCCGCTGCTAAGTTTGCCGCTGCCATGTCCGCCGCTGCTGTGCCCGCTGCTGCAGTACCTGTTGCCGCTGTTTCCGCCGCCGCCGCACGCGTCTTTGCTGTGCCCGCAGCTGCAATGCCTGCTACTGCCGCGCTCGCTGCTGCAGTAGCTGTTGCCGATGTGTCCGCCGCTGCCATGTCCGCCGCTGCTGTGCCCGTTGCTGCAGTACCTATTGCCGCCATGTCCGCCGCTGCTATGTCTGCCGCTGTGCCCGCCGCTGTAATGGCTGCTACTGCTGTGGCAGCTACTGCAGTACATATTGCCACTGTGCCCGCCGCTATCGCACCCGCCTCTGCTGTGGCCGCCGCTGCTGTGCCCGTTGCTGCAGTACCTATTGCCGCCATGTCCGCCGCTGCTATGTCTGCCGCTGTGCCCGCCGCTGCCATGTCTGCTGCTGCTGTGCCCGTTTCTGCAGTACCTGTTGCCGCTGTGCCCGCCGCTGCTAAGTTTGCCGCTGCCATGTCCGCCGCTGCTGTGCCCGCTGCTGCAGTACCTGTTGCCGCTGTTTCCGCCGCCGCCGCACGCGTCTCTGCTGTGCCCGCAGCTGCAATGCCTGCTACTGCCGCGCTCGCTGCTGCAGTACCTGTTGCCGATGTGTCCGCCGCTGCCATGTCCGCCGCTGCTGTGCCCGTTGCTGCAGTACCTGTTGCCGCTGTGCGCGCCGCTACCATGTCTGCTGCTGCTGTGCCCGTTTCTGCAGTACCTGTTGCCGCTGTGCCCGCTGCTGCAGTACCTGTTGCCGCTGTGCCCGCCGCTACCATGTCTGCTGCTGCTGTGCCCGTTTCTGCAGTACCTGTTGCCGCTGTGCCCGCCGCTGCCATGTCCGCCGCTGCAATGTCTGCTACTGCCGTGCCAGCTGCTGCAGTACCTCTTGCCGCTGTGCCCGCCGCCACCGTACCCGCCACTGCTGTGCCCGCCGCTGCAATGCCTGCTACTGCCGCGCTCGCGGCTGCAGTACCCGTTGCCGCTGTGCCCGATCGTGGATGAGTTCTTGGTGTAGATGGTGTAGTTGATTGGGGTAGTGATTGGTGAAGATTGGTTTTAAAATGGCTTTCTTGAAGGCTTAATATTTGTGGGGAGAATTTTTTAATTAATAGTTGTAACTGATCGTAGTTGTTGAGGTAGCCGTAACAGTTCCATTGAATTATCTTAATTATAACTTAAGGGGGAAGTTTTTTTTTATTTTTGTATTTTTGTTTTGTTTGAGAGATCAGTATGGATATTTTGTGTTTTTGTTATTCTAAGATGTCTTCAGTAATCATGTCGGAATCGTTATCTTTGGTGGTTGAATTGTGTATAGACTTAATGTTGCTTATTGTAGTCTATTTTGAGTTTTTAGATTTGAGTGTAGTTGCAAGTGTTGGATTATTGTTGTTTTTTTGAAATATTCTAATTTTAGATTCGTTGATTATTTGGGAGCTTGCTTGAGATGGTGAGTTTATTTTTGTGGCCTGAGCTTTTGTTGATGTTGTGGCGCTTACGTTGATGTCTTCTTCGTGTTGTACGAGTTTTCTTTGGGGTTGCTGCCCATGGTTTCGATGGGATGGTGATTTAGCTGTTGCGGCGTAGGATGATTGTGGGAGTCTATGTCTTTCATTGTATATTTGTTGAGCTTCTCTGATTGTTGTCTTTTCGATTGTACGTATGGCTTGAATTTCTTTATTTTTAATAAAGAATGCCCTATTTGGGGCCAAAGATGCTGTGCTGATGGTTCTGCAGATTGCTCTCTTTGCAGTTTATACAGGTTATGCTGTTGGTGCATTTCTCTTCTTCTGTTTGCTTGTGTTCGATGCTTCCGCAGTCTAGGCACATTTTTTCTCTTTTACAAAATTTAATTTTGTGTCCAATTCGACCACACTTGCGGCATCGTTAGGTTAGTGGAATGTACGGGCGTATGTTGACTTTTTAATAGCCAATTTTAATGTCTGTTGGTAGGTCAATTGTGCCGAAAGTAAGAATTATTATTTGAGGTTGCTGCACATGGTTTTGTTGACGTTTTAGTATTTTTTTAACTTCAGTAACTTTGTCTTGTTTGAGTTCTTGCAGTGTTACTTCTTTGGCATGGTTTCGTGTATTGTGTTGAGACACTTCTACATTTGTTGTATTATCTAATGCGATAAGTTGTATGAGTTTAATGGCTTGTGTCATTGATTTTGTTTTAATTTCGTACGATCCGTTTCCTAAGAGTTTGCAGTCTTCCACTTCACCACTGCACAGATTGTCTATAGTTTTTTTAATTTGGAAAGGCGAATAATTTGCAAGTGTTTTGTCTTCGTCGGTGCGTTTCATTATTAAGTATTTGGGGCCGATACATAGATTAGTTAGAGTTGTTGTATTGTCAATTTTAAATTGTAGGGTATTTGACCTGCTATATGTTGATGTTGTAATTTTAGTTAGGTTGTTGTTTTTTCGTTTTTGTTAGCAGTAAATTGTTTCACACTGTGATTTTATTTTTTGTGTGTTTGTTTTGAGTTGTTCGTTTTACAAGTTAAGTGAGATAAGCGTGGACACGTCTGCTCTGCTTGACTGATTAATTCGAACTGTATTGTTAGTATTAAAATAAATAAATATATTTGCGATGTAGCCCTGGTTATTTTACGTCTTTGTTGTCAGTTTCTCGTGATCTTCTTTACGCAGTTGTCTTCTACGTGTCGTCTTCTTTACGTGTTAGTTTCTTCTCACTCACACACACACACAATGTTGGATGGATGATGCCTTCTCGTCTCGATCTGGTACTCCTCGTATTAGCAGCCACTCTCGGTGAGACTCCTAGTCCGATCTCTGCTCCAGGTTACTTCTTGGCTTGCATGAATGATTGGATAGCGCCGAATCCAAGCAAGTTCAATGTTTCTCCTGTTTTCGTCTTATGGGGTCCTCGTTTGTCCCTCTCTGAACAAATTTTGTCATCTTTTCGTCTTTTGTTGCCCTTCGTATTTTGTTCCTCTCTGAACAAATTTTCGTCTTTGAGATGTTGCTCGTCTTTTACATCTTTTCGTCTTTGTTGTTGCTTTTCCTCATTTCGTTCCTCTCTGAACAATATTGTCGTCTTTTAAGCGTTTCTCATCTTTTCGTCTTTGTTGTTATTCTCATGTGTTCGTCTCTTCTCATGAATTTCGATTGTGAAATTGCTTGCTCTTTCTCTCTTTATTAATTTATGTCCGGATCTCTGCTCCAGGTTACTTCTTGACATCTATGAATGATTGGATAGCGTCGAATCCTAGCAAGTTCAAGTCGTCGCTTTGTCCCTCTCGAAACAAATTTTGGACGCCTTTTCGTCTTTTGTTGCCCTTCGTATTTTGTTCCTCTCTAAACAAATTTTCGTCTTTTTTATACCCTTGCAAAAAGGGTATATTAATTTTGGTCAGAAGTGTGCAACGCATAGAAGGAAGCATCTCCGACCATACAGAGTATATATATTCTTGATCAGCACGACGAGACGAGTTCATATAGCCGTGTCCGTCCGTCTGTCTGTCCGTCTGGATCAACGCAAACTCCTCCTAGACCGTAAGAGCTACAGAGCAGAATTTTGCACGTAGTCTTTTACATATATACTGCAGGGGTTGTATATCTCGGATTCAGCCGGATCGGAGCACTATATTGTAAGATGTCATTACACATATGTCGCGGTCAGTATTTCTAAGTATCGATTGTTAGTATTTAAGTTTCGATTGTTAGTATTTAAGTATCGTTTGTTAGTATTAAGTCGCCTATGGAAAATATCGGTATCGGCCTGGTGCCACACTGAAAGTTTTCTCTCTCTTCTTCCGGTGACACTCAACCAAGACAGACGCACTAGATGCAAAACTTAAAAATAAATCTCTTGTCATCGATATTAATAATTATCATTTTTATAAAATAAATAGGACTTTATAGCTCAGAAGTGGGATTACTACCCGAATGGATACATATTTCGGTACAAGGCAGGCCACACGCTCCGCGTCTAAGGTGGACGCCTCCACGCCCGCCGCTGCCACTGACTCCATTGCCGTGTCTGCTGCGGCCGCGCCCACCGACGTGCCCACTGCTGTGCTTGCCGCTGCAGTGCCTGCCGCCGTAGTACCGGTTGCTACAGTACCCGCTGCTCACGTGCCCACTGCTGTGCCTGCCGCCGCAGTACCGGTTGCCACTGTGCCCGCCGCTGCTGTACCCGCTGCTCAGGTGCCCACTGCTGTGCCTGTCGCCGCAGTAACGGTTGCCATTGTGCCCGCCGCTGACGTGCCCACTGCTGTGCCCGCCGCTGCTGTATCCGCTGCTCACGTGCCCACTGCTGTGCCTGTCGCCGCAGTACCGGTTGCCATTGTGCCCGCCGCTGACGTGCCCACTGCTGTGCCTGCCGCCGCAGTATCTGTTGCCACTGTGCCGGCCGCTGCTGACGTGCCCACTGCTGTGCCTGCCGCCGCAGTACCGGTTGCCATTGTGCCCGCCGCTGCTGTATCCGCTGCTCACGTGCCCACTGCTGTGCCTGTCGCCGCAGTACCGGTTGCCATTGTGCCCGCCGCTGACGTGCCCACTGCTGTGCCTGCCGCCGCAGTACCGGTTGCCACTGTGCCGGCCGCTGCCTTTGTACCCACTGCCGTGCCTGCTGCTACAGTACCTATTGCCGCTGTGCCCTCCGCCGCTGTACCCGCTTCCGCCGCTCCCACTGCTGCGCCTGCCGCTGCAGCCGTGCCCACCACCGCTGTACCCACTGCCGCCATACCCACTGCTGTGCCTGCCGCTGCAGCCGTGTCCACCACCGCTGTGCCCGCCGCTGTAATGGCTGCTACTGCTGTGGCAGCTGTTGCATTACATGTTGCCGCTATGCCCGCCGCTGCTGCTGTGCCTGCCGCTGCTGTGCCCGCTGCTGCAGTACCTGTTGCAGCTGTGCCCGCCGCCACCGCACCCGCCTCTGCTGTGCTCGCCGCTGCAATGCCTGCTACTGTCGCGCTCGCTGCTGCAGTACCTGTTGCCGCTGTGCCCGATCGTGGATGAGTTCTTGGTGTAGATGGTGTAGTTGATTGGGGTAGTGATTTGTGAAGTGGTTTTAAAATGGGTTTCTTGAAGGCTTAATATTTGTGGGGAGAATTTTTTAATTAATAGTTGTAACTGATCGTAGTTGTTGAGGTAGCCGTAACAGTTCCATTGAATTATCTTAATCATAACTTAAGGGGGAAGTTTTTTTTAGTTTTGTATTGTTTGTTTTGTTTGAGAGATCAGTATGGATATTTTGTATTTTTGTTATTCTAAGATGTCTTCAGTAATCATGTTGGCATCGTTATCATTGCTGGTTGAATTGTGTATAGACTTAATGTTGCTTATTGTAGTCTTTTTTGAGTTTTTAGATTTGAGTGTAGTTGCAAGTGTTGGATTATTGTTGTTTTTTTTTAAATATTCTAATTTTAGATTCGTTGATTATTTGGGATCTTACTTGAGATGGTGAGTTTATTTTTGTGGCTTGAGTATTTCTTGATGTTGTGGCGCTTACGTTGATGTCTTCTTCGTGTTGTACGAGTTTTCTTTGGGTTTGCTGCCCA
Organism: Drosophila paulistorum; assembly: GCA_018152135.1. Taxonomy (NCBI): domain Eukaryota; kingdom Metazoa; phylum Arthropoda; class Insecta; order Diptera; family Drosophilidae; genus Drosophila; species Drosophila paulistorum. The sequence goes on along the minus strand of JAECXG010000822.1, from coordinate 11,653,686 downwards.
TGGTTTCGATGGGATGGTGATTAAGCTGTTGCGGCGTAGGATGATTGTGGGAGTCTATGTCTTTCATTGTATATTTGTTGAGCTTCTCTGATTGTTGTCTTTTCGATTGTACGTATGGATTGCTCTCTTTGCAGTTTATACAGGTTATGCTGTTGGTGCATTTCTCTTCTTCTGTTTGCTTGTGTTCGATGCTTCCGCAGTCTAGGCACATTTTTTCTGTTTTACAAAATTTAATTTTGTGTCCAATTCGACCACACTTGCGGCATCGTTAGGGTAGTGGAATGTACGGGCGTATGTTAACTTTTTGATAGCCAATTTTAATGTCTGTTGGTAGGTCAATTGTGCCGAAAGTAAGAATTATTATTTGGGCTTGCTGCACATGGTTTTGTTGATGTTTTAGTATTTTTTTAACTTCAGTAACTTTGTCTTGTTTGAGTTCTTGCAGTGTTACTTCTTTGGCATGGTTTCGTGTATTGTGTTGAGACACTTCTACATTTGTTGTATTATCTAATGCGATAAGTTGTATGAGTTTAATGGCTTGTGTCATTGATTTTGTTATAATTTTGTACGATCCGTTTGCTAAGAGTTTGCACTCTTCCACTTCACCAGATTGTCTATAGTTTTTTTAATTTGGAAAGGCGAATAATTTGCAAGTGTTTTGTCTTCGTCGGTGCGTTTCATTATTAAGTATTTGGGGCCGATACTTAGATTAGTTAGAGTTTTTGTATTGTCAATTTAAAATTGTAGGGTATTTGACCTGCTATGCAGGTCTGGTGGTTCTCGCATGCTGCAGTTGATGTTGTAATTTTAGTTAGGTTGTTGTTTTTTCGTTTTTGTTAGCAGTAAATTGTTTCACACTGTGATTTTATTTTTTGTGTGTTTGTTTTGAGTTGTTCGTTTTACAAGTTAAGTGAGATAAGCGTGGACACGTCTGCTCTGCTTGACTGATTAATTCGAACTGTATTGTTAGTATTAAAATAAATAAATGTATTTGCGATGTAGCCCTGGTTATTTTACGTCTTTGTTGTCAGTTTCTCGTGATCTTCTTTACGCAGTTGTCTTCTACGTGTCGTCTTCTTTACGTGTTAGTTTCTTCTCACTCACACACACACACAATGTTGGATGGATGATGCCTTGTCGTCTCGATCTGGTACTCCTCGTATTAGCAGCCACTCTCGGTGAGACTCCTAGTCCGATCTCTGCTCCAGGTTACTTCTTGGCTTGCATGAATGATTGGATAGCGCCGAATCCAAGCAAGTTCAATGTTTCTCCTGTTTTCGTCTTATGGGGTCCTCGTTTGTCCCTCTCTGAACAAATTTTGTCATCTTTTCGTCTTTTGTTGCCCTTCGTATTTGGTTCCTCTCTGAACAAATTTTCGTCTTTGAGATGTTGCTCATCTTTTACATCTTTTCGTCTTTGTTGTTGCTTTTCCTCATTTTGTTCCTCTCTGAACAATATTGTCGTCTTTTAAGCGTTTCTCATCTTTTCGTCTTTGTTGTTATTCTCATGTGTTCGTCTCTTCTCATGAATTTCGGTTATGAAATTCAGCACGCATTTTTTGTTTCGCTTGCTCTTTCTCTCTTTATTAATTTATGTCCGCATCTCTGCTCCAGGTTACTTCTTGACATCTATAAATGATTGGATAGCGCCGAATCCCAGCAAGTTCAAGTCGTCGCTTTGTACCTCTCGAAACAAATTTTGGACGCCTATTCGTCTTTTGTTGCCCTTCGTATTTTGTTCCTCTCTAAACAAATTTTCGTCTTTTTTATACCCATGCAAAAAGGGTATATTCATTTTGGTCAGAAGTGTGCAACGCATAGAAGGAAGCATCTCCGACCATACAAGGTATATATATTCTTGGTCAGCACGACGAGACGAGTTCATATAGCCATGTCCGTCTGGATCAACGCAAACTTCTCCTAGACCGTAAGAGCTACAGAGCAGAATTTTGCACGTAGTCTTTTATATACTGCAGGGGTTGTATATCTCGGATTCAGCCGGATCGGAGCACTATATTGTAAGATGTCATTACACATATGTCGCGGTCAGAATTTCTATGTATTGATTGTTAGTATTTAACTCTCGATTGTTAGTGTGTTATTTAAGTATCGTTTGTTAGTATTAAGTCGCCTATGGAAAATATCGGTATCGGCCTGGTGCCACACTGCAGTACCTATTGCCGCTGTGCCGGCCGCTGCCTTCGTACCCACTGCCGTGCCTGCTGTTGCAGTACCTATTGCCGCTGTGCCCTAAGCCGCTGTACCCGCTTCCGCTACTCCCACTGCTGTGCCTGCCGCTGCAGCCGTGTCCACCACCGCTGTGCACGCCGCTGTAATGGCTGCTACTGCTGTGGCAGCTGCTGCTGTACATGTTGCCGCTGTACCCGACGCCGCCGCACCCGCCTCTGTTGTGCCCGCCGCTGCAATGCCCGCTACTGCCGCGCTCGCTGCTGCAGTACCTGTTGCCGCTGTGCCCGCCGCTGCCGCACCCGCCTCTGCTGTGGCCGACGCTGCTGTGCCTGTTGCTGCAGTACCTGTTGCCGCCATGTCCGCCGCTGCCATGTCTGCCGCCGCTGTGCCCGCCGCTGCCATGTCCGCCGTTGCTGCAGTACCTGTTGCCGCCATGTCCGCCGCTGCCATGTCTGTCGCTGCTGTACCCGTTGCTGCAATACCTGTTGCTGCTGTGCCCGCCGCTGCCATGTCTGCTGCTGCTGTGCCCGTTTCTGCAGTACCTGATGCGGTTGTGCCCGCCGCCACCGCACCCGCCTCTGCTGTGCCCGCCGCTGCAATGCCTGCTACTGCCGCGCTCGCTGCTGCAGTACCTGTTGCCGCTGTGCCCGATCGTGGATGAGTTCTTGGTGTAGATGGTGTAGTCGATTGGGGTAGTGATTGGTGAAGTGGTTTTAAAATGGGTTTCTTGAAGGCTTAATATTTGTGGGGAGAATTTTTTAATTAATAGTTGTAACTGATCGTAGTTGTTGAGGTAGCCGTAACAGTTCCATTGAATTATCTTAATTATAACTTAAAGGGGAAGTTTTTTTATTTTTGTATTGTTTGTTTTGTTTGAGAGATCAGTATGGATATTTTGTGTTTTTGTTATTCTAAGATGTCTTCAGTAATCATGTCGGAATCGTTATCTTTGCTGGTTGAATTGTGTATAGACTTAATGTTGCTTATTGTAGTCTATTTTGAGTTTTTAGATTTGAGTGTAGTTGCAAGTGTTGGATTATTGTTGTTTTTTTTGAAATATTCTAATTTTAGATTCGTTGATTATTTGGGAGCTTGCTTGAGATGGTGAGTTTATTTTTGTGGCCTGAGCTTTTGTTGATGTTGTGGCGCTTACGTTGATGTCTTCTTCGTGTTGTACGAGTTTTCTTTGGGGTTGCTGCCCATGGTTTCGATGGGATGGTGATTAAGCTGTTGCGGCGTAGGATGATTGTGGGAGTCTATGTCTTTCATTGTATATTTGTTGAGCTTCTCTGATTGTTGTCTTTTCGATTGTACGTATGGCTTGAATTTCTTTATTTTTAATAAAGGTAGGGCATTTGGGGTCGAAGATGCTGTGCTGATGGTTCTGCAGATTGCTCTCTTTGCAGTTTGTACAGGTTATGGTGTTGGTGCATTTCTCTTCTTCTGTTTGCTTGTGTTCGATGCTTCCGCAGTCTAGGCACATTTTTTCTCTTTTACAAAATTTAATTTTGTGTCCAATTCGACCACACTTGCGGCATCGTTAGGTTAGTGGAATGTACGGGCGTATGTTGACTTTTTAATAGCCAATTTTAATGTCTGTTGGTAGGTCAATTGTGCCGAAAGTAAGAATTATTATTTGAGGTTGCTGCACATGGTTTTGTTGACGTTTTAGTATTTTTTTAACTTCAGTAACTTTGTCTTATTTGAGTTCTTGCAGTGTTACTTCTTTGGCATGGTTTCGTGTATTGTGTTGAGACACTTCTACATTTGTTGTATTATCTAATGCGATAAGTTGTATGAGTTTAATGGCTTGTGTCATTGATTTTGTTTTAATTTCGTACGATCCGTTTCCTAAGAGTTTGCAGTCTTCCACTTCACCACTGCACAGATTGTCTATAGTTTTTTTAATTTGGAAAGGCGAATAATTTGCAAGTGTTTTGTCTTCGTCGGTGCGTTTCATTATTAAGTATTTGGGGCCGATACATAGATTAGTTAGAGTTGTTGTATTGTCAATTTTAAATTGTAGGGTATTTGACCTGCTATGCAGGTCTAATGGTTCTCGCATGCTGCAGTTGATGTTGTAATTTTAGTTAGGTTGTTGTTTTTTCGTTTTTGTTAGCAGTAAATTGTTTCACACTGTGATTTTATTTTTTGTGTGTTTGTTTTGAGTTGTTCGTTTTACAAGTTAAGTGAGATAAGCGTGGACACGTCTGCTCTGCTTGACTGATTAATTCGAACTGTATTGTTAGTATTAAAATAAATAAATATATTTGCGATGTAGCCCTGGTTATTTTACGTCTTTGTTGTCAGTTTCTCGTGATCTTCTTTACGCAGTTGTCTTCTACGTGTCGTCTTCTTTACGTGTTAGTTTCTTCTCACTCACACACACACACAATGTTGGATGGATGATGCCTTGTCGTCTCGATCTGGTACTCCTCGTATTAGCAGCCACTCTCGGTGAGACTCCTAGTCCGATCTCTGCTCCAGGTTACTTCTTGGCTTGCATGAATGATTGGATAGCGCCGAATCCAAGCAAGTTCAATGTTTCTCCTGTTTTCGTCTTATGGGGTCCTCGTTTGTCCCTCTCTGAACAAATTTTGTCATCTTTTCGTCTTTTGTTGCAATTCGTATTTTGTTCCTCTCTGAACAAATTTTCGTCTTTGAGATGTTGCTCGTCTTTTACATCTTTTCGTCTTTGTTGTTGCTTTTCCTTATTTCGTTCCTCTCTGAACAATATTGTCGTCTTTTAAGCGTTTCTCATCTTTTCGTCTTTGTTGTTATTCTCATGTGTTCGTCTCTTCTCATGAATTTCGGTTGTGAAATTCAGCACGCATTTTTTGTTTCGCTTGCTCTTTCTCTCTTTATTAATTTATGTCCGCATCTCTGCTACTTCTTGACATCTATAAATGATTGGATAGCGCCGAATCCCAGCAAGTTCAAGTCGTCGCTTTGTCCCTCTCGAAACAAATTTTGGACGCCTTTTCGTCTTTTGTTGCCCTTTGTAATTTGTTCCTCTCTAAACAAATTTTCTTCTTTTTTATACCCATGCAAAAAGGGTATATTCATTTTGGTCAGAAGTGTGCAACGCATAGAAGGAAGCATCTCCGACCATACAAGGTATATATATTCTTGATCAGCACGACGAGACGAGTTCATATAGCCATGTCCGTCTGGATCAACGCAAACTCCTCCTAGACCGTAAGAGCTACAGAGCAGAATTTTGCACGTAGTCTTTTATATACTGCAGGGGTTGTATATCTCGGATTCAGCCGGATCGGAGCACTATATTGTAAGATGTCATTACACATATGTCGCGGTCAGTATTTCTATGTATCGATTGTTAGTATTTAACTCTCGATTGTTAGTATTTAAGTATCGTTTGTTAGTATTAAGTCGCCTATGGAAAATATCGGTATCGGCCTGAAAGTTTTCTCTCTCTTCTTCCGGTGACACTCAACCAAGACAGACGCACTAGATGCAAAACTTAAAAATAAATCTCTTGTCATCGATATTAATAATTATCATTTTTATAAAATAAATAGGACTTTATAGCTCAGAAGTGGGATTACTACCCGGATGGATGCATATTTCGGTATAAGGCAGGCCACACGCTCCGCGTCTAAGGTGGCCGCCTCCACGCCCGCCGCTGCCACTGACTCCATTGCCGTGTCTGCTGCGGCCGCGCCCACTGCTGTGCCTGCCGCTGCAGTACCGGTTGCCACTGTGCCCGCCGCTGCTGTACCCGCTGCCGCCGCTCCCACTGCTCTGCCTGTCGCTGCAGCCGTGTCCACCACCGCTTGCCCACCGCTGTAATGGCTGCTACTGCTGTGGCCGCCGCTGCCATGTCCGCCGCTGCCATACCCGCTGCTGCTGTACCCGCCGCTTCCAGACCTGCCGCTGCAGTACCCGCAGCTTACATATCCACCGCTTCCAGGCCTGCCGCTGCAAAACCAGCTGCTCCCGTGCCCGCTTCCATGCCGGCCTCTGCAGTTCCCGCTGCTGTCTCGGCTGCCGCTTCCGAGCCTACCGCTGCCCGGCCCGTTGTACAGTCGGTGGCGATTCGAGCCACTGGTACCTCCGTTATTACTCCTGCTCTTCATCTGACGACGACGCCTGCTGCCCTGCTCGATGCCTTGCATGCCACCATGCATACTGCTGGCCGCATCCTACTGACTCTGACGTTCCCTTGGCCGCTGACCAATGGGAAGACATGCCTGCCGTAGTGCCCTCCGTGCCGTCTTCCGCTACAGTCATCACGCCTGCTGCTTCTGCCTCCTCCAGTCCGGACGAGCAACTGACGACGCTGGGAGGACGGCATGAGTTGCTGCAACTGCCGCCGCCACCACTGCCGCTGCTGATAAGGTAAAATTTAACCTGTAGCAGTTATAACTGCCCGAAGAGTTTTCTACGTCAATTTGAAGTTCCCCCCAACCGCCGTCTTAGCCCCTGATAAAGACTGCACTTCTGATAACCAAACAAGGGCATCACTGGCCAGTTGATGTTGTTGTTTACCCCCTTGTTAGCGACTGGGATCGATGTCGATCCCTCGTCAGGACGGCCGAGTTGTAAGATGTCATTTATTTATGTTCTGTTCGATTAATTTTATCTGTCTACACATATGTCGCGGTGAGTATTTCTAAATATCGATTGCTAGTATTTAAGTCTCGATTGTTAGTATTTAAGTATCGTTTGTTAGAATTAAGTCGCCTATGGAAAATATCGGTATCGGCCTGGTGCCGCACTGAAAGTTTTCTCTCTTTTCTTCCGGTGACACTCAACCAAGACAGACGCACTAGATGCAAAACTTAAAAATAAATCTCTTGTCATCGATATTAATAATTATCATTTTTATAAAATAAATAGGACCTTATAATATAATATAGCTCCCATACAATCGGCAAAGTCACGATCAGTGACTTTTCTCAATAACTTCGTTATTTTCTGAGCTATTGTCGTGAAATTTAATATTAGTGATATATTATAGCTATAAATGACTTTTATAGCTATAAATGACTGGTGACTATATCAGATAGCTCCCATAGCACAGTGGTCGGCCCATAGGCCAAAAATAAAAATAAAAAGTTAAACTTATTACTTAAATTGTGGCAACGCTGTTTTATAATAGATCAAACTTTTTAAATCAGCTTGAGTTTTTAGATTTTAGTATAGTTGCAAGTGTTGGATTATTGTTGTTTTTTTTTTTAAATATTCTAATTTTAGATTCGTCGATTATTTGGGAGCTTACTTGAGATGGAGAGTTTATTTTTGTGGCTTGAGTTTTTCTTGATGTTGTGGCGCTTACGTTGATCTCTTCTTCGTGTTGTACGAGTTTTCTTTGGGGTTGCTGCACATGGTTTCGATGGGATGAAGATTTAGCTGTTAAGGCGTAGGATGATTGTGGGAGTCTATGTCTTTCATTGTATATTTGTTGAGCTTCTCTGATTGTTGTCTTTTCGATTGTACGTATGGCTTGAATTTCTTTATTTTTAATAAAGGTAGGGCATTTGGGGTCGAAGATGCTGTGCTGATGGTTCTGCAGATTGCTCTCTTTGCAGTTTATACAGGTTATGCTGTTGGTGCATTTCTCTTCTTCTGTTTGCTTGTGTTCGATGCTTCCGCAGTCTAGGCACATTTTTTCTCTTTTACAAAATTTAATTTTGTGTCCAATTCGACCACACTTGCGGCATCGTTAGGGTAGTGGAATGTACGGGCGTATGTTAACTTTTTGATAGCCAATTTTAATGTCTGTTGGTAGGTCAATTGTGCCGAAAGTAAGAATTATTATTTGGGGTTGCTGCTTATGGTTTTGTTGACGTTTTAGTATTTTTTTAACTTCAGTAACTTTGTCTTGTTTGAGTTCTTGCAGTGTTACTTCTTAAGCATGGTTTCGTGTATTGTGTTGAGACACTTCTACATTTGTTGTATTATCTAATGCGATAAGTTGTATGAGTTTAATGGCTTGTGTCATTGATTTTGTTTTAATTTTGTACGATCCGTTTGCTAAGAGTTTGCACTCTTCCACTTCACCAGATTGTCTATAGTTTTTTTAATTTGGAAAGGCGAATAATTTGCAAGTGTTCTGTCTTTGTCGGTGCGTTTCATTATTAAGTATTTGGGGCCGATACATAGATTAGTTAGAGTTTTTGTATTGTCAATTTTAAATTGTAGGGTATTTGACCTGCTATACAGGTCTGGTGGTTCTCGCATGCTGCAATTGATGTTGCAATTTTAGTTAGGTTGTTGGTTTTTCGTTTTTGTTAGCAGTAAATTGTTTCACACTGTGATTTTGTTTTTGTAAGTTTTTTGTGATTCGTTTTGAGTTGTTCGTTTTACAAGTTAAGTGAGATAAGCGTGGACACGTCTGCTCTGCTTGACTGATTAATTCGAACTGTATTGTTAGTATTAAAATAAATAAATGTATTTGCGATTTAGCCCTGGTTATTTTACGTCTTTGTTGTCAGTTTCTCGTGATCTTCTTTACGCAGTTGTCTTCTACGTGTCGTCTTCTTTACGTCTTAGTTTCTTCTCACTCACACACACACACAATGTTGGATGGATGATGCCTTCTCGTCTCGATCTGGTACTCCTCGTATTAGCAGCCACTCTCGGTGAGACTCCTAGTCCGATCTCTGCTCCAGGTTACTTCTTGGCTTGCATGAATGATTGGATAGCGCCGAATCCAAGCAAGTTCAATGTTTCTCCTGTTTTCGTCTTATGGGGTCCTCGTTTGTCCCTCTCTGAACAAATTTTGTCATCTTTTCGTCTTTTGTTGCCCTTCGTATTTGGTTCCTCTCTGAACAAATTTTCGTCTTTGAGATGTTGCTCATCTTTTACATCTTTTCGTCTTTGTTGTTGCTTTTCCTCATTTTGTTCCTCTCTGAACAATATTGTCGTCTTTTAAGCGTTTCTCATCTTTTCGTCTTTGTTGTTATTCTCATGTGTTCGTCTCTTCTCATGAATTTCGGTTATGAAATTCAGCACGCATTTTTTGTTTCGCTTGCTCTTTCTCTCTTTATTAATTTATGTCCGCATCTCTGCTCCAGGTTACTTCTTGACATCTATAAATGATTGGATAGCGCCGAATCCCAGCAAGTTCAAGTCGTCGCTTTGTCCCTCTCGAAACAAATTTTGGACGACTTTTCGTCTTTTGTTGCCCTTTGTAATTTGTTCCTCTCTAAACAAATTTTCTTCTTTTTTATACCCATGCAAAAAGGGTATATTAATTTTGGTCAGAAGTGGGCAACGCATAGAAGGAAGCATCTCCGACAATACAAAGTATATATATTCTTGATCAGCACGACGAGACGAGTTCATATAGCCATGTCCGTCCGTCTGTCTGTCCGTCTGGATCAACGCAAACTCCTCCTAGACCGTAAGAGCTACAGAGCAGAATTTTGCACGTAGTCTTTTACATATATACTGCAGGGGTTGTATAGCTCGGATTCAGCCGGATCGGAGCACTATATTGTAAGATGTCATTACACATATGTCGCGGTCAGTATTTCTATGTATCGATTGTTAGTATTTAACTCTCGATTGTTAGTATTTAAGTATCGTTTGTTAGTATTAAGTCGCCTATGGAAAATATCGGTATCGGCCTGAAAGTTTTCTCTCTCTTCTTCCGGTGACACTCAACCAAGACAGACGCACTAGATGCAAAACTTAAAAATAAATCTCTTGTCATCGATATTAATAATTATCATTTTTATAAAATAAATAGGACTTTATAGCTCAGAAGTGGGATTACTAACCGGATGGATGCATATTTCGGTATAAGGCAGGCCACACGCTCCGCGTCTAAGGTGGCCGCCTCCACGCCCGCCGCTGCCACTGACTCCATTGCCGTGTCTGCTGCGGCCGCGCCCACTGCTGTGCCTGCCGCTGCAGTACCGGTTGCCACTGTGCCCGCCGCTGCTGTACCCGCTGCCGCCGCTCCCACTGCTCTGCCTGTCGCTGCAGCCGTGTCCACCACCGCTTGCCCACCGCTGTAATGGCTGCTACTGCTGTGGCCGCCGCTGCCATGTCCGCCGCTGCCATACCCGCTGCTGCTGTACCCGCCGCTTCCAGACCTGCCGCTGCAGTACCCGCAGCTTACATATCCACCGCTTCCAGGCCTGCCGCTGCAAAACCAGCTGCTCCCGTGCCCGCTTCCATGCCGGCCTCTGCAGTTCCCGCTGCTGTCTCGGCTGCCGCTTCCGAGCCTACCGCTGCCCGGCCCGTTGTACAGTCGGTGGCGATTCGAGCCACTGGTACCTCCGTTATTACTCCTGCTCTTCATCTGACGACGACGCCTGCTGCCCTGCTCGATGCCTTGCATGCCACCATGCATACTGCTGGCCGCATCCTACTGACTCTGACGTTCCCTTGGCCGCTGACCAATGGGAAGACATGCCTGCCGTAGTGCCCTCCGTGCCGTCTTCCGCTACAGTCATCACGCCTGCTGCTTCTGCCTCCTCCAGTCCGGACGAGCAACTGACGACGCTGGGAGGACGGCATGAGTTGCTGCAACTGCCGCCGCCACCACTGCCGCTGCTGATAAGGTAAAATTTAACCTGTAGCAGTTATAACTGCCCGAAGAGTTTTCTACGTCAATTTGAAGTTCCCCCCAACCGCCGTCTTAGCCCCTGATAAAGACTGCACTTCTGATAACCAAACAAGGGCATCACTGGCCAGTTGATGTTGTTGTTTACCCCCTTGTTAGCGACTGGGATCGATGTCGATCCCTCGTCAGGACGGCCGAGTTGTAAGATGTCATTTATTTATGTTCTGTTCGATTAATTTTATCTGTCTACACATATGTCGTGGTGAGTATTTCTAAATATCGATTGCTAGTATTTAAGTCTCGATTGTTAGTATTTAAGTATCGTTTGTTAGAATTAAGTCGCCTATGGAAAATATCGGTATCGGCCTGGTGCTGCACTGAAAGTTTTCTCTCTTTTCTTCCGGTGACACTCAACCAAGACAGACGCACTAGATGCAAAACTTAAAAATAAATCTCTTGTCATCGATATTAATAATTATCATTTTTATAAAATAAATAGGACCTTATAATATAATATAGCTCCCATACAATCGGCAAAGTCACGATCAGTGACTTTTCTCAATAACTTCGTTATTTTCTGAGCTATTGTCGTGAAATTTAATATTAGTGATATATTATAGCTATAAATGACTGTGCCAAATTTGGTCAAGATATGGTGACTATATCAGATAGCTCCCATAGCACAGTGGTCGGCCCATAGGCCAAAAATAAAAATAAAAAGTTAAACTTATTACTTAAATTGTGGCAACGCTGTTTTATAATAGATCAAACTTTTTAAATCAGCTTGAGTTTTTAGATTTTAGTGTAGTTGCAAGTGTTGGATTATTGTTGTTTTTTTTTAAATATTCTAATTTTAGATTCGTCGATTATTTGGGAGCTTACTTGAGATGGAGAGTTTATTTTTGTGGCTTGAGTTTTTCTTGATGTTGTGGCGCTTACGTTGATCTCTTCTTCGTGTTGTACGAGTTTTCTTTGGGGTTGCTGCACATGGTTTCGATGGGATGAAGATTTAGCTGTTAAGGCGTAGGATGATTGTGGGAGTCTATGTCTTTCATTGTATATTTGTTGAGCTTCTCTGATTGTTGTCTTTTCGATTGTACGTATGGCTTGAATTTCTTTATTTTTAATAAAGGTAGGGCATTTGGGGTCGAAGATGCTGTGCTGATGGTTCTGCAGATTGCTCTCTTTGCAGTTTGCGGTTATGCTGTTGGTGCATTTCTCTTCTTCTGTTTGCTTGTGTTCGATGCTTCCGCAGTCTAGGCACATTTTTTCTCTTTTACAAGATTTAATTTTGTGTCCAATTCGACCACACTTGCGGCATCGTTAGGGTAGTGGAATGTACGGGCGTATGTTAACTTTTTGATAGCCAATTTTAATGTCTGTTGGTAGGTCAATTGCGCCGAAAGTAAGAATTATTATTTGGGGTTGCTGCACATGGTTTTGTTGACGTTTTAGTATTTTTTTAACTTCAGTAACTTTGTCTTGTTTGAGTTCTTGCAGTGTTACTTCTTTGGCATGGTTTCGTGTATTGTGTTGAGACACTTCTACATTTGTTGTATTATCTAATGCGATAAGTTGTATGAGTTTAATGGCTTGTGTCATTGATTTTGTTTTAATTTCGTACGATCCGTTTGCTAAGAGTTTGCAGTCTTCCACTTCACCACTGCACAGATTGTCTATAGTTTTTTTAATTTGGAAAGGCGAATAATTTGCAAGTGTTTTGTCTTCATCGGTGCGTTTCATTATTAAGTATTTGGGGCCGATACATAGATTAGTTAGAGTTTTTGTATTGTCAATTTTAAATTGTAGGGTATTTGACCTGCTATACAGGTCTGGTGGTTCTCGCATGCTGCAGTTGATGTTGTAATTTTAGTTAGGTTGTTGTTTTTTCGTTTTTGTTAGCAGTAAATTGTTTCACACTGTGATTTTGTTTTTGTAAGTTTTTTGTGATTTGTTTTGAGTTGTTCGTTTTACAAGTTAAGTGAGATAAGCGTCGACACGTCTGCTCTGCTTGACTGATTAATTCGAACTGTATTGTTAGTATTAAAAAAAATAAATGTATTTGCGATGTAGCCCTGGTTATTTTACGTCTTTGTTGTCAGTTTCTCGTGATCTTCTTTACGTAGTTGTCTTCTACGTGTCGTCCTTTTTACGTCTTAGTTTCTTCTCACTCACACACACACACAATGTTGGATGGATGATGCCTTCTCGTCTCGATCAGGTACTCCTCGTATTAGCAGCCACTCTCGGTGAGACTCCTAGTCCGATCTCTGCTCCAGGTTACTTCTTGGCTTGCATGAATGATTGGATAGCGCCGAATCCAAGCAAGTTCAATGTTTCTCCTGTTTTCGTCTTATGGGGTCCTCGTTTGTCCCTCTCTGAACAAATTTTGTCATCTTTTCGTCTTTTGTTGCCCTTCGTATTTGGTTCCTCTCTGAACAAATTTTCGTCTTTGAGATGTTGCTCGTCTTTTACATCTTTTCGTCTTTGTTGTTGCTTTTCCTCATTTCGTTCCTCTCTGAACAATATTGTCGTCTTTTAAGCGTTTCTCATCTTTTCGTCTTTGTTGTTATTCTCATGTGTTCGTCTCTTGTCATTTCGGTTGTGAAATTCAGCACGCATTTTTTGTTTCGCTTGCTCTTTCTCTCTTTATTAATTTATGTCCGCATCTCTGCTACTTCTTGACATCTATAAATGATTGGATAGCGCCGAATCCCAGCAAGTTCAAGTCGTCGCTTTGACCCTCTCGAAACAAATTTTGGACGCCTTTTCGTCTTTTGTTGCCCTTCGTATTTTGTTCCTCTCTTTTTTTTTTTTTTTTTAACGTTTAATATATATATATAATATATGAATCTACTCTTAAATTAGAGCCTAACAGTAAGTTTGAGATATTTTTCTTAATCTAGTACTTAATATATATCCAGGGGATATTGCAGGCGGCCCTAATCATTTAGTATTGGTTTGGTCTGTCATTTCTTTTAAGACGAGTTCTATTATTAGTTCGCGTAAGGGAATTGGCAAGAACATTAGGGTGTACATCCAGTTTCGCAGAATACTTTAGTTGTTGACTACCTATTTCAGATTTTACGCTAGGTATATTTAGATCATTTTGAATGTTGTCGTTCCGTATCTACCACGGAGCCCCAGTGATTGATCTTAAAATCTTCGTCTGCGCCCTTTGTATAATGTCGACATTGCTGGTACTTGCATTTCCCCATAGAACGGCACCGTAAGTCCAGATGGGTTTCAGTACGGAGTTGTATAGGAGGACTTTATACTCCAGACGTAGAGGTGACCGAGCAATGTAAGCTACTCGCTTTCAGTTTAAGCTGTGACTTTTTTGCCTCAATGTGCTTGCGCCAAGTTAGTCTTCTGTCTAGGTGGGTACAAATGTAAGTGACATCCACGGCTTGAGGAATTGGTACGTTGTTTAGCATTATAGCTGGACAGTTTCTTCTGTTAAGCGTAAATGTAACATGTTTGCATTTCTGCTCGTTGACCTGGATACGCCAGGTTGCTAGCCATTCCTCTACCACCTTGAGGTGTTCCTCTAATTTTGCAGAGGATTGTATCGGGCATTTAGATCTGCTGAGGATTGCCGTGTCATCGGCAAAAGTGGACGTTGTAAGTCCTAGACTCGTTGGTAAGTCTTCAGTGTACAGCAGATAGAGCAATGGTCCGAGTACACTGCCTTGCGGTACACCAGCTTCGATTTCAAAGTCAGCCGAGACGGAGCCATTACATCTTACAGCGAATTTCCTATTGTAAAGGTAAGATTCCATGAGTTTGTGGGTTTACTGTGGGAGTTTCTGCCGGATTTTGAACATTAGACCCTCCAGCCAGACTCTGTCGAAAGCCTGGGCAACGTCGAGAAAGACAGCCGTACAGTATTCTTTTAGTTCGAATGCTGTTCTTATTTCGGATGTTATACGTTTGACTTGTTCAATTGTCCCATGTTTTTCGCGGAAGCCGAACTGGTGAGAAGGGATTATGTTCTCCGATGCCAGAAATGAGTTTAGACGAATCTGCAGGACCTTTTCAAAAAGCTTCGAAAGACGTGGCGGCAAACTAATTGGCCTATAGGGTGATGGTTGGGTTTTGTCCTTTCCCACTTTAGGAATCATGATGATAGTGGACCTTTTCCATGCTCTTGGGATATAGCCGATTATTATTATAGCGTTGAACATTTTGCAGATGTATTGTATGGCGATGGTAGGGAGTTCTAGGATCATTTTCGGTGTGATTAGGTCATGGCCAGGGGCTTTGTTCGGCTTTATGTGGTTTTTAATAACTGCAGTGATCTCATCCGATTGGAGTTCCGAGTACTCACTATCCGTTAATGTGCTCGGAGGGGGAAGTACAAATGAGTTTGGATTGTTTGTTGGATTTGGCTGGAAAACCATTTTAAGATGTGTGGCAAATACGGATGCCCTCTCTTCGTCGCTGCGGGCCCATCCAACTGTCTCTGTAGGAGCGCTTAAAGTTGGGTGGGCTTTCCACAGAGGATGTTTAGTGCTGGATGGACTGAGCTTTTCTATGTATTTCCTTTGAGCCCAGATTTCCTCTTGTCTTAACTCCTTGGAGAGGTTGCGGCTGGCATGCCTTAGGCGAAGTTTTGCTGCTGGTGATCGAGTAATCTGCCATTCTCTTCTTAGACGTCGTTTTTCCGTTACTAATTGTTCTATCCGACGGTTCGTAGGCCTGACAGCAGGTTTAGCGTAAGTAGAGGCATATGGATTAGATACTCTTGCTGCTGCTCCCAGCATCGAGTCAAGTGCAGAGACGCACATGTCAATGTCCTCTGCAGCATCCAGTTTCGGCGAACAGTCAATGTGGGCACTCATGTACATTTTAAATTTAAGCCAATTTGTTTTGTTGTTTGTAAGCATATATGGACGAGCAAGTACTTGAGGTCTTGTTAACAGTGTGAATAGCACTGGAGAGTGATCGGAGGTTAAATCTAGCAGTGTTTCCGCAGTGATCCGATTACGCGGAATCCTCTTGGTTACTGCGAAATCAATCAAGTCAGGCATTTTCTGTGGATCTGTGGGCCAATAAGTAGGCCTACCCGGTGAGACGCAATCCATCTTATTGAGTGGGTTGACTATTGTATTGTACAACTGCTTGCCTTTAGGATTTACCAGGCGAGATCCCCAGTGCGTATGTTTGGCGTTATAGTCCCCTGCTGCAATGAAGCGTTCTCCGAGTGTGTTAAAGAAACCGGTGAATTCCTTTTCAGAGATTGAGAAGCGTGGTGGGCAGTACAGGGCAACCAACGTAGTGTTGCCGTAGCTGGTTTGGACGGTTATAGCAGTTGCTTGTAGGTGCTGTGTTTCAAATCTGTTGAGGAACGAGTGTTTTATACGGTTTTTGATTAGGATACCAGTCCCGCCATGAGCTTTTCCGTCTGGATGGTTTGTTGCGTAGAAGGTGTATTTTGGTATTTGAAAGTTATTTTTTGATGTTAAATGTGTTTCCGATATCAGCATGACGTCGATTTCACTTGAGTCTAGGAATAGTTGCAGTTAATTTTTGTGCTTGGAGACGCCGTTAGCAAAGACCGCCAAAGACATAGACGTAGGGAAGCCATTATTTATTCTCGATAAGCTTCTGGATAAGCAGGTTTTGATTCCGCATCAGTTCCTGCATACAGTTTTGCATGATCGTCATAAAAGTGGTCATGTTTTGATTAAGTGAGATCAATAGGGCGTCTAAACCACTTGGAGTTTGCGGGCCAAGTTCTGGTGCGCTAGGTTGCGGATTCTGTAGATGGTGGAGTGACGGGGTCTCTTTCGCGGGCTCCGTCTGTCCAGTTCGGAGTACACTAGCGAAGGATACACTAGGATTGGTTGTAGCAGGCATGTTAGATGATCTAACAGCCTTGGCGAAGAATACCTCCGGTGTAGTTTTGGAGGCGTTGAAGGTGATTTTTGGTCCAGCTGGGGGTTTACGCCCGTTTAGGTGCGATTTAAGATCCTTGAAGACAGGACATCCCCTGTAGTTTGCTGTGTGGTTCCCTCCACAGTTACTGCATAGTCTTAGTGCCACGTTGTTTCTGTCCTTGGTGCAAATGCCATCTTTATGATGTTCGCCGCAGCCAACACCCACTGACCTAAGATTGCAATTGTTAGAGGTGTGGTTGTATTCCTGGCAGTTTTTACACTGAGGTGGTTAGTATCTCTTATGGGGCTCCTCTACGGTGATTCTTCTGTACAATAGGAGCTGAAGGTTGTAGATTGGGTGCACTTCATTTGGCTTCGACCGCTTTGCATCTGGTTGGAGCTCGATTTTAAAGAGCGGCTGTGCGACTTTATTCCTGTTGATGATATTGACAACGGACTTAACCGCAAAGCCTTTTACGGCCAATGCGTCTGCTATTTCTTGAGGTGGGACCGATGGCTCGATCCCCTTTAACACAACCTGGAGCCCTTTACTGCTTTTTAGTTGGTAGGTATAGAAGTTTATGTTAGCATTACGGAGGTACTTTTCGATGATGCGAAAATTGTCCTCAGTTTGGGTTTGACATTTAATTTCTTTTATGTTACCCCTGTTGAGAGGGGTTACAACAAAGTTATTTGCCCCTACTACTTCTACTAGCTTCGAAATCAGGGCGCGGCAGTTGGCTCCACGGATGTATAGAGGGGGTGGTCTAGCCGATTTAACTTTATCCACAGCGCCGGATTGATCGTCTTGCTGATCGGCAAGCATTTTAAAACGATTTTTTTTGAGTTTTTTATTTATTATATTTTTATTAAATTTTAGAAACAGTTTCAAATTTTTAACACCACTGGAAGTATTTTTGGCCGCTCGCTCCATACAAGACCGACCACTGTGGGTTGTAAAGTGAAAGAAGATTAATAAGAAGAAGTCTGTCAGAATATTCCTGATCCTTGATTTAAGGTTCCGTGACGGATAGCAATGGACCGCCCACTAGGAAATGGCCTGGGGTCAAATCTAAAGTATCGGTGGGGTCTTTAGACATAGGAGAAATCGGCCGCGAGTTCAAAGAAGCCTTTATCTCAGCAAGCAGAGTAGAGAACTCTTTAAAGGTATGCCTTTGGTTGGAAGTGGCCATGTAGAACAGAGTTTTAAAACTCTTAACTCCACCTTCGCACAACCCTCCCATATTTGTGGAGACCCGGAAGAGATGAAATACCATACCAATCTATACCAAAAATCATTTAACACAAGGAGCTCAACTTGTAACACTTTGTTGCAAGTATAAACAATCAAATATGTACGTAATAAAACATAAGTCTCCACTTGAGTATGTTTATGTGTACACATTAATATATTCACATAAACATACTCACATCAATATACAGCTAAACATGTTCATATATGTATGTACATACATATATGCACATACATATATATATGCACATACACATATTCATATGAGCAGCAATGCACAGGCGTAACATGAGCTAGGGCCAAGCCAGCGTGTGAACGCTGACCATGCACTTTGATGCAAGTGCCCCAAATAATATGTATGTATGTACTGACACTTTCTCTCTCTTTTGTAGCTGTCGCCTAAGTGGCAGCATAAGAATATCTATGTAACAATAGCTTAAGTCAAACCTTAAGTCAAAATCAATCTGAATATTACCACCAAACGGAACTGACGCGTTTATTTTTCCCAAACTATAAACCAAGTGGAACCCGGTCATTACATGGCGACCGTGACAATAGGTCAAAAACAGACCTAAGGACAAAGGACGAAAGAAAAAAATTGTGTGTGTGAAAAAAAAAATATAAAAAAAATGGCACGAAAATGAGAAATGGCTACACTGGATAACTACTTTCAAAGAGTTATCAGACGAAGCCCGAGCATAAGAAACGAAATAATTGAGGTGTTTCGTAGTGAGCAAAGCCACTCCGCTCAAAGCTCGCTAACTCTAGTGCAAATAAGAGCCGCATACTCCGATCTAGCTGGAGAAGAATTCCCAGTAAGAGGAGGCTCAAGAGTACAGATGTGCTTCCTGATACAGGTACCCAATGTATGCTGCTACACAAATGCAGCAGGTACATTCCATTTTTATCCAAAACGGAATTTTTTTTTCACTATCAAACAAATAGAAAACAGGTCTAAACGACCAAGAAAACAAAATATTTTTGCTAGAAAGATGGGTTCTCAAGAATCCAAAATAGAGCACCCAACGGCTAATGTCGTTAACAGCGTTGAAATAGTAGATCACAAGGAAAATTTAGAGGAAATAGGGATATTGTTGTTAGCTATCCTAATAGTAGTAGCCTTAAATCTGGCTTTGAAATTATATGCAATGCATAATAAAATAATTAAGAAAAAATATCAGAGTAGAGTAGATGGCCTAAATACAGTATAAAAATGGGTCGAGTAGAACTTAAATATTTGAACAAATACGTTCCATTCTTAGACTTCCTCTTTAACAGAGGTGAAACCAATCCAAAATATAAAGAAATCAAATAGTGGATTGTGAATAATAGAAAATTTAAATCAGGGATAACTCACTTGATAGAAAGATCGATAGTAGAAGCCTACAACCGCCTAAAGCGAAAAATCAGAATTCTACCCACATGGGTGCATAAACTATTCGAACAACCCATAGAGACAATTGATCTCTCAGGGAATTAAAAACAAAAAAAAAAAAGAAAAAGAGTGTGTAAATTTTTCAACAAAATATGATTATTTGGGATGACATAATAGGAGAAGCTAGAATACATGCTCAAGAATTAAATAAATCTTGTAAGTGCCTCTCGCAGAAGAGGGAAACATCCCAAAGTACAATAGAAAAACACTCGAAAATAATAATAGAGAGCCTAGAAAATATTAGAGCGGTATTCATAGAACACCATAGTAAGCTAACTGCGGGACGAAAAACAGCCGCAAATGCATTCTATAATGACTGCAAACAAAGGGCAAAATATGTATTAAAAAGATATAATATTGAATATAAACAAACAGTTGATTTGGATATTTCAATATCACTGGAAGACAAAACCCAGTTAACGGCTAAAGAAGAGACAGATCAAGAAGAACCGTCAGTGAGTTTAGAACAAACAAAAATAACTCTTAATAAACCAGCCATTTTGCCAAGAAACACAAAAGTGACTCAAACAGTCGCTGATTTTTTAAAGATGGCCTCAAACCTTATCCCACAGTTTGATGGCAGAAGAGAAAATCTTCAGAGCTTCATGGACGCATTGAATTTGATAAATTCACTAAAAGGCGACCATGAGGAAGCAGCTTTTTGCTTTTTGTGATGTGTATTGCAATTATCGTCTTTGTCTTTGCCTTCGTCTCTGTTTTCGTCTTTGTGCGTTTTGTTGTGTTGTTTTGTGATTGTCATTTTTATTTATTTTTTCATTTTATTTTATTTATTTATACATATTATTAATTTCAATTAATGTATATTATTACTTATTACTATATTTGTATAGGAGCTTCATACGAGCGCGAATTTAACCGTATATATATATTTAATAAGTGGTGTTCCAAAACAGGTGCAAATGCAATCAAGGTTCAAAGCATTTTCCAATCTTTGAAATTAAGAATAGAGAATGATGGCTATATAGTGGGAGCTGAATGTTTGGACCACTTAGAAAAACGCATTGATTACTGCTGCAAGAGAATTGCTATATTTTGGCGTGACTGCAAGCGAAATAAAGCATTCGTTTCAGAAAATCATTCGGATTGGTTTTCGACAAATGAAAAGTTTTCATTTAAATAAGATTTACTTATTACATCTGATCGTAGCATTGAACGTGGCCGCCCAAAAATTAGTTTCTCCGAGTGTTCAACCCGAACCAAGAGAAGACGGATTGCCGAGATTGATGACTTGGATGAGTCCGCTGCTGAATATTTGCGTTCCGCTGCTGTTGAAGACAAAATCTTGCCTGCAAGTGCTAATGAGGTTATTTCGCTCATAATGGAAGCGAATTTAACAAAGCACCAATACATGCTCATTAGACTGTTTGTCAATAGCAAAATTTCTTCCGAGCTGTTTTGCAGCTATGATAGTGTTTTAAAAGAAAAAAAGAAATGTTATCTGGAAAAAATTACAGTTAGTGAAGCACATGCAGAAGTGGAGCTTCAAAATTTATTGCACAATACAACAAAGCGCATTATCTGGAAAAAATTACAGTTAGTGAAGCAGATGCAGAAGTGGAGCTTGAAAATTTATTGCACAATACAACAAAGCGCATTGTCGAGTTACAAGAAAGTGATATAAGTGATGTAGCCGCCGATCCTATTTGCAACCTAAAAGGGAAATGGGGCTTCGACGGCAGCTCTGGGTACAGCGAATACAAGCAGAAAGTGGCGAACAATAATTTGGAAGACAATCACTTGTTTGTCACGTCATATGTTCCCCTTGCCCTATAAGCAACTGACGATACGTCCAAAATTGTATGGACAAACCCACGACCAGTATCCACACGATATTCTCGACCTGTGCGATTTCAATTTATTAAAGAATCAACTGAGTTAAGTATAGAGGAGGAAAAATATTTCAAGGGCAAAATTAAGAACCTTGTTCCGACGAAAATAGCTGTTGGCAACAAAACATTATTCGTTGAGCATATTTTACAACTTACAATTGTTGATGGTAAAATTTGTATTGCCTTAACCCAAACATCATTTTTAAAATGCTATATTTGCAACGCCAAGCCCACAGAAATGAACAATATTCAGAAAAGTTTGCAAAGGGAAGTTCATCAGGATCGGTTTCAATCGGGTTGTCACCACTTCATGCATCTATAAGATTTTTTGAATATTTCATTCATTTATCCTACAGACTTGATGTTCAAGTCTGGCAAGTTAGAGGGGACGAAGGAAAACTTAAATTTTTGAAAAGAAAAACAAAAATTCAAACAGAATTACGCATAAAAATGGGATTGATTGTTGATAACCCGAAGGCTGGTGGATGTGGAATATCGAATGATGGAAACATTGCCAGAAAATTCTTTAGCAATCCTGGGTTATCCGCCGAAATAACAGGCCTAAATGAAGACCTTATTGAACGGTGTGCAACAATATTGAAAGCACTTTCTTCAGGATACAAAATTAATGTGGAAAAATTTATGACATTTGCTCTCCAAACAGCGGCTGCTTCATTCATGGTATTGTCTTCCGCCGACTGTTCATAAAATTTTAATTCAGGGACCATCCATAATTGAAAACGCTCTGATGTCGATTGGTAAGTTGTCAGAGGAACCTGATGAGTCGAGAAATAAGGACATTAAGAAATTTCGTCTAAATCATACGAAAAAATTTCTCGAGTGGCAACAAATGAAGATCTACTCAATCGATTACTTCTTTCTTCGGATCCATTCATAACGGGACAACGAAAGTTACCCCCTAAAAAAAAGTCTGTTTTTAATAAAAAATGTTTTTCATCTTTTACAAAAATATATTAAATAATAACGAACCATATGTGACTTAATCACAAAAAAAATGCATTATTGTTTATTTTGAATATGAATGATTTTTTTTTGAGTTTTTTATTTATTATATTTTTATTAAATTTTAGAAACAGTTTCAGATTTTTAACACGACTGGAAGTATTTTTGGCCGCTCGCTCCATACAAGACCGACCACTGTGGGTTGTAAAGTGAAAGAAGATTAATAAGAAGAAGTCTGTCAGAATATTCCTGATCCTTGATTTAAGGTTCCGTGACGGATAGCAATGGACCGCCCACTAGGAAATGGCCTGGGGTCAAATCTAAAGTATCGGTGGGGTCTTTAGACATAGGAGAAATCGGCCGCGAGTTCAAAGAAGCCTTTATCTCAGCAAGCAGAGTAGAGAACTCTTTAAAGGTATGCCTTTGGTTGGAAGTGGCCATGTAGAACAGAGTTTTAAAACTCTTAACTCCACCTTCGCACAACCCTCCCATGTGTGGAGACCCGGAAGAGATGAAATACCATACCAATCTATACCAAAAATCATTTAACACAAGGAGCTCAACTTGTAACACTTTGTTGCAAGTATAAACAATCAAATATGTACGTAATAAAACATAAGTCTCCAAGCAGCAATGCACAGGCGTAACATGAGCTAGGGCCAAGCCAGCGTGTGAACGCTGACCATGCACTTTGATGCAAGTGCCCCAAATAATATGTATGTATGTACTGACACTTTCTCTCTCTTTTGTAGCTGTCGCCTAAGTGGCAGCATAAGAATATCTATGTAACAATAGCTTAAGTCAAACCTTAAGTCAAAATCAATCTGAATATTACCACCAAACGGAACTGACGCGTTTATTTTTCCCAAACTATAAACCAAGTGGAACCCGGTCATCACATGGCGACCGTGACAATAGGTCAAAAATAGACCTAAGGACAAAGGACGAAAGAAAAAAATTGTGTGTGTGAAAAAAAAAATACAAAAAATATGGCACGACAATGAGAAATGGCTACACTGGATAACTACTTTCAAAGAGTTATCAGACGAAGCCCGAGCATAAGAAACGAAATAATTGAGGTGTTTCGTAGTGAGCAAAGCCACTCCCCTCAAAGCTCGCTAACTCTAGTGCAAATAAGAGCCGCATACTCCTATCTAGCTGGAGAAGAATTCCCAGTAAGAGGAGGCTCAAGAGTACAGATGTGCTTCCTGATAGAGGTACCCAATGTATGCTGCTACACAAATGCAGCAGGTACATTCCATTTTTATCTAATGGATTAAAAAAAAAAAAAAAAAAACACACACACACACACAAAAAATAAATAAATAAAGAATAAAACCAAAACCATGGATGAACAACGGTGAAGATATTCCCTTTGCGGAATCTGCTCCTGTCGAGCAAAGGGATGCACTGACGCTAGAAGAAGCGTTAGAGCTGTATCCCAACGATGGACCGCGCCCACTCACAATAGCTGAGTACCGGGCCCGCAACACAAAACCAACAAGGCCAGAGAAGACCAAAAGAGGACCAAGTACGTAAGCTACTCCAGCATAAGAGGCTGGAAGTAGACTTACTGGCCACTCTGAAGACGGAGGAAGACCGACAACGCTGCATAGAGCGTATTGACAAATTGAAAGCTAAACTTCGGCAAAGAGCGCAAGGGGGCCGCAGAAATGCGCAAGCCTTAACTTGCCTTTAATTTAGTAATTATAATTATAAGCCTAATAGCAAGTTGAAGCATGAAAGTGCAACTTGCGAAATTACTAACTTTCTGCTAGGCTATTACTAACAATGTGGTTGGAGAACTTAAAAAAAAAAAAATAATTTCTAAATAACAAATGAAATGTATATCTGAATTGTGAGCCAACCACATGCTCTATAATTTGTCCACGTCTCTGGCTCACTGTGCGAAACACAGTTGAGATAATTTTTCTTTCTTTTAAAGTTTTGCAAATTACATTAAAGAAGAAAATTTTTTTTATGTAACAATCGAATCCAAAACGGAATTTTTTTTTTCACTATCAAACAAATAGAAAACAGGTCTAAACGACCAAGAAAACAAAATATTTTTGCTAGAAAGATGGGTTCTGCTGCAAGAGAATTGCTATATTTTGGCGTGACTGCAAACGAAATAAAGCATTCGTTTCAGAAAATCATTCGGATTGGTTTTCGACAAATGAAGAGTTTTCATTTAAATAAGATTTACTTATTACATCTGATCGTAGCATTGAACGTGGGCGCCCAAAAATTAGTTTCTCCGAGTGTTCAACCCGAACCAAGAGAAGACGGATTGCCGAGATTGATGACTTGGATGAGTCCGCTGCTGAATATTTGCGATCCGCTGCTGTTGAAGACAAAATCTTGCCTGCAAGTGCTAATGAGGTTATTTCGCTCATAATGGAAGGGAATTTAACAAAGCACCAATACATGCTCATTAGACTGTTTGTCAATAGCAAAATTTCTTCCGAGCTGTTTTGCAGCTATGATAGTGTTTTAAAAGAAAAAAAGAAATGTTATCTGGAAAAAATTACAGTTAGTGAAGCACATGCAGAAGTGGAGCTTCAAAATTTATTGCACAATACAACAAAGCGCATTGTCGAGTTTCAAGAAAGTGATATAAGTGATGTTGCCGCCGATCCTATTTGCAACCTAAAAGGGAAATGGGGCTTCGACGGCAGCTCTGGGTACAGCGAATACAAGCAGAAAGTGGCGAACAATAATTTGGAAGACAATCACTTGTTTGTCACGTCATATGTTCCCCTTGCCCTATAAGCAACTGACGATACGTCAAAAATTGTATGGAAAAACCCACGACCAGTATCCACACGATATTCTCGACCTGTGCGATTTCAATTTATTAAAGAATCAACTGAGTTAAGTATAGAGGAGGAAAAATATTTCAAGGGCAAAATTAAGAACCTTGTTCCGACGATAATAGCTGTTGGCAACAAAACATTATTCGTTGAGCATATTTTACAACTTACAATTGTTGATGGTAAAATTTGTATTGGCTTAACCCAAACATCATTTTTAAAATGCTATATTTGCAACGCCAAGCCCACAGAAATGAACAATATTCAGAAAAGTTTGCAAAGGGAAGTTCATCAGGATCGGTTTCAATCGGGTTGTCACCACTTCATGCATCTATAAGATTTTTTGAATATTTCATTCATTTATCCTACAGACTTGATGTTCAAGTCTGGCAAGTTAGAGGGGACGAAGGAAAACTTAAATTTTTGGAAAGAAAAGCAAAAATTCAAACAGAATTACGTATAAAAATGGGATTGATTGTTGATAACCCGAAGGCTGGTGGATGTGGAACATCGAATGATGGAAACATTGCCAGAAAATTCTTTAGCAATCCTGGGTTATCCGACGAAATAACAGGCCTAAATGAAGACCTTATTGAACGGTGTGCAACAATATTGAAAGCACTTTCTTCAGGATACAAAATTAATGTGGAAAAATTTATGACATTTACTCTCCAAACAGCGGCTGCTTCATTCATGGTATTGTCTTCCGCCGACTGTTCATAAAATTTTAATTCAGGGACCATCCATAATTGAAAACGCTCTGATGTCGATTGGTAAGTTGTCAGAGGAACCTGATGAGTCGAGAAATAAGGACATTAAGAAATTTCGTCTAAATCATACGAAAAAAATTTCTTGAGTGGCAACAAATGAAGATCTACTCAATCGATTACTTCTTTCTTCGGATCCATTCATAACGGGACAACGAAAGTTACCCCCTAAAAAAAGTCTGTTTTTAATAAAAAATATTTTTCATCTTTTACAAAAATATATTAAATAATAACGAACCATATGTGACTTAATCACAAAAAAAATGCCTTATTGTTTATTTTGAATATGAATGATTTTTTTTGAGTTTTTTATTTATTATATTTTTATTAAATTTTAGAAACAGTTTCAGATTTTTAACACCACTGGAAGTATTTTTGGCCGCTCGCTCCATACAAGACCGACCACTGTGGGTTGTAAAGTGAAAGAAGATTAATAAGAAGAAGTCTGTCAGAATATTCCTGATCCTTAATTTAAGGTTCCGTGACGGATAGCAATGGACCGCCCACTAGGAAATGGCCTGGGGTCAAATCTAAAGTATCGGTGGGGTCTTTAGACATGGGAGAAATCGGCCGCGAGTTCTAAGAAGCCTTTATCTCAGCAAGCAGAGTAGAGAACTCTTTAAAGGTATGCCTTTGGTTGGAAGTGGCCATGTAGAACAGAGTTTTAAAACTCTTAACTCCACCTTCGCACAACCCTCCCATGTGTGGAGACCCGGAAGAGATGAAATACCATACCAATCTATACCAAAAATCATTTAACACAAGGAGCTCAACTTGTAACACTTTGTTGCAAGTATAAACAATCAAATATGTACGTAATAAAACATAAGTCTCCACTTGAGTATGTTTATGTGTATACATTAATATATCCACATAAACATACTCACATCAATATACAACTAAACATGTTCATATATGTATGTACATACATATATGCACATACATATTGAATAGGGATTCCCGGAGAGAAGGAAAATAACCCAGTCTTCATTCGTTGAATTCAAAATATGAACTGATTTTATTGGAAAAATCTTAAACTCTAAGAAGCGACAATTGTTCTTAAAAAATACTTATTCTAACGCCCCACGTCTTCGGGGTTTGGAATTTGTTTATATTTCATGCTCAGCGCTTGGCGACTTGATAATGCGTCGTTCTGGTCTTAAGTGTTAAGTGTCGACAGAGTTCGGATGCATGTTTGTTTGTTTTTGAGCAATACTTACAATATGAATCTTTATAACATATTTTTGTTTATGTTTCGTTTGTGTATATTTCTTTGGTCAATCTGATTTGGTGAACGATGTTTAGTTTTAAACATTCTGCGAAGGGCCGCCAAATGCGACGTTTTGGATTTTATTGTTATAGTTAGTTAGTTATCTTATTATGCAAATTATTATTAATATTATCATTAGTAAGATAACTATTGTTAGAGAAGCATGACCAGTTACATAATGGACGTTCAACTTAGTCAATCTAATGTTCCTTTACGATTGTCACTGACTTCTCTTCTTCTTGTAATATTTGGCATATTACCTAACAGTTTCTGTTTCGGGATATCTACCCATTCCTGATGTGCATTACTGTGCTGACTTCTAGCCTTTTTATAAGATGGAGAATTTAAAAAATAACTACCTTCACTTTTCGAATTGTTCCAATGTGATCTTCGCTCCACCATTTTTAAATGTCGCTGATTGCTAAAATATGATTGGTTATTCTGGTTACCATTAAATGTTGTCTTTTCATAATTATTTTGCCATATCTGCCTTTTTTGGCACTATAGTTTCTGACAATTTGTTACCGGAATCTATTTTGATATTATTTTTTAGATAATCATTATCTAATTGACCCATTGCCTTTGGAATATTTTCATTTTGTACTGGCTCTGGGATATATACTTTTTGTTCCCCAATTTTCACTTTACCTCCAATGTAAGGTGCTGCCGGGGGCCATAAATTTTTTTCTTGCGTTTTCCTTTTGTATTTCTTTGGAATTGTGTTGTTTTTATTTTGAAATTTACCTTTCCTCTCCTCCCAACGTTGTTCAAAATCTGTGACATCTATTGTTGCTGCCACTACAGATTTAGTCTGATTTGATTTGGTGCATCCCGAGACGATCCAACCAAATTGAGTATTTTGGCCTAACAGGCCATCAATCTTTGTAATTCCCCTTTTTAAGATTTGGGTATATACGTTTACCCCCCTTATTATATCAACCCTACCAGGTTTATTGAAGCTAGGATCAGCTAGCACGTAAGTTTGCCATTTTGACATATCCACGTTTGCTATTTTTAATGGAAGAGCTTTCATTAACTTTGGCAACACAATTGCCTCAACCCTTAGATGTCCTTTCCAAGGATTTCGCGTCTTTACTTCTATTTTTACTTTATATTTTGATTTACTAGATTTTATTGAGGACACGCCACTTATTTCTGTATATTGTTTAATTTTAGGTAGTTTTAATATTTGAGCGGCCTCTTCAGACAACATGGTGCTCTGTGAACCACAATCAATAAGGGCTCTTAGAGTCTTATATCCTCCATTTGCATTTCTTACTTGTATTACAGCTGTGGCCAACAGTGTTGGTTGTGCGGTTACACAAGTATTAACTCCCTCATGTGTTTCTTCAAAATGGAGTAAAGTATGGTGTTCCTTACTGCATAATGAACAGACCATTTCATTAGTGCACACCTTATTGCTTGAATGGTTTAAGCATCTTATGCAAAGCTGCACTTTTTTGGCTGTCTCATACCTTTCAGTAGGTGTCAAACCTTTAAACTTATAGCACTTATAAGCTTTGTGCCCGGCAATTTTGCAAATCGGACATTTATTTTCGACTTCCGCATAATTTAAAACAGTTTGTGGCTGTTTTTTCTCTTCCTTTCTCATGGCACTTAGCGAGCAATATCTTTGCTCTAAGTATTCCATGACATCAGATAACATCTGAACTTGCCTTGTTTTTCTAATCTGACTCTCATACAATTGTAAAGCCTCTCTGTCAAATTTCCTTAGTAGGAGTTGTGCGAATATAACGTCAACTTCATCGGACAAATTTGCTTTTATTTTAATTAAGTAAACTGACTCATTAACTATGTCAATCACTCCTTTAACACTTTTTGCGGAATCATTGTTGATCATCGGTAAATCAACGATCCGACTTAATTGTTCGGAGAATACCCTCCGATTATTTTCATACCGCTTGGTTAATAATTCCCAAGCGGCACTATAATTGTCAGCTGAACCTGACAATAGATGGGCTACCATGCTCTTGGCTTCGCCCTTTAACGCGGATTTTAAATAATTGAATTTAAGAGCAGGACTTAGATCCTCTCTCTTTTCAATCAGTTCCGCAAATAATTCCACAAACAGGTCCCATTCTCTAGGTTCCCAAGAAAACGTGGGTACCTGTATTTTCGGCAATACCGGTAGTTCGCCTCTCACGGTTACATTCTCAATCTTACTTTCCTTATTGTTCATTTTCATTTCTAGCATTGACAATGAATTTTGGACGTCGAATTCCAAATCCTCCATAGTATTCTTAAATTTTGCATCACTTGTTTTTTCTTGGCATGCCCGTACCTTCTCCCATAAATAATTTATTTTATTAATATACATTATCCATGTCCCATTGCCTGTTGATTTCAACTCTACTATCTCCAAATATTCCTGAAGCTGTCGGACTCTATCCATAAATATCTCCTGTTTATCACTACCGGTTTCATGACTGGAGGTCGCATTGCCGCGCGACTCTCCTTTGCTATCATCAAACATTTCTGACATATTTGCCTCTGCTTCAACTAACACTGACTTACTAGTGCCTGGTTTTTCTGACTCTCCTGCAGCTATTATTTTGGCAACTATCTTTAACATTCCTTCATGTATTTTATCTGTGAAATACTGATGATCGAAATTCCCTTGTTGTAGCAATTTGTTATGATTAGGTAACCATCGATTCCTAATCTCTTTTACTTCCTCGATCACCTTGCTAGTTATGTTACTGGGATCTAGTGCTTCTAACTGCCTTATCCTGGTATGCAACTCTAACTGCTTCCCTAACAACTTTTCTGTTTTGTTAAGAAACATTTTGTATGATGTATGTAAATATATTTGACAATAAATTGATTTTTTTTTTATGTATTTACTTATATGAATGTATTTTTTTTTTTTTATATATATATCTTTATATTATTATTGACCCTTCAACGGGCATCTTGCTTATAAATAAATTGAATTTTTCTTTTTTAATGAATTTTATATTTTTACTTTCCCTACTCGATCATCGCAGTGATCTCCTGTCTATTTGGCGTATGGCTTTACGGGCCACACTCTAGACCGAGCAACGCAATTATTGCCCAGTTTAACAGAGTAACATATTTCTTTTTTGCAAACAATTTTAATTTATGATGTCTTTTATTGTTGGGCGCTCTTTGTAGCGCTACCGGTCCTACTGCATCCCTGGTCTAGCTTGTCGCGCTAGACGGTGCCGGTGCTGGTCTTCGCACAGGCTGTTGGGGCGCCGATGCTGGCTTCTCAGATCTCTTGGCTCCGGGTCTAGCTTGTCGCGCTAGACGGTGCCGGTGCTGGTCTTCGCACAGGCTGTTGGGGCGCCGATGCAGGCTTCTCAAAACTCTTGGCTCCGGGTCTAGCTTGTCGCGCTAGACGGTGCCGGTGCTGGTCTTCGCACAGGCTGTTGGGGCGCCGATGCAGGTCTTCTTGACACAAGTGTACTCGCAATATGGCGAATATAATGGTCCAGGGCAGTCTGCCGGGCACTTCTTCTCTGGTGTGGTCTGGATTATCTTCTTGGGTTCTGCTTTTTGGGATTCGTATGTATTAATTACTTTTATATTTTTAGGCGTAATTTCTGTAGAGGTTGAGCCTTTTTGCTTTAATTTTTGCTGAATCAGCTCGATGTTGTCTAATTCAGCTTGCAATTTATTTGCCTTTGCCCAACTAATTGTTGTGTTGGTGGCAAACAGTAGCTTAAGGAGTTCGGCTTTCCTTTGTTTTAGCCGATTCTTAACTCCGCTACGTCTTAGCATTGCTCATCACCTCTACTCACTCAGATTTCCTCTTTTTTTTTTCCAGACCATGTGTGTCTATTCCGCCATATGATGATTCTACTTCTTTTTTCTCGTTGCTCAGCTGTTGCTGTCCAGGGCCTATGGGCTCAGGCGGTACCGGTGCCGGTCCTCGCACCAGATTTTCTCGGCAACTATCTTGTTGCTCTGCTGCTGTTTGTAGTTGCCGACTTGCAACTACATACATATACACTTTTAATTTTAACTTTTTTTTTTTTTTCGATATTAGGGCTTCGAATACGCCACACACCACGCCGCCGAAATTATTGCAGTTGCTCGACTAGCCAAACTGCCTTTATTTAACTCGGTCGCACGCACTTTTTATTTTTTTTTTATTAAGCAATATTTTGCTTTTTTATTTTATACTCTGTCTCTTACCACTGGTGGGGGAGAACACAGTTATTTTATTTTTTGTAACCTTTAGCTGATCTAAGCATTTACACTTGCATAAGAATTCAGACTTACAGGTACTGATTCATCCTCTGAGTCGCTTACCACTGGTGGGGGAAAACTACAGAGTTCCTTTTTTTCGAAGGACCAAAATGAATAGGGATTCCCGGAGAGAAGGAAAATAACCCAGTCTTCATTCGTTGAATTCAAAATATGAACTGATTTTATTGGAAAAATCTTAAACTCTAAGAAGCGACAATTGTTCTTAAAAAATACTTATTCTAACGCCCCACGTCTTCGGGGTTTGGAATTTGTTTATATTTCATGCTCAGCGCTTGGCGACTTGATAATGCGTCGTTCTGGTCTTAAGTGTTAAGTGTCGACAGAGTTCGGATGCATGTTTGTTTGTTTTTGAGCAATACTTACAATATGAATCTTTATGACATATTTTTGTTTATGTTTCGTTTGTGTATATTTCTTTGGTCAATCTGATTTGGTGAACGATGTTTAGTTTTAAACATTCTGCGAAGGGCCGCCAAATGCGACGTTTTGGATTTTATTGTTATAGTTAGTTAGTTATCTTATTATGCAAATTATTATTAATATTATCATTAGTAAGATAACTATTGTTAGAGAAGCATGACCAGTTACATAATGGACGTTCAACTTAGTCAATCTAATGTTCCTTTACGATTGTCACTGACTTCTCTTCTTCTTGTAATATTTGGCATATTACCTAACAGTTTCTGTTTCGGGATATCTACCCATTCCTGATGTGCATTACTGTGCTGACTTCTAGCCTTTTTATAAGATGGAGAATTTAAAAAATAACTACCTTCACTTTTCGAATTGTTCCAATGTGATCTTCGCTCCACCATTTTTAAATGTCGCTGATTGCTAAAATATGATTGGTTATTCTGGTTACCATTAAATGTTGTCTTTTCATAATTATTTTGCCATATCTGCCTTTTTGGCACTATAGTTTCTGACAATTTGTTACCGGAATCTATTTTGATATTATTTTTTAGATAATCATTATCTAATTGACCCATTGCCTTTGGAATATTTTCATTTTGTACTGGCTCTGGGATATATACTTTTTGTTCCCCAATTTTCACTTTACCTCCAATGTGAGGTGCTGCCGGGGGCCATAAATTTTTTTCTTGCGTTTTCCTTTTGTATTTCTTTGGAATTGTGTTGTTTTTATTTTGAAATTTACCTTTCCTCTCCTCCCAACGTTGTTCAAAATCTGTGACATCTATTGTTGCTGCCACTACAGATTTAGTCTGATTTGATTTGGTGCATCCCGAGACGATCCAACCAAATTGAGTATTTTGGCCTAACAGGCCATCAATCTTTGTAATTCCCCTTTTTAAGATTTGGGTATATACGTTTACCCCCTTATTATATCAACCCTACCAGGTTTATTGAAGCTAGGATCAGCTAGCACGTAAGTTTGCCATTTTGACATATCCACGTTTGCTATTTTTAATGGAAGAGCTTTCATTAACTTTGGCAACACAATTGCCTCAACCCTTAGATGTCCTTTCCAAGGATTTCGCGTCTTTACTTCTATTTTTACTTTATATTTTGATTTACTAGATTTTATTGAGGACACGCCACTTATTTCTGTATATTGTTTAATTTTAGGTAGTTTTAATATTTGAGCGGCCTCTTCAGACAACATGGTGCTCTGTGAACCACAATCAATAAGGGCTCTTAGAGTCTTATATCCTCCATTTGCATTTCTTACTTGTATTACAGCTGTGGCCAACAGTGTTGGTTGTGCGGTTACACAAGTATTAACTCCCTCATGTGTTTCTTCAAAATGGAGTAAAGTATGGTGTTCCTTACTGCATAATGAACAGACCATTTCATTAGTGCACACCTTATTGCTTGAATGGTTTAAGCATCTTATGCAAAGCTGCACTTTTTTGGCTGTCTCATACCTTTCAGTAGGTGTCAAACCTTTAAACTTATAGCACTTATAAGCTTTGTGCCCGGCAATTTTGCAAATCGGACATTTATTTTCGACTTCCGCATAATTTAAAACAGTTTGTGGCTGTTTTTTCTCTTCCTTTCTCATGGCACTTAGCGAGCAATATCTTTGCTCTAAGTATTCCATGACATCAGATAACATCTGAACTTGCCTTGTTTTTCTAATCTGACTCTCATACAATTGTAAAGCCTCTCTGTCAAATTTCCTTAGTAGGAGTTGTGCGAATATAACGTCAACTTCATCGGACAAATTTGCTTTTATTTTAATTAAGTAAACTGACTCATTAACTATGTCAATCACTCCTTTAACACTTTTTGCGGAATCATTGTTGATCATCGGTAAATCAACGATCCGACTTAATTGTTCGGAGAATAGCCTCCGATTATTTTCATACCGCTTGGTTAATAATTCCCAAGCGGCACTATAATTGTCAGCTGAACCTGACAATAGATGGGCTACCATGCTCTTGGCTTCGCCCTTTAACGCGGATTTTAAATAATTGAATTTAAGAGCAGGACTTAGATCCTCTCTTTTTTCAATCAGTTCCGCAAATAATTCCACAAACAGGTCCCATTCTCTAGGTTCCCAAGAAAACGTGGGTACCTGTATTTTCGGCAATACCGGTAGTTCGCCTCTCACGGTTACATTCTCAATCTTACTTTCCTTATTGTTCATTTTCATTTCTAGCATTGACAATGAATTTTGGACGTCGAATTCCAAATCCTCCATAGTATTCTTAAATTTTGCATCACTTGTTTTTTCTTGGCATGCCCGTACCTTCTCCCATAAATAATTTATTTTATTAATATACATTATCCATGTCCCATTGCCTGTTGATTTCAACTCTACTATCTCCAAATATTCCTGAAGCTGTCGGACTCTATCCATAAATATCTCCTGTTTATCACTACCGGTTTCATGACTGGAGGTCGCATTGCCGCGCGACTCTCCTTTGCTATCATCAAACATTTCTGACATATTTGCCTCTGCTTCAACTAACACTGACTTACTAGTGCCTGGTTTTTCTGACTCTCCTGCAGCTATTATTTTGGCAACTATCTTTAACATTCCTTCATGTATTTTATCTGTGAAATACTGATGATCGAAATTCCCTTGTTGTAGCAATTTGTTATGATTAGGTAACCATCGATTCCTAATCTCTTTTACTTCCTCGATCACCTTGCTAGTTATGTTACTGGGATCTAGTGCTTCTAACTGCCTTATCCTGGTATGCAACTCTAACTGCTTCCCTAACAACTTTTCTGTTTTGTTAAGAAACATTTTGTATGATGTATGTAAATATATTTGACAATAAATTGATTTTTTTTTTATGTATTTACTTATATGAATGTATTTTTTTTTTTTTTATATATATATCTTTATATTATTATTGACCCTTCAACGGGCATCTTGCTTATAAATAAATTGAATTTTTCTTTTTTAATGAATTTTATATTTTTACTTTCCCTACTCGATCATCGCAGTGATCTCCTGTCTATTTGGCGTATGGCTTTACGGGCCACACTCTAGACCGAGCAACGCAATTATTGCCCAGTTTAACAGAGTAACATATTTCTTTTTTGCAAACAATTTTAATTTATGATGTCTTTTATTGTTGGGCGCTCTTTGTAGCGCTACCGGTCCTACTGCATCCCTGGTCTAGCTTGTCGCGCTAGACGGTGCCGGTGCTGGTCTTCGCACAGGCTGTTGGGGCGCCGATGCTGGCTTCTCAGATCTCTTGGCTCCGGGTCTAGCTTGTCGCGCTAGACGGTGCCGGTGCTGGTCTTCGCACAGGCTGTTGGGGCGCCGATGCAGGCTTCTCAGATCTCTTGGCTCCGGGTCTAGCTTGTCGCGCTAGACGGTGCCGGTGCTGGTCTTCGCACAGGCTGTTGGGGCGCCGATGCAGGTCTTCTTGACACAAGTGTACTCGCAATATGGCGAATATAATGGTCCAGGGCAGTCTGCCGGGCACTTCTTCTCTGGTGTGGTCTGGATTATCTTCTTGGGTTCTGCTTTTTGGGATTCGTATGTATTAATTACTTTTATATTTTTAGGCGTAATTTCTGTAGAGGTTGAGCCTTTTTGCTTTAATTTTTGCTGAATCAGTTTGATGTTGTCTAATTCAGCTTGCAATTTATTTGCCTTTGCCCAACTAATTGTTGTGTTGGTGGCAAACAGTAGCTTAAGGAGTTCGGCTTTCCTTTGTTTTAGCCGATTCTTAACTCCGCTACGTCTTAGCATTGCTCATCACCTCTACTCACTCAGATTTCCTCTTTTTTTTTTTCCAGACCATGTGTGTCTATTCCGCCATATGATGATTCTACTTCTTTTTTCTCGTTGCTCAGCTGTTGCTGTCCAGGGCCTATGGGCTCAGGCGGTACCGGTGCCGGTCCTCGCACCAGATTTTCTCGGCAACTATCTTGTTGCTCTGCTGCTGTTTGTAGTTGCCGACTTGCAACTACATACATATACACTTTTAATTTTAACTTTTTTTTTTTTTCGATATTAGGGCTTAGAATACGCCACACACCACGCCGCCGAAATTATTGCAGTTGCTCGACTAGCCAAACTGCCTTTATTTAACTCGGTCGCACGCACTTTTTATTTTTTTTTATTAAGCAATATTTTGCTTTTTTATTTTATACTCTGTCTCTTACCACTGGTGGGGGAGAACACAGTTATTTTATTTTTTGTAACCTTTAGCTGATCTAAGCATTTACACTTGCATAAGAATTCAGACTTACAGGTACTGATTCATCCTCTGAGTCGCTTACCACTGGTGGGGAAAACTACAGAGTTCCTTTTTTTCGAAGGACCAAAATGAATAGGGATTCCCGGAGAGAAGGAAAATAACCCAGTCTTCATTCGTTGAATTCAAAATATGAACTGATTTTATTGGAAAAATCTTAAACTCTAAGAAGCGACAATTGTTCTTAAAAAATACTTATTCTAAAGCCCCACGTCTTCGGGGTTTGGAATTTGTTTATATTTCATGCTCAGCGCTTGGCGACTTGATAATGCGTCGTTCTGGTCTTAAGTGTTAAGTGTCGACAGAGTGCGGATGCATGTTTGTTTGTTTTTGAGCAATACTTACAATATGAATCTTTATGACATATTTTTGTTTATGTTTCGTTTGTGTATATTTCTTTGGTCAATCTGATTTGGTGAAGCCATTTCAGCTGACCACGATGTTTAATCTCAAACACATATATTCATATGAGCAGCAATGCACGAAAATGAGAAATGGCTACACTGGATAACTACTTTCAAAGAGTTATCAGACGAAGCCCGAGCATAAGAAACGAAATAATTGAGGTGTTTCGTAGTGAGCAAAGCCATTCCCCTCAAAGCTCGCTAACTCTAGTGCAAATAAGAGCCGCATACTCCGATCTAGCTGGAGAAGAATTCCCAGTAGGAGGAGGCTCAAGAGTACAGATGTGCTTCCTGATACAGGTATCCAATGTATGCTGCTACACAAATGCAGCAGGTACATTCCATTTTTATCTAATGGATTAAAAAAAAAAAAAAAAAAAACACACACACAAAAATAAATAAATAAAGAATAAAACCAAAACCATGGATGAACAACGGTGAAGATATTCCCTTTGCGGAATCTGCTCCTGTCGAGCAAAGGGATGCACCGACGCTAGAAGAAGCGTTAGAGCTGTATCCCAACGATGGACCGCGCCCACTCACAATAGCTGAGTACCGGGCCCGCAACACAAAACCAACAAGGCCAGAGAAGACCAAAAGAGGACCAAGTACGTAAGCTACTCCAGCATAAGAGGCTGGAAGTAGACTTACTGGCCACTCTGAAGACGGAGGAAGACCGACAACGCTGCATAGATCGTATTGACAAATTGAAAGCTAAACTTCGCCAAAGAGCGCAAGGGGGCCGCAGAAATGCGCAAGCCTTAACTTGCCTTTAATTTAGTAATTATAATTATAAGCCTAATAGCAAGTTGAAGCATGAAAGTGCAACTTGCGAACTTACTAACTTTCTGCTAGGCTATTACTAACAATGTGGTTTTTAAAAAAAAAATAATAATTTCTAAATATCAAATGAAATGTATATCTGAATTGTGAGCCAACCACATGCTCTATAATTTGTCCACGTCTCTGGCTCACTGTGCGAAACACAGTTGAGATAATTTTTCTTTCTTTTAAAGTTTTGCAAATTACATTAAAGAAGAAAATTTTTTTTATGTAACAATCGAATCCAAAACGGAATTTTTTTTTTCACTATCAAACAAATAGAAAACAGGTCTAAACGACCAAGAAAACAAAATATTTTTGCTAGAAAGATGGGTTCTCAAGAATCCAAAATAGAGCACCCAACGGCTAATGTCGTTAACAGCGTTAAAATAGTAGATCACAAGGAAAATTTAGAGGAAATAGGGATATTGTTGTTAGCTATCCTAATAGTAGTAGCCTTAAATC
Source organism: Drosophila paulistorum (assembly GCA_018152135.1). NCBI lineage: Eukaryota > Metazoa > Arthropoda > Insecta > Diptera > Drosophilidae > Drosophila > Drosophila paulistorum. Next base: position 11,616,090 of record JAECXG010000822.1, on the reverse strand, counting down.
TGGCTTTGAAATTATATGCAATGCATAATAAAATAATTAAGAAAAAATATCAGAGTAGAGCAGATGGCCTAAATACAGTATAAAAATGGGTCGAGTAGAACTTAAATATTTGAACAAATACGTTCCATTCTTAGACTTCCTCTTTAACAGAGGTGAAACCAATCCAAAATATAAAGAAATCAAATAGTGGATTGTGAATAATAGAAAATTTAAATCAGGGATAACTCACTTGATAGAAAGATCCATAGTAGAAGCCTACAACCGCCTAAAGCGAAAAAACAGAATTCTACCCACCTGGATGCATAAAATATTCGAGCAACCCATAGAGACAATTGATCTCTCAGGGAATTAAAAACAAAAAAAAAAAAGAAAAAGAGTGTGTAAATTTTTCAACAAAATATGATTATTTGGGATGACATAATAGGAGAAGCTAGAATACATGCTCAAGAATTAAATAAATCTTGTAAGTGCCTCTCGCAGAAGAGGGAAACATCCCAAAGTACAATAGAAAAACACTCGAAAATAATAATAGAGAGCCTAGAAAATATTAGAGCGGTATTCATAGAACACCATAGTAAGCTAACTGCGGGACGAAAAACAGCCGCAAATGCATTCTATAATGACTGCAAACAAAGGGCAAAATATGTATTAAAAAGATATAATATTGAATATAAACAAACAGTTGATTTGGATATTTCAATATCACTGGAAGACAAAACCCAGTTAACGGCTAAAGAAGAGACAGATCAAGAAGAACCGTCAGTGAGTTTAGAACAAACAAAAATAACTCTTAATAAACCAGCCATTTTGCCAAGAAACACAAAAGTGACTCAAACAGTCGCTGATTTTTTAAAGATGGCCTCAAACCTTATCCCACAGTTTGATGGCAGAAGAGAAAATCTTCAGAGCTTCATGGACGCATTGAATTTGATAAATTCACTAAAAGGCGACCATGAGGAAGCAGCTTTTTGCTTTTTGTGATGTGTATTGCAATTATCGTCTTTGTCTTTGCCTTCGTCTCTGTTTTCGTCTTTGTGCGTTTTGTTGTGTTGTTTTGTGATTGTCATTTTTATTTATTTTTTCATTTTATTTTATTTATTTATACATATTATTAATTTCAATTAATGTATATTATTACTTATTACTATATTTGTATAGGAGCTTCATACGAGCGCGAATTTAACCGTATATATATATTTAATAAGTGGTGTTCCAAAACAGGTGCAAATGCAATCAAGGTTCAAAGCATTTTCCAATCTTTGAAATTAAGAATAGAGAATGATGGCTATATAGTGGGAGCTGAATGTTTGGACCACTTAGAAAAACGCATTGATTACTGCTGCAAGAGAATTGCTATATTTTGGCGTGACTGCAAGCGAAATAAAGCATTCGTTTCAGAAAATCATTCGGATTGGTTTTCGACAAATGAAGAGTTTTCATTTAAATAAGATTTACTTATTACATCTGATCGTAGCATTGAACGTGGCCGCCCAAAAATTAGTTTCTCCGAGTGTTCAACCCGAACCAAGAGAAGACGGATTGCCGAGATTGATGACTTGGATGAGTCCGCTGCTGAATATTTGCGTTCCGCTGCTGTTGAAGACAAAATCTTGCCTGCAAGTGCTAATGAGGTTATTTCGCTCATAATGGAAGCGAATTTAACAAAGCACCAATACATGCTCATTAGACTGTTTGTCAATAGCAAAATTTCTTCCGAGCTGTTTTGCAGCTATGATAGTGTTTTAAAAGAAAAAAAGAAATGTTATCTGGAAAAAATTACAGTTAGTGAAGCACATGCAGAAGTGGAGCTTCAAAATTTATTGCACAATACAACAAAGCGCATTATCTGGAAAAAATTACAGTTAGTGAAGCACATGCAGAAGTGGAGCTTCAAAATTTATTGCACAATACAACAAAGCGCATTGTCGAGTTACAAGAAAGTGATATAAGTGATGTTGCCGCCGCTCCTATTTGCAACCTAAAAGGGAAATGGGGCTTCGACGGCAGCTCTGGGTACAGCGAATACAAGCAGAAAGTGGGGAACAATAATTTGGAAGACAATCACTTGTTTGTCACGTCATATGTTCCCCTTGCCCTATAAGCAACTGACGATACGTCAAAAATTGTATGGAAAAACCCACGACCAGTATCCACACGATATTCTCGACCTGTGCGATTTCAATTTATTAAAGAATCAACTGAGTTAAGTATAGAGGAGGAAAAATATTTCAAGGGCTAAATTAAGAACCTTGTTTCGACGAAAATAGCTGTTGGCAACAAAACATTATTCGTTGAGCATATTTTACAACTTACAATTGTTGATGGTAAAATTTGTATTGCCTTAACCCAAACATCATTTTTAAAATGCTATATTTGCAACGCCAAGCCCACAGAAATGAACAATATTCAGAAAAGTTTGCAAAGGGAAGTTCATCAGGATCGGTTTCAATCGGGTTGTCACCACTTCATGCATCTATAAGATTTTTTGAATATTTCATTCATTTATCCTACAGACTTGATGTTCAAGTCTGGCAAGTTAGAGGGGACGAAGGAAAACTTAAATTTTTGGAAAGAAAAACAAAAATTCAAACAGAATTACGTATAAAAATGGGATTGATTGTTGATAACCCGAAGGCTGGTGGATGTGGAACATCGAATGATGGAAACATTGCCAGAAAATTCTTTAGCAATCCTGGGTTATCCGACGAAATAACAGGCCTAAATGAAGACCTTATTGAACGGTGTGCAACAATATTGAAAGCACTTTCTTCAGGATACAAAATTAATGTGGAAAAATTTAAGACATTTACTCTCCAAACAGCGGCTGCTTCATTCATGGTATTGTCTTCCGCCGACTGTTCATAAAATTTTAATTCAGGGACCATCCATAATTGAAAACGCTCTGATGTCGATTGGTAAGTTGTCAGAGGAACCTGATGAGTCGAGAAATAAGGACATTAAGAAATTTCGTCTAAATCATACGAAAAAAAATTCTCGAGTGGCAACAAATGAAGATCTACTCAATCGATTACTTCTTTCTTCGGATGCATTAATAACGGGACAACGAAAGTTACCCCCTAAAAAAAGTCTGTTTTTAATAAAAAATATTTTTCATCTTTTACAAAAATATATTAAATAATAACGAACCATATGTGACTTAATCACAAAAAAAATGCATTATTGTTTATTTTGAATATGAATGATTTTTTTTGAGTTTTTTATTTATTATATTTTTATTAAATTTTAGAAACAGTTTCAGATTTTTAACACCACTGGAAGTATTTTTGGCCGCTCGCTCCATACAAGACCGACCACTGTGGGTTGTAAAGTGAAAGAAGATTAATAAGAAGAAGTCTGTCAGAATATTCCTGATCCTTGATTTAAGGTTCCGTGACGGATAGCAATGGACCGCCCACTAGGAAATGGCCTGGGGTCAAATCTAAAGTATCGGTGGGGTCTTTAGACATAGGAGAAATCGGCCGCGAGTTCAAAGAAGCCTTTATCTCAGCAAGCAGAGTAGAGAACTCTTTAAAGGTATGCCTTTGGTTGGAAGTGGCCATGTAGAACAGAGTTTTAAAACTCTTAACTCCACCTTCGCACAACCCTCCCATGTGTGGAGACCCGGAAGAGATGAAATACCATACCAATCTATACCAAAAATCATTTAACACAAGGAGCTCAACTTGTAACACTTTGTTGCAAGTATAAACAATCAAATATGTACGTAATAAAACAGAAGTCTCCACTTGAGTATGTTTATGTGTATACATTAATATATCCACCTAAACATACTCACATCAATATACAGCTAAACATGTTCATATATGTATGTACATACATATATGCACATACATATATTCATATGAGCAGCAATGCACGAAAATGAGAAATGGCTACACTGGATAACTACTTTCAAAGAGTTATCAGACGAAGCCCGAGCATAAGAAACGAAATAATTGAGGTGTTTCGTAGTGAGCAAAGCCACTCCCCTCAAAGCTCGCTAACTCTAGTGCAAATAAGAGCTGCATACTCCGATCTAGCTGGAGAAGAATTCCCAGTAGGAGGAGGCTCAAGAGTACAGATGTGCTTCCTGATAGAGGTATCCAATGTATGCTGCTACACAAATGCAGCAGGTACATTCCATTTTTATCTAATGGATTAAAAAAAAAAAAAAAAACACACACACACACACACACAAAAATAAATAAATAAAGAATAAAACCAAAACCATGGATGAACAACGGTGAAGATATTCCCTTTGCGGAATCTGCTCCTGTCGAGCAAAGGGATGCACCGACGCTAGAAGAAGCGTTAGAGCTGTATCCCAACGATGGACCGCGCCCACTCACAATAGCTGAGTACCGGGCCCGCAACACAAAACCAACAAGGCCAGAGAAGACCAAAAGAGGACCAAGTACGTAAGCTACTCCAGCATAAGAGGCTGGAAGTAGACTTACTGGCCACTCTGAAGACGGAGGAAGACCGACAACGCTGCATAGAGCGTATTGACAAATTGAAAGCTAAACTTCGCCAAAGAGCGCAAGGGGGCCGCAGAAATGCGCAAGCCTTAACTTGCCTTTAATTTAGTAATTATAATTATAAGCCTAATAGCAAGTTGAAGCATGAAAGTGCAACTTGCGAACTTTCTAACTTTCTGCTAGGCTATTATTAACAATGTGGTTGGAGAATTTAAAAAAAAAATAATAATTTCTAAATAACAAATGAAATGTATATCTGAATTGTGAGCCAACCACATGCTCTATAATTTGTCCACGTCTCTGGCTCACTGTGCGAAACACAGTTGAGATAATTTTTCTTTCTTTTAAAGTTTTGCAAATTACATTAAAGAAGAAAATTTTTTTTATGTAACAATCGAATCCAAAACGGAATTTTTTTTTTCACTATCAAACAAATAGAAAACAGGTCTAAACGACCAAGAAAACAAAATATTTTTGCTAGAAAGATGGGTTCTCAAGAATCCAAAATAGAGCACCCAACGGCTAATGTCGTTAACAGCGTTAAAATAGTAGATCACAAGGAAAATTTAGAGGAAATAGGGATATTGTTGTTAGCTATCCTAATAGTAGTAGCCTTAAATCTGGCTTTGAAATTATATGCAATGCATAATAAAATAATTAAGAAAAAATATCAGAGTAGAGCAGATGGCCTAAATACAGTATAAAAATGGGTCGAGTAGAACTTAAATATTTGAACAAATACGTTCCATTCTTAGACTTCCTCTTTAACAGAGGTGAAACCAATCTAAAATATAAAAAAATCAAATAGTGGATTGTGAATAATAGAAAATTTAAATCAGGGATAACTCACTTGATAGAAAGATCCATAGTAGAAGCCTACAACCGCCTAAAGCGAAAAAAAACAGAATTCTACCCACCTGGATGCATAAAATATTCGAGCAACCCATAGAGACAATTGATCTCTCAGGGAATTAAAAACAAAAAAAAAAAAAAGAAAAAGAGTGTGTAAATTTTTCAACAAAATATGATTATTTGGGATGACATAATATGAGAAGCTAGAATACATGCGCAAGAATTAAATAAATCTTGTAAGTGCCTCTCGCAGAACAGGGAAACATCCCAAAGTACAGGGAAACATCCCAAAAACACTCGAAAATAATACTAAAGAGCCTAGAAAATGTTAGAGCGGTATTCATAGAACACCATAGTAAGCTAACTGCGGGACGAAAAACAGCCGCAAATGCATTCTATAATGACTGCAAACAAAGGGCAAAATATGTATTAAAAAGATATAATATTGAATATAAACAAACAGTTGATTTGGATATTTCAATATCACTGGAAGACAAAACCCAGTTAACGGCTGAAGAAGAGACAGATCAAGAAGAACCGTCAGTGAGTTTAGAACAAACAAAAATAAATCTTAATAAACCAGCCATTTTGCCAAGAAACACAAAAGTGACTCAAACAGTCGCTGATTTTTTAAAGATGGCCTCAAACCTTATCCCACAGTTTGATGGCAGAAGAGAAAATCTTCAGAGCTTCATGGACGCATTGAATTTGATAAATTCACTAAAAGGCGACCATGAGGAAGCAGCTTTTTGCTTTTTGTGATGTGTATTGCAATTATCGTCTTTGTCTTTGCCTTCGTCTCTGTTTTCGTCTTTGTGCGTTTTGTTGTGTTGTTTTGTGATTGTCATTTTTATTTATTTTTTCATTTTATTTTATTTATTTATACATATTATTAATTTCAATTAATGTATATTATTACTTATTACTATATTTGTATAGGAGCTTCATACGAGCGCGAATTTAACCGTATATATATATTTAATAAGTGGTGTTCCAAAACAGGTGCAAATGCAATCAAGGTTCAAAGCATTTTCCAATCTTTGAAATTAAGAATAGAGAATGATGGCTATATAGTGGGAGCTGAATGTTTGGACCACTTAGAAAAACGCATTGATTACTGCTGCAAGAGAATTGCTATATTTTGGCGTGACTGCAAGCGAAATAAAGCATTCGTTTCAGAAAATCATTCGGATTGGTTTTCGACAAATGAAGAGTTTTCATTTAAATAAGATTTACTTATTACATCTGATCGTAGCATTGAACGTGGCCGCCCAAAAATTAGTTTCTCCGAGTGTTCAACCCGAACCAAGAGAAGACGGATTGCCGAGATTGATGACTTGGATGAGTCCGCTGCTGAATATTTGCGTTCCGCTGCTGTTGAAGACAAAATCTTGCCTGCAAGTGCTAATGAGGTTATTTCGCTCATAATGGAAGCGAATTTAACAAAGCACCAATACATGCTCATTAGACTGTTTGTCAATAGCAAAATTTCTTCCGAGCTGTTTTGCAGCTATGATAGTGTTTTAAAAGAAAAAAAGAAATGTTATCTGGAAAAAATTACAGTTAGTAAAGCACATGCAGAAGTGGAGCTTCAAAATTTATTGCACAATACAACAAAGCGCATTATCTGGAAAAAATTACAGTTAGTGAAGCACATGCAGAAGTGGAGCTTCAAAATTTATTGCACAATACAACAAAGCGCATTGTCGAGTTTCAAGAAAGTGATATAAGTGATGTTGCCGCCGATCCTATTTGCAACCTAAAAGGGAAATGGGGCTTCGACGGCAGCTCTGGGTACAGCGAATACAAGCAGAAAGTGGCGAACAATAATTTGGAAGACAATCACTTGTTTGTCACGTCATATGTTCCCCTTGCCCTATAAGCAACTGACGATACGTCAAAAATTGTATGGAAAAACCCACGACCAGTATCCACACGATATTCTCGACCTGTGCGATTTCAATTTATTAAAGAATCAACTGAGTTAAGTATAGAGGAGGAAAAATATTTCAAGGGCAAAATTAAGAACCTTGTTCCGACGATAATAGCTGTTGGCAACAAAACATTATTCGTTGAGCATATTTTACAACTTACAATTGTTGATGGTAAAATTTGTATTGGCTTAACCCAAACATCATTTTTAAAATGCTATATTTGCAACGCCAAGCCCACAGAAATGAACACTATTCAGAAAAGTTTGCAAAGGGAAGTTCATCAGGATCGGTTTCAATCGGGTTGTCACCACTTCATACATATATAAGATTTTTTGAATATTTCATTCATTTATCCTACAGACTTGATGTTCAAGTCTGGCAAGTTAGAGGGGACGAAGGAAAACTTAAATTTTTGGAAAGAAAAGCAAAAATTCAAACAGAATTACGTATAAAAATGGGATTGATTGTTGATAACCCGAAGGCTGGTGGATGTGGAACATCGAATGATGGAAACATTGCCAGAAAATTCTTTAGCAATCCTGGGTTATCCGACGAAATAACAGGCCTAAATGAAGACCTTATTGAACGGTGTGCAACAATATTGAAAGCACTTTCTTCAGGATACAAAATTAATGTGGAAAAATTTAAGACATTTACTCTCCAAACAGCGGCTGCTTCATTCATGGTATTGTCTTCCGCCGACTGTTCATAAAATTTTAATTCAGGGACCATCCATAATTGAAAACGCTCTGATGTCGATTGGTAAGTTGTCAGAGGAACCTGATGAGTCGAGAAATAAGGACATTAAGAAATTTCGTCTAAATCATACGAAAAAAAATTCTCGAGTGGCAACAAATGAAGATCTACTCAATCGATTACTTCTTTCTTCGGATGCATTCATAACGGGACAACGAAAGTTACCCCCTAAAAAAAGTCTGTTTTTAATAAAAAATGTTTTTCATCTTTTACAAAAATATATTAAATAATAACGAACCATATGTGACTTAATCACAAAAAAAATGCATTATTGTTTATTTTGAATATGAATGATTTTTTTTGAGTTTTTTATTTATTATATTTATACCCTTGCAAAAAGGGTATATTAATTTTGGTCAGAAGTGTGCAACGCATAGAAGGAAGCATCTCCGACCATATAAAGTATATATATTCTTGATCAGCACGACGAGACGAGTTCAAATAGCCATGTCCGTCCGTCCGTCCGTCCGTCCGTCCGTCCGTCCGTCCGTCCGTCTGGATCAACGCGAACTCCTCCGAGACCGTAAGAGCTACAGAGCTGAAATTTTGCACGTATGCTTCTATATACTGCAGGCGTTGTATATCTCGGATTCAGCCGGATCGGACCATTATATCATATAGCTCCCATACAAACGGCAAAGTCGCGAACAGTGACTTTCTCAATAACTTCATTAATTTTATAGCTATAGCCAAATCAGCTTTTTTTCCCGTCAAATCTGGCTTTTTTGAAAGTCCAATTGCGGGAAAAATACCAAAACAGCGGGCAGCGGGAATTCTGGATTTTTTAAAAATATAAATTGCTTTTTTCCGCTCTTTTTCTACTGAACAATTTATCATTTTTGAGCGATTAATCGTAGTAAAATGTTATTCATCTAATTCAGTGGGAAAATACTGAGAACACTGCCAATTTTTGGGTTGAAGTGTTTGCCTATAAGGATTCTGGAGGATATAGCCGAGAAGTACCAAAACAGTTGCAAGGGTATACAAACTTCGACGTGGTCGAAGTTAACCCCGGCCCTCTGGTTTTATTAAATTTTAGATTAGATTAGAGTTCAAAGAAGCCTTTATCTCAGCAAGCAGAGTAGAGAACTCTTTAAAGGTATGCCTTTGGTTGGAAGTGGCCATGTAGAACAGAGATTTAAAACTCTTAACTCCACCTTCGCACAACCCTCCCATGTGTGGAGACCCGGAAGAGATGAAATACCATACCAATCTATACCAAAAATCATTTAACACAAGGAGCTCAACTTGTAACACTTTGTTGCAAGTATAAACAATCAAATATGTACGTAATAAAACAGAAGTCTCCACTTGAGTATGTTTATGTGTATACATTAATATATCCACCTAAACATACTCACATCAATATACAGCTAAACATGTTCATATATGTATGTACATACATATATGCACATACATATATTCATATGAGCAGCAATGCACGAAAATGAGAAATGGCTACACTGGATAACTACTTTCAAAGAGTTATCAGACGAAGCCCGAGCATAAGAAACGAAATAATTGAGGTGTTTCGTAGTGAGCAAAGCCACTCCCCTCAAAGCTCGCTAACTCTAGTGCAAATAAGAGCTGCATACTCCGATCTAGCTGGAGAAGAATTCCCAGTAGGAGGAGGCTCAAGAGTACAGATGTGCTTCCTGATAGAGGTATCCAATGTATGCTGCTACACAAATGCAGCAGGTACATTCCATTTTTATCTAATGGATTAAAAAAAAAAAAAAAACACACACACACACACACACAAAAAATAAATAAATAAAGAATAAAACCAAAACCATGGATGAACAACGGTGAAGATATTCCCTTTGCGGAATCTGCTCCTGTCGAGCAAAGGGATGCACCGACGCTAGAAGAAGCGTTAGAGCTGTATCCCAACGATGGACCGCGCCCACTCACAATAGCTGAGTACCGGGCCCGCAACACAAAACCAACAAGGCCAGAGAAGACCAAAAGAGGACCAAGTACGTAAGCTACTCCAGCATAAGAGGCTGGAAGTAGACTTACTGGCCACTCTGAAGACGGAGGAAGACCGACAACGCTGCATAGAGCGTATTGACAAATTGAAAGCTAAACTTCGCCAAAGAGCGCAAGGGGGCCGCAGAAATGCGCAAGCCTTAACTTGCCTTTAATTTAGTAATTATAATTATAAGCCTAATAGCAAGTTGAAGCATGAAAGTGCAACTTGCGAACTTTCTAACTTTCTGCTAGGCTATTATTAACAATGTGGTTGGAGAATTTAAAAAAAAAATAATAATTTCTAAATAACAAATGAAATGTATATCTGAATTGTGAGCCAACCACATGCTCTATAATTTGTCCACGTCTCTGGCTCACTGTGCGAAACACAGTTGAGATAATTTTTCTTTCTTTTAAAGTTTTGCAAATTACATTAAAGAAGAAAATTTTTTTTATGTAACAATCGAATCCAAAACGGAATTTTTTTTTTTCACTATCAAACAAATAGAAAACAGGTCTAAACGACCAAGAAAACAAAATATTTTTGCTAGAAAGATGGGTTCTCAAGAATCCAAAATAGAGCACCCAACGGCTAATGTCGTTAACAGCGTTAAAATAGTAGATCACAAGGAAAATTTAGAGGAAATAGGGATATTGTTGTTAGCTATCCTAATAGTAGTAGCCTTAAATCTGGCTTTGAAATTATATGCAATGCATAATAAAATAATTAAGAAAAAATATCAGAGTAGAGCAGATGGCCTAAATACAGTATAAAAATGGGTCGAGTAGAACTTAAATATTTGAACAAATACGTTCCATTCTTAGACTTCCTCTTTAACAGAGGTGAAACCAATCTAAAATATAAAAAAATCAAATAGTGGATTGTGAATAATAGAAAATTTAAATCAGGGATAACTCACTTGATAGAAAGATCCATAGTAGAAGCCTACAACCGCCTAAAGCGAAAAAACAGAATTCTACCCACCTGGATGCATAAAATATTCGAGCAACCCATAGAGACAATTGATCTCTCAGGGAATTAAAAACAAAAAAAAAAAAAGAAAAAGAGTGTGTAAATTTTTCAACAAAATATGATTATTTGGGATGACATAATATGAGAAGCTAGAATACATGCGCAAGAATTAAATAAATCTTGTAAGTGCCTCTCGCAGAACAGGGAAACATCCCAAAGTACAGGGAAACATCCCAAAAACACTCGAAAATAATACTAAAGAGCCTAGAAAATGTTAGAGCGGTATTCATAGAACACCATAGTAAGCTAACTGCGGGACGAAAAACAGCCGCAAATGCATTCTATAATGACTGCAAACAAAGGGCAAAATATGTATTAAAAAGATATAATATTGAATATAAACAAACAGTTGATTTGGATATTTCAATATCACTGGAAGACAAAACCCAGTTAACGGCTGAAGAAGAGACAGATCAAGAAGAACCGTCAGTGAGTTTAGAACAAACAAAAATAAATCTTAATAAACCAGCCATTTTGCCAAGAAACACAAAAATGACTCAAAAAGTCGCTGATTTTTTGGAGATGGCCTCAAACCTTATCCCACAGTTTGATGGCAGAAGAGAAAATCTTCAGAGCTTCATGGACGCATTGAATTTGATAAATTCACTAAAAAGCGACCATGAGGAAACAGCAGTGTGTCTCATAAAAACAAAACTAAAAGGTCACACAAGAAATTTGATAACCTCCGAACAGACAATAGAAGAGATTATTAACAGTATTGCATCAAATGTAAAAACAGAATCAGTAGCGTCAATAACGGCAAAAATCAAAAACCTACCCCAGAGAAACAAAACAGCAAGTCAGTATGCACAAGAAATTGAAAAGCTTACTGAATCTCTGGAAGATGCCTTTATACAAGATGGCACATCTGTCGAAATAGCTAAAAAGTATACGCTTTACGTCGCTACAGAGGCAATAACAAAGAACTGCATAAACAATCAAGTACGTAACGTACTAATAGCAGGTATTTTCCGTGACATGAACGAACTAACAACAAAGTTCGTAGACAATAGTACAGCAGAAACAGGACAGGCAAACCCTGTCATGCACTACCGTCAATACAATAGAAATGGACAAAATAATTACCGAGGTAGAGGTAATTACCAAAATAACGGTTAGGAATATTAATACCGGTGGATATCGTGCTAACTCACGGTACAACAACCGAGGAAGAAATAATTCCAACCGAAACAGCTCGAACTGAGGTAATTCCAACCGAGGTAGCTCTAACAACGGAAATGGTAATGTACGATTACTTAAAGTAATTCGGAAAACCAATAGATCCCTGCAGATATTCAGAAGAAACTGTAAATGTATACACATTCAATCTTAGCCTAAGTATTTTCATCAAAATTAATAACGAAAATACACACAACACATATACCTTCTTGTTAGATACAGGTGCAGACGTATCAATAATAAAAGAAAAAACAGATTCTTTTGAACATACAGATACTTCAAACACAATTGAAATATCAGGACATGGCGAAGGTTCAATTACTTCCAAAGGTCTAACCCTTATACAACTAAGACAATATGAATTTATAATTCCACACAACTTCCATATAGTAGACGAAAGTTTTCCAATTCCATTTGATGGAATTTCTTCAAAACATTCAATTGCAAATTAGACTTCAGTGAACCAAACGATTCACTAATATTAAGACCAAATAATTTAAATTTTGCAATAAATATCCCCATATTACACACTTGTGACAGCAATACCACAATTCTCCCAGCGAGATCTGAAGTAATCCGACAAATAAATATTCCAAATGAAAACTCAAATATCGTCATCTTAAATCAAGAGGTCGAAAATGGAATATTTATTGGAAATTCGATCTCAACTCCGACCAAAACATTTGTCCGAATTTTAAACACAACAAAAAGAGTAAAAATTTTAAATTTAAAAAGCATAAAATATGAATCATTAAAGAATTAGATGAGATGTATGTATTTGGTTTAGAAAACGAACCAATTACTACGAACAACTTTTATAAACAAGAACTCAGATTGAATGACAACCAGCCAGTATACACAAAAAATTACAGAATACCACACATGCATAAAGAAGAAATAACTAGACAAGTCGATAAACTCATTAAAGATAAAATAGTCGAACCATCAGTGTCCGAGAATAGTCCGTTACTACTGGTACCGAAAAAGGGTTTACCAGGATCAGAAAAGAAACGATGGCTATTAGTAATAGACTATCGTCAAATAAACAAAAAACTGTTGTCCGATAAATTCCCATTACCATGAATAGACGATATTCTTGATCAACTAGGCAGAGCCAAATATTTTTCATGTCTAGATTTAATGTACGGTTTTCACCAAATAGAACTAAAGGATAAATCGCGAAGTATTACGTCATTTTCCACTAGCAATGGATCTTATCAGTTTACCAGACTACCGTATGGTCTGAAAATTGCACCAAATTCCTTTCAAAGAATGATGACAATTGCTTTCTCTGGATTAAATCCGTCACAAGCATTCCTTTACATGGATGACTTTATAGTCATCGGCTGTTCTGAGAAACACATTCTCAAAAACCTAAAGGATATTTTTGATATATGCAGAAAAAACAACCTAAAACTGCATCCAGAGAAATGTTCATTCTTCATGCACGAAGTGACATTCTTGGGTCACAAGTGTACCGACAAAGGAATATTGCCAGATGACACCCAGTATGACGTCATTGAAAAATACACAGTACCAACAGATGCTGATAGTGCTAGAAGATTCGTAGCCTTTTGGAACTATTACAGACGTTTTATTAAAAACTTCGCAGAACATGCACGTTCGATAACACAACTGTGTAAGAAAAACGTAGAATTTGTTTGGTCTGAAGAATGCCAAAAAGGATTTGAATATCTGAAAAAGCCTTAATAGAACCCACACTGCTACAGTATCCAGATTTTAGCAAAAAATTTTGCATAATAACAGTTGCTAGCAAATATGCATGTGGAGCAGCACTAACTCAAACTTATGGCGATAAGCAGTTGCCAGTAGCATACGCATCCCGTTCGTTCACTAAAGGTGAAAGTAATAAAAGTACTACTGAGCAAGAACTAGCTGCGATACCCTGGTCCATTACATACTTTTGCCCATATATATATGGCAGACACTTCAGAGTCAAAACAGACCACAGACCCCTAACGTATTTATTTTCTATGATAAATCCGAGTTCAAAATTAACAAGAATGAGACTTGATCTAGAGGAATATGAATTTACAGTAGAATATCTGAAGGGAAAAGATAATTTCGTTGCGAATGCATTATCCCGCATTACAATACAGGATCTAAAAAACACAAAAGCACATGTCCTGAAAGTCACTACCAGGCAGCAAAGTAGACAAAATAATCTCTGGCCAGATAATAAAAATGAAAATTCAATTAAGCACGTACCTAATGATGCTCCTAAGCCCAAAATATATGAAGTACTCTGCAATGATGAAGTACGAAAAGTGACCTTGCGTATAACACACGATTTATGTTTCCTCAAATATGGAAAGAAAGTTATAGCAAGAATTGAGATTGGAGATCTGTACACCAATGGAAATCTAGACTTAGGTCAGTTTTTTCAAAGGCTTGAAAAACAAGCCGGTATACTCGAAATCAAACAACTCAAGTTGGCACCGAATGAAAAGATCTTTGAAACATTTTCAATAGAGTCTTTTAAAGAAATGGGCAATAAAATATTGAAAACATTAAGAGTAGCGCTACTCTAACCGTTGACCATTATAGAAAAAGATAAAGATAAAAAAGCAATATTGTCTACATACCATGATGATCCGATACAGGGTGGCCATACAGGCATTACAAAAACTTTGGCCAAAGTAAAGAGATATTATTATTGGAAAAACATGACACGTCATATAAAAGACTACATTAATAAATGTGAAAAATGCCTAAAGTCAAAAACAACAAAGCACATAAAAACACCCTTAGTTATTACAGAAACCCCCATACATGCTTTTGATAGGGTAATAGTGGACACCATTGGTCCATTACCAAAATCCGAAAATGGTAACGAATATGCAGTCACTCTAATATGTGACTTGACGAAATACTTAGTAGCAATACCAGTTCCCAATAAAAGCGCTACAACAATCTCTAAAGCTATTTTTGAATCTTTCATTCTGAAGTACGGTCCAATGAAGACGTGCAATACGGACATGGGAACAGAATAAAAAAATTCAATAATAAATGACTTGTGCAAATATTTAAAAATAGACAACATTACGTCTACTGCACACCACCACCAGATCTTGGGTACCGTTGAAAGAAGTCATAGGAATTCAATGAGTACATTCAATCATATATATCAGTAGATAAAACTGATTGGGACATATGGTCACAATATTTTGTGTACTGTTTTAACACAACCCCGTCAGTAACACACAAATACTGTCCATATGAACTTGTATTTGGTAAACAAAATAATCTACCAACGCATTTTAATAGCATAAATAGAATAGAACCACTATATAACGTAGATGATTATGCTAAAGAAGTTAAGTTTAGATTAGAACTAGCATACAGTGGAGCTAGAATAATGTTAGAGAAACGTTAGGAAAACCAGAAAAATTTTTATGACAATAAGTCAGCAGATTTAAAAATAGAAATAGGAGATAAGGTTTTCTTAAAAAACGAAGCTGGTCATAAGCTTTTTTTATGGTTTCAACTACTTCATTTTATTAAAAATACATAAAAAAGAAAAAAAATTCTTTTTAGAGAAAAAAAATTTGTCTGGCCAGACACAAATAAAACCATTTTCCTAACAAACATACATACATTACTATTAATCAATCATTTATTATCAATATTAATAGTTAACAAATAACTCCATAATATTACGTTATTTTCTAAAAATTGGAGGTGTAGTATATCCATACCAAAAACCATTTAACACAAGGAGCTCAACTTGTAACACTTTGTTGCAAATAAAACATAAGTCTCCACTTGAGTATGTTTATGTGTATACATTAATATATTCAGTATATTTATGTGTATACATTAATATATTCACATATACATACTCACATCAATATACAGCTGAACATGTTCATATATGTGTCGGAGATTGAATTAGGCATTTCTAATAATTTGAATTGTGTGCCTAATGTTAAGGTGAATTGCTCAGTGTTAAGTAATGAATATCATGACAGATGTAGAACTGTTTAACACTAGATTTGTGCGATGACAGCATAGGCTGTCATCGAGTGTGGCTCGGTGTGTGGTTGAGAGAATTCAGTGTCTTTTCTTTCTGAAATTCAACCTGAAAGCACGTCGAGACTCGCTGCACAAACCTTGTGGAAAAATGGAAGCCAACAATGTGGGATCTAACTCAAGACCAACAATAAATTAGGAGCAGTTTCGCATTTTATTGGAACAACAAAATCGAAACTTCTGGGAGCTAGCAAAAACTTTTCGTGCATCGCCTAGTGAGTCTCGACAAGATGGTGAAATTGTTTTACCGAAATTTAACTCCGACGCTGCTGGAGCCAACGCCACGCAATGGTGTGCTACGGTGGACATCGTTCTAAAAGAAAATCCATTGCAAGGTAGTGCGTTAATTTTGCCCTTGACGAAGTCATTGGAAGGAAGCTCTTCGCAGTGGTTATCGCAGACCCAGGCATCACATGGGAACAATTCAGATAGCTTTTCGAGCAAAGATACGAAAACTCAGAGACACCGGCCGCTACTATTTTGAATTTGCTGAACAGTCGTCCAAATTCTGGCGAGTGTCTTTCAGTGTATGCGAGTCGGCTAATGACGTCACTTTTAACAAAATGGCGTGGCATGGACCATGAGCAAATTGCTGCATCGGTTGTTCTTGGTCATTTAGAAAACTATGACCGCAGACTACAACGAATTGCGTACACAGGGACTATTCGCAGCAGACGAGACTTACAGTCCGAGTTACAAGTCTTTTCGTTTGACAATAAGCAGTCCAGCTCTTCAGACGATTAATCAATTGCAAAGCGTGCTGAAACATCGCCAATCAAATGTTACTCATGTGGGAAGCTTGGACACAGGAAATCGGAATGCAGAGTGCAGAAAACTTCTACATCTGGAGAAGATCAGCGAGCTTCGTCAGTGCGTGCTAAAGTCGTGACATGCTATCGATGTCACGAGCCGGGACACATTTCTACTCAATGCCCCAAGAGTTCGGGTGGTGACGCAGGATCACGTGTGCATAAGAGGGTTAACCTATGTGTCATAGCATAGCACACAAAGTGTCTGGGAAAAGAACAAATAACGTAATATCATTAAGTGGAATTGGTAATGTTAGTGTAGTTTCGTCAATTCAAATCACAAGTAATGTAATGATAAATGGAAATTGTATCGAAGTAGTATTTCAAGATAATAATTTGAAAAATAATATTGTAATTGGCCGCGAAATTTTAGCACAAGGATACTCTGCTATAGTATCAACAGAAGTTGTGGAAATAATTAAAGACAAAACAGTTAACGTTTGTTCTGTAAAAAATTACGAAAATGATTTTAATAATTTAGTAACTAAAGCACAGGGAGAAGATAAAAATCAATTGTAAAGATTGTTAAAAAAGCATTCAAAATCATTCATTCGCGGAACTTCTTTAACTCGCGTAACTACTGGTGTAATGTCAATTCGATTAGTAGAACCCACCAAGACAGTGCAAAGACGCTCTTACAGATTCAGTCCCAGTGAAAGAGAATTACTCCGGTCAAAAGTTCAAGAGCTAATAGATTATAATGTAATAAGGCCGAGCAGTTCACCTTATGCTAGTCCAGCACTTTTAGTAAAAAAGAAAAACGGATCTGTAAGACTCTGTGTCGATTACAGGGAATTAAATAGAAATACCATTGCAGATAGGTTTCCTCTACCATTAATTTCAGATCAGATAGCTAGATTGCGTGGAGCAAGATACTTTACTTGCTTGGACATGGCTTGCGGGTATTATCAGGTCCCATTACACGAGAACTCTATTGAGTATACTGCATTCGTCACTCCCGACGGACAATTTGAGTTTTTAGCGATGCCGTTTGGTCTAAAGAACGCACCGTCGGTTTTTCAAAGAGCAGTGTTGAAAGCAGTGGGCGATTTGGTATTTTCGTACGTTATCGTCTATATGGATGATATAATGATCGTGGCGTCAACTAAGGAAGAAGCTATTGAAAGATTAGAGATCGTCTTGAATATTTTGACTAAGGCAGGCTTTTCGTTTAATGTAGAAAAATGCTCATTTTTGAGGGATTCTGTTCAGTATCTAGGATACGAAGTACAGGCGGGTGAGATTCGTCCAAATTTGCGTAAAATTGAAGCGTTAAGCGCATTGCCACCACCCAGGTCAATTACAACATTGAGGCAATTTATAGGATTGGCTTCGTATTTTCGCCAAATTGTACCAGGATTCTCCCAGCTATTGAAACCTCTTTACTCTCTTACATCTATTAAAATTAATTTTGATTGGACGAATGAACATGAGAAGGTTCGCAAACAGATTATTGATATCCTTACAAGCAAACCAGTCTTGGTAATATTTGATCCTAAATACCCCATAGAACTGCATACAGATGCAAGTGCCATTGGCTATGGAGCCATACTTTTGCATCGAATTGAAAATAAACCGTATGTGGTTGAATATTTCAGTAAAACTACTAGTGTGTGTGAATCGAAATACACGTCTTATGACGTACGACTTATTACAGTAAAACACTTTAGACATTATCTACATGGTAATAGGTTTGTCATTTTTACTGATTGTAATTCGTTAAAGGCTTCTAGAACAAAAATTGAGCTATCACCTAGAGTGTATCGCTGGTGGGCATTCCTTCAAGCATTCGATTTTGATATTCAATATTGCGAAGGCAAACGTATGGCCCATGTAGATTTTCTGTCAAGGAATCCTTTGCCTGATAAGAAAAAAGAGAATCAAAAAAAAAGTTGTAGAAAAGCATGTACAGTTGATGGAATTTTCTGATAATTGGATTCAAGCCGAACAACAACGTGATCAGGATATTTTGCAAACAATTAACAAGTTGAATGAGGGTGAACTTTCTAAAGATTTAGTTGCAACTTTTGAGATGAGAGCTAATGTGCTTTACAGAAAAATTCAAAGAAATTGTAGGACTCGTTGTTTGCCAGTCATTCCTAGAACCTTTAGATGGTCTGTAATAAACCAAGTACACGAATCGATCTTACACTTAGGTTGGGAAAAGACCCTAGATAAAGTGTACGAGCATTACTGGTTTACGGGAATGGCGAAGTACGTTCGAAAGTTTGTAGATCACTTGTCATCACTTGTAGGGTGAGAAAATCAGCGTCCGGAAAAGTCCAAGTGGAACTGCATTCGATTCCGAAGATTAGCATACCGTGGCACACGTTGCATATAGATATCACTGGAAAACTAAGTGGGAAGAACGATCGTAAAGAGTATGTCATTGTTCAAATCGATGGTTTTACAAAATATGTTTATTTGTACCACACGTATAAGCTTAACGCAGTTATTTGTATTGACGCATTAAAGTCATCGATTGCGCTTTTTGGAGTACCTGCTCGATTAGTGGCTGATCAAGGCAGAAGTTTTACGGGATTGAAATTTGTCGAATTCTGTGCTTCTCAGAAAATTCAGCTTCACCCGCTAGCGAGGGCTAGCCGGGCAAATGGACAGGTCGAAAGAGTGATGAGCACTTTAAAAAATCTATTAACTATCGTTGAGTCCAGTGAGCGTTCATGGCAAGATGCTATAGGGGACGTTCAATTAGCATTAAACTGTACAGTTAATCGAGTTACAAAAACGAGTCCGTTAGAATTATTAATCGGTAAGAGTGCTCGACCATTGGGATTAGTTCCCATTGATGATGATGAGACAGCGATAGACTTAAATGACCAAAGATCTCAGGCTACAAGAAATATGGACAATGCAGCAAGCTATGACAAACTTCGATTTGATAAAGACAAGGCAAAAGTAGTCAAATTCAGTAAGGGAGATTATGTTCTGATCAAAAATAGTGAGCGACAACAGACTAAGTTGGACCCTAAGTTTCGTGGACCTTTTATGGTCATAGAAGTATTAGAAGGCGGTAGATATACGTTGAAGTCCATATCAAGTAAAAGACAGTATAAGTACCCACATAATAGTTTACGGAGAATGCCAGAGGTGCAGGTACCAAGCGAGCTGGATTTCGACGGAGATGAGTTTGATTCATCTGGTGAAACGGGTGAAACAGACCGTAATGGCACAGTTGGAAGAGACTGTGGTGAAACCGGTGAAAAAGACCGTAATGGCACAGTTGAAAGAGACTGTAGTGAAACGGGTGAAAAAGACCGTATGGAAACAGTTGGTAAGGACTGTGATGAAGAGACGGGTGAAACAGACCGTATGGAAACAGTTGGAAAAGACTGTGATAAAGAGACGGGTGAAACAGACCGTATGGACTAGTGAATGAGGCACTAGGGGAATGATGTTTTTAGAAAGAGTGTGTTGTCGATGCTACGTGGTGGTACCATGCCGTGGATTCTTGAAACGTAAATGAGAACATAAAGAAAAGAGAATGTTTGTAAAACTAAAAGCGAAAATGTTGTTTGATAAGAATGAAAATGTGGAGGTTATAAAATAAGAAAATATTGAAAACCTTGTAATGTTTAATGAATTGTAAAAGAAATATGAACAAACAAATGTTGAAATATGCAAGTAGAAGAATATGAAATAAGAATTTTATATATAGCAAATAAGAGATTTTTAATTAACATTAAACTGGATTTGTCAAACTGCATAAAAGAGAATGTTTTTATTTCAGTTAGTTAAAACAAAGATGTGAAAATGATGTTTGAAAAAGTGGTTTATATTCCTGCTACACGAGGACGTGTAATTTGTCAGGATGACCGTGTCGAAGATTGAATTAGGCATTTCTAATAATTTGAATTGTGTGCCTACTGTTAAGGCGAATTGCTTAGTGTTAAGTAATGAATATCATGACAGATGTAGAACTGTTTAACACTAGATTTGTGCGATGACAGCATAGGCTGTCATCGAGTGTGGCTCGGTGTGTGGTTGAGAGAATTCAGTGTCTTTTCTTTCTGAAATTCAACCTGAAAGCACGTCGAGACTCGCTGCACAAACCTTGTGGAAAAATGGAAGCCAACAATGTGGGATCTAACTCAAGACCAACAATAAATTAGGAGCAGTTTCGCATTTTATTGGAACAACAAAATCGAAACTTCTGGGAGCTAGCAAAAACTTTTCGTGCATCGCCTAGTGAGTCTCGACAAGATGGTGAAATTGTTTTACCGAAATTTAACTCCGACGCTGCTGGAGCCAACGCCACGCAATGGTGTGCTACGGTGGACATCGTTCTAAAAGAAAATCCATTGCAAGGTAGTGCGTTAATTTTGCCCTTGACGAAGTCATTGGAAGGAAGCTCTTCGCAGTGGTTATCGCAGATTTTCTACCCAGGCATCACATGGGAACAATTCAGCCAGCTTTTCGAGCAAAGATACGAAAACTCAGAGACACCGGCCGCAACTATTTTGAATTTGCTGAACAGTCGTCCAAATTCTGGCGAGTGTCTTTCAGTGTATGCGAGTCGGCTAATGACGTCACTTTTAACAAAATGGCGTGGCATGGACCATGAGCAAATTGCTGCATCGGTTGTTCTTGGTCATTTAGCAAACTATGACCGCAGACTACAACGAATTGCGTACACAGGGACTATTCGCAGCAGACGAGACTTACAGTCCGAGTTACAAGTCATTTCGTTTGACAATAAGCAGTCCAGCTCTTCAGACGATTATTCAATTGCAAAGCGTGCTGAAACATCGCCAATCAAATGTTACTCATGTGGGAAGCTTGGACACAGGAAGTCGGAATGCAGAGTGCAGAAAACTTCTACATCTGGAGAAGATCAGCGAGCTTCGTCAGTGCGTGCTAAAGTCGTGACATGCTATCGATGTCACGAGCCGGGACACATTTCTACTCAATGCCCCAAGAGTTCGGGTGGTGACGCAGGATCACGTGTGCATAAGAGGGTTAACCTATGTGTCATAGCATAGCACACAAAGTGTCTGGGAAAAGAACAAATAACGTAATATCATTAAGTGGAATTGGTAATGTTAGTGTAGTTTCTTCAATTCAAATCACAAGTAATGTAATGATAAATGGAAATTGTATCGAAGTAGTATTTCAAGATAATAATTTGAAAAATAATATTGTAATTGGCCGCGAAATTTTAGCACAAGGATACTCTGCTATAGTATCAACAGAAGTTGTGGAAATAATTAAAGACAAAACAGTTAACGTTTGTTCTGTAAAAAGTTACGAAAATGATTTTAATAATTTAGTAACTAAAGCACAGGGAGAAGATAAAAATCAATTGTTAATATTGTTAAAAAAGCATTCAAAATCATTCATTCGCGGAACTCCTTTAACTCGCGTAACTACTGGTGTAATGTCAATTCGATTAGTAGAACCCACCAAGACAGTGCAAAGACGCTCTTACAGATTCAGTCCCAGTGAAAGAGAATTACTCCGGTCAAAAGTTCAAGAGCTAATAGATTATAATGTAATAAGGCCGAGCAGTTCACCTTATGCTAGTCCAGCACTTTTAGTAAAAAGAGAAAAACGGATCTGTAAGACTCTGTGTCGATTACAGGGAATTAAATAGAAATACCATTGCAGATAGGTTTCCTCTACCATTAATTTCAGATCAGATAGCTAGATTGCGTGGAGCAAGATACTTTACTTGCTTGGACATGGCTTGCGGGTATTATCAGGTCCCATTACACGAGAACTCTATTGAGTATACTGCATTCGTCATTCCCGACGGACAATTTGAGTTTTTAGCGATGCCGTTTGGTCTAAAGAACGCACCGTCGGTTTTTCAAAGAGCAGTGATGAAAGCAGTGGGCGATTTGGCATTTTCGTACGTTATCGTCTATATGGATGATATAATGATCGTGGCGTCAACTAAGGAAGAAGCTATTGAAAGATAAGAGATCGTCTTGAATATTTTGACTAAGGCAGGCTTTTCGTTTAATGTAGAAAAATGCTCATTTTTGAGGGATTCTGTTCAGTATCTAGGATACGAAGTACAGGCGGGTGAGATTCGTCCAAATTTGCATAAAATTGAAGCGTTAAGCGCATTGTCACCACCCAGGTCAATTACAACATTGAGGCAATTTATAGGATTGGCTTCGTATTTTCGCCAAATTGTACCAGGATTCTCCCAGCTATTGAAACCTCTTTACTCTCTTACATCTATTAAAATTAATTTTGATTGGACGAATGAACATGAGAAGGTTCGCAAACAGATTATTGATATCCTTACAAGCAAACCAGTCTTGGTAATATTTGATCCTAAATACCCCATAGAACTGCATACAGATGCAAGTGCCATTGGCTATGGAGCCATACTTTTGCATCGAATTGAAAATAAACCGTATGTGGTTGAATATTTCAGTAAAACTACTAGTGTGTGTGAATCGAAATACACGTCTTATGACGTACGACTTATTACAGTAAAACACTTTAGACATTATCTACATGGTAATAGGTTTGTCATTTTTACTGATTGTAATTCGTTAAAGGCTTCTAGAACAAAAATTGAGCTATCACCTAGAGTGTATCGCTGGTGGGCATTCCTTCAAGCATTCGATTTTGATATTCAATATTGCGAAGGCAAACGTATGGCCCATGTAGATTTTCTGTCAAGGAATCCTTTGCCTGATAAGAAAAAAGAGAATCAAAATAAAGTTGTAGAAAAGCATGTACAGTTGATGGAATTTTCTGATAATTGGATTCAAGCCGAACAACAACGTGATCAGGATATTTTGCAAACAATTAACAAGTTGAATGAGGGTGAACTTTCTAAAGATTTAGTTGCAACTTTTGAGATGAGAGCTAATGTGCTTTACAGAAAAATTCAAAGAAATTGTAGGACTCGTTGTTTGCCAGTCATTCCTAGAACCTTTATATGGTCTGTAATAAACCAAGTACACGAATCGATCTTACACTTAGGTTGGGAAAAGACCCCAGATAAAGTGTACGAGCATTACTGGTTTACGGGAATGGCGAAGTACGTTCGAATGTTTGTAGATCACTTGTCATCACTTGTAGGGTGAGAAAATCAGCGTCCGGAAAAGTCCAAGTGGAACTGCATTCGATTCCGAAGATTAGCATACCGTGGCACACGTTGCATATAGATATCACTGGAAAACTAAGTGGGAAGAACGATCGTAAAGAGTATGTCATTGTTCAAATCGATGGTTTTACAAAATATGTTTATTTGTACCACACGTATAAGCTTGACGCAGTTATTTGTATTGACGCATTAAAGTCATCGATTGCGCTTTTTGGAGTACCTGCTCGATTAGTGGCTGATCAAGGCAGAAGTTTTACGGGATTGAAATTTGTCGAATTCTGTGCTTCTCAGAAAATTCAGCTTCACCCGATAGCGAGGGCTAGCCGGGAAAATGGACAGGTCGAAAGAGTGATGAGCACTTTAAAAAATCTATTAACTATCGTTGAGTCCAGTGAGCGTTCATGGCAAGATGCTATAGGGGACGTTCAATTAGCATTAAACTGTACAGTTAATCGAGTTACAAAAACGAGTCCGTTAGAATTATTAATCGGTAAGAGTGCTCGACCATTGGGATTAGTTCCCATTGATGATGATGAGACAGCGATAGACTTAAATGACCAAAGATCTCAGGCTACAAGAAATATGGACAATGCAGCAAGCTATGACAAACTTCGATTTGATAAAGAAAAGGCAAAAGTAGTCAAATTCAGTAAGGGAGATTATGTTCTGATCAAAAATAGGGAGCGACAACAGACTAAGTTGGACCCTAAGTTTCGTGGACCTTTTATGGTCATAGAAGTATTAGAAGGCGGTAGATATACGTTGAAGTCCATATCAAGTAAAAGACAGTATAAGTCCCACATAATAGTTTACGGAGAATGCCAGAGGTGCAGGTACCAAGCGAGCTGGATTTCGACGGAGATGAGTTTGATTCATCTGGTGAAACGGGTGAAACAGACCGTAATGGCACAGTTGGAAGAGACTGTGGTGAAACGGGTGAAACAGACCGTAATGGCACAGTTGGAAGAGACTGTGGTGAAACCGGTGAAAAAGACCGTAATGGCGCAGTTGAAAGAGACTGTAGTGAAACGGGTGAAAAAGACCGTATGGAAACAGTTGGAAAAGACTGTGATAAAGAGACGGGTGAAACAGACCGTATGGACTAGTGAATGAGGCACTAGGGGAATGATGTTTTTAGAAAGAGTGTGTTGTCGATGCTACGTGGTGGTACCTTGCCGTGGATTCTTGAAACGTAAATGAGAACATAAAGAAAAGAGAATGTTTGTAAAACTAAAAGCGAAAATGTTGTTTGATAAGAATGAAAATGTGGAGATTATAAAATAAGAAAATATTGAAAACCTTGTAATGTTTAATGAATTGTAAAAGAAATATGAACAAACAAATGTTGAAATATGCAAGTAGAAGAATATGAAATAAGAATTTTATATATAGCAAATAAGAGATTTTTAATTAACATTAAACTGGATTTGTCAAACTGCATAAAAGAGAATGTTTTTATTTCAGTTAGTTAAAACAAAGATGTGAAAATGATGTTTGTAAAAGTGGTTTATATTCCTGCTACACGAGGACGTGTAATTTGTCAGGATGACCGTGTCGAAGATTGAATTAGGCATTTCTAATAATTTGAATTGTGTGCCTACTGTTAAGGCGAATTGCTTAGTGTTAAGTAATGAATATCATGACAGATGTAGAACTGTTTAACACTAGATTTGTGCGATGACAGCATAGGCTGTCATCGAGTGTGGCTCGGTGTGTGGTTGAGAGAATTCAGTGTCTTTTCTTTCTGAAATTCAACCTGAAAGCACGTCGAGACTCGCTGCACAAACCTTGTGGAAAAATGGAAGCCAACAATGTGGGATCTAACTCAAGACCAACAATAAATTAGGAGCAGTTTCGCATTTTATTGGAACAACAAAATCGAAACTTCTGGGAGCTAGCAAAAACTTTTCGTGCATCGCCTAGTGAGTCTCGACAAGATGGTGAAATTGTTTTACCGAAATTTAACTCCGACGCTGCTGGAGCCAACGCCACGTAATGGTGTGCTACGGTGGACATCGTTCTAAAAGAAAATCCATTGCAAGGTAGTGCGTTAATTTTGCCCTTGACGAAGTCATTGGAAGGAAGCTCTTCGCAGTGGTTATCGCAGATTTGCTACCCAGGCATCACATGGGAACAATTCAGACAGCTTTTCGAGCAAAGATACGAAAACACAGAGACACCGGCCGCAACTATTTTGAATTTGCTGAACAGTCGTCCAAATTCTGGCGAGTGTCTTTCAGTGTATGCGAGTCGGCTAATGACGTCACTTTTAACAAAATGGCGTGGCATGGACCATGAGCAAATTGCTGCATCGGTTGTTCTTGGTCATTTAGAAAACTATGACCGCAGACTACAACGAATTGCGTACACAGGGACTATTCGCAGCAGACGAGACTTACAGTCCGAGTTACAAGTCTTTTCGTTTGACAATAAGCAGTCCAGCTCTTCAGACGATTATTCAATTGCAAAGCGTGCTGAAACATCGCCAATCAAATGTTACTCATGTGGGAAGCTTGGACACAGGAAATCGGAATGCAGAGTGCAGAAAACTTCTACATCTGGAGAAGATCAGCGAGCTTCGTCAGTGCGTGCTAAAGTCGTGACATGCTATCGATGTCACGAGCCGGGACACATTTCTACTCAATGCCCCAAGAGTTCGGGTGGTGACGCAGGATCACGTGTGCATAAGAGGGTTAACCTATGTGTCATAGCATAGCACACAAAGTGTCTGGGAAAAGAACAAATAACGTAATATCATTAAGTGGAATTGGTAATGTTAGTGTAGTTTCGTCAATTCAAATCACAAGTAATGTAATGATAAATAGAAATTGTATCGAAGTAGTATTTCAAGATAATAATTTGAAAAATAATATTGTAATTGGCCGCGAAATTTTAGCACAAGGATACTCTGCTATAGTATCAACAGAAGTTGTGGAAATAATTAAAAACAAAACAGTTAACGTTTGTTCTGTAAAAAGTTACGAAAATGATTTTAATAATTTAGTAACTAAAGCACAGGGAGAAGATAAAAATCAATTGTTAATATTGTTAAAAAAGCATTCAAAATCATTCATTCGCGGAACTCCTTTAACTCGCGTAACTACTGGTGTAATGTCAATTCGATTAGTAGAACCCACCAAGACAGTGCACAGACGCTCTTACAGATTCAGTCCCAGTGAAAGAGAATTACTCCGGTCAAAAGTTCAAGAGCTAATAGATTATAATGTAATAAGGCCGAGCAGTTCACCTTATGCTAGTCCAGCACTTTTAGTAAAAAAGAAAAACGGATCTGTAAGACTCTGTGTCGATTACAGGGAATTAAATAGAAATACCATTGCAGATAGGTTTCCTCTACCATTAATTTCAGATCAGATAGCTAGATTGCGTTGAGCAAGATACTTTACTTGCTTGGACATGGCTTGCGGGTATTATCAGGTCCCATTACACGAGAACTCTATTGAGTATACTGCATTCGTAACTCCCGACGGACAATTTGAGTTTTTAGCGATGCCGTTTGGTCTAAAGAACGCACCGTCGGTTTTTCAAAGAGCAGTGATGAAAGCAGTGGGCGATTTGGCATTTTCGTACGTTATCGTCTATATGGATGATATAATGATCGTGGCGTCAACTAAGGAAGAAGCTATTGAAAGATTAGAGATCGTCTTGAATATTTTGACTAAGGCAGGCTTTTCGTTTAATGTAGAAAATTGCGTAAAATTGAAACGTTAAGCGCATTGCCACCACCCAGGTCAATTACAACATTGAGGCAATTCATAGGATTGGCTTCGTATTTTCGCCAAATTGTACCAGGATTCTCCCAGCTATTGAAACCTCTTTACTCTCTTACATCTATTAAAATTAATTTTGATTGGACGAATGAACATGAGAAGGTTCGCAAACAGATTATTGATATCCTTACAAGCAAACCAGTCTTGGTAATATTTGATCCTTAATACCCCATAGAACTGCATACAGATGCAAGTGAGTGAGTTAGTTAAAGAGTTAGAAACACTCGCGGTAGTTAATGCAGTAAAACACTTTAGACATTATCTACATGGTAATAGGTTTGTCATTTTTACTGATTGTAATTCGTTAAAGGCTTCTAGAACAAAAATTGAGCTATCACCTAGAGTGTATCGCTGGTGGGCATTCCTTCAAGCATTCGATTTTGATATTCAATATTGCGAAGGCAAACATATGGCCCATGTAGATTTTCTGTCAAGGAATCCTTTGCCTGATAAGAAAAAAGAGAATCAAAATAAAGTTGTAGAAAAGCATGTACAGTTGATGGAATTTTCTGATAATTGGATTCAAGCCGAACAACAACGTGATCAGGATATTTTGCAAACAATTAACAAGTTGAATGAGGGTGAACTTTCTAAAGATTTAGCTGCAACTTTTGAGATGAGAGCTAATGTGCTTTACAGAAAAATTCAAAGAAATTGTAGGACTCGTTGTTTGCCAGTCATTCCTAGAACCTTTAGATGGTCTGTAATAAACCAAGTACACGAATCGATCTTACACTTAGGTTGGGAAAAGACCCTAGATAAAGTGTACGAGCATTACTGGTTTACGGGAATGGCGAAGTACGTTCGAATGTTTGTAGATCACTTGTCATCACTTGTAGGGTGAGAAAATCAGCGTCCGGAAAAGTCCAAGTGGAACTGCATTCGATTCCGAAGATTAGGATACCGTGGCACACGTTGCATATAGATATCACTGGAAAACTAAGTGGGAAGAACGATCGTAAAGAGTATGTCATTGTTCAAATCGATGGTTTTACAAAATATGTTTATTTGTACCACACGTATAAGCTTGACGCAGTTATTTGTATTGACGCATTAAAGTCATCGATTGCGCTTTTTGGAGTACCTGCTCGATTAGTGGCTGATCAAGGCAGAAGTTTTACGGGATTGAAATTTGTCGAATTCTGTGCTTCTCAGAAAATTCAGCTTCACCCGATAGCGAGGGCTAGCCGGGCAAATGGACAGGTCGAAAGAGTGATGAGCACTTTAAAAAATCTATTAACTATCGTTGAGTCCAGTGAGCGTTCATGGCAAGTTGCTATAGGGGACGTTCAATTAGCATTAAACTGTACAGTTAATCGAGTTAAACGAGTCCGTTAGAATTATTAATCGGTAAGAGTGCTCGACCATTGGGATTAGTTCCCATTGATGATGATGAGACAGCGATAGACTTAAATGACCAAAGATCTCAGGCTACAAGAAATATGGACAATGCAGCAAGCTATGACAAACTTCGATTTGATAAAGAAAAGGCAAAAGTAGTCAAATTCAGTAAGGGAGATTATGTTCTGATCAAAAATAGTGAGCGACAACAGACTAAGTTGGACCCTAAGTTTCGTGGACCTTTTATGGTCATAGAAGTATTAGAAGGCGGTAGATATACGTTGAAGTCCATATCAAGTAAAAGACAGTATAAGTCCCACATAATAGTTTACGGAGAATGCCAGAGGTGCAGGTACCAAGCGAGCTGGATTTCGACGGAGATGAGTTTGATTCATCTGGTGAAACGGGTGAAACAGACCGTAATGGCACAGTTGGAAGAGACTGGGGTGAAACCGGTGAAAAAGACCGTAATGGCGCAGTTGAAAGAGACTGTAGTGAAACGGGTGAAAAAGACCGTATGGAAACAGTTGGAAAGGACTGTGATGAAGAGACGGGTGAAACAGACCGTATGGAAACAGTTGGAAAAGACTGTGATAAAGAGACGGGTGAAACAGACCGTATGGACTAGTGAATGAGGCACTAGGGGAATGATGTTTTTAGAAAGAGTGTGTTGTCGATGCTACGTGGTGGTACCTTGCCGTGGATTCTTGAAACGTAAATGAGAACATAAAGAAAAGAGAATGTTTGTAAAACTAAAAGCGAAAATGTTGTTTGATAAGAATGAAAATGTGGAGATTATAAAATAAGAAAATATTGAAAACCTTGTAATGTTTAATGAATTGTAAAAGAAATATGAACAAACAAATGTTGAAATATGCAAGTAGAAGAATATGAAATAAGAATTTTAAGTTAAGAAATATGTTATAGCAAATAAGAGATTTTTAATTAACATTAAACTGGATTTGTCAAACTGCATAAAAGAGAATGTTTTTATTTCAGTTAGTTAAAACAAAGATGTGAAAATGATGTTTGTAAAAGTGGTTTATATTCCTGCTACACGAGGACGTGTAATTTGTCAGGATGACCGTGTCGAAGATTGAATTAGGCATTTCTAATAATTTGAATTGTGTGCCTACTGTTAAGGCGAATTACTCAGTGTTAAGTAATGAATATCATGACAGATGTAGAACTGTTTAACACTAGATTTGTGCGATGACAGCATAGGCTGTCATCGAGTGTGGCTCGGTGTGTGGTTGAGAGAATTCAGTGTCTTTTCTTTCTGAAATTCAACCTGAAAGCACGTCGAGACTCGCTGCACAAACCTTGTGGAAAAATGGAAGCCAACAATGTGGGATCTAACTCAAGACCAACAATAAATTAGGAGCAGTTTCGCATTTTATTGGAACAACAAAATCGAAACTTCTGGGAGCTAGCAAAAACTTTTCGTGCATCGCCTAGTGAGTCTCGACAAGATGGTGAAATTATTTTACCGAAATTTAACTCCGACGCTGCTGGAGCCAACGCCACGCAATGGTGTGCTACGGTGGACATCGTTCTAAAAGAAAATCCATTGCAAGGTAGTGCGTTAATTTTGCCCTTGACGAAGTCATTGGAAGGAAGCTCTTCGCAGTGGTTATCGCAGATTTTCTACCCAGGCATCACATGGGAACAATTCAGCCAGCTTTTCGAGCAAAGATACGAAAACTCAGAGACACCGGCCGCAACTATTTTGAATTTGCTGAACAGTCGTCCAAATTCTGGCGAGTGTCTTTCAGTGTATGCGAGTCGGCTAATGACGTCACTTTTAACAAAATGGCGTGGCATGGACCATGAGCAAATTGCTGCATCGGTTGTTCTTGGTCATTTAGCAAACTATGACCGCAGACTACAACGAATTGCGTACACAGGGACTATTCGCAGCAGACGAGACTTACAGTCCGAGTTACAAGTCTTTTCGTTTGACAATAAGCAGTCCAGCTCTTCAGACGATTATTCAATTGCAAAGCGTGCTGAAACATCGCCAATCAAATGTTACTCATGTGGGAAGCTTGGACACAGGAAGTCGGAATGCAGAGTGCAGAAAACTTCTACATCTGGAGAAGATCAGCGAGCTTCGTCAGTGCGTGCTAAAGTCGTGACATGCTATCGATGTCACGAGCCGGGACATTTCTACTCAATGCCCCAAGAGTTCGGGTGGTGACGCAGGATCACGTGTGCATAAGAGGGTTAACCTATGTGTCATAGCATAGCACACAAAGTGTCTGGGAAAAGAACAAATAACGTAATATCATTAAGTGGAATTGGTAATGTTAGTGTAGTTTCGTCAATTCAAATCACAAGTAATGTAATGATAAATGGAAATTGTATCGAAGTAGTATTTCAAGATAATAATTTGAAAAATAATATTGTAATTGGCCGCGAAATTTTAGCACAAGGATACTCTGCTATAGTATCAACAGAAGTTGTGGAAATAATTAAAAATAAAACAGTTAACGTTTGTTCTGTAAAAAGTTACGAAAATGATTTTAATAATTTAGTAACTAAAGCACAGGGAGAAGATAAAAATCAATTGTTAATATTGTTAAAAAAGCATTCAAAATCATTCATTCGCGGAACTCCTTTAACTCGCGTAACTACTGGTGTAATGTCAATTCGATTAGTAGAACCCACCAAGACAGTGCAAAGACGCTCTTACAGATTCAGTCCCAGTGAAAGAGAATTACTCCGGTCAAAAGTTCAAGAGCTAATAGATTATAATGTAATAAGGCCGAGCAGTTCACCTTATGCTAGTCCAGCACTTTTAGTAAAAAAGAAAAACGGATCTGTAAGACTCTGTGTCGATTACAGGGAATTAAATAGAAATACCATTGCAGATAGGTTTCCTCTACCATTAATTTCAGATCAGATAGCTAGATTGCGTGGAGCAAGATACTTTACTTGCTTGGACATGGCTTGCGGGTATTATCAGGTCCCATTACACGAGAACTCTATTGAGTATACTGCATTCGTCACTCCCGACGGACAATTTGAGTTTTTAGCGATGCCGTTTGGTCTAAAGAACGCACCGTCGGTTTTTCAAAGAGCAGTGATGAAAGCAGTGGGCGATTTGGCATTTTCGTACGTTATCGTCTATATGGATGATATAATGATCGTGGCGTCAACTAAGGAAGAAGCTATTGAAAGATTAGAGATCGTCTTGAATATTTTGACTAAGGCAGGCTTTTCGTTTAATGTAGAAAAATACTCATTTTTGAGGGATTCTGTTCAGTATCTAGGATACGAAGTACAGGCGGGTGAGATTCGTCCAAATTTGCGTAAAATTGAAGCGTTAAGCGCATTGCCACCACCCAGGTCAATTACAACATTGAGGCAATTTATAGGATTGGCTTCGTATTTTCGCCAATTTGTACCAGGATTCTCCCAGCTATTGAAACCTCTTTACTCTCTTACATCTATTAAAATTAATTTTGATTGGACGAATGAACATGAGAAGGTTCGCAAACAGATTATTGATATCCTTACAAGCAAACCAGTCTTGGTAATATTTGATCCTTAATACCCCATAGAACTGCATACAGATGCAAGTGAGTGAGTTAGTTAGTGAGTTAGAAACACTCGCGGTAGTTAATGTAGTAAAACACTTTAGACATTATCTACATGGTAATAGGTTTGTCATTTTTACTGATTGTAATTCGTTAAAGGCTTCTAGAACAAAAATTGAGCTATCACCTAGAGTGTATCGCTGGTGGGCATTCCTTCAAGCATTCGATTTTGATATTCAATATTGCGAAGGCAAACGTATGGCCCATGTAGATTTTCTGTCAAGGAATCCTTTGCCTGATAAGAAAAAAGAGAATCAAAATAAAGTTGTAGAAAAGCATGTACAGTTGATGGAATTTTCTGATAATTTGATTCAAGCCGAACAACAACGTGATCAGGATATTTTGCAAACAATTAACAAGTCGAATGAGGGTAAACTTTCTAAAGATTTAGTTGCAACTTTTGAGATGAGAGCTAATGTGCTTTACAGAAAAATTCAAAGAAATTGTAGGACTCGTTGTTTGCCAGTCATTCCTAGAACCTTTAGATGGTCTGTAATAAACCAAGTACACGAATCGATCTTACACTTAGGTTGGGAAAAGACCCTAGATAAAGTGTACGAGCATTACTGGTTTACGGGAATGGCGAAGTACGTTCGAAAGTTTGTAGATCACTTGTCATCACTTGTAGGGTGAGAAAATCAGCGTCCGGAAAAGTCCAAGTGGAACTGCATTCGATTCCGAAGATTAGCATACCGTGGCACACGTTGCATATAGATACTGGATACTGGAAAACTAAGTGGGAAGAACGATCGTAAAGAGTATGTCATTGTTCAAATCGATGGTTTTACAAAATATGTTTATTTGTACCACACGTATAAGCTTGACGCAGTTATTTGTATTGACGCATTAAAGTCATCGATTGCGCTTTTTGGAGTACCTGCTCGATTAGTGGCTGATCAAGGCAGAAGTTTTACGGGATTGAAATTTGTCGAATTCTGTG
This sequence comes from Drosophila paulistorum, assembly GCA_018152135.1. Classification (NCBI taxonomy): domain Eukaryota; kingdom Metazoa; phylum Arthropoda; class Insecta; order Diptera; family Drosophilidae; genus Drosophila; species Drosophila paulistorum. The sequence continues at coordinate 11,582,264 of JAECXG010000822.1, read as the reverse complement.
CTTCTCAGAAAATTCAGCTTCACCCGATAGCGAGGGCTAGCCGGGCAAATGGACAGGTCGAAAGAGTGATGAGCACTTTAAAAAATCTATTAACTATCGTTGAGTCCAGTGAGCGTTCATGGCAAGATGCTATAGGGGACGTTCAATTAGCATTAAACTGTACAGTTAATCGAGTTACAAAAACGAGTCCGTTAGAATTATTAATCGGTAAGAGTGCTCGACCATTGGGATTAGTTCCCATTGATGATGATGAGACAGCGATTGACTTAAATGACCAAAGATCTCAGGCTTCAAGAAATATGGACAATGCAGCAAGCTATGACAAACTTCGATTTGATAAAGACAAGGCAAAAGTAGTCAAATTCAGTAAGGGAGATTATGTTCTGATCAAAAATAGTGAGCGACAACAGACTAAGTTGGACCCTAAGTTTCGTGGACCTTTTATGGTCATTAGGGGTGTTCTTAGTTGTATGGGGGAAAAAAAATATCAATATTTTTTTAAGTGCCGGGCATTTTTTTTTTTTTTTTAGTCTAAAAAAAATCTCAAAAAAATTTGGGGCCGATCGGATTGTGTTTAATGGGCGCGGAACTCATCTAAAGTTTTCAGTGTGATGCTCCCATATAAGCATACATAGCACCATACAAATATCATAAGAGTGAGCGAGATGGCATGATAGGAAATACAATTTTAGTACCTTGTTAACAGTGTTGATGATATTTTACAAAAAGAAAAGAAGAATAGAAACAAATGTTTCTTAATTAATATTTTTAACGTAAATTTTTATTATTATCACTGACTAGATCACGTATAAAACAATCTACAGAAATTTCTGCGGAAATTAGGGACAAAGTAATATAGTGGTTTACAAATTTTTTCGGTAATTTTAAACCAATAATCTTATCATAACTTACAGATGGGTAAAACTGGTGGCCTGGTAGTGCAGTTTAACGGCAATTTCAGGACAGATTTAGTCGGTTCTAGTAAGGTTGAACGCATAGCAGTTCTAGTTAGCTACAATGGTACTTCAAAGTTCCTAAGTGCACCAAAAGTGGAGTCTTCAACTGGCAAAAATATTGCTGAGGCAGTTTTCGACCGGCTAGTCAAATGGAATTTAGTTGACCAAGTCAATGGTTTGTCCTATGACACCACGGCTGCAAATACAGGGATTTTCTCAGGAGCAGCAGTACTATTTGAAAAAAAGTTTGGACGCAGTCTAATGAACCTACCCTGCCGCCACCATATGTTCGAAATCATATTGCGAAGCATATTTGAACTAAAGCTATGCTCCACATCTGCAGCAGGAGTTCCGATATTTGAAAGGTTTTTAAAATCATGCTCAAATTTCAAGAAGGATAAATTCGAAAGTGGCGCTGCCGGTGAAACAATTCGTGTCCAAATTTGTGGAGCAGAACCCCAGGACTTCACGAAATTTTGCCTTGGTGAACTAATGAAATGTCAGATCCGAGAAGATCATAAAGAATTGCTTCAGCTAGCATTAATCTTTCTTGGTGTAAAGCAATATACTTTTCGTACTCCTGGACCATGCCCGCTGGATGTCCAAAGCCATATGTATATTCCTTGAAGATATTTTTATTTAGACATCAATTTCAGCCAACAAAAAAGGAAGAAAATGGTTTCCGGGATGTTTGCATTTTCTTGGTGAAAATGTATATTAAAGCATGGTTTAAGTGTACAAACTCTATTGAAGCTCCTTTCCATGATCTGAACCATGTAAAAAATTGTATAAAATTTGCAAATACTGACGCGAAAACCTCGGCTATACTATTGAAATGAGCAATCATTTATGGTACCTTGCCGAAGATTTAATAGCTCTGGCGTTTTTTGACTCCAATGTCTCCTCCGAAGAAAAAATCCGAATGGTTAGCAATCTTAACTTAAATTAACCAAATGTTCAACTGAAAAATAATAGGCATTTTTCTAATTTGGTGGACTTTCAAAAATACTCCTTGTCTGACTTTGAAAGCTTAGCTACCACAAATATTTTTTGAACTGGGTGTATCGAACTGTAAGCAAACATGTGAATTTGAGGAAGGTTTATGATACTGCCGTGATCTTCTTGTGGTAAATAATATGGCGGAAAGAGGAGTCACATTTATGCAGGAGTACAACAGAGTTCTCACAAACAACGAGGAAGAAAAGCAATTATTGCTTCAAGTTGTTGAAGCTAATAAAAAAAAATACCCCACTGCAAAAAAAAGTGATCTAGTCAGTGATAATAAGAATAAGAAACATTTGTTTCTATTCTTCTTTTCTTTTTGTAAAATATCATCAACAGTGTTGACAAGGTACTAAAATTTTATTTCATAGCATGCCATCTCGCTTATTCTTATGATATTTGTATGGTGCTATGTATGCTTATATGGGGGCATCACACACAGATGAGTTCCGCGCCCATTAAACATTATCCGATCGGCCCCAAATTTTTTTGAGATTTTTTTTAGACTAAAAGGAAAAAAAAATGACCGGCACTTGGTAAAATTCGATTTTTTGAAAATAAGAACACCCCTAATGGTCATAGAAGTATTAGAAGGCGATAGATATACGTTGAAGTCCATATCAAGTAAAAGACAGTATAGGTACCCACATAATAGGGGAATGATGTTTTTAGAAAGAGTGTGTTGTCGAAGCTTACATGGTGGTACCTTGCCGTGGATTCTTGAAACGTAAATGAGAACATAAAGAAAAGAGAATGTTTGTAAAACTAAAAGCGAAAATGTTGTTTGATAAGAATGAAAATGTGGAGGTTATAAAATAAGAAAATATTGAAAACCTTGTAATGTTTAATGAATTGTAAAAGAAATATGAACAAACAAATGTTGAAATATGCAAGTAGAAGAATATGAAATAAGAATTTTAAGTTAAGAAATATGTTATAGCAAATAAGAGATTTTTAATTAACATTAAACTGGATTTGTCAAACTGCATAAAAGAGAATGTTTTTGGTTCAGTTAGTTAAAACAAAGATGTGAAAATGATGTTTGTAAAAGTGGTTTATATTCCTGCTACACGAGGACGTGTAATTTGTCAGGATGACCGTGTCGGAGATTGAATTAGGCATTTCTAATAATTTGAATTGTGTGCCTACTGTTAAGTCGAATTGCTTAGTGTTAAGTAATGAATATCATGACAGATGTAGAACTGTTTAACACTAGATTTGTGCGATGACAGCATAGGCTGTCATCGAGTGTGGCTCGGTGTGTGGTTGAGAGAATTCAGTGTCTTTTCTTTCTGAAATTCAACCTGAAAGCACGTCGAGACTCGCTGCACAAACCTTGTGGAAAAATGGAAGCCAACAATGTGGGATCTAACTCAAGACCAACAATAAATTAGGAGCAGTTTCGCATTTTATTGGAACAACAAAATCAAAACTTCTGGGAGCTAGCAAAAACTTTTCGTGCATCGCCTAGTGAGTCTCGATAAGATGGTGAAATTGTTTTACCGAAATTTAACTCCGACGCTGCTGGAGCCAACGCCACGCAATGGTGTGCTACGGTGGACATCGTTCTAAAAGAAAATCCATTGCAAGGTAGTGCGTTAATTTTGCCCTTGACGAAGTCATTGGAAGGAAGCTCTTCGCAGTGGTTATCGCAGATTTTCTACCCAGGCATCACATGGGAACAATTCAGACAGCTTTTCGAGCAAAGATACAAAAACTCAGAGACACCGGCCGCAACTATTTTGAATTTGCTGAACAGTCGTCCAAATTCTGGCGAGTGTCTTTCAGTGTATGCGAGTCGGCTAATGACGTCACTTTTAACAAAATGGCGTGGCATGGACCATGAGCAAATTGCTGCATCGGTTGTTCTTGGTCATTTAGCAAACTATGACCGCAGACTACAACGAATTGCGTACACAGGGACTATTCGCAGCAGACGAGACTTACAGTCCGAGTTACAAGTCTTTTCGTTTGACAATAAGCAGTCCAGCTCTTCAGACGATTATTCAATTGCAAAGCGTGCTGAAACATCGCCAATCAAATGTTACTCATGTGGGAAGCTTGGACACAGGAAGTCGGAATGCAGAGTGCAGAAAACTTCTACATCTGGAGAAGATCAGCGAGCTTCGTCAGTGCGTGCTAAAGTCGTGACATGCTATTGATGTCACGAGCCGGGACACATTTCTACTCAATGCCCCAAGAGTTCGGGTGGTGACGCAGGATCACGTGTGCATAAGAGGGTTAACCTATGTGTCATAGCATAGCACACAAAGTGTCTGGGAAAAGAACAAATAACGTAATATCATTAAGTGGAATTGGTAATGTTAGTGTAGTTTCGTCAATTCAAATCACAAGTAATGTAATGATAAATGGAAATTGTATCGAAGTAGTATTTCAAGATAATAATTTGAAAAATAATATTGTAATTGGCCGCGAAATTTTAGCACAAGGATACTCTGCTATAGTATCAACAGAAGTTGTGGAAATAATTAAAGACAAAACAGTTAACGTTTGTTCTGTAAAAAGTTACGAAAATGATTTTAATAATTTAGTAACTAAAGCACAGGGAGAAGATAAAAATCAATTGTTAATATTGTTAAAAAAGCATTCAAAATCATTCATTCGCGGAACTCCTTTAACTCGCGTAACTACTGGTGTAATGTCAATTCGATTAGTAGAACCCACCAAGACAGTGCAAAGACGCTCTTACAGATTCAGTCCCAGTGAAAGAGAATTACTCCGGTCAAAAGTTCAAGAGCTAATAGATTATATAAAAATAGATTATAAAAAAGAAAAACGGATCTGTAAGACTCTGTGTCGATTACAGGGAATTAAATAGAAATACCATTGCAGATAGGTTTCCTCTACCATTAATTTCAGATCAGATAGCTAGATTGCGTGGAGCAAGATACTTTACTTGCTTGGACATGGCTTGCGGGTATTATCAGGTCCCATTACACGAGAACTCTATTGAGTATACTGCATTCGTCACTCCCGACGGACAATTTGAGTTTTTAGCGATGCCGTTTGGTCTAAAGAACGCACCGTCGGTTTTTCAAAGAGCAGTGATGAAAGCAGTGGGCGATTTGGCATTTTCGTACGTTATCGTCTATATGGATGATATAATGATCGTGGCGTCAACTAAGGAAGAAGCTATTGAAAGATTAGAGATCGTCTTGAATATTTTGACTAAGGCAGGCTTTTCGTTTAATGTAGAAAAATGCTCATTTTGAGGGATTCTGTTCAGTATCTAGGATACGAAGTACAGGCGGGTGAGATTCGTCCAAATTTGCGTAAAATTGAAGCGTTAAGCGCATTGCCACCACCCAGGTCAATTACAACATTGAGGCAATTTATAGGATTGGCTTCGTATTTTCGCCAATTTGTACCAGGATTCTCCCAGCTATTGAAACCTCTTTACTCTCTTACATCTATTAAAATTAATTTTGATTGGACGAATGAACATGAGAAGGTTCGCAAACAGATTATTGATATCCTTACAAGCAAACCAGTCTTGGTAATATTTGATCCTTAATACCCCATAGAACTGCATACAGATGCAAGTGCCATTGGCCATGGAGCCATACTTTTGCATCGAATTGAAAATAAACCGTATGTGGTTGAATATTTCAGTAAAACTACTGGTGTGTGTGAATCGAAATACACGTCTTATGAGTTAGAAACACTCGCGGTAGTTATTGCAGTAAAACACTTTAGACATTATCTACATGGTAATAGGTTTGTCATTTTTACTGATTGTAATTCGTTAAAGGCTTAGAACAAAAATTGAGCTATCACCTAGAGTGTATCGCTGGTGGGCATTCCTTCAAGCATTCGATTTTGATATTCAATATTGCGAAGGCAAACGTATGGCCCATGTAGATTTTCTGTCAAGGAATCCTTTGCCTGATAAGAAAAAAGAGAATCAAAATAAAGTTGTAGAAAAGCATGTACAGTTGATGGAATTTTCTGATAATTGGATTCAAGCCGAACAACAACGTGATCAGGATATTTTGCAAACAATTAACAAGTTGAATGAGGTTCAACTTTCTAAAGATTTAGCTGCAACTTTTGAGATGAGAGCTAATGTGCTTTACAAAAAAATTCAAAGAAATTGTAGGACTCGTTGTTTGCCAGTCATTCCTAGAACCTTTAGATGGTCTGTAATAAACCAAGTACACGAATCGATCTTACACTTAGGTTGGGAAAAGACCCTAGATAAAGTGTACGAGCATTACTGGTTTACGGGAATGGCGAAGTACGTTCGAATGTTTGTAGATCACTTGTCATCACTTGTAGGGTGAGAAAATCAGCGTCCGGAAAAGTCCAAGTGGAACTGCATTCGATTCCGAAGATTAGGATACCGTGGCACACGTTGCATATAGATATCACTGGAAAACTAAGTGAGAAGAACGATCGTAAAGAGTATGTCATTGTTCAAATCGATGGTTTTACAAAATATGTTTATTTGTACCACACGTATAAGCTTGACGCAGTTATTTGTATTGACGCATTAAAGTCATCGATTGCGCTTTTTGGAGTACCTGCTCGATTAGTGGCTGATCAAGGCAGAAGTTTTACGGGATTGAAATTTGTCGAATTCTGTGCTTCTCAGAAAATTCAGCTTCACCCGATAGCGAGGGCTAGCCGGGCAAATGGACAGGTCGAAAGAGTGATGAGCACTTTAAAAAATCTATTAACTATCGTTGAGTCCAGTGAGCGTTCATGGCAAGATGCTATAGGGGACGTTCAATTAGCATTAAACTGTACAGTTAATCGAGTTACAAAAACGAGTCCGTTAGAATTATTAATCGGTAAGAGTGCTCGACCATTGGGATTAGTTCCCATTGATGATGATGAGACAGCGATTGACTTAAATGACCAAAGATCTCAGGCTTCAAGAAATATGGACAATGCAGCAAGCTATGACAAACTTCGATTTGATAAAGAAAAGGCAAAAGTAGTCAAATTCAGTAAGGGAGATTATGTTCTGATCAAAAATAGTGAGCGACAACAGACTAAGTTGGACCCTAAGTTTCGTGGACCTTTTATGGTCATAGAAGTATTAGAAGGCGGTAGATATACGTTGAAGTCCATATCAAATAAAAGACAGTATAAGTCCCACATAATAGTTTACGGAGAATGCCAGAGGTGCAGGTACCAAGCGAGCTGGATTTCGACGGAGATGAGTTTGATTCATCTGGTGAAACGGGTGAAACAGACCGTAATGGCACAGTTGGAAGAGACTGTGGTGAAACCGGTGAAAAAGACCGTAATGGCGCAGTTGAAAGAGACTGTAGTGAAACGGGTGAAAAAGACCGTATGGAAACAATTGGAAAGGACTGTGATGAAGAGACGGGTGAAACAGACCGTATGGAAACAGTTGGAAAAGACTGTGATAAAGAGACGGGTGAAACAGACCGTATGGACTAGTGAATGAGGCACTAGGGGAATGATGTTTTTAGAAAGAGTGTGTTGTCGAAGCTTACATGGTGGTACCTTGCCGTGGATTCTTGAAACGTAAATGAGAACATAAAGAAAAGAGAATGTTTGTAAAACTAAAAGCGAAAATGTTGTTTGATAAGAATGAAAATGTGGAGGTTATAAAATAAGAAAATATTGAAAACCTTGTAATGTTTAATGAATTGTAAAAGAAATATGAACAAACAAATGTTGAAATATGCAAGTAGAAGAATATGAAATAAGAATTTTAAGTTAAGAAATATGTTATAGCAAATAAGAGATTTTTAATTAACATTAAACTGGATTTGTCAAACTGCATAAAAGAGAATGTTTTTGGTTCAGTTAGTTAAAACAAAGATGTGAAAATGATGTTTGTAAAAGTGGTTTATATTCCTGCTACACGAGGACGTGTAATTTGTCAGGATGACCGTGTCGGAGATTGAATTAGGCATTTCTAATAATTTGAATTGTGTGCCTACTGTTAAGGCGAATTACTCAGTGTTAAGTAATGAATATCATGACAGATGTAGAACTGTTTAACACTAGATTTGTGCGATGACAGCATAGGCTGTCATCGAGTGTGGCTCGGTGTGTGGTTGAGAGAATTCAGTGTCTTTTCTTTCTGAAATTCAACCTGAAAGCACGTCGAGACTCGCTGCACAAACCTTGTGGAAAAATGGAAGCCAACAATGGAATCAATGGAATCAGAAATACCTCAAATTCTTCACTCGCCGATATATGTATGTACATACATAAATGCACATACATATATTCATATGAGCAGCAATGCACTGCCGTAACATGAGCTAGGGCCAAGCCATCGTGTGAACGCTGACCATGCACTTTGATGCAAGCGCCCCAAATAATATGTATGTATGTACTGACACTTTCTCTTTTGTAGCTGTCGCCTAAATGGCAGCGTAAGAATATCTATGTTACAATAGCTTAAGTCAAACCTTAAGTCAAAATCAATCTGAATATTACCACCAAACGGAACTGACGCGTTTATTTTTCCCAAACTATAAACCAAGTGGAACCCGGTCATTACATGGCGACCGTGACAATAGGTCAAAAATAGACCTAAGGACAAAGGACGAAAGAAAAAAATTGTGTGTGTGAAAAAAAAAATACAAAAAATATGGCACGAAAATGAGAAATGGCTACACTGGATAACTACTTTCAAAGAGTTATCAGACGAAGCCCGAGCATAGAAACGAAATAATTGAGGTGTTTCGTAGTGAGCAAAGCCACTCCCCTCAAAGCTCGCTAACTCTAGTGCAAATAAGAGCCGCATACTCCGATCTAGCTGGAGAAGAATTCCCAGTAAGAGGAGGCTCAAGAGTACAGATGTGCTTCCTGATAGAGGTACCCAATGTATGCTGCTACACAAATGCAGCAGGTACATTCCATTTTTATCAAATGGACTACAAAAAAAAAAAACCAGAGGGCCGGGGTTAACTTCGACCACGTCGAAGTTTGTATACCCTTGCAACTGTTTTGGTAATTCTTTCCTTACCCATAGCCATCAAAGTGTAAAAACGTTTTATCCAAAAAGTCTAATGTCTGCGAATGAACGGCCTTCAATCTTAGCATAGGATATAACGAACTTTTTGATGAAAGTCACTGTTTTCCACCGATCGTTTCTATGGGAGCTATATGATATAGTCACCCGATCTTGATCACATTTGGCACAATTATTAAAAATAGCACAAAACTGACTAATACAAACTTTTATGACAATAGCTATAAAATTAATGAAGTTATTCAGAAAGTCACTGTTTGTGACTTTGCCGTTTGTATGGGAGCTATATGATATAGTCACCCGATCTTGATCAAATTTGGCACAATTATTAATAGGAACACTAAACTGACAAATACCAACTTTTATGACAATTGCTGATGAAATAACGAAGTTATTGAGAAAAGTCACTGTTCGTGACATTGGCGTTTGTATGGGAGCTATATGATATAGTCTCCCGATTTTGATCAAATTTGGCACAATTATTAATAAGAACACAACTGACCAATACCAACTTTTATGACAATTGCTGATAAAATAACGAAGTTATTGAGAAAAGTCACTGTTCGTGACTTTGCCGTTTGTATGGGAGCTATATGATATAGTGGTCCGATCCGGCTGAATCCGAGATATACAACGCCTGCAGTATATACAAGCATACGTGCAAATTTCAGCTCTGTTGCTCTTACGGTCTCGGAGGAGTTCGCGTTGATCCAGACGGACGGACGGACGGACGGACATGGCTATTTGAACTCGTCTCGTCGTGCTGATCAAGAATATATATACTTTATATGGTCTGAGATGCTTCGTTCTATGCGTTGCACACTTCTGACCAAAATTAATATACCCTTTTTGCAAGGGTATAAAAACACACACACACACACAAAAATAAATAAATAAAGAATAAAACCAAAACCACGGATGAACAACGGTGAAGATATTCCCTTTGCGGAATCTGCTCCTGTCGAGCAAAGGGATGCACCGACGCTAGAAGAAGCGTTAGAGCTGTATCCCAACGATGGACCGCGCCCACTCACATCACATCCAATAGCTGAGTACTGGGCCCGCAACACAAAACCAACAAGGCCAGAGAAGACCAAAAGAGGACCAAGTACGTAAGCTACTCCAGCAGAAGAGGCTGGAAGTAGATTTACTGGCCACTCTGAAGACGGAGGAAGACCGACAACGCTGCATAGAGCGTATTGACAAATTGAAAGCTAAACTTCGCCAAAGAGCGCAAGGGGGCCGCAGAAATGCGCAAGCCTTAACTTGCCTTTAATTTAATAATTTAAATTATAAGCCTAATAGCAAGTTGAAGCACGAAAGTGCAACTTGCGAACTTACTTACTTTCTGCTAGGCTATTACTAATAATGTGGTTGGAGAATTTAAAAAAAAAAAAATTATTTCTAAATAACAAATGAAATGTATATCTGAATTGTGAGCCAACCACATGCTCTATAATTTGTCCACGTCTCTGGCTCACTGTGCGAAACACAGTTGAGATAATTTTTCTTTCTTTTAAAGTTTTGCAAATTACATTAAAGAAGAAAATTTTTTTTATGTAACAATCGAATCCAAAACGGAATTTTTTTTTTCACTATCAAACAAATAGAAAACAGGTCTATTTAGAGGAAATAGGGATATAGTTGTTAGCTATCCTAATAGTAGTAGCCTTAAATCTGGCTTTGAAATTATATGCAATGCATAATAAAATAATTAAGAAAAAATATCAGAGTAGAGCAGATGGCCTAAATGCAGTATAAAAATGGGTCGAGTAGAACTTAAATATTTGAACAAATACGTTCCATTCTTAGACTTCCTCTTTAACAGAGGTGAAACCAATCCAAAATATAAAGAAATCAAATTTAAATCAGGGATAACTCACTTGATAGAAAGATCCATAGTAGAAGCCTACAACCGCGTAAAGCGAAAAAACAGAATTCTACCCACCTGGGTGCATAAAATATTCGAGCAACCCATAGAGACAATTGATCTCTCAGGGAATTAAAAACAAAAAAAAAAAAAAAAAGAGTGTGTAAATTTTTCAACAAAATATGATTATTTGGGATGACATAATAGGAGAAGCTAGAATACATGCGCAAGAATTAAATAAATCTTGTAAGTGCCTCTCGCAGAAGAGGGAAACATCCCAAAGTACAATAGAAAAACACTCGAAAATAATAATAGAGAGCCTAGAAAATATTAGAGCGGTATTCATAGCACACTATAGTAAGCTAACTTCGGGACGAAAAACAGCCGCAAATGCATTCTATAATGACTGCAAACAAAAGGCAAAACCCGTATTAAAAAGATATAATATTGAATAAAAACAAACAGTTGATTTGGATATTTCAATGTCACAGGAAGAAAAAACCAAGTTAACGGCTGAAGAAGAGACGGATCAAGAAGAACGTATGCCCAAGAAATTGAAAAGCTTACTGAATCTCTGGAAGGTGCCTTTATACACGATGGCACATCTGTCGAAATAGCTAAAAAGTATACACTTTCAGTCGCTACAGAGGCAATAACAAAGAACTGCATAAACAATCAAGTACGTAACGTACTAAAAGCAGGTATTTTCCGTGACATGAACGAACTAACAACAAAGTTCGTAGACAGTAGTACAGCAGAAACAGGACAGGCAAACCCTGTCATGCACTACCGTCAATACAATAGAAATGGACAAAATAATTACCGAGGTAGAGGTAATTACCAAAATAACGGGTTTAGGAATAATAATACCGGTGGATATCGTGCTAACTCACGGTACAACAACCGAGGAAGAAATAATTCCAACCGAAACAGCTCGAACTGAGGTAATTCCAACCGAGGTAGCTCTAACAACGGAAATGGTAATGTACGACTACTCAAAGTAATTCGGAAAACCAATAGATCCCTGCAGATATTCAGAAGAAACTGTAAATGTATACACATTCAATCTTAGCCTAAGTATTTTCATCAAAATTAAAAACGAAAATACACACAACACATATACCTTCTTGTTAGATACAGGTGCAGACGTATCAATAATAAAAGAAAAAACAGATTCTTTTGAACATACAGATACTTCAAACACAATTAAAATATATCAGGAATTGGCGAAGGTTCAATTACTTCCAAAGGTCTAACCCTTATACAACTAAGACAAAATGAATTTATAGTTCCACACAACTTCCATATAGTAGACGAAAGTTTTCCAATTCCATTTGATGGAATTTCTTCAAAACATTCAATTGCCAATTAGACTTCAGTGAACCAAACGATTCACTAATATTAAGACCAAATAATTTAAATTTTGCAATAAATATCCCCATATTACACACTTGTGACAGCAATACCACAATTCTCCCAGCGAGATCTGAAGTAATCCGACAAATAAATATTCCAAATAAAAACTCAAATATCGTCATATTAAATCAAGAGGTCGAAAATGGAATATTTATTGGAAATTCGATCTCAAGTCCGACCAAAACATTTGTCCGAATTTTAAACACAACAAAAAGAGTAAAAATTTTAAATTTAAAAAGCATAAAATATGAATCATTAAAGAATTAGATGAGATGTATGTATTTGGTTTAGAAAACGAACCAATTACTACGAACAACTTTTATAAACAAGAACTCAGATTGAATGACAACCAGCCAGAATACACAAAAAATTACAGAATACCACACATGCATAAAGAAGAAATAACTAGACAAGTCGATAAACTCATTAAAGATAAAATAGTCGAACCATCAGTGTCCGAGTATAATAGTCCGTTACTACTGGTACCGAAAAAGGGTTTACCAGGATCAGAAAAGAAACGATGGCGATTAGTAATAGACTATCGTCAAATAAACAAAAAACTGTTCTCCGATAAATTCCCATTACCATGAATAGACGATATTCTTGATCAACTAGGCAGAGCCAAATATTTTTCATGTCTAGATTTAATGTACGGTTTTCACCAAATAGAACTAAAGGATAAATCGCGAAGTATTACGTCATTTTCCACTAGCAATGGATCTTATCAGTTTACTAGACTACCGTATGGTCTGAAAATTGCACCAAATTCCTTTCAAAGAATGATGACAATTGCTTTCTCTGGATTAAATCCGTCACAAGCATTCCTTTACATGGATGACTTTATAGTCATCGGCTGTTCTGAGAAACACATTCTCAAAAACCTAAAGGATATTTTTGATATATGCAGAAAGCACAACCTAAAACTGCATCCAGAGAAATGTTCATTCTTCATGCACGAAGTGACATTCTTGGGTCACAAGTGTACCGACAAAGGAATATTGCCAGATGACACCAAGTATGACGTCATTGAAAAATACCCAGTACCAACAGATGCTGATAGTGCTAGAAGATTCGTAGCCTTTTGCAACTATTACAGACGTTTTATTAAAAACTTCGCAGAACATGCACGTCCGATAACACAACTGTGTAAGAAAAACGTAGAATTTGTTTGGTCTGAAGAATGCCAAAAAGGATTTGAATATCTGAAAAAGCCTTAATAGAACCCACACTGCTACAGTATCCAGATTTTAGCAAAGAATTTTGCATAATAACAGTTGCTAGCAAATATGCATGTGGAGCAGCACTAACTCAAACTTATGGCGATAAGCAGTTGCCAGTAGCATACGCATCCCGTTCGTTCACTAAAGGTGAAAGTAATAATAGTACTACTGAGCAAGAACTAGCTGCGATACACTGGGCCATTACATACTTTCGCCCATACATGTATGGCAGACATTTCAGAGTCAAAGCAGACCACAGACCCCTAACGTATTTATTTTCTATGATAAATCCGAGTTCAAAATTAACAAGAATGAGACTTGATCTAGAGGAATATGAATTTACAGTAGAATATCTGAAGGGAAAAGATAATTTCGTTGCGAATGCATTATCCCGCATTACAATACAGGATCTAAAAAACACAGAAGCACATGTCCTGAAAGTCACTACCAGGCAGCAAAGTAGACAAAATAATCTCTGGCCAGATAATAAAAATGAAAATACAATTAAGCACGTACCTAATGATGCTTCTAAGCCCAAAATATATGAAGTACTCTGCAATGATGAAGTACGAAAAGTAGTGACTTTGCATATAACACACGATTTATGTTTCCTCAAATATGGAAAGAAAGTTATAGCAAGAATTGAGATTGGAGATCTGTACACCAATGGAAATCTAGACTTAGGTCAGTTTTTTCAAAGGCTTGAAAAACAAGCCGGTATACTCGAAATCAAACAACTCAAGTTGGCACCGAATGAAAAGATCTTTGAAACATTTTCAATAGAGTCTTTTAAAGAAATGGGCAATAAAATATTGAAAACATTAAGAGTAGCGCTACTCTAACCGTTGACCATTATAGAAAAAGATAAAGATAAAAAAGCAATATTGTCTACATACCATGATGATCCGATACAGGGTGGCCATACAGGCATTACAAAAACTTTGGCCAAAGTAAAGAGATATTATTCTTGGAAAAACATGACACGTCATATAAAAGACTACATTAATAAATGTGAAAAATGCCTAAAGTCAAAAACGACAAAGCACATAAAAACACCCTTAGTTATTACAGAAACCCCCATACATGCTTTTGATAGGGTAATAGTGGACACCATTGGTCCATTACCAAAATCCGAAAATGGTAACGAATATGCAGTCACTCTAATATGTGACTTGACGAAATACTTAGTAGCAATACCAGTTCCCAATAAAAGCGCTACAACAATCTCTAAAGCTATTTTTGAATCTTTCATTCAATGAAGACGTTCAATACGGACATGGGAACAGAATAAAAAAATTCAATAATAAATGACTTGTCCAAATATTTAAAGATAGACAACATTACGTCTACTGCACACCACCACCAGATCTTGGGTAACCGTTGAAAGAAGTCATAGGACATTCAATGAGTACATTCAATCATATATATCAGTAGATAAAACTGATTGGGACATATGGTCACAATATTTTGTGTACTGTTTTAACACAACCCCGTCAGTAACACACAAATACTGTCCATATGAACTTGTATTTGGTAAACAAAATAATCTACCAACGCATTTTAATAGCATAAATAGAATAGAACGTAGATGATTATGCTAAAGAAGTTAAGTTTAGATTAGAACTAGCATACAGTGGAGCTAGAATAATGTTAGAGAAACGTTAGGAAAACCAGAAAAATTTTTATGACAATAAGTCAGCAGATTTAAAAATAGAAATAGGAGATAAGGTTTTCTTTAAAAACGAAGCTGGTCATAAGCTTTTTTTATGGTTTCAACCACTTAATTTTATTAAAAATACATAAAAAAGAAAAAAAAATCTTTTTAGAGAAAGAAAATTTGTCTGGCCAGACACAAATAAAACCATTTTCCTAACAAACATACATACATTACTGTACGGAAAACCAACTGCCTAGTTAGACTGTTTAAAGGCGATACCGCCTATTTGATTTATTGTTCAATATAGTTGCAATTTGTGTAATTCTCACAACCGGTCAACTCCAAGATTTTCTAACAACTAAGCTTTTCCCCGATATCGATTGCATATCGATACCAGCGAACTCGATAACAATTTCATGGTAATATGACACTGCAATTCGATAATTATCTTACTGCACTAACAAAATGGAATACAAGTCAAATTTCTTATATGCTAACAATAATAATGCATTTCGTTCAGAAACATACCGGCGCCCCCTGAACTATTAGTTCAGCACATAGGGAAGGCAGCTAATTTGGTGATAGGGCGTTTGTAAGATCCATGGGCAGTAGTTACAGTAACTACCCGAATTAATCCATCGTCTCCAGGATGGACCGCAGAGACTCGTCCCAATATCCATTTAGTGGGTGGAAGATGTGGCTCCTTGAGCACCACAAGAGTTCCAATACAAAGGTTGTTCTCTTTCGATGACCATTTGGTTCGGTCTTGCAATGATGTGAGATATTCCATATACCAGCGCTTCCAGAACCCCTGTACCATAGCTTGAAGTTGATTCCATCTCTCCACACGGTTGAATGTCATGTCCAAATGACAGGGCTCAGGTAGCGCAGTGTAAGGTGACCCAACAAGAAATGGTCCAGAGAGCTGTCACCGTTTGCGCACAGTGGTCTTGAGTTTAATACAGCTTCTATTTGCGCTAACACAGTAGACAACTCCTCAAAAGTCAGTGCGTTAGTGCCGATAACCCGACGGAGATGTAGTTTCACGGATCTCACTCCAGATTCCCATATGCCGCCAAAGTGTGGTGCAGACGGCGGTATGAAATGCCATGTGAGGCCTTCACCCGCGACAAAACTAGCAAATTGCTTATCCTTCATGTGATCGATGGCCAAACGTCTCATCTCGTCTAGCGCACGTCTACTTCCGTGAAAGGTGGTACCATTGTCCGAGTAGAGATCAGTGGGTCTCGTTCGGCGAGAAATAAATCGTTTAAATGCTGCAATGAAAGCGTTGGTGGTTAAATCACTTACGACCTCCAAATGTATTGCCTTTGTTGCGAGACAGACAAATATGGCAAACCAAGCCTTTCCAATACGAGGTGTTCGACCCTTATTCTCCTTGATTGCGATTGGACCAGCATAGTCTAGGCCAGTATGCTGGAAACACGGAGTTGCTTGAACTCTAGGTAGAGGCAAGTTACCCATTAGCTGAGTATGAGTTGCTCGTCGTTGCAAGAAGCAGGGCTTGCATTGAAAAACCACTCGGCGCACTAGATTACGTGCACCCAAAATCCAATATTGTTGCCGAAGAATAGTAAATGTAGCATCGACTCCAGTATGAAAATGTGTTTGATGAATGTGTCGAATTAATAACAAGCTGATCGGTGACTCCTTGGGCAGTAGAATGGGATGCTTTACATTGTAATGTAGGAATGATCGTTCGATTCGGCCTCCGACTCGTACAATTCCTCTCTCGTCAAGAAATGGGCTGTACCGGATCAATCGAGATTTAATTGATAACGGCTCTTGTTTGTTAAGCTTTTCATAGTCCTTGGAAAAGCTCTTGCGTTGTACGTGTTGCAGAAGTAGGCATCGTGCGGATTGTAACTCAATAGATGTAAGGAATGTTTTATCGGAGAGTGTGCCTTTGCACCTAAGTCGCTCAATGAATCGGTAACAGTAGCTAGTTACCCGTAAGAGATGGCTCCAGGACGATAACTTGTTGATTAATAACTCGTGAATGCTCTCCTCCAGCATCCCATGAAGCACAGTAATTGGCGGGCGTCGTTCCTCAGTCGCCTTGTCAGTACAGCTTTGGCCTTGTGGTTCAGATAGTGGCCATTCCGATTGTGGTTTAGTAATCCATGAGGGTCCATTCCACCATAACTCATGATTCAACAACTGAGATGGACTTAGACCTCGTGATGAGCAGTCAGCAGGATTCTCTTCAGAGCGAACATGGTTCCAGCAGCTACGTGGGTAGTCCTCCAGAATTTCAGCAACTCTATGACAAACATAGGTATTCCAACGACGGGGTGGCGATGATAACCAGTGCAAGACTATCTCCGAGTCAGTCCAGCAATATGAGCTAGAAATGGGTATAGTTAGAGATTCTGTTACAAGTTTAAGTAATCGGCTAAGTAGAAGAGCGGCGTTGAGCTCAAGACGGGGAATAGAGATAGTCTTAAGCGGGGCTACTCGGGTCTTGGCAGCCACCAACCGACTCCGGTAACCATTCGTTGTAAGAACGCGACTAAAAATAACAGCGCCATAGGCTTGAGTGGATGCATCCGCGAACCCACAAAGTTCAATGTGCGGCGACGAAGCGGCTATGTATCGTGAAATTCGGCAGTGAGATAGTAGGGGTAATTCCTTTACGATTGCTTGCCATCGCCTTCGAAGAGTTTCCGGTATTGGGTCATCCCAGCTAATAGCGCTGAACCAGCATTCTTGGAATATTAGCTTTAACAACACAGTGGTAGGCGCAACAAAGCCCAGTGGGTCGAAGAGTTTTGACAGATCCGATAATAGCGCCCGTTTGCTAGGGGCATGTTTGGTTGCAATCATCGGTGTATTAACCAATAACTGATCTCGACCAGGATTCCAAGGAATGCCCAATATTTTAACGTTGTCCTCGATCGACGCATGTCCATGTAAACAATCTTCCTTTGGTATCGACTTCAAGAAACTCCAGCTGTTCGAACTCCATTTTTTCAACTTGAAGTTTCCTTCATCTAATAAAGAAATCAGTTGATCTTTTAATTTCATAAGTTCGCCAACTGAATCGCATCCACTTGGAATGTCATCCACGTACGCATCGCGCGCTAGGACTCGCGCGGCTAGTGGATATTTCGCTTCATAGTCTATTGCCAATTGTTTCAAAACCCGTACAGCCAAGAAGGGTGATTGCGCCAATCCGTAGGTGACAGTACGCAATCGATAATGCTGAATAGGGTCCATTGTGGAACTGCGCCAGATGATCCGTTGATATTTTGTATGATGGGGAGCAACCTCTATCTTGCGGAACATCTTTTCTATATCCGAACAACAAACATAACGATGTTGTCTGAATCGAAGGCAGACACCAAATAGATCTCGTTGAATGGGAGGCCCACTGTGAAGACGCTCATTGAGTGACACTCCGCTACTATCCTTTCCAGATCCATCAAACACCACTCGGCATTTGGTAGTGGTGCTTTCCGGTTTCAAGACGGCGTGATGCGGCAGATAGAAACAACCGTCGGGCTGCTCGTCGATCTGCTGTGTGTTGAGTAATTCCATATGACCGCTCTTTAGATACTCGTCCATGAAAGCGATATACTCTCTCTTGAGACTTGGGTTGCGACTAAACTTGCGTTCTAGTGACTGCAATCGGCTAACAGCTTGTGGAAGGGTTTCACCAATTGGTGGCATCGGGGCTTTGAAGGGCTATTCTACTACATACGTGCCAGTTTGGGAACGGGTGTGAGTGGTGATAAAGTGTTGCTCAGTCGGATCAAATATCTCCGATTTCGATGTTTTCGATGGAATGCTATCCATCTCCATGAACGATCGCACCTGCGAATCGAGGTCCAGGTGAACATGATGAGTGATTGTCAGTGGATGGGTTTCCCCGTATGTACTATACGGACCTGCAAGAGTCCAACCAAAAATTGTATTTAGCGCGATAGGAACTTTGTTACCAAATGATCTTTGCTCTCCAGTACAGGATTTCCAGAGCTGATCTGATCCAAAAATGACCAACTGTGCCGAAAGATGGATCAGCTAAGGGTAACTTCAAAATTTCCTTCCATTGCGTTGAGCTCATATCCACGTTTTGAGCTGGGAGAGCTGATGTGAGGGTGCTGACGATATACGTCTCGACCTCAATGTTGTGATCCGAATTGCGAGAGCAGATTTGAAACTTTACGAGTCCTCTGGTGACGCCGGCTCTGTTAGCCGCGAGACCACGAACTGGAACCTTTGCATGTGTACGTCGCATGCCAATCCGCTGGACAAATGATTCCGTTGCCAATGAGACTGTAGACCCAGTGTCAAGTAGAGCTCGGCAAGTGAAGGTCTTGCCCCGAGCGTCATTCACTGATGTAAGAATGGTGGGCAAAAGCGTTTGCGAAACTGCATGCGGAATATTCTCCAGGGTGTGACGAGAAACTATCTCTCTGTGCTTTGGAACTGCTATTTGATGACCTCGTGTGGTTTGAACATGATGGCTAATAATAGCCGGGGATTCATCGTTAGATCCTGGGCTCTCAGGCTGATGAACTCGCACCGCGCTATCTCTGAATTCACGGCCAGTCGTCTGCTGCGCTGAATGAATCAGGGTGTGATGCTTTCTTTGACATACTCGACATGTATTCTTTGAAGGACAGGTTGCAATCCTATGGTTTGGGCTTAAACAGTTGAAGCACAAGTTGGCACTCCTCACGTGTGCGTGTCGTGCAACTACATCAAGTGCTCTGAATTGTTCACATCTTGATAGCGGATGAGCGTGCTGGCACAGGGTGCATGGCTCGATCAATGGCTGGGTTTCCGTGTTGACGTGATGAGTGGTAGCTATTCGTCGGCTGTGATTCGGTCGTGAAAATTGGCTCGATTCCAACGTATCACCGCGGGAGAGCAGAAATTTGATAAAACTGTCGATCGTTACAGTGTAATCCTCAGATTCACTGCGCTCTGCACATGCTTGCCGAGTGTTGTTGTCCACCTTTGCCAATAGCACATGAATCAACCAGGGATCTCGATTCTCACACTCTAATGCTCTTAGTCCGCGAATTACTTCATCGGCTCCGTCAGCCAGCTTGCGAATCGCGACAGAGTTGAGTACAGATGCCGTTGGGAGATTAAGAAAACTGTCAATGAAAGAACGAATGATTACATGTCTCTTATTGTAACGTTGGACCAGCCTATCCCAAGCCTCACTATAGTTATCGTTAGTCACGGCAATGTGTTTAATTAACGAAAACGCTTCGCCAGACAAATAAGATTTCAGATAGTGAAACTTCTGACAGCTGGTGAGATGCGGATCGCTGCCGATAGAACCAAGAAACATATCCGAAAAATGTTGCCAGTCCTCATAAGTGTCAGAGAATGTTGGTAGTTTGATCCGTTCATAGTGCAAGTTCACGTGGTTTTGTGATACGTTACCTTCACGTGCCTCTGTTGCAGAAAAGCGGTTGTTGAGCGATCGAGCGGATTGCAATTGCAGCTCCTCCCGCGCAACACTCAACATCGAGTAAGTTGCGTAGTGCTTTTCCTCATATGGATCAATGTCCACATCCGGATCTTCCCAGTCCGAAGTGTCTTCATAGGTGTGCAACTCCTCGGTGAGTTGTAGAAAACGTATGTAGTTTTCTTGCAGTTGTTGCAATCGTGTGTCATAAGTTGCCACTGCGTGCGTTTTCTCGATGAATGTATTTGCATTGTGGTAAGCCCGCGTGATTTGGCTTTTGCAGTAACCACGTTGTTGCATAACTGTCTGCATCGTGAATGAGGTTAGAAACGGTCTCTTCCAACTAAAGTACCGTCTAACTTTACACAAATTGCAAAATATTGAAATAAATCAGCAGCTAGGATCCGGCTCGAAGGACCAAAATTTTATATGTTCGGAAACCAACTGCCTAGTTAGACTGTTTAAAGGCGATACCGCCTATTTGATTTATTGTTCAATATAGTTGCAATTTGTGTAATTCTCACAACCGGTCAACTCCAAGATTTTCTAACAACTAAGCTTTTCCCCGATATCGATTGCATATCGATACCAGCGAAATCGATAACAATTTCATGGTAATATGACACTGCAATTCGATAATTATCTTACTGCACTAACAAAATGGAATACAAGTCAAATTTCTTATATGCTAACAATAATAATGCATTTCGTTCAGAAACAATTACTATTAATCAATCATTTATTATCATTATTAATAATTAACAAATAACTCCATAATATTACGTTATTTTCTAAAAAGGGGAGGTGTAGTATATCCATACCAAAAACCATTTAACACAAAGAGCTCAACTTGTAACACTTTGTTGCAAGTATAAACAATCAAATATGTACGCAATAAAACATAAGTCTCCACTTGAGTATGTTTATGTGTATACATTAATATATTCACATAAACATACTCACATCAATATACAGCTAAACATGTTCATATATGTATGTACATACATATATGCACATACATATATTCATATGAACAGCAATGCACTGGCGTAACATGAGCTAGGGCCAAGCCAGCGTGTGAACGCTGACCATGCACTTTGATGCAAGTGCCCCAAATAATATGTATGTATGTACTGACACTTTCTCTCTCTTTTGTAGCTGTCGCCTAAGTGGCAGCATAAGAATATCTATGTAACAATAGGTTAAGTCAAAGAATATTGTTGGAATAAAAATCAATCTGAATATTACCACCAAACGGAACTGACGCGTTTATTTTTCCCAAACTATAAACCAAGTGGAACCCGGTCATTACAGATGGCTATAGTGGGATAAGATTTTCTGATGGGTAGACCTAAGGAAATCTTTTTCAAGCACTCTGGATGCACCTACGAAATTTTTACCGTTGTCGGACTGCGCTTGCTGGGGCACCCTCGCCTCGATACAAAGCGAGCGAATGCTGCCAGAAATGTTTCGTTACTTAAATACGAAGTTGCCTCAAAGTGAATGGCTTTTGTAGAAAAACAAACAAAGACACACACATATCCTATTGATATGCGACAGGCGCGGCCGGTGAAACTCTTTCGGTCGAAAGGACCTGCGAAATCTATCCCGGTGGTCGTAAAAGGACGTGCCAAAGTGGTTCGCTGGGACGGAAGGGTGCCCATTAGCTGTGATTGCAGCCTTCTTTTGTAATTCACACACACCTTGCATGAATTGACCACCGAATTGACTAGATTCCGCAGTCTTGGAATCCAGTATCTCTGTCGGATGAGACGGACTACCAGTTGACTGCCCCCCTGCAGAGAGATCTGATGCGTGAACAAAACCAACAGCCGGGCCAATGGACTTACGACTGGCAACTGCTTGTTGCACGCGCCTACATGCTCGGATCACACCTGATGCGTCAATGAACGGATTCAAATTGAGAATGGTACTAGACGTGGGCAGAGATTTCTTCTGCTGGAGACACTGATGTTCCGTCGGGAACTATTCACGCTGAGTGACTTGGATCAATGCCTGGAGTGTTTGATTCATCTCATTAGAGGTCACTTCACTTAGCGGTCGCAACGTGAACCTTCACTACCCGCTTCTTTAAGGTAGTGTCTAGTGGGAGTGGTGTCGCTCGCCGCAAGGAGTCTTGTGGTTCCCGTTGCCATGGTGGTCCGTGCCACCACAAATCCTTGTGTATAAGTTCCTGCGCACTCAGGCCGAGGCTAGGGAGATCTGCTGGATTGTCCTCTGAACGGACGTGATTCCATGGGGCGCTATTGGTTGCCGTCACAATTTTAGCTACCCGATTAGCGACAAACGTTGTCCATGTGCAGGGTTGCTTTTTTAACCATGAAAGTACGACGGTTGAATCTGACAATTAAATGCTTAAGCATTATCAACTGGAAGTTGTGAAAGATCAACAGCTGCCAGTTCAGCTAGGAGCGTGGCTCCGCATGACTGAGGGTGGGGCAATGAAACCGTTTTGACTGGGGCTACCCAAGATTTAGCTGCAAGAAGGCATCACGATATGCCTTGGTCATTGCTAACGCGCACGTACGTCACGGCACCAAAAGCCCGCTGTGAAGCATCACAAAAACAATGGAATTGAATGACGGAATTTGGATCATGGAGAACCCACAGCGGAATTCGGATCTGGTCAAGGAAGGAGTAGCTCTTTGTAAAATCCTGCCACCTGTGATGAAGTTCACTGGGCAATTGATCATCCCACCCTAGCTCTTGTACCCAAAGCTGTTGCATAAACACCTTGGCTTCAATTACAAAGGGAGCCAGCCAGCCAGCGGGATCTAACAACTTGGCCATCTGCCCGAGGACTTCTCGCTTAGTATAAGCTGACTTAATATCTTGGGGTGAGATGACAAAATAAAACTCATCCGTAGTCGCTTTCCATCGGATTCCCAGTGTTTTCGCTGTGCTAGCCTCTTCGATATCGAGGAAATCAGCATTCAGCAAATGACACTTTGGAATCCAGCTGAGCACGCTCTTCACATTCGATGTCCACTTGCGCAAAGGTAAGCCAGCTGAACCCAGAGCGTCTTGAAGTTCATTGACCATTGCGATTGCCGTTGCTTCATTGTGACCCCCTGCCAGGACATCATCGACATACATATAGGGCTTGATAATATCGCTAGCCAAAGGAAATTTGGATTGTACATCACTTGCGAGTTGCTGATGTACTCGGATGGCTAAGAACGGAGCACAAATAATGCCAAACGTGACGGTAATAATCTCGTGATCACCAAGTTGCCCCTCTTTGTTTCGGAAGAGCATCCTCTGAAATGGCGTATGGATTGGATCGACCATAATTTGGCGGTACATTTTTGTGATGTCGGCATTGAAAACTATTCGGAAAAAACGCCACTTGAGAATCTGAGTAGTGAGATCGGACTGAAGTACCGGACCAGGGTAAAGTATGTCGTTGAGACTTACTCCGTTTGTGGACTTGCTAGAGGCGTTAAAGACTACCCGTACTTTTGTCGGGCTTGAAAATTGCATGGTGTTGCAAATAAAAATTGTTATTAGTGCCGTCAAATGGAACCTGACGCATGTGGCCCAAGTCCAAATATTCTTGGATGACGGCGTCATACTCAGTTTTTGCAGGAATATTTTTAAGGAGCCGGCTTTCGTTTTTTATGAACTGAGCCAATGCCCCTGGTCTGGAATGACAAAGGTTGATGTTGGTTGGATCTCGAAACGGAAGTGAGACCGTATATCTCCCCGAAATATCTCTTCTTTTGGTCTTCTGGAAATTGACCTCGCAAACAGAGTCAGAATCTTCTACCGATCCACACACTTCGGTCTGGATGCCGCAAAGAGAGAGTAGATCGATCTTTGCCTTTAATCTGAAGGAGGGGTCGGCTAGAGGAATATTGGGCATACCTTCCAGTGTGGCTTGGGCTATCGTACATGACGGCAAATCATCAGCAACTTGGGACAAGACAAAAGTTTCTATCTCTATCTGGACTGGAGGTCCATGCGATGACCGATTGCTTATGTGAAAGACCTTTAAGGTTCTATTGACCTTTCCGTTAATGCCTGTCACTTCGGCCCTGACAGTTTGGAATGGTAACTTCATGAGCCGGAACATTCTTTCGGATATAATATTGGCTTCCGAAGCCGGGGCTAATAACGCCCATGAAGGACAAGTAGTGCCCTTGGGCTGTACCTAGCAACTTATCTCGTGAGGACCTTGCCTCAGAGGTAAAGTATGTCCGGACAATATTGTGAGAACTGGGCTGCGCTGGGACTATTCTTCGGTCGGGCATCTTTGTGCAAGAGCGTATTGTGACGCCCCTTGCACGTGAAGCAATTGTGCTGACTCGGACAATTATTTGCTTGATGTCCTCTTGCGAAACAGTTCAGACAAAGGGACTTTTTCTTTATGTATGCCACCCTGTCTGGCATCGTCATCTGAAGGAAGCGGGGACATCGACGCACCGGGTGATTCTCCTTCAGACAGAGATCACAAGATTTTGGTTTGGTGGTCACCTTGGCTTCAAATGTATTAGCCTTTCGGGTGGCTGAAAGCGGATTTCGCGGAGGTTTCGATGTGGGAACCGAAATAGCCATTGCAGTTGTATTTTCAACCGCTTCTAGCGTACGAAACCGCTCAGTGAGGAAATCGTCCATCATTTGCCACTCTGGAATGGCAGTCTTATCTCCAAGAGATTGTTCCCACAGTGAAAGGGTGTTCTTCGGCAATTTGATGGAACAGAAAAATACGAACATGCCTCCCCAAGAGGTTACTGGCAGGCCACAGTGCTCAAAAGCACGAATGGATGCCTGGACTCATGGGAAATTTGAAGCAGGTCAAGAAGTGCTCGAATTGGCTGTTCACGATAAGTCGCTTATTTTCGAAACGCTGTTTGAGTGGTTTCCATGCCGTTTCAAACCCGTCATTTGAATTTTGCTACAATGAGGTTGGCTTCACCTCTCGTTTTCGCTAGGAGATTGTACAGATTTTCAACGGGGCAAATTCGCGAATCGCTTATGTAGATGGCCGTAAACAAGTCACGGAACGTAGGCCATTTTAAGTAATCTCCCGTAAAGACTTCTGTGTCAATGGGTGGCAATCGACAGCCTCGTTCTGCTGGTGCAGAGGTAGACCCATAACGGTTCGGAGGAGTAAGCACGTTTAATCGAGCCGTGCATCGCTCGTAAACTTGATAGCATTTGTCATATTTAGCTTGGATGGCTAAATCTTCAGAGTTATCGTCTTTACCATCTGGGAGTGCCTCAGATTTCTCATATTCCTGCTCGACCTTCTCTCACAACGCTTGAACTCGATCACGACGGACTTGGAGCGTAAATACGCTGACTTCGGACAATGAAGCGACGTGGGTGTCGACTTCAATCTGAATTAGTTTATCGCTAATGGAGACAAACCTCTTCAAAGCCATTGTGGAAGCAACTAAAATCCTTTTGGTTTCGGACCGAGTGACTCTTGGGGCGGTTACCTAAATCTGTGGATGTGGTACCAATGATTTGACCTCTTTTGGGCTTGCTCGTCGTGGCTCTGACGTGGCTTGCTGAAAGGACGTGCTTAATGGTGCGGACGTGAGAGCTAATGGACTAGAGAGGGTCTGAAATGCTTGGGAAAGAGGAGTAGTATGGCTGGTACTCCTCTGGCGCTGACTTGGAGCAGCAATTGAGGATTTGCTCGTGGCCGCAGTGTTCTCAGCCTGGTTCTCGTCTTTTGGCGGGCTCGTGCTCATAACCCCACAGAATGGCGGTTATAAAGTAGAGAGATGGTTTGGCACGGCTTGATAATTAGCAAAAAAAGACAAACTGGAACGTTTTGGAAAAACTGGAACACTACCAAACCACTCAAAGAACGGCTTTGATACGCCTTGAAATAGATTAAAAATCCACAAAACGAGTTGGTACGTTTGGGATAATTTGGAACGCTGCCAAAAAACACTAGGAACGGCTTGAAACGCCTTGGAATTGAAATATAAAACCCAAAGAAACGACTTGGGATACATGGAACACCTTGGACTTCGATTATATAACCAACGATACGACGTGGCACGCTTGGAACACCTTGGAATTCAAATATGTAACCAAAGATACGACGCTGCATGCCTGGAACGCCTTGGAAATAAAGTATAACCCCAAAGATACGATTTGGAACGACTTGAAATAAAACCAAATATACGAATTGGAATGCGTGGAATTGTAATATAACTCCAACGATACGACTTCGAAACGATTGGAAAAATTTGGGAATTCAATATTAAAAACCCAAGATACGACTTTAGAATCAGAATAAACAAAAGCGCACAACACAAAATTTTTAATAATTAAATATTATTCGACCCTTCCCTCCTCGTGACCGTTCAACATATATACCCCACAAAGTGCCTGCCAACCTAGGGTATACAGCTACTTTTGGTCGTTTACTTTGTGCCGGTTTTTAGCACATGAGCTTGCATCTGTGCTGGTATACTGCAGTTAAGCGAGACTTATGTATGCACGTATGTATGTATATAGGCTGCAAGGGGTGGCGGGATTTTGGAAAAATATAATTGTGTGCGAAAAAATTAAAAATTTTTGTGGAATATACATATGTATGGATATACATATATGTATAGGTACATATATATGTAGATATGAATATCAATATGTAAAATTTAATGTATGGAAAAATATGTATATATGTATATGTGTGTGTATGGATATGTAAAATGTTGGAGTATATTTATAGATATATGTATATGTGTATTGATATGTATATATGTATTTAATTTTTTTTTTTTTTAATATGAAAATATGGAATGGAAATATGCAGAGGTGTGAATGGATCGGATTTCTTTATACAAATTAATACTTTTTTTTTTTTATAACTGAGATGCCCCAACTTTATAATGTCTAAGTGTGGCCTTTAATTAATAATATTATATCAAGTTATAAATCTTACTATTTTTTTTTCATTATTTAAGAGAAAATATATTGTTTTGTTTGCCCAGTTCAAAGTTTTTTAAATTTAGCAAAAATTTGGCCAAGTTATCTGGTGATTTGTGGAAATATAACAAGAGTACGGTGACTTTAGTGGCACACTGTATGTGAGAGGGTGGTTCACTTCATTTTTTGTTTAAAAATCTTTATTCATTTGTATTGAAAAATTTTTTCTCTTCGTTGGAACCACTTCGCGCACACTTTTCCCAGGAGTGGACTGTATTAGCACAAAAAACCTTTTTTTTAAGATTTAATTTAGCACTGGATAAACTTTGTAATGTTTTTTATGTCACATTCATACACTCTGCTTGCATATATGTACATATATATGTATGTAGGAGATCACTTTGAATTTCGTAGGTTTGTTTCAATACATACATACATACATATGTGTTAATATTTTGGAAATTGCGAACAAATATATATTGGAAATAGGCAAATAAATATGGCGCCTTATATACTTGGCCTATATATGGCAAAGTGCGAGAAAAAGCTCTTGAAGTGGGCGAACAAATATGGCGCCTTATGTACTGGACACATATATATGTGTGAAAATTGGGGACCACAATTTTCTCTCCATTGAGGAGGAAAAATTTGCGCGAAAGTAATTTTACTTTAATTAGGAAAATCAAGGGCAACAATTATATGTATGTGAGTATGGGTACGGATGCTGGGGGCATGTACATGTACTCATATACATATAATTTGGAAAAAATTACTTAGCTTGAAATATGTATGAAATTCCACCGATGCAAATGGTTCGAGAGGATCTTGGTATCCGGCTCGAAGGACCAATGTTTGTGTAGGGGGGTCGAACTTCCTTGGTGTTTGGGGCAGCTAAATGAATATTTTCCCTTTCTTCCTTCAAAAAATTGGAGAAGCGCAGAGACCTTTTGTTTCACTTGTATTTTTTGCAGTCAAAGTTATAATTCAACTAGCTCTAGCTTAAACTAACAGAGGGGAATCAAGCCCCGCTTGGATCTAAGTGTGGGGAGTTCTTTTTGTGGGGAGAGCGATGGGCATCATCGGGAGAGCGGCGCGAGGTGAAAGCTTCCGCCTCCCTTAACCCTTGTGTTGCCCGTTGGGCATAAACAGCCACTTCTTTTTGGCACTCGGCTTTATGTTATGTTCATCTATATCGATTCCAAAATTTGGGCAATGTATGTGGAGAACCTCAAAACCTAGTTTTTTAAGATCAGCAGTATAGTTAAGATAGTTTTTAACAATTCTATGTGGCTGTTCAGTTACCAAACTTCAAAATTCTCGACAAAAAATATATTCGTGAAGTGCATTATTTTGTCTCTGAAATGTACAGTCTTCGTTCGCTAAAAAAAGCTACAAATAGCTTTGAAATCATGAACACGTGTTCACTTTTGCAATGCAGATTTGCGCTGTTAATTTTGTCACAAAAAAGTTGCTCTTCAAAGTGGTCATTCATTTACTTACTTTAAGTCTTGGAATAAATATCTAAAATTTATTTATTTGATTCAATGTTTTTGTGTTTTGTGAACGTCTTTTTAATGTTTAGGTGGAGTTTTAGTTGTAATTCCACAAAATTCCATAATTGGTTTATGTGACTGTATTTATCTGGATTTAAAATAATAAATGTATTAAGTTTAGCTACAAAAAGTGGCAGATGTGCGTATAAACAACACAATACCAAAGATGTCTAGCGTTTTGAAGGGTCATTTTGCGCTGCAAGTAGTTTGGTGCTTTTGTCTTCGTATTCGCGTGTAATACATTTTTTTGTATATCGTTGCAAATTTTGTTGTATATTAAATTATATAATAATAATTTTTATTTGTTCGTTTGGATTTTATTTTGGTAGGCAAATCTTATAAGTGTGATTTTGACCGCCTATATATATTTAATCTATGGTGCACTAAAAATAGAACCAACGCGCAAAAATTGGCAAGGGTGACTGAAGCTGCCCAAGGCAACATAGAAGACAGCGGCTGTGTACTCGAGTTGATACAACTGCGGAATCGTACTGGGTACATTTGTAAAAGAATTGTAACTTTTTGCGAAAAATACAAATGCAAGAAGTCTCCAGTTGACCAATGCCAAAGTATGTGGCTGAATGATAAGGAAAAAATTCTATTAAGTTGCGCTCCCAACAAGTCTCGACTTATACAAAAAAGTGCTAATCGTGAAAGGCCAAAAAAAGATTTCATCGAATCTTCTCAAAGGCAACGCATGATGAGTCTGCTACTTCAGTTTGCGTACCAGTTTTTCACCGAATCCAGTATGTTCGGAAGCAAAGATTGATTTTTTTTTTAACGTTTAATATATATTTGTTGAATCTACTCTTAAATTAGAGCCTAACAACAAGTTTGAGATATTTTTCTTAGTCTAGTACTTATGCTAAATCCTGGGGGTACTGCAAGCGACCCTAATCACTTAGTATTGGGTAGGTCTGTCATTTCTTTTAAGACGAGTTCTATTATTAGTTCGCGTAAGGGAACTGGCAAGAGCATTTGGATGTGCATCCAGTTTTGCAGAATACTTTAGTTACTGATACCTATTTCAAATTTCCGTATGTACCACGGAGCCCCCGTGATTGTTCGTAAAATCTTCGACTGCGCCCTTTGTATGATGTCGATATTGCTGGTACTTGCATTACTTAGTACGGCACCGTATGTCCAGATGGGCTTCAGTACGGAGTTGCATAGGAGGACTTTATACTCCAGGCGTAGAGGGGAGCGAGCATTGATGATCCAATGCAAGCTACTCGCTTTTAGTTTCAGCTGTGTTTTTTTGGATTCGATGTGCTTGCGCCAAGTTAGCCTTCTGTCTAGGTGGATGCCAAGGTAAGTGACTTCATCACCTTGAGGAATTGCTACCTTGTTTAGCATTAGAGCTGGACAGTTTCTTCTGTTAAGCGTAAATGTAACATGTTTGCATTTCTGCTCGTTGACTCGGATACACCAGGTTGCTAGCCATGCCTCTACCACCTATAAGTGTTCCTCTAATTTTCCAGAGGCTTGAATTGGGCATTTTGATCTGCTGAGGAAAGCCGTGTCATCGGCAAAAGTGGACGTTGTAAGTCATAAACTCGTTTGGTAAGTCTGCAGTGTACAACAGGTAGAGCAATGGGCCGAGTACACTGCCTTGCGGTACACCAGCTTTGATTTCAAAATCAGCCACGACGGAGCCATTAAATCTAACAGCTAATTTCCTATTGTAAAGGTAGGATTTCATGAGTTTGTGGGTGTAGTGTGGGAGTTTTTGACGGATTTTGAACATCCGACCCTCCAGCCAACCTCTATCGAAAGCCTGGTCAACTTCGAGGAAAACAGCCGCACAATATTCTTTTAGTTTGAATGCTGTTCGAATTTCGGATGATATTCAATTGACTTGTTCAATTGTCCAGTGTTTTTCGCGGAAGCTGAACTGGTGTGAAGGGATTGTGTTTTCCGATACCAGAAATGAGTTTAGTCGGATTCGCGGGACCTTTTCAAAAAGCTTTGAAAGACATGGCAGCAAACTAATTGGCCTATAGGATGATGGCTGGGTTTTGTCCTTTCTTACTTTAGGTATGATGATTATAGTGTACCTTTTCCATGCTCTTAGGAAGTAGCCAATTCTTATTATAGCGTTGAACAATTTGCAGACGTATTGTATGGCAATGATCGGAAGTTCTATGATCATTTTCGGTGTAATTAGGTCATCGCGTTTAGCTGGTTTTTGGTAACTGCAGAGATTTCATCCGATTGGAGTTCCGAGTCCTCACTATCCATTAATGTGCTCAAAAGGGGGAAGTACAAACAAGTTTGATGTTGGATTTGGCTGGAAAACCATTTTAAGGTGTGTGGCAACCACGGATGCCCTCTCTTCGTCACTGCGGGCCCATCCACCGGTTGGACCCCTTATCTGGCTTTCCACAGAAGATGTCTCGTGCTGGTTGGACTGAGCTTTTCTATGTATTTCCTTTAAGCCCAGATTTCCTCTTGTCTTAACTCCTTGGAGAGGTTGCCATTGGCATGCCTTAGGCGAAGTTTTGCTGCTGGTGATCGAGTAATCTGCCATTCTTTTCTTAGCCGTCGTTTTTCCTTTACTAATTGTCCTATCCGCCGGTTCGTAGGCCTGACACCAGGTTCAGCGTAAGTAGAGGCATGTGGAGTAGATACTCTTTCCGCAACTATCAGCATCGACTCAAGTTCAGAGACGCACATGTCAATGTCCTCTGCAGCATATAGTTTCGGCGAACAGTCAATGTGTGCACTCATGTATATGTTAAATTTAAGCCATTTTGTTTTGTTGTTAGTAAGCCTATATGAGCGATCAAGTACTTGATGTCTTGTTGATAGTGCGAATAGCAATGGAGAGTGGTCAGAAGGTAAATCTAGCAGTGTTTCCGCATTGATCTGATTACGCGGAATCCTCTTGGTTGCTGCAAAATCAATCAATCAATTTTTGTGGGTCTGTGGGCCAGTAAGTAAGCCTACCCGGTGAGACGCAATCCATCTTATTGAGTGAGTTGACTATTGTGTTGTACATTTGCTTGCCTTTAAGATTTATCAGGCGAGATCCCCAGTTCTTATGTTTGGCGTTATAGTCCCCGAGTATGTTAAAGAAACCGGTGAATTCCTTTTCAGAGATTGAGAAGCGTGGTGGGCAGTACAGGGCAACCAACGTAGTGTTGCCGTAGCTGGTTTGGACGGTTATAGCAGTTGCTTGTAGGTGCTGTGTTTTGAATCTGTTGAGGAACGAGTGTTTTATACGGTTTTTGATTAGGATACCAGTCCCGCCATGAGCTTTTCCGTCTGGATGGTTTGTTGCGTAGAAGGTATATTTTGGTATTTGAAAATTATTTTTTGATGTTAAATGTGTTTCCGATATCACCATGACGTCGATTTCACTTGAGTCTAGGAATAGTTGCAGTTCATTTTTGTGCTTAGAGACGCCATTAGTATTCCAAAGACATAGACGTAGGGAAGCCATTATTTATTCTCGATAAGCTTCTGGATAAGCAGGTTTTGATTCCGCATCAGTTCCTGCATACAGTTTTGCATGAACATCATAAAAGCGGTCATGTTTTGATTAAGTGAGATCAATAGGGCCTCTAAACCACTTGGAGTTTGCTGGCCAAGTTCTGGTGCGCTAGGTTGCGGATTCTGTAGATGGTGGAGTGACGGGGTCTCTTTCGCGGGCTCCGTCTGTCCAGTTCGGAATACACTAGCGAAGGATACACTAGGATTGGTTGTAGCAGGCATGTTAGATGATCTAACAGCCTTGGTGAAGAATATCCCAGTTGTAGTTTTGGAGGCGTTGTAGGTGACCTTTGGTCCAGCTGGGGGTTTGCGAACGTTTAGGTGTGACTTAAGATCCTTAAAGACAGGACATCCACTGTAGTTGGCCGAATGATTCCCTCCACAGTTACTGCATAGTCTAAGTGCGACGTTACTTATGTCCTTGCTTCACAGCCAGCACACACTGACCTAAGAGTGCAATTGTTTTATTTCTTTTATGATTCCCCTATTGAGAGTGTTTACAACAAAGTTATTTGCCCCTATTATTTCTACTAAAAATAATAAATGTATTAAGTTTAGCTACAAAAAGTGGCAGATGTGCGTATAAACAACACAATACCAAAGATGTCTAGCGTTTTGAAGGGTCATTTTGCGCTGCAAGTAGTTTGGTGCTTTTGTCTTCGTATTCGCGTGTAAAACATTTTTTTGTATATCGTTGCAAATTTTGTTGTATATTAAATTATATAATAATAATTTTTATTTGTTCGTTTGGATTTTATTTTGGTAGGCAAATCTTATAAGTGTGATTTTGACCGCCTATATATATTTAATCTATGGTGCACTAAAAATAGAACCAACGCGCAAAAATTGGCAAGGGTGACTGAAGCTGCCCAAGGCAACATAGAAGACAGCGGCTGTGTACTCGAGTTGATACAACTGCGGAATCGTACTGGGTACATTTGTAAAAGAATTGTAACTTTTTGCGAAAAATACAAATGCAAGAAGTCTCCAGTTGACCAATGCCAAAGTATGTGGCTGAATGATAAGGAAAAAATTCTATTAAGTTGCGCTCCCAACAAGTCTCGACTTATACAAAAAAGTGCTAATCGTGAAAGGCCAAAAAAAGATTTCATCGAATCTTCTCAAAGGCAACGCATGATGAGTCTGCTACTTCAGTTTTGCGTACCAGTTTTTCACCGAATCCAGTATGTTCGGAAGCAAAGATTGATTTTTTTTTTAACGTTTAATATATATTTGTTGAATCTACTCTTAAATTAGAGCCTAACAACAAGTTTGAGATATTTTTCTTACTTATGCTAAATCCTGGGGGTACTGCAGGCGACCCTAATCA
Organism: Drosophila paulistorum; assembly: GCA_018152135.1. Lineage (NCBI taxonomy): Eukaryota > Metazoa > Arthropoda > Insecta > Diptera > Drosophilidae > Drosophila > Drosophila paulistorum. The sequence goes on along the minus strand of JAECXG010000822.1, from coordinate 11,548,419 downwards.
CTTAGTATTGGGTAGGTCTGTCATTTCTTTTAAGACGAGTTCTATTATTAGTTCGCGTAAGGGAACTGGCAAGAGCATTTGGATGTGCATCCAGTTTTGCAGAATACTTTAGTTACTGATACCTATTTCAAATTTCCGTATGTACCACGGAGCCCCCGTGATTGTTCGTAAAATCTTCGACTGCGCCCTTTGTATGATGTCGATATTGCTGGTACTTGCATTACTTAGTACGGCACCGTATGTCCAGATGGGCTTCAGTACGGAGTTGCATAGGAGGACTTTATACTCCAGGCGTAGAGGGGAGCGAGCATTGATGATCCAATGCAAGCTACTCGCTTTTAGTTTCAGCTGTGTTTTTTTGGATTCGATGTGCTTGGGCCAAGTTAGCCTTCTGTCTAGGTGGATGCCAAGGTAAGTGACTTCATCACCTTGAGGAATTGCTACCTTGTTTAGCATTAGAGCTGGACAGTTTCTTCTGTTAAGCGTAAATGTAACATGTTTGCATTTCTGCTCGTTGACTCGGATACACCAGGTTGCTAGCCATGCCTCTACCACCTATAAGTGTTCCTCTAATTTTCCAGAGGCTTGAATTGGGCATTTTGATCTGCTGAGGAAAGCCGTGTCATCGGCAAAAGTGGACGTTGTAAGTCATAAACTCGTTTGGTAAGTCTGCAGTGTACAACAGGTAGAGCAATGGGCCGAGTACACTGCCTTGCGGTACACCAGCTTTGATTTCAAAATCAGCCACGACGGAGCCATTAAATCTAACAGCTAATTTCCTATTGTAAAGGTAGGATTTCATGAGTTTGTGGGTGTAGTGTGGGAGTTTTTGACGGATTTTGAACATCCGACCCTCCAGCCAACCTCTATCGAAAGCCTGGTCAACTTCGAGGAAAACAGCCGCACAATATTCTTTTAGTTTGAATGCTGTTCGAATTTCGGATGATATTCAATTGACTTGTTCAATTGTCCAGTGTTTTTCGCGGAAGCTGAACTGGTGTGAAGGGATTGTGTTTTCCGATACCAGAAATGAGTTTAGTCGGATTCGCGGGACCTTTTCAAAAAGCTTTGAAAGACATGGCAGCAAACTAATTGGCCTATAGGATGATGGCTGGGTTTTGTCCTTTCTTACTTTAGGTATGATGATTATAGTGTACCTTTTCCATGCTCTTAGGAAGTAGCCAATTCTTATTATAGCGTTGAACAATTTGCAGACGTATTGTATGGCAATGATCGGAAGTTCTATGATCATTTTCGGTGTAATTAGGTCATCGCGTTTAGCTGGTTTTTGGTAACTGCAGAGATTTCATCCGATTGGAGTTCCGAGTCCTCACTATCCATTAATGTGCTCAAAAGGGGGAAGTACAAACAAGTTTGATGTTGGATTTGGCTGGAAAACCATTTTAAGGTGTGTGGCAACCACGGATGCCCTCTCTTCGTCACTGCGGGCCCATCCACCGGTTGGACCCCTTATCTGGCTTTCCACAGAAGATGTCTCGTGCTGGTTGGACTGAGCTTTTCTATGTATTTCCTTTAAGCCCAGATTTCCTCTTGTCTTAACTCCTTGGAGAGGTTGCCATTGGCATGCCTTAGGCGAAGTTTTGCTGCTGGTGATCGAGTAATCTGCCATTCTTTTCTTAGCCGTCGTTTTTCCTTTACTAATTGTCCTATCCGCCGGTTCGTAGGCCTGACACCAGGTTCAGCGTAAGTAGAGGCATGTGGAGTAGATACTCTTTCCGCAACTATCAGCATCGACTCAAGTTCAGAGACGCACATGTCAATGTCCTCTGCAGCATATAGTTTCGGCGAACAGTCAATGTGTGCACTCATGTATATGTTAAATTTAAGCCATTTTGTTTTGTTGTTAGTAAGCCTATATGAGCGATCAAGTACTTGATGTCTTGTTGATAGTGCGAATAGCAATGGAGAGTGGTCAGAAGGTAAATCTAGCAGTGTTTCCGCATTGATCTGATTACGCGGAATCCTCTTGGTTGCTGCAAAATCAATCAATCAATTTTTGTGGGTCTGTGGGCCAGTAAGTAAGCCTACCCGTTGAGACGCAATCCATCTTATTGAGTGAGTTGACTATTGTGTTGTACATTTGCTTGCCTTTAAGATTTATCAGGCGAGATCCCCAGTGCTTATGTTTGGCGTTATAGTACCCGAGTATGTTAAAGAAACCGGTGAATTCCTTTTCAGAGATTGAGAAGCGTGGTGGGCAGTACAGGGCAACCAACGTAGTGTTGCCGTAGCTGGTTTGGACGGTTATAGCAGTTGCTTGTAGGTGCTGTGTTTTGAATCTGTTGAGGAACGAGTGTTTTATACGGTTTTTGATTAGGATACCAGTCCCGCCATGAGCTTTTCCGTCTGGATGGTTTGTTGCGAAGAAGGTATATTTTGGTATTTGAAAATTATTTTTTGATGTTAAATGTGTTTCCGATATCACCATGACGTCGATTTCACTTGAGTCTAGGAATAGTTGCAGTTCATTTTTGTGCTTAGAGACGCCATTAGTATTCCAAAGACATAGACGTAGGGAAGCCATTATTTATTCTCGATAAGCTTCTGGATAAGCAGGTTTTGATTCCGCATCAGTTCCTGCATACAGTTTTGCATGAACATCATAAAAGCGGTCATGTTTTGATTAAGTGAGATCAATAGGGCCTCTAAACCACTTGGAGTTTGCTGGCCAAGTTCTGGTGCGCTAGGTTGCGGATTCTGTAGATGGTGGAGTGACGGGGTCTCTTTCGCGGGCTCCGTCTGTCCAGTTCGGAATACACTAGCGAAGGATACACTAGGATTGGTTGTAGCAGGCATGTTAGATGATCTAACAGCCTTGGTGAAGAATATCCCAGTTGTAGTTTTGGAGGCGTTGTAGGTGACCTTTGGTCCAGCTGGGGGTTTGCGAACGTTTAGGTGTGACTTAAGATCCTTAAAGACAGGACATCCACTGTAGTTGGCCGAATGATTCCCTCCACAGTTACTGCATAGTCTAAGTGCGACGTTACTTATGTCCTTGCTTCACAGCCAGCACACACTGACCTAAGAGTGCAATTGTTTTATTTCTTTTATGATTCCCCTATTGAGAGTGTTTACAACAAAGTTATTTGCCCCTATTATTTCTACTAATTTCGAAATCAGGGCGGTGCAGTTGGCTGCACGGATGTATAGTGGGAGTGATCTAGATGATTGTGCTTTTTCTACAGAGGTGGCTTTTGCGTCTTGCTGATCGGCAAGAATTTTAAAACGATTCCCGCTTAGGAGGGCTACTCGTTCATTTGGTTTGGCTGTCAACGAGCTGACGGTGCTTTTTACGGTGGCGTTTAGTGAGTTCGGCGACAACACCGAAAAGTACGCATTGTTGCGTTGGACCGAGAATCGACGCTCACGTTGTTGTTGAAAGATTTGTTTTTGCAGCTTTAGCTGGTGGGGATCGAGGGAGCTGGGGACCGAATTGGTCGACAAAATTTCCAAAATTACGCAGTTAGTTATTGCAATTTACTACATATTTCTATTAGATCAAACTAATAGCAATATGATTCTAAATAGGCGTCTCTAAGGTGGCTGAGAGCCCTAAACAATTTTTGCAAACGCAGTGTTTTCCTTTACATTTAAATTTGCGGAGTGCATTAAAAACACGTCTGCACGCGGCGGCGGTTGCAATCGTTTTTAATGAAGTTTTATCGCTTTTCATGGAAGCAAACTTAACAAAGCACCAATACATGTTAATTTGTGAATTTGCAAATTCAAAAACTTCAAGCGATTTATTGCCCAGATATAAACAAATTTTAAATGGCAAGAGCAAAGGCTATCCAAAGGAAATTATGGTAACCGAATTGAACTTCAAAATTTGCTGGATCACACTGCCTCTCATATTGGAAATTTGTGCTGAAGTTATGCAAAATATAAAGGACGATTCGGGCAATAACCTGATTCTGATTGGAAAGTGGGTATTCGATGATAGCAATGGGCAAGCTTAGTACAAACAAAAGATTACAGATATTGATTTAGCAGATACAAGCTTGTTTAATTAATAAGTAAATCTGGTGGGTCTCAAAATGGTTTGGAAGAATCCATGACCATCATTCACCCGTTTTTGTAGGCCGATTCGATACCCTTGCAACTTGTATGGTCAAAGTGGAAAAACGTTTTATCTAAAAAAAGTAATGTTTGCAAAAGAACGGCCCACAATCTTAACATAGGAAAAAACCAAGTTTTGTTTTTCAAAGTCACTGTTTTCCAACGATCATTCGTATGCGCGCTATTTGATATAGTCTCCAATCTTTATCAAATTGGGCACAGTCAATAACAGATATATTAAACTAACAAATATTTATTTTGAAAGCAATCGCGTCAAAAGTACCGAAGTTATTGAAAAAAGTCACTGTTTTCGACCGATCATTCCTATGGGAGCTATCTGATATAGTCACCCGATCTTGACCAAATTTGGCACAGTCGTTTACAGCTATAATGAACTCACTAATATAATTTCACGACAATAGCTGAGAAAATAACGAAGTTTTTACAAGCATATTTTAGTATCTCGCTCACTCATGCATTTGAGAACCCTAGCGCCCTCACCAGCCAACGGCCAACTCCCGCCTTATGGACAAACGTTTATATGCATAGCTTGGCTATTTTTAGTCCAATTTCGATCAAATTTGGTATTTTGCTGTGTATTATTAGTATCAAATTTAAGTGTGCCAAATTTGATTGCACAAGGTAAAAAATGACGGGAAATAATCGAGTTTTCCAGATATCGGGGGCGGAAAGGGGCGTGGCAAAATCTTTATACATACAAAATGTGCGCATTTACTAAGCAAATATACATACTGAATAGGGATTCCCGGAGAGAAAAGAAAATAACCCAATCTTCATTCGTTGAATTCAAAATATGAACTCATTTTATTTACAAAAGTACGGAGTTTATATAGGATTATCTTAGGCTCTAGGAGGTAACAATTGTTGTTTTAAAAATACTTATTCTAATGCCCCACGTTCTCGGGGGTTGAAAATTATTTATATTTCATGCTCAGCGCTGGTTACTTGATACCGCACTGCTGTTATCATCTTAAGTGTTTTTCCACAGAGTGTGGATGCATGTTTTGTTTGGTATTACGCAATAATTGTCATATGAATCTTTACGACTTCTTCTTGGTTTATGTTTTTGTTTCGAATTGTATATTTCATTGGTGCATCTGATTTGGTGAAGCCAGTTCAGATGAACACGATGTTTATTCTTAAATATTCTGCCAAGGGCCGCCAAATGTGACGTTATGGACTTTATTATTATTTTTATAGTTAGTTGTCTTATACAAATTATTATTAAACTATAATTAGTAAGATAATTATTGTTAAAGAATCATGACCAGTTACATGATGGACGATGAACCTAATCAATCTGATGTTCCTTTACCATTGTCACTGGCTTGCTATTCTTACCAATTCTCCCGTATGTATTACTGAGTTGGCTTCTACTGGTTTTTAAAATATTTGGCATATTTCCTAATGATTTCTGTTTCGGGATATCTACCCACTCCTGATGTGTATTACTGTGCTGACTTCTAGCCTTTTTATAAGCTGGAGAATTTAAAAAAGAACTATCTTTCCTTTTTGAATTGTAGCAATGTGATCTTCGCTCCACCATTTTTAAATATCGCTGACTGCTAAAACTTGAGTGGTTATTCTGGCTATCATTAAATGTTGTCTTTTTATAAATCTATTGCCGTATCTGCATTTTTGGTACTATAGTTTAGGACAATTTGTTACCGGAATCTATTTTGATATTATTTTTTAGATAATCATTATCTAATTGACCCATTGCCTTCTGAATATTCTCATTTTGTACTGGCTCTGGGATATATACTTTTCTTCCCCAATTTTCACTTTACCTCCAATGTGAGGTCCTGCCGGGGGCCATCAATTTATTTTTTTAGTTTTCCTGTTGTATTTCTTTGGAGTTGTGTTGTTTTTATTTTGAAATTTACCTTTATTCTCCCAACGTTGTTCAAAACCTGTGACATCTATTGTTGCTGCCACTACAGATTTATTCTGATTTGATTTGGTGCATCCCGAGACGATCCAACCAAATTGAGTATTTTGGCCTAGCAGCCCATCAATCTTTGTAATTCCCCTATTAAGATTTGGGTATATATGTTTACTCCCATTATTATATCAAGCCTACCAGGTTTATTAAAGGTAGGATCAGCTAGCACGTAAGTTTGCCATTTTGACATATTCACGTTTGCTATTTTTAATCGAAGAGCTTTCATTAACTTTGGCAACACTATTGCCTCAACCTTTAGATGTCTTTTCCAAGGATTTCGCGTCTTTACATCTATTTTTACCTTATATTTTGATTTAATAGATTTTATTGAGGACACGCCACTTATTTCTGTATACTGTTTAATATTAGGTAGTTTTAATATTTGAGCGGCCTCTTCAGACAAAATGGTGCTCTGTGAACCACAATCAATAAGGGCTCCTAGAGTCTTATATCCTCCATTTACATTTTTGACTTGTATTACAGCTGTGTCCATAATTTATTTTTCCGCATAATTTAAAACAGTTTGTAGCCGTTTTTTCTCTTCTTTACTCATGGCACTTAGCGAGCAATATCTTTGCTCCAAGTATTCCATGACATCAGAGAGCAATTGTATCTGCTTAGTTTTTCTAATTTGACTCTCATATAATTGTAGAGTCTCTCTGTCAAATTTCCTGATTTGGACGGTTATAGCAGTTGCTTGTAGGTGCTGTGTTTTGAATCTGTTGAGGAACGAGTGTTTTATACGGTTTTTGATTAGGATACCAGTCCCGCCATGAGCTTTTCCGTCTGGATGGTTTGTTGCGTAGAAGGTATATTTTGGTATTTGAAAATTATTTTTTGATGTTAAATGTGTTTCCGATATCACCATGACGTCGATTTCACTTGAGTCTAGGAATAGTTGCAGTTCATTTTTGTGCTTAGAGACGCCATTAGCATTCCAAAGACATAGACGTAGGGAAGCCATTATTTATTCTCGATAAGCTTCTGGATAAGCAGGTTTTGATTCCGCATCAGTTCCTGCATACAGTTTTGCATGAACATCATAAAAGCGGTCATGTTTTGATTAAGTGAGATCAATAGGGCCTCTAAACCACTTGGAGTTTGCTGGCCAAGTTCTGGTGCGCTAGGTTGCGGATTCTGTAGATGGTGGGGTGACGGGGTCTCTTTCGCGGGCTCCGTCTGTCCAGTTCGGAATAAACTAGCGAAGGATACACTAGGATTGGTTGTAGCAGACATGTTAGATGATCTAACAGCCTTGGTGAAGAATATCCCAGTTGTAGTTTTGGAGGCGTTGTAGGTGACCTTTGGTCCAGCTGGGGGTTTGCGAACGTTTAGGTGTGACTTAAGATCCTTAAAGACAGGACATCCACTGTAGTTGGCCGAATGATTCCCTCCACAGTTACTGCATAGTCTAAGTGCGACGTTACTTATGTCCTTGCTTCACAGCCAGCACACACTGACCTAAGAGTGCAATTGTTTTATTTCTTTTATGATTCCCCTATTGAGAGTGTTTACAACAAAGTTATTTGCCCCTATTATTTCTACTAATTTCGAAATCAGGGCGGTGCAGTTGGCTGCACGGATGTATAGTGGGAGTGATCTAGATGATTGTGCTTTTTCTACAGAGGTGGCTTTTGCGTCTTGCTGATCGGCAAGAATTTTAAAACGATTCCCGCTTAGGAGGGCTACTCGTTCATTTGGTTTGGCTGTCAACGAGCTGACGGTGCTTTTTACGGTGGCGTTTAGTGAGTTCGGCGACAACACCGAAAAGTACGCATTGTTGCGTTGGACCGAGAATCGACGCTCACGTTGTTGTTGAAAGATTTGTTTTTGCAGCTTTAGCTGGTGGGGATCGAGGGAGCTGGGGACCGAATTGGTCGACAAAATTTCCAAAATTACGCAGTTAGTTATTGCAATTTACTACATATTTCTATTAGATAAAACTAATAGCAATATGATTCTAAATAGGCGTCTCTAAGGTGGCTGAGAGCCCTAAACAATTTTTGCAAACGCAGTGTTTTCCTTTACATTTAAATTTGCGGAGTGCATTAAAAACACGTCTGCACGCGGCGGCGGTTGCAATCGTTTTTAATGAAGTTTTATCGCTTTTCATGGAAGCAAACTTAACAAAGCACCAATACATGTTAATTTGTGAATTTGCAAATTCAAAAACTTCAAGCGATTTATTGCCCAGATATAAACAAATTTTAAATGGCAAGAGCAAAGGCTATCCAAAGGAAATTATGGTAACCGAATTGAACTTCAAAATTTGCTGGATCACACTGCCTCTCATATTGGAAATTTGTGCTGAAGTTATGCAAAATATAAAGGACGATTCGGGCAATAACCTGATTCTGATTGGAAAGTGGGTATTCGATGATAGCAATGGGCAAGCTTAGTACAAACAAAAGATTACAGATATTGATTTAGCAGATACAAGCTTGTTTAATTAATAAGTAAATCTGGTGGGTCTCAAAATGGTTTGGAAGAATCCACGACCATCATTCACCCGTTTTTGTAGGCCGATTCGATTTCAATTTTAACCAGAGGGCCGGGACTAACTTCGACCACGTCGAAGTTTGTATACCCTTGCAACTTGTATGGTCAAAGTGGAAAAACGTTTTATCTAAAAAAAGTAATGTTTGCAAAAGAACGGCCCACAATCTTAACATAGGAAAAAACCAAGTTTTGTTTTTCAAAGTCACTGTTTTCCAACGATCATTCGTATGCGCGCTATTTGATATAGTCTCCAATCTTTATCAAATTGGGCACAGTCAATAACAGATATATTAAACTAACAAATATTTATTTTAAAAGCAATCGCGTCAAAAGTAACGAAGTTATTGAAGAAAGTCACTGTTTTCGACCGATCATTCCTATGGGAGCTATCTGATATAGTCACCCGATCTTGACCAAATTTGGCACAGTCGTTTACAGCTATAATGAACTCACTAATATAATTTCACGACAATAGCTGAGAAAATAACGAAGTTTTTACAAGCATATTTTAGTATCTCGCTCACTCATGCATTTGAGAACCCTAGCGCCCTCACCAGCCAACGGCCAACTCCCGCCTTATGGACAAACGTTTATATGCATAGCTTGGCTATTTTTAGTCCAATTTCGATCAAATTTGGTATTTTGCTGTGTATTATTAGTATCAAATTTAAGTGTGCCAAATTTTAATTGCACAAGGTAAAAAATGACGGGAAATAATCGAGTTTTCCAGATATCGGGGGCGGAAAGGGGCGTGGCAAAATCTTTATACATACAAAATGTGCGCATTTACTAAGCAAATATACATACTGAATAGGGATTCCCGGAGAGAAAAGAAAATAACCCAATCTTCATATATAGGATATAGGATTATATTAGGCTCTAGGAGGTAACAATTGTTGTTTTAAAAATACTTATTCTAATGCCCCACGTTCTCGGGGGTTGAAAAATATTTATATTTCATGCTCAGCGCTGGTTACTTGATACTGCACTGCTGTTATCATCTTAAGTGTTTTTCCACAGAGTGTGGATGCATGTTTTGTTTGGTATTACGCAATAATTGTCATATGAATCTTTACGACTTCTTCTTGGTTTATGTTTTTGTTTCGAATTGTATATTTCATTGGTGCATCTGATTTGGTGAAGCCAGTTCAGATGAACACGATGTTTATTCTTAAATACATACCAAATATGGTGTCTCTAGCTACAGTAGTTTTTGGCGTCAAACACGTCAGGTTTTAACCAAGTCTCAGTAAAGACAATTAGGTCAAAATCAAATGACAGACTATCTACAAAGAGTTTAGTAAGTGTAGTATTATGGCCTCTGACATTCTGATAGCCGAGAGAGAAGTATGTTGTTAGTTTTTTGATAGAGTAGAAGAATGAATAGATAAGGAAGAAGAGGGAATAGATGAAGAAGAAACAGGAATAGATGGTGAAGGAATCCATGTTTGGCCACGTGTCTTCCTTTTTCTAGATGTAAACTCCTTCTCTAGAACTGCAAATACTGTCTAAGAAGTCAATTGGAACACTGATTTTAAAAGATGAAATTTCACTAGAATATGAAAATTTAAACTTTTCTACCGATATTTTGGAGACATTCAGTGGGCCCCCCTAATGTTGGCCATGACATCATCAGATGTGGCATCAGGAAGAAGTCTCGAAACAAAAATATGTTTTTTAGGTGGCACGCCCACCAACGGTTTCGGCATACCAGGTATTGCATTATCTACCGCATTAATTGTCGCATCAGTTGCAGCAAGTGGCACTCGGGCATTCTATTACTAGAATCTCTGTCGGCAATATCTATGGGTGTAGATTCTTGCCCAGACAAAACGGACACTACAGACATAGTCTGCGGAATCGGAGTTTGCATTGGGTGAGAAGGGGTCAGAACCTTGTATGCCGCACGAAAAGTTCCATTTCATCTTCCACGACCCGGAACGCCTCACATTCCCATTTGAGACCCTATTTTTTTGATCTGAAAGATCCTTAACCCTGCATGTAAAGCCGGCGCACTTCACATGTACTGTAGTTTTATACAACCAACAGTAAATAAAACTATTCAGAGATGGAGCGGGCAGCAAAAAATTTTTAACTGAACAGACAGGCATTATAACGCAATAGGAAGAACGCAAATTAACGCAAAATTAGAAGCCTATAAGAATAAGTTACCAAACAAATAAAAATGAGAAATGTTTTGCTATTAAAATATTAAATTCACTCTGAGGTCCAGAAATAATAAAAGAGATTTCATAATCTCTCATGGCTCATGGCTGCACAAGGGTTAAAAGATAAAGAGAGCAGTCATTAAGAGATAAAAACACACAAGAGTCTGCAATATGAGCGCAAGTAACGGCGACTGGTGCAACGAAAATGAAGTAAGTAAGTCGTCTCGCCGACTTAGGTATAGGCCAAATCTTTTCGCCCCCGCAATTCATAAAAAACGTTTATCTCAAAAACTATTGCAGCTAGAGACACCATATTTGGTATGTATATTTGCTTAGTAAATGCGCACATTTTGTATGTATAAAGATTTTGCCACGCTCCTTTCCGCCCCCGAAATTTGAAAAACTCGATTATTTCCCGTAATTTTCTACCTTGGGGAATCAAATATGGCACACTTAAATTTGATACTAATATTTAGCAAAATACCAAATTTGATCAAAATCGGACAAAAAATAGCCTAGTTATGCTTGAGTGTGCGAGATACTAAGATATACTTGTAATAAAAAGCATGTGAAAATGCATTTGTTAAATAAATTTAAAATATTTGCTTTACTGGTGTCGGCGAGACGACTTACTTACTTCATTTGTTTTTCGTCCAAAGTTTTTCTCATTTATACCTTAAATTTTTGTAATTTTTGAAGTAAGTAAGTCGTCTTGCCGACTTCGGTACACCATGCCCCAAGTGAAAAACAAATAATCTACGCCGCCACTAATCTACGTCCAACTGCGCCCTTTTGGTCGCCCACGTCAAAACGTATATTTTGCATGTTTCTAGTCCAATTTCAGAAATGGTAGGTTGCTAGAAATTAATAAGACTAATTTGTGTGCCGAATTCGATTATAATAGCCAAAAAATTGTGGGAGGCAAGCGGTTTTTTGTAAATTATGGAGGAGGGAGTGGGCGTGTCAAAATATTTAAATTATTATAATGTGTACCCATACTAAACAAGTCTACATACCAAATTTGGTGACTTTAACCTTGTGGGTATTCGAAAAAATCTGTTTTATTAAATTTACAAGGTTGGAAGTGAGCGTAAAAAAATTAAAAAAAACAAATCTGCGCGCGAGTCATCATCTTGGCCAAGTTTGTCGTGGTTGAAGGGTAATTTTTCCTCTATGTTTATTTAGTTTTCTATCAAATTAAAACACCTGTCTCGTTTGACATATAACACAAGAATGATTTATTCGGCAACAATGCCGTACTCCCCTTCAGTTAATTATGTATGTATGTATTTGTGTATATATGTATGTATGTATGTAAGTGTGTATATATGTATATTGTCTGGACGTTGACGCGTACAATGCGAAGTACGTTCAAGTGGCCCATACGACACCAGGACATAGCCTGTTTCGCGCGAGCCCAAGCAGAGCGCTGTCTACCTCCCGCCCGACCGACCAAGGGGCGCAGCCGCATATCGGACGGCACGATGGCGTGGACAAATACAAGTATAACGGACAAACAATTAAAAATATGATTAACTACAGCTAATTACGAGCTAAATGTGTTAAAATAGAGGTTTTCACAAGGGAAAGAGAGGCTTCTGAACTGATTACGGGATACAGAAGATTGTAATCAGAACATAGGACTCGAAAAGGTCCTATGCAAAGAATAGTTAGAACTACAATGTTTTAAAGATAGAGGAATAAAATTTCTAGTAGGTCTACGGGGTACAGATAGGTTTAACTGGTTCAATAGCTCAGGAGGGTCTATTTCACCTATTAAAAGTTTATGAATAAAAATAGCACCAAGCATTACTCTACGACTAATTAATGAAGAAAGATTGATTAAAAGAAGCCTACTGATGGCAAATTGACATTGCGATCCCAATTTAGACCACGAAGAGCAAACAGCAGAAATTGCTTTTGAACAGATTCAATTTTACTTTGGTGCGTCTCATATTGAGGTGACCATATGCAAGATCCGTACTCTAAGATAGGACGGACTAATGAAGTATACAGAAGTTTGGTTGTGTACGGATCGTCGAACTCTTTTGACCATCGTTTCACAAACCCAAGAACATTCATAGCTTTACTAACTGTAGCAGAAATATGAGGATTAAAGGTTAATTTATGGTCCATAAGAACACCTAAGTCATTGACAATATCTAACCGCTCTAACCACACTGCCTGTCGTTAAGATAATAAGTTGCTAAGTGTGGAGTGCATCTATGAAAAGACATAACTTTACATTTAGAGCCGTTAAGGTTTAATAGGTTGGTTTCACACCAACTCTGAAGATCATTAATATCCGATTGAAGTAGGCAAGAAGACGATATGTCTTTAAAACTGAGGTAAAGCTTCATACGCGTACATAAGCACCCGAGAATGTGACACTACCAATGGAAGATCATTTATAAAAATAGTGAATAGCAAAGGACCCAAATGACTACCCTGAGGTACTCCAGAAGTCACTTGGATGGTCTTAGAAAATGAAGACTTAAAGAGGACCTTTTGTGTACGCTTAGAAAGATATTGAAGAATCCAATCTAGCAAAAGGCTGGGGATGCCAAGTGCATTTAACTTACATAAAAGTAGAGTATGATTAACCGAGTCAAAGGCCTTGCTGAAGTCAGTATAAATAACATCAGTTTGCACGGCAGTCTTGAACCCTTTGATTGAGTGAGATGTAAATTCTAATAGGTTAGTAGTTGTCGATCTACGTTTTTTAAACCCATGTTGGGATGACGAAATGATTGAGCTACAAAAATGCTGCAATTGAGACGTTATTATTTTCTCAAATGCTTTGGGTATGGCAGACAATTTAGAAATACCCCTTCGGATTTTTTCCCCTTTTTATGAAGAGGAATAATATATGATTTCTTCCAGATGGACGGGAAGGCGGAATAAGTAACGGACAGTGTAAACAACTTAAGTATTGGCTTACATAGGGCCTCTGCGCAAAACCTTAATACGCACTCTGGTATTCTATCAGGGCCAGGTGCATATATTGGTTTGACGGAACTAAGAACGCTAAAAATCGAACTTTCTTCAAACACAGGGTCTAAAATGCAATTAGACGATTGCAAGTGATAAGGATAGGGAGGATTTGTTTGATAAATCGAAGAGGAATAAGTTGTTTTGAAAAAATCAGCAAACATATCAGCAATTGCCTGATCATTGTCAGCTTTATTGTTTTCGAAAGACAAGTAAGACGGATGCACTGATGTCTTACGTTTTCCATTGACGAATTTATAAAATTGCTTAGAATCGCGAGAAAACCTAAGTTTACATCTCTGAAGATAATCCTTATAGCATTGTGAATTCAGCACCATAAAATTTGATCGAGCAACTACGTATAGGGAAAAATCCGATGCTTTATCGGATTTTTAAAATCTTTTATAGCATCTTGATTTTACGTTCTTCAAGTTACATAACTCACGTGAGAACTAAGGAGGTTTATCAGACCATCCTTGAGTCACACGCGGGACACAAACATCAAAGAACGACTCAAGAGTTTTATAGAAGACAGAAATGGCAGAGTCCATATCCGTGCAAGTACACAGATATGTCCAATCATTAGTTAACAAGAGTTTTTTAAGTTTAGTAAAGTTTGTCTTGCGAAAACATCGGGTTGGAGGCATCGAATTCTTATATCGAGTCATAACCCCAAAAGAAAGGTCAATGGTTACATCCAGAGTTGGATGAAAGTTGTTTTCAGGGATAACTAAGGGATTAGTCCTGGAAATGTCGCAGTTGGAAGAATCCAACACAAATACCAGAACTAGTGATCTGTTCCGACTATTCCGGACAGGATTTATTTGAGTTAGGGACAACTCAAACAGACCATCTATGAAACAATGTGACGAGGAGGGCAACAGTAATAAAGAATCATATGAGAGGGTCCAGGCAATCTCAGGTAAATTAAAATCACCCAGAACAACGAACAAGTCTTTGTCAGAGATATATGAGGAAACAAGTTGAATAGCTTCCCAATGGTGAATGTATCGGACTGTGGTGGAATGTACGAACAAGTAATATAGGCAGAAAAAGAATTAAGAGAAATTTTAACACAAACAAATTCAATCTCGTGATTGGAAGACTGTACAATTTCAGACGAGAACGCCGAATCAACAGCGATCAAAACGTCACCACCATTACGGATAGTCCGATCATGTCTATATATTAAATATTTTGAGGGGAGAATTGAAGAATCGGCAATATCAGGCTTCAGCCAAGTCTCAGTAAAGGCAAGAGTATGAAAGTCGAAAGCTAAACTATCTACATAGAGTCTAGAGAGTTTAGACTTTAGTCCCGGTCCGTTCTGATAGGCCAGAGTTACGGACGAAATTAGTTTTTTGACTCGCCAACAGGTGCAGACGAGTCGGAAGGAACGTTGTTCACAGAGGCAGGTAGCAGGCTAATCGGAGGCCGATTTTTCTTTTTTATTGTATACTCTTTTACAATGAGGTGTTCCGGCCAAAAGTCTTTATGACATATTTGCCCAAAAAGAACTGGGGAGACACTTATTTTAAAGGACAAAAAAAAAACGAGTATATGAAAAACGGAACTTTTCCACAGCAATGTTTGGTGCTTGAACTTTGCCCTGGATGTAGGCCATGACTTCTTCAGAAGTAGTATTGGGATCAAGCCGCGAAATAAAAATTTGTTTTTTGGGTGGAACTACAACAAGGGAACTAGAAGTGCCAGGCACAGCAGTAGCAGCGACAGCAGATGCAGCAGCAGCTGAAGCAGCCAACACTTTACTAGCTCCTCTTGTAACTATTTTATTTGCAATGTTCCTGGAAACGGATGTTTGCCCGGACGGTTCGGAAACTACAACGGATATCGTGTTAGTAGGTGGGATACTGTCTCCAGGGGAAATGGGAAGAGACTCCACACCTTCCAAAGCCGGTATGTATGTATACATGTATGTGTTTTTTTTTTTTTTTTAATTCATGAACTACATTTATTGTGGTATATAACATATGTATATACAATGCAAAAGTTGAAAGGCACGATGAAATATATAATAGGGCGATTTCTGCGGGACGTCCCATGGGGAATTGCTTCGCAAAAACCTAGAACCTATAAGTTGTGGCCATTTCGCTCACGCTCTGCTTTTCTTAGGCTGATTGCCGCAAATCCTGTCAAGCTGCTTACTGCCTCCCATGCCGCCGCGTCTGACAGCATAATAGGCACCAGATTTTCTGCGGTCAGCACAGTGCTAACCTTCACCTCCAGAAGCCGCCGTTGCCTGGTAAATCTTGTACATGTGAAAAGGACATGTTCTGCATCCTCCACCGATCCTTCGCCACACGTCGAGCAGTACGGCTCCGCCTCGTGCCCGAATCTATGCAGGTAGGACCGGAAACAACCGTGTCCTGTGAGGAACTGGGTCAAATGGAAAGACACTTGTCCATGCTTCCTTTCCATCCATGGCCTGATCTTGGGGATAAGGGTGTGGGTCCATCTCCCCTTGATCGACGAATCCCACCGCTCTTGCCAAGTGGCAACGCTCTGCGACCTTGCATCTCTACTAGCCGACCGTTTTAGTTCGCCTCGTTTTGTCGCGTCTGCGATGATCCTGGCCTCTTCCGCACGCAGGTTGATGGGAATCATGCTTGCAATGACCAGTGCTGCATCCTTCGAGACCGTCCTAAATCCGCTGCAGACCCTTAACGCGCAGAGACGGTAGGTAGCGGTGATGCCCCTGCTATACGCCTTGATGTGAATGGCGCTGGCCCAGATTTGTGCCGCGTACAGGATGACTGATTTCAGCACGCTCATCAGCAAAAGTCTCCGTTCTTGTTTCGGGCCTCTCGTGTTCAGCATTATCCTTGATAACGCCTGGCATGTGCTCGCTGCTCTCGATTGGACATTCTCCAGATGCTCTCTGAAGCATAGGCGCGTGTCTAGCCATACACCCAGATACCTGATGGCCCGCTTTGAGGTGATTGTGGAACCATCTACGTGCACTGAGGCATGTTCAACTATCTTTCTGCTACTTATCAGGACCGCCTCCGTTTTTTCGGCTGCCAGGGCTAGGCCAACCGAATGTAGCCACCGTGTAACCGTGGCTATAGCTACCGAGGCCGCTGATTCTGCCTTTTCTAACTCCTTGGCAACAACTACGATAGCCACGTCGCACAGTGGGGCCTTCTGGCATTTAGCATTGCAAAAATCATAGCGTCTAAACCAATAAAGCGATTTCAAAAATTTAAAAAGCATATGATAAAGAATACCTTAAGCTTCAAAACGAATGTTTGTCAAAAGTGCTGGGTGTTCGTGGTGTTGTAATATTCAAGGTCAAAGTCAGAAAATATTTCCAATCATGTTTTTCCTTTAAAAATGGATCGAAACCCGGTTTTTTTCAATCACAAATGGAATTTTTCATTGTTTTAGACGACTATGTAACATTTTTCAATGTTTTAATTTGATTTTTTAACATAATTACAAAAAGAAAAAAATTTTTTTTAAATTTTTTTTTTAGGTTATTTTTGAAAATTTGCTATTGATGGCTGATTTTCTTCAAAATAATTTTTAATATTTACATCAATATCTAATAAACTCAACATTTCGGGACTATAGTTGCTATTTTCCAAATCCTTTCGTGATCGCACGTGTCTCAGTGATGCAAAATGTGGGTCCGAAGAGGCTGCTAGCATGTTCAAAAGATCTTCATTTTGTCTAAGACGAGAAGTTTTCAATGTATTAGTGTATCTGAACCTTTTGTAGTCCTTGTTTTTAGATTCCTGTGCTTCTTCGGATAGCTCTCCAAAATCCTATGTACCGTTGGGGTAAGTTTTTTTTGCGGATACAATTCAGTCAAAAGTTGAGCAGTCTTTGAAGTATATTCGGCAAATTTTTCACCATTTACCATTTCCTTGCAATTTATAACATTCAAGATAACAGCCAACCTTTTAATGATCTTTTGACTAACACCTGTTATAAAAGATGTCACTTCACTGCTCCGTACTAGCGTTTTCGAATGAAACGCTCATCTCCTTTAGCAATCCCATTTCAAAATCATTTAAATTTTCACACTCGTGGAAAACTTTCAAAATCCTTTCATTCTTTAACAACATTTTTGCACAAATAAATAAAACTGTGTTGAATTATATTGACAAATACTATTCAGTCCTGATTTAAGGTGTTTCCACTCATGAAGTTAAAAATAAACTGTCGCAAACAAGAGGAATAATTAGCTCTTTATGTTATATTTTTTGAATTAACTAGGTAGAACGAAAAATCGGTATTACCCTTTTTGTATTAATTAGGTAAACAACTTAATATTTACATCCAATTAGGTAAACGGAAATAAAAACGACCAACCCACAATTAGGACAAATTTTTCATCAACATAAATAACATTTACTTGTCTTGTCAGTTTATCCAAAGCAGGTAATTAGCAATTTATCATTGTAGAAAGGCATATATGTAAACAGGTAGTATTTGCAAAACAGCATTACGCAATGTTATCATTTAAATACAAAGAAGCTACAGGCCAATACGCATGCGCTCTTCTTCTTCCTTATACCTGCAGCGCATTTTTTAGGCGAGGTTGCCTTAGTTTTATTGCTTACGCATCGCTGTCGCACCTCTCCGCATATTGGGACTATATACATCTGATAGGTAAATATTTCACCTACCTAATGTATGTAGTCCGGTAGTGATACTAGGTGATACTTGTTAGTTGTATTCCACCAAAGTTAAAAAAACGCCAATGTTTAGAGTATTTTTTAAACGCTTCTAGTTCAATAACTCTTTAAGTAATTATTAAAATTTATGAAACATGCTATTAACAAAGAACATACTTTTCAGATAAAAAAAATCCAAGATCGATTGTTGAAATCGCCCAATATTCAGTTTTAAAGTTGCGACTTTTTTTTTTTTAAATTATCATTTTTTCCTTTTCACTAAAAATGTCTCAACTTTGGGCGCCTCTAGCACCCATGAATCTCAACCGATTTCAAAAATTTCAAAAAAATTTCGGATTCATAATCTCTGAAGTATTTCCTATCGATTGCATATATCATTTTTGCCAAACGCGATCAGGAAAAAACGTATTTTTGCAATGCTATCCGAGCAGAGGCCCAACTGTGCGTCGTCAGCATAGCCAATGGATTCACAACCTGCCGGGAGTGAGAGATGCAGTACTCCGTCGTACATCAAGTTCCAGAGAAGCGGTCCCAAGACCGAACCTTGTGGCACTCCGGCAGACATTTTCCGACTTTTGGGGCCGCCCGAGGTGTCGTATCTCAGGGTCCTCTGCCTGAAAAGGCTCCGAACAATGGCAAGGAGGTACGGAGGGACGCCGAGATCGTGGATGGCGCTCAGGATGCAGCTACAATCCGCAGTATTGAATGCGTTCTTTACGTCAAGCGTGACGACAAGGCAGTACTGCTTGGTGCCACTTTTCCATCTTGTGCCCTCGATGGCGCTGCTGGCAATGCTGACCAGTTTTACGGCGCGGTTTGGGATCCTATCCGGGCCGGGTGCTTTGCCAAGTTGGAGCGACTTGGCCACCGCCAGTACCTCTTCAGACGAGATCGCATCGATCGAATGTGATACCGATGCTGGGGGATGGGCTATGCAAGGGGGGACGGGGCGGTTTGGGAAGAGGCCGTCGACAATTCGAGCGACTTCTTCAGCGCCAGACGGGGTGGGATGGCGGTTTGCCTGTATCCGCTTAACCACTGTCTTGTATGCCTTGCCCCATGGATCGTGCTCTGCGGAATCGCACAGATGCAGGTAAACTTCCCTTTTCGCAGAGAGAATAGCCTTCTTGAGGGACCTTCTAGCCGAGCCGTAATCGGCATGGTAGAGTCTCCAGTCCGAGTCCATGCGCTTCCTTGCTCTTTGGTATTTTCGTCGCGCGGCCATATAGCATCTCCTCAGGTCTTCTATTTCGCCGTTCCACCAGAATACCGGCTTCTGGTGGCTTCTAAAGGGCCTGGATTGGGCCATACTTGCCGTGCAGGCGGCTGTCATCATCCTGCAGGCTTCGTTTGCCATTTCTTGCGCCGTGGATATTGTGAGGGTTTGCCGGCACAGCATTGCAGAGAACGCCTGTGGGTCCAGGGAGTCTTCTCGGAAGGGCATGTCAGCAAGGAGGGGCTGCGCTGTGCGTTGATGTCTGTCCGGTGCACGGCCCATAGTGATACGTATCGCCTCATGATCACTCGCCGTGTAACAATTATCCAGCTTCCAGGCTGATGTCGTTGCGAGACAACTGCTTACATATGTGAGATCTATCACGGATCCCCTACCGGCCCGATTGAAAGTATTTTGGGCTTCTTGGTTCAGCAGTTCGACGTCCAGAGAGGCAATAGCGTCCAGTCGAGCGCGACCGCGGGCGTTTGTAGAGGAGCTTCCCCATTCCTGTGCCCATGCGTTGAAATCTCCCGCGATTATGGCAGGTCTGTGCATCCTTGCGTCGGATGTCAGTTCGTCTAATGCCTTGCAGAAGTCTGTGAGGCACAGGATGGGCGGCAAGTAGCAGCTGTACAGCCATATCCCATTTACCAGCGCCCTGACGAAATGCTCGCCAGCTAGCTGGGCACGAAGCTGCGTGGGCGGGTTTCCACATGCCCAGATGGCGGCCTTGCTTGACGTGCTATACGTCCAGTCGGGTGAGGTTTTCCTACGAAAAGGTTCGCTGATTACAGCCGCATCGGCTCTGATCTCACGCACCCTCTGCTTGAGCAGCTCGTGAGCGGCCTCGCAGTGGTTTAGGTTTAGCTGGATAAAACTAAACATTTCGCCTTGGACGAGACGACTTTGTTTTTGCGTTTTTGAAGGGCACCGCTGACTGCAATCCTTCGCCTTGGGGTCCTTGCCGCCGCACCTTAGGCACCAATTTGTCCTATCGTCAGTGCTGTTGCATGCTGCTGCCACGTGTCCGAACTTGAGGCACCTGTAGCATCTGGATGCCGATGTGCTGACGCGTATCCTGCATACTGAGTATCCGATCTTCAGATGGACTGCCTTCAGAATTGCTTCTGCAACCGATACCGGGACACAGACTGTTGCTCTTTGGTTACCGCCGTACGCTGGGCGCAAACTCTTAATGTCTTCGGTGGCAATTTTCTGGCTCAGCTGGACTGAGATTGCCTGGACAATTTCCTCCTTAGTGGTTTCACCATCCAAGTCTAGAAGTTCTAATCTGGTCAGATTCGATAGCGCCCTTGCCTCGACTTGGCCTTCTAGCGCGGATCCAATGTCCTCCTTCAGCTGGATTACATTTTCAGCTCCTGCTGCGTTTAGCTCCAGTAGGAGATCACCTTTGGCAGTACGCCTTACTGAGCGAACGCGTTCGCCCACTGCCTGCAGCTTGATGTCCTGGCTTCTTGTCACCAACTTTAGCATGTCGCTATATGACATCTCATTTGTTGGCTGTACCAAAATAGCGGTCGGACGTTTTTTTGGAAGCGTCCGTTTCGGTTGCCTCGTCACGGTCTGCCATGCAGGCGCTGATGGCGCTGGCTGTGGCGCTCTCTCATGCGTTTCATGCGGCAAAAAAGTGTCTCGCGTCCGGCGATTTTCCTGTGGCAAAAAAGTTTCCGAAGTGTTGGCGACTGCTCTCTGGCGAGGCAACTTGGGGTGCTGCAGATTTTCCGTTTGTTGCCCTCTACTGACGAAGGATTGTAGTAGTGCCTTTGTGCACCTGGGGCATGCCACTACCGGTTCAAGGTCGCTATTCTTGCGCAGAGCGAGGCTAACTATCTGCTGCAACTCTCTCAGTCTGTCTATTTTCTCTCTAAGCGCATTTGTGATGGCACGCTTGCCTCCTTCCCTCTTTGGCTTGATTCGCTCGGCAATCTCCTCTAGTAGGACTCCCATTTCTGCCACCTCATGCTTGCCACTTCCAACTTGTTGCAACTTGGACTTCTTTGGTTGTGCCGCACCGCCTGCTGGTGGACTCATCGAGTCTTCACGCAGTCTCTTTGGCGTTTCGTGGGGCACACCAAATATCTCCTCTATTCCTGGCGGAAGCCCCACCCCGAACATAGCCTCTATCTCTAGCTGACCCGCTGGGCTCTCCTCGCAACAAGATTCAGACCATCTGACCGGCGCTGTGGCGAGCGCCAATGAATGACGCCGCGCACTAGTTGGCCCCGCCATCGAGCCAGCCGATCTCAAGCCCTCCATTGCTTGCAACCAGGTATTTCCCCCTGGGACTCTATATGGAAGTTATGCCGCTCCCTGCTCGGCTCCACACACTTGGAAATTTCGGTCTGTGACGGACGAAAGTGCCAACCACTGGTTCCAATAAACCCAAATTAATTGTTAGAAATTTTCTGACAATTAATTACTGTGAAAAATGCAATTTAAAATTTTTACACAGTGCGGATTTGAACCTGGTACTTTCGCCTCCTAGGCTGAGTGCTTTCCTTGGGGCCCACAGACCGAGTTGGCGGCTGGGGGGCTGAAACACAGCAATGTACGATGGGGACCCCAGAAATATGCCACACTTTGCGGGATCGCGCAGCTATGTTTGAAGCTTAGCTTAAAAGCTCTAAAGCTTACGACTCGTTCGGTGGGTTGGCAAGTGCCAATATCAGTGCTTTTAAGCCCGGGTTGGCCTGACCAGTGCACAGCTGGTACCCACACCACGAGTCTGGTTATCCAGCTGAGTGCAAAAGTGGGAGAAAAAAGAAAAAGAAATGATATGCAGAAAAATATATGCAATAGAGCGATGACTCAAACCAGGATAATAGATAACTCTCTCTCCGTTATCGATGTTGATGCTGATGGGGGAGCGACCACCCCACTAACATACACGCGCGCGCGAGAGAGGCGGGAAGAGCAACTGGCGCCCCTCACCCCCCTGATCAGGCGACCACAACCGGCCCTATCAGACTTATCAGACTTAAAAAACTAAAACGAGACCGTTTGACCGGCGATTCGGGAAAAACCGTGAGAAGGCCTGCGTAGCCAGCACCGTCTTACACCGTCCACTTTATTTTTCAGAGCGTACACGTTCCTCAAACTAGTTTAAAAGACCGGACTTTGATAGAGCAACGAAACCAGCGTCGTTCCTCAGTGAGTGTATCTCTGTATGTGTTTTTTTTAAATTCATTTATTAACAAAAATAACATATAATCCAACGAAATACAACAAACTGAAAGGAACATGAATACACAAACGATGCGCGCCCGGCGGTACGTCCCATTGGGAATTGCTTCGCCGGGCTCGTGGCAACTTCTATGCGGATCCGGCCCTCTCTCTCTCCAGTCTTCTTAGTTCGCGCATGACGACTCCGATGTATGAGCTCACCGCCACCCAGTTGACCCCGCTTTCCAGCATGCTGGGTACCAGGCTAGCCTCCGATAGGGATTGTCCGATCGCTTGCTCGACCCGCTGTCTATCCACCCTAAAGCGGCCGCAACTGAAAACAACGTGGCGGGCGTCCTCAATTGCTCCTTCAGGGCACGCAGGACACGTTGGAGAGTGGTCGTGGCCAAGTATTGGCGGAAGCAGCCATGTCCGCTCAGCACCTGCGTGAGGTAGTAGTTCACCTGCCCGTGCTTTCTACCGACCCAAGCCTCAATATTTGGGATGAGACGATGCGTCCATCTGCCATTTGTTGCAGCATCCCATCGGTCCTGCCATTTCCTCACTGCGAGCCTTCTAGGGTCAGCTTTGGCTACGTTCTTCGGAATGCACCTGCTGATGGCCTCTGTAGTGACACGAACTTCGTCTGCCAGGATGTCGATGGGCACCATGCCAGCGACTACTAGGGCTGCATCCTCCGAAACAGTCCTAAAGGCGCTGCAGACTCTGAGAGCGCAGAGTCGATAAGTCGGACTGATGAGGCGGCGGTAGCTTTCGACCTCCATGGCCGGTGCCCAGATCTGGGCTGCGTACAATATTTGTGATTTTACCACACTCATCAGCAACATTCTCCGCTCCTGTCTGGGCCCTCTTGTGTTGAGCATAATCCTGGCGAGTGCTCTCCCCGATTCCGCTGCCTTCCGCTGTACCGCCATTAGGTGTTCTCGGAAACACAATCTTGTGTCGAGCCACACTCCTAGGTAGCGAATTGCTCTAGCCGATTTCACCTCGATGCCGTCGATTGTAACGGTGGCCGTTTCCACTAACTTCCGGCTGCTAATTAGTACCGCTTCTGTCTTGTGCGCCGCTAGTACTAGGCCCACCGAGCGCAGCCAGTTCGTGATGGATGCAATGGCTGTATTTGCCATTGACTCTACATCCTTCAGAGTCTTGCCCACCACTACAACCGCAACATCGTCCGCGTAGCCGACTAGCTGACACCTACTCGGCATGTCCAGTCGAAGGATGCCATCGTACATGATGTTCCACAGAAGCGGACCCACAACCGAGCCCTGAGGCATTCCTGCGGACACCTGCCGTTGAACGGATACTGACGATGCAGCGTACTCCAGCTTTCTCCCTGAAAAGAAGATCCATATCACCTCGTACAGGTACGAAGGAATCCCGAAGCTTCTGGCCGCATCAAGAATGCAGCCCCAATCCGCCGTGTTGAAGGCATTCCTCACATCCAGGGTGATCACCAGGCAGTATTCCTTCGCACCTCCTTTCCAACGAGAGCCCTTAATAGCATCGGCCGCTGTGCTCACTACTCTGTTGACCGCGTCTATTGTGGACCTTGCCTTGCGAAATCCGTACTGATTTGCGGACAGGCCGCCCCCTGCGTTGATCGCCTCGTTCAGTCTGGCACTGATGAGGCTTTCCAGCACCTTACCCACGGAGTCCACGAGGCAGATTGGGCGATATGATGACGCTACCCAGGCTTGGGTAGCAGCACCAGCTTTTGCAGCTTCCACTGAGATGGGAATACTCCCTCCTTCAGGCACTGGTCAAAGGTTGCCATTGCCAGCCGAAGTGCACGGTTGGGGATGCAATCAGGGCCCGGGGCCTTGTTTTGTTTCAGCGACCTGGCGGCCGCAAGCACTTCATCGGTAGTGACTGGGACGTGGTAGCGGGAATCGACATGTTCAACGAGCCTACAGTTTAGGGAGTCCGCACGCTGGGGGAAGAGATCGCAGACAATTCGTTCCAACTCGCTGGCTTCAGTAGGAGAAGAGAATCTGTTGGCGTAGACTCGCTTGACCACGATCTTGTACGCCTTGCCCCAAGGGTCCCGATCGGCCGTGTCGCAGAGACTGAGGTACACTTGCCGCTTCGCTTCATATATAGCCTTCTTCAACTCCTTCCTACATGCGCTATAGGCTGCCCATAGTTGCGGCCATGTCTCTAATCCTCGCTTCCTTGCTCTCTGGTAACGCCGCCTAGAGGCTAGGCACCTTCTACGTATATCTCCGATAGAGCTTTTCCACCAGAAGACCGGTTGCTGACGCCCCTTGAAAGGTCTCCTTACCGCCATGCTCGCGTTGCACGATGCAGCCAGCATGCTGGATAGCTGGTCTGCCATTCGCTGAGCTGTGCTCTGGGTCCACTCGTGTGCCGCCAATGCATCGGCGAAGGCTCTTACGTCCAGAGTGTCGCTCTTGTATACCCTGCTTTGGGGCGGCGCCACCCGACGGGGTTGGGTGACACCTAGCGAGAATATTATCGCCTCGTGATCGCTGCCCGTATAGATTTCGCCAACGCTCCATGATGAAAACCTAAATAGCCCACCGCTTACGAAGGTGAGGTCTATGACGGATCCGCCGTTTGCACTGCTGAATGTAAAACGTGACCCTCTGTTCAGAAGGGCTACGTCCAGTGATGCAAAGGCTTCCAGAAGCGAGCGTCCTCTCGCATTGGTAACCGCGCTCCCCCAGTCAAGGGCCCATGCGTTGAAGTCCCCTGCAATAACGAGGGGATTGCGAGAGCGCGCATCGTTAACTATCTCGTCGAGCGCTTTGCAAAAGTTCTCATGGCTCACGCTGGGGGGCAGGTAGCAGCTATAGACCCATTTTCCGTCTACCTGTGCGCGTACGAAGTGCTCTCCTGCCATAGGGTGTCGCAATTGGATCGGAGAGGCGCCGCATGCCCAAAGTGCAGCCTTACCGGTGCAGCCTGTATGTGTGTATACATGTATGTGTTATTCGTTGCCCTTTTTGTGATGTGGTCCGTGGTTTGTGTAGTTGAAGGTGAATTCGTTGGTGTGGTGACCGGGTAGTTAGCTCCTCGCCCACTGGATTGAAGTGAGGGCCATAGCGGTGGTCTGAACGAAATTAGTAGCGACTGGTGGTGGTTTGAGAACAATTGATCCTCTTCAAAGGATAAAAAAAAAAATATGGTTGCGCTTTGATTACATTTCCCTAAATTCCTTTCTTCGTTTTTTTTTTTTTTTTTTTGTTATAAGTATTTATATAATACATAAGTATGTTGTTGTTTACAACAATTAGGTATGTATGAATGAAAATCTTATTTAATAAATTTTTTTCTTTGCTTGTGTCTTTGTATTTTATCTTATATATATATATACATGGTTTTGTTTTTTTTTTTTTTTTTTTTGCTAAGCCTTTCTTGTCAATCGTTTTATTTTTGACTTGTGAATTTTTTGCTTTTTCTTTGTGTGACCCCCTTATCTTTCGTGACAGTATGTTTTGAAAAGCGAGGTGTCAATTGATTTCGCCTATTTTCTTTTCTGAATACTGTCTCGTCAGTTTCCACCTCTGGTGGATCCTTCCTTTCTTCGTTTAGTTTTAAAGTTGGTTTTTTATTTTGATCAGATATTTGTTGAGCAACTTTGGGGTATATTTTTCTCTGGTAAAGGTTTAAGTCTTGTAAATAATCGTGTTCATTAGTAAATTTTAATGCTTTTTGAAACAAGTGGGTTCGACCCGAGAATAATTCAAAGAGTGTGAAATTAGTTGCAGAGTGTATAGCATTGTTGTAAGTGATCAATGCTTCGGCGAGGATATCGTCATGTATTGTGGGAGTTTTTTCCGTTTTCCTCTTTTCCATTATTAGTCTGTAAATTTCTGTTAAAGACGAATGAAATCGTTCAACGGGGGCGTTACTTGAAGACTGTTGAAAAGATGTGACATGTCTGGTGATATTGTATTGAGTGCAAAAATCAATGAAAAGATTTTCTGCGAATTCTGCACCCTGGTCACACACAATCTTTTTTGGTATGCCATGAGTACACATAAAATGTCGGATTGATTTTACTATGTTTAGGCTATCTCTTGCTGGTATAGTGTACCCAGCAGCAAATTTTGAAAACTTGTCTATTATTGTTAAAATATTTTGATGGTTAATGGTGTACAAATCGATATGAATTATGTCTAATGGGAGTTTTGGAACCTCTGTTACCTGATAGGAAACTTTTAGCGGATGTCTATCGTATTTCAGGGTTTGGCATAAAACACAATTTTTTATTGTTTTTGTAATTTTTTTCTTCATATGTGGAAAATATATTGTTCTTTTTAAATGGGCTAGAGTTTCATCAATTCCCCTGTGATTATTGTAATAGCGATAGTCTCTAATTTCTTTTTCTTGTTCATCCTGTGTGGTACGTTCTCCCAAAAACACTGTGCATCTAACAAGTTTATAGAATGTACTGTGTGAGGAAAACTGTGAAAAAACCTCTTGTACTATTTTGAATATTGTGTCAGTGGTAAAAATTGCACAAGTTTTGTTTTGTTTTAAAATAGTTTTCAAAATTCTAATCACGACTTTTTTATTTAAAATGGGTTCTGATATAATGCCGCGAAGTTTGTTTTTAAACGGGCTTTCGATTTTGGTTTTAGAAGCTGGATCTTTTTTAAGGATAAATTGGATATTAAAATCGTTTAAACATTTTTCCGAAATTGCTTTAAGCTGTGAAATGTTCTCCAGGCCTGAATGTACGGTTTCCTCACATGTCGCCTCGACTGATTCTTGGTCATTTAAGTTGATATCAAGTGTTGTTCTGCTCAAGGCGTCAGCAATCACGTTTTGAGACCCCTTTTTATATATATCTTCGTAATCGTACTCTAACAGTCTGAGCTTCCATCTCACCAATTTGGAATTTGGTTCCTTGATACTCAAAAGCCATGTCAGGGGCTTATGGTCAGTGACAATTTTAAATTTTTGACCAAAAAGATACGGTCTAAAATACTTAATTGCCCAAATTATGGCAAGCATCTCTTTTTCGACGGTAGAGTAGTTCGCCTCGGTGTCCGTTAGTGTTCTGCTAGCGAATGAAACTGGCTTGTCCGATCCCAAGTTTTCTTGAGATAAAACAGCCCCTAAAGCGACATTACTTGCATCTGTAGTAAGTATAAACGGCTTATCGAAATCAGGGTATATTAGGATCGGGTCATTACATAACAAGGTTTTACAATATTCGAAAGTTTTTATAAAGTCCTCATCAACAGTAACCTTTGATTTTCCCTTCAGTTGTTTAGTTAGTGGTTTTGTTATTTTAGCAAAATCTTTAATAAATTTTTCTATAATAGCCCATGACACCTAAGAATGATTTAATTTTTTTCTGTGTAGTAGGCAAAGGGAATTTTCTTATTGTCTTAATCTTTGCCGGGTTTGGCTTTACCCCTTCAGGGGTAACAATGTGACCTAGATATTCGATTTCCTTTTTCAGGAATTCCGACTTATCCGGTTGTAATTTTAAATTTGCGTTTCTAATTTTGTTGAAGACTTTATTAAATGTTGGATATGTTCCTGTAAGGATGGCGAGAAAACAATGATGTCATCCATATATGCAAGGCAACAGGTTCCAAATAAGTCACCAAATAAGGAATCTATTACCCTTTGAAAAGTTGCAGGTGCATTAGTCAGGCCAAAGGGTATTCTGATAAACTCGTAATGTCCTCCCTCCGCCGAAAATGCTGTTTTCTGGATGTCGTCTTTGTGCATCTCTATCTGGTGGTTACCACTGGCTAAATCCAGTATTGAAAAATATTTCGATTTCCCAATCCTATCTAAGACATCATTTATTATTGGCATAGGGTATTTGTCTTTTATGGTTTTCTCATTTAGCTTTCTAAAATCTACAACTAGACGCCACTTTCTTTTTCCTGAGGCATCGGCTTTTTTTGGCACAAGCCACACCGGTGCACTCCAAGGAGAGTGACTATGTCTTATTATTTCATTATCGAGTACGTGTTTTAACTGTTCCTTTACCTCAATTCTTTCATGGAACCCATACCTATAGGGTCTTGTATAAATAAGGATATCATCTTTAGTCAAAATCTTATGTTTGACTTCGTTTGTAAATGATACAAAAAGATGTCAGAAAATTCAACACAAATGTCTTTTAATAATTGGATTTCTTCTGAGTTGATATGTGTAGTTCTTATTATATTGTTAAAATCGAATGAGCTTAAATATGTTTTATTATCATTTTGGAAAGCGATGTTTACTTCTATATGCTGGTCTTTGGAATATGAATTTACTTGAAGTGGTTGGTCAAAACATATACTTTTATGTGAGTCGGAATAATTTATTATTTCGACCCAACTGAAGTTATTTTCTGCTGAATATAATCCGTTTGAAATAAAAAGGTCATTTTCTAGTTGTATTTCCCGACACAGAAAAGTGCCTTCTTTAAGGTCAACAGGGATCCTGATTAGTTTTCTGGTTGAATGCTCAATCTCTAGCTTATCTCCTGCTAAATTTTCTTTTGTGAGTATTGGGAGTTTAGCATTTTGTGTGATCAACACGACATTTTCTAAGTCTACTTTTGCTTTCAATGTTTTTAGTAAATCCACTCCTATAAGGCCAACGAAAAATGAATGGAATTTAAATAACAAAAATTTTAGTGTACCATTTTGGTTAAATTCATAGACATGTTTATCTAATAAACATGCTGAATATAGTGCATGTGTATTTATAATTGTTTTCATAATTCTTGGCTCGGTTAGTTTAATATGTTGTTCACTTGGAACAAATTGAGGGTCAATAAAAGAAGTAGTAGACCTTGTGTCGATCAAAAAGTTTAATTTTTTACCAAATGGGAATTGTATTTTTAAAAATTGGTAAAATCGAGCTATGTGTGTGCTTGGTTATGTAGCCTGCTTGGATGTTGAGGCTACATACTGAAAAAGTTCGGCTATTAAATTATACTCGGTTCTTTTATGGACAAAGTGTTTAATTAAGGTATCTTTAATTTCGTCCCAATTAAGTCGCACATTTGATTGATACAAGACTTCATGAGCTTTACCCTGAATTTTGTTCCTGATTGCTCTTTTAATCATGACCCCTGCAGGTGTCTGATCTGCTCCTTTAATAAGCATTAAAACTCCTCAACGTTGGTAATGAATTCTTTTAGGCCCTCTTTATTTCCCTCATATACAGGCATAGACTGAATCAATTGTAATAAATCGGATATCTTAAACCCACCCAATGTTTCCTGTGTTTGGAGGCCAGTGGGTTGGGCTGGAGGAATCTCCTGATCTAAAGGCATTGATAATTCGTAAACTTCTTTTTTTTTTTTTTTTATTTTGTTTTGTTTTTATTACTATCCAGTCTCTTAGATCGTGTTTCTTACTTTTTAACTTAACTTAATAGTTAAGTCTAATAATAATAAATTTTTTTTCTTTTGAATCTATCGACGCACGAATTGTTGTCCCTCCTTGTGGCAAGCGGTGAAATGATGCGTTTAAATATTTGTTGCTTTATTTCGCGGTTGTGCTGAAGCTAGCTGAGATTGTTGCTCGTTGCAGTAGTCCCAACTAAGGGCGGACAGTCATCAGCCGTGAATTTCACCAGTTTAAGCTAAAAAACTATTTTTTTTTTTTTTTTGAATAGACAAGCTTTTATGTATATTCAACATTTTTATTGTTGTTTTATAATTGATATATAGTTTTTCTAAAATCTGTCCAATACAGCAGGTTCCGGCTACACATACACACAAACTTGTGGGCACATATAACCTTCTAGCGGGATAAGAACACAAAGAAATTTGTGTCAACAACTTATGTGTTGGTTTAAACAGCTTATGTGTCGTTTAACTATTTGTTTTTTTTTTAATTTTATTTTTTTTATTTGGGTATAAAAACCAGAGGCTGGTTTGCCCCCTTTTACTTTGGAGGGAATCTCCCTTGGGAATCGCAAAGTTGGGGAAAGTTATACTATTTTATAGTATTGTTTTTTGTTTATAGTTTTACATATTGTATTTGAATCAATTGTTATTATTTTTTTTTTATATCTATATATATATATACATGTACATTACCCCTTTCGCTTTCGGCTAATATTGTTGGGCCTTTGTATGTAATATCGATGTTGCTTGCAAAGCGACTGAAATTTAAATGACTCGCTGCCCAAAAGGTTAAAAAGCTACAAAACGCACACCAAAATTTGCGACGCAACTCTGCAAAAAAAATTCTGACTGTCGCGACATCGCTGTCATTCTGCGGCGCCCATATGCCCATATGGCGGCGGCATATAGAAAGATGGACCTTACCACCGTCGAGATGAGCTATCTGCTCCGTTGCTTGGGGCCGCCGACATTAGCCATAAGCCGAGTTATAGCTGACGTGGCCTTCGCAGCTTTATCTGCAGTATACTGCAGGTGGGCTTTAAATGTTAGCCTATGATCCATCATGACTCCAAGGTATTTAATGGCAGGCTTTGATGTTATAGAGCATCCGGCGACTTCGATCCTGGCTGTTTCCACTTTTTTCCTGCTGCTTATGAGCACGGCCTCGGTTTTGTGTGCGGCTATGGACAGTGAGTTTGCCTCCAGTTGCTCCAGTTCCTTCTCCAGTCTGTTGCAGATGATGCGCTCAAAAAGTTCCCCAATCCCATCAAGCATACACAGGGGTCTGTATGCTGATGGATCATCTATTTTATCACCTTTGGGAAGCAGGACCAACCTTTGTAGCTTTCTCCTCGTAGGGAACTCCCGTTCCAGCATGCATGTGTTGAAAAGTTCCACAAACGTCGACGCGTATTTGCAAACTAGCAGTTTGATTACAAAAGCCGGGACCCCGTCCGGTCCCGGGGCTTTATGTACGTTTTTCCCCTTCCCTGCTTCCACGACTTCACTAACATCTATGAATATCGGTGCACATGGCGTTCCGCTCGCAGCTAAGTTCCTCGTCAGCCTTGCAGCGTTGCTACAATGTGACCCAGCTTGGTTGGATCCGTTGGCATTATGCGCCTGGCGAGTATGCCCATAACCAATTTATAGGCAGTCCCGTATGGCTGCGCATCTACATCTGCGCACAGCTTCTTCCAGCAGTCCGCTTTACTTCTCTTAATCTCCATGTTTAGGTTGGCTCTTTTCCGCTTGTAGTCTACAAGCAGTTCCGGAAACGTGGGCATTCTGCGGGCACGTTGCTGTCATCGTCTGGCCTGGTGACATTGCCTCCTGGCATCCGCAATCCTGGCATTCCACCAATGTACAGGCTTACATTAGTTGATTCCATGCCCTTTGCGTATCATAGCTGCATCACACTCTCTGCGAAGAATGTCGCCCATGTGGTTGGCCTGGGTGTCCGCGGTCGTGCTGCTGTTCCTTGTCACTTGGGTCATCATGGTGAATAACGCTTCTTCCCTCAGCGTGCTTGGGGCCCAGCTGTAGAACGTCGTTGGTGTGTGTGCAGGTGGACAACTCTTGATAGAGCACACAATGGCGAAGTGGTCGCTGTGCGTGTAGAGATCCGAAACTGCCCACTGCGCGCTGCGGGCTAGGCAAGGGCTAGCAAACGTGAGGTCGATCACGAGCCTCTGGCAGCTTTATTTTAGGTGTGGGTGTTGCCTACGTTGAGCAGATTGATGTTGAGTGTGGCAAAAGCGTCCAGCAGGGCCCTGCCCCTTCTTGTAGTCCTTTGGCTACCCCATTCCGTTGCCCATGCATTGAAGTCGCCGGCTATGATGGTTGGCGTGTGAGTTCTGGCGTCCTTCACTAGTCCATCCAGTATGCTGCAGAATTTGTCGATGTGTTTGCTCGGTGCTATATAGCAGCTGTAGACATATACTCCATTGTACCTCGCCCTTACATATCCGTCCGCGCTGTGCTGATTTTCCAGATGTGTCCTGCTGTTGCTCCAAATTGCCGCTCCATAACGATGGTTTTGCGTCCAGCTGTGGTCCTGTATATGGGAATATGGCTCGCACAAAATTGAGAAATCTACTTAAAGGTCCCGTACAGTTTGTTTTAAGAGGTCCTGTGCCGACCTGCAGTGGTTTAAATTGAGCTGTAGAAACTTAATCCTTCCTGTTACTGCCAGCCTCTACAAATAACGGGCAAGCTCTGCTGAGCGTGTTATGCGCCGTATTGCTCCGCTTATGTCGTGTGCAAAGTATGCACGCTGCTTTCTGGTCACATTGCTTTGAAGCGTGTTCCTTGCTACCGCAGTTGAAGCATAGCTTGGATGCGTCGTGCTTGCTTCTGCACCGAGCTGCTGTGTGCCCAAAATCCAAACACTTGTAGCACCGTCTCGGCTCAGTCTTCAGGCGTACTCGGAATATGCACATGCCTACTTGTATTTTGCCCGCCTGCAGTAGCTTGTTCGCCAGGTCCCGGTTCACCATCATTGTTGCGGTCTGTGTACCAATGTACTTTTTTCGCATCTTTTGGTGACATTCTGCCGGCAGATCCTCGTTGATCAGTTCCAGGACGGCGCGCAAAAGATCGTCTGCAGTGTGGAATTCTG
Organism: Drosophila paulistorum; assembly: GCA_018152135.1. NCBI lineage: Eukaryota > Metazoa > Arthropoda > Insecta > Diptera > Drosophilidae > Drosophila > Drosophila paulistorum. The sequence goes on along the minus strand of JAECXG010000822.1, from coordinate 11,515,165 downwards.
CGACATCCTTTATTTCGACCAAGGCCTTATCGCTGATAAGGCGTGACATCAGCAGTGTCTCCAAGTGCCTGTTTCATAGCCTGCTGGAGTTTGGCAGTTGCTTCGTCCGCTGGCTTGGTCACCTGTAGAAGTAGTTCTCCGGCTGCTGTGACGTCCGGCCTCTTCTTTTTAATGGGTCTCGGCTTGCTTTTCACCTTGTGCCATTTCTCTCCAGCGGTGTTCGTTGCTTGTGTTGGTTCAGCTCCTACTGGTCCTGGTGATGCTGCTGTTGCTGCGGGGATTCGGTTCCTTGGAGTCCGCTCCTGGATTGCCGACTTCTTTTTCCTCGTGTCATTTTTATTTACTGTCGGTGAGTCTTTCGTCCTGGTATCCTTCCTTTTCGTAACCTCTTTGGTGGTTTTGGCGACAGGATTGCGCGTTGCGCATGCAAGGCATGGTCCAGCCTTCACCGGATATTCCTGCATCTGCTCCATTACCTGAAGGTGAATGGATTTCATCTTAAGATGTGTCTCCTTCATCCATTGGGTTGTGTTACGCGTCGGGGGAGCCTTTTTATTAACCGAGCCATATATGATCTCGTCTAAGATTTTGCCCAGTTCGGCCATCAGCATGTTTAGTGCCTGCGGCGGTCCTTTTAGTTTCTTCGGTGAGGTTCCACTTTCGGTGTTGCAAGGGCTTGCTTCTCTTGCCCGTTTGGGTGTCTCTTCTCCGCATCCAGCTGAGACGAGTATTCCTTGAGCGGCTGGCGGGGCCGAGTGGAGAGCCTGCGGCGGTGTCCTGGCGATCATGCTTCCTTTGGCGAAAGGATTGGCTTCGTTTGTGCACAGTCCGTGCTTATTTCTGGTGGTGATGACGGTTGATGGGGCCTCCAGAATCCGTGCCCCTGCCATGGCTTGTACCATGGGTGGATTTCCACAACTGTGGCTGCCACCTGGAGTATGCCAAAAATGCAATTTTCCCACCACAGGAGAAAGCGCGGGATATGGTTAACACCCCCGCCTCCCCTCCCGGCGTGGCCACCAAACTAATTCTGATGGGAAATAAATAATTTCTCCAACACAACGGATGCAGCCAGCTAGGCAGCCGATTGCAGTCCAGGTGAGTGGCCAGTCTCTTGACGATCCTTCCTAATCCTTCCCCTCTATATTCCAGGTATTGTACGTCGATTGTGTCCTTTTATTTTGCGGAGCAACTGTTAAACGCGTCCGCACTTGAAAATACACACACTCTCTATCCTACATGTATGTGTGTATATATGTATGTATTATTCGTTGCCCTTTTTGTGGTGTGGTCGAATTCCTTGGTGTGGTGACCGGGTAGGTAACTCGCGTACTAAGCCAGTAACCAGTATACCAATTTTAATGTCTCTAGCTGCTATAGTTTTTTAGAAAATCGGTTTTATGGATGTGGATTCTGGTGGCAAAAGGTGGCGTGGCGAAAATTTCGAACAATTAGTTCCTGCGAGTTAACTAAATGAGTACATACAGCTGAGTTTACAAAAATAGCAGTGCTGTAGGTGCTAACAAAGTTTCCCAAATTTTTCACATATTCCTTTTTATATAAGATATAAGCATAGGAAAACTGAAAATGTTTCGTCAATTTTGCAGATTTCTGGGTCGTTTCTCCCTTTTTTTGCTTTTCCTCACAAATTTATTTTGTGAGTAGTAATTGTCATTAATTAGATAATTATGGTGTACTATTATTTGCGTCAACTAACTCTAACATTTTTCTGTTAGTCGCAAGAAGAACGCATTATTCTACCGAGAAGATCCATTCCAAAACCTAGGAAGACCTATAAACAAAATAGAAAGTTTAGTTGGATGTAACATATTGTTCGATCCAAGCAGATCCAAACAAGATCTAATCCTGTCAGTAAGGGATGCCACTTGTCGGCGTAGACTCCTAGAATAATAGATGAACGCGTCCAAGGAAAGTCCCAATTTTGACTTCGAAGCCTGAAAATCACGTTAGCATTTTGACCAAACTCCATATGAATCTTCATATTGCAATGTTTGGGTTTGGGTCTAAACACTATGTATAGTACGTCGCCCAGAATATACGGAATACCATACAAACTCCACGCAAAAAAAGGTAAGGCTTTTTATAAGATTGATGGGAGTATGGATCGAAATGTCTACATGAACATCATCAAGAAGGTTAAGCTCTCCTATATCATATGGAATATATCCATAAAATAAATATAACATCGGCCCCATTCGAAAGAATGGCATTACGCCAGGTCCTGCTAAGTCGCCAGATTGGTAACCCATTAAAATAAATTGGGAAACATTCAAAGAACCGTCACAAAGAAAAAACCGTCGAATGAAGCTTAACATTGCGAAGTTATCCAAAATGCTGGTCAGCAGATCCCAGTTCAACTTTGCCAATTATGCTATTACCAGTAAGTGGTTTACGATTAAGTATTAAGTTCTATATGAAGTTTCAAGTAATTTGGAATCAACAGATTTTAATTCTTAATTTGTCACTGCTATTTTTATGAACAGCTCAAATTGCCTTTTTTTATTACATGTATCTGTACTGTGTCTTGCTCATATCTAAAAATAGTTTTAAAGAAAATAATTTTAATTTTGGTCACGCCCCTTATACTCTCATAATTTACATAAAACTGAACTCTATAAATTTACATACTACATGGTCTTAGTTCTTATAGTCTCCAAAATGTTGGTGTTCATAAAGATGGACAAATGCAGCAGCAACGTTGGACGCGTTACTCAGTGGAATGCATAATTGCCCAGACAAATCGGACACATGAGTACCGTTTTTTAAAAATTATTACAAGGTGATCCCGGTGAAACCACACAAACCGCACCGGAATTTTTTTTAAGAAAACCCTATTTGGGTTTTTCAAAGTTAGATCGTTTTATTTATACCATGCGCCCATTTTTGCAGCTATATTATTAACATGGGCTTAAACTACAATTTCTAACCTTTTAGAATTCACCTCTATGATTATTAAGCGGTTCAAAATAATGATCAACGGGTTGGAGAATATTTAACAAACAGAAAACAGAAAGTACTTTTCAAGTCTTATTTTTCCTATTCCATTCCTGTGACATCTGGTGTAACTCAAGGTAGTCATCTTGGCCCTCTGCTTTTCACTTTATATATTAACGATCTTCCATCAGTCATTATTCATTCGCGTGTGCTTATGTATGGAGACGATGTTAAGCTTCGTCTTACTTATAAAGAAACAGATTCATTTAGTCGGCTATGAGGGCTAGGGTTTTTTACCAAAACGGAATGCGGTCATTGTCTGGACGTTGACGCGTACAATGCGAAGTACGTTCAAGTGGCCCTTACGACATCAGGAGATAGCCTGTTTCGCGCAAGCCCAAGCAGAGCGCTGTCCACCTCCCGCCCGACCGACCGTGGGGCGCAGTCGTATATCGGACGGCACGATCGCGTGGACAAATACAAGTATAACGGACAAACAATTAAAAATTAGATTAACTACAGCTAATTAGGAACTAAATGTGCTAAAATAGAAGTTTTCACAAGAGAAAGAGAGGCTTCTGAACTAATTACGGGATACAGAAGATTGAAATCAGAACATAGGACTCGAAACTATTCATGCAAAGAATAGTTAGAACTAAAATGTTTTAAAGATAGAAGAATAAAATTTCTAGTAGGTCTACGGGGTACAGATAGGTTTAACTGGTTCAATAGCTCAGGAGAGTCTATTTCACCTATTAAAAGTTTATGAATAAAGATAGCACCAAGCATTACTCTACGATTAATAAATGAAGGAAGATTGATTAAAAGAAGCCTACTGGAGTATGATGGCAAATTGCCATTGCGATCCCAATTTAGACCACGAAGAGCAAACAGCAGAAATTGCTTTTGAACAGATTCAATTTTACTTTGGTGCGTCTCATATTGAGGTGACCATATGCAAGATCCGTACTCTAAGATAGGACGGACTAATGAAGTATACAGAAGTTTGGTTGTGTACGGATCGTCGAACTCTTTTGACCATCGTTTCACAAACCCAAGAACATTCATAGCTTTACTAACTGTAGCAGAAATATGAGGATTAAAGGTTAATTTATGGTCCATAAGAACACCTAAGTCATTGACAATATCTAACCGCTCTAACCACACTGCCTGTCGTTAAGATAATAAGTTGCTAAGTGTGGAGTGCATCTATGAAAAGACATAACTTTACATTTAGAGCCTATAAGGTTTAATAGGTTGGTTTCACACCAACTCTGAAGATCATTAATATCCGATTGAAGTAGGCAAGAAGACGATATGTCTTTAAAACTGAGGGAAAGCTTAACATCATCCGCGTACATAAGCACCCGAGAATGTGACACTACCAATGGAAGATCATTTATAAAAAGAGTGAATAGCAATGGACCCAAACTTTAACAACTTTTTTCGCTTCATTTAGTTGCCACAACAATTCCCAACTAATTCTAGCGTTGAAGACATGGTATGGCTATTGCAATTCCGGAGTTCTTTAGCAAAGTCTGCTGATGATAGAACTTGGTAGTTCTTGAAATAGCTATACAGACAACCTGCTCACCTTTTTGTGTTGCCTTTGAAATAATCTTCTTTTCGAAGATTGACCTCGAGCCGGCTAAACTGCAAGGTTTGATTTAAATTTCAATAGGTCGTAATCTAACCAGATTTTTTTTTTTTTTTTTTTTTTTATGTATTTTTAATAAAATGAAGTAGTAGTAGTGAAGAATAGTAGTTGAATCCATAAAAAAAATTTTTTTTATATTTCTTTTGGTTTTTTTTTTTTTTTAATTATTTTTGCAAATTTTTAACCTATCCTTATATAAAGTATATATATTGTATCTTATTTTGATTATTCCTAATTTTTATGTTGTTGTTTTTAAAAATTTCTACAACTTCGAATGGTCCTATATAGGTTGAGTCAAGCTTACGACCAGCTTCGTTTTTTAAGAAAACCTTATCTTCTATTTCTATTTTTAGATCTGCTGACTTATTGTCATACAAATTTTTCTGGTATTCCTTACGTTTCTCTAACATTATTCTAGCTCTACTGTATGCTAGTTCTAATCTTAACTTAACTTCTTTAGCATAATCATCTACGTTATAACTATTTATGCCATTAAAACGCGTTGGAAGATTATTTTGTTTACCAAATACAAGTTCATAGGGACATAATTTGTGTGTTACTGACGGGGTTGTGCTAAAACAGTACACAAAACGGTACCCAAGGTCTGGTGGTGGCGTGCAGTAGACGTAATGTTGTCTATTTTTAAATATTTGCACGTCATTTATTATTGAATTTTTGTATTCTGTTCCCATGTCCGTAATGAACGTCTTCATTGGACCGTACTTCAGAATGAAAGATTCAAAAATAGCTTTAGAGATTGTTGTAGCGCTTTTATTGGGAACTGGTATTGCTACTAAGTATTTCGTCAAGTCACATATTAGAGTGACTGCATATTCGTTACCATTTTCGGATTTTGATAATGGACCAATGGTGTCCACTATTACCCTATCAAAAGCATGTATGGGGGTTTCTGTAATAACTAAGGGTGTTTTTATGTGCTTTGTCGTTTTTGACTTTAGGCATTTTTCACATTTATTAATGTAGTCTTTTACATGACGTTTCATGTTTTTACAATAATAATATCTTTTTACTTTGGCCAAAGTTTTTGTAATGCCTGTATGGCCACCCTGTATCGGATCATCATGGTATGTAGACAATATTGCTTCTTTATCTTTATCTTTTTCTATAATGGTCAACGGTTAGAGTAGCGCTACTCTTAATGTTTTCAATATTTTATTGCCCATTTTTTTAAAAGACTCTATTGAAAATGTTTCGAAGATCTTTTCATTCGGTGCCAACTTGAGTTGTTTGATTTCGAGTATACCGGCTTGTTTTTCAAGCCTTTGAAAAAACTGACCTAAGTCTAGATTTCCTTTGGTGTACAGATCTCCAATCTCAATTCTTGCTATAACTTTCTTTCCATATTTGAGGAAACATAAATCGTGTGCTATACGCAAGGTCACCACTTTTCGTACTTCATCATTGCAGAGTACTTCATATATTTGGGGCTTAGAAGCATCTTTAGGTACGTGCCTAATTGTATTCTCATTTTTATCATCTGGCCAGAGATTATTTTGTGTACTTTGCTGCCTGGTAGTGACTTTCAGGACATGTGCTTTTGTGTTTTTTAGATCCTGTATTGTAATGCGGGATAATGCATTCGCAACGAAATTATCTTCAGATATTCTACTGTAAATTCATATTCCTCTAGATCAAGTCTCATTCTTGTTAATTTTGAACTCGGATTTATCATAGAAAATAAATACGTTAGGGGTCTGTGGTCTGTTTTGACTCTGAAATGTCTGCCATATATATATGGGCGAAAGTATGTAATGGCCCAGTGTATCGCAGCTAGTTCTTGCTCAGTAGTACTTTTATTACTTTCACCTTTAGTAAACGAACGGGATGCGTATGCTACTGGCAACTGCTTATCGCCATAAGTTTGAGTTAGTGCTGCTCCACATGCATATTTGCTAGCAACTGTTATTATGCAAAATTCTTTGCTAAAATCTGGATACTGTAGCAGTGTGGGTTCTATTAACGCTTTTTCAGATATTCAAATCCTTTTTGGCATTCTTCAGACCAAACAAATTCTACGTTTTTCTTACACAGTTGTGATATCGGACGTGCATGTTCTGCGAAGTTTTTAATAAAGCGTCTGTAATAGTTGCAAAAGGCTACGAATCTTCTAGCACTATCAGCATCTGTTGGTACTGGATATTTTTCAATGACGTCATACTTGGTGTCATCTGGCAATATTCCTTTGTCGGTACACTTGTGACCCAAGAATGTCACTTCGTGCACGAAGAATGAACATTTCTCTGGAACATTTTCTGCATATGTCAAAAATATCCTTTGGGTTTTTGAGCATGTGTTTCTCAGAACAGCCGATGACTATTAAGTCATCCATGTAAAGGAATTCTTGTGACGGATTTAATCCAGAGAAAGCAATTGTCATCATTCTTTGAAAGGAATTTGGTGCAATTTTCAGACCATACGGTAGTCTAGTAAACTGATAAGATCCATTGCTAGTAGAAAATGACGTAATGCTTCGCGATTTATCCTTTAGTTTTATTTGGTGAAAACCGGACATTAAATCTAGACATGAAAAATATTTGGCTCTGCCTAGTTGATCAAGAATATCGTCTATTCTTGGTAATGGGAATTTATCGGACAACAGTTTTTTGTTTATTTGACGATAGTCTATTACTAATCGCCATCGTTTCTTTTCTGATCCTGGTAAACCCTTTTTCGGTACCAGTAGTAACGGACTATTATACTCGGACACTGATGGTTCGACTATTTAATCTTTAATGAGTTTATCGACTTGTCTAGTTATTTCTTCTTTATGCATGTGTGGTATTCTGTAACTTTTTGTGTATACTGGCTGCTTGTCATTCAATCTTAGTTCTTGTTTATAAAAGTTGTTCGTAGTAAATGGTTCGTTTTCTAAACCAAATACATCTGTATACTTGGTGCAGAGCTCTTCTAGTACGTTTTTGAACATAGGTGGGAAGTTTGGCTTTAGTTTTTGTATTACTCATTGACTTCTTTGATCATCAGTTGTCTGTACAATTTCATAATTCTTTAATGATCCATATTTTATGCTTTTTAAATTTAAAATTTTTACTCGTTTTGTTGTGTTTAAAATTCGGACAAATGTTTTAGTCGGGCTTGAGATCGAATTTCCAAAAAAAATTCCATTTTCGACCTCTTGATTTAAGACGAGGATATTTGTATTTTCCTTTGGAATATTTATTTGTCGGATTACTTCGGATCTCGCTGGGAGAATTATGGTATTGCTGTCACAAGTGTGTAATATGGGGATATTTATTGCAAAATTTAAATTATTTGGTCTTAATATTAGTGAATCGTTTGGTTCACTGAAGTCTAATTGGCAATTGAATGTTTTGAAGAAATCTAGTCCTAAGATTCCATCAAATGGAATTGGAAAACTTTCGTCTACTATATGGAAGTTGTGTGGAATTATGAATTCATTTTGTCTTAGTTCTATAAGAGTTAGACCTTGGAAGTAATTGAACCTTCGCCAATTCCTGATATTTCAATTGTGTTTGAAGTATCTGTATGTTCAAAAGAATCTGTTTTTTCTTTTATTATTGATACGTCTGCACCTGTATCTAACAAGAAGGTATATGTGTTGTGTGTATTTTCGTTTTTAATTTTGATGAAAATACTTAGGCTAAGATTAAATGTGTATACATTTACAGTTTCTTCTGAATATCTGAATATCTCGATCTATCGCTTTTCCGAATTACTTTGAGTAAGTCGTATATTACCATTTCCGTTGTTAGAGCTACCTCGGTTGGAATTTCCTCAGTTCGAGCTGTTTCGGTTGGAATTATTTCTTCCTCGGTTGTTGTACCGTGAGTTAGCACGATATCCACCGGTATTATTATTCCTAAACCCGTTATTTTGGTAATTACCTCTACCTCGGTAATTATTTTGTCCATTTCTATTGTATTGACGGTAGTGCATGACAGGGTTTGCCTGTCCTGTTTCTGCTGTACTACTGTCTACGAACTTTGTTGTTAGTTCGTTCATGTCACGGAAAATACCTGCTATTAGTACGTTACGTACTTGATTGTTTATGCAGTTCTTTGTTATTGCCTCTGTAGCGGCTGAAAGTGTATACTTTTTAGCTATTGCGACAGATGTGCCATCGTGTATAAAGGCACCTTCCAGAGATTCAGTAAGCTTTTCAATTTCTTGGCCATACTGACTTGCTGTTTTGTTTGGGGTAGGCTTTTGATTTTTGCCGTTATTGACGCTACTGACTCCGTTTTTACATTTGATTCAGAGGTTATCAAATTTCTTGTGTGACCTTTTAGTTTTGTTTTTATGGGACACACTGCTGTTTCCTCATGGTCGCCTTTTAGTGAATTTATCAAATTCAATGCGTCCATGAAGCTCTGAAGATTTTCTCTTCTGCCATCAAACTGTATTAAGGTTTGAGGCCATCTTTAAAAAATCAGTGACTGTTTGAGTCATTTTTGTGTTTCTTGGCGAAATGGCTGGTATATTAAGAGTTATCTTTGTTTGATCTTAACTCACTGACGGTTCTTCTTGATCCGTCTCTTCTTCAGCCGTTAACAGGGTTTTATCTTCCAGTGATATTGAAATATCCAAATCAATTGTTTGTTTATATTCAATATTATACCTTTTTAATACGGATTTTGCCTTTTGTTTGCAGTCCTAATAGAATGCATTTGCGGCTGTTTTTCGTCCCGCAGTTAGCTTACTATGGTGTTCTATGAATACCACTCTAACATTTTCTAGGCTCTTTAGTATTATTTTCGAGTGTTTTTCTATTGTACTTTGGGATGTTTCCCTGTTCTGCGAGAGGCACTTACAAGATTTATTTAATTCTTGCGCATGTATTCTAGCTTCTCATATTATGTCATCCCAATAAATCATATTTTGTTGAAAAGTTTACACACTCTTTATCTTTTTTTTTTTTGTTTTTAATTCCTTGAGAGATCAATTGTCTCTATGGGTTGCTCGAATAGTTTATGCACCCATGTGGGTAGAATTCTGTTTTTTCGCTTTAGGCGGTTGTAGGCTTCTACTATGGATCTTTCTATCAAGTAATTTATCCCTGATTTCTATTTGATTTCTTTATATGTTGGATTGGTTTCACCTCTGTTAAAGAGGAAGTCTAAGAACGGAACGTATTTGTTCAAATATTTAAGTTCTACTCGACCCATTTTTATACTGTAGTTAGGCCATCTGCTCTTCTCTGATATTTTTTCTTAATTATTTTATTATGCATTGCATATAATTTCAAAGCCAGATTTAAGGCTACTACTATTAGGATAGCTACTAACAATATCCCTATTTCCTCTAAATTTTCCTTGTGATCTACTATTTTAACGCTGTTAACGACATTAGCCGTTGGGTGGTCTATTTTGGATTCTTAAGAACCCATCTTTCTAGCAAAAATATTTTGTTTTCTTGGTCGTTTAGACCTGTTTTCTATTTGTTTCATAGTGAAAAAAAAATTCTGTTTTGGATTCGATTGTTACATACAAAAAATTTTTTTTTATTAAAATTCAAAAATTTTAAAAGAGAGAAAAATTATCTCAACTGTGTTTCGCACAGTGAACAAGAGACGTGGAAAGATAGAAGAGTAGACATGCGTAGGCTTACAGCTTGAACAATGTTTTAGTTAAATCTATGCCTACGTATGTTTTTTAGTATTAGCCTGTCAATGGTTGGTTAGTAGGTGTACTGTGCATCAAGTGCAAACTCGTACGTGTTTGTTCTTAATATTTATATAAAATTTTAATTAGCGTTTCTTCGCTCTTTGGCGAAGTTCAACTGTATTTTTCATGAGGCACTCTGTGTAGTGCTGTCGGTCCTTGTCATCCAGTTCTGTGTGGAGGTGGTCTTGGAGGAGCTTTCTTTTAGGCCTTAGCCTGGCTTATTTTCCTCCTCTTGATTTCCGTTTGGGCCCTTACTTCTGTTTCTATTGGCGAACCCGGTACTCAGCTATCGTGAGTGGGCGTGGTCCTTCGTATGGACACAGCTCTAATACCTCTTCGAGGAGGGGTGCGTCTCTTTGTAGAGAATGAACATTTCTCTGGAACATTTTCTGCATATGTCAAAAATATCCTTTGGGTTTTTGAGCATGTGTTTCTCAGAACAGCCGATGACTATTAAGTCATCCATGTAAAGGAATTCTTGTGACGGATTTAATCCAGAGAAAGCAATTGTCATCATTCTTTGAAAGGAATTTGGTGCAATTTTCAGACCATACGGTAGTCTAGTAAACTGATAAGATCCATTGCTAGTAGAAAATGACGTAATGCTTCGCGATTTATCCTTTAGTTTTATTTGGTGAAAACCGGACATTAAATCTAGACATGAAAAATATTTGGCTCTGCCTAGTTGATCAAGAATATCGTCTATTCTTGGTAATGGGAATTTATCGGACAACAGTTTTTTGTTTATTTGACGATAGTCTATTACTAATCGCCATCGTTTCTTTTCTGATCCTGGTAAACCCTTTTTCGGTACCAGTAGTAACGGACTATTATACTCGGACACTGATGGTTCGACTATTTAATCTTTAATGAGTTTATCGACTTGTCTAGTTATTTCTTCTTTATGCATGTGTGGTATTCTGTAACTTTTTGTGTATACTGGCTGCTTGTCATTCAATCTTAGTTCTTGTTTATAAAAGTTGTTCGTAGTAAATGGTTCGTTTTCTAAACCAAATACATCTGTATACTTGGTGCAGAGCTCTTCTAGTACGTTTTTGAACATAGGTGGGAAGTTTGGCTTTAGTTTTTGTATTACTCATTGACTTCTTTGATCATCAGTTGTCTGTACAATTTCATAATTCTTTAATGATCCATATTTTATGCTTTTTAAATTTAAAATTTTTACTCGTTTTGTTGTGTTTAAAATTCGGACAAATGTTTTAGTCGGGCTTGAGATCGAATTTCCAAAAAAAATTCCATTTTCGACCTCTTGATTTAAGACGAGGATATTTGTATTTTCCTTTGGAATATTTATTTGTCGGATTACTTCGGATCTCGCTGGGAGAATTATGGTATTGCTGTCACAAGTGTGTAATATGGGGATATTTATTGCAAAATTTAAATTATTTGGTCTTAATATTAGTGAATCGTTTGGTTCACTGAAGTCTAATTGGCAATTGAATGTTTTGAAGAAATCTAGTCCTAAGATTCCATCAAATGGAATTGGAAAACTTTCGTCTACTATATGGAAGTTGTGTGGAATTATGAATTCATTTTGTCTTAGTTCTATAAGAGTTAGACCTTGGGAAGTAATTGAACCTTCTGTATCTGTATGTTCAAAAGAATCTGTTTTTTCTTTTATTATTGATACGTCTGCACCTGTATCTAACAAGAAGGTATATGTGTTGTGTGTATTTTCGTTTTTAATTTTGATGAAAATACTTAGGCTAAGATTAAATGTGTATACATTTACAGTTTCTTCTGAATATCTGAATATCTCGATCTATCGCTTTTCCGAATTACTTTGAGTAAGTCGTACATTACCATTTCCGTTGTTAGAGCTACCTCGGTTGGAATTACCTCAGTTCGAGCTGTTTCGGTTGGAATTATTTCTTCCTCGGTTGTTGTACCGTGAGTTAGCACGATATCCACCGGTATTATTATTCCTAAACCCGTTATTTTGGTAATTACCTCTACCTCGGTAATTATTTTGTCCATTTCTATTGTATTGACGGTAGTGCATGACAGGGTTTGCCTGTCCTGTTTCTGCTGTACTACTGTCTACGAACTTTGTTGTTAGTTCGTTCATGTCACGGAAAATACCTGCTATTAGTACGTTACGTACTTGATTGTTTATGCAGTTCTTTGTTATTGCCTCTGTAGCGGCTGAAAGTGTATACTTTTTAGCTATTTCGACAGATGTGCCATCGTGTATAAAGGCACCTTCCAGAGATTCAGTAAGCTTTTCAATTTCTTGGCCATACTGACTTGCTGTTTTGTTTGGGGTAGGCTTTTGATTTTTGCCGTTATTGACGCTACTGACTCCGTTTTTACATTTGATTCAGAGGTTATCAAATTTCTTGTGTGACCTTTTAGTTTTGTTTTTATGGGACACACTGCTGTTTCCTCATGGTCGCCTTTTAGTGAATTTATCAAATTCAATGCGTCCATGAAGCTCTGAAGATTTTCTCTTCTGCCATCAAACTGTATTAAGGTTTGAGGCCATCTTTAAAAAATCAGTGACTGTTTGAGTCATTTTTGTGTTTCTTGGCGAAATGGCTGGTATATTAAGAGTTATCTTTGTTTGATCTTAACTCACTGACGGTTCTTCTTGATCCGTCTCTTCTTCAGCCGTTAACAGTGTTTTATCTTCCAGTGATATTGAAATATCCAAATCAATTGTTTGTTTATATTCAATATTATACCTTTTTAATACGGATTTTGCCTTTTGTTTGCAGTCCTAATAGAATGCATTTGCGGCTGTTTTTCGTCCCGCAGTTAGCTTACTATGGTGTTCTATGAATACCACTCTAACATTTTCTAGGCTCTTTAGTATTATTTTCGAGTGTTTTTCTATTGTACTTTGGGATGTTTCCCTGTTCTGCGAGAGGCACTTACAAGATTTATTTAATTCTTGCGCATGTATTCTAGCTTCTCATATTATGTCATCCCAATAAATCATATTTTGTTGAAAAGTTTACACACTCTTTATCTTTTTTTTTTTTTTTTAATTCCTTGAGAGATCAATTGTCTCTATGGGTTGCTCGAATAGTTTATGCACCCATGTGGGTAGAATTCTGTTTTTTCGCTTTAGGCGGTTGTAGGCTTCTACTATGGATCTTTCTATCAAGTAATTTATCCCTGATTTCTATTTGATTTCTTTATATGTTGGATTGGTTTCACCTCTGTTAAAGAGGAAGTCTAAGAACGGAACGTATTTGTTCAAATATTTAAGTTCTACTCGACCCATTTTTATACTGTAGTTAGGCCATCTGCTCTTCTCTGATATTTTTTCTTAATTATTTTATTATGCATTGCATATAATTTCAAAGCCAGATTTAAGGCTACTACTATTAGGATAGCTACTAACAATATCCCTATTTCCTCTAAATTTTCCTTGTGATCTACTATTTTAACGCTGTTAACGACATTAGCCGTTGGGTGGTCTATTTTGGATTCTTAAGAACCCATCTTTCTAGCAAAAATATTTTGTTTTCTTGGTCGTTTAGACCTGTTTTCTATTTGTTTCATAGTGAAAAAAAATTCTGTTTTGGATTCGATTGTTACATACAAAAAATTTTTTTTTATTAAAATTCAAAAATTTTAAAAGAGAGAAAAATTATCTCAACTGTGTTTCGCACAGTGAACAAGAGACGTGGAAAGATAGAAGAGTAGACATGCGTAGGCTTACAGCTTGAACAATGTTTTAGTTAAATCTATGCCTACGTATGTTTTTTAGTATTAGCCTGTCAATGGTTGGTTAGTAGGTGTACTGTGCATCAAGTGCAAACTCGTACGTGTTTGTTCTTAATATTTATATAAAATTTTAATTAGCGTTTCTTCGCTCTTTGGCGAAGTTCAACTGTATTTTTCATGAGGCACTCTGTGTAGTGCTGTCGGTCCTTGTCATCCAGTTCTGTGTGGAGGTGGTCTTGGAGGAGCTTTCTTTTAGGCCTTAGCCTGGCTTATTTTCCTCCTCTTGATTTCCGTTTGGGCCCTTACTTCTGTTTCTATTGGCGAACCCGGTACTCAGCTATCGTGAGTGGGCGTGGTCCTTCGTTTGGACACAGCTCTAATACCTCTTCGAGGAGGGGTGCGTCTCTTTGTACGGTAGGTACAGCCGTCAGGAAATCCAAATCCTCCGGACGTGACGGTTCGGTGCTAGTCATCAGCACTTGCCTCTTTTGTTTTTATTATTTATTTATTTATTTTTGTGTGTGTGTGTGTTTATTTATTTTTTTTTGTCCATTAGATAAAAATAGAATGTACCTGCTGCATTGGTGTAGCAGCATACACCTCTTACTGGGAATTCTTTTTCAGCTAATGACCGGTTTCCACTTGGTTTATAGTTTGGGAAATAAACTCGTCAGTTCCATTTGGTGGTAATATTCAGATTGACTTTTATTCCAACAATATTCTTTGACTTAACCTATTGTTACATAGATATTCTTATGCTGCCACTTAGGCGACAGCTACAAAAGACAGAGAAAGTGTCAGTACATACATACATATTATTTGGGGCACTTTCATCAAAGTGCATGGTCAGCGTTCACACGCTGGCTTGGCCCTAGCTCATGTTACGCCTGTGCATTGCTGCTCACATGAATATATGTATGTGCATATATGTATGTATGTATGTACATACATATATGAACATGTTTAGGTGTATATTTATGTGAGTATGTTTATGTGAATATATTAATGTATACACATAAACATACTCAAGTGCAGACTTATGTTTTATTACGTACATATTTGATTCTTTATACTTGCAACAAAGTGTTACACATTGAGCTCTTTGTGTTAAATGATTTTTGGTATGGATGTACTACAAAACAATTTGAAATTAATTAAATTAACAAAACATAAAACACGGCAGAACAGCTGACTCCCGATCAGTGCTGACACTCAAGTCTCATCAGTGCTGACACTTGAGCCAAGTCGTGACCCGGTCACGACATCCATTATTTGCATCGTGATTTTTTTTTATTATTATATTTATATGGAAATAATATTTTGTCTTGTCTCGGTGCATTTTGATTTTTGCCTCACAGATCCATGAAATTGACCTAGTCCGTTTAATGAAAATTAATTCCGAGTTTTTTCCTTCATTGAAAAGTTATCGGCACTCCCAATCCTACTGATCTAAATTTCTCCATATTTTTTAAATACTCTTATAAATTTTAACATATTTCCACATTGTATAAATTTTAATATCCAAGTGATATATCCATATAATTATTCACACAACTTCGAGGAAAATTATAAATCCTTCTAATTTCATTTATGCCATCTATGCTTATTTATCTCCTCTCCTCGTCTCCTCTCTTGAGAGCTCTAATTCCACGAAGTTATTTGTTCCCATTCGATTCGTAATAGCTTAGAGAACACATTACGATGTCTCTTTCCGACTTTGTTGCCGTGTGCGAGGCATTAACGGCGTTCGAGGCTCGCGAGGCCCAGGCTTTAGCTGACGATGTTCCAATCGTCTCCATTAAAATACACTTATAGCACTTAGTCACTTTGCGCAAAAGTCGAGGCAGAGTTTTCACGATGCCATAACGCCTTGACGGCCCAAAAGAACGAAGATAGTCCAAAGCACATAGCTACAATTAAAGCTAAACATGAATATTGTTATATGGTATATGTGCGAGGCGGGACTTTGTTTGGAGAGCGAATCGAGCAGTTGTCTGCAAAAATGGCTCCCCCACCAGTCAGGTTCTCCGTCGATTCCACCCATCAAAGCCACACAGTTCCCCCATGCGCAGTCGAAATCTTCAACGGAGACAGCCTGGCTTGGCCTACATTCCGTGATTTGTTTACCGCGATTTTTATCCATAATCCAAGCCTAACACAAGTGGAGAAACTTTACCACTTAAGTTGCAAAACTCGCGGTAAAGCCAGAGCCATTGTTTCTAGGTCACCCTTGACCAATGAAGGGTTCCAGTCCGCGTGGGATAACCTCACTGCGCGGTACGAAAATAATCGGTTATTGATTATGAGCCAAGCCAAACAGCTTCTACAGATCCCAGCTGTATACCAAAAGTCTGGCAAAGCGTTGAGAGAACTGCAGACGTCAATTCAAGGTTGCTTAACCGGTCTTGAGCGTTCCGGAGCTCGTACAGACAATTGGGTTATCCTTCTCATAGCAATCTGTACGAGCAAAATGCCCAAACCCACCCTTCTGTTGTGGGAACAGTCCGTTCCAAAAAAGGGACGACCTGAATCGATTCCTAACTGACGCCACCGTGTACTAGAGGCCACAGATGTCCTTCAATCAAGCTCTAGCGGTCAGACCTTTCCATCCGTAAGCCGAAAACCTACGGCAAGAGCTTAGGCCTTTCCATCCGTAAACCGAAAATCTATTCCCGCTGAAGTGCATGACAGCTCAGCACCTGATGCTTGTATAATTCCGAATCCTGCATCCTCCGATTCTTCCAGCAGCCCTCATGTAAACGTGGGAAACGTGCGCCTCCACTCGCAACACTGGCCTCCTGGGTACTGCGAGGGTAACTATTCATCATTGTGGCAAGCAGTTTCAAATCCGCGCTTTAATAGATGTGGGATCCGAAGCGTTCTTTATTTCCCAAACAATGTTTGAATTGATTACTCGTCCAAGCTGCAAAGTATTAACTAGCATTCGCGGCATTGGGCAATTCGATGCCGCTTACAGATTTCTCCTCCTGACGAACCGCTGCGACAGTTCCAAGCAGTCGCCGTAGTGCTGCCTAGTGAGGATGAAGCACTTCCGTCCCGCGCCGTCCCGAATAAGGTTAAGCAGGATTCGCTTGACCTTTCGCTTGCTGATCCGCAATTTCACCAAAGGGCTCCTGTGGATTTGGTGCTTGGAGTCGAGCTCCTTCCCACTATCCTTGGAGAACGAATCATCAAGAATGTTGGTGATTCTTTCGTGGGGATCGAGACGATGTTCGGATGGGTTCTCTGTGGATCCGTTATTGGACAATCCAGACGGTCTCGGTCCACCTCCTCCAGCAGTCCGAAGATGTCTCTAAGGACAGCAGCTCCATCAGATTTAAAACGCCGTTCCAATTGCTTCAGGTGCCGCCTTTGTCAAGGGGCGCACGCACTCCGTCAGTGCCGACAGTTTCGAGGACTACGAGCTGACGACAGGTTACGGATAGTCTTGAGTAACGGATACTACCCGAACTGTTTGGCTCATAAGCATACCAATGGTTCCTGCAGGAGCACAGCAGGATGCCATCGTTGTGGCAAGCAACACCACACGCTTTTGCAAATCGCCAGCTCAAAGAGCAGACCCGAAAGGCACCCGACTTTCATTCGGACTTCTATCCAGAGGTCATCAGCCATCGTGCCGCCTACTCCATCTGCATTCAAAAATCCCCCTCCATCTCCACACGAGTCTTAACGATCCAGAACGTTGCCATCCCCCATCCTTAGACATGTCCAGCGAGGTAATTGCAACTTGTTGCAAGGGGAGTGCCACCGGGTGAACTGCAGAGAGTGAGGGGTAGGGTTTTTTCCCAAAACGGAATGCGGTCATACTGAGGAGAGTGACGAAGGGCTCTCCTGTAAATCGCCATATTCAATCTAGTACGAGATTTTCTCCAGAATACCCGCACGTTTTTTCCACTTGCTATTAACATCCAGTTTACCTTTAATCGAACCTTTTCGTGTGTGAGATTGTTCAGTAAATAAAAATCATAGTTTTTAAACGAAGTTCCCGCGCGTTTTTAATTATTTACCAACTCACCGACCAGAAAAAATTGGCACCCGGCAACTACTTGTATTTTTATTTGGATCCTTCCGCCCCTCCACGAACATTGGTCCTTCGAGCCGGATATCCTTCCGCTCTTCCAGCTTGCATCGGCGGATTTCCTGATAAGTACAACATTTCTTATTAAAAATCCCATTCACATTGTATCCCATTACATACTTATAAAAGTGTGAGGTTTCACGCTCTTCCATAGCGACACTTTTGTATGTACATCCCTGATCTTTTCGAAAGGTTACCTGGTATTTCCCGATAATTTTTGTGTTTATGAAGTGAATTTTTTTTCCATTCTTCGAAATTCTGATTGTCCAAAAGTCCGATTGCATAGCAATACATATGTATGTATGTAAATACACATGTATACATACATGTAAAAACAGCTGTTTAGAAGAAGCTGTATGTACATACATACATACATATGGAATAATTTATGCCGCGGTAAGCTGTTATGGGCCAATTAATTTAATAACAATAATGCGGTTATCGATGGTGTTGGCTCGTTAGCTAGAAAATTAGCTGGGAATTTGGCGGAAAAGAAAATAACAGAACCGAGATAGTTCTGGGAGCGGTTCCGGTTCCGGGATAAAATTTGAATTTTTAGGAAATCTAAGAGAACGGAGGAATTGAGTTTTTTTTTTAAAAAGAGGAAAAGGACCAAGAAAAAATATAGAGGAGTTCTGAAGGGCACGTGGAAAAGAATAGTTGAAAAAAAAAACTGAAAAGTGCGTGTGCCTAGAAGGAGCATCTCCTCATCCTTGAAGACCAAGAAATGCCAGCGAGACGCAGAACGGACACACACCGGAGGCATCGGACAGCCAATTCGACGGGATCCAATAGGCCACCGAGGTCCGGGTGCTCCAGGTTTTTTCTTCCATTTAACCTCAACATTAGGCTCTTAGAATAAGTATTTGGATTGTATTTTCTTTATTTATTGTAGTTATTTAATTTATATTTGTATACGTCCCAGTGGTACCCTGGTTAGGCTTTATTAATATTGTGAAACAAAAGTGAAATTGTTTAATATTATATATATATATTGAAAAGAGGAGAAATGTCTGAGTAGAGTCTTGTCTATGTGGGGGCTGCCAAGGAGTACGGTGCCCAAGGTAGGGTGGGTAGATCCTAGTGAATATACCAGCTAATTGTTAGTTCCAAAGTCCATCTCCCTGTCCGAGTGTAACGTTTTTTGTATGATTTTTTTTGTTACCCGATTAATCCATCCATCGAGGTCGAATCCATTCCTGAGCCATACGAGTTAGCCGGTGATGGATGATGGATTGCAGAAAATAAAATAATCGCATCATAACAAATGGCGCCCAATTAAAAAAATAAGAATTTAAACAAAGAATGCAGCAACGGAAGAAGATAACAATTTAAATGTCCAAAGCACTGCTAGCATTAAGAAGGGATAGCTTAGTCTGGTTCTGAAAAGAAAGAATTGAAAGAGATCCTTTTTAATATTGAACTAGCACGATAAAAAACCAGATACCTATCTAAGACCAGAATCAGCAGAGAAACAAATCAGCCGTGAACCGTGGAGATTTCAAAGAAGAGATCACATAGATGTCCGGCCTGAAATGGATTAACGAAATGGTAAAGGTCAATAGTACGGGAAGAAGGGTACAGAAGGAATTAAAATCAAAGAAATAGGATCAAGTTCAGGGGATTAAAGTTCTGGAATCATCTCACTTCCATTAACAAAGATAAAGCAAAAAGAAAGAAAGTAGAATAAATAAAATAAAAAAAGAGACAATCAAAGCATAGAACAAAAAAGAAAGGAATGTCAATAGAAGAAAGACACAGGATATTAAAAATTAGAAAATTTAGAAGAAGCTCGGAATATTTAAAGAATAGAGGAACAGAGGTAATGGGTCCGCCAATAACTCGATCCCAATCAGAAACCCGCGCAGACTCACGGATTTCAAACGTCTCACCGCCGACAGACTTCAACATGTCAGGAGATCTAAAGATCAACGAAGAGGATTGGGCTGTTGGAGGCAGCGGGGCAATCCCAAAACATAATATGGGAACAAGAATGCGTCACCAGGCACCAGAAGGTGGATCATACATGGAACCGGAAAACCCACGACCAGTCCTACCCACGGAAATCAGATCGGCTATAAATCTAACCCTAGCACAGGCGCAAGAGACATACCGAGCGACAATGTCAGCAGAGAGCTCGCGATGGCAATCCCCAATTCGCCAGGAGATGTTAGATTTTATGAAGCAGATTCGGGAGGCGGTGCAAGAAGCGGCTCAGCAATCCACCACGACGAGATCCATGAATGTCCAAGGAGAGAGAGCTTCAATCCATCCTACTGAAGCCATAGACCATCGAATGTTGGAGCGGCAGCAACGCGAGAATCTGGAAGTTCGTCCACCACAAAGATCTTCTTTGCATTGGCCTGAAGATACGAGGCAACACCCTGGATTACCAATAAGAACGGAACAGCGTCCCGAAATGGTACATCCGAGAAGATGGGATATTGTTTTTGATGGAGGATCAGAAGGGATGCCAGTGAATGAATTCATATTTCGTCTGGAGCATTAACAGACGGCGTTCCAAGTAAGTTGGGGCGAAGTACTGCGAGACTTCCACTGCCTGGTAGAAGGGCAAGCCAAGGACTGGTACTGGATGCACGTCCGCTTGGCAGGACCAGGAGATTGGCCGAATATGAAGCACGCATGGCAACAGAGATTTCAGACGCAATGATCAAAGCGGGAACGTGAGTTGAGAGAGAGGCGACAGAGGACAGGAGAAAGCGTGGATGAATACCTCCATGCGATGTTTAGCGTCCGATCACGCTTAGAAAGCAACTTCTCGGACCATGACCTGATCAGAGTAATTAAGGTTACTATAAAAGACAATATATCGAAAATTATTTATCTAATATGGATTACAAACCTGGAAAAGTTGCGCGAGGAATGCCACGAGGCGGAGAGACTCTTGGCAACGAGATGGTTTCGTGCATCGGGAGGAGCGGAGCCACATAGAGTGCAGAGGGATCGGCATCAACTGCATGAAGCGGGTTTGGCCGAGTCCGAAAGTCATCAAGTGGAGTTTGTTGAAGCGGTGTATAAGCCACGCGAAGAGAGCAAGGAGCGGCCAGAACTCGTCTGTTGGAGCTGCGCGGAGAAGGGTCATACATTTTAGGAGTGCGAGAGTGTAGTTCGCAAGATATTCTGCTACAAATGCGGACTATCAGGAGAAGTGTTATTAGTGCAATTAGAATATAAACAATGTAACTTACCCATACCAGCATATTCTTACCAGCAATCCTGTGAAAAAAGAAACCCCTCTAGATTGGTAGAAGAAACCAATAGGAAAAGGGCTATATCTCACCGAGTCAAGCGTGTGAGAGAGCGTTACCGACAACTTAGTGCAAAATGCCATGAGGTGTGTTCGGCCTTGGAAGCAGTGTCAAGTCAAAAAGAGAATCGGTCATTCGCTACGGAAAAGATGCAAAAGATTCACGTAGAAAGTCTGCTAGACACGGGAGCTTCAGTGAGTTTCCTGAGCAAAGGATGTGAAGAGCTGGTGGATAAACTGGAATTAACAAGAAAAACATATTACTCTAGAGTTCAAACGGCAGGAAGAGTGCATCATGCTATAACGGGAAAGGTGGATGTGCGTATTACGTGTAGAGGTAGAACACAAGAAATGACGTTATACCTATGCCCATCACTGCGTCGAAGGTTATACTTAGGCATCGATTTCTGGCGCAAATTCGAGCTCGCACCTGATCTTTTGGGAGTGGAGGAGTTGTCCATCGAGGATGAAGAGTTTAATTCCAAAAAGAAGCCGGTGGAACCATATGTCCTCAACTAGACGCAACAAAACGTCCTGGCAGAAGTCTGTGAGAAGTTTCAGGCATATGAGAAGTGCGGACTCGGACGCAACTTATTAGAAGAGCATACGATCCAACTGGTGCAGGATACAGTGCCAGTGAAAGAGAGATTCTATCCAGTATCACCACCAAAGCACAAGTTCTTGTACCGAGAAGTCGATGAAATGCTCAAATTGGGAGTGATCGAACTGAGCGAAAGCCCGTGGAAGAATAGGGTAACCTTGGTGCAGAAACCTGGGAAAATAGACTTTGTTTAGATGCACGGAAATTGAATAAGTTAACAATCAAAGATGCTTATCCGTTGCAAAATATTGAGTCTATTACGAGCCGGGTGGATACTATCTTCATTAGTAGTGTTGACCTGAGGCACGCGTTGTGGCAGGTAGAGTTGGAGGAGGAAAGTCGGAAGTACACGGCGTTTACAATCCCGGGGCGCCCGCTGTATCAGTTCCGCAGAATGCTTTTCGGGCTTCGCAATGCGGCACAGCGCTTATGCCGACTCATGGATAAGGTCATACCACAAGGCTTGAGAGGCCACGTATTCGTGTATCTGGATAATCTCCTGATTATATCCCGCACATTTGAAGAGTACATGAAGCATCTGGAGGCAGTAGCTGAATGTTTGAAGAAGGCCAATCTTACTATCGGATTAAAGAATCAAAATTTTGCTTCAGATTCCTTAAATACCTGGGATTTGTGATCGGAGATAGAAAATTAAAAACGGATCCCGATAAAGTGAAAGCGATCACGGAAATTCCATTGCCAAACACGGTGAGACAGCTCCGTAGCTTTCTAGGGACGGCCGGCTGGTATCGTCGATTCATCCAAGGCTTTGCAGAAAAAGCACCGATTGCCTGAAATCAAAAGGAAAATTTAAGTTAACAAAGGAGGCTATAGAGTCATTTAATTTACTAAAGCAAGCCCTAACCAACGCTCCAGTATTAGTACATCCTGATTTTAGTCGCAGATTCTTTATTCAGTGTGATGCGAGCCATGTAGGATTGGGAGCTGCCCTGTTCCAGCAGGATGACGACGGAAACGAGAGGCCTATCTCATTCTTTTCGCAGAAGCTACGAGAAGCCCAGCTAAATTACACGGTAACGGAGAAGGAGTGTTTGGCAGCAGTCAAGGTGATAGAGAGATTCCGTCCATATGTAGAGCTTATGCCGTTTACCGTCATTACAGATCATTCCAATCTCTAGTGGTTGATGACCCTGAAAGCTTTAAATGGGAGATTAGCTCGCTGGTCATTGGCATTTCAATCGTACGATTTCTTGATAAAGCATAAGAAAGGAAAGGACAACGTTGTGGCAGATATGTTGTCGCGGACCGCTGTGATCGAGGAATTGAATTTTTTTGATTTTAAGACTACCGAATTTGAGAGCGAGGAGTACCGGCAACGATACGAGTGCGTTCGGTCCAATCCAGATCGATTTCCGGACCTACATGCGGAGGACGGATTGGTGCTGAAGAGGATACGGATTACCGATAATGAAATCGGAGATATGGCGTGGAAATTGTGGATACCAGAGGCATTGACCCATACACTCATACAGCAAGCGCATGATAGCGAAGAGGCGATGCACGGTGGAGTCGCACGATCGCTCGGCAGGCTTAAACAGTTTTACTATTGGCTACGAATGGCAGTGCAAGTCAAAAATTACATTGCGGCATGTGATACGTGAAAGGAGGCGAAGCATACCACGCAGACGACCAGACCAACTATGGGAGCAGAGGTGTGCACGTCGCGGCCGATACAGAAGCTGTATCTGGACTTCCTGGGCAAATATTCCCGATCCTGAAAAGGTAATGCCTATATTCTAATAGTGTTGGACCACTTTACTAAATTTGTGTGGCGCAAAACTATGCCGAAAGCAACGTCCGCAGCGACAATAAAGTTCTTGAGGGAGGAACTCTTTAACACGTTTGAAGTGCCGGAGATATTACACACCGACAACGGGAAACAGTTTACCTCCAACGAGTTCGAGGAAATGGTGTCCCATTTCGGGATCACACATACACGTAAAGCCGCCTATTCACCCCAAGCAAACGCGTCGGAGCGGGTGAATCAGTCTATTTTGGCTGCGATAAGAATATATAGTAAGATAGTTCTGGGAGCGGTTCCGGTTCCGGGAACAAAATTTGAATTTTTAGGAAATCTAATAGAGTGGAGGAATTGATTTTTTTTTTGAAAAAGAGGAAGAGG
Organism: Drosophila paulistorum; assembly: GCA_018152135.1. Lineage (NCBI taxonomy): Eukaryota > Metazoa > Arthropoda > Insecta > Diptera > Drosophilidae > Drosophila > Drosophila paulistorum. The sequence goes on along the minus strand of JAECXG010000822.1, from coordinate 11,491,083 downwards.
ACCAAGAAAAAATATAGAGGAGTTCTGAAGGGCACGTGGAAAAGAATAGTTGAAAAAAAAACTGAAAAGTGCGTGTGCCTAGAAGGAGCATCTCCTCATCCTTGAAGACCAAGAATTGCCAGCGAGACGCAGAACGGACACACACCGGAGCCATCGGAAAGCCAATTCGACGGGATCCAATAGGCCACCGAGGTCCGGGTGCTACAGGTTTTTTTTCCATTTAACCTCAACATTAGGCTCTTAGAATAAGTATTTGGATTGTATTTTGTTTATTTATTGTAGTTAATTAATTTATATTTGTATACATCCCAGTGGTACCCTGGTTAGGCTTTATTAATATTGTGAAACAAAAGTGAAATTGTTTAATATTATATATATATATTGAAAAGAGGAGAAATGTCTGAGTAGAGTCTTGTCTATGTGGGGGCTGCCAAGGAGTACGGTGCCCAAGGTAGGGTGGGTAGATCCTAGTGAATATACCAGCTAATTGTTAGTTCCAAAGTCCATCTCCCTGTCCAAGTGCAACGTTTTTTGTATGATTTATTTTGTTACCCGATTAATCCATCCATCGAGGTCGAATCCATTCCTGAGCCATACGAGTTAGCCGGTGATGGATGATGGATTGCAGAAAATAAAATAATCGGATCATAACAAATGGCGCCCTGTTGGAATACCCCTATTCCACTTACAAAAATTACTCTTTACAATACTAGATTAAGTTTTTAAGTGACATGAAGTTTGGTCACACTGAAGTTTTTTTTCCTTTTTTTTCTGCAAATATAAAACGTGGTTGCTGGTGTTGCCAAAACTTAAGTTCAAGTGTTTAATATAAATGAAGATATATAAACATATAAAAGCGGTGTTTCTTTTGTTTTAACTAAAAGTCAGTTCTTCAACAGGTTATGTGCCCAGTCCATGCCTAGTTAATACACATAAATACAATTCTTTGATCAGTTCGGAAATAACCTAATTGTGAAATTCAATTCCAAGTACAAGTTTTTTGTCTCTTTCTTTCTTCCTTATTCATATCTGTGTGTGTGTGTGATAAAAAGAATGGAAAAGGCAAAGCGCAATATAAAGCCATTTGATGGTGAAAAGTACTCTATTTGGAAGTTTGGGATGAGGGCATTATTTTCAGAATTAGACGTAATAAAAGTTATTGATCAAGTGATGCCCAACGAAATAGATGACTCTTTGGTAAAGGCAGAGCGATGTGCCAAAAATACGCTTATAGAACATTTAAGTGATGCGTTTCTTAATTTTGCGGCAAGTGACAAAACCACGCGTCAAATTTTTGACAGCTTAGACGCCATTTATGAGCGCAAAGTTTGGCATCGCAATTGGCATTGCGCAAACGTTTACTCTCGCTTAAGTTATCGAGTGAGATGCCACTGCTGACATTCTTCAACATCTTTGATGAGTTAGTTAGCGAATTGTTAGCTGCCGGTGCAAAATTAGAAGAAATGTATAAGGTGTCACATTTGTTGCTTACGTTGCCATCATCTTACAACGGAGTGATCACAGCTATAGAAACGCTATCAGAGGATAACATAACTTTAGCTTTTGTGAAAAATAGATTATTAGATCACGAAGTTAAAATAAACAATGATAATAGTGATACGAGTAATAAGGTGATGAAAACAGTTGTGCAAAATAAAAACGACAACAATAAGATTACACGCACACAAGTCAATTTTAAAAATAGGGTGAATAAACCAAATAGATTTTTCAAAGGCAAGCAAAGAAATAGTATCAAGTGTCATTACTGTGGAAAGGTAGGTCATATAAAGAAAGATTGTTACGCATTTAAAAGAATTTCAAAAGAAAAGAGTAAGGAAAATAATCAAGCGCAATTGGCAACACCAGAACCCGGGTTTGCATTTATGTTTAAACAAGTGAAAACAAATTTAAATAAAAATGAGTTCATATTGGATTCTGGAGCGAGTGACCATCTAATAAATGATGAGTCATTGTATTCTGATTGTGTAAAGTTGGTGCCACCACTAAAAATCGCTGTGGCTAAACAAGGAGAATACATATATGCCACCAAACGTGGTATTGTGCGGCTGCAAAATGGCTTCGAAATTACACTGGAGGATGTCTTGTACTGCAGGGAAGCTGCAGCTAATTTGATGTCAGTTAAGAGACTTCAAGAAGCTGGAATGTCAGTGACATTTAACACTGATGGAGTTTCCATAAGCAAAAATGGAATGCTAGTGGTAAAAAGCTCAGGTATGTTGAATAATATTCCAGTATTAAATTTCACGCATATACTCTGAATGCGAAAAATAAAAATAAATATAAATTGTGGCATGAGAGGCTTGGGCACATTAGCAATGGAAAATTACTTGAAATAAAAAGATACAATGTATTCAATGATAATAGCGTTCTTAATAATTTAGAGTTGTCAGATGATATTTGTGAGCCCTGTCTTAACGGAAAACAAAATAGACTACCATTTAACAGATTCAAAGACAAAAGCCATATTAATAGACCCTTATTCGTAGTGCATTCAGATGTATGTGGACCAATTACTCCAGTCACTCTGAATGATAAAAACTACTATGTAATCTTTGTAGATCAGTTCACACATTATTGTGTTACTTATTTAATCAAATATAAGTCTGAAGTATTTAATATGTTCAAAGACTTTGTAGCGAAGAGTGAAGCCCATTTTAATCTGAAAATGGTTAATTTATATATCGACAATGGTAGAGAGTAACTGTCAAATGAGATGCGTGTTTTTTGTGTTGATAAAGGGATATCCTATCATTTAACTGTTCCACATACACCACAATTGAACGGTATATCTGAACGAATGATACGATCTATTACTGAAAAGGCTCGGGTTATGATAAATGGTGCAAAATTAGAAAAAACACTTCTGGGGTGAAGCTGTCTTAACAGCAACATATCTCATTAACAGAATTCCAAGTAGGGCCCTCGATGAAAGTAGAATTACGCCATATGAGAAGTGGCACAATAGAAAACCCAATCTGAGTCATTTGAGAGTGTTTGGCGCAACTGTGTATGTACACAATAAAAATAGAAATGGCAAATTCGATGAAAAATCAAATAAGAGTATCTTTGTGGGATATGAGCCAAATGGATATAAATTGTGGGATGCTATCAATGAAATGTTTATCGTTGCACGAGATATTGTCGTTGATGAAACTAATATGGTTAATTCAAGGGTTGTCAACAATGAAACAGCTTTCCTTAGAAAAAGTAATAAAATTGGTAATGAATATTTTCCGAATGAAAGTAAGAAAATAAATTATCCTGATGTCCTGAATGAAAGTAAGGAGTGTGATAACACTGAAATCCTGAAAGACAGTAAGGAATCTGATCACATAAATATTCCGAATGAGAGTAGGAAAAGAACTAAATCTGTTGTCCTGAATGAGAGTAAGGAAGCGTGTTTCCCGAATGATAGTACGGAACATGAAACAATCGAAACATTAACCAGAAAAAGTGAGAGATTAAAAGGCAAACCACAAATATCGTATAATGAAGACGATTGTAATATAAATATGTTTATATTGAATGCTTACACTGTAGTTAATGATGTTCCAAATACATTTGATGAAATAAAACATCGAAATGACAAACACCTTTGGGAAGAAGCCATAAAAATAGAGTTAAATGCTCATGAATTAAATAACACATGGACTATGACGGAAAGGCCAAACAACAAAAATATTGTCGATAGCAGATGGGTATTTTCCATTAAGTATGATGATTTTGGAAATCCTTTGAAATACAAGGCTAGACTTGTTGCACGTGGGTTTACCCAAAGATATCAGGTGGACTATGACGAAACATTTGCCCCTGTTGCCAGAATTTCTAGCTTTCGGTTCATTTTATCGTTAGCTGTGCAATATAATCTGAATGTTCATCAAATGGATGTGAAAACAGCTTTCTTGAATGGAAAGCTAAATGAGGAAATATATATGCAACTTCCTCAAGGTGCATCAAGCAATGGTCAAAACATTTGTAAATTGAACAAGGCAATTTATGGACTCAAACAGGCAGCAAGGTGCTGGTTTGAGGTTTTTGAGCAGGCATTAAAAGAATGCAAGTTTGCAAATTCGCCAGTAGATCGTTGTATTTACATTTTAGACAAAGGCGATGTTAAATCAAATATATATGTACTGCTGTATGTTGATGATGTTGTCATAGTAACAGGGGATATGACAAGTATGGTTGATTTTAAAACATACTTAAAGAATAAATTTCGAATGACTGATTTAGAAGAAATACGACATTTCATTGGCATAAGAATAGAAATGTTACCTAATAAAATTTGCTTAAGTCAGTCCTCTTATATTTCGAGAATTTTAAGTAAATATAATATGGAAAACTGCAATGCAGTAAGTACCCCTTTACCGAACAAAATGAATTATGAACTGCTTAATTCAGATGAAGATTGCGGAGCACCATGTCGAAATCTTATTGGGTGTTTAATGTACATCATGCTGTGCACACGCCCTGATTTGTCTACTGCAATAAATATTCTGAGTAGATATAGTAGTAAGAATAACTCAGAGTTATGGCAATGTTTAAAGAGGGTTCTTAGATACTTAAAAGGAAGTGCCAATATGAAGTTGGTTCTTAATAAGAATGAAACTTTTGAAAATATCCTAGTTGGATATGTAGACTCTGACTGGGGTGGGAATGAGATTGATAGGAAGAGTACCACAGGTTTTTTGTTTAAAGTATTTGATTCCAATCTGATTTGTTGGAACACCAAGAAACAAAACTCAGTAGCAGCTTCATCTACTGAAGCTGAGTATATGGCCCTGTTTGAAGCTGTAAGAGAAGCATTATGGCTAAGGTCTCTAATGAACAGCGTAAATATTAATTTAGAAAAACCAATAAAAATTTATGAAGATAATCAGGGATGTATCTGTATAGCCAATAACCCCTCATGTCACAAAAGAGCTAAGCGTATAGACATTAAATACCATTTTGCTAGAGAACAAGTGGAAAATAATATCATTGTTCTTGAGTATATTCCTACAGAAAACCAAGTTGCTGACATCTTTACAAAGCCGCTGCCAGTCGGAAAGTTTGTAGAATTCCGGAAGAAATTGGGACTCCTCGAAGACAACTGAACAAATATTGTTCCTCGATGCCAAAGAATTTATTTTTTTTTGTTTATTTAATTTAATTTACGACTCTTTGAATTGTTGAGTTGTAAAACATGCTAGTGAATTTATATTTTTAATTTGTAAACATTTTTTTTAAGTTGATCCGATACAGGTTTTTCTGGGTTTTCCCTGTATCCTTAGAGTAAATGCTGGATCATATAAGACTTCCCAGATGGCACACCAACCACAGCAATCAGTAGTTAAGTTTTGAATTAATTTTTTTGTTTATTTAATAATGTAATTTTTGAGGGGGCGTGTTGGAATACCCCTATTCCACTTACAAAAATTACTCTTTACAATACTAGATTAAGTTTTTTAAGTGACATGAAGTTTGGTCACACTGAAGTTTTTTTTCTTTTTTTTTCTGCAAATATAAAACGTGGTTGCTGGTGTTGCCAAAACTTAAGTTCAAGTGTTTAATATAAATGAAGATATATAAACATATAAAAGCGGTGTTTCTTTTGTTTTAACTAAAAGTCAGTTCTTCAACACGCCCAATTAAAAAAATAAAAATTTAAACAAAGAATGCAGCAACGGAAGAAGATAACAATTTAAATGTCCAAAGCACTGCTAGCATTAAGAGGGGATAGCTTAGTCTGGTTCTGAAAAGAAGAATAGAAAGAGATCCTTTTTAATATTGAACTAGCACGATAAAAAACCAGATACCTATCTAAGACCAGAATCAGCAGAGAAACAAATCAGCCGTGAACCGTGGAGATTTCAAAGAAGAGATCACATAGATGTCCGGCCTGAAATGGATTAACGAAATGGTAAAGGTCAATAGTACGGGAAGAAGGGTACAGAAGGAATTAAAATCAAAGAAATAGGATCAAGTTCAGGGGATTAAAGTTCTGGAATCAACTCACTTCCATTAACAAAGATAAAGCAAAAAGAAAGAATCGGCTCAGCAATCCACCACGACGAGATCCATGAATGTCTAAGGAGAGAGAGCTTCAATCCATCCTACAGAAGCCATAGACCATCGAGTGTTGGAGCGGCAGCAACGCGAGAATCTTTAAGTTCGTCCACCACAAAGATCTTCTTTGCATTGGCCCGAAGATACGAGGCAACACCCTGGATTGCCAATAAGAACGGAACAGCGTCCCGAAATGGTACATCCGAGAAGATGGGATCTTGTTTTTGATGGAGGATCAGAAGGGATGCCAGTGAATGAATTCATATTTCGTCTGGAGCATCAACAGACGGCGTTCCAAGTAAGTTGGGGCGAAATACTGCGAGACTTCCACTGCCTGGTAGAAGGGCAAGCCAAGGACTGGTACTGGATGCACGTCCGCTTGGCAGGACCAGGAGATTGGCCGAATATGAAGCACGCATTGCAACAGAGATTTCAGACGCAATGATCAAACTTTGAGCGGGAACGTGAGTTGAGAGAAAGGCGACAGAGGACAGGAGAAAGCGTGGATGAATACCTCCATGCAATGTTTAGCGTCCGATCACGCTTAGAAAGCAACTTCTCGGACCATGACCTGATCAGAGTAATTAAGGTTAATATAAAAGACAATATATCGAAAATTATTTATCTAATATGGATTACAAACCTGGAAAAGTTGCGAGAGGAATGCCACGGGGCGGAGAGACTCTTGGCAACGAGATGGTTTCGTGCATCGGGAGAAGCGGAGCCACATAGAGTGCAGAGGGATCAGCATCAACTACATGAAGCGCTTTTGGCCGAGTCCGAAAGTCATGCCCAAATGCCTGACGGGAAACGCGAGGCGGAGCAAAACGAAGGAGGAGTTGTGCGAAATAAAAACCTCCAAAAATTGCATGTCACAAATAGATATTGTTAATAGATTAAGGCCAATAGATAATTAATTAGAATATAAACAATCTAACTTACCCATACCAGCATATTCTTACCTGCAATCCGGTGAAAAAAGAAACCCCTATAGATTGGTAGAAGAAACCAATAGGAAAAGGGCCATATCTCACCGAGTCAAGCGTGTGAGAGAGCGTTACCGACAACTTAGTGCAAAATGCCATGAGGTGTGTTCGGCCTTGGAAGCAGTGTCAAGGTAAAAAGAGAATCGGTCATTCGCTACGGTAAAGATGCAAAAGATTCACGTAGAAAGTCTGCTAGATACGGGAGCTTCAGTGAGTTTCCTGGGCGAAGGATGTGAAGAGCTGGTGGATAAACTGGAATTAACAAGAAAAACATATTACTCTAGAGTTCAAACGGCAGGAAGAGTGAATCATGCTATAACGGGAAAGGTGGATGTGCGTATTACGTATCGAGGTAGAACACAAGAAATGACGTTATACCTATGCCCATCACTGCGTCAAAGGTTATACTTAGGCATCGATTTCTGGCGCAAATTCGAGCTCGCACCTGATCTTTTGGGAGTGGAGGAGTTGTCCATCGAGGATGAAGAGTTTAATTCCAAAAAGGAGCCGGTGGAACCATATGTCCTCAACTAGACACAACAAAACGTCCTGGCAGAAGTCTGTGAGAAGTTTCAAGCATATGAGAAGTGCGGACTCGGACGCACCTTATTAGAAGAGCACACGATCCAACTGGTGCAGGATACAGTGCCAGTGAAAGAGAGATTCTATCCAGTATCACCACCAAAGCAGAAGTTCTTGTTCCGAGAAGTCGATGAAATGCTCAAATTGGGAGTGATAGAACTGAGCGAAAGCCCGTGAAAGAATAGGGTAACCTTGGTGCAGAAACCTGGGAAAATAGACTTTGTTTAGATGCACGGAAATTGAATAAGTTAACAATCAAAGATGCTTATTCGTTGCAAAATATTGAGTCCATTACGAGCCGGGTGGAGGATACTATCTTCATTAGTAGTGTTGACCTGAGGCACGCGTTCTGGCAGGTAGAGTTGGAGGAGGAAAGTCGGAAGTACACGGCGTTTACAATCCCGGGGCGCCCGCTGTATCAGTTCCGCAAAATGCTTTTCGGGCTCCGCAATGCGGCACAGCGCTTATGCCGACTCATGGATAAGGTCATACCACAAGGCTTGAGAAGCCACGTATTCGTGTATCTGGATAATCTCCTGATTATATCCCGCACATTTGAAGAGTACATGAAGCATCTGGAGGCAGTAGCTGAATGTTTGAAGAAGGCCAATCTTACTATCGGATTAAAGAATAAAAATTTTGCTTCAGATTCCTTAAATACCTGGGATTTGTGATCGGAGATAGAAAATTAAAAACGGATCCCGATAAAGTGAAAGCGATCACGGAAATTCCATTGCCAAACACGGTGAGACAGCTCCGTAGCTTTCTAGGGACGGCCGGCTGGTATCGTCGATTCATCCAAAGCTTTGCAGAAAAAGCACCGATTGCCTGAAATCAAAAGGAAAATTTAAGTTAACAAAGGAGGCTATAGAGTCATTTAATTTACTAAAGCAAGCCCTAACCAACGCTCCAGTATTAGTACATCCTGATTTTAGTCGCAGATTCTTTATTCAGTGCGATGCGAGACATGTAGGATTGGGAGCTGCCCTGTTCCAGCAGGATGACGACGGAAACGAGAGGCCTATCTCATTCTTTTCGCAGAAGCTACGAGAAGCCCAGCTAAATTACACGGTAACGGAGAAGGAGTGTTTGGCAGCAGTCAAGGCGATAGAGAGATTCCGTCCATATGTAGAGCTGATGCCGTTTACCGTCATCACAGATCATTCCAGTCTCTAGTGGTTGATGACCCTGAAAGATTTCAATGGGAGATTAGATCGCTGGTCATTGGCATTTCAATCGTACGATTTCTTGATAAAGCATAAGAAAGGAAAGGACAACGTTGTGGCAGATATGTTGTCGCGGACCGCTATGATCGAGGAATTAAATTTTTTTGATTTTGAGACTACCGAATTTGAGAGCGAGGAGTACCGGCAATGATACGAGTGCGTTCGGTCCAATCCAGATCGATTTCCGGACCTACATGCGGAGGACGGATTGGTGCTGAAGAGGATACGGATTACCGATAATGAAATCGGAGATATGGCGTGGAAATTGTGGATACCAGAGGCATTGACCCATACGCTCATACAGCAAGCGCATGATAGCGAAGAGGCGATGCACGGTGGAGTAGGCTTAAACAGTTTTACTATTGGCTACGAAGTGCAAGTCAATTACATTGCGGCATGTGATACGTGAAAGGAGGCGAAGCATACCACGCAGACGACCAGACCAACTATGGGAGCAGAGGTGTGCACGTCGCGGCCGATACAGAAGCTGTATCTGGACTTCCTGGGCAAATATTCCCGATCCTGAAAAGGTAATGCCTATATTCTAATAGTGTTGGACCACTTTACTAAATTTGTGTGGCGCAAAACTATGCCGAAAGCAACGTCCGCAGCGACAATAAAGTTCTTGAGGGAGGAACTCTTTAACACGTTTGAAGTACCGGAGATATTACACACCGACAACGGGAAACAGTTTACCTCCAACGAGTTCGAGGAAATGGTGTCCCATTTCGGGATCACACATACACGTAAAGCCGCCTATTCACCCCAAGCAAACGCGTCGGAGCGGGTGAATCAGTCTATTTTGGCTGCGATAAGAATATATAGTAAGATAGTTCTGGGAGCGGTTCCGGTTCCGGGAACAAAATTTGAATTTTTAGGAAATCTAATAGAGTGGAGGAATTGATTTTTTTTTTGAAAAAGAGGAAGAGGACCAAGAAAAAATATAGAGGAGTTCTGAAGGGCACGTGGAAAAGAATAGTTGAAAAAAAAAACTGAAAAGTGCGTGTGCCTAGAAGGAGCATCTCCTCATCCTTGAAGACCAAGAATTGCCAGCGAGACGCAGAACGGACACACACCGGAGCCATCGGAAAGCCAATTCGACGGGATCCAATAGGCCACCGAGGTCCGGGTGCTACAGGTTTTTTTTCCATTTAACCTCAACATTAGGCTCTTAGAATAAGTATTTGGATTGTATTTTGTTTATTTATTGTAGTTAATTAATTTATATTTGTATACATCCCAGTGGTACCCTGGTTAGGCTTTATTAATATTGTGAAACAAAAGTGAAATTGTTTAATATTATATATATATATTGAAAAGAGGAGAAATGTCTGAGTAGAGTCTTGTCTATGTGGGGGCTGCCAAGGAGTACGGTGCCCAAGGTAGGGTGGGTAGATCCTAGTGAATATACCAGCTAATTGTTAGTTCCAAAGTCCATCTCCCTGTCCAAGTGCAACGTTTTTTGTATGATTTATTTTGTTACCCGATTAATCCATCCATCGAGGTCGAATCCATTCCTGAGCCATACGAGTTAGCCGGTGATGGATGATGGATTGCAGAAAATAAAATAATCGGATCATAACAAATGGCGCCCTGTTGGAATACCCCTATTCCACTTACAAAAATTACTCTTTACAATACTAGATTAAGTTTTTAAGTGACATGAAGTTTGGTCACACTGAAGTTTTTTTTCTTTTTTTTTCTGCAAATATAAAACGTGGTTGCTGGTGTTGCCAAAACTTAAGTTCAAGTGTTTAATATAAATGAAGATATATAAACATATAAAAGCGGTGTTTCTTTTGTTTTAACTAAAAGTCAGTTCTTCAACAGGTTATGTGCCCAGTCCATGCCTAGTTAATACACATAAATACAATTCTTTGATCAGTTCGGAAATAACCTAATTGTGAAATTCAATTCCAAGTACAAGTTTTTTGTCTCTTTCTTTCTTCCTTATTCATATCTGTGTGTGTGTGTGATAAAAAGAATGGAAAAGGCAAAGCGCAATATAAAGCCATTTGATGGTGAAAAGTACTCTATTTGGAAGTTTGGGATGAGGGCATTATTTTCAGAATTAGACGTAATAAAAGTTATTGATCAAGTGATGCCCAACGAAATAGATGACTCTTTGGTAAAGGCAGAGCGATGTGCCAAAAATACGCTTATAGAACATTTAAGTGATGCGTTTCTTAATTTTGCGGCAAGTGACAAAACCACGCGTCAAATTTTTGACAGCTTAGACGCCATTTATGAGCGCAAAAGTTTGGCATCGCAATTGGCATTGCGCAAACGTTTACTCTCGCTTAAGTTATCGAGTGAGATGCCACTGCTGACATTCTTCAACATCTTTGATGAGTTAGTTAGCGAATTGTTAGCTGCCGGTGCAAAATTAGAAGAAATGTATAAGGTGTCACATTTGTTGCTTACGTTGCCATCATCTTACAACGGAGTGATCACAGCTATAGAAACGCTATCAGAGGATAACATAACTTTAGCTTTTGTGAAAAATAGATTATTAGATCACGAAGTTAAAATAAACAATGATAATAGTGATACGAGTAATAAGGTGATGAAAACAGTTGTGCAAAATAAAAACGACAACAATAAGATTACACGCACACAAGTCAATTTTAAAAATAGGGTGAATAAACCAAATAGATTTTTCAAAGGCAAGCAAAGAAATAGTATCAAGTGTCATTACTGTGGAAAGGTAGGTCATATAAAGAAAGATTGTTACGCATTTAAAAGAATTTCAAAAGAAAAGAGTAAGGAAAATAATCAAGCGCAATTGGCAACACCAGAACCCGGGTTTGCATTTATGTTTAAACAAGTGAAAACAAATTTAAATAAAAATGAGTTCATATTGGATTCTGGAGCGAGTGACCATCTAATAAATGATGAGTCATTGTATTCTGATTGTGTAAAGTTGGTGCCACCACTAAAAATCGCTGTGGCTAAACAAGGAGAATACATATATGCCACCAAACGTGGTATTGTGCGGCTGCAAAATGGCTTCGAAATTACACTGGAGGATGTCTTGTACTGCAGGGAAGCTGCAGCTAATTTGATGTCAGTTAAGAGACTTCAAGAAGCTGGAATGTCAGTGACATTTAACACTGATGGAGTTTCCATAAGCAAAAATGGAATGCTAGTGGTAAAAAGCTCAGGTATGTTGAATAATATTCCAGTATTAAATTTCACGCATATACTCTGAATGCGAAAAATAAAAATAAATATAAATTGTGGCATGAGAGGCTTGGGCACATTAGCAATGGAAAATTACTTGAAATAAAAAGATACAATGTATTCAATGATAATAGCGTTCTTAATAATTTAGAGTTGTCAGATGATATTTGTGAGCCCTGTCTTAACGGAAAACAAAATAGACTACCATTTAACAGATTCAAAGACAAAAGCCATATTAATAGACCCTTATTCGTAGTGCATTCAGATGTATGTGGACCAATTACTCCAGTCACTCTGAATGATAAAAACTACTATGTAATCTTTGTAGATCAGTTCACACATTATTGTGTTACTTATTTAATCAAATATAAGTCTGAAGTATTTAATATGTTCAAAGACTTTGTAGCGAAGAGTGAAGCCCATTTTAATCTGAAAATGGTTAATTTATATATCGACAATGGTAGAGAGTAACTGTCAAATGAGATGCGTGTTTTTTGTGTTGATAAAGGGATATCCTATCATTTAACTGTTCCACATACACCACAATTGAACGGTATATCTGAACGAATGATACGATCTATTACTGAAAAGGCTCGGGTTATGATAAATGGTGCAAAATTAGAAAAAACACTTCTGGGGTGAAGCTGTCTTAACAGCAACATATCTCATTAACAGAATTCCAAGTAGGGCCCTCGATGAAAGTAGAATTACGCCATATGAGAAGTGGCACAATAGAAAACCCAATCTGAGTCATTTGAGAGTGTTTGGCGCAACTGTGTATGTACACAATAAAAATAGAAATGGCAAATTCGATGAAAAATCAAATAAGAGTATCTTTGTGGGATATGAGCCAAATGGATATAAATTGTGGGATGCTATCAATGAAAAGTTTATCGTTGCACGAGATATTGTCGTTGATGAAACTAATATGGTTAATTCAAGGGTTGTCAACAATGAAACAGCTTTCCTTAGAAAAAGTAATAAAATTGGTAATGAATATTTTCCGAATGAAAGTAAGAAAATAAATTATCCTGATGTCCTGAATGAAAGTAAGGAGTGTGATAACACTGAAATCCTGAAAGACAGTAAGGAATCTGATCACATAAATATTCCGAATGAGAGTAGGAAAAGAACTAAATCTGTTGTCCTGAATGAGAGTAAGGAAGCGTGTTTCCCGAATGATAGTACGGAACATGAAACAATCGAAACATTAACCAGAAAAAGTGAGAGATTAAAAGGCAAACCACAAATATCGTATAATGAAGACGATTGTAATATAAATATGTTTATATTGAATGCTTACACTGTAGTTAATGATGTTCCAAATACATTTGATGAAATAAAACATCGAAATGACAAACACCTTTGGGAAGAAGCCATAAAAATAGAGTTAAATGCTCATGAATTAAATAACACATGGACTATGACGGAAAGGCCAAACAACAAAAATATTGTCGATAGCAGATGGGTATTTTCCATTAAGTATGATGATTTTGGAAATCCTTTGAAATACAAGGCTAGACTTGTTGCACGTGGGTTTACCCAAAGATATCAGGTGGACTATGACGAAACATTTGCCCCTGTTGCCAGAATTTCTAGCTTTCGGTTCATTTTATCGTTAGCTGTGCAATATAATCTGAATGTTCATCAAATGGATGTGAAAACAGCTTTCTTGAATGGAAAGCTAAATGAGGAAATATATATGCAACTTCCTCAAGGTGCATCAAGCAATGGTCAAAACATTTGTAAATTGAACAAGGCAATTTATGGACTCAAACAGGCAGCAAGGTGCTGGTTTGAGGTTTTTGAGCAGGCATTAAAAGAATGCAAGTTTGCAAATTCGCCAGTAGATCGTTGTATTTACATTTTAGACAAAGGCGATGTTAAATCAAATATATATAATAAATAGAATAAATAGAATAAATTTCGAATGACTGATTTAGAAGAAATACGACATTTCATTGGCATAAGAATAGAAATGTTACCTAATAAAATTTGCTTAAGTCAGTCCTCTTATATTTCGAGAATTTTAAGTAAATATAATATGGAAAACTGCAATGCAGTAAGTACCCCTTTACCGAACAAAATGAATTATGAACTGCTTAATTCAGATGAAGATTGCGGAGCACCATGTCGAAATCTTATTGGGTGTTTAATGTACATCATGCTGTGCACACGCCCTGATTTGTCTACTGCAATAAATATTCTGAGTAGATATAGTAGTAAGAATAACTCAGAGTTATGGCAATGTTTAAAGAGGGTTCTTAGATACTTAAAAGGAAGTGCCAATATGAAGTTGGTTCTTAATAAGAATGAAACTTTTGAAAATATCCTAGTTGGATATGTAGACTCTGACTGGGGTGGGAATGAGATTGATAGGAAGAGTACCACAGGTTTTTTGTTTAAAGTATTTGATTCCAATCTGATTTGTTGGAACACCAAGAAACAAAACTCAGTAGCAGCTTCATCTACTGAAGCTGAGTATATGGCCCTGTTTGAAGCTGTAAGAGAAGCATTATGGCTAAGGTCTCTAATGAACAGCGTAAATATTAATTTAGAAAAACCAATAAAAATTTATGAAGATAATCAGGGATGTATCTGTATAGCCAATAACCCCTCATGTCACAAAAGAGCTAAGCGTATAGACATTAAATACCATTTTGCTAGAGAACAAGTGGAAAATAATATCATTGTTCTTGAGTATATTCCTACAGAAAACCAAGTTGCTGACATCTTTACAAAGCCGCTGCCAGTCGGAAAGTTTGTAGAATTCCGGAAGAAATTGGGACTCCTCGAAGACAACTGAACAAATATTGTTCCTCGATGCCAAAGAATTTATTTTTTTTGTTTATTTAATTTAATTTACGACTCTTTGAATTGTTGAGTTGTAAAACATGCTAGTGAATTTATATTTTTAATTTGTAAACATTTTTTTTAAGTTGATCCGATACAGGTTTTTCTGGGTTTTCCCTGTATCCTTAGAGTAAATGTTGGATCATATAAGACTTCCCAGATGGCACACCAACCACAGCAATCAGTAGTTAAGTTTTGAATTAATTTTTTTGTTTATTTAATAATGTAATTTTTGAGGGGGCGTGTTGGAATACCCCTATTCCACTTACAAAAATTACTCTTTACAATACTAGATTAAGTTTTTTAAGTGACATGAAGTTTGGTCACACTGAAGTTTTTTTTCTTTTTTTTTCTGCAAATATAAAACGTGGTTGCTGGTGTTGCCAAAACTTAAGTTCAAGTGTTTAATATAAATGAAGATATATAAACATATAAAAGCGGTGTTTCTTTTGTTTTAACTAAAAGTCAGTTCTTCAACACGCCCAATTAAAAAAATAAAAATTTAAACAAAGAATGCAGCAACGGAAGAAGATAACAATTTAAATGTCCAAAGCACTGCTAGCATTAAGAGGGGATAGCTTAGTCTGGTTCTGAAAAGAAGAATAGAAAGAGATCCTTTTTAATATTGAACTAGCACGATAAAAAACCAGATACCTATCTAAGACCAGAATCAGCAGAGAAACAAATCAGCCGTGAACCGTGGAGATTTCAAAGAAGAGATCACATAGATGTCCGGCCTGAAATGGATTAACGAAATGGTAAAGGTCAATAGTACGGGAAGAAGGGTACAGAAGGAATTAAAATCAAAGAAATAGGATCAAGTTCAGGGGATTAAAGTTCTGGAATCAACTCACTTCCATTAACAAAGATAAAGCAAAAAGAAAGAATCGGCTCAGCAATCCACCACGACGAGATCCATGAATGTCTAAGGAGAGAGAGCTTCAATCCATCCTACAGAAGCCATAGACCATCGAGTGTTGGAGCGGCAGCAACGCGAGAATCTTTAAGTTCGTCCACCACAAAGATCTTCTTTGCATTGGCCCGAAGATACGAGGCAACACCCTGGATTGCCAATAAGAACGGAACAGCGTCCCGAAATGGTACATCCGAGAAGATGGGATCTTGTTTTTGATGGAGGATCAGAAGGGATGCCAGTGAATGAATTCATATTTCGTCTGGAGCATCAACAGACGGCGTTCCAAGTAAGTTGGGGCGAAATACTGCGAGACTTCCACTGCCTGGTAGAAGGGCAAGCCAAGGACTGGTACTGGATGCACGTCCGCTTGGCAGGACCAGGAGATTGGCCGAATATGAAGCACGCATTGCAACAGAGATTTCAGACGCAATGATCAAACTTTTAGCGGGAACGTGAGTTGAGAGAAAGGCGACAGAGGACAGGAGAAAGCGTGGATGAATACCTCCATGCAATGTTTAGCGTCCGATCACGCTTAGAAAGCAACTTCTCGGACCATGACCTGATCAGAGTAATTAAGGTTAATATAAAAGACAATATATCGAAAATTATTTATCTAATATGGATTACAAACCTGGAAAAGTTGTGAGAGGAATGCCACGGGGCGGAGAGACTCTTGGCAACGAGATGGTTTCGTGCATCGGGAGAAGCGGAGCCACATAGAGTGCAGAGGGATCAGCATCAACTACATGAAGCGCTTTTGGCCGAGTCCGAAAGTCATGCCCAAATGCCTGACGGGAAACGCGAGGCGGAGCAAAACGAAGGAGGAGTTGCGCGAAATAAAAACCTCCAAAAATTGCATGTCACAAATAGATATTGTTAATAGATTAAGGCCAATAGATAATTAATTAGAATATAAACAATCTAACTTACCCATACCAGCATATTCTTACCTGCAATCCGGTGAAAAAAGAAACCCCTATAGATTGGTAGAAGAAACCAATAGGAAAAGGGCCATATCTCACCGAGTCAAGCGTGTGAGAGAGCGTTACCGACAACGAAGGGCAAAATGCCATGAGGTGTGTTCGGCCTTGGAAGCAGTGTCAAGGTAAAAAGAGAATCGGTCATTCGCTACGGTAAAGATGCAAAAGATTCACGTAGAAAGTCTGCTAGACACTCTAGAGTTCAAACGGCAGGAAGAGTGAATCATGGTCTAACGGGAAAGGTGGATGTGCATATTACGTATCGAGGTAGAACACAAGAAATGACGTTATACCTATGCCCATCACTGCGTCAAAGGTTATACTTAGGCATCGATTTCTGGCGCAAATTCGAGCTCGCATCTGATCTTTTGGGAGTGGAGGAGTTGTCCATCGAGGATGAAGAGTTTAATTCCAAAAATGAGCCGGTGGAACCATATGTCCTCAACTAGACGCAACAAAACGTCCTGGCAGAAGTCTGTGAGAAGTTTCAGGCATATGAGAAGTGCGGACTCGGACGCACCTTATTAGAAGAGCACACGATCCAACTGGTGCAGGATACAGTACCAGTGAAAGAGAGATTCTATCCAGTATCACCACCAAAGCAGAAGTTCTTGTTCCGAGAAGTCGATGAAATGCTCAAATTGGGAGTGATCGAACTGAGCGAAAGCCCGTGGAAGAATAGGGTAACCTTGGTGCAGAAACCTGGGAAAATAGACTTTGTTTAGATGCACGGAAATTGAATAAGTTAACAATCAAAGATGCTTATTCGTTGCAAAATATTGAGTCCATTACGAGCCGGGTGGAGGATACTATCTTCATTAGTAGTGTTGACCTGAGGCACGCGTTCTGGCAGGTAGAGTTGGAGGAGGAAAGTCGGAAGTACACGGCGTTTACAATCCCGGGGCGCCCGCTGTATCAGTTCCGCAAAATGCTTTTCGGGCTCCGCAATGCGGCACAGCGCTTATGCCGACTCATGGATAAGGTCATACCACAAGGCTTGAGAAGCCACGTATTCGTGTATCTGGATAATCTCCTGATTATATCCCGCACATTTGAAGAGTACATGAAGCATCTGGAGGCAGTAGCTGAATGTTTGAAGAAGGCCAATCTTACTATCGGATTAAAGAATAAAAATTTTGCTTCAGATTCCTTAAATACCTGGGATTTGTGATCGGAGATAGAAAATTAAAAACGGATCCCGATAAAGTGAAAGCGATCACGGAAATTCCATTGCCAAACACGGTGAGACAGCTCCGTAGCTTTCTAGGGACGGCCGACTGGTATCGTCGATTCATCCATTCAACCGATTGCCTGAAATCAAAAGGAAAATTTAAGTTAACAAAGGAGGCTATAGAGTCATTTAATTTACTAAAGCAAGCCCTAACCAACGCTCCAGTATTAGTACATCCTGATTTTAGTCGCAGATTCTTTATTCAGAGTGATGCGAGCCATGTAGGATTGGGGGCTGCCTGTTCCAGCAGGATGACGACGGTAACGAGAGGCCTATCTCATTCTTTTACACGGTAACGGAGAAGGAGTGTTTGGCAGCAGTCAAGGCGATAGAGAGATTCTGTCCATATGTAGAGCTTATGCCGTTTACCGTCATCACAGATCATTCCAGTCTCTAGTGGTTGATGACCCTGAAAGATTTAAATGGGAGATTAGCTCGCTGGTCATTGGCATTTCAATCGTACGATTTCTGGATAAAGCATAAGAAAGGAAAGGACAACGTTGTGGCAGATATGTTGTCGCGGACCGCTGTGATCGAGGAATTGAATTTTTTTGATTTTAAGACTACCGAATTTGAGAGCGAGGAGTACCGGCAACGATACGAGTGCTTTCGGTTCAATCCAGATCGATTTACGGACCTACATGCGGAGGACGGATTGGTGCTGAAGAGGATACGGGTCACCGATAATGAAATCGGAGATATGGCGTGGAAATTGTGGATACCAGAGGCATTGACCCATACACTCATACAGCAAGCGCATGATAGCGAAGAGGCGATGCACGGTGGAGTCGCACGAACGCTCGGCAGGCTTAAACAGTTTTACTATTGGCTACGAATGGCAGTGCAAGTCAAAAATTACATTGCGGCATGTGATACGTGTAAGGAGGCGAAGCATACCACGCAGACTACCAGACCAACTATGGGAGCAGAGGTGTGCACGTCGCGGCCGATACAGAAGCTGTATCTGGACTTCCTGGGCAAATATTCCCGATCCTGAAAAGGTAATGCCTATATTCTAATAGTGTTGGACCACTTTACTAAATTTGTGTGGCGCAAAACTATGCCGAAAGCAACGTCCGCAGCGACAATAAAGTTCTTGAGGGAGGAACTCTTTAACACGTTTGAAGTACCGGAGATATTACACACCGACAACGGGAAACAGTTTACCTTCAAGGAGTACCCGTATAGCCGCCTATTCACCCCAAGCAAACGCGTCGGAGCGGGTGAATCAGTCTATTTTGGCTGCGATAAGAATATATAGTAAGATAGTTCTGGGAGCGGTTCCGGTTCCGGGAACAAAATTTGAATTTTTAGGAAATCTAATAGAGTGGAGGAATTGATTTTTTTTTTGAAAAAGAGGAAGAGGACCAAGAAAAAACATAGAGGAGTTCTGAAGGGCACGTGGAAAAGAATAGTTGAAAAAAAAAAACTGAAAAGTGCGTGTGCCTAGAAGGAGCATCTCCCCATCCTTGAAGACCAAGAATTGCCAGCGAGACGCAGAACGGACACACACCGGAGCCATCGGACAGCCAATTCGACGGGATCCAATCGTCCACCGAGGTCCGGGTGCTCCAGGTTTTTTTTTCCATTTAACCTCAACATTAGGCTCTCAGAATAAGTATTTGCATTGTATTTTGTTTATTTATTGTAGTTATTTAATTTATATTTGTCTACGTCCCAGTGGTACCCTGGTTAGGCTTTATTAATATTGTGAAACAAAAGTGAAATTGTTTAATATAATTATATATATTGAAAAGAGGAGATATGTCTGAGTAGAGTCTTGTCTATGTGGCTGCCAAGGGGTACGGTGCCCAAGGTAGGGTGGGTAGATCCTAGTGAATATACCAGCTAATTGTTAGTTCCAAAGTCCATCTCCCCGTCCGAGTATAACGTTTTTTGTATGATTTTTTTTGTTACCCGATTAATCCATCCATCGAGGTCGAATCCATTCCTGAGCCATACGAGTTAGCCGGTGATGGATGATGGATTGCAGAAAATAAAATAATCGGATCATAACAAATGGCGCCCAATTAAAAAAATAAGAATTTAAACAAAGAATGCAGCAACGGAAGAAGATAACAATTTAAATGTCCAAAGCACTGCTAGCATTAAGAAGGGATAGCTTAGTCTGGTTCTGAAAAGAAAGAATAGAAAGAGATCCTTATTAATATTGAACTAGCACGATAAAAAACCAGATACCTATCTAAGACCAGAATCAGCAGAGAAACAAATCAGCCGTGAACCGTGGAGATTTCAAATCAGATCACATAGATTTCCGGCCTGAAATGGATTAACGAAATGGTAAAGGTCAATAGTACGGGAAGAAGGGTACAGAAGGAATTAAAACCAAAGAAAGATCAAGTTCAGGGAATTGAAGATCTGGAATCAACTCACTTCCATTAACAAAGACAAAGCAAAAAGAAAGAATCGGCTCAGCAATCCACCACGACGAGATCCATGAATGTCCAAGGAGAGAGAGCTTCAATCCATCCTACAGAAGCCATAGACCATCGAGTGTTGGAGCGGCAGCAACGCGAGAATCTGGAAGTTCGTCCACCACAAAGATCTTCTTTGCATTGGCCTGAAGATAACAACACCAACACCCTGGATTGCCAAGAAGAACGGAACAGCGTCCCGAAATGGTACATCCGAGAAGATGGGATCTTGTTTTTGATGGAGGATCAGAAGGGATGCCAGTGAATGAATTCATATTTCGTCTGGAGCATTAACAGACGGCGTTCCAAGTAATTTGGGGCGAAGTACTGCGAGACTTCCACTGCCTGGTGTGGTATGGTATGCCAAGGACTGGTACTGGATGCACGTCCGCTTGGCAGAACCAGGAGATTGGCCGAATATGAAGCACGCATTGCAACAGAGATTTCAGACGCAATGATGAAACTTTGAGCGGGAACGTGAGTTGAGAGAGAGGCGACAGAGGACAGGAGAAAGCGTGGATGAATACCTCCATGCGATGTTTAGCGTCCGATCACGCTTAGAAAGCAACTTCTCGGACCATGACCTGATCAGAGTAATTAAGGTTACTATAAAAGACAATATATCGAAAATTATTTATCTAATATGGATTACAAACCTGGAAAAGTTGCGAGAGGAATGCCACGAGGCGGAGAGACTCGTGGCAACGAGATGGTTTCGTGCATCGGGAGGAGCGGAGCCACATAGAGTGCAGAGGGATCGGCATCAACTACATGAAGCGGGTTTGGCCGAGTCCGAAAGTCATGCCCAAATGCCAGACGGGAAACGCGAGGCGGAGCAAAACGAAGGAGGAGTTGCGCGAAATAAAAACCTCCAAAAATTGCATGTCACAAATAGATATTGTTAATAGATTAAGGCCAATAGATAATTAATTAGAATATAAACAATCTAACTTACCCATACCAGCATATTCTTACCTGCAATCCGGTGAAAAAAGAAACCCCTATAGATTGGTAGAAGAAACCAATAGGAAAAGGGCCATATCTCACCGAGTCAAGCGTGTGAGAGAGCGTTACCGACAACGAAGGGCAAAATGCCATGAGGTGTGTTCGGCCTTGGAAGCAGTGTCAAGGCAAAAAGAGAATCGGTCATTCGCTACGGTAAAGATGCAAAAGATTCACGGAGAAAGTCTGCTAGACACTCTAGAGTTCAAACGGCAGGAAGAGTGAATCATGGTCTAACGGGAAAGGTGGATGTGCATATTACGTATCGAGGTAGAACACAAGAAATGACGTTATACCTATGCCCATCACTGCGTCAAAGGTTATACTTAGGCATCGATTTCTGGCGCAAATTCGAGCTCGCACCTGATCTTTTGGGAGTGGAGGAGTTGTCCATCGAGGATGAAGAGTTTAATTCCAAAAAGGAGCCGGTGGAACCATATGTCCTCAACTAGACACAACAAAACGTCCTGGCAGAAGTCTGTGAGAAGTTTCAAGCATATGAGAAGTGCGGACTCGGACGCACCTTATTAGAAGAGCACACGATCCAACTGGTGCAGGATACAGTGCCAGTGAAAGAGAGATTGTATCCAGTATCACCACCAAAGCACAAGTTCTTGTTCCGAGAAGTCGATGAAATGCTCAAATTGGGAGTGATCGAACTGAGCGAAAGCCCGTGGAAGAATAGGGTAATTGAATAAGTTAATAATCAAAGATGCTTACCCATTGCAAAATATTGAGTCCATTACGAGCCGGGTGGAGGATACTATCTTCATTAGTAGTGTTGACCTGAGGCACGCGTTCTGGCAGGTAGAGTTGGAGGAGGAAAGTCGAAAGTACACGGCGTTTACAATCCCGGGGCGCCCGCTGTATCAGTTCCGCAAAATGCTTTTCGGGCTCCGCAATGCGGCACAGCGCTTATGCCGACTCATGGATAAGGTCATACCACAAGGCTTGAGAAGCCACGTATTCGTGTATCTGGATAATCTCCTGATTATATCCCGCACATTTGAAGAGTACATGAAGCATCTGGAGGCAGTAGCTGAATGTTTGAAGAAGGCCAATCTTACTATCGGATTAAAGAATCAAAATTTTGCTTCAGATTCCTTAAATACCTGGGATTTGTGATCGGAGATAGAAAATTAAAAACGGATCCCGATAAAGTGAAAGCGATCACGGAAATTCCATTGCCAAACACGGTGAGACAGCTCCGTAGCTTTCTAGGGACGGCCGGCTGGTATCGTCGATTCATCCAAAGCTTTGCAGAAAAAGCACCGATTGCCTGAAATCAAAAGGAAAATTTAAGTTAACAAAGGAGGCTATAGAGTCATTTAATTTACTAAAGCAAGCCCTAACCAACGCTCCAGTATTAGTACATCCTGATTTTAGTCGCAGATTCTTTATTCAGTGTGATGCGAGACATGTAGGATTGGGAGCTGCCCTGTTCCAGCAGGATGACCACGGAAACGAGAGGCCTATCTCATTCTTTTCGCAGAAGCTACGAGAAGCCCAGCTAAATTACACGGTAACGGAGAAGGAGTGTTTGGCAGCAGTCAAGGCGATAGAGAGATTCCGTCCATATGTAGAGCTGATGCCGTTTACCGTCATCACAGATCATTCCAGTCTCTAGTGGTTGATGACCCTGAAAGATTTCAATGGGAGATTAGATCGCTGGTCATTGGCATTTCAATCGTACGATTTCTTGATAAAGCATAAGAAAGGAAAGGACAACGTTGTGGCAGATATGTTGTCGCGGACCGCTATGATCGAGGAATTAAATTTTTTTGATTTTGAGACTACCGAATTTGAGAGCGAGGAGTACCGGCAATGATACGAGTGCGTTCGGTCCAATCCAGATCGATTTCCGGACCTACATGCGGAGGACGGATTGGTGCTGAAGAGGATACGGATTACCGATAATGAAATCGGAGATATGGCGTGGAAATTGTGGATACCAGAGGCATTGACCCATACGCTCATACAGCAAGCGCATGATAGCGAAGAGGCGATGCACGGTGGAGTAGGCTTAAACAGTTTTACTATTGGCTACGAAGTGCAAGTCAATTACATTGCGGCATGTGATACGTGAAAGGAGGCGAAGCATACCACGCAGACGACCAGACCAACTATGGGAGCAGAGGTGTGCACGTCGCGGCCGATACAGAAGCTGTATCTGGACTTCCTGGGCAAATATTCCCGATCCTGAAAAGGTAATGCCTATATTCTAATAGTGTTGGACCACTTTACTAAATTTGTGTGGCGCAAAACTATGCCGAAAGCAACGTCCGCAGCGACAATAAAGTTCTTGAGGGAGGAACTCTTTAACACGTTTGAAGTACCGGAGATATTACACACCGACAACGGGAAACAGTTTACCTTCAAGGAGTACGCGTATAGCCGCCTATTCACCCCAAGAAAACGCGTCGGAGCGGGTGAATCAGTCTATTTTGGCTGCGATAAGAATATATAGTAAGATAGTTCTGGGAGCGGTTCCGGTTCCGGGAACAAAATTTGAATTTTTAGGAAATCTAATAGAGTGGAGGAATTGATTTTTTTTTGAAAAAGAGGAAGAGGACCAAGAAAAAATATAGAGGAGTTCTGAAGGGCACGTGGAAAAGAATAGTTGAAAAAAAAAACTGAAAAGTGCGTGTGCCTAGAAGGAGCATCTCCCCATCCTTGAAGACCAAGAATTGCCAGCGAGACGCAGAACGGACACACACCGGAGCCATCGGACAGCCAATTCGACGGGATCCAATCGTCCACCGAGGTCCGGGTGCTCCAGGTTTTTTTTTTCCATTTAACCTCAACATTAGGCTTTCAGAATAAGTATTTGCATTGTATTTTGTTTATTTATTGTAGTTATTTAATTTATATTTGTCTACGTCCCAGTGGTACCCTGGTTAGGCTTTATTAATATTGTGAAACAAAAGTGAAATTGTTTAATATAATTATATATATTGAAAAGAGGAGATATGTCTGAGTAGAGTCTTGTCTATGTGGCTGCCAAGGGGTACGGTGCCCAAGGTAAGGTGGGTAGATCCTAGTGAATATACCAGCTAATTGTTAGTTCCAAAGTCCATCTCCCCGTCCGAGTATAACGTTTTTTGTATGATTTTTATTTTTTAACCGATTATTCCATCCATCGAGGTCGAATCCATTCCTGAGCCATACGAGTTAGCCGGTGATGGATGATGGATTGCAGAAAATACAATAATCGCATCATAACAAATGGCGCCCAATTAAAAAAATAAGAATTTAAACAAAGAATGCAGCAACGGAAGAAGATAACAATTTAAATGTCCAAAGCACTGCTAGCATTAAGAAGGGATAGCTTAGTCTGGTTCTGAAAAGAAAGAATAGAAAGAGATCCTTATTAATATTGAACTAGCACGATAAAAAACCAGATACCTATCTAAGACCAGAATCAGCAGAGAAACAAATCAGCCGTGAACCGTGGAGATTTCAAAGAAGAGATCACATAGATGTCCGGCCTGAAATGGATTAACGAAATGGTAAAGGTCAATAGTACGGGAAGAAGGGTACAGAAGGAATTAAAATCAAAGAAATAGGATCAAGTTCAGGGGATTAAAGTTCTGGAATCATCTCACTTCCATTAACAAAGATAAAGCAAAAGGAAAGAAAGTAGAATAAATAAAATAAAAAAAGAGACAATCAAAGCATAGAACAAAAAAGAAAGGAATGTCAATAGAAGAAAGACATAGGATATCAAAAATTAGAAAATTTAGAAGAAGCTCGGCATATTTAAAGAATAGAGGAACAGAGGTAATGGGTCCGCCAACAACTCGATCCCAATCAGAAAACCGCGCAGACTCACGGATTTCAAACGTCTCACCGCCGACAGACTTCAACATGTCAAGAGATCTAAAGATCAACGAAGAGGATGGGGCTGAAGGAGGCAATCCCAAAACATAATATAGGAACAAGAATGAGTCACCAGGCACCAGAAGGTGGATCATACATGGAACCGGAAAACCCACGACCAGTCCTACCCACGGAAATCAGATCGGCTATAAATCTAACCCTAGCACAGGCGCAAGAGACATACCGAGCGACAATGTCAGCAGAGAGCTCGCGATTGCAATCCCCAATTCGCCAGGAGATGTTAGATTTTATGAAGCAAATTCGGGAGGCGGTGCAAGAAGCGGCTCAGCAATCCACCACGACGAGATCCATGAATGTCTAAGGAGAGAGAGCTTCAATCCATCCTACAGAAGCCATAGACCATCGAGTGTTGGAGCGGCAGCAACGCGAGAATCTGGAAGTTCGTTCACCACAAAGATCTTCTTTGCATTGGCCTGAAGATAACAACACCAACACCCTGGATTGCCAATAAGAACGGAACAGCGTCCCGAAATGGTACATCCGAGAAGATGGGATCTTGTTTTTGATGGAGGATCAGAAGGGATGCCAGTGAATGAATTCATATTTCGTCTGGAGCATTAACAGACGGCGTTCCAAGTATGTTGGGGCGAAGTACTGCGAGACTTCTACTGCCTGGTAGCAGGGCAAGCCAAGGACTGGTACTGGATGCACGTCCGCTTGGCAGAACCAGGAGATTGGCCGAATATGAAGCACGCATTGCAACAGAGATTTCAGACGCAATGATGAAACTTTGAGCGGGAACGTGAGTTGAGAGAGAGGCGACAGAGGACAGGAGAAAGCGTGGATGAATACCTCCATGCGATGTTTAGCGTCCGATCACGCTTAGAAAGCAACTTCTCGGACCATGACCTGATCAGAGTAATTAAGGTTACTATAAAAGACAATATATCGAAAATTATTTATCTAATATGGATTACAAACCTGGAAAAGTTGCGAGAGGAATGCCACGAGGCGGAGAGACTCGTGGCAACGAGATGGTTTCGTGCATCGGGAGGAGCGGAGCCACATAGAGTGCAGAGGGATCGGCATCAACTACATGAAGCGGGTTTGGCCGAGTCCGAAAGTCATCAAGTAGAGTTTGTTGAAGCGGTGTATAAGCCACGCGAAGAGAGCAAGGAGCGGCCAGAACTCGTCTGTTGGAGCTGCGCGGAGAAGGGTCATACATTTTAGGAGTGCGAGAGTGTAGTTCGCAAGATATTCTGCTACAAATGCGGACTACTAGGAGAAGTGTTAGTCCGGAGTAAAACGAAGGAGGAGTTGCGCTCAATGCCACGGAAGAACGAGTAAAAACCTCCAAAAATTGCATGTCAGAAATAGATAATGTTAATAGATTAAGGCCAATAGATAATTAATTAGAATATAAACAATCTAACTTACCCATACCAGCATATTCTTACCTGCAATCCGGTGAAAAAAGAAACCCCTCTAGATTGGAAGAAGAAACCAATAGGAAAAGGGCTATATCTCACCGAGTTAAGCGTGTGAGAGAGCGTTACCGACAACGAAGGGCAAAATGCTATGAGGTGTGTTCGGCCTTGGAAGCAGTGTCAAGTCAAAAAGAGAATCGGTCATTCGCTACGGTAAAGATGCAAAAGATTCACGTAGAAAGTCTGCTAGACATGGGAGCTTCAGTGAGTTTCCTGGGCGAAGGATGTGACGAGCTGGTGGATAAACTGGAATCAACAAGAAAAACATATTACTCTAGAGTTCAAACGGCAGGAAGAGTAAATCACGCAATAACGGGAAAGGTGGATGTGCATATTACGTATCGAGGTAGAACACAAGAAATGACGTTATACCTATGCCCATCACTGCGTCAAAGGTTATACTTAGGCATCGATTTCTGGCGCAAATTCGAGCTTGCACCTGATCTTTTGGGAGTGGAGGAGTTGTCCATCGAGGATGAAGAGTTTAATTCCAAAAAGGAGCCGGTGGAACCATATGTCCTCAACTAGACGCAACAAAACGTCTTGGCAGAAGTCTGTGAGAAGTTTCAGGCATATGAGAAGTGCGGACTCGGACGCACCTTATTAGAAGAGCACACGATCCAACTGGTGCAGGATACAGTGCCAGTGAAAGAGAGATTCTATCCAGTATCACCACCAAAGCAGAAGTTCTTGTTCCGAGAAGTCGATGAAATGCTCAAATTGGGAGTGATCGAACTGAGCACGGAAATTGAATAAGTTAACAATCAAAGATGCTTATCCGTTGCAAAATATTGAGTCTATTACGAGCCGGGTGGAGGATACTATCTTCATTAGCAGTGTTGACCTGAGGCACGCGTTCTGGCAGGTAGAGTTGGAGGAGGAAAGTCGGAAGTACACGGCGTTTACAATCCCGGGGCGCCCGCTGTATCAGTTCCGCAGAATGCTTTTCGGGCTCCGCAAGCCGGCACAGCGCTTATGCCGACTCATGGATAAGGTCATACCACAAGGCTTGAGAAGCGACGTATTCGTGTATCTGGATAATCTCCTGATTATATGTGATTATATGAATGTTTGAAGAACGCCAATCTTACTATCGGATTAAAGAATCAAAATTTTGCTTCAGATTCCTTAAATACCTGCGATTTGTGATCGGAGATGGAAAATTAAAAACGGATCCCGATAAAGTGAAAGCGATCACGGAAATTCCATTGCCAAACACGGTGAGACAGCTCCGTAGCTTTCTAGGGACGGCCGACTGGTATCGTCGATTCATCCATTCAACCGATTGCCTGAAATCAAAAGGAAAATTTAAGTTAACAAAGGAGGCTATAGAGTCATTTAATTTACTAAAGCAAGCCCTAACCAACGCTCCAGTATTAGTACATCCTGATTTTAGTCGCAGATTCTTTATTCAGAGTGATGCGAGCCATGTAGGATTGGGGGCTGCCTGTTCCAGCAGGATGACGACGGTAACGAGAGGCCTATCTCATTCTTTTACACGGTAACGGAGAAGGAGTGTTTGGCAGCAGTCAAGGCGATAGAGAGATTCTGTCCATATGTAGAGCTTATGCCGTTTACCGTAATCACAGATCATTCCAGTCTCTAGTGGTTGATGACCCTGAAAGATTTAAATGGGAGATTAGCTCGCTGGTCATTGGCATTTCAATCGTACGATTTCTGGATAAAGCATAAGAAAGGAAAGGACAACGTTGTGGCAGATATGTTGTCGCGGACCGCTGTGATCGAGGAATTGAATTTTTTTGATTTTAAGACTACCGAATTTGAGAGCGAGGAGATCGATTTCCGGACCTACATGCGGAGGACGGATTGGTGCTGAAGAGGATACGGATCACCGATAATGAAATCGGAGATATGGCGTGGAAATTGTGGATACCAGAGGCATTGACCCATACACTCATACAGCAAGCGCATGATAGCGAAGAGGCGATGCACGGTGGAGTCGCACGAACGCTCGGCAGGCTTAAACAGTTTTACTATTGGCTACGAATGGCAGTGCAAGTCAAAAATTACATTGCGGCATGTGATACGTGTAAGGAGGCGAAGCATACCACGCAGACTACCAGACCAACTATGGGAGCAGAGGTGTGCACGTCGCGGCCGATACAGAAGCTGTATCTGGACTTCCTGGGCAAATATTCCCGATCCTGAAAAGGTAATGCCTATATTCTAATAGTGTTGGACCACTTTACTAAATTTGTGTGGCGCAAAACTATGCCGAAAGCAACGTCCGCAGCGACAATAAAGTTCTTGAGGGAGGAACTCTTTAACACGTTTGAAGTACCGGAGATATTACACACCGACAACGGGAAACAGTTTACCTTCAAGGAGTACGCGTATAGCCGCCTATTCACCCCAAGCAAACGCGTCGGAGCGGGTGAATCAGTCTATTTTGGCTGCGATAAGAATATATAGTAAGATAGTTCTGGGAGCGGTTCCGGTTCCGGGAACAAAATTTGAATTTTTAGGAAATCTAATAGAGTGGAGGAATTGATTTTTTTTTGAAAAAGAGGAAGAGGACCAAGAAAAAATATAGAGGAGTTCTGAAGGGCACGTGGAAAAGAATAGTTGAAAAAAAAAACTGAACAGTGCGTGTGCCTAGAAGGAGCATCTCCTCATCCTTGAAGACCAAGAATTGCCAGCGAGACGCAGAACGGACACACACCGGAGGCATCGGACAGCCAATTCGACGGGATCCAATAGGCCACCGAGGTCCGGGTGCTCCAGGTTTTTTCTTCCATTTAACCTCAACATTAGGCTCTTAGAATAAGTATTTGGATTGTATTTTGTTTATTTATTGTAGTTATTTAATTTATATTTGTATACGTCCCAGTGGTACCCTGGTTAGGCTTTATTAATATTGTGAAACAAAAGTGAAATTGGTTAATATTATATATATTTATTGAAAAGAGGAGAAATGTCTGAGTAGAGTCTTGTCTATGTGGGGGTGAGATGACGACGGGCTAGTCCACAAAACATGGGGCTGCCAAGGAGTACGGTGCCCAAGGTAGGGTGGGTAGATCCTAGTGAATATACCAGCTAATTGTTAGTTCCAAAGTCCATCTCCCGGTCCATCCATCGAGGTCGAATCCATTCCTGAGCCATACGAGTTAGCCGGTGATGGATGATGGATTGCAGAAAATAAAATAATCGCATTATAACAAATGGTGCCGATTTAAAAAAATAAGAATTTAAACAAAGAATGCAGCAACGGAAGAAGATAACAATTTAAATGTCCAAAGCACTGCTAGCATTAAGAAGGGATAGCTTAGTCTGGTTCTGAAAAGAAAGAATAGAAAGAGATCCTTATTAATATTGAACTAGCACGATAAAAAACCAGATACCTATCTAAGACCAGAATCAGCAGAGAAACAAATCAGCCGTGAACCGTGGAGATTTCAAAGAAGAGATCACATAGATGTCCGGCCTGAAATGGATTAACGAAATGGTAAAGGTCAATAGTACGGGAAGAAGGGTACAGAAGGAATTAAAATCAAAGAAATAGGATCAAGTTCAGGGGATTAAAGTTCTGGAATCATCTCACTTCCATTAACAAAGATAAAGCAAAAGGAAAGAAAGTAGAATAAATAAAATAAAAAAAGAGACAATCAAAGCATAGAACAAAAAAGAAAGGAATGTCAATAGAAGAAAGACATAGGATATCAAAAATTAGAAAATTTAGAAGAAGCTCGGAATATTTAAAGAATAGAGGAACAGAGGTAATGGGTCCGCCAACAACTCGATCCCAATCAGAAACCCGCGCGGACTCACGGATTTCAAACGTCTCACCGCCGACAGACTTCAACATGTCAAGAGACCTAAAGATCAACGAAGAGGATGGGGCTGAAGGAGGCAATCCCAAAACATAATATGGGAACAAGAATGCGTCACCAGGCACCAGAAGGTGGATCATACATGGAACCGGAAAACCCACGACCAGTCCTACCTACGGAAATCAGATCGGCTATAAATCTAACCCTAGCACAGGCGCAAGAGACATACCGAGCGACAATGTCAGCAGAGAGCTCGCGATTGCAATCCCCAATTCGCCAGGAGATGTTAGATTTTATGAAGCAGATTCGGGAGGCGGTGCAAGAAGCGGCTCAGCAATCCACCACGACGAGATCCATGAATGTCCAAGGAGAGAGAGCTTCAATCCATCCTACAGAAGCCATAGACCATCGAGTGTTGGAGCGGCAGCAACGCGAGAATCTGGAAGTTCGTCCACCACAAAGATCTTCTTTGCATTGGCCTGAAGATAACAACACCAACACCCTGGATTGCCAATAAGAACGGAACAGCGTCCCGAAATGGTACATCCGAGAAGATGGGATCTTGTTTTTGATGGAGGATCAGAAGGGATGCCAGTGAATGAATTCATATTTCGTCTGGAGCATTAACAGACGGCGTTCCAAGTATGTTGGGGCGAAGTACTGCGAGACTTCCACTGCCTGGTAGAAGGGCATGCCAAGGACTGGTACTGGATGCACGTCCGCTTGGCAGAACCAGGAGATTGGCCGAATATGAAGCACGCATTGCAACAGAGATTTCAGACGCAATGATGAAACTTTGAGCGGGAACGTGAGTTGAGAGAGAGGCGACAGAGGACAGGAGAAAGCGTGGATGAATACCTCCATGCGATGTTTAGCGTCCGATCACGCTTAGAAAGCAACTTCTCGGACCATGACCTGATCAGAGTAATTAAGGTTACTATAAAAGACAATATATCGAAAATTATTTATCTAATATGGATTACAAACCTGGAAAAGTTGCGAGAGGAATGCCACGAGGCGGAGAGACTCGTGGCAACGAGATGGTTTCGTGCATCGGGAAGAGCGGAGCCACATAGAGTGCAGAGGGATCGGCATCAACTACATGAAGCGGGTTTGGCCGAGTCCGAAAGTCATCAAGTAGAGTTTGTTGAAGCGGTGTATAAGCCACGCGAAGAGAGCAAGGAGCGGCCAGAACTCGTCTGTTGGAGCTGCGCGGAGAAGGGTCATACATTTTAGGAGTGCGAGAGTGTAGTTCGCAAGATATTCTGCTACAAATGCGGACTACCAGGAGAAGTGTTATTAAAGCAATTAGATTATAAACAATCTAACTTACCCATACCAGCATATTCTTACCAGCAATCCGGTGAAAAAAGAAACCCCTCTAGATTGGTAGATGAAACCAATAGAAAAAGGGCCATATCTCACCGAGTCAAGCGTTTGAGAGAGCGTTACCGACAACGAAGGGCAAAATGCCATGAGGTGTGTTCGGCCTTGGAAGCAGTGTCAAGGCAAAAAGAGAATCGGTCATTCGCTACGGTAAAGATGCAAAAGATTCACGTAGAAAGTCTGCTAGACACGGGAGCTTCAGTGAGTTTCCTGGGCGAAGGAATTGAAGAGCTGGTGGATAAACTGGAATTAACAAGAAAAACATATTACTCTAGAGTTCAAACGGCAGGAAGAGTGAATCATGCTATAACGGGAAAGGTGGATGTGCGTATTACGTGTAGAGGTAGAACACAAGAAATGACGTTATACCTATGCCCATCACTGCGTCAAAGGTTATACTTAGGCATCGATTTCTGGCGCAAATTCGAGCTCGCACCTGATCTTTTGGGAGTGGAGGAGTTGTCCATCGAGGATGAAGAGTTTAATTCCAAAAAGAAGCCGGTGGAACCATATGTCCTCAACTAGACGCAACAAAACGTCCTGGCAGAAGTCTGTGAGAAGTTTCAGGCATATGAGAAGTGCGGACTCGGACGCACCTTATTAGAAGAGCACACGATCCAACTGGTGCAGGATACAGTACCAGTGAAAGAGAGATTCTATCCAGTATCACCACCAAAGCAGAAGTTCTTGTTCCGAGAAGTCGATGAAATGCTCAAATTGGGAGTGATCGAACTGAGCACGGAAATTGAATAAGTTAACAATCAAAGATGCTTATCCGTTGCAAAATATTGAGTCTATTACGAGCCGGGTGGAGGATACTATCTTCATTAGCAGTGTTGACCTGAGGCACGCGTTCTGGCAGGTAGAGTTGGAGGAGGAAAGTCGGAAGTACACGGCGTTTACAATCCCGGGGCGCCCGCTGTATCAGTTCCGCAGAATGCTTTTCGGGCTCCGCAATGCGGCACAGCGCTTATGCCGACTCATGGATAAGGTCATACCACAAGGCTTGAGAAGCCACGTATTCGTGTATCTGGATAATCTCCTGATTATATGTGATTATATGAATGTTTGAAGAACGCCAATCTTACTATCGGATTAAAGAATCAAAATTTTGCTTCAGATTCCTTAAATACCTGCGATTTGTGATCGGAGATGGAAAATTAAAAACGGATCCCGATAAAGTGAAAGCGATCACGGAAATTCCATTGCCAAACACGGTGAGACAGCTCCGTAGCTTTCTAGGGACGGCCGACTGGTATCGTCGATTCATCCATTCAACCGATTGCCTGAAATCAAAAGGAAAATTTAAGTTAACAAAGGAGGCTATAGAGTCATTTAATTTACTAAAGCAAGCCCTAACCAACGCTCCAGTATTAGTACATCCTGATTTTAGTCGCAGATTCTTTATTCAGAGTGATGCGAGCCATGTAGGATTGGGGGCTGCCTGTTCCAGCAGGATGACGACGGTAACGAGAGGCCTATCTCATTCTTTTACACGGTAACGGAGAAGGAGTGTTTGGCAGCAGTCAAGGCGATAGAGAGATTCTGTCCATATGTAGAGCTTATGCCGTTTACCGTAATCACAGATCATTCCAGTCTCTAGTGGTTGATGACCCTGAAAGATTTAAATGGGAGATTAGCTCGCTGGTCATTGGCATTTCAATCGTACGATTTCTGGATAAAGCATAAGAAAGGAAAGGACAACGTTGTGGCAGATATGTTGTCGCGGACCGCTGTGATCGAGGAATTGAATTTTTTTTGATTTTAAGACTACCGCATTTGAGAGCGAGGAGTACCGGCAACGATACGAGTGCTTTCGGTTCAATCCAGATCGATTTCTGGACCTACATGCGGAGGACGGATTGGTGCTGAAGAGGATACGGATCACCGATAATGAAATCGGAGATATGGCGTGGAAATTGTGGATACCAGAGGCATTGACCCATACACTCATACAGCAAGCGCATGATAGCGAAGAGGCGATGCACGGTGGAGTCGCACGAACGCTCGGCAGGCTTAAACAGTTTTACTATTGGCTACGAATGGCAGTGCAAGTCAAAAATTACATTGCGGCATGTGATACGTGTAAGGAGGCGAAGCATACCACGCAGACTACCAGACCAACTATGGGAGCAGAGGTGTGCACGTCGCGGCCGATACAGAAGCTGTATCTGGACTTCCTGGGCAATTCCCGATATTCCCGATCCTGAAAAGGTAATGCCTATATTCTAATAGTGTTGGACCACTTTACTAAATTTGTGTGGCGCAAAACTATGCCGAAAGCAACGTCCGCAGCGACAATAAAGTTCTTGAGGGAGGAACTCTTTAACACGTTTGAAGTACCGGAGATATTACACACCGACAACGGGAAACAGTTTACCTTCAAGGAGTACCCGTATAGCCGCCTATTCACCCCAAGCAAACGCGTCGGAGCGGGTGAATCAGTCTATTTTGGCTGCGATAAGAATATATAGTAAGATAGTTCTGGGAGCGGTTCCGGTTCCGGGAACAAAATTTGAATTTTTAGGAAATCTAATAGAGTGGAGGAATTGATTTTTTTTTTAAAAAGAGGAAGAGGACCAAGAAAAAATATAGAGGAGTTCTGAAGGGCACGTGGAAAAGAATAGTTGAAAAAAAAAACTGAACAGTGCGTGTGCCTAGAAGGAGCATCTCCCCATCCTTGAAGACCAAGAATTGCCAGCGAGACGCAGAACGGACACACACCGGAGCCATCGGGCAGCCAATTCGACGGGATCCAATCGGCCACCGAGGTCCGGGTGCTCCAGGTTTTTTTTTTCATTTAACCTCAACATTAGGCTCTTAGAATAAGTATTTGGATTGTATTTTGTTTATTTATTGTAGTTATTTAATTTATATTTGTATACGTCCCAGTGGTACCCTGGTTAGGCTTTATTAATATTGTGAAACAAAAGTGAAATTGTTTAATATAATATATATATATTGAAAAGAGGAGAAATGTCTGAGTAGAGTCTTGTCTATGTGGGGGTGAGATGACGACGGGCTAGTCCACAAAACATGGGGGCTGCCAAGGAGTACGGTGCCCAAGGTAGGGTGGGTAGATCCTAGTGAATATACCAGCTAATTGTTAGTTCCAAAGTCCATCTCCCGGTCCATCCATCGAGGTCGAATCCATTCCTGAGCCATACGAGTTAGCCGGTGATGGATGATGGATTGCAGAAAATAAAATAATCGCATTATAACAAATGGTGCCGAATTAAAAAAATAAGAATTTAAACAAAGAATGCAGCAACGGAAGAAGATAACAATTTAAATGTCCAAAGCACTGCTAGCATTAAGAAGGGATAGCTTAGTCTGGTTCTGAAAAGAAAGAATAGAAAGAGATCCTTATTAATATTGAACTAGCACGATAAAAAACCAGATACCTATCTAAGACCAGAATCAGCAGAGAAACAAATCAGCCGTGAACCGTGGAGATTTCAAAGAAGAGATCACATAGATGTCCGGCCTGAAATGGATTAACGAAATGGTAAAGGTCAATAGTACGGGAAGAAGGGTACAGAAGGAATTAAAATCAAAGAAATAGGATCAAGTTCAGGGGATTAAAGTTCTGGAATCATCTCACTTCCATTAACAAAGATAAAGCAAAAGGAAAGAAAGTAGAATAAATAAAATAAAAAAAGAGACAATCAAAGCATAGAACAAAAAAGAAAGGAATGTCAATAGAAGAAAGACATAGGATATCAAAAATTAGAAAATTTAGAAGAAGCTCGGAATATTTAAAGAATAGAGGAACAGAGGTAATGGGTCCGCCAACAACTCGATCCCAATCAGAAACCCGCGCGGACTCACGGATTTCAAACGTCTCACCGCCGACAGACTTCAACATGTCAAGAGACCTAAAGATCAACGAAGAGGATGGGGCTGAAGGAGGCAATCCCAAAACATAATATGGGAACAAGAATGCGTCACCAGGCACCAGAAGGTGGATCATACATGGAACCGGAAAACCCACGACCAGTCCTACCTACGGAAATCAGATCGGCTATAAATCTAACCCTAGCACAGGCGCAAGAGACATACCGAGCGACAATGTCAGCAGAGAGCTCGCGATTGCAATCCCCAATTCGCCAGGAGATGTTAGATTTTATGAAGCAGATTCGGGAGGCGGTGCAAGAAGCGGCTCAGCAATCCACCACGACGAGATCCATGAATGTCCAAGGAGAGAGAGCTTCAATCCATCCTACAGAAGCCATAGACCATCGAGTGTTGGAGCGGCAGCAACGCGAGAATCTGGAAGTTCGTCCACCACAAAGATCTTCTTTGCATTGGCCTGAAGATAACAACACCAACACCCTGGATTGCCAATAAGAACGGAACAGCGTCCCGAAATGGTACATCCGAGAAGAGGGGATCTTGTTTTTGATGGAGGATCAGAAGGGATGCCAGTGAATGAATTCATATTTCGTCTGGAGCATTAACAGACGGCGTTCCAAGTATGTTGGGGCGAAGTACTGCGAGACTTCCACTGCCTGGTAGAAGGGCATGCCAAGGACTGGTACTGGATGCACGTCCGCTTGGCAGAACCAGGAGATTGGCCGAATATGAAGCACGCATTGCAACAGAGATTTCAGACGCAATGATGAAACTTTGAGCGGGAACGTGAGTTGAGAGAGAGGCGACAGAGGACAGGAGAAAGCGTGGATGAATACCTCCATGCGATGTTTAGCGTCCGATCACGCTTAGAAAGCAACTTCTCGGACCATGACCTGATCAGAGTAATTAAGGTTACTATAAAAGACAATATATCGAAAATTATTTATCTAATATGGATTACAAACCTGGAAAAGTTGCGAGAGGAATGCCACGAGGCGGAGAGACTCGTGGCAACGAGATGGTTTCGTGCATCGGGAGGAGCGGAGCCACATAGAGTGCAGAGGGATCGGCATCAACTACATGAAGCGGGTTTGGCCGAGTCCGAAAGTCATCAAGTAGAGTTTGTTGAAGCGGTGTATAAGCCACGCGAAGAGAGCAAGGAGCGGCCAGAACTCGTCTGTTGGAGCTGCGCGGAGAAGGGTCATACATTTTAGGAGTGCGAGAGTGTAGTTCGCAAGATATTCTGCTACAAATGCGGACTACCAGGAGAAGTAATATTAAAGCAATTAGATTATAAACAATCTAACTTACCCATACCAGCATATTCTTACCAGCAATCCGGTGAAAAAAGAAACCCCTCTAGATTGGTAGAAGAAACCAATAGAAAAAGGGCCATATCTCACCGAGTCAAGCGTGTGAGAGAGCGTTACCGACAAGCAGTGTCAAGGCAAAAAGAGAATCGGTCATTCGCTACGGTAAAGATGCAAAAGATTCACGTAGAAAGTCTGCTAGACACGGGAGCTTCAGTGAGTTTCCTGGGCGAAGGATGTGAAGAGCTGGTGGATAAACTGGAATTAACAAGAAAAACATATTACTCTAGAGTTCAAACGGCAGGAAGAGTGAATCATGCTATAACGGGAAAGGTGGATGTGCGTATTACGTGTAGAGGTAGAACACAAGAAATGACGTTATACCTATGCCCATCACTGCGTCAAAGGTTATACTTAGGCATCGATTTCTGGCGCAAATTCGAGCTCGCACCTGATCTTTTGGGAGTGGAGGAGTTGTCCATCGAGGATGAAGAGTTTAATTCCAAAAAGAAGCCGGTGGAACCATATGTCCTCAACTAGACGCAACAAAACGTCCTGGCAGAAGTCTGTGAGAAGTTTCAGGCATATGAGAAGTGCGGACTCGGACGCACCTTATTAGAAGAGCACACGATCCAACTGGTGCAGGATACAGTACCAGTGAAAGAGAGATTCTATCCAGTATCACCACCAAAGCAGAAGTTCTTGTTCCGAGAAGTCGATGAAATGCTCAAATTGGGAGTGATCGAACTGAGCGAAAGCCCGTGGAAGAATAGGGTAACATTGGTGCAGAAACCTGGGAAAATAGACTTTGTTTAGATGCACGGAAATTGAATAAGTTAACAATCAAAGATGCTTATTCGTTGCAAAATATTGAGTCCATTACGAGCCGGGTGGAGGATACTATCTTCATTAGTAGTGTTGACCTGAGGCACGCGTTCTGGCAGGTAGAGTTGGAGGAGGAAAGTCGGAAGTACACGGCGTTTACAATCCCGGGGCGCCCGCTGTATCAGTTCCGCAAAATGCTTTTCGGGCTCCGCAATGCGGCACAGCGCTTATGCCGACTCATGGATAAGGTCATACCACAAGGCTTGAAAAGCCACGTATTCGTGTATCTGGATAATCTCCTGAAAGTGAAAGCGATCACAGAAATTCCATTGCCAAACACGGTGAGACAGCTCCGTAGCTTTCTAGGGACGGCCGACTGGTATCGTCGATTCATCCAAGGCTTTGCAGGAAAAGCACCGATTGCCTAAAATCAAAAGGAAAATTTAAGTTAAGAATCATTTAATTTACTAAAGCAAGCCCTAACCAACGCTCCAGTATTAGTACATCCTGATTTTAGTCGCAGATTCATTATTCAGTGTGATGCGAGCCATGTAGGATTGGGAGCTGCCTGTTCCAGCAGGATGACGACGGAAACGAGAGGCCTTTCTCATTCTTTTACACGGTAACGGAGAAGGAGTGTTTGGCAGCAGTCAAGGCGATAGAGAGATTCCGTCCATATGTAGAGCTTATGCCGTTTACCGTCATTACAGATCATTCCAGTCTCTAGTGGTTGATGACCCTGAAAGATTTAAATGGGAGATTAGCTCGCTGGTCATTGGCATTTCAATCGTACGATTTCTTGATAAAGCATAAGAAAGGAAAGGACAACGTTGTGGCAGATATGTTGTCGCGGACCGCTGTGATCGAGGAATTGAATTTTTTTTGATTTTAAGACTACCGAATTTGAGAGCGAGGAGTACCGGCAACGATACGAGTGCTTTCGGTTCAATCCAGATCGATTTCTGGACCTACATGCGGAGGACGGATTGGTGCTGAAGAGGATACGGATCACCGATAATGAAATCGGAGATATGGCGTGGAAATTGTGGATACCAGAGGCATTGACCCATACACTCATACAGCAAGCGCATGATAGCGAAGAGGCGATGCACGGTGGAGTCGTACGAACGCTCGGCAGGCTTAAACAGTTTTACTATTGGCTACGAATGGCAGTGCAAGTCAAAAATTACATTGCGGCATGTGATACGTGTAAGGAGGCGAATACAGAAGGTAATGCCTATATTCTAATAGTGTTAGACCACTTTACTAAATTTGTGTGGCGCAAAACTATGCCGAAAGCAACGTCCGCAGCGACAATAAAGTTCTTGAGGGAGGAACTCTTTATCACGTTTGAAGTACCGGAGATATTACACACCGACAACGGGAAACAGTTTACCTCCAAGGAGTACGCGTATAGCCGCCTATTCACCCCAAGCAAACGCGTCGGAGGGGGT
Source organism: Drosophila paulistorum (assembly GCA_018152135.1). Lineage (NCBI taxonomy): Eukaryota > Metazoa > Arthropoda > Insecta > Diptera > Drosophilidae > Drosophila > Drosophila paulistorum. The sequence goes on along the minus strand of JAECXG010000822.1, from coordinate 11,451,672 downwards.
GAATCAGTCTATTTTGGCTGCGATAAGAATATATAGTAAGATAGTTCTGGGAGCGGTTCCGGTTCCGGGAAGAGGAAGAGGACCAAGAAAAAATATAGAGGAGTTCTGAAGGGCACGTGGAAAAGAATAGTTGAAAAAAAAAACTGAAAAGTGCGTGTGCCTAGAAGGAGCATCTCCCCATCCTTGAAGACCAAGAATTGCCAGCGAGACGCAGAACGGACACACACCGGAGCCATCGGACAGCCAATTCGACGGGATCCAATCGGCCACCGAGGTCCGGGTGCTCCAGGTTTTTTTTTTCATTTAACCTCAACATTAGGCTCTTAGAATAAGTATTTGGATTGTATTTTGTTTATTTATTGTAGTTATTTAATTTATATTTGTATACGTCCCAGTGGTACCCTGGTTAGGCTTTATTAATATTGTGAAACAAAAGTGAAATTGTTTAATATAATATATATATATTGAAAAGAGGAGAAATGTCTGAGTAGAGTCTTGTCTATGTGGGGGTGAGATGACGACGGGCTAGTCCACAAAACATGGGGTCTGCCAAGGAGTACGGTGCCCAAGGTAGGGTGGGTAGATCCTAGTGAATATACCAGCTAATTGTTAGTTCCAAAGTCCATCTCCCCGTCCGAGTATAACGTTTTTGTATGATTTTTTTGTTACCCGATTAATCCATCCATCGAAGTCGAATCCATTCCTGAGCCATACGAGTTAGCCGGTGATTGATGGATTGCAGAAAATAAAATAATCGGATCATAACAAATGGCGCCCAATTAAAAAAATAAGAATTTAAACAATGAATGCACCAACGGAAGAAGATTACAATTTAAATGTCCAAAGCATTGCTATATAGCTTAGTCTGGTTCTGAAAAGAAAGAATAGAAAGAGATCCTTTTTAATATTGAACTAGCACGATAAAAAACCAGATACCTATCTAAGACCAGAATCAGCAGAGAAACAAATCAGCCGTGAACCGTGGAGATTTCAAAGAAGAGATCACATAGATGTCCGGCCTGAAATGGATTAACGAAATGGTAAAGGTCAATAGTACGGGAAGAAGGGTACAGAAGGAATTAAAATCAAAGAAATAGGATCAAGTTCAGGGGATTAAAGTTCTGGAATCATCTCACTTCCATTAACAAAGATAAAGCAAAAGGAAAGAAAGTAGAATAAATAAAATAAAAAAAAAGAGACAATCAAAGCATAGAACAAATGGAAAGGAATGTCAATAGAAGAAAGACATAGGATATCAAAAATTAGAAAATTTAGAAGAAGCTAGGAATATTTAAAGAATAGAGGAACAGAGGTAATGGGTCCGCCAATAACTCGATCCCAATCAGAAAACCGCGCAGACTCACGGATTTCAAACATGTCAAGAGACCTAAAGATCAACGAAGAGGATGGGGCTGAAGGAGGCAATCCCAAAACATAATATGGGAACAAGAATGCGTCACCAGGCACCAGAAGGTGGATCATACATGGAACCGGAAAACCCACGACCAGTCCTACCCACGGAAATCAGATCGGCTATAAATCTAACCCTAACACAGGCGCAAGAGACATACCGAGCGACAATGTCAGCAGAGAGCTCGCGATTGCAATCCCCAATTCGCCAAGAGATGTTAGATTTTATGAAGCAGATTCGGGAGGCGGTGCAAGAAGCGGCTCAGCAATCCACCACGACGAGATCCATGAATGTCCAAGAAGAGAGAGCTTCAATCCATCCTACAGAAGCCATAGACCATCGAGTGTTGGAGCGGCAGCAACGCGAGAATCTGGAAGTTCGTCCACCACAAAGATCTTCTTTGCATTGGCCTGAAGATACGAGGCAACTCCCTGGATTGCCAAGAAGAACGGAACAGCGTCCCGAAATGGTACATACGAGAAGATGGGATCTTGTTTTTGATGGAGGATCAGAAGGGATGCCAGTGAATGAATTCATATTTCGTCTGGAGCATTAACAGACGGCGTTCCAAGTAAGCGGAATGCAATGTTTAGCGTTTGATCACGCTTAGAAAGCAACTTCTCGGACCATGACCTGATCAGAGTAATTAAGGTTAATATAAAAGACAATATATCGAAAATTATTTATCTAATATGGATTACAAACCTGGAAAAGTTGCGAGAGGAATGCCACGGGGCGGAGAGACTCTTGGCAACGAGATGGTTTCGTGCATCGGGAGAAGCGGAGCCACATAGAGTGCAGAGGGATCAGCATCAACTACATGAAGCGCTTTTGGCCGAGTCCGAAAGTCATGCCCAAATGCCTGACGGGAAACGCGAGGCGGAGCAAAACGACGGAGGAGTTGCGCGGAAGTACAAATCTCCAAAAATTGCATGTCACAAATAGATATTGTTAATAGATTAAGGCCAATAGATAATTAATTAGAATATAAACAATCTAACTTACCCATACCAGCATATTCTTACCATCAATCCGGTGAAAAAAGAAACCCCTATAGATTGGTAGAAGAAACCAATAGGAAAAGGGCCATCTCTTACCGAGTCAAGCGTGTGAGAGAGCGTTTCCGACAACGAAGGGCAAAATGCCATGAGGTGTGTTCGGCCTTGGAAGCAGTGTCAAAGCAAAAAGAGAATCGGTCATTCGCTACGGTAAAGATGCAAAAGATTCACGTAGAAAGTCTGCTAGATACGGGAGCTTCAGTAAGTTTCCTGGGCGAAGGATGTGAAGAGCTGGTGGATAAACTGGAATTAACAAGAAAAACATATTACTCTAGAGTTCAAACGGCAGGAAGAGTGAATGGTGCTATAACGGGAAAGGTGGATGTGCGTATTACGTGTAGAGGTAGAACACAAGAAATGACGTTATACCTAAGCCCATCACTGCGTCAAAGGTTATACTTAGGCATCGATTTCTGGCGCAAATTCGAGCTCGCACCTGATCTTTTGGGAGTGGAGGAGTTGTCCATCGAGGATGAAGAGTTTAATTCCAAAAAGGAGCCGGTGGAACCATATGTCCTCAACTAGACGCAACAAAACGTCCTGACAGAAGTCTGTGAGAAGTTTCAGGCATATGAGAAGTGCGGACTCGGACGCACCTTATTAGAAGAGCACACGATCCAACTGGTGCAGGATACAGTGCCAGTGAAAGAGAGATTGTATCCAGTATCACCACCAAAGCACAAGTTCTTGTTCCGAGAAGTCGATGAAATGCTCAAATTGGGAGTGATCGAACTGAGCGAAAGCCCGTGGAAGAATAGGGTAACATTGGTGCAGAAACCTGGGAAAATAGACTTTGTTTAGATGCACGGAAATTGAATAAGTTAACAATTAAAGATGCTTATCCGTTGCAAAATATTGAGTCCATAACGAGCCGGGTGGAGGATACTATCTTCATTAGTAGTGTTGACCTGAGGCACGCGTTCTGGCAGGTAGATTTGGAGGAGGAAAGTCGGAAGTACACGGCGTTTACAATCCCGGGGCGCCCGCTGTATCAGTTCCGCAGAATGCTTTTCGGGCTCCGCAATGCGGCACAGCGCTTATGCCGACTCATGGATAAGGTCATACCACAAGTCTTGAGAAGCCACGTATTCGTGTATCTGGATAATCTCCTGAAAGTGAAAGCGATCACAGAAATTCCATTACCAAACACGGTGAGACAGCTCCGTAGCTTTCTAGGGACGGCCGACTGGTATCGTCGATTCATCCAAGGCTTTGCAGAAAAAGCACCGATTGCCTAAAATCAAAAGGAAAATTTAAGTTAAAAAAAGAGTCATTTAATTTACTAAAGCAAGCCCTAACCAACGCTCCAGTATTAGTATATCCTGATTTTAGTCGTAGATTCTTTATTCAGTGTGATGCGAGCCATGTAGGATTGGGAGCTGCCCTGTTCCAGCAGGATGATGACGGAAACGAGAGGCCTATCTCATTCTTTTCGCAGAAGCTACGAGAAAATCTACTTTCACTCGTTGCAGACGACGGACGTGTTTTTTTGCGCTTATCAAATTTTATTTGTTTCTCGTGATTAATAACTTTTCTTTAACTTTGAAACTCAATATCGGTTTAATTTTAACATTCGAATTTGCATTTTCATTCCGTGATTTCTTTCTGCCGCTTTTGTGCTTTTTGTTTCAATATATGTACATAAATTTAACTTACAACAATTACTTGCATTAGCGGTGTTGTTGTTTTGCTAATCTCTTTTGCTTTTGTGTCTTTACCGTTGTAACTAACTATCGCGCTCTTGCGTACAAATTGTTGTTGCATGTGTTCAATTTGACGCGCTCTCCCGCTCTTTTCTATTCTTGTTTGATTTGCGCTCTCGTCTTTTGCCTACCCGCGACTCTGTGATACGTGTTTTTGTTTTTGTGTATTCTTGTAATTTTTATTCTTTAGTTGTGAAGGCTTACTCTGCACATTAACCCTTGTGTCAGAACTGGTCAGTATATTCTTATACACAGATTTTTACCCTTTAGAATTTTTATTTTTTTTTGTATTTCCTTTTTTAATTAAATTAATTAATTTTTGATAAAATGGTTGTCTGCTCAAAAAATAATTGCATAGTTGCGACTAATGCGGTTGACTCCCATGATTATATTTTTTGTTGGCTGTGTGACAATGCGGTTCACGTTAAGTGTGCAGGTTACACAGGCAGAATCAAGGAGTCTATTGCTAAAGGTGGTGGCTTAAAATATGGATGTGATGCTTGCCGGGATGTCGAGAATGAGATGCGCTCTTTCATGAGGCGGACTAGAGATAGTTTTGACACTTTAAGGGCAGGTTTTAATAAACTCCAAGCGGAGTTTACTGCGGTGGAGACTCAGTTCAGGAGTTCATCGCTTATGAATGAGTCTCCGAAACGTAAAAGGACCAGTCCTTGGGGTGTTTCAGTATCTGTAGATCCGCCACCGTCTCTTATCGTCCCCGACCGGCGGCACCGTCCACTCCTAATGTACAGCAGTTGATATCGTTTAAGAGCCCGGTTGTGAATGCTATTAGTAAGGAATTACCGGTATCACCTGGGAATGATCTCTTAAAATTGATGCCTATTGTAGTGTCCGATGTGTCCGGGCAATTACCCATTGCAATGGAAATTGCCGATAGTTCTAAAAGTATCGAGGGCCCCGTAAACAAGTTGACTGCTGCAGTGGGTGACTCTTCCAACGTTACTGCTACGGCTGACGCTTCGGGACCGCGGCCTCTCGTTGGCATACCACCAAAGAAACATATATTTGTTTCTAGGCTAGACCCTGTTGTCACATCTGATGATGTAATAGCCTATATTCGGAAGAAAGTTAACGTCTCGAATATTGCGGTGGAGAAGTTTAAATTTTCTTATTCTCGGGACATTTCGTCCTTTAAAATTAGTGTTTCTGCCAATATCTTCGACACTATATGTCGAGAAGATTTTTGGCCGAAACATATAATAGTTAAGGAATATACTGTAAAAAAGAAAAATCGGCAACCGATTCGCTTGCCAACAACAACAACTAATACTATTCCTGCCACATCAGCATCTGCTGGTGTGTCAAAAAACTAGCTTCGTCCCTTAACCTGGGTTACCAGAACGTTAGAGGACTGAAATCCAAACTTCCTAATCTCTATGTAGATAGTCTTTCTTTTGAGCATAACATTCTAGCTTTTACAGAGACGTGGCTAAAACCTGATATTGCTGATGCATCGGTGTTTTCCACAAACTTTTCCATATTCAGACGTGACCGGATTTCTCGCATAGGTGGTGGCGTTCTGATAGCTGTTGATGCTGCTTTATCATCTGAAATGATTCAATTTTCTAGTACCCAGGAGATTGAGTTTGTCGGTGTTAAAGTAAATTTTAAATCTTTTAATGCTTTCATTACTTGTTCCTATATTCCACCATTGTCACCGTTAGATCTTATTTTTGTATTGGATTCTTCTTATTATGAGGTTTCTAGGATCGAACCATTTGTTCTTCCAGAAGACAAATTTCATCCTACATTAAATTTAAAAATTGATCTGCCCTTGCTTTCACCATTACTTGGTTCAAATCAGTTACCTCTAACTAGGTGCTTTCGTAAGACTGACTTTGATAGCCTTAATGAAAACATTACTACTACCGATTGGTCTTATCTGTACAATTGTAGAGATATGAACTCAGCTATTCGCTTCTTTTATGATACTCTGAATTCACTCTTTGATATTTGTGTGCCTCTTGGTAGGCAGGAGCGGCTAAACAAACCTCCCTGGTTCTCTGGTGAGTTATCCAATTTGAAAAATGTGAAGACACGATATTATAAGAAGTTTCAAAAAACACGTCGGTCATCAGATTATGCTCTGTATACAGTCGCTCGTTCAAAATTCATGATGCTTAATACACAATGCTATAAGAACTATCTTCAGCGGTGTAAGCTTCAGTTTTCTTCTGACCCTAAACAATTTTATAATTTTGTCTATCCAGTGTTTGATGAAAGTTCTATTCTTAGCGAACTTAAATTAGTTAAACCTGTTTATTCTCCGGGGCCAGATGGTCTGCCTGGATGTGTACTCAGGTTCTGTGCAAACGCATTATGTAAACCCATTTTAAAATTGTTTCTACTGTCTGTCGAATCTTCCTCTTTTCCATCTATTTGGAAGGAGTCGTATATCATTCCTCTGCATAAAAATGGCAAAAAGTCCGAAGCCTCTAACTATAGGGGTATCTCAAAATTGTCCGCTATTCCGAAAGCTTTTGAGAAAATTATAACTTCTCAATTGCAACATTTTTGCAGCTCTATTATTTCGGCATCCCAACATGGGTTTGTGAAACGTAGATCTACAACCACTAACCTTTTAGAATTTACATCAATAATTATCAAGGGGTTCAAAAATGGTAAACAAACTGATGTCATATACACTGACTTCAGCAAAGCCTTTGATTCCGTTAATCATACCCTATTACTTTCTAAGCTGAGCGACATTGGGTTTCCACCCCTTTTCCTTTCTTGGGTTCGAGAATATTTAACAAATAGAAAACAGAAAGTACTTTTTAAGTCTTCTTTTTCAGATTCCATTCCTGTGACTTCTGGTGTACCTCATGGTAGTCATCTTGGCCCTCTGCTTTTCACACTGTTCATTAACGATCTTCCATCAGTCATTGTTCATTCGCGTGTGCTTATGTATGCTGACGATGTCAAGCTTTGTCTTACTTATAAAGATATAGATTCATTTAGTCGGCTACAAGCTGATCTCAAAAACTTTCAATGCTGGTGCCAGTTTAATTTACTAAATCTTAACACTACCAAATGTAAGGTAATGACTTTTTTTCGTAACTCTCCTCAACTGGTCACTTATTTTCTAAACAACAGTCCTTTAGAACGTCTAAATAATATGAATGATTTGGGCGTACTTATGGACCATAAGTTAAATTTTAACACCCATATTTCCACCACGGTCGCAAAGGCCATGAGTGTCCTGGGTTTCATTAAAAGATGGTCAAAAGAATTTGATGACCCCTATACAACTAAAGTTCTTTTCACTTCGCTTGTCCGTCCTATTTTAGAGTATGGATCTTGCATTTGGTCACCTCAATATGAGTCGCACCAGATTTGACTTGAATCCGTTCAAAAGCAGTTCTTGCTATTTGCTCTTCGTGGCTTAAGCTGGGATCGAAATGTCAATTTGCCTTCGTATTCTAGTAGACTTCTCTTGATTAACCTTCCTTCCCTAACTAACCGTAGAATTATGCTTGGTGTTAGTTTTATGCACAAGCTCCTAATTGGTGATATCGACTCGCCTGAGTTATTAGCTCAGGTAAATCTGTCGGTACCATGTAGACGGAGTAGACATCCTTTGATTCCTTTATCCCTAAGTCGTTGTTCTTCTAACTATGCCCTGCATGAACCTTTTAGGGTCCTCTGCTCTGATTACAACCTTCTATTCCCTGTAATCGGTTCAGAGTTTTCTATTAACATGATTAAAACTTCTATCCTATCCCATTTAGTTAATAGATAGCTATAGTATTATTTAGTTATTTGTTTGTCTGTTTTTTCTATTGTGTATTTGTCCACGCGATTCGTGCCGTGCGTTATACGGCTGCACCCCTCGGTCGGTCGGGTGGGAGGTGGGCAGTCATCTGCTTGGGCTCGCGCGTAACAGGCTTTGTCCTGGTGTCGTAGGGGCCACTTGAACGTACTGCGCATAGTATCGTCAACGTCCGCTAAATAGAAAAAAAAAGCCCAGCTAAATTACACGGTAACGGAGAAGGAGTGTTTGGCAGCAGTCAAGGCGATAGAGAGATTCCGTCCATATGTAGAGCTTATGCCGTTTACCGTCATCACAGATCATTCCAGTCTCTAGTGGTTGATGACCCTGAAAGATTTAAATGGGAGATTAGCTCGCTGGTCATTGGCATTTCAATCGTACGATTTCTTGATAAAGCATAAGAAAGGAAAGGACAACGTTGTGGCAGATATGTTGTCGCGGACCGCTGTGATCGAGGAATTGAATTTTTTTGATTTTAAGAATACCGAATTTGAGAGCGAGGAGTACCGGCAACGATACGAGTGCTTTCGGTTCAATCCAGATCGATTTCCGGACCTACATGCGGAGGACGGATTGGTGCTGAAGAGGATACGGATCACCGATAATGAAATCGGAGATATGGCGTGGAAATTGTGGATACCAGAGGCATTGACCCATACACTCATACAGCAAGCGCATGATAGCGAAGAGGCGATGCACGGTGGAGTCGCACGAACGCTCGGCAGGCTTAAACAGTTTTACTATTGGCTACGAATGGCAGTGCAAGTCAAAAATTACATTGCGGCATGTGATACGTGTAAGGAGGCGAAGCATACCACGCAGACTACCATACCAACTATGGGAGCAGAGGTGTGCACGTCGCGGCCGATACAGAAGCTGTATCTGGACTTCCTGGGCAAATATTCCCGATCCTGAAAAGGTAATGCCTATATTCTAATAGTGTTGGACCACTTTACTAAATTTGTGTGGCGCAAAACTATGCCGAAAGCAACGTCCGCAGCGACAATAAAGTTCTTGAGGGAGGAACTCTTTATCACGTTTGAAGTACCGGAGATATTACACACCGACAACGGGAAACAGTTTACGTCCAAGGAGTACGCGTATAGCCGCCTATTCACCACAAGCAAACGCGTCGGAGCGGGTGAATCAGTCTATTTTGGCTGCGATAAGAATATATAGTAAGATAGTTCTGGGAGCGGTTCCGGTTCCGGGAACAAAATTTGAATTTTTAGGAAATTTAATAGAGTGGAGGAATTGAGTTTTTTTTGAAAAAGAGGAAGAGGACCAAGAAAAAATATAGAGGAGTTCTGAAGGGCACGTGGAAAAGAATAGTTGAAAAAAAAAACTGAAAAGTGCGTGTGCCTAGAAGGAGCATCTCCTCATCCTTGAAGACCAAGAATTGCCAGCGAGACGCAGAACGGACACACACCGGAGCCATCGGACAGCCAATTCGACGGGATCCAATCGGCCACCGAGGTCCGGGTGCTCCAGGTTTTTTTTTTCATTTAACCTCAACATTAGGCTCTTAGAATAAGTATTTGGATTGTATTTTGTTTATTTATTGTAGTTGTTGGAGGAGACGTCATCGTTAACTTAGATTTGTATATGTTAAAATTTCTTATATTATTTGTTTAAGACTATTGGAATTTCTACCGCTGTATTTACTTTAACATGTTCTAAAAGCTTCTGTTACATAGCTCATGAAGAGCTTCTAACTCATGAAAACGAAATATAAAAATGACTTCTTACAGGAATTCGAAGAGGAGAATACTTATTTTTCCCTACTCCACTCCATATGCTATTGAGCATTAAAGTTTTGTACCATATGCAACTGGGCAAATCAAACATTGGCGACCGTGACAGGACTTTTGCACTTCGCAAAACTATATAAAGTCGTTTATTCGTTAATTATATTGCATTCATCGTTAGATCATCTTGGACAGTCATCATTGGACTTTTCAGCTTACATCATCATCTTGGAAATTTATCATTGGACTTCTTGATTATTACATAATCATCTTGGATAGTCGTCATCGGGCTTCTTCATCATTGGCTTTTGCGAGATATATCACAGTGGGACATTTACATTGGAGCCCTATCATAACCTAAGTCAACTTGAGTGTTCAAATTTACATTATCAATTTCCACTCAAATTTTGACTCAATTGCCACTCATTAGCTTTCACATGCTTTACACTCACATGTAAAACACTCGTAAGCTTTAACACGTGCTAAGTATAAAGCACAGCGGAGTAAGTACTCAAACTGTCATATGGAGAAACGATCTACATATCTGAATAGGGATTTCCGAAGAGAAAGAAAATAACCCAGTCTTCATTCGTTGAATTCAAAATATGAACTGATTTTATTTACAAAAGTACGGAGTTTATATAGGATTATCTTAGGCTCTAGTAGGTAACAATTGTTCTTAGAAGATCTTTCAGACTCAGACCATCGTATTTGGGGTTTGAAAAATTATTATTTTGGGCACGGCGTCGGCCACTTGACATCCCGTTATAATCTTTTGGGTTAGTTTAGAATTACAAGTGTTTTTTCCACACCGCGTGTGGCAGATTGTATTTCTAGTCATATACTAGGTTAGTTGTTTATTACAAAGGTACAGTTGTATTGTATTTTCTTTAGTGCAACTGATTTGGTAGCCAGTTCAGATGAACACGATGTTTATTCTTAAACATATCAAAGCTCACTTATTAGGCTCTTGAGTGAAACCCTATGCATTTGAGTGTTATTTTAAAACTAGAACTCGTTTAGCTTACGTTTAATTCATTTCTAACTTTCTACATTTCTTTCGTTAAGGGCCCAAAATGTCTCCACCAGTTGAAACGCAGCTTCTACCTCATAGACAACAACGGAATCAACTGCAATCTAATATTCAAAGCTTAAGAGCTAGAATCGATCTTGAAAATGACCCTATTATATTAGATTGTTAGTCTCAAATTGAGAGTCGTATGAGTCGTATTTTAAACAGGCATTACAAGTTCTAACCAATATTGAGAAGCTAGATCCAGCAGACGCGAATCGGGCAGAGATAGAAAATCTTTTTATAGAAACAAAGGCGATCATATTACGGCGCATCGGCGCCAGTAAGAAGGAAAAACCAGAAGAACTTAGTTTCTTTAATTTATCGACTTATCATGGTGGACATCATAATCGGCTTCCATCCCTCAAATTACCTAAATTCGACGGCAAATATGGGGAATTCAAAAAATTTATTACTTCATTTACAAATATGGTACATGAAGACAACTCATTGTCCAATGTGGACAAATTTAATTACCTAATACGTTGTCTATCTGGCCAAGCTCAGTATCAGACGAAAATTATCCCAAGGACCTAGATCGCCTCAACGAGCGATATGACAAAAAAGTTCTTATTTTCGTAGAACATATTTCAAGTTTATTTAACACTGCTAGCATGAAAAAGGCAGACGCTGTTACCCTACGTACAATTTTGGATACGGTTTCAGCTCTCCGCGGATCATTGTTGTCTCTTGGGTCTGAAGCTGATGTATTAAACGCAGTACTTATTCATGTTGTTATGTCAAAAATTGATCTTGAATCCAAACAAGCATACGATCGGGTTCAAGAATACGATAAATTGCCAGACTGGGTCGACTGTTACCAAATTCTCAGTCGACACTGTCAGTATTTGGAAGGGTATCTGCGAAACCGACAAGAGGAAAGACCCGTCAGAGACAAAATTCATAGTACTTCAAAAGTATTTGTTGCAGCCCAAAGTAGATGCATTCAATGTCAGTCGAGTGAGCATAGGTTAGCATTCTGTCCAGTTTTTATTTCGCTACCGTTTATTTAGCGATTTAAGATTGTTAAAACAGCGTCACTTTGTTTGAATTGCCTTAATAAATGTCATCCAGCCTCAAAGTGTCCTTCATTGAATAGATGTCGACATTGTGGAGTTTTACATCACACAAACATGCATAAGGATTTAAACGTCCAGGGAAATTATCAACCAGATGAACCTTCTATTCATCATCAATCGCAACAAATCATTCATAATACAAATAACGAAAGTAAAACATTTGCAACATCAATGTTGACTCGCCACGCTCGGCGGGGATTAATTCCAACAGCAATTGTTCTTATTCAAGACAAACTTGGTGGGTTTCAGCTCGCAAGAGCATTACTTGATTCGTGCTCTGAGCTTACCTTTATAACTGAAAAATTAGCCAAAAGGCTTCAGCTTCCGTTTCGTTACGATTATTAATCGGTGATATACGTACACATATGAAACATTCCGTATCTACCAAAATTCGTTCAAAAATATCTCCAGAAGAATGGAATATGGAGTTTATCGTGACTAAATCTACAGCTCTACCTCAGCCTGAAAAGAGACTAGATGTGTCAATTTGGGCCATTCCCAAAGAAGTTGAGTTAGCCGAGCCATTCTTTTTTAAGCCCGGAAAGGTAGATTTATTGCTTAGCGTAAAGGAGTTTTTTGATCTACTTAAGACGGGTAAAATTAGTTTAGGAATTGGTTTTCCTCATCTAGTGGAAACTGCATTAGGATGGATTGTCGGGGGTAAAATTGCTGAGCCTCAATCAACTCAACACTACACTTGTAATTTAACGCAACAGCAAGACCTTAACATATTATTACAAAGGGTTTGGAAAATGGATGAACTACTTGGAATTCAAAATAAAGATATTTCGTTAACCTCAGAAGAACAAGCATGTGAAGCTCACTTTCAGGTGCACACACAATTCCTGGAGTCAGGGCGCATACAGGTTCGTTTGCCGTTCAAGGAATAGCCTCAGAAACTTGAAGACTCGTTGTCCTGTGCAAAAAGACGTTTTCTTCAACTCGAAAGACGGCTTGCATCTCAACACCAACTAAAGGAAATGTACAGCGAATTTTTAGATGAGTATCTTAAGTTGAATCACATGGAGGTAGCTTCGTTAGACAATTTGCAATCGGGAAATCATTACAATTTTCCTCACCATTGTGTCCTTGGACCGCAGAGCTCATTAACTAAACTTCGAGTAGTATTTGACGCTTCGTCTAAATCATCATCAAATATATCAATAAATGATATTCTCATGGTTGGTCCTACTATTCAACAAGATCTGATCCTAACATTACTCTCGTTTCGCTTGTATCGCCATGCCATTACAGCTGACATAACAAAAATGTACAGACAATTTCTCGTCGCACCAGAGTATAGAAGTTTCCAACAAATCTTGTGGAGAAAGTCACCGCAGGAACTTTCAATTGAATACTGTTACCTATGGAATGTCGTGCGCTCCATTTCTCGCAATCAGGTCCTTAAAGTTTGTATCAGAGACGTACAAGGAGTTGTCTTAGCTGAGGATATGTACGTCGACGATCTACTTGACGGAGCTGACTCAATCGAAGAACTCAAGGCTAAGACGAATGAAGTTACCAAATTGCTTTCCAAGGCAGGCTTAGAATTGACAAAGTGGAATTTTAGTGGGGCACCAACAGATTATAAATATAATCCCAATATTGACAATAGTGATGTCAAGAAGGCTCTTGGTATGTCGTGGCTGCCAACTGAAGATCTTATATTATTTCGATTTGATCTTTTATTAACTGCAATACCAACAAAGCGAAAAATAGTATCGATCATGGCCAGGCTCTATGATCTGATATGATTATTAGCTTCAGTCGTAGTACGCTACAAAATTTTGATCCAAGACTTGTGCATCGATCGCTTGGACTGGGACGACCCGTTGCCAGAGATTTTACGGACTAGAAGGCAACAACTTGAAGCTGATTTATCTAATCTTGACATGGTTCGCGTAAATCGATTTGTTAACATCACACATCACCAAAAAATAAGTGTGAAATCCATGGATTTTCGGATGCCTCAAATCGAGCGTATGGATGTTGCATATACGCAAGGGTATTGGACAATGGAAAATATGAAACTGATCATTGATCATTTCGAGATCGAGAGTTGCGCCCACTTAATCACAAAGCATACCTCGTTTAGAGCTTTGTGCTTCCGTTTTACTCTGCCAAACATGGACTAAAATCAAACACAAATTAAATTGTCTTGTCAGCAAAACATATTTTTGGACAGATTCAACTGTCGTTCTTCATTGGATTAAAATGCACCCATCAACTCTAAAATGCTTTATTGCAAATCGCGTATCAACCATACAAACTCAATCGCAGGATATTATTTGGAGTCACGTGCCTGGAAAGGATAATCCAGCCGATATTGTTTCACGTGGCTGTGCAGCGCGCGATTTAATGCAGACAATTTGAATTCATGGACCAAAGTTCTTAACACTTGATGCATTACATTGGCCGAAATCTGAAAGAAAGACAGATTTCGAGCCCAAAGAATTAGAATTGCGAAACACCCTTGTATTGAAATGTAGCACTAGTTATAAAGAAAAGAGCATAGTTGAGCAGATCATTAGTAGACTATCATCGTTTCGTATGATTGTGAGAGTCTTAGCATACGTTTTACGAGTTTTCAACCGAGTTCCTATCAACCGCAATAATACGATTAATGCTACAAAAAGCATTTCAGTAGAAGAATTTAAATTGGCTATTAATTATATAATCTCTTTCATTCAGAGTGATGTGTTTGCGAAAGAACTAAAGGACATACAAGCAGGACGAAGTCTGAAGCCGGAGCTTCAAAAATTAAATCCATTCATCTCAAATGAACAGATAGGTTCTCAAAATATTCGACTTATCCGTGTTGGAGGCCGTCTAGCAATGGCTGACATACCATTGGACGCAAGAATGCCGTTATTGCTTCCAAAGACTCATCATTTCACTTATAAATATATTGAAGATCTACACTTGCGAAACCTTCACGCGGGAGCTAAGGTTCTGATAGCGATTCTGCGCCTAACAGTATGGATTGTAAATGCTCGCGAATTGGTCCGAAAGGTTGTTCAAAGTTGCACACATTGCTATCATTACAAACCAGTATTAATGCGACAAATCATGGGTAACCTCCCAGCTGACCGGCTCCTGGCCGAACGCCCGTTTCTGATATGCGGAGTGGATCTATGTGGACCATTCCTTACTTCGTACCGCATTGAAGCAAAGTTCCTTACAAAACATATTTGGCCATATTTGTTTGCTTTTCTTCAAAAGCTATTCATACAGAACTAATCTCAGACCTATCTGCTAATAATTTTATTCTCTGTTTGAAGCGATTCATCGGACGACGTGGTATACCCAAAAGGATTTATTGTGACAATGCCACCAACTCTGTCGGAGCATGTTCGCAACTTGAAGGCTTCAAACGGCAATTCTGTTCAGAACTCAATGCAAAAAATCTGGGTGAATTTAGCCGAATTCATCTTCAGGCTTTGAATTCATCTTCATTCCACCGCGTGCTCCCCATTTTGGAGGCTTATGGGAAGCCGCAGTAAAGTCAATGAAGACTATGCTCATCAAATTTGACCTCTTGTCTTGCCCACGAAGAGCTTCAATCGATTGCAATTGAAGTGAAGGCGAATTCCCGTCTAATATCCATTCACGGATGTTCACTGCAAGCGATCCCTGAACCGGTAGTAAATGACTCAAAACTTTCTTATCTATCCCGTTGGCAAAGGGTGACCTATCTCAAGCAACGCTTTTGGGAACTCTGGAAGCGCGACTATGTACATCAATTACAAGAACGCATTGCATCCCGAAAACAACATAGCAAAGGATCAATAAGTTCTCATCCATGAAGACAATCATCCACCGCAATGCTGGATTACTGGTCGTGTGGTCGAAGCCATACTTGGTGCAGATGGAAGGGTCAGAGTAGCCGATGATCGCACCAAGAAAGGAATAATTTGCCGCCCAACCTGCAAACTTGCTCAATTGCCTTTGAGAGATGACGTTTATGGAAATTGAAGGAGTCACACTTCATCCTTCAATGGGGGAGTATGTTGGAGGAGACGTCATCGTTAACTTAGATTTGTATATCTTAAAATTTCTTATATTATTTGTTTAAGATTATTGGAATTTCTACCACTGTAATTACATTAACATGTTCTAAAAGCTTGTGTTACCGAAATATAAAAATGACTTCTTTTTGGAATTCAAAGAGGAGAATTCCTGACTCCACTACACATGCTATTGAGCGTTGGAGTTTTGTATCATCTGCAACTTGGCAGATCAAACATTGTAATCTCCGCCGAGTGGGGAAAGCTGAAATGAATTAGGTGCTATTTTTAGACCGAAAGGTAATCGCGTGAAACGATATGAGCCATTGCTCGTTGAAAAAGATGTTATATCTCTTGATTTTTCTTCTAGTTCAATTTGATGAAAACCTGAAAGGCAAGGCAAGAAAAATATTTAGCTCTTCCCAATTGATCAAGAATATCATCAATTCATTTGAGACTAGGCCTTTGGAGTTTATTACTCCTTCTCTTTTGCCTCGAATGTCTATAGTTTTATTTACTTGGATGTCATAAAATGCATCAGAATTTTCTTTTATTATAGAAATGTCTTCACCGGTATCAATTAAGAATATTATTTTCTTATTTTTTGTAACATTCTTAAATGATATGAAATTATTAAGACTTAGGTTAATAGAATAGACTTTATTTTTTAATTTTGAGCACTTGGAGGAACTTGTCCGTTTCCCTGTTCGCTTTGGGTCATTCGGACATTACTGCTATTATTATTATAGCCGTTCCTGTTCTGGTTGTTGCCTCGGTTTTAGTTATTACTACCTCGTCCTCCTCTATTGTTTCTTCTGTTATTGCCATTGTAGTAATTGTTATTACTGTAGGAGTTGTAGTTACCTCGGCCATTGCCTCTATCTCTTTGAATGTGGTTACTACATTCTCTATTATTTGGTCCGCGCTGATACAGTACTGTGCTAGCACTTCCAGTCATTTCAGTGCTGCAATGAACATATTTACCCATTGCATCATTAAAAGTGACGACGTTACCAGCATCTAGCACGATTTTTAGGTTTTCATGCTCACAGTTCTTAACCATGGCAGCTATCGACTCTTTTGTTGAGAATTTTTCGGCATTATCAGGGCATTATCTAGGCCATCGTCAATATAGGCAGCCTCAAGTTGCTTTCGCAAGTTGTCTATATCGGTTGCATATTTCGTTGCCGTTTTGCCTTTTTGTTTTATGTTTAACAGTTTGGCTTACCCTTTAGTTTGTTGATTATGCCTATTACTGTGTTTTCTGTATCCTATAAAGGATTGTTCCTACTATTTTTGATTTAATAACTTCAACTGCCAAATCTTCCTGATTACCTTTGGTTCGTTCGACAATTCTTAATGCCGTCAAGAACCTATTTAGAAGAAGAATTTAGCAAACAGATCTGCAATATCTGAATCATTATTAGCAGTCTGGTCATTAAGTCTGAAGGTGGAAGGTAGTAAATTAGAGCGTATTTTAGAATTAACAAAGTTGTAAAATCTTTTGCGGTTTTTATAAAATTACGACATAATTATTGGAGCATTGAGTATTTAAAAGACAAAATTAAAAATTGGCTACACAATAATTTGTTTTTTTTTAAATCTTTAAAAATATCTCGATTTAATGTTACGGAGATTGGAGACGGTAGAGACATTTACATAAGGAACGCATTTATGTGGGGTTGGGTTGGTAACGCCGAATGGCCAGACCACCTCAAAACAGCTGTTTAACGACGGTGTGGCAAGCGATCCATATGAGACGAGGTGGCAAGCGACCCACAAAACGACGATGTGGCAAGGCTGCTACGAGACGACAAGGAAGAGGAACTTTTTAAGACGAGCCAACGACGAGAAGACGTGTATTAAAGAAGTGTAAAAGACGAAAGACGTGTATTAAAGAAGTAAAGAAGTATTAAAGACGAAAGACGTGTAAAGACGAATGAGAAACGACGCTCTCATTAAAAACCTAAAGACGAAACAATTAACATTCAATTCAACCATTTTTATAGTTACTAAAACCTAATTATAATCTAAAATAAAACCTATTACCATATAACTAAATATAAATGTAAATGGGACTACTTATTTCTACGGAATCGGAACCCAGTCCCACATTTATCAATTGGAAAATTAAGAGCAGTGTAGAACAAATTCACCGCACAATCTATATCACAGCAAATAGAAATAGATATGACCAATCAAAAGAGGAAATAAGGCTGTTAAGAAGATTGAAATTTGTTTTACGAAACTGTTTTTGAGATACAGAACTAACAATGGGATCCGAGACAAAAACAAGATCAGGGATTCTTCAACTGATGTAGCGGACATTTAAGTAGGCTCTTAGGAAAAACATGTTGAGACGAAGAAATTAAGAAAGATTGATTATCATCAACCAGCCAAGAAATATTAGTCAAGTTAAAATCACATAAGTCTATAAGGAATTCTATAAGGAATTTAACACGACTAAAAGTGGTTTGCAGAGCATCAGTATGGTGCATGTAGATCATGAAATCAGAAGCTGGAGGAATATATGATCAAGAAATGTAAAAGCTAAATTGGAAACATATAATTTCGTCGCAAATAAACTCAACACCTAAAGGCAGATCTGTCGGCACAACAAGTGAACACAGATTCGAGTTGACAGCAATGAGTACTCCACCGCCACCACGACCAACAAAATAAAGCCTATAAGAAATAAAGTTATTAGAAAGAATTTCGTTATCCAAGTTTCAGAAAAAGCTAATATGTTAGCCGAAGAGGTTTGGCTATCACAGAACAGTTTCGAGAGCTTGGTAAGAAGTCCTCTAACATTTTGATAATGAATGCAAAGACTAGACGTTATTAATTTTTTGAAGCAGAAGATAAATTAGAAAGGTTGGCGGGCAACGGATGTGAGCGCTTATTGGGCGCAAACTCGTGTACAACTAGGCCCTCTGGCCAAAAATTAGGGTCAACCATAGCTGAGAAATACTCATTTGGTACTGTAATTTTGAAAGAGGAGATTTCGTGAGGCCTAGAAAACTTAAGCTTTTGAATTAAAACCTTAGCAGGGCATATATTACCAATGTAAGCTGCCACAGACGACTCAGAATTATCTGGATCAAGCCTAGAGATAAATAATTGTTTGCGATGAGGCACTACAGTTAGTGGAAGCGGAGGACCAATGGGATCCGCAAGTGATTGAGAGCCAGCATGATCCTGTACTTGATCAGAGATTCCGTGAGGGATAGATTGAGGTACACCAGGGCTTGTAATGGGTACTTCAATCTGAAAAGAAGAGCAAAAAGAGGGACAAGAAGATGGTGTTGGGGAAAGTAAAATTGAAGAAGATGTAATAGATGTAGATGTAATAGTGCTGGCGACTTCTTATGAGGCAACTCACGAGTACATTTCTTGGGCAACTTCTCAGAAGGTGGAACATACTTGAATTGCCATAATAAAAGTTAGCACACTCATCCTCACACAAGGCTTCTTTCTCCTCCTCTCACGCAACAAGCACCCCTGGGGCGCCTTTTCACTCACAATCCAGACCATGCCCCGCACCCCGGCCACTCACATTACAAAGAGACTCGGGTAGCACACTTTACCAGCAACGCCTAAACGAGTATCGGGTAAAATACCCTCCCTCGATCTAAGTAATATTAACTCTTGACCACACACAGACTCCCATACATTCTAGGTACACTAACAGACCTCACATACACGCGAATGATCTAAGTGCATCGCGACCTATTTCACTTGTCACGTTTAGTCAACTAAGCAACCCACATCTTTCATTTCCTGTAAACACTTACACACTTAGCCAAATAAGCAACTTATATTTCCTAGTATTTATGCGACCCAACAGATATGTGACCCAAGACGACCCACGTTGGGTCACACTAGACACTTCACTATCCCTTTCTAGCATAAGCACTTTTGTATTTCTAGCCAATCCATTCTTTGAATATTGCCGATATAACAGAATTCGCCGGAAGAGGGGACCCACTTTAAACACGATCCCAACGTCGCTGCCGACGGCATACCGCCGCAGCCAGCGCCCATAGGGCATCTCGGGGTATATTTAAAGGACCACGCTCCACAGAGCGGGCAGTCTTTGTTTAGACCTAGAACTAGTTACATGAAGTACTACTGAATAAAACAAATATTATAACGTTGTAATCAAGTGTTGTGTTGTGATTCACCACGGAAAACAGAGTTCCCAAGCCTAATCTTTTTTCACAAGGAAAATATGGTAAGAATCCACCCTTAAGGGACACAGAGAACTCATAACTTAAATGTATGCTAGAGTCACACTCGTTAGACAGCTGTTGGGCCAGGTTGTTTAAAGAAAGAAACTTTAAACGAAGATTCCTGTACATACGGCTAACATCAAGCTGCTGGCTGGCACAAGATGGGCAAGTCCATCGATTTAGCCATGCTCAGGCTTAGACACAGACCAACCAGAAAATTTGTCGTAGTCGCGGCCGTTGAGGCCAGAGCATTTAAAGTAAATAAGATTATCGCAGGGCCAATAAGATATTGCTCTATACTGATCATCAAAACGATCAGAATGCTTGCAAGTAATTAGACAACAAGTCATTGAAAAACAAAAACAAAAAAACACAACGCAAAAATGTATAAGAATAAATAGAAAATTTAAATGCACAGCACAAAGATAATTATCGATAAAAAAATCAATAATTGCAAATAAAAGAAAGAGACAGCTAGAGTAAGAGTGCGCTGCGCAAGAAAGAGTGCAAGAACAGTTATAAGCCAAGCTTTGACAGGCGGCCTTCCAAAAGTGATTACGCGGGAGAGAAGCTGAGCACAAGCACAAACACAAAGCAGAGAGAACAACAAAACCACTAGCACTGATGGTATGATGGGGGCGATAAGGGGAGCAACTGCAGAAGCAATGACAAGAGAGGACAAAAAAAAAATTAAATGCATCAAACACTAATCACGAAAAAGAAAAAACAGTTTAATTTGGCGAATTATGGAAATAAAACACAAGGGTGTCAAGCAAACAACACCAGCGAAATCGAAAACAAACTAAGCACAATTAAAAATTGAGAGAAAAACAATAAATGTTATTCAATTTTTCAAATTTGTCTTTATAAACATTTATTTTTCTTGCTAGTGTACTCATTCTATTGTTCAATGAAACATTGAGCTGCTAGCGGTGCATGCGCAGCTTCAATATGTGCGTTGTTCCCAGTATTGCGTGTGTTTCGCCGGTATTCTTTATCGCCACATAGGGTAATGTGCTTAACACGATGCCCTTCTCAATTTTTGTACAACCGATTAGTGACATTATTGACCACATTGGCCGTATTATCTTTTGCCTGGGTTTCGTCGCTACCGAACCAACCCATTTTTACAATTTAGATTATTCGCTGATAAAATTTTTGTAGAACCTTTATAAAATGTGATCTCTTTTCTTTGAAAAATTTGTTTTTTTTTTAAGGTAAAAGAAAAATTTGTTTTTTCTATCAATTTAATCTTTTTTTTTTATTTACTTTTTTTTATAATAATTTTTTTTTTTTGACATATACCCCTGCCTATTTTGCGTGTGGTTTTCAGGCCACTCTATGATTGGACGGCTTTAATGCCGCAAATTGTACATAAATTTGTATAATTATATATAAAAAAAATATGCATCGCAGTGCATTAAAAAAAATTTGCGGCGCAGCGCATAGTTGTTTAAATAACTATTATGGTGGGCGCTCTATGTAGCGCTGTCGGTCCAGACGTTGCCAGTGTTGGCTGCACAGGCTTCTATGTTGGGGGACCGGTGCGGGCGGCACAGGCTTCTTTGTTGGGGTACCGATGCAGGCAGCACAGGCTTCTATGTTGGGGTACCGGTGCAAGCGGCACAGGTATACTCGCAGAACTGCGAGTAAAGTGGTCCCTCGCAGTCGTTTAGGAAGGCTTTTCTTAGCTTTGGGATTTCCTTTGCTGGTTGTGGCGTTGTTTTCATCTTTGGCTTTGCCAAGTTGTGTATTGTAGAGAATGTTGATGGGGTGTTGGTTGTGGCTTTATTCTTTCTTTCGGCCAATTGGTTTCTTATGAATTCTACCTCGGCGTGTAATTTCATCGAGGTATTCCAGTTAATTGTATTGTGGCTAATTAGTAGCCTAAAAATTTCAGCCTTTCTGTCTTTTAGTTTATTTGCCACACCGGATTTCTTTCCCATCACTCTACTTACTGTTGTTGTTATCTTTATTCATTTTTGCGAATTGATGGTGCTCCAACGTCGGTGTTGTGGGCGGATTGCCTACAACACGTTATCAATCACCTGCTTAATATCTCTCGTAGGTGTAGTTGTCGGTCTGCCTACCACACACGGGCGCATGGGAAAATCAAGTCCCTCGAAGTAGCCAGCATCGATTTCCCTTTTTGTTGGCGTCAGCACCTCCAGTGGCTGTTGTTGCAGTTTGTTTTATTTTAAAATATCATTTGTACCGTTTCTTTTTAGTTAAAATCCAAAATTATTGTTAGAATATACGTGACACTTGTCACTGTCGCCATGTAGAAATACGAATAAATAATTGTTGTGATTTCGTTGACGGTAAAAAAACGAATAAATCTTATTTGAAAAATGTTTTCGAGTTTAGCCTAAGAATTCTTAAGTATATAAGTTCTGCCGCTGCAGACAGCAGAACGAGAGAGCGTAGTATGTATGTATGTGTATACATATATATAAAAAAAAAAAGCTTCTGCTCTCTGACGTGACGGTCGTGTTTTTGCTTAGCTCCTGAGTTTTATTAATATATATTGTTTTTTCCCAATTTTTAATTGTGCCTAGTTTGTTTTCGTTTTCGCTGGTGTCATTTGCTTGAAACCCTTGTGTTTTATTTGCATAATTCGCCAAATTAAACAGTTTTGTTTTTTTCTTTTTTGTGATTAGTGTTTGGTGCATCTAAATTGTTTTTATTTTTTTTCTTATTGTTCTCTCCCGTCATTGCTTCTGCAGTTGCTCCCCTCATCGCCCCCATCATACCATCAGTGCTAGTGGTTTTGTTGTTCTCTCTGCTTTGTGCTTGTGCTCAGCTTCCCTCCCGCGTAATTACTTTTCTAAGGCCGCCTCTCAAAGCTCGTCTTATAACTGTTCTTGCACTCTCTCTTGTGCTGTGTACTCTAGCTGTCTCTTTGTTTTATTTGTAATTATTGATTTTTTATCGATAATTATCTTTGTGCTGTTTATTTAAATTTTTATATATATTTTTTTTGTTGTTTTTTTTTGCCTTGTGTTTATTTTGGCTTTTCAATGGCTTGTTGTCTACCCAATTGCAAGCATTCTGATCGTTTTGACGATCAGTATAGAGCAATATCGTGTTGGCTTTGCGACAATCTTATTCACTTAAAATGTGCTGGCCTCAACGGCCGTGATTACGACAAATTTTCTGGTTTGTCTGTGTCTAAGCCTGAGCTTGGCTTAATGCGCTGGACTTGCCCATCTTGTGCCAGCCAGCAGCTTGATTTTAGCCGAATGTACAGGGATCTTCGTTTAAAGTTTCTTTCTCTAAATAAAATGGCCAAACAGCTGTCTAATGAGTGTGACTCTAGCATAAATTTATTGTCGCAATTCAAGTTTGATCCACCTTCTAAGGAATTGCCCAAGAAATGTACCCTTGAGTTGCCTCATAAGCAGTCGCCCGCACTTTCTATTACATCTTCTCCCATTTTACTTTCGCCTACACCATCTTCTTGTCCCTCTTTATGCTCTTCTTTTCAGATTGATGTACCCACTACAAGCCCTGGTGTACCTCAATCTATCCCTCACGGGAACTCTGATCAATTACTGGATCATGCTGGCTTTCAATCACTTGCGGATCCCAATGCTCCTCCGCCTCCACTAACTGTAGTGCCTCATCGTAAACAATTATTTATCTCTAGGCTTGCTCCAGATACTTCTGAATCGTCTGTGGCAGCTTACATTGGTAATATATGCCCTGCTAAGGTTTTAATTCAAAAGTTTAAGTTTTCTAGGCCTCGCGAAATCTCCTCTTTTAAAATTACTGTACCAAATGAGTATTTCTCAGCTATGGTTGACCCTAACTTTTGGCCAGAGGGCCTAGTTGTACACGAATTTGCGCCCAATAAGCGCTCCCGCCCTTTGCCTGTCCACCTTCCTAATGTATCTTCTGCTTCAAAAAACTAATAACGTCTAGTCTTTGCATTCACTATCAAAATGTAAGAGGACTTCTTACCAAGCTCTCGAAACTATTCTGCGATAGCCAAACCTTTTCGGCTGACATATTAGCTTTCTCTGAAACTTGGCTTAACTCCTCTGTTTTGGATAATGAAATTCTTTCTAATAACTTTATTTCTTATAGGCTTGATCGTGTTGGTCGTCGTGGCGGCGGAGTACTCATTGCAGTCAACTCGAATCTGTGCTCAAGTGTTGTGCCGATTGATCTCCCCTTAGGTGTTGAGGTTATTTGCGTCGAAGTTACATGTTCTAACTTTAGCTTATATATCTCTTGTTCATACATTCCTCCAGCTTCTGATATGATGATCTACATGCACCATGCTGATGCTTTGCGAACTATTTTTAGTCGTCTTAAAGATCGTGATTTTTTTATAGCTTTAGGTGATTTTAACTTGCCTAATGTTTCTTGGCTTGCTGATGATAATCTATCTTTCTTAATTCCTTCATCTCAACATGTTTTTCTTGATAGCCTACTTGAATGTCCGCTATATCAGTTGAATTCTTTTCTTAACTCTTCTAAAAGAATCCTCGATCTTGTTTTTGTCTCTGATCCCACTGTTAGTGCTGTATCACAAACACAGCCCCTACTGAAGCCTGAAGATACTTATCACCCTACCATTGAAATTACTATTTCTTACAATTCCGTTAATAATTCATTCAATAACATCTCAAATTCTCGTCGCAGATGTTTTCGTAAAACAAATTTCAATCTTCTTAACAGCCTTATTTTCTCTTTTGATTGGTCATTTCTATTTGAGTGCTGTGATATAGATTGTGCAGTAAATTTTTTCTACTCTGCTCTTAATTCTCTAATTGATAAATGCGTTCCTTATGTGAATGTCTCTACCGTCTCCAGTGCGCCAGTCTGGTTCACACGTAGGCTCTCTAATCTCCGTAACATTAAATCGAGATATTTTAAAAGATTTAAAAAAACTGGTTCGCGACTTGACTATGCAAATTATTGTGTAGCCAAATCTCAATTTTGCCTTTTAAATACTCAATGCTACAATAATTATATCGTTCGCTGTAAGGTTGAATTTTATAATAACCCCAAAAGATTTTATAACTTTGTTAATTCCAAAAGACGCTGTAATTTACTACCTTCCACCTTCAGACTTAATGACCAGACTGCTAATTGTGATTCAGATATTGCAGATCTGTTTGCTAAATTCTTTCAGTCGACTTATTCTTCTACTGCTTCGGATCCCACACCTTATCCCTTCACAATTCCACATTTAAATTGTATGTTTTTTCCTAATATTACTGAAGACTGTATTATCTCTAGCTTGTCATCTATGACGTCTTCCTTCGTACCCGGGCCTGATAATATACCTAGTTGCATCCTTAAAATGTGTTCGATTTCCCTATCTAAGCCTTTATCTCGGTTATTCTTTATATCGAGTGAGACTTGTCGCTTCCCTGATATGTGGAAGGAGTCTTTTATTATTCCGCTTTTTAAAAAGGGTAACAAATCGGATATTTCTAACTACCGTGGCATTGCCAAACTTTCGGCAATACCTAAGCTGTTTGAGAAAATTATTACGTCTTCCCTTCAACACCTATCCAGATCCGCTATTTCTGCTTGTCAGCATGGCTTCATGAAAGGTCGTTCGTCGCTTACCAATTTTTTAGAATTGACTACCCTTGTACACCATGGCTTCCGTAAAAAGTGTCAAACTGATGTTATTTATACTGACTTTAGTAAGGCTTTCGATACGGTTGATCATTCCTTGCTTCTCATGAAACTTAACATCATGGGTTTTTCCCCGAAACTATTGGCTTGGTTAAAGTCGTATCTTATTGGCAGAACCCAAAAGGTGTCTTTTCGTTCTTCGATATCTAAAACTGTTCGAGTTACGTCAGGTGTCCCCCAAGGCAGTCATCTGGGCCCACTGTTATTTACCTTGTTTATAAACGATTTGCCTTTGGCCTTGGCTCATTCACGCGTGCTCATGTTTGCGGATGACGTGAAGATTTGCTATTCATATAATGATCCTTCTTTCCAACAGTACTTGCAATCAGATCTCGATGCGTTCTGTGTTTGGTGTCACGTTAATAAATTACACCTTAATGCCTCTAAATGCTCTTTTATGACTTTCAGTCGTTTGTCGCCGTTCCTAGCTCAATACTCGTTTAAGTCTGTTCTGTTAGATTGTGTACCATCATTTAAAGACTTAGGCGTTATGTTTGACCCAAAACTTTCTTTTAATATTCATATATCTTCAATTGTTAATAGAGCATGCAGTCTTCTTGGCTTCATTAAACGTTGGGCCAAAGAATTTGATGATCCATATGTGACAAAGGTTTTATACACTTCGTTAGTTCGCCCTACTCTAGAATATTGCTCACCAGTGTGGAACCCTCAATATGATGTTCACCAGCGTAGTATTGAATCGGTACAGAAGCAATTCCTTAAGTTTGCGTTACGCGGTCTTAATTGGGACCCGAATCTTCGCCTACCTTCTTATTCTGACAGACTTCTTCTTATTAATCTTCCTTCACTTTACAACCGTAGGCTCGTATTTGGGATTCTCTTTCTACATAAAGTAGTCAACGGCGAAGTCAGTTCTACCAATTTACTAGGTACGCTATATTTTTGTGTTCCCTCACGTCGGACCAGAAACTTTTTTCCTCTTCACCTTAGTAGATGTTTGACTAACTACTCTCTTCACGAACCTCTTCGTGTTCTTTGCCAATCTTTTAACAACCTTTCTCACCTTATTTCTCCTCATCTATCTGTCACTTCTCTTCGCGCTATACTTTTTAATTATCTACAGCGTAACCACTGAAAGTATTCTGGACTGGATATTTGATTGGCTGCAACTCATCCCTGACCACATTGGCTGTGAATCGGGGCATAGCTGGCACCTTGTTGCAAATAAAACACCTCCATCGGGTCGGGGATGTTGTGCATATAGCTAAGCTACCTTAATGAATTAATTACTATTTGTATTTTAGCTTAAGCTTTTTCGTCGACTGCTGACTTAGTTGACGTAAATAAATAAATAAATAAATAAATAAATATGCATATGGCATATATATTTGACAGGCGCATAAGGCTTAGAGAATATGCTGTTCGGCCACACATAAATGGCCCATCGCATTACATTTGTTTCCCTTTTGCGCTCGCCTTGTTTATGCATAGCAACAATGTGTCACTATGAGAACATATAGTATACACTATTATGTGTTGAGTATATGACGCTTTTATATGTAGAATACTCTACATTGCGTCGGGTATTATACTACATACTACTACATACTACAGTAGTGCATTGCCCTTAAGTTTTCCAACGTAAAGCAAGTGACACACAATGCAGACACATTATTTAATTGTACAATCCAATTTTATACATTGCTGTTGCCATCTCTGATACACGCTCGCTCTCCAAACTCTCTTCGCCGTTTTCTTCGTCTGCTTTTGAAGCATGTTCGTCGCCACTCTCATTTTTGTCGCATCTATTGCAATCTCGCTTTTGCATGGCGTCGCCGTTTACGACTGCGATTGGCAATCTTTCTAGAAGTTTCATGGCTTTTTCTATTTTGTTGCGTAGTCCCTCTAACACAATTGTATTTGGGATTATTTCATCATGTTGATGCTGTTGTGGTGACTTTGTACCAACAACGCTTCTACATGGAAGGCCATCGGCATCTGGTATTGGAGTTACTGGCCGACCTCCAAGTACATTCTTCGGAATCTCTAGTAGTGTGCGTCTTGCTGATCGGCAAGAATTTAAAAACGATTCCCGCTTAGGGGTGCTACTCGTTTATTTGGTTTGGTAAGTTCCGGCGTGTTGCCACATTTTTTCTTTTGTGGACTTAGGCCCCGCTTAGTTATTTTAAAACATCTATCCATTGTAGTTTTGACAAATGGCGTAGAATTTATTGTTGTAGCTGGCTTTAGGTCAATTGGCGTTGACGGCTTGACACAGGTCAATACTTCTGCAGACTTTGTTGTCAACGAGCTGACAGTGCTGGTCATTGCAATCGGTGACCCAGTTATCAATATTGATGGAGAAACACATTGGATTACATTGTCGGTGTTAGTGCTTACGGAAGCATTTAGTGGGGTCGGTGACAACACCGAAAAATACGCATTGTTGCGTTGGACCGAGAGTCGACGCTCACGTTGTTGTTGAATGATTTGTTCTTGAAGCTGTTGCTGGTGGGGATCGAGAAAGCTTGAGCCCGAATTGGTCGACAGGGCTTTTCCAAAATTACTCAGTTAGTAGTTGCAACATACTATATATTGCTATTAGATCAAACTAATAGCAATATGATTGTAAATAGGCGTCTCTGAGGCGACTGAGAGCCCTACACAAAATGCAGTTTGCGGCGGCAATTTAAGTTGCCACATACGTCTCAGAGATATTTGGAGCAAGCCTAGAGATAAATAATTGTTTGCGATGAAGCACTACAGTTAGTAGAGGCAGAGGAGCTTTGGGATTCACGAGCGATTAGGAGCCACCATGATCCTGTAATTGATCAGAGTTCCAGTGAGGGACAGATTGAGGGCTTGAACAGGCCTTGAACAGTGCATTTCAATCCAACAGTATTTCAAGAGGACTTGCTTTAGTTAATCGATTCATTGTACACTTAATGCCTAACTGTACCTCTCTTAGATCATCCTGCCAAGACTGAGTTCCGAATCTATAGGATCTATAATTGATCTCACCTTAGTCAGCAGTGCATAAATCTTTTCACTCGTTGTAGAGGACGGATGTGTTTTTTTTGCGCTTATCAAATTTTATTTGTTTATCGTTATTATAAACTTTTCTTTAACTTTTAAACTCATTATCGGCGTAATTAAAATTTTAACATTCGAATTGTATTTTCATTCCGTGATTGATTTCAATCGTTTTTGTGCTTTTTGTTTCAATATACATAAATTAAACATACAACAATTACTTGTATTAGCGATATTGTTGTCTAGTTAATCTCTTTTGGTTATGTGTCTTTACCGTTGTAACTAACTATCGCGCTCTTGCGTACAAATTGTTGTTGCATATGTTCACTTTGACGCGCTCTCTCTTTCCTCTTCTTGTCTGATTTGCGCTCTCGTCTTTTGCTTACCCACGACTCAGTGATACGTGTTTTTGTTTTTGTGTATTCTTGTAATTTTTATTCTTTAGTTGTGAAGGCTTACTCTGCACATTAACCCTTGTGTCAGAACTGGTCAGTATATTCTTATACACAGATTTTTAACCTTTAGAATTTTTATTTTTTTATTTTTTTTTTTGTATTTCCTTTTTTAATTAAATTAAACTTTTTAATAACATGGTTGTCTGCTCAAAAAATAATTGCATAGTTGCCACTAATGCGGTTGACTCCCATGATTATATTCTTTGTTGGTTGTGTGACAATGCGGTTCACGTTAAGTGTGCAGGTTACACAGGCAGAATCAAGGAGTCTATTGCTAAAGGTGGTGGCTTAAAATATGGATGTGATGCTTGCCGGGAGGTCGAGAATGAGATGCGCTCTTTCATGAGACGGACTAGAGATAGTTTTGACACTTTAAGGGCAGGTTTTAATAAACTCCAAGCGGAGTTTACTGCGGTGGAGACTCAGTTCAGGAGTTCATCGCTTATGAATGAGTCTCCGAAACGTAAAAGGACCAGTCCTTAGGGTGTTTCTGTATCTGTAGATTCGCCAGCGTCTCCTATCGTCCCCGACCGGTCTCATGCACCGTCCACTCCTAATGTACAGCAATTGATATCATTTAAGAGCCCGGTTGTGAATACTATTACGGAATTACCGGTATCACCTGGGAATGATCTCTCCTATTGTAGTGTCCGATGTGTCCGGGCAATTACCCATCCCAATGGAAATTGCCGATAGTTCTAAAAGTATCGAGGGCCCCGTAAACAAGTTGACTGCTGCAGTGGGTGACATGTCCAACATTACTGCTACGGCTGACGCTTCGGGCCCGCGGCCTCTCGTTGGCATACCACCAAAGAAACATATATTTGTTTCTAGACCCTGTTGTCACATCTGATGATGTAATAGCCTATATTCGGAAGAAAGTTAACGTCTCGAATATTGCGGTGGAGAAGTTTAAATTTTTTTATTCTCGGGACATTTTGTCCTTTAAAATTAGTGTTTCTGCCAATATCTTCGACACTTTATGTCGAGAAGATTTTTGGCCGAAACATATAATAGTTAAGGAATATACTGTAAAAAAGAAAAATCGGCAACCGATTCGCTTGCCAACAACAACAACTAATACTATTCCTGCCACATCAGCATCTGCTGGTGTGTCAAAAAACAAGCTTCGTCCCTTAACCTGGGTTACCAGAACGTTAGAGGACTGAAATCTAAACTTCCTAGTCTCTATGTAGATAGTCTTTCTTTTGAGCATAACATTCTAGCTTTTACAGAGACGTGGCTAAAACCTGATATTGCTGATGCATCGATTTTTTTCACAAACTTTTCTGTATTCAGACGTGACCGGCTTTCTCGCATAGGTGGTGGCGTTCTGATAGCTGTTGATGCTGCTTTCTCATCTGAAATGATTCAATTTTCTAGTACCCAGGAGATTGAGTTTGTCGGTGTTAAAGTAAATTTTAAATCTTTTAATGCTTTCATTACTTGTTCCTATATTCCACCATTGTCAGACATAGTGGTATATTTAAATCATTTACAGGCAATTCAGTTTGTCTCGTCTTTAGTTTCTAGTCAAGACATGCTCATAGTTGTAGGTGATTTTAATTTACCCGCTTTAGCATGGTCACTAACAGATGAATCTACCATGTTGCTGCCCTCTTTGTCACATAACTTTATTGATGGCCTTCTAGGCTTATCTTTATCCCAAGTCAATCCAGTCTTAAATTCTAATGGAGAATCGTTAGATCTTATTTTTGTATTGGATTCTTCTTAATGTGGTGTTTCATCCTACATTGAATTTAAAAGTTGATCTGCCCTTGCTTTCACCATTACTTGGTTCAAGTGAGTTACCTCTAACTAGGTGCTTTCATAAGACTGACTTTGCCAGCCTTAATGAAAACATTATTACTACCGATTGGTCTTATCTGTACAATTTTAGAGATATGAACTCAGCTGTTCGATTTTTCTATCATACTCTGAATTCACTTTTTGATATTTGTGTGCCTCTTGGTAGGCTGGAGCGGCTTAACAAACCTCCCTGGTTCTCTCGTGAGTTATCCAATTTGAAAAATGTGAAGACACGATATTATAAGAAGTTTCAAATAACACGTCGTTCATCAGATTATGCTCTGTATACAATCGCTCGTTCAAAATTCATGATGCTTAATACACAATGCTATAAGAATTATCTTCAGCGGTGTAAGCTTCAGTTTTCTTCTGACCCTAAACAATTTTATAATTTTGTCAATTCTAAACGTAAGACCTCTGTGCACCCATCTTTTTTGTCTTTTCAAAATAAAAAAGCGAGCACTGATCAGGCAATTGCCGATATGTTTGCGAGTTTTTTCAAAACAACTTATTCCTCAACGGAATATCGAGCAAGTCCGTATCCTTATCATTTAGAAAAGGCTAATTGCATTTTCAATCCAGTGTTTGATGAAAGTTCTATTCTTAGCGAACTTAAATTAGTTAAACCTGTTTATTCTCCGGGGCCAGATGGTCTGCCTGGATGTGTACTCAGGTTCTGTGCAAACGCATTATGTAAACCCATTTTAAAATTGTTTCTACTGTCTGTCGAATCTTCCTCTTTTCCATCTATTTGGAAGGAGTCGTATATCATTCCTCTGCATAAAAATGGCAAAAAGTCCGAAGCCTCTAACTATAGGGGTATCTCAAAATTGTCCGCTATTCCGAAAGCTTGTGAAAAAATTACAACTTCGCAATTGCAACATTTTTGCAGCTTTATTATTTCGCCATCCCAACATGGGTTTGTGAAACGTAGATCTACAACCACTAACCTCTTAGAATTTACCTCTATAATTATCAAGGTTTTTAAAAATGCTAAACAAACTGATGTCATCACACACTGACTTCAGCAAAGCCTTTGATTCCGTTAATCATACCCTATTACTTTCTAAGCTGAGCGACATTGGGTTTCCACCCCTTTTCCTTTCTTGGGTTCGAGAATATTTAACAAATAGAAAACAGAAGGTACTTTTTAAGTCTTCTTTTTCCGATTCCATTCCTGTGACTTCTGGTGTACCTCAAGGTAGTCATCTTGGCCCTCTGCTTTTCACACTATTCATTAACGATCTTCCATCAGTCATTGTTCATTCGCGTGTGCTTATGTATGCTGACGATGTCAAGCTTTGTCTTACTTATAAAGATACAGATTCATTTAGTCGGCTACAAGCTGATCTTAAAAACTTTCAATCCTGGTGCCAGTTTAATTTACTAAATCTTAACACTACCAAATGTAAAGTAATGACTTTTTTCGTAACTCTCCTTAACTGTTCACTTATTTTCTAAACAATAGTCCTTTAGAACGTCTAAATAATATGAATGATTTGGATTGACCATAAGTTAAATTCTAACACCCATATTTCCTCCATGGTCGCAAAGGCCATGAGTGTCCTGGGTTTCATTAAAAGATGGTCAAAAGAATTTGATGACCCCTATACAACTAAAGTTCTTTTTACTTCGCTTGTCCGTCCTATTTTAGAGTATGGATCTTGCGTTCAAAAGCAGTTCTTGCTATTTGCTCTTCGTGGCTTAATTCTAGTATTCTAGTAGACTTCTCTTGATTAACCTTCCTTACCTAACTATCTAAAACTAAACTATCTAACTAAAACTTCTATCCTATCCCATTTAGTTAATAGATAGCTATAGTATTATTTATTTAATTTGTTTGTCTGTTTTTTCTATTGTGTATTTGTTCACGCGACTCGTGCCGTGCGGTATACGGCTGCACCCCACGGTCGGTCGGGTGGGAGGTGGGCAGTTATCTGCTTGGGCTCGCGCGTAACAGGCTTTGTCCTGGTGTCGTAGGGGCCACTTGAACGTACTGCGCATAGTATCGTCAACGTCCGCTATAAGAATTCAGACTTTAAGCAGCTGATTCAGTCTCTGAGTCTCTTACCACTGGTAGGGGAAAACTGCAGAGTTCCTTTTTTCGAAGGACTAAAATGAATAGGGATTTCCGAAAAGAAAGAAAATAACTCAGTCTTCATTCGTTGAATTTAAAATGTGAACTGATTTTATTTCTAAAAGTACGGAGTTTATATAGGACTATCTTAGCCTCAAGGAGGTAACAATTGTTTTTAGATGATCTTATTCTAGTACGACTCACCCCCACGTATTCGGGGGATGAAAAATCATTATTATTTTGGGCACGGCGTCGGCCACTTGACATCTTGCCGTTGTGATCTTTTGGGTCAGTTTAGAATTACAAGTGTTTTTCCCACACCGTGTGTGGCTGATTGTAATTCTAGTCATATGCTAGGTTAGTTGTTTGGTACAAAGGTACAGTTGTATTACATTTTCTTTAGTGCATCTGATTTGGTGAAACCAGTTCAGATGAACACGATGTTTATTCTTAAACAATGGTTATCCGTCTAGGAGAGACGATGGTTATTCGTCTAAGAGAGACGATCGAATTCCGTAAGGTAGACGATGAATTAAGTTTGGAAAGTTTGAAATTAAAAATTCAAATATTACACGAGGATGTGTAAAGGTCAGGATGGCTGTGTCGATTAAGTGACTAATAAGTCAAAGTCTACTAGTTAGTTGACAGGCATGTCAATTGTAGCCCTGGCATTACCTTTACAGCGGCTACAGACTGACACCTGGAATGTTGCTGGGAATGTTGACTTTCCAGAATGACAAGCATCTTTGCTTTAGCAACATATTTAGAAACAAATCTGTCTTCAGGTCAGGTCCTATATAAAGAGAGGGCTAGAGAGCTCAGTTAACAAACCCCCCTGGGAACTAGCCTTACAGTGAAAAAGTAAAAGTGAAGTTAAAATTCTAAAGTGAATATTATAAAGAAAAACATGAGTGAAATGAATAAAAGACTTGGCGCTCCGACATTAGAAGTGGGATCGGCATCACATCCTGCATTCTCAGAGGAACAATGGCGCATAGTCCTACAGATGCAAAATCAAAACCTAGTGGAGCTTGTAAAAACTATTCAAGCGTCAACACGTGAACAGCAGCAGATACGTGGCGTCACTTTGCCAACATTTTTTTCTGATAAGTGCCGACTCCTGTACTGTCTGAGGACCAATTGCATGGTATGTGGGGCATGCAGAACCGAAACTTGTAGGAGTTCCCGAAAAGAAGATTAATCAGTGCTCTGTGTCTGAGCCAATGGCAGTTATGACACACCGAGGTGAGACCTTTCCAATTTGTTTCGACTCCGGAGCTGAGTGCTCCCTTGTCCGAAGCAGTGTTGCCGTTAAATTTGATGGCAAACTGTACAACAATCATATTATAATACGGGGTATTGGCGACGGTGGCATATGCAGTGCACATCAAAAATTATGTAGAGTTTGATTAACCCAAACACTTTAGAAGTACTATTTCATGCCATATCGTTCAAATATCTTACTAATGATATTGGAATTCGTAGAGAAATCCTTAGTAAAGGATATAAGATTTTCTGACAAATTTGAAATCTTTAAATTCTTGTGTAGTGTTTGAGCCATCTACTAATTCATTTAACGTAAATAATGAATTTCTCGATAATGATAGAGAGAATGTGATTAAATTGCTTTACAAATATTCAAAAGCATTTATTGAAATCCCTTACACGAGACTTAACTCAGGGATAATGGCTTTTAGGTTGATTGACCCTAAGAAACCAGTGCAGAGGCGTCCATATCGATTGAGTCCAAATGAAAATGTAATTGTACGCAAACCTATAAATTAATTGCTAAGTTGTAATATCGTTCGACCTAATTGCTATGCTAGTCCAACGCTATTAGTTAAAGAGAAAAAGGGATCAGACAGCTTGTGCATTAAAAATCGTGAGTTAAATGCCAACACGGTTTGTGATAGATTTGCATTACTCCATATCAGTGATCAAGTTGCTAGACTTAGGATTGTAAAATATGTTACGTGTTTGGATATGACTAATAAACTGCATTTGTAGCACCTGAGAAGCAGTACGAGTATTTAACAATTTGGCCTCAAGAACGCTCCTTTCGTTTTTCAGCAACCCATGTTAAACGCTTTTGGAAATTAAGCACATACCTATGTGAAAGTCTACATGGATGATATTATGATAGTATTATCAACTAAAGAACTAAACAACGAAAGGTTTAAGGTCGTAGTACATCCAGTACTAACTGAGGCTGGATTTTCATTGATAATTTCGAAGTGTGAGTTCCTTAAGACTACGGTGCAGTATCTGAGGTACGAGACCTAATCCGCAGAAGATCTTAGCACTGACTTCTCTGAGACCGCCTTCAACATTTAGTATTGTGAGACAATTTATTGGATTAGCGTCTTATTTTCGAAAATTTATTCCTCATTTCTATCAGGTTATGAAACCGATATACTTGCTAACTGCGACCAAAAACGTTTTTGGTTGGGATGACCATCTGGAAACAATTAGGAAGATAGTCATGTCTATTCTATTCTCCCAAATAAGCCAGCACTGAAAATATTTGATCCACAATTTCCAATAGAACTACATACAGATGCTAGTTCTAATGGTTAGGGTGCTATGTTGATACGTCGGCAATGGCAATCCTCATGTAGTAGAATACTTTAGTAAGAGAACCTCTCCTGCAGAGTCCAGAGAAGAGAAGCGCATGGCGCACGTACACATAAAAAGCAGAAATAAGAAATGCACGGACAACTCTTTTGTCCGTGGTCGAATCGGGGCACGGTCGTGGTAAGATGCCCTTGGCGAGGTACATCTTGCTTTGAATTGCACAGTTTATAGTGTAACCAAAGCAAGTCCTTACCGAAAAAAAAAAATGCACATCATCTGAGCTTGATTTCGCCGTGCTCTGTGAACCACAATCAATAAGGGCTCTTAGAGTCTTATATCCTCCATTTACATTTCTTACTTGTATTACAGATGTGGCCAACAGTTTTTGTTGTGTCGTAACTCAAGTAATAACTCTCTCCTATTTTTCTTCACAACGGAGTAAGGTATGGTGTTCCTTACTGCACAATGAACAGACCATTTCATTAGTGCACACCTTATTGCTTGAATGGTACAAGCATATTATGCAAAGCTGCACTTTTTTGGGTGTCTCATACCGTTCAGTTGGTGCCAAACTTTTAAACTTATAGCACTTATACGCTTTGTGCCCGGCAATTTTGCAAATTTATCTTCGACTTCCGCATAATTTAAAACAGTTTGTAGCGGTTTTTTCTCTTCCTTTCTCATGGCACTTAGCGAGCACTATCTTTGCTCCAAGTAATCCATGACATCAGATAGCAATTGTATCTGCTTTGTTTTTCTAATTTGACTCTCATATAATTGTAGAGTCTCTCTGTCAAATTTCCTAAGTAGGAATTGTGCGAATATTACGTCAACTTCATCGGACAAATTTGCTTTTATTTTAATTAAGTAAACTGACTCATTAACTATGTCAATCACTCCTTTAACACTTTTTGCGGATTCATTGTTGATCATTGGTAAATCAACGATCCGACTTAATTGTATAATTGTCAGCTGAACCTGACAATAGATGAGCTACCATGCTGCTCGATTTCGGACGTCGAATTCTAAATCCTCCATTTATTAACTTTTGCATCACTTGTGTCCGTACCTTCTCCCACAAATAATTTATTTTATTAATATACATTATCCATGTCCCATTGCCTGTTGATTTCAACTCTACTACCTCCAAATATTCCTGAAGCTGTCGGACTCTATCCATAAATGTCTCCTGGTTATCACTACCGTTTTCATGACTGGAGGTCGCATTCCCGCGCGACTCTCCTTTGCTATCATCAAACATTTCTGACATATTTGCTTCTGTTTCAACTAACACTGACTTACTAGTGCGTGGTTTTTCCGACTCTCCTGTATCTATTATTTTGGCAACTATCTTTAAAACCTCTTCATGTACTTTATCTCTGTAGTACTGATGATCGAAAACCCTTGCTGGAGCAATTTCTCATGGTTAGGCATCCATCGTCTACTAATCACTTTTACTTTCTCAATCACCTTGCTAGTAATGTTTCTGGGATCTAGTGCTTCCACCTGCCTTAACCTGGTATGCAACTCTACCTGCTTCTCTAACAATTTTGCAGTCTTATTAGTGAACATTTTATCTTGAGCGAACATTAGGATATCGATATAATTATATAATGATAGTAATAAAATATGTAGGTTGGTGTATGTACTTAAAACCATTTTAATGTATCTTATCTGATGATCCTGTTTTTATACCCTTGCAAAAAGGGTATATTAATTTTGGTCAGAAGTGTGCAACGCATAGAACGAAGCATCTCAGACCATATAAAGTATATATATTCTTGATCAGCACGACGAGACGAGTTCAAATAGCCATGTCCGTCCGTCCGTCTGGATCAACGCGAACTCCTCCGAGACCGTAGGAGCTGCAGAGCTGAAATTTGCACGTATGCTTGTATATACTGCAGGCGTTGTATATCTCGGATTCAGCCGGATCGGACCACTATATCATATAGCTCCCATACAAACGGCAAAGTCACGAACAGTGACTTTTCTCAATAACTTCGTTATTTTATCAGCAATTGTCATAAAAGTTGGTATTGGTCAGTTTTGTTCTTATTAATAATTGTGCCAAATTTGATTAAGATCGGGTGACTATATCATATCGCTCCCATACAAACGTCAAAGTCACGACTTTTCTCAATTACTTCGTTATTTTATCAGCAATTGTCATAAAAGTTAATATTGGTCAGTTTTGTGTTCTTATTAATAATTGTGCCATATTTGATCAAGATCGGGTGACTATATCATATCGCTCCCATACAAACATCAATGTCACGAACAGTGACTTTTTTCAATAACTTAGTTATTTTATCAGCAATTGTCATAAAAGTTAATATTGGTCAGTTTTGTGTTTTTATTAATAATTGTGCAAAATTTGATCAAGATCGGGTGAGTATATCATATAGCTCGCATAGAAACGATCGGTGGAAAACAGTGACTTTCATCAAAAAGTCCGTTATATCCTATGCTAAGATTGAAGGCCGTTCTTTCGCAGACATTAGACTTTTTGGATAAAACGTTTTTACACTTTGATGGCTATGGGTAAGGAAAGAATTACCAAAACAGTTGCAAGGGTATACACTTCGAAGTGGTCGAAGTTAACCCCGGCCCTTTGATTTTTGTTTAATTTCGATATCTGGCCTTCGAATACGCCAAACACAAATTCTGTAATTATTTTTTTTCTGCCGCCGAAATTATTGCAGTTGCTCGACTAGCCAAACTGCCTTTATTTGACTCGGTCGCACTCACTTTTTATATATATATTTTGCTTTTTATATTATACTCTGTCTCTTACCATTGGTGGGGGAAAACAAGAGTTAATTTATTTTGCTACCTATAGCTGATCTTAGCATTTACACTTGCATCAAAAAAATAAAATATTATATACTATAAAATTTTATTTGTTTCTCGTGATCAATAACTTTTCTTATACTTTTAAAATCATTATCGGTTTAACTATAATTTAAACATTCGAATTGTATTTTGATTTCGCGATTTCTTTTAGTCATTTTTGTGCTTTCTGTTTCAATAACATAAATTAAAACTTACAACAATTACTTGTATTAGCGGTGTTGTTGTTTTGCTAATATCTTTTGCTTTTGTGTCTTTACCGTTGTAACTAACTATCGCGCTCTTGCGTACAAATTGTTGTTGCATGTGTTCAATTTGACGCGCTCTCCCGCTCTTTACTATTCTTGTTTGATTTGCGCTCTCGTCTTTTGCCTACCCACGACTCAGTGATACGTGTCTTTGTTTTTGTGTATTCTTGTAATTTTTATTCTTTAGTTGTGAAGGCTTACTCTGCACATTAACCCTTATGTCAGAACTGGTCAGTATATTCTTATACACAGATTTTTAACCTTTAGAATTTCTATTTTTTTATTTTTTTTGTATTTCTTTTTTTAATTAAATTAAACTTTTTGATAAAATGGTTGTCTGCTCAAAAAATAATTGCATAGTTGCCACTAATGCGGTTGACTCCCACGATAAGTGTGCAGGTTACACAGGCAGAATCAAGGAGTCTATTGCTAAAGGTGGTGGCTTAAAATATAGATGTGATGCTCGCCGGGAGGTCGAGAATGAGATGCGCTTATTCATGATGCGGAGTAGAGATAGTTTTGACACTTAAAGGGCAGGTTTTAACAAACTCCAAGCGGAGGAGACTCAGTTTAGAAGTTTATTGCTTATGAATGAGTCTCCGGAACGTAAAAGAATCGGTCCTTGGGGTGTTTCTTTATCTTTAGATCCGCCAGCGTCTCTTATCGTCCCCGACCGGCCTCAGGCACCGTCCTCTCCCAATGTACAGCAATTAATATCGATTAAGAGCCCGGTTGTGAATCCGATTATTAAGGCATTACCGGTATCACCTCGGAATGATCTTTTAAAAACGATGCCAACTATAGTGTCCGAAGTGTCCGGGCAATTACCCATTCCAATGGATATTGCCGATAGCTCTAAAAGTATCGAGGGCCCCGTGTACAAGTTGACTGCTGCATTGGGTGACTTGTCCAACGTTGCTGCTGCGGCTGACGCTTTGGGACCGTGGCCTGTCGGTGGCATACCACCAAAGAAACATATATTTGTTTCTAGGCTAGACCCTGTTGTCACATCTGATGATGTAATTGCCTATATTCGGAAGAAAGTTAACGTCTCGAACATTGCGGTGGAGGAGTTTAAATTTTCTAATTCTCGGGGCATCTCATCCTTTAAAATTATATTTTTGCTAATACTTTCGACATTGTATGTCGATAAGATTTTTGGGGAAACTTATAATAATTAAGGTATGAACTGTAAGGAAGAAAAATCGGCAATCGATTCGCCTGCCAACAACAACTAACAGTATTCCTGGCAAATCAGCATCTGCTGGTGTGTTAAAAAACTCGTTTCGTCCCTTTACCTGGGTTACCAGAACGTTAGAGGACTGAAATCTAAACTTTCTAATCTCTATGTAGATAGTCTTTCTTTTGAGCATAACATTCTAGCTTTTACAGAGACGTGGCTAAAACCTGATATTGCTGATGCATCGATTTTTTTCACAAACTTTTCTGTATTCAGACGTGACCGGCTTTCTCGCATAGGTGGTGGCGTTCTGATAGCTGTTGATGCTGCTTTCTCATCTGAAATGATTCAATTTTCTAGTACCCAGGAGATTGAGTTTGTCGGTGTTAAAGTAAATTTTAAATCTTTTAATGCTTTCATTACTTGTTCCTATATTCCACCATTGTCAGACATAGTGGTATATTTAAATCATTTACAGGCAATTCTGTTTGTCTCGTCTTTAGTTTCTAGTCAAGACATGCTCATAGTTGTAGGTGATTTTAATTTACCCGCTTTAGCATGGTCACTAACAGATGAATCTACCATGTTGCTGCCCTCTTTGTCACATAACTTTATTGATGGCCTTCTAGGCTTATCTTTATCCCAAGTCAATCCTGTCTTAAATTCTAATGGAGAATCGTTAGATCTAATTTTTGTATTGGATTCTTCTTATTGTGGTGTTTCTAGGATCGAACCATTTGTTCTTCCAGAAGACAAATTTCATCCAACATTAAATTTAAAAATTGATCTGCCCATGCTTTCACCATTACTTGGTTCAAATCAGTTACCTCTAACTAGGTGCTTTCATAAGACTGACTTTATCACCCTTAATCAAAACATTACTACTACCGATTGGTCTTATCTGTACAATTGTAGAGATATGAACTCAGCTGTTCGTTTTTTCTATGATACTCTGAATTCACTCTTTGATATTTGTGTGCATTTTGGTAGGTTGGAGCGGCTTAACAAACCTCCC
Source organism: Drosophila paulistorum (assembly GCA_018152135.1). NCBI lineage: Eukaryota > Metazoa > Arthropoda > Insecta > Diptera > Drosophilidae > Drosophila > Drosophila paulistorum. Next base: position 11,410,706 of record JAECXG010000822.1, on the reverse strand, counting down.
TGGATCTCTCGTAAGTTTTCCAATTTTAAAAATGTGAAGACACGATATTATAAGAAGTTGCAAAAAAAAAAGGCAGCACTGATCAGGTAATTGCCGATATATTTGAGAGTTTTTTCAAAACAACTTATTCCCCAACGGAATATCGAGCAAGTCCGTATCCTTATCATTTAAAAAAGGCTAATTGCATTTTCAATCTAGTGATTGATGAAAGTTCTATTCTTAGCGAACTTAAACTAGTTAAACCTGTTTATTATCCGGGGACAGATAGTCTACCCAGGTGCGATTCATTTTGAGGTGCCCAAACGCAAGAAGTAAAAAGATCTTTAGTTGTATAGGGGTCGTCAAATTCTTTTCACCATCTTTTAATGAAACCCAGAACACTCATGGCCTTTGCGACCGTGGTGGAAATATGGGTGTTAAAATTTAACTTATGGTCCATAAGTAAGCCCAAATCATTCATATTATTTAGGCATTCTAAAGGACTATTGTTTAGAAAATAAGTGACCAGTTGAAGAGAGTTACGAAAAAAAGTCATTACCTTACATTTGGTAGTGTTAAGATTTAGTAGATTAAACTGGCACCAGGATTGAAAGTTTTTAAGATCAGCTTGTAGCCGACAATATCAATCTGTATCTTTATAAGTAAGATAAAGTGCAAACGCTTTATGTAAGCCCATTTTAAAATTGTTCCTATTGTCTGTCGAATCTTTCTCTTTTCCATCTATTTGGAAGGAGTCGTATATCATTCCTCTGCAGAAAAATGGCAAAAAGTCCGAAGCCTCTAACTATAGGGGTATTTCAAAATTTTCCGCTATTCCGAAAGCTTTTGAAAAAATTATAACTTCGCAATTGCAACATTTTTGCAGCTCTATTATTTCGCCATCCCAACATGGGTTTGTGAAACGTAGATCTACAACCACTAACCTCTTAGAATTTACCTCTATAATTATCAATGTTATTAAAAATGCTAAACAAACTGATGTCATATTCACTGACTTCAGCAAAGCCTTTAATTCCGTTAATCATACCCTATTACTTTCTAAGCTGAGCGACATTGGGTTGCCACCCCTTTTCCTTTCTTGGGTTCGAGAATATTTAACAAATAGAAAACAGAAGGTACTTTTTAAGTCTTCTTTTTCCGATTCCATTCCTGTGACTTCTGGTGTACCTCAAGGTAGTCATCTTGGCCCTCTGCTTTTCACACTATTCATTAACGATCTTCCATCAGTCATTGTTCATTCGCGTGTGCTTATGTATGCTGACGATGTCAAGCTTCGTCTTACTTATAAAGATACAGATTCATATTGTCGGCTACAAGCTGATCTTAAAAACTTTCAATCCTGGTGCCAGTTTAATCTACTAAATCTTAACACTACCAAATGTAAGGTAATGACTTTTTTTCGTAACTCTCTTCAACTGGTCACTTATTTTCTAAACAATAGTCCTTTAGAACGTTTAAATAATATGAATGATTTGGGCGTACTTATGGACCATAAGTTTAATTTTAACACCCATATTTCCACCACGGTCGCAAAGGCCATGAGTGTCCTGGGTTTCATTAAAAGATGGTCAAAAGAATTTGATGACCCCTATACAACTAAAGTTCTTCTTACTTCGCTTGTCCGTCCTATTTAAGAGTATGGATCTTGCATTTGGTCACCTCAATATGAGTCGCACCAGATTAAACTTGAATCCGTTCAAAAGCAATTCTTGCTTTTTGCTCTTCGTGGCTTAAGCTGGGATCGTAAGGTCAACTGCCTTCGTATTCTAGTAGACTTCTCTTGATTAACCTTCCTTCCCTAACTAACCGTAGAATTATGCTTGGTGTTAGTTTTATGCACAAGCTCCTAATTGGTGATATTGACTCGCCTGAGTTATTGGCTCAGGTAAATCTGTCGGTACCATGTAGACGGAGTAGACATCCTTTGATTCCTTTATCCCTAAGTCGTTGTTCTTCTAACTATGCCCTGCATGAACCTTTTAGGGTCCTCTGCTCTGATTACAACCTTCTATTCCCTGTAATCGGCTCAGAGTTTTCTATTAACATGATTAAAACTTCTATCCTATCCCATTTAGTTAATAGATAGCTATAGTATTATTTAGTTATTTGTTTGTCTGTTTTTTCTATTGTGTATTTATCCACGCGATTCGTGCCGTGCATTATTCGGCTGCACCCCTCGTTCAGGCGGGTGGGACACATGACACCAGCAGCGTGGGATTCGCAGAACTCTATATTCATAATGTACTTAGGCTATGCATTGTAGTATTCTTTAAGGAATAGCGTTAGGCCACATACTTTTAGGGATAGATTATAGGTAATTAGAACTTAAGCATAATGTTTAGCTTTAAGTACCGTTAAAGACACTAGCCTTAAGACTCCATGTAATTGATTCCCTATAAATACCGGGCTTGCGGCCAAAATAAATCACTTCATGTCAAACCTTGCCTTCGCCTATTTTATGGCGGTCCTGCCTTCTTTTGGCAAAAAAATAAAAAAGTCCTTGCCATAAAAATAAGGCAAAGTTTAAATACCGATGCTCAGGACCATCCCCGAAATAGAGCGTCGAGGTGGCCATCTCGTCCGATTAAGGAAGCAGCAGGAAGCCAACAGGGTCGGCCCAAGTAAACAGCGACCCACCACCACCATGGGCGGAGGCATGCCTAATTTGGGTTAGAATATGCCGACTAGAAGAACAGCAGAAACAACAAAAAGAGGCAACGCAGCAACAACAGCAGAACTAACAGCAGCAGGACCAACAGCAGTAGAACCAAGAGCAGCAGAACCGAGAGCAGCATTAAAAATAAAAATATAAAAAATTTTAATTTTATAAAAACGAGTGCTAATATAAGCACCTTTGCAAGATGCGATTTTTGCGCTGCCACTATAAACCAATGTAAATACAAAAAAATATTTTAAAAGAAATATTTTCAAAAAATAAATAAAATGAAAAAAAAATGTATACATATTGTCCACAAATTTTTTAAATAAGTCTATCATAGCCAGAATACCCTCGAAAGAAAAAAAAATACACAAAATTCATATATTATATACACTAAAATTAAATATACACTACAATGAAAAATACACACAAATATATACAAATATATATATATAATTAAATTTAAATCAAACCTTGCAGTTTAGCCGGCTCGAGGTCCATTTTTCCAAAAGAAGATTATTTCAAAGGCAACACAAAAAGGTGAGCAGGTTGTCTGTATAGCTATTAAAAGAACTACCAAGTTCTATAATTAGCAGACTTACCATGTCTTCAACGCTAGAATTAGTTGGGAATTGTTTTTGGCAACTAAATGAAGCGAAAAAATTTGGTAAAACCTACAAAACCGAAGACCACCTTTTTGTGCATACCCTTAGGCGCTATAAAAAATGAGTGTAAGAGCTTAATAAATATTCCAGGTAAAGCTGATTACGACGCCGTCGTCCAAGCGCAGTTGCATCATTCATGATGCTGTTTTCAGTACTATTTTATTATACCCAAGACTAAAATTCACTAATGAAGTTGGTCTTCATGACACACTTTTCCCTGGTCCGGGACTTCAGTCAGTTACATTTTCCAAGTAATCAATGCCGACATCACGAAAATGTACCGCTAAATAATGGTGATCCAAGAAATACTCCATTTCAGTTTTTGTGATGTTTCACAGCGGGCTAATGGTGCCGCTATATAAGTGCGAGTTAAAAATGACAAAGAAGTTTTTTGCTGCCTCCTTGCAACAAAGTCCATGATATCTCCAGTCAAGACGGTATCGATGCCCCGCCACCACGCTTCCCACTGAACTGGTAGCTGTAGTCCTGCCACAACTTACAGACTCCACCGTCGTTTAGTCATGGTGAAAAAAACTCGCCTTGCACAAAGACTACGTTCATTTCCAATAGAATTGCAAAGATTGTCAGCGCTACGAAAAGCGTCCAATTCCTAGTCGTGGCCTGACTTCGCAAAAACTGGTACACAATCGCTAAGCCAATCAATGATCTACTATACCAGTTTTCCAATCGGGAACGTGCCTTATGAGTGGTGGCGCACGTGGTCCGTTTTGGAGCAACTTTGAACTTAACCACTGAGATCTTGGCAGCCTTTGCTCGGTTTGTATCGAGAAGAGTGTGTCTACAGCAAGTGCAGTCCGACAATGAGAATAACGTTGTAGACACATCCAAAGTTTCCAGGATAGATTTCTTAAGATCTACACAGCAGAAAATCTTCATTCCTCCCCGGGCTCCACACATGGGAGGGTTGTGGGAGATTGAAGTTAAGAGTTTTACCACTCTTTTCTTCAAGGCCACCTCCAACCAAAGGTATACTTTCGAGGAGTTCTCAACTCCGCTCCGCTTTTCTGAAGTCGCTCTCGATATCTTCAAAATCCGAAGGCCCCTGAAATTAGGGACTAGGCCCCATCAATCACAAACCGGTGCAGCGTCTGAAGGCCGTGAGTCAGCAAAATTGCGCCAGGTGGAAAACTAAATATCTGAAGGTGTTACACAAGCGGAATAAATGGCGATTTTCTTGTAAAAATCTTCCATTCAACGAATGGCTACTTGGTCAAATACACTTAAATAGCCCGGCAGTAACGGAAACGTTCGTGTTGTCGACCTGCTCGCCCTTTTCGGTGTTCCAAATAGTCCATTCGCAAAGTTATTCTTTCTTGCTTCGGAAGGGAAAAATTTAACTTTCTACGTGAGACTACATTAGCATCCTGCAGCTGGTCCTTCGTGCCAAAAAAGAAGGGCCCAGTTGCTAGTTGTTATAATGTGTTGTTAAGTCCTATAATAACCAGGTTTCTTAATTGTTTCTTTCGGCAGGATTCTGGTACCTTTTGCCCACATCTCGACTTCATGGCACCCAGACGTGAAGCCCCTTATTGAACAGTGATCGGCAGTCTCGTTGACAGTATTTAAGTGAACAGAAGTCAATGTTGCCCAAGAGATAGCGGTGGCAGCAGTGATCCAATCGCCGATTAGCGACGGATGGTGGCTGGAAGCGCTCCTGAAGGTGAAAGACAGCCTGTGCTGCCGGACTACCAGTACTCCTCTGGACCCGCAGATCGCAAACGAATTCGACGGCGTCAACGTTGTAGTCGACAGATTTTCTGTTTTCTGCCCACCCACTAACCAATAGCTATGGTGGTCTAATTCTCCCCAATGTGTCAGTTACATTTTGCAGTAATATGCAGTTAGAATGATTCGCGATTCGCAAGCTGGCAGGCGAAGCTGATGAAGTGATTCGCGGACTAAGAGCATTAGAGTGTGAGAATCGAGATCCCTGGTTAATTCATGTGCTACTGGCAAAGTTGGACAACAACACTCGGCAAGCATGGGCAGAGCGCAGTGAATCTGAGGGGTACTCTGTCACGATCGACAGTTGTATAAAATTCCTGATCTCCTTAGATGATACATTGGAATCGAGCCAATTTTCACCAGCGACTCACAGCCAACGAATAGCTACTACTCATCACGTCAACACGGAAACCCAACCATTGATCGAGCCATGCACCCTGTGCCAGCACGCTCATCCACTTTCATAATGTGAACAATTCAGAGCACTTGATGCAGTTGCAAGACACGCACACGTGAGGAGTGCAAACTATGCTTCAATTGTTTAAGCCCAAACCATAGGATTGCAACCTGTCCTTCAAAGAATACATGTCGAGTATGTCAAAGAAAGAATAACACCCTGATTCATGCAGCGCAGCAGACGACTGGCCGTGAATTCAGAGATAACGCGGTGGGAGTTCATCAGCCTGAGCGCTACTCGACACTGGGTCTACAGTATCATTGGCAACGGAATCATTTGTCGAGCGGATTAGCAGGCGCGGTACACATGCAAAGGTTCCAGTTCGTGGTCTCGCGGCCAACAGAACCGGCGTCACCAGAGGACTGGTAAGGTCTCGAATCTGCTCTCGCAATTCGAATCACAACATTGAGATCCAGGCGTACATCCTCAGCACCACTACATCAGCTCTCCCAGCTCAAAACGTTGACATGACCTATACGCAATGGAAAAAAATTTCGAAATTGCCCTTAGCTGATTCATCTTTCGGCACAGTTGGTGCGGTAGATGTCATTTTTGGATCAGATCAGCTCTGGAAATTCTGTACTGGAGAAGAAAGATCATTAGGTAACAACGTTCCTATCGCTTTAAATTCAATTTTTATACCCTTGTTTATGAACGGATTGCATTTATCGATAGTATATGTAGTTATAGGTATCGATTACACACATACATTAGCATTACACACACATATTTGCGCGCTGCTGCGTCGGCGCTTTTTCTCTTTTTCTTCAGCACTCAACTGATTCAGTAGCAAAGAATCAAAGGAAAATGAATTATTGAATTGCATAAGGTACAGTCCACTGCTAGACCAAATCATATTTTGGTCATTCGAGCCGAATAAGGAAATCGGTTTTCGTTCGAATAAGGTGCTTTTCGTTCGAATTTCTTTGGATCTATTGGAAAGTTTTGTGGGTTATTACTCTGGAATAGTTCTTCGCAATGGAAGAACTAAAGGCATTGGTGGGTCGTCGGAGCCGACTCAAGGCCAGCATCACAAGAATTCTGGATTGGTCGGAAAGAACCCAAACATCATCAACTACTGAGGTAGCCGCTCGGATGGACAACTTCAGTCCGTGTGGAAGGAATTTAATGGAAACGGGGATTCCATAGCCCTACTGGAAGATGTAGACGGCTATGTGGATCTAGAGGTCGATCACGTGACCTACGAGGAGAAGTACTTGAAAGCATATTCGTTACTTCTAGGAAAAAAACGGTTAGTACAACAACAAGCATCATTGTCTGACGACGGCAATGGCGCCATGGGTATGCAGGCATATAACGACGACATCGTTCATTTGCTGCAACAACAACAACAACTCTTTGAACAGTTAGCTGCAAGCCAGAGCAGTTCGAACTTGTCGATGCCCGCTCGCACAGAGGCGGCTGCTTCGGGTTCGACTTCGGGAAACAACACGACGGCATTCGTGCAAGGCGGCGAATTGCCGAAAATTCAAATCAAACGGTTCGCTGGACTCTACACAGAGTGGCCAGCTTTTCAAGATATCTACGAGAGCACGATACACAACAAAAGGGAGTTAACCAACACTCAAAAGTTTCATCATTTGAAAACACTGCTCGTCGATGATGCTGCCAACTTGGTGCGGCATCTGGCAATAACTGACACGGCTTACAACACTGCTTGTAAGCCGTGTTAAAAGGAAAGGTACAATAGGCCACGCCATATTGTAAACTCATTTTTGGAACAATTTATGGGTCTACCAACGACAAACAAAATTGATGTATCCATCTTACGAAAGGTATCAGATGGCACAAACGAGATTGTTCGCGGTCTGGATGCGATCAATCAAACAGGACGGGATTGCTGGGTACAATATCTGGTATTGGAAAAGCTTGACGCTGATACACGGCGCAGGTGGATTGAACGCAGCATGGGCAACGAGGCGCCCACACTGGAGGAATTCTTCAAGTTCTTGGATGATCGTTGTGAAGAATTAGAGCTCAGCAAATGGGAGATTGCGGCTGGAGGCAAAACGCCAGCGCAAATCACACACACAAAAAGGGTCACACATTCAATGGTTGCAGTTCGAGGTGGCAGCTGCACCAAATGTCAGGCGACAGATCATAAACTGTATGGCTGTCAACAATTTATGGATTTAACAATTGCACAACGTCGTACGTTCATCAGGGAAAAGGCTTTATCTTATAAGTGCCTAAAGTCAGGGCATATGGTCATAAACTGTCCATCACTATTCGCATGCAAGTATTGTAAAGGTAAGCACCATTCTCTGGTCCACGATCCAGGTAACTCAATGGCTTTAAGGAACTTGCAACAAGGTAAAAGGGAGAATCAGCGTAGTCCAAACGCTTCTCATCACGATTTGTCTACATCAAGTCTAGTGGCTCATAGTGGGAGTGCACCAGCAACGGTTTGTTCGCAAAGCTCTGCGAAAACGATAACAGGAAAAGGTTTAAATCGAAGCATATTGCCTACTGCTACGGTCTATGTTCAAAAAGTAAATGGAGACTACATCACATGTCGTATCTTACTAGATACTGGGGCGGAACTTTCATATGCATCAGAACGATGCATACAAGCACTTGGATTGCCACGGTCGGCATCATCAATTTTGGTCACAGGAATCTCTTCGGTTCAGGCTGACACCACAAGGGGAAGCAGCACGCTTCAGATCAAGTCAAGGTACTCTAACAATCACTTAACGGTACAGGCTCATGTTCTTGGCAAAATCACCTCAACACTGGAAAGGCAGAACATTGACGCATCGGCACTGGAGGTCTTTAACGATCTTCAACTGGCTGACTCAGAATTCACCACAAACGCTCCAATTGACGTTCTTTTGGGTGGTGAACATGTTTGGTCTACAATTACAGGTAAAAAGTTGTACGACAATACGGGCAAACTCATTGCAATTTCATCGATTTTCGGATGGGTCATCAGCTCTATCACGATGCCACAAGCTAACAACGCATTCGCTATGACATCATACATTGACATTAACGCTTCGCTCCAGAGGTTCTGGGAGCTAGAGGACATCAGTTCCACATCCAAATTGGAACCTGATGACGAACAAGTAGAGAAACACTTTCTCGCTACACACACTCGAGATGAAAAGGGGAAGTACATTGTTGAACTTCCATTTAAGGTCACTAATCCTGAATTTGGGGATACTCTACAAGGAGCTCTAAGCCGTTTCCAATCGGTGGAACGACGGTTACAAAAAGATGAAAATCTAAGAGCAAAATATGTCAACTTCATGAAGGAATACTTCGATTTGGGGCACATGCGCGAAGTGCCACCAGATGAAAGCAATAATGGGCAACGGTTTTATCTACCACATCATCCGGTTTTGGGTCGGAAACTGAGAGTAGTTTTCGACGGATCATTCTGCGACACCAACGGCAAATCACTAAACGATTATCTATTTACAGGGCCTAGCATTCAACGCGATCTATTCGCAGTCTGCTTGCGCTTTCGGATGTACAAATTTGTATTCTAAGCCGACATAGTTAAGATGTTTCGGCAGATTTGGGTGAACAAGAACTTCTAGAGAATTGTCTGGAGAGAAAGGCCATCGGATCCAATCAAACATTATCAACTTTGTACCGTCACTTACGGCACCTCATGTGCACCATTCCTGGCTGTCAGGGTACTAGAGCAACTGGCTACTGATCATCAGCAGGAATACCCGAATGCTGCAAAAATCCTACAAGAGGATTTTTATGTCGACGACGTGCTCACTGTACACTGTAGTGTACAGCAGAGTAATCAACGATGATGGCTCGATTTCTACATCGATTATGGCTGCGAAATCTAGGGTGGCTCCGCTAAAGCAGCAATCTCTGCCTCGCCTAGAGCTTTGCGCGGCACTGCTCCTAAGTCAACTCATACGTTCGATAAAGGCGGCACTTCGACATCAAAAGGTCACGGTTTTTGCATGGTGCGATTCCACAATCGTACTCTATTGGCTATCATACGCACCCTCTCGACTAAAGACATTTGTTGGGAACAGAACTTCGGAAATTCTGGACACCATTCCAAGGCATTATTGGCGTCATGTGGACTCCAAATCGAATCCAGCTGATTGCGCATCTAGAGGTCTCATGGCTGCAGACCTAAAAGACTTTCAGTTATGGTGCAATGGCCCGTCATGGCTACGTGACGCGGATCAATTTATGGTAAGGTTAAACAACTCACAAGTCTGTTTAACTATTTCAGAAAAGAACATACAAAAGGAAGTCAAAATCAATTGTCTGACTGCATTAGTAGATGCAGCTCCTGATCACCCACTTGATCATCTTGTTCAACGAGTATCTTCATGGTTGACGCTCGTTCATACGGTTGGCTATGTTCTACGCTTTCTACGGCGCAATAAGGGTCCATTTGGGGACAAAGGTTCAAACTGTCTTACATTTCAGCGCGGCACGTATTGTATGCTTGCGGCACGCGCAAACCTGCTTCCAGGATAACTATCAATTGCTACTCGCAAATAAACCATTGCGAAGTCGATCTCAGTTGGCTAAACTCTCGCCAATAATCGACAAGGACGGACTACTTAGGGTTGGAGGACGATTGCAACACTCGCAATTGTCCACAGAGGCGAAACATCCAGTTTTGCTACCGAAATCTCATCGCATCACCAAGCTGATACTTGAACACGAACACAGGGTCAACCTGCACCCTGGCGTCTCATCACTCTTTGTTATGGTACGGCAAAGATTCTGGATATTTGGCGCAAGGAACTTGATAAGGAAAGTCACACACGACTGTTTGGCTTGTTTTCGACAACGGCAACATACATCACAACAAAGAATGGCTGATCTACCCAGCATTCGAGTCACTCAGGCGCTTCCATTTGTCAACACTGGATGTGACTATGCTGGTCCAATCCTTCTTAAGGATAGAAAGGGGCGCAAACCGCGCATTGGTAAGGGCTACATTTGCCTATTTGTTTGCCTTGTCACATCGGCAATCCATCTGGAACTTGTAACGGATTTGAGCACCGACTCATTCTTGGCCGCGCTAAGACGGTTTGTCTCGTTGCGTGGCAAGTGCGACAAAATCTATAGCGACAACGGAACGAACTTCATTGGGGCTAAACGCTCGCTTGATGAAATGCAGAAGCTGCTGGCATCTCAACAACACATGGACAAGGTTACGAACGCTCTGGCGAATGATGGCATACAATGGGTATTCATTCCGCCACATGCTCCTCATTGGGGAGGAAAATGGGAATCTGCAGTCAGATGCGTAAAGCTGCATATTCGCCGAGTCATTGGGAAATCTACTCTCACCTACGAGCAGATGCGAACTCTACTTGCCCAAGTCAGCGCAGTGGTCAACTCACGACCTTTGTGCTACAACTCGGACACAGATGTCAATTATTTGTCGCCAGCACACTTCTTGATCGGCAGGCCTCTCACAACCATACGTAGGCCCACTTGGGTACTGGCAAGGTATCCAATCCATGATGCAAGGCTTCTGGAAGCAATGGCACCAGGAGTATCTTACCACACTGCAACAGCGTCCAAAGTGGACCACTCCAGCACACAACATATCAGTCGGAGATGTGGTGCTTGTAAAAGAATCTAACACCCCACCAGCTCATTGGCATCTTGCGCTGGTTCTCGAAGCCTACACAGGCAAGGATCAATTAGTTCGAGCGGTCAGACTCAAGACCTCTTCAGGAGAAATAACTCGGCCAATCACCAAGGTTGCGGTATTGCCCCGTTCAGAAACTGCATTTATCGATAATATATGTAGTTATAGGTATCGATTACACACATACATTAGCATTACACACACATATTTGCGCGCTGCTGCGTCGGCGCTTTTTCTCTTTTTCTTCAGTAATAAATTGGCACTCAACTGATTCAGTAGCAAAGAATCAAAGAAAAATTAATTATTGAATTGCATAAGGTACAGTCCACTGCTAGACCAAATCAACCCTTGCAGAGGGTATTATAAAATTGGTCAGATGTTTGTAACGCACAGAAGGAGACGTTTCCGACCCCATAAAGTATATATATTCTTCATCAGCATGAGAAGCTGAGTCGATATAGCCATGTCCGTCTGTCCGTCCGTCCGTCCGTCCGTCTGTGCAAATCAACTTCACGCTGTCATCTTAAGAGCTATCGGAATGAAATTTCATATTTGAGCTACTTTTAGCCGGGAGATAATAAAGTATGAAAATTGTCAGGATCGGACTACTATTTCATATAGCTCTAGAACAAAAATTTTTGCAAAAATTTACCAATATAATAAAATTTGATATAAAATCTCAGATCCCAAAATTTGATTTTGATCGGATAAATAGAACACAAGTTACAGTCAATACAAATCGGTTCTACGTCATCAACAAATCAAATAGAGCACATGCATACGCACACGCAGACGCAGCGCTACACGTATGTATGTATGTATGTGTATGCGTGTTGCGCTTTGCTTAAAAATTTGTAGTAAAAAGAGAAATAATTTGAATGTTTTGTTTGTGTGTTGATGAATTGAGTTGCAAGGAAGAAATTTCAAAATGTAAAAAAGTTATTGCCAAGGACTGCAAGGGTATATAAACTTCGGCATTGCCGAAGTTAGCTTCTTTGATATTTTAAATACAATTTTGTCACCACTCACATCCGTTCACAAACTGGCACGTAGGCCCAGATGCCACCAACTGGAAAAACCCTTCCACAAGCCGGTTGCAGTCCCTAGAACGCAAGTTTAGTCGCGACTCAAGTCTCAAGAGAGATTTTATCGCTTTCATGGATGAGTACCTGAAGAGCGGTCATATGGAATTACTCAACACACAGCAGATCGAAGAGCGTCCCGACGGTCGTTTCTATCTGCCGCATCGCGCCTTCATGAAACCGGAAAGCACCACTACTAAATGCCAAGTGGTCTTTTATGGTTTTGGAAGAAATAGTAGCGGAGTGTCACTTAATGAGCGTCTTCACATTGGGCCTCCCTTTCAATGAGATCTATTCGTCGTCTGCCTTCGATTCAGAGAACATCGTTATGTTATTTGTTCAGATATAGGAAAGATGATCAACGGATCATCTGGCGCAGTTACACAATGCAGCATTATCGATTGCGTACTGCCACCTACGAATTGTCGCCTTCACCATTCTTGGCCGTATGGGTTTTGAAACAATTGTCCATAGACTATGAAGCGAAATATCCACTAGCCGCGCGAGTTCTAGCGCGCGATGCGTACGTGGATGACATTCCAATTGGATGCAATTCTGTTGGCGAACTTATGGAAATAAAGGATCTGATATCTTTATTAGATGAACGAAATTTCGAGTTAAGAAAATGGAGATCGAACAGCTGGAGTTTCTTGAAGTCGATACCAAAAGAAGATTGTTTACATGGACATGCGTCGATCGAGGATAGCGTTAAAATATTGGGCATTCCTTGGAATCCTGGTCGAGATGACTTATTGGTTAATACACCGATGATTACAACCAAACATGCTCCTAGCAAACGGGCGCTATTATCGGATCTGTCAAAAGTCGTCGACCCACTGGGCTTTATTGCGCCTACCACTGTGTTGTTAAAGCTAATATTCCAAGAATGCTGGTTCAGCGCTATTAGCTGGGATGACCCAATACCGGAAACTCTTCGAAGGCGATGGCAAGCAATCGTAAAGGAATTACACCAACTATCTCACTGCCGAATTTCACGATACATAGCCGCTTCATCGCCGCACATTGAACTTTGTGGTTTCGCGGATGCATCCACTCAAGCCTATGGCGCTTTTATTTACAGTCGCGTTCTTACAACGAATGGTTACCGGAGTCGGTTGGTGGCTGCCAAGACCCGAGTAGCCCCGCTTAAGCCTATCTCTATTCTCCGTCTTGAGCTCAACGCCGCTCTTCTACTTAGCCGATTACTTAAACTTGTAACAGAATCTCTAACTATACCCATTTCCAGCTCACATTGCTGGACTGACTCGGAGATAGTCTTGCACTGGTTATCATCGCCACCCCGTCGTTGGAATACCTATGTTTGTCATAGAGTTGCTGAAATTCTGGAGGACTACCCACGTAACTGCTGGAACCATGTTCGCTCTGAAGAGAATCCTGCTGATTGCTCATCACGAGGTCTAAGTCCATCTCAGTTGTTGAACCATGAGTTATGGTGGAACGGACCTTCATGGATTACCAAACCACAATTGGAATGGCCACTATCTGAACCACAAGGCCAAAGCCTTACTGACATGTGTACTGTGCTTCATGGAATGCTTGAGGAGAGCATTCACGAGATATTAATCAACAAGTTACAAGTTACCGTTTCATTGAACGACTTAAGTGCAAAGGCACACTCTCCGATAAAACATTCCTTACATCTGTTGAGTTACAATCAGCACGATACCTACTTCTGCAACATGTACAACGAAAGAGCTTTTCCAAGGACTATGAGAAGCTTAATAAACAAGAGCCGTTATCAATTAAATCTCGATTGATCCGGTACAGCCCATTCCTTGACGAGAGAGGAATTGACGAATCGACGGATCATCCTAACACTACAATGACAAGCATCCCATTCTACTGCCCAAGGAGTCACCGATCAGCTTGTTATTAATTCGACACATTCATCAAACACATTTTCATACTGGAGTTGATGCCACATTTACTACTGTTACTATTCTTCGGCAACAATATTGGATTTTTGGTGCACGTAATCTAGTGCGCCGAGTGGTTTTTCAATGCAAGCTCTGCTTCTTGCAACGATGAGCAACTCATACTCAGCTAATGGGTAACTTTCCTCTACCTAGAGTTCAAGCAACTCCGTGTTTCCAGCATACTGGCCTAGACTATGCTGGTCCAATTGCAATCAAGGAGAATAAGGGTCGAAAACCTCGTATTTGAAAGGCTTGGTTTGCCATATTTGTCTGTCTCGCAACAAAGGCAATGCACTTGGTTGTCGTAAGTGACTTAACAACCAACGCTTTCATTAACGATTTATTTCTCGCTGCACGAGACCCACTGATCCCTACTCAGACAATGGTACCACCTTTCACGGAAGTAGACGTGCGCTAGACGAGATGTGACGTTTGGCCATCGATCATATGCAGGAAAAGGAACTTGCTAGTTTCGTCGCGGGTGAAGGCCTCACATGGCATTTCATACTGCTGTCAGCACCACACTTTGGCGGCATCTGGGAATCTGGAGTGCGATCCGTCAAACAACACCTCCGTCGGGTTATCGGCGCTAGCGCACTGACCTTTGAGGAGTTGTCTACTGTGTTAGCGCAAATAGAAGCTGTTTTAAACTCAAGACCACTCTGCGCAAACGGTGACAGCTCTCAGGACCCTCTCACACCTGCCCATTTTCTTGTTGGGTAACCTTACACTGCGCTACCTGAGCCCTGTTATTTGGACATGACATTCAACCGTGTGGAGAGATGGAATCACCTTCAAGCTATGGTACAGGGGTTCTGGAAGCGCTGGTATATGGAATATATCACATCATTGCAAGACCGAACCAAATGGTCATCGAAAGAGAATAACCTTTGTATTGGAACTCTTGTGGTGCTCAAGGAGCCACATCTTCTACCCACTAAATGGATATTGAGACGAGTGTCTGCGGTCCATCCTGGAGACTATGGATTAATTCGGGTAGTTACTGTAACTACTGCCTATGGATCTTACAAACGCCCTATCACCAAATTAGCTGCCCTCCCTATGTGCTGAACTAATAGTTCAGGGGGCGCCGGTATGTTTCTGAGCGAAATGCATTATTATTGTTAGCATATAAGAAATTTGAATTGTATTCCATATTGTAAGTGCAGTAAGATAATTATTGAATTGCAGTGTCATACTACTATGAAATTGTTATCGAGTTCGCTAGTATCGATATGTAATCGATATCGGGAAAAGCTTAAGTTTAGAAAACCCTTGGAGTTGAACGGTTGTAAGACTTACACAAATTGCAAATATATTGACGAATAAATCAAATAGGCGGTATAGGTAAATGTTGTACTTATCAGGAAATCCGCCGACGCAAGATGGAAGAGCGGAAGGATATCCGGCTCGAATGACTAATGTTCGTGGAGGGGCGGAAGGATCCAAATAAAAATACAAGTAGTTGGCGGGTGCCAATTTCTTCTGGTCGGTGAGCTGGTAAATAATTAATTTTTATTTACTGAAAAATCTCACACACGAAAAGGTTCGATTAAAGGTACACTGGATATTAATAGCAAGTGGAAAAAACGTGCGGGTATTCGGGGGAAAATCTCGTACTAGATTGAATATGGCGATTGGAAGCGAAGGCGGGTGCCTTTCGGGTCTTTGCTCTTTGGGTTGGATGTACGCGACTGAGCTGTCGATGTGCAAGAGCGTGTGGTGTTGCTTGCCACAACGATGGCATCCTGATGTGCTCCTGCAGGAACCATTGGAATGCTGATGAGCCAAACAGTTCGGGCAGTATCCGTTGCTCAAGACTATCCGTAACATGTCGTCAGCTCGTAGTCCTCGAAACTGTCGGCACTGACGAAGTGCGTGCACCCCTTGACAAAGGCGACACCTTAAGCTATTGGAACTGCGTTTTAAATCGGATGGTGCTGCTGTCCTTAAAGGCATCTTCGGACTGCCTGAAGAGGTGGACCGAAACAGTCTGGATTTTTCAATAACGGATCCACAGAGAACCCATCCGAACATAGTCTCGATCCCCACGAAACAATCACCAACATTCTTGATGATTCGTTCCCCAAGTATAGTGGGAAGGAGCTCGACTCCAAGCACCAAATCCACAGGAGCGCTTTGGTGAAATTGCGGTTCAGCGAGCGAAAGGTCAAGCGAATCCTGCTTAACTTTATTCTTCAACTGTCGCAGCGGTTCTTCAGGAGGAGAAATCTGTAAGCGGCATCGAATTGCCCAATGCCGCGAATGCTAGTTGATACTTTGCAGCTTAGACGATTAATTAATTCAAACATTCTTTGGGAAATAAAGGACGCTTCGGATTCCATATCAATCAAAGCGCCGATTTGAAACTGCTTGCCATGATGATGAATAGTTACCCTCGCAGTACCCAGGAGGCCAGTGTTGAAGTAACTTCCCACGTTTACATGAGGGCTGCTGGAAGAATCGGAGGATGCAGGATTCGGAATTATACAAGCATCAGGTGCTGAGATCTCTTGCACTTGAGCGGGAATAGATTTTCGGTTTACGGATGGAAAGGTCTGACCTCTAGAGCTTGGTTGAAGGACATCTGTGGCCTCTAGTACATTGTAGCGATCAGTTGGAAATCGATTCAGGTCGTCCCAGGATGAGACGGCGGTCTTATTTGGAACGGACTATTCCCACAACAGAAGGGTGGGTTTGTCTGTACGAGCTCCGGAACGCTCAAGACCGGTTAAAAAACCTTGAATTGACGTCTGCAGTTCTTTCAACGCTTTGCCAGACTCTTACGATACAGCTGGGATCTGTAGAAGCTGCTTGGCTTGGCTCATAATCAATAATCGATTATTTTCGTACCGCGCAGTGAGGTTATTCCACGCGGACAGGAATCCTTCATTGGTCAAGGGTGACCTAGAAACAATGGCTCTAGCTTCACCGCGAGTTTTGCAACTTAAGTGGTAAAGTTTCTCCACTTGTGTTAGGCTTGGATTATGGATAAAAATCGCGGTAAACAAATCACGGAATGTAGGCCAAGCCAGGCTGTCTCCGTTGAAGATTTCGACTGCGCATGGGGGAACTGTGTGGCTTTGATGGGTCGTATCGGCGGAGAGCCTGACTGGTGGGGGAGCCATTTTCGCAGACAACTGCTTGATTCGCTCTCCAAACAAAGTCCCGCCTCGCACATATACCATATAACAATATCCATGTTTAGCTTTAATTGTAGCTATGTGCTTCGGACTATATTCGTTCTTTTGGGCCGTCAATGCCTTATGGCATCATGAAAACTCTGCCTTGACTTTTGACCAAAGCAATTACGAATCGAATGGGAATAAATAAATTCGTGGAATTAGAGCTCTCAAGAGAGGAGATCGAAACGAAGCTGTAAGTGAACTGTATAAAATAAGGATAGAGGAGTGAGAAGGAACAGTGTCTCCTCTTTTTAGTGAATAAGCATAGATAGCATAAATGAAATTAGAAGGATCTATAATTTTCCTCGCAGTTGTGTTAATTAATTTTGTTTGGGAGAAATTTAATTGCATGTGGACATATGTATGTACATACATTTGTACTTATGAGTGTGCTTTGTTATGATCCGACTATTTTATTTTCTGCAATGCACCATCGATCACCGGCTAACTCAAATGGCTCAGGAATGGATGCGACCTCGATGGATGAATTAATCGGGTAACAAAAAAAATCATACAAAAAACGTTACACTCGGACGGGGAGATTGACTTTGGAACTAACAATTAGCTGGTATATTCATTACGATCTACCCACCCTACCTTGGGCACCGTACTCCTTGGCATTTCTACTCTTTTCAATATATATCTATTATATTAAACAATTTCACTTTTGTTGCACAATATTAATAAAGCCTAACCAGGGTACCACTGGGACGTATGCAAATATAAACTAAATAACTACTGTTTGATCTGATCAGTTGCAGATGGTACAAAACTCCAATGCTCAATAGCATGTGTAGTGGAGTCAGGAAAAATAAGTCTTCTCCTCTTCGAATTCCAAAAAGAAGTCATTTTTATTATTCGGTAACACAAGCTTTTAGAACATGTTAATGTAATTACAGTGGTAGAAATTCCAATAATCTTAAACAAATAATATAAGAAATTTTAAGATATACAAATCTAAGTTAGCGATGACGTCTCCTCCAACATACTCCCCCATTGAAGGATGAAGTGTGACTCCTTCAATTTCCATAAACGTCATCTCTCAAAGGCAATGGAGCAGGTTTGCAGGTTGGGCGGCGAATTATTCCTTTCTTGGTGCGAACATCGGCTACTCTGACCCTTCCATCTGCACCAAGTATGGCTTCGACCACACGACCAGTAATCCAGCATTGCGGTGGAAGATTGTCTTCATGGATGAAAACTAATTGATCCTTTGCTATGTTGTTTTCGGGATGCAACCACTTAGAGCGTTCTTGTAATTGATGTACATAGTCGGGCTTCCAGAGTTCCCAAAAGCGTTGCTTGAGATAGGTCACCCTTTGCCAACGGGATAGATAAGAAAGTTTTGAGTCATTTACTACCGGTTCAGGGATCGCTTGCAGTGAATATCCGATCAATAAGTGGCTTGGCGTCAGGGCCTCTCCGTCGTTGGAATCATAGTTGTGAATGGATATTGGACGGGAATTCAATATCGCCTCCACTTCAATTGCAATCGATTGAAGCTCTTCGTGGGTTAAACGACAAGAGGTCAAATTTTTTATTGAGCATAGTCTTCATTGACTTTACTGCGGCTTCCCATAAGCCTCCAAAATGGGGAGCACACGGTGGAATGAAGATGAATTCAAAGCTGGCATTTCGGCTAAATTCCTCCAGATTTTTTGCATTGAGTTCTGAACAGAATTGCCGTTTGAAGCCTTCAAGTTGCGAACATGCTCCGACAGAGTTGGTGGCATTGTCACAATAAATCCTTTTGGGTATACCACGTCGTCCGATGAATCGCTTCAAACAGAGAATAAAATTATTAGCAGATAGGTCTGACATTAGTTCTGTATGAATAGCTTTTGAAGAAAAGCAAACAAATATGGCCAAATATGTTTTGTAAGGAACTTTGCTTCAATGCGGTACGAAGTAAGGAATGGTCCACATAGATCCACTCCGCATATCAGAAACGGGCGTTCGGCCAGGAGCCGGTCAGCTGGGAGGTTACCCATGATTTGTCGCATTAATACTGGTTTGTAATGATAGCAATGTGTGCAACTTTGAACAACCTTTCGGACCAATTCGCGAGCATTTACAATCCATACTGTTAGGCGCAGAATCGCTATCAGAACCTTAGCTCCCGCGTGAAGGTTTCGCAAGTGTAGATCTTCAATATATTTATAAGTGAAATGATGAGTCTTTGGAAGCAATAACGGCATTCTTGCGTCCAATGGTATGTCAGCCATTGCTAGACGGCCTCCAACACGGATAAGTCGAATATTTTGAGAACCTATCTGTTCATTTGAGATGAATGGATTTAATTTTTGAAGCTCCGGCTTCAGACTTCGTCCTGCTTGTATGTCCTTTAGTTCTTTCGCAAACACATCACTCTGAATGAAAGAGATTATATAATTAATAGCCAATTTAAATTCTTCTACTGAAATGCTTTTTGTAGCATTAATCGTATTATTGCGGTTGATAGGAACTCGGTTGAAAACTCGTAAAACGTATGCTAAGACTCTCACAATCATACGAAACGATGATAGTCTACTAATGATCTGCTCAACTATGCTCTTTTCTTTATAACTAGTGCTACATTTCAATACAAGGGTGTTTCGCAATTCTAATTCTTTGGGCTCGAAATCTGTCTTTCTTTCAGATTTCGGCCAATGTAATGCATCAAGTGTTAAGAACTTTGGTCCATGAATTCAAATTGTCTGCATTAAATCGCGCGCTGCACAGCCACGTGAAACAATATCGGCTGGATTATCCTTTCCAGGCACGTGACTCCAAATAATATCCTGCGATTGAGTTTGTATGGTTGATACGCGATTTGCAATAAAGCATTTTAGAGTTGATGGGTGCATTTTAATCCAATGAAGAACGACAGTTGAATCTGCCCAAAAATATGTTTTGCTGACAAGACAATTTAATTTGTGTTTGATTTTAGTCCATGTTTGGCAGAGTAAAACGGAAGCACAATGCTCTAAACGAGGTATGCTTTGTGATTGAGTGGGCGCAACTCTCGATCTTGAAATGATCAATGAAGTTACATATTTTCCGTTGTCCAATACCCTTGCATATATGCAACATGCATACGCTCGATTTGAGGCATCCGAAAATCCATGGACTTCACACTTATTTTTTGGTGATATGTGATGTTAAGAAATCGATTTACGCGAACCATGTCAAGATTAGATAAATCAGCTTCAAGTTGTTGCCATCTAGTCCGTAAGATCTCTGGCAACGGGTCGTCCCAGTCCAAGCGCTCGATGCACAAGTCTTGGATCAAAATTTTGTACCGTACTACGACTGGAGCTAATAATCATATCAGATCATAGAGCCTGGCCTGATCGATACTATTTTTCGCTTTGTTGGTGTTGCAGTTAATGCAAGATCAAATCGAAATAATATAAGATCTTCAGTTGGCAGCCACGACATGCCAAGAGCCTTGGTGACATCACTATTGTCAATATTGAGATTATATTTATAATCTGTTGGTGCCCCACTAAAATTCCACTTTATCAATTCTAAGCCTGCCTTGGAGAGCAATTTGGTAACTTCATTCGTCTTAGCCTTGAGTTCTTCGATTGAGTCAGCTCCGTCAAGTAGATCGTCGACGTACATATCCTCAGCTAATACAGCAGATCCAATTGGAAACAACTTCTTATACGTCTCTGATAAAAACTTTAAGGACCTGATTGCGAGAAATGGAGCGCACGACATTCCATAGGTAACAGTATTCAATTGAAAGTTCCTGTGGTGACTTTCTCCACAAGATTTGTTGGAAACTTCTATACTCTGGTGCGATGAGAAATTGTCTGTACATTTTTGTTATGTCAGCTGTAATGGCATGGCGATACAAACGAAACGAGAGTAATGTTAGGATCAGATCTTGTTGAATAGTAGGACCAACCATGAGAATATCATTTAATGATATATTTGATGATGATTTAGACGAAGCGTCAAATACTACTCGAAGTTTAGTTAATGAGCTCTGCGGTCTAAGGACACAATGGTGAGGAATAATGTAATGATTTCCCGATTGCAAATTGTCTAACGAAGCTACCTCCATGTAATTCAACTTAAGATACTCATCTAAAAATTCGCTGTACATTTCCTTTAGTTAGTTAACGAAATATCTTTATTTTGAATTCCAAGTAGTTCATCCATTTTCCAAATCCTTTGTAATAATATGTTAAGGTCTTGCTGTTGCGTTAAATTACAAGTGTCCATCCATCCATCCTCTAGCAAATTTTGTACTCTTTGTTTGTGGAATTTTCTTTTTTGTTATTTTGAGTTAAAAATAAAACTTTTAAAACTTCTGCTCTCTGACGTGACGGTCGTGTTTTTGAGTTTTTATTAATGAGTTTTTATTAATATATACTGTTTTCTCTCAATTTTTAATTGTGCTTAATTTTTTTCGCTTTCGCTGGTGTCGTTTGCTTGACACCCTTGTGTTTTTTTTTTTTGCATAATTTGCTAAATTAAACAGTTTTTCGTGATTAGTGTTTGGTGCATTTAAATTTTTTTTATTGTTGTTCTCTCTCGTCATTGCTTCTGCAGTTGCTCCCCTCATCGCCCCCATCATACCATCAGTGCTAGTGGTTTTTTTTTTGTTCTCTCTGCTTTGTGCTTGTGCTCAGCTTCTCTCCCGCGTAATCACTTTTGTAAGGCCGCCTCTCAAAGCTCGTCTTATAACTGTTCTTGCACTCTCTCTTGTGCTGTGTACTCTAGCTGACTCTTTGTTTTATTTGTAATTATTGATTTTTTATCGATAATTATCTTTGTGCTGTTTATTTAAATTTTTCTATATATATTTATTTTTTTTTTTTGCCCTGTGTT
This sequence comes from Drosophila paulistorum, assembly GCA_018152135.1. Taxonomy (NCBI): domain Eukaryota; kingdom Metazoa; phylum Arthropoda; class Insecta; order Diptera; family Drosophilidae; genus Drosophila; species Drosophila paulistorum. Next base: position 11,388,534 of record JAECXG010000822.1, on the reverse strand, counting down.
TTATTTGGCTTTTTAATGGCTTGTTGTCTACCTTCTTGCAAGCATTCTGATCGTTTTGACGATCAGTATAGAGCAATATCTTGTTGGCTCTGCGAGAATCTTATTCACTTAAAATGTGCTGGCCTCAACGGCCGCGACTACGACAAATTTTCTGGTTGGTCTGTGTCTAAGCCTGAGCATGCCTAAATCGATGGACTTGCCCATCTTGTGCCAGCCAGCAGCTTGATGTTAGCCGTATGTACAGGAATCTTCGTTTAAAGTTTCTTTCTTTAAACAACCTGGCCAAACAGCTGTCTAACGAGTGTGACTCTAGCATACATTTAAGTTATGAGTTCTCTGTGTCCCTTAAGGGTGGATTCTTACCATATTTTCCTTGTGAAAAAGGATTAGGCTTGGGAACTCTGTTTTCCGTGGTGAATCACAACACAACACTTGATTACAACGTTATAATATTTGTTTTATTCAGTAGTACTTCATGTAACTAGTTCTAGGTCTAAACAAAGACTGCCCGCTCTGTGGAGCGTGGTCCTTTAAATATACCCCGAGATGCCCTATGGGCGCTGGCTGCGGCGGTATGCCGTCGGCAGCGACGTTGGGATCGTGTTTAAAGTGGGTCGCCTCTTCCGGCGAATTCTGTTATATCGGCAATATTCAAAGAATGGATTGGCTAGAAATACAAAAGTGCTTATGCTAGAAAGGGATAGTGAAGTGTCTAGTGTGACCCAACGTGGGTCGTCTTGGGTCACATATCTGTTGGGTCGCATAAATACTAGGAAATATAAGTTGCTTATTTGGCTAAGTGTGTAAGTGTTTACAGGAAATGAAAGATGTGGGTTGCTTAGTTGACTAAACGTGACAAGTGAAATAGGTCGCGATGCACTTAGATCATTCGCGTGTGTGTGAGGTCTGTTAGTGTACCTAGAATGTATGGGAGTGTGTGTGTGGTCAAGAGTTAATATTACTTAGATCGAGGGAGGGTATTTTACCCGATACTCGTTTAGGCGTTGCTGGTAAAGTGTGCTACCCGAGTCTCTTTGTAATGTGAGTGGCCGGGGTGCGGGGCATGGTCTGGATTGTGAGTGAAAAGGCGCCCCAGGGGTGCTTGTTGCGTGAGAGGAGGAGAAAGAAGCCTTGTGTGAGGATGAGTGTGCTAACTTTTATTATGGCAATTCAAGTATGTTCCACCTTCTGAGAAGTTGCCCAAGAAATGTACTCGTGAGTTGTACATAAGAGGTCGCCAGCACTATTACATCTACATCTATTACATCTTCTTCAATTTTACTTTCCCCAACACCATCTTCTTGTCCCTCTTTTTGCTCTTCTTTTCAGATTGAAGTACCCATTACAAGCCCTGGTGTACCTCAATCTATCCCTCACGGAATCTCTGATCAAGTACAGGATCATGCTGGCTCTCAATCACTTGCGGATCCCATTGGTCCTCCGCTTCCACTAACTGTAGTGCCTCATCGCAAACAATTATTTATCTCTAGGCTTGATCCAGATAATTCTGAGTCGTCTGTGGCAGCTTACATTGGTAATATATGCCCTGCTAAGGTTTTAATTCAAAAGCTTAAGTTTTCTAGGCCTCACGAAATCTCCTCTTTCAAAATTACAGTACCAAATGAGTATTTCTCAGCTATGGTTGACCCTAATTTTTGGCCAGAGGGCCTAGTTGTACACGAGTTTGCGCCCAATAAGCGCTCACATCCGTTGCCCGCCAACCTTTCTAATTTATCTTCTGCTTCAAAAAATTAATAACGTCTAGTCTTTGCATTCATTATCAAAATGTTAGAGGACTTCTTACCAAGCTCTCGAAACTGTTCTGTGATAGCCAAACCTCTTCGGCTAACATATTAGCTTTTTCTGAAACTTAGATAACGAAATTCTTTCTAATAACTTTATTTCTTATAGGCTTTATTGTGTTGGTCGTGGTGGCGGTGGAGTACTCATTGCTGTCAACTCGAATCTGTGTTCACTTGTTGTGCCGACAGATCTGCCTTTAGGTGTTGAGTTTATTTGCGACGAAATTATATGTTTCCAATTTAGCTTTTACATTTCTTGATCATATATTCCTCCAGCTTCTGATTTCATGATCTACATGCACCATACTGATGCTCTGCAAACCACTTTTAGTCGTGTTAAATTCCTTATAGAATTCCTTATAGACTTATGTGACAAGTTAAAAACTTGACTAATATTTCTTGGCTGGTTGATGATAATCAATCTTTCTTAATTTCTTCGTCTCAACATGTTTTTCCTAAGAGCCTACTTAAATGTCCGCTACATCAGTTGAAGAATCCCTGATCTTGTTTTTGTCTCGGGTCCCATTGTTAGTTCTGTATCTCAAAAACAGTTTCGTAAAACAAATTTCAATCTTCTTAACAGCCTTATTTCCTCTTTTGATTGGTCATATCTATTTCTATTTGCTGTGATATAGATTGTGCGGTGAATTTGTTCTACACTGCTCTTAATTTTCCAATTGATAAATGTGGGACTGGGTTCCGATTCCGTAGAAATAAGTAGTCCCATTTAGATTTATATTTAGTTATATGCTATAAAAATGGTTGAATTGAATGTTAATTGTTTCGTCTTTAGGTTTTTAATGAGAGCGTCGTTTCTCATTCGTCTTTACACGTCTTTCGTCTTTAATACTTCTTTACTTCTTTAATACACGTCTTTCGTCTTTTACACTTCTTTAATACACGTCTTCTCGTCGTTGGCTCGTCTTAAAAAGTTCCTCTTCCTCGTCGTCTCGTAGCAGCCTTGCCACATCGTCGTTTTGTGGGTCGCTTGCCACCTCGTCTCATATGGATCGCTTGCCACACCGTCGTTAAACAGCTGTTTTGAGGTGGTCTGGCCATTCGGCGTTACCAACCCAACCCCACATAAATGCGTTCCTTATGTAAATGTCTCTACCGTCTCCAATCTCCGTAACATTAAATCGAGATATTTTTAAAGATTTAAAAAAAAACAAATTATTGTGTAGCCAATTTTTAATTTTGTCTTTTAAATACTCAATGCTCCAATAATTATGTCGTAATTTTATAAAAACCGCAAAAGATTTTACAACTTTGTTAATTCTAAAATACGCTCTAATTTACTACCTTCCACCTTCAGACTTAATGACCAGACTGCTAATAATGATTCAGATATTGCAGATCTGTTTGCTAAATTCTTCTTCTAAATAGGTTCTTGACGGCATTAAGAATTGTCGAACGAACCAAAGGTAATCAGGAAGATTTGGCAGTTGAAGTTATTAAATCAAAAATAGTAGGAACAATCCTTTATAGGATACAGAAAACACAGTAATAGGCATAATCAACAAACTAAAGGGTAAGCCAAACTGTTAAACATAAAACAAAAAGGCAAAACGGCAACGAAATATGCAACCGATATAGACAACTTGCGAAAGCAACTTGAGGCTGCCTATATTGACGATGGCCTAGATAATGCCCTGATAATGCCGAAAAATTCTCAACAAAAGAGTCGATAGCTGCCATGGTTAAGAACTGTGAGCATGAAAACCTAAAAATCGTGCTAGATGCTGGTAACGTCGTCACTTTTAATGATGCAATAGGTAAATATGTTCATTGCAGCACTGAAATGACTGGAAGTGCTAGCACAGTACTGTATCAGCGCGGACCAAATAATAGAGAAAGTAGTAACCACACTCAAAGAGATAGAGGCAATGGCCGAGGTAACTACAACTCCTACAGTAATAACAATTACTACAATGGCAATAACAGAAGAAACAATAGAGGAGGACGAGGTAGTAATAACTAAAATCGAGGCAACAACCAGAACAGGAACGGCTATAATAATAATAATAGCAATAATGTCCGAATGACCCAAAGCGAACAGGGAAACGGACAAGTTCCTCCAAGTGCTCAAAATTAAAAAATAAAGTCTATTCTATTAACCTAAGTCTTAATAATTTCATATCATTTAAGAATGTTACAAAAAATAAGAAAATAACATTCTTAATTGATACCGGTGAAGACATTTCTATAATAAAAGAAAATTCTGATGCATTTTATGACATCCAAGTAAATAAAACTATAGACATTCGAGGCATAAGAGAAGGAGTAATAAACTCCAAAGGCCTAGTCTCAAATGAATTGATGATATTCTTGATCAATTGGGAAGAGCTAAATATTTTTCTTGCCTTGCCTTTCAGGTTTTCATCAAATTGAACTAGAAGAAAAATCAAGAGATATAACATCTTTTTCAACGAGCAATGGCTCATATCATTTCACGCGATTATCTTTCGGTCTAAAAATAGCACCGAATTCATTTCAAAGAATGATGACAATAGCATTCTCAGGGCTTGAGCCTAGCCAAGCTTTCCCCACTCGGCGGAGATTACAATGTTTGATCTGCCAAGTTGCAGATGATACAAAACTCCAACGCTCAATAGCATGTGTAGTGGAGTCAGGAATTCTCCTCTTTGAATTCCAAAAAGAAGTCATTTTTATATTTCGGTAACACAAGCTTTTAGAACATGTTAATGTAATTACAGTGGTAGAAATTCCAATAATCTTAAACAAATAATATAAGAAATTTTAAGATATACAAATCTAAGTTAACGATGAAGGATGAAGTGTGACTCCTTCAATTTCCATAAACGTCATCTCTCAAAGGCAATGGAGCAAGTTTGAAGGTTGGGCGGCAAATTATTCCTTTCTTGGTGCGAACATCGGCTACTCTGACCCTTCCATCTGCACCAAGTATGGCTTCGACCACACGACCAGTAATCCAGCATTGCGGTGGAAGATTGTCTTCATGGATGAGAACTAATTGATCCTTTGCTATGTTGTTTTCGGGATGCAATGCGTTCTTGTAATTGATGTACATAGTCGCGCTTCCAGAGTTCCCAAAAGCGTTGCTTGAGATGGTCACCCTTTGCCAACGGGATAGATAAGAAAGTTTTGAGTCATTTACTACCGGTTCAGGGATCGCTTGCAGTGAACATCCGTGAATGGATATTAGACGGGAATTCGCCTTCACTTCAATTGCAATCGATTGAAGCTCTTCGTGGGTTAAACGACAAGAGGTCAAATTTGATGAGCATAGTCTTCATTGACTTTACTGCGGCTTCCCATAAGCCTCCAAAATGGGGAGCACGCGGTGGAATGAAGATGAATTCAAAGCCTGAAGATGAATTCGGCTAAATTCACCCAGATTTTTTGCATTGAGTTCTGAACAGAATTGCCGTTTGAAGCCTTCAAGTTGCGAACATGCTCCGACAGAGTTGGTGGCATTGTCACAATAAATCCTTTTGGGTATACCACGTCGTCCGATGAATCGCTTCAAACAGAGAATAAAATTATTAGCAGATAGGTCTGAGATTAGTTCTGTATGAATAGCTTTTGAAGAAAAGCAAACAAATATGGCCAAATATGTTTTGTAAGGAACTTTGCTTCAATGCGGTACGAAGTAAGGAATGGTCCACATAGATCCACTCCGCATATCAGAAACGAGCGTTCGGCCAGGAGCCGGTCAGCTGGGAGGTTACCCATGATTTGTCGCATTAATACTGGTTTGTAATGATAGCAATGTGTGCAACTTCGAACAACCTTTCGGACCAATTCGCGAGCATTTACAATCAATACTGTTAGGCGCAGAATCGCTATCAGAACCTTAGCTCCCGCGTGAAGGTTTCGCAAGTGTAGATCTTCAATATATTTATAAGTGAAATGATGAGTCTTTGGAAGCAATAACGGCATTCTTGCGTCCAATGGTATGTCAGCCATTGCTAAACGGCCTCCAACACGGATAAGTCGAATATTTTGAGAACCTATCTGTTCATTTGAGATGAATGGATTTAATTTTTGAAGCTCCGGCTTCAGACTTCGTCCTGCTTGTAAGTCCTTTAGTTCTTTCGCAAACACATCACTCTGAATGAAAGAGATTATATAATTAATAGCCAATTTAAATTCTTTTACTGAAATGCTTTTTGTAGCATTAATCGTATTATTGCGGTTGATAGGAACTCGGTTGAAAACTCGTAAAACGTATGCTAAGACTCTCACAATCATACGAAACGATGATAGTCTACTAATGATCTGCTCAACTATGCTCTTTTCTTTATAACTAGTGCTACATTTCAATACAAGGGTGTTTCGCAATTCTAATTCTTTGGGCTCGAAATCTGTCTTTCTTTCAGATTTCGGCCAATGTAATGCATCAAGTGTTAAGAACTTTGGTCCATGAATTCAAATTGTCTGCATTAAATCGCGCGCTGCACAGCCCCGTGAAACAATATCGGCTGGATTATCCTTTCCAGGCACGTGACTCCAAATAATATCCTGCGATTGAGTTTGTATGGTTGATACGCGATTGGCAATAAAGCATTTTAGAGTTGATGGGTGCATTTTAATCCAATGAAGAACGACAGTTGAATCTGTCCAAAAATATGTTTTGCTGACAAGACAATTTAATTTGTGTTTGATTTTAGTCCATGTTTGGCAGAGTAAAACGGAAGCACAATGCTCTAAACGAGGTATGCTTTGTGATTGAGAGGGCGCAACTCTCGATCTTGAAATGATCAATGAAGTTACATATTTTCCGTTGTCCAATACCCTTGCGTATATGCAACATGCATACGCTCGATTTGAGGCATCCGAAAATCCATGGATTTCACACTTATTTTTTGGTGATATGTGATGTTAACAAATCGATTTACGCGAACCATGTCAAGATTAGATAAATCAGCTTCAAGTTGTTGCCATCTAGTCCGTAAGATCTCTGGCAACGGGTCGTCCCAGTCCAAGCGCTCGATGCACAAGTCTTGGATCAAAATTTTGTACCGTACTACGACTGGAGCTAATAATCATATCAGATCATAGAGCCTGGCCATGATCGATACTATTTTTCGCTTTGTTGGTGTTGCAGTTAATGCAAGATCAAATCGAAATAATATAAGATCTTCAGTTGGCAGCCACGACATGCCAAGAGCCTTGGTGACATCACTATTGTCAATATTGAGATTATATTTATAATCTGTTGGTGCCCCACTAAAATTCCACTTTGTCAATTCTAAGCCTGCCTTGGAGAGCAATTTGGTAACTTCATTCGTCTTAGCCTTGAGTTCTTCGATTGAGTCAGCTCCGTCAAGTAGATCGTCGACGTACATATCCTCAGCTAATACAGCAGATCCAATTGGAAACAACTTCTTATACGTCTCTGATAAAAACTTTAAGGACCTGATTGCGAGAAATGGAGCGCACGACATTCCATAGGTAACAGTATTCAATTGAAAGTTCCTGTGGTGACTTTCTCCACAAGATTTGTTGGAAACTTCTATACTCTGGTGCGACGAGAAATTGTCTGTACATTTTTGTTATGTCAGTTGTAATGGCATGGCGATACAAACGAAACGAGAGTAATGTTAGGATCAGATCTTGTTGAATAGTAGGACCAATCATGAGAATATCATTTAATGATATATTTGATGATGATTTAGACGAAGCGTCAAATACTACTCGAAGTTTAGTTAATGAGCTCTGCGGTCTAAGGACACAATGGTGAGGAATAATGTAATGATTTCCCGATTGCAAATTGTCTAACGAAGCTACCTCCATGTAATTCAACTTAAGATACTCATCTAAAAATTCGCTGTACATTTCCTTTAGTTAGTTAACGAAATATCTTTATTTTGAATTCCAAGTAGTTCATCCATTTTCCAAATCCTTTGTAATAATATGTTAAGGTCTTGCTGTTGCGTTAAATTACAAGTGTCCATCCATCCATCCTCTAGCAAATTTTGTACTCTTTGTTTGTGGAATTTTCTTTTTTGTTATTTTGAGTTAAAAATAAAACTTTTAAAACTTCTGCTCTCTGACGTGACGGTCGTGTTTTTGAGTTTTTATTAATGAGTTTTTATTAATATATACTGTTTTCTCTCAATTTTTAATTGTGCTTAATTTTTTTCGCTTTCGCTGGTGTCGTTTGCTTGACACCCTTGTGTTTTTTTTTTTTTTGCATAATTCGCTAAATTAAACAGTTTTTCGTGATTAGTGTTTGGTGCATTTAAATTTTTTTATTGTTGTTCTCTCTCGTCATTGCTTCTGCAGTTGCTCCCCTCATCGCCCCCATCATACCATCAGTGCTAGTGGTTTTTTTTTGTTCTCTCTGCTTTGTGCTTGTGCTCAGCTTCTCTCCCGCGTAATCACTTTTGTAAGGCCGCCTCTCAAAGCTCGTCTTATAACTGTTCTTGCACTCTCTCTTGTGCTGTGTACTCTAGCTGACTCTTTGTTTTATTTGTAATTATTGATTTTTTATCGATAATTATCTTTGTGCTGTTTATTTAAATTTTTCTAAATATATATTTTTTTTTTTTTTGCCCTGTGTTTTATTTGGCTTTTTAATGGCTTGTTGTCTACCTTCTTGCAAGCATTCTGATCGTTTTGACGATCAGTATAGAGCAATATCTTGTTGGCTCTGCGAGAATCTTATTCACTTAAAATGTGCTGGCCTCAACGGCCGCGACTACGACAAATTTTCTGGTTGGTCTGTGTCTAAGCCTGAGCATGCCTAAATCGATGGACTTGCCCATCTTGTGCCAGTCAGCAGCTTGATGTTAGCCGTATGTACAGGAATCTTCGTTTAAAGTTTCTTTCTTTAAACAACCTGGCCAAACAGCTGTCTAACGAGTGTGACTCTAGCATACATTTAAGTTATGAGTTCTCTGTGTCCCTTAAGGGTGGATTCTTACCATATTTTCCTTGTGAAAAAGGATTAGGCTTGGGAACTCTGTTTTCCGTGGTGAATCACAACACAACACTTGATTACAACGTTATAATATTTGTTTTATTCAGTAGTACTTCATGTAACTAGTTCTAGGTCTAAACAAAGACTGCCCGCTCTGTGGAGCGTGGTCCTTTAAATATACCCCGAGATGCCCTATGGGCGCTGGCAGCGGCGGTATGCCGTCGGCAGCGACGTTGGGATCGTGTTTAAAGTGGGTCGCCTCTTCCGGCGAATTCTGTTATATCGGCAATATTCAAAGAATGGATTGGCTAGAAATACAAAAGTGCTTATGCTAGAAAGGGATAGTGAAGTGTCTAGTGTGACCCAACGTGGGTCGTCTTGGGTCACATATCTGTTGGGTCGCATAAATACTAGGAAATATAAGTTGCTTATTTGGCTAAGTGTGTAAGTGTTTACAGGAAATGAAAGATGTGGGTTGCTTAGTTGACTAAACGTGACAAGTGAAATAGGTCGCGATGCACTTAGATCATTCGCGTGTATGTGAGGTCTGTTAGTGTACCTAGAATGTATGGGAGTCTGTGTGTGGTCAAGAGTTAATATTACTTAGATCGAGGGAGGGTATTTTACCCGATACTCGTTTAGGCGTTGCTGGTAAAGTGTGCTACCCGAGTCTCTTTGCAATGTGAGTGGCCGGGGTGCGGGGCATGGTCTGGTTTGTGAGTGAAAAGGCGCCCCAGGGGTGCTTGTTGCGTGAGAGGAGGAGAAAGAAGCCTTGTGTGAGGATGAGTGTGCTAACTTTTATTATGGCAATTCAAGTATGTTCCACCTTCTGAGAAGTTGCCCAAGAAATGTACTCGTGAGTTGTACATAAGAGGTCGCCAGCACTATTACATCTACATCTATTACATCTTCTTCAATTTTACTTTCCCCAACACCATCTTCTTGTCCCTCTTTTTGCTCTTATTTTCAGATTGAAGTACCCATTACAAGCCCTGGTGTACCTCAATCTATCCCTCACGGAATCTCTGATCAAGTACAGGATCATGCTGGCTCTCAATCACTTGCGGATCCCATTGGTCCTCCGCTTCCACTAACTGTAGTGCCTCATCGCAAACAATTATTTATCTCTAGGCTTGATCCAGATAATTCTGAGTCGTCTGTGGCAGCTTACATTGGTGATATATGCAATGCTAAGGTTTTAATTCAAAAGCTTAAGTTTTCTAGGCCTCACGAAATCTCCTCTTTCAAAATTACAGTACCAAATGAGTATTTCTCAGCTATGGTTGACCCTAATTTTTGGCCAGAGGGCCTAGTTGTACACGAGTTTGCGCCCAATAAGCGCTCACATCCGTTGCCCGCCAACCTTTCTAATTTATCTTCTGCTTCAAAAAATTAATAACGTCTAGTCTTTGCATTCATTATCAAAATGTTAGAGGACTTCTTACCAAGCTCTCGAAACTGTTCTGTGATAGCCAAACCTCTTCGGCTGACATATTAGCTTTTTCTGAAACTTGGATAACGAAATTCTTTCTAATAACTTTATTTCTTATAGGCTTTATTGTGTTGGTCGTGGTGGCGGTGGAGTACTCATTGCTGTCAACTCGAATCTGTGTTCACTTGTTGTGCCGACAGATCTGCCTATAGGTGTTGAGTTTATTTGCGACGAAATTATATGTTTCCAATTTAGCTTTTACATTTCTTGATCATATATTCCTCCAGCTTCTGATTTCATGATCTACATGCACCATACTGATGCTCTGCAAACCACTTTTAGTCGTGTTAAATTCCTTATAGAATTCCTTATAGACTTATGTGACAAGTTAAAAACTTGACTAATATTTCTTGGCTGGTTGATGATAATCAATCTTTCTTAATTTCTTCGTCTCAACATGTTTTTCCTAAGAGCCTACTTAAATGTCCGCTATATCAGTTGAAGAATCCCTGATCTTGTTTTTGTCTCGGATCCCACTGTTAGTTCTGTATCTCAAAAACAGTTTCGTAAAACAAATTTCAATCTTCTTAACAGCCTTATTTCCTCTTTTGATTGGTCATATCTATTTCTATTTGCTGTGATATAGATTGTGCGGTGAATTTGTTCTACACTGCTCTTAATTTTCCAATTGATAAATGTGGGACTGGGTTCCGATTCCGTAGAAATAAGTAGTCCCATTTAGATTTATATTTAGTTATATGGTAATAGGTTTTATTTTAGATTATAATTAGGTTTTAGTAACTATAAAAATGGTTGAATTGAATGTTAATTGTTTCGTCTTTAGGTTTTTAATGAGAGCGTCGTTTCTCATTCGTCTTTACACGTCTTTCGTCTTTAATACTTCTTTACTTCTTTAATACACGTCTTTCGTCTTTTACACTTCTTTAATACACGTCTTCTCGTCGTTGGCTCGCCTTAAAAAGTTCCTCTTCCTCGTCGTCTCGTAGCAGCCTTGCCACATCGTCATTTTGTGGGTCGCTTGCCACCTCGTCTCATATCGATCGCTTGCCACACCGTCGTTAAACAGCTGTTTTGAGGTGGTCTGGCCATTCGGCGTTACCAACCCAACCCCACATAAATGCGTTCCTTATGTAAATGTCTCTACCGTCTCCAATCTCCGTAACATTAAATCGAGATATTTTTAAAGATTTAAAAAAAAAACAAATTATTGTGTAGCCAATTTTTAATTTTGTCTTTTAAATACTCAATGCTCCAATAATTATGTCGTAATTTTATAAAAACCGCAAAAGATTTTACAACTTTGTTAATTCTAAAATACGCTCTAATTTACTACCTTCCACCTTCAGACTTAATGACCAGACTGCTAATAATGATTCAGATATTGCAGATCTGTTTGCTAAATTCTTCTTCTAAATAGGTTCTTGACGGCATTAAGAATTGTCGAACGAACCAAAGGTAATCAGGAAGATTTGGCAGTTGAAGTTATTAAATCAAAAATAGTAGGAACAATCCTTTATAGGATACAGAAAACACAGTAATAGGCATAATCAACAAACTAAAGGGTAAGCCAAACTGTTAAACATAAAACAAAAAGGCAAAACGGCAACGAAATATGCAACCGATATAGACAACTTGCGAAAGCAACTTGAGGCTGCCTATATTGACGATGGCCTAGATAATGCCCTGATAATGCCGAAAAATTCTCAACAAAAGAGTCGATAGCTGCCATGGTTAAGAACTGTGAGCATGAAAACCTAAAAATCGTGCTAGATGCTGGTAACGTCGTCACTTTTAATGATGCAATGGGTAAATATGTTCATTGCAGCACTGAAATGACTGGAAGTGCTAGCACAGTACTGTTTCAGCGCTGACCAAATAATAGAGAAAGTAGTAACCACACTCAAAGAGATAGAGGCAATGGCCGAGGTAACTACAACTCCTACAGTAATAACAATTACTACAATGGCAATAACAGAAGAAACACTAGAGGAGGACGAGGTAGTAATAACTAAAATCGAGGCAACAACCAGAACAGGAACGGCTATAATAATAATAATAGCAATAATGTCCGAATGACCCAAAGCGAACAGGGAAACGGACAAGTTCCTCCAAGTGCTCAAAATTAAAAAATAAAGTCTATTCTATTAACCTAAGTCTTAATAATTTCATATCATTTAAGAATGTTACAAAAAATAAGAAAATAACATTCTTAATTGATACCGGTGAAGACATTTCTATAATAAAAGAAAATTCTGATGCATTTTATGACATCCAAGTAAATAAAACTATAGACGTTCGAGGCATAAGAGAAGGAGTAATAAACTCCAAAGGCCTAGTCTCAAATGAATTGATGATATTCTTGATCAATTGGGAAGAGCTAAATATTTTTCTTGCCTTGCGTTTCAGGTTTTCATCAAATTGAACTAGAAGAAAAATCAAGAGATATAACATCTTTTTCAACGAGCAATGGCTCATATCGTTTCACGCGATTATCTTTCGGTCTAAAAAATAGCACCGAATTCATTGCAAAGAATGATGACAATAGCATTCTCAGGGCTTGAGCCTAGCCAAGCTTTCCCCACTCGGCGGAGATTACAATGTTTGATCTGCCAAGTTGCAGATGATACAAAACTCCAACGCTCAATAGCATGTGTAGTGGAGTCAGGAATTCTCCTCTTTGAATTCCAAAAAGAAGTCATTTTTATATTTCGGTAACACAAGCTTTTAGAACATGTTAATGTAATTACAGTGGTAGAAATTCCAATAATCTTAAACAAATAATATAAGAAATTTTAAGATATACAAATCTAAGTTAACGATGAAGGATGAAGTGTGACTCCTTCAATTTCCATAAACGTCATCTCTCAAAGGCAATGGAGCAAGTTTGAAGGTTGGGCGGCAAATTATTCCTTTCTTGGTGCGAACATCGGCTACTCTGACCCTTCCATCTGCACCAAGTATGGCTTCGACCACACGACCAGTAATCCAGCATTGCGGTGGAAGATTGTATTCATGGATGAGAACTAATTGATCCTTTGCTATGTTGTTTTCGGGATGCAATGCGTTCTTGTAATTGATGTACATAGTCGCGCTTCCAGAGTTCCCAAAAGCGTTGCTTGAGATGGTCACCCTTTGCCAACGGGATAGATAAGAAAGTTTTGAGTCATTTACTACCGGTTCAGGGATCGCTTGCAGTGAACATCCGTGAATGGATATTAGACGGGAATTCGCCTTCACTTCAATTGCAATCGATTGAAGCTCTTCGTGGGTTAAACGACAAGAGGTCAAATTTGATGAGCATAGTCTTCATTGACTTTACTGCGGCTTCCCATAAGCCTCCAAAATGGGGAGCACGCGGTGGAATGAAGATGAATTCAAAGCCTGAAGATGAATTCGGCTAAATTCACCCAGATTTTTTGCATTGAGTTCTGAACAGAATTGCCGTTTGAAGCCTTCAAGTTGCGAACATGCTCCGACAGAGTTGGTGGCATTGTCACAATAAATCCTTTTGGGTATACCACGTCGTCCGATGAATCGCTTCAAACAGAGAATAAAATTATTAGCAGATAGGTCTGAGATTAGTTCTGTATGAATAGCTTTTGAAGAAAAGCAAACAAATATGGCCAAATATGTTTTGTAAGGAACTTTGCTTCAATGCGGTACGAAGTAAGGAATGGTCCACATAGATCCACTCCGCATATCAGAAACGGGCGTTCGGCCAGGAGCCGGTCAGCTGGGAGGTTACCCATGATTTGTCGCATTAATACTGGTTTGTAATGATAGCAATGTGTGCAACTTCGAACAACCTTTCGGACCAATTCGCGAGCATTTACAATCCATACTGTTAGGCGCAGAATCGCTATCAGAACCTTAGCTCCCGCGTGAAGGTTTCGCAAGTGTAGATCTTCAATATATTTATAAGTGAAATGATGAGTCTTTGGAAGCAATAACGGCATTCTTGCGTCCAATGGTATGTCAGCCATTGCTAGACGGCCTCCAACACGGATAAGTCGAATATTTTGAGAACCTATCTGTTCATTTGAGATGAATGGATTTAATTTTTGAAGCTCCAGCTTCAGACTTCGTCCTGCTTGTAAGTCCTTGTAATGAAAGAGATTATATAATTAATAGCCAATTTAAATTCTTTTACTGAAATGCTTTTTGTAGCATTAATCGTATTATTGCGGTTGATAGGAACTCGGTTGAAAACTCGTAAAACGTATGCTAAGACTCTCACAATCATACGAAACGATGATAGTCTACTAATGATCTGCTCAACTATGCTCTTTTCTTTATAACTAGTGCTACATTTCAATACAAGGGTGTTTCGCAATTCTAATTCTTTGGGCTCGAAATCTGTCTTTCTTTCAGATTTCGGCCAATGTAATGCATCAAGTGTTAAGAACTTTGGTCCATGAATTCAAATTGTCTGCATTAAATCGCGCGCTGCACAGCCCCGTGAAACAATATCGGCTGGATTATCCTTTCCAGGCACGTGACTCCAAATAATATCCTGCGATTGAGTTTGTATGGTTGATACGCGATTGGCAATAAAGCATTTTAGAGTTGATGGGTGCATTTTAATCCAATGAAGAACGACAGTTGAATCTGTCCAAAAATATGTTTTGCTGACAAGACAATTTAATTTGTGTTTGATTTTAGTCCATGTTTGGCAGAGTAAAACGGAAGCACAATGCTCTAAACGAGGTATGCTTTGTGATTGAGTGGGCGCAACTCTCGATCTTGAAATGATCAATGAAGTTACATATTTTCCGTTGTCCAATACCCTTGCGTATATGCAACATGCATACGCTCGATTTGAGGCATCCGAAAATCCATGGATTTCACACTTATTTTTTGGTGATATGTGATGTTAACAAATCGATTTACGCGAACCATGTCAAGATTAGATAAATCAGCTTCAAGTTGTTGCCATCTAGTCCGTAAGATCTCTGGCAACGGGTCGTCCCAGTCCAAGCGCTCGATGCACAAGTCTTGGATCAAAATTTTGTACCGTACTACGACTGGAGCTAATAATCATATCAGATCATAGAGCCTGGCCATGATCGAAACTATTTTTCGCTTTGTTGGTGTTGCAGTTAATGGAAGATCAAATCGAAATAATATAAGATCTTCAGTTGGCAGCCACGACATGCCAAGAGCCTTGGTGACATCACTATTGTCAATATTGAGATTATATTCATTTCAATTCAACCGCCGTCGCGTACAGACGTGTTTTTTAATGCACTCCGCAAAATTTAGAGTAAAAAATAAAAAGACCGCTTTTGCAAAAATTGTGTAGGGCTCTCAGTTGCCTCAGAGACGCCTATTTACAATCATATTGCTATTAGTTTGTTCTAATAGCAATAAATACTAAGTTGCAACAACAAAGTGAGCACCTATTTTGGAAAGGCCATGTCCACCAATTCGGGCCCAAGCTCTCTTGATCCCCACCAGCAACAGCTAAAAGAACTACTTGTACATCAACAACGTGAGCGTCGTCTCTCGGTCCAACGCAACAACGCGTACTTTTCGGTGGTGTCGCCGACCCCACTGAATGCTACCGTAAGCAATAACACCGAAAGTGCAAGCCACTCAGCAACAGCAAGCCACAACAGCAATTTACCGTGGAGAGAGTAGTGTGCTTCTCCATCAATATCGATAACTGGGTCACCGATTGCACCGACCAGCACCGTCAGCTCGTTGACAGCAACTGCTGCAACGTCTGCAGAAGTATTGACCTCCCTCAAGCCGTCATCGACAAGTCGCCCAGAGTCAGCCACGACAAGAAACCCAACGCCTTCTGTCCAAACTGGAATGGATAGATATATTAAAATAACTAAGCGGAAGCTAAGCCCGCAAAAGAAAAAAATTGGCAATACGCCTAAAATAACCAAAACAAATGAACGAGCAGCACTTCTAAGCGGAAATCGTTTTAAAATTCTTGCCGATCAGCAAGACGATCAAGCCGGCGCTGTGGATAAAGTTAAATCGGCTGGACCACCCCCTCTATACATCCGTGGAGCCAACTGCAGCGCCCTGATTTCGAAGCTAGTAGAAACAGTAGGGGCAAATAACTTTGTTGTAACCCCTCTCAACAGGGGTAACATAAAAGAAATTAAATGTCAAACCCAAACTGAGGACAATTTCCGCATCATCGAAAAGTACCTCCGTAATGCTAACATAAACTTCTATACCTACCAACTAAAAAGCAGTAAAGGGCTCCAGGTTGTGTTAAAGGGGATCGAGCCATCGGTCCCACCTCAAGAAATAGCAGACGCATTGGCCGAAAAAGGGTTTGCGGTTAAGTCCGTTGTCAATATCATCAACAGGAATAAAGTCGCACAGCCGCTCTTTAAAATCGAGCTCCAACCAGATGCAAAACGGTCGAAGCCAAATGAAGTGCATCCAATCTACAACCTTCAGCTCCTATTGCACAGAAGAATCACCGTAGAGGAGCCCCATAAGAGATACCAACCACCTCAGTGTAAGAACTGCCAGGAATACAACCACACCTCTAACAATTGCAATCTTAGGTCAGTGTGTGTTGGCTGCGGCGAACATCATAAAGATGGCATTTGCACCAAGGACAGAAACAACGTCGCACTAAGACTATGCAGTAACTGTGGAGGGAACCACACAGCCAACTACAGGGGATGTCCTGTCTTCAAGGATCTTAAATCGCACCTAAACGGGCGTAAACCCCCAGCTGGACCAAAAATCACCTTCAACGCCTCCAAAACTACACCGGAGGTATTCTTCGCCAAGGCTGTTAGATCATCTAACATGCCTGCTACAACCAATCCTAGTGTATCCTCGTGTACTCCGAACTGGACAGACGGAGCCCGCGAAAGAGACCCCGTCACTCCACTATCTACAGAATCCGCAACCTAGCGCACCAGAGCTTGGCCAGCAAACTCCAAGTGGTTTAGAGGCCCTATTGATCTCACTTAATCAAAACATGACCACTTTTATGACGTTCATGCAAAACTGTATGCAGGAACTGATGCGGAATCAAAACCTGCTTATCCAGAAGCTTATCGAGAATAAATAGGGAAGCCACTACGTCTATGTCTTTGGAATGCTAATGGCGTCTCCAAGCACAAAAATGAACTGCAACTATTCCTAGACTCAAGTGAAATCGACGTCATGCTGATATCGGAAACACATTTAACATCAAAAAATAACTTTCAAATACCAAAATACACCTTCTACGCAACAAACCATCCAGACGGAAAAGCTCATGGCGGGACTGGTATCCTAATCAAAAACCGTATAAAACACTCATTCCTCAACAGATTCGAAACACAGCACCTACAAGCAACTGCTATAACCGTCTAAACCAGCTGCGGCAACACTACGTTGGTTGCCCTGTACTGCCCACCACGCTTCTCAATCTCTGAAAAGGAATTCACCGGTTTCTTTAACACACTCGGAGAACGCTTCATTGCAGCAGGGGACTATAACGCCAAACATACGCACTGGGGATCTCGCCTGGTAAATCCTAAAGGCAAGCAGTTGTACAATACAATAGTCAACCCACTCAATTAGATGGATTGCGTCTCACCGGGTAGGCCTACTTATTGGCCCACAGATCCACAGAAAATGCCTGACTTGATTGATTTTGCAGTAACCAAGAGGATTCCGCGTAATCGGATCACTGCGGAAACACTGCTAGATTTAACCTCCGATCACTCTCCAGTGCTATTCACACTGTTAACAAGACCTCAAGTACTTGATCGCCCATATATGCTTACAAACAACAAAACAAATTGGCTTAAATTTAAAATGTACATGAGTGCCCACATTGACTGTTCGCCGAAACTGGATGCTGCAGAGGACATTGACATGTGCGTCTCTGCACTTGAGTCGATGCTGGGAGCTGCAGCAAGAGTATTTACGCCACATGCCTCTACTTACGCTAAACCTGCTGTCAGGCCTACGAACCGGCGGATAGAACAATTAGTAACGGAAAAACGACGTCTAAGAAGAGAATGGCAGATTACTCGATCACCAGCAGCAAAACTTCGCCTAAGGCATGCCAGCCGCAACCTCTCCAAGGAGTTAAGACAAGAGGAAATCTGGGCTCAAAGGAAATACATAGAAAAGCTCAGTCCATCCAGCACTAAACATCCTCTGTGGAAAGCCCACCCAACTTTAAGCGCGCCTACAGAGACAGTTTCACCAATAAGGGGCCCAACAGGTGGATGGGCCCGCAGCGACGAAGAGAGGGCATCCGTATTTGCCACACATCTTAAAATGGTTTTCCAGCCAAATCCAACATCAAACTCATTTGTACTTCCCCCTTCGAGCACATTAACGGATAGTGAGTACTCGGAACTCCAATCGGATGAGATCACTGCAGTTATTAAAAACCACATAAAGCCGAACAAAGCCCCTGGCCATGACCTAATCACACCGAAAATGATCCTAGAACTCCCTTCTATCGCCATACAATACATCTGCAAAATGTTCAACGCTATAATAAGAATTGGCTACTTCCCAAGAGCATGGAAAAGGTCCACTATCATCATGATTCCTAAAGTGGGAAAGGACAAAACCCAACCATCATCCTATAGGCCAATTAGTTTGCTGCCATGTCTTTCGAAGCTTTTTGAAAAGGTCCTGCAGATTCGTCTAAACTCATTTCTGGCATCGGAGAACACAATCCCTTCTCACCAGTTCGGCTTCCGCGAAAAACATGGGACAATTGAACAAGTCAATCGTATAACATCCGAAATAAGAACAGCATTCGAACTAAAAGAATACTGTACGGCTGTCTTTCTCGACGTTGCCCAGGCTTTCGACAGAGTCTGGCTGGAGGGTTTAATGTTCAAAATCCGGCAGAAACTCCCACAGTACACCCACAAACTCATGGAATCTTACCTTCACAATAGGAAATTCGCTGTAAGATGTAATGGCTCCGTCTCGGCTGACTTTGAAATCGAAGCTGGTGTACCGCAAGGCAGTGTACTCGGACCATTGCTCTATCTGCTGTACACTGCAGACTTACCAACGAGTCTAGGACTTACAACGTCCACTTTTGCCGATGACACGGCAATCCTCAGCAGATCCAAATGCCCGATACAAGCCTCTGCAAAATTAGAGGAACACCTCAAGGTGGTAGAGGAATGGCTAGCAACCTGGGGTATCCGGGTCAACGAGCAGAAATGCAAACATGTTACATTTACGCTTAACAGAAGAAACTGTCCAGCTATAATGCTAAACAACGTACCAATTCCTCAAGCCGTGGATGTCACTTACCTTGGTATCCACCTAGACAGAAGACTAACTTGGCGCAAGCACATTGAGGCAAAAAAGTCACAGCTTAAACTGAAAGCGAGTAGCTTACATTGGATCATCAATGCTCGGTCACCTCTACGTCTGGAGTATAAAGTCCTCCTATATAACTCCGTACTGAAACCCATCTGGACTTACGGTGCTGTACTATGGGGAAATGCAAGTACCAGCAATGTCGACATTATACAAAAGGCGCAGTCGAAGATTTTAAGATCAATCACTGGGGCTCCGTGGTACACACGGAACGACAACATTCAAAATGATCTAAATATACCTAGCGTAAAATCTGAAATAGGTAGTCAACAACTAAAGTATTCTGCGAAACTGGATGTACACCCTAATGTTCTTGCCAATTCCCTTACGCGAACTAATAATAGAACTCGTCTTAAAAGAAATGACAGACCAACCCAATAATAAATGATTAGGGCCGCATGCAATATCCCCTGGATATATCTTAAGTACTAGATTAAGAAAAATATCTCAAACTTGTTGTTAGGCTCTAATTTAAGAGTAGATTCAACAAAAATATATTAATCGTTAAAAAAAAAAAATATTTATAATCTGTTGGTGCCCCACTAAAATTCCACTTTGTCAATTCTAAGCCTGTTTTGGAGAGCAATTTGGTAACTTCATTCGTCTTAGCCTTGAGTTCTTCGATTGAGTCAGCTCCGTCAAGTAGATCGTCGACGTACATATCCTCAGCTAATACAGCAGATCCAATTGGAAACAACTTCTTATACGTCTCTGATAAAAACTTTAAGGACCTGATTGCGAGAAATGGAGCGCACGACATTCCATAGGTAACAGTATTCAATTGAAAGTTCCTGTAGTGACTTTCTCCACAAGATTTGTTGGAAACTTCTATACTCTGGTGCGACGAGAAATTGTCTGTACATTTTTGTTATGTCAGCTGTAATGGCATGGCGATACAAACGAAACGAGAGTAATGTTAGGATCAGATCTTGTTGAATAGTAGGACCAATCATGAGAATATCATTTAATGATATATTTGATGATAATTTAGACGAAGCGTCAAATACTACTCGAAGTTTAGTTAATGAGCTCTGCGGTCTAAGGACACAATGGTGAGGAATAATGTAATGATTTCCCGATTGCAAATTGTCTAACGAAGCTACCTCCATGTAATTCAACTTAAGATACTCATCTAAAAATTCGCTGTACATTTCCTTTAGTTAGAGTGAGCTTCACATGCTTGTTCTTCTGAGGTTAACGAAATATCTTTATTTTGAATTCCAAGTAGTTCATCCATTTTCCAAATCCTTTGTAATAATATGTTAAGGTCTTGCTGTTGCGTTAAATTACAAGTGTCCATCCATCCATCCTCTAGCAAATTTTGTACTCTTTGTTTGTGGAATTTTCTTTTTTGTTATTTTGAGTTAAAAATAAAACTTTTAAAACTTCTGCTCTCTGACGTGACGGTCGTGTTTTTGAGTTTTTATTAATGAGTTTTTATTAATATATACTGTTTTCTCTCAATTTTTAATTGTGCTTAATTTTTTTCGCTTTCGCTGGTGTCGTTTGCTTGACACCCTTGTGTTTTTTTTTTTTGCATAATTCGCTAAATTAAACAGTTTTTCGTGATTAGTGTTTGGTGCATTTAAATTTTTTTATTGTTGTTCTCTCTCGTCATTGCTTCTGCAGTTGCTCCCCTCATCGCCCCCATCATACCATCAGTGCTAGTGGTTTTTTTTTTGTTCTCTCTGCTTTGTGCTTGTGCCCAGCTTCTCTCCCGCGTAATCACTTTTGTAAGGCCGCCTCTCAAAGCTCGTCTTATAACTGTTCTTGCACTCTCTCTTGTGCTGTGTACTCAAGCTGACTCTTTGTTTTATTTGTAATTATTGATTTTTTATCGATAATTATCTTTGTGCTGTTTATTTAAATTTTTCTATATATATTTATTTTTTTTTTTGCCCTGTGTTTTATTTGGCTTTTTAATGGCTTGTTGTCTACCTTCTTGCAAGCATTCTGATCGTTTTGACGATCAGTATAGAGCAATATCTTGTTGGCTCTGCGAGAATCTTATTCACTTAAAATGTGCTGGCCTCAACGGCCGCGACTACGACAAATTTTCTGGTTGGTCTGTGTCTAAGCCTGAGCTTGGCTTAATGCGCTGGACTTGCCCATCTTGTGCCAGCCAGCAGCTTGATTTTAGCCGAATGTACAGGGATCTTCGTTTAAAGTTTCTTTCTCTAAATAAAATGGCCAAACAGCTGTCTAATGAGTGTGACTCTAGCATAAATTTATTGTCGCAATTCAAGTTTGATCCACCTTCTAAGGAATTGCCCAAGAAATGTACCCTTGAGTTGCCTCATAAGCAGTCGCCCGCACTTTCTATTACATCTCCCATTTTACTTTCGCCTACACCATCTTCTTGTCCCTCTTTATGCTCTTCTTTTCAGATTGATGTACCCACTACAAGCCCTGGTGTACCTCAATCTATCCCTCACGGGAACTCTGATCAATTACTGGATCATGCTGGCTTTCAATCACTTGCGGATCCCAATGCTCCTCCGCCTCCACTAACTGTAGTGCCTCATCGTAAACAATTATTTATTTCTAGACTTGCTCCTGAAACTTCTGAGTCGTCTGTGGCAGCTTACATTGGTAATATATGCCCTGCTAAAGTTTTAATTCAAAAGCTTAAGTTTTCTAGGCCTCGCGAAATCTCCTCGTTTAAAATTACAGTACCAAATGAGTATTTCTCAGCTATATGACCCTAACTTTTGGCCAGAGGGCCTAGTTGTACACGAGTTTGCGGCCAATAGGCGCTCCCGTCCTTTGCCTGTCCACCTTCCTAATGCATCTTCTGCTTCAAAAAACTAATAACGTCTAGTCTTTGCATTCATTATCAAAATGTAAGAGGACTTCTTACCAAGCTCTCGAAACTATTCTGCGATAGCCAATCCTTTTCGGCTGACATATTAGCTTTCTCTGAAACTTGGCTTAATTCCTCTGTTTTGGATAATGAAATTCTTTCTAATAACTTTATTTCTTATAGGCTTGATCGTGTTGGTCGTCGTGGAGGTGGAGTACTTATTGCAGTCAACTCGAATCTGTGCTCAAGTGTTGTGCCGATTGATCTCCCCTTAGGTGTTGAGTTTATTTGCGTCGAAGTTACATGTTCTAACTTTAGCTTATATATCTCTTGTTCATACATTCCTCCAGCTTCTGATATGATGATCTACATGCACCATGCAGATGCTTTGCGATCTATTTTTAGTCGTCTTAAAGATCGTGATTTTCTTTTAGTTTTAGGTGATTCTAACTTGCTTAATGTTTCTTGGCTTGTTGATGATAATCTATTTTTCTTAATTCCTTCAACTCAACATGTTTTTCTTGATAGCCTACTTGAATGTCCGCTATATCAGTTGAATTCTTTTCTTAACTCTTCTAAAAGAATGCTCGATCTTGTTTTTGTCTCGGATCCCACTGTTAGTGCTGTATCACAAACACAGCCCCTACTGAAGCCTGAAGATCCTTATCACCCTACCATTGAAGTTACTATTTCTTACAATTCCGTTAATAATTCATTTAATAACATCTCAAATTCTCGTCGTAGATGTTTTCGTAAAACAAATTTCAATCTTCTTAACAGTGTCATTTTCTCTTTTGATTGGTCATTTCTATTTGAGTGCTGTGATATAGATTGTGCAGTGAATTTTTTCTACTCTGCTCTTAATTCTCTAATTGATAAATGCGTTCCTTATGTGAATGTCTCTACCGTTTCCAGTGCGCCAGTCTGGTTCACACGTAGGCTCTCTAATCTCCGTAACATTAAATCGAGATATTTTAAAAAATTTTAAAAAACAGGTTCGCGACTTGACTCTGCAAATTATTGTGTAGCCAAATCTCAATTTAGTCTTTTAAATACCCAATGCTACAATAATTAAATTGTTCGCTGTAAGGTTGAATTTTATAAGAACCCCAAAAGGTTTTACAACTTTGTTAATTCCAGAAGACGCTCTAATTTACTACCTTCCTCCTTCAGACTTAATGACCAGACTGCTAATAATGATTCAGATATTGCAGATCTGTTTGCTAAATTTTTTCAGCCGACTTATTCTACTACTGCTTCGGATCCCACACCTTATCCGTTCTCAATTCCACATTTAAATTAAATTGTATGTTTTTTCCTAGTATTACTGAAGATTGTATTATCTCTAGCTTGTCATCTATGACGTCTTCCTTCGTACCCGGGCCTGATAATATACCTAGTTGCATCCTTAAAATGTGTTCGATTTCCCTATCTAAGCCTTTATCTCGGTTATTCTTTATTTCGAGTGAGACTTGTAGCTTTCCTGATATTTGGAAGGAGTCTTTTATTATTCCGCTTTTTAAAAAGGGCAGCAAATCGGATATTTCTAACTACCGGGGCATTGCTAAACTTTCGGCAATACCTAAGCTGTTTGAGAAAATTATTACGTCTTCCCTTCAACACCTATCCAGATCCACTATTTCTCCTTGTCAGCATGACTTCATGAAAGGTCGTTCGTCGCTTACCAACCTTTTAGAATTGACTACCCTTGTACACCATGGCTTCCGTAAAAAGTGTCAAACTGATGTTATTTATACTGACTTTAGTAAGGCTTTCGATACGGTTGATCATTCTATGCTTCTCATGAAACTTAACATCATGGGTTTTTCCCCGAAACTATTGGCTTGGTTAAAGTCGTATCTTATTGGCAGAACCCAAAAGGTGTCTTTTCGTTCCTCGATATCTAAAACTGTTCGAGTTGCGTCAGGTGTCCCCCAAGGCAGTCATCTAGGCCCACTGTTATTTACCTTGTTTATAAATGATTTGCCTTTGGCCTAGGCTCATTCACGCGTGCTCATGTTTACGGATGACGTCAAGATTTGTTATTCATATAATGATCCTTCTTTCCAACACTACTTGCAATCAGATCTCGATGCGTTCTGTGATTGGTGTCACGTTAATAAATTACACCTTAATGCCTCTAAGTGCTCTTTTATGACTTTCTGTCGTTTGTTGCCGTTCCTAGCTCATTACTCTATTAAGTCTGTTCTGTTAGATTGTGTACCATCAGTCTTAGACTTAGGCGTTATGTTTGACCCAAAACTTTTATTTAATGTTCATATATCTTCAATTGTCAATAGAGCATGCAGTCTTCTTGGCTTCATTAAACGTTGGGCCAAAGAATTTGATGATCCATATGTGACAAAGGTTTTATACACTTCGTTAGTTCGCCCTACTCTAGAATATTGCTAGCTAGTGTGGAACCCTCAATATGATGTTCACCAGCGTAGTATTGAATCGGCACAGAAGCAATTCCTTAAGTCCGCGTTACGCGGTCTCATTTGGGACCCGAGTCTCCGCCTACCTTCTTATTCTGACAGACTTCTTCTTATTAATCTTCCTTCACTTTACAACCGTAGGCTCGTATTTGGCATTCTCTTTCTCCATAAACTAGTCAACGGTGAAGTCATTTCTACCAATTTAATAGATACGCTATATTTTTGTGTTCGGTCACGTCGGACCAGAAACTTTTTTCCTCTTCACCTTAGTAGATGTCTGACTAACTATTCTCTTCACGAACCTTTTCGTGTTCTTTGCCAATCGTTTAACAACCTTTCTCACCTTATTTCTCCTCATCTATCTGTCACTTCTCTTCGCGCTATACTTTTTAATTATCTACAGTGAAACCATTGATAACATTCAGAACTGAATATTGGATTGGCTGCAACTCATCCCTGACCACATTGGCTGTGAATCGGGGCATAGCTGGCACCTTGTGCAAATAAAACACCTCCACCGGGTCGGGGATGTTTAGTTGTGCATATAGCTAAGCTTCCTTCTTCATTTAATTATTATCTATATTTTAGCTTAAGCTTTTTCGTCGACTGCTGTGTTAGTTGACGTACATAAATAAATAAATAAATAAATAATGCAGTTTCCACTAGATGAGGAAGACCAATTCCTAAACTAATTTTACCCGTCTTAACTCCTTTACGCTAAGCAATAAATCTACCTTTCCGGGCTTAAAAAAGAATGGCTCGGCTAACTCAACTCCTTTGGGAATGGCCCAATTTGACATATCTAGTCTCTTTTCAGGCTGAGGTAGAACTATAGATTTAGTCACGATGAACTCCATATTCCATTCATCTGGAGATATTCTTGAACGAATTTTGGTAGATACGGAATGTTTCATATGTGTACGTATTTCACCAATTCCAGCAATCTCATAATAATCGTAACGAAACGGAAGCTGAAGCCTTTTGGCTAATTCTTCAGTTATAAAGGTAAGCTCAGAGCACGAATCAAGTAATGCTCTTGCGAGCTGAAACCCACCAAGTTTGTCTTGAATAAGAACAATTGCTGTTGGAAGTAACCCCCGCCGAGCGTGGCGAGTCAACATTGATGTTGCAAATGTTTTACTTTCGTTATGTGTATTATGAACGATTTGTTGCGATTGATGATGAATAGAAGGTTCATCTGGTTGATAATTTCCCTGGACGTTTAAATCCTTATGCATGAAATAAAAACTGGACAGAATGCTAAGCTATGCTCAGTCGACTGACATTGAATGCATCTACTTTGGGCTGCAACAAATACTTTTGAAGTACTATGAATTTTGTCTCTGACGAGTCTTTCCTCTTGTCGGTTTCGCAGATACCCTTCCAAATACTGACAGTGTCGACTGAGAATTTGGTAACAGTCGACCCAGTCTGGCAATTTATCGTATTCTTGAACCCGATCGTATGCTTGTTTGGATTCAAGATCAATTTTTGACATAACAACATGAATAAGTACTGCGTTTAATACATCAGCTTCAGTCCCAAGAGACAACAATGATCCGCGGAGAGCTGAAACCGTATCCAAAATTGTACGTAGGGTAACAGCGTCTGCCTTTTTCATGCTAGCAGTGTTAAATAAACTTGAAATATGTTCTACGAAAATAAGAACTCATTTGTCATATCGGTCGTTGAGGCGATCTAGGGCCTTGGGATAATTTTCGTCTGATACTGAGCTTGGCCAGATAGACAACTTATTAGGCAATTAAATTTGTCCACATTGGACAATAAGTTGTCTTCATGTAGTCTACTAAGTTCTTCTGGTTTTTCCTTCTTACTTGCGCCGATGCGCCGTAATATGATCGCCTTTGTTTCTATAAAAAGATTTTCTATCTCTGCCCGATTCGCGTCTGCTGGATCTAGCTTCTCAATATTGGTTAGAACTTGTAATGCCTGTTTAAAATACGACTCATACAACTCTCAACTCTCAACTCTCTAACAATCTAATATAATAGGGTCATTTTCAAGATCGATTCTAGCTCTTAAACTTTGAATATTAGATTGCAGTTGATTCCGTTGTTGTCTAAGAGGTAGAAGCTGCGTTTCAACTGGTGGAAACATTTTGGGCCCTTAACGAAAGAAATGTAGAAAGTTAGAAGTGAATCAAACGTAAGCTAAACGAGTTCTAGTTTTAAAAAAACACTCAAATGCATAAGGTTTCACTCAAGAGCCTAATAAGTGAGCTTTGATATGTAGATCGTTTCTCTATATGACAGTTTGAGTACTTACTCCGCTGTGCTTTATACTTAGCACGTGTTAAAGCTTACGAGTGTTTTACATGTGAGTGTAAAGCATGTGAAAGCTTTACAATCGCTAATGAGTGGCAATTAAGTCAAAATTTGAGTGAAAATTGATAATGTAAATTTGAACACTCAAGTTGACTTAGGTTATGATAGGGCTCCAATGTAAATGTCCCACGATGATATATCTCGCAAAGGCCAATGATGAAGAAGTCCGATGATGACTATCCAAGATGATTATGTAATAATCAAGAAGTCCAATGATGAATTTCCGAGATGATGATGTAAGCTGAAAAGTCCAATGATGACTGTCCAAGATGATCTAACGATGAATGCAATATAATTAACGAATAAACGACTTTTTATAGTTTTGCGAAGTGCAAAAGTCCTGTCACGGTCGCCAATGTTTGATCTGCCAAGTTGCAGATGGTACAAAACTTTAATGCTCAATAGCATGTGGAGTGGAGTAGGGAATAATAAGTATTCTCCTCTTCGAATTCCAGTAAGAAGTCATTTTTATATTTCGTTTTCATGAGTTAGAAGCTCTTCATGAGCTATGTAACAGAAGCTTTTAGAACATGTTAATGTAAATACAGCGGTAGAAATTCCAATAGTCTTAAACAAATAATATAAGAAATTTTAAGATATACAAATCTAAGTTAACGATGACGTCTCCTCCAACATATGATTTAATCGTTATTGGGTGTTCTGAACAACATATGATTAAAATTTTAATAGATGTTTTTGAACTTTGCAGAAAAAATATTCCCGGCACATAACAAGATTATGTAAAAAGAATGTTCCATTCAAATGGACAGCAGAAAGCGAAAATGTATTCCAATACTTAAAAGAAAAGCTCGTCTAACCCAATCTATTGCAGTACCCAGATTTAAGCAAAGAATTTTGCACAACTAAAATGGACTCCAACTTTCAATATCATATGCATCAAAAGCATTCACTAAAGGTGAATATTTTCGACCATATATATATGGAAAACATTTCACAGTGCGAACAGACCATGGACCATTAACATATTTATTCTCCATGGTCAACCCGAGTTCAAAACTAACACGCATGCGGCTAGAATTGAAGAGTACGACTTTACAGTAGAGTATTTGGGAGGTAAAGATAATTTTGTTGCAAACGCCTTATTGCGAATAACTATATCCGAATTAAAAGATATGAATACAAAAGTCCTGAAAGTCACTACCAGTCAACAAAGTAGATAGAAAAACTGCGCAGTTAATAAAGAAAAACTTTTGCCAAGGCTGTTCGGAAACCAACTGCCTAGTTAGACTGTTTAAGGCGATACCGCCTATTTGATTTATTCGTCAATATATTTGCAATTTGTGTCTTACAACCGTTCAACTCCAAGGGTTGTTCTAAACTTAAGCTTTACCCGATATCGATTACATATCGATACGAGCGAAACCGATAACAATTTCATAATAGTAGGACACTGCAATTCGATAATTATCTTACTGCACTAACAATATGGAATACAATTCAAATTTCTTATATGCTAACAATATTAATGCATTTCGTTCAGAAACATACCGGCGCCCCCTGAACTATTAGTTCAGCACATAGGGAGGGCAGCTAATTTGGTAATAGGGCGTTTGTAAGATCCATGGGCAGTAGTTACAGTAACTACCCGAATTAATCCATCGTCTCCAGGATGGACCGCAGAGACTTGTCCCAATATCCATTTAGTGGGTGGAAGATGTGGCTCCTTGAGTACCACAAGAGTTCCAATATAAAGGTTATTTTCTTTCTATGACCATTTGGTTCGGTCTTGCAATGATGTGAGATATTCCATACACCAGCGCTTCCAGAACCCCTGTACCATAGCTTGAAGTTGATTCTATCTCTCCACACGGTTGAATGTCATGTCCAAATAACAGGGCTCAGGTAGCGCAGTGTAAGGTGACCCAACAAGAAAATGAGCTGGTGTGAGAGGGTCTAGAGAGCTGTCACCGTTTGCGCAGAGTGGTCTGGAGTTTAATACAGCTTCTATTTGCGCTAACACAGTAGACAACTCCTCAAAAGCCAGTGCTTTAGCGCCGATAACATTCCCATATGCCGCCAAAGTGTGGTGCAGACGGCGGTATGAAATGCCATGTGAGGCCTTCACCCGCGACAAAACTAGCAAGTTCCTTATCCTTCATGTGATCGATGGCCAAACGTCTCATCTCGTCTAGCGCACGTCTACTTCCGTGAAAGGTGGTACCATTGTCCGAGTAGAGATCAGTGGGTCTCGTTCGGCGAGAAATAAATCGTTTAAATGCTGCAATGAAAGCGTTGGTGGTTAAATCACTTACGACCTCCAAATGTATTGCCTTTGTTGCGAGACAGACAAATATGGCAAACCAAGCCTTTCCAATACGAGGTGTTCGACCCTTATTCTCCTTGATTGCGATTGGACCAGCATAGTCTAGGCCAGTATGCTGGAAACACGGAGTTGCTTGAACTCTAGGTAGAGGCAAGTTACCCATTAGCTGAGTATGAGTTGCTCATCGTTGCAAGAAGCAGAGCTTGCATTGAAAAACCACTCGGCGCACTAGATTACGTGCACCAAAAATCCAATATTGTTGCCGAAGAATAGTAAATGTAGCATCGACTCCAGTATGAAAATGTGTTTGATGAATGTGTCGAATTAATAACAAGCTGATCGGTGACTCCTTTGGCAGTAGAATGGGATGCTTTACATTGTAATGTAGGGATGATCGTTCGATTCGGCCTCCGACTCGTACAATTCCTCTCTCGTCAAGAAATGGGCTGTACCGGATCAATCGAGATTTAATTGATAACGGCTCTTGTTTGTTAAGCTTTTCATAGTCCTTGGAAAAGCTCTTGCGTTGTACGTGTTGCAGAAGTAGGCATCGTGCGGATTGTAACTCAATAGATGTAAGGAATGTTTTATCGGAGAGTGTGCCTTTGCACCTAAGTCGCTCAATGAATCGGTAACAGTAGCTAGTTACCCGTAAGAGATGGCTCCAGGACGATAACTTGTTGATTAATAACTCGTGAATGCTCTCCTCCAGCATCCCATGAAGCACAGTAATTGGCGGGCGTCGTTCCTCAGTCGCCTTGTCAGTACAGCTTTGGCCTTGTGGTTCAGATAGTGGCCATTCCGATTGTGGTTTAGTAATCCATGAGGGTCCATTCCACCATAACTCATGATTCAACAACTGAGATGGACTTAGACCTCGTGATGAGCAGTCAGCAGGATTCTCTTCAGAGCGAACATGGTTCCAGCAGCTACGTGGGTAGTCCTCCAGAATTTCAGCAACTCTATGACAAACATAGGTATTCCAACGACGGGGTGGCGATGATAACCAGTGCAAGACTATCTCCGAGTCAGTCCAGCAATATGAGCTAGAAATGGGTATAGTTAGAGATTCTGTTACAAGTTTAAGTAATCGGCTAAGTAGAAGAGCGGCGTTGAGCTCAAGACGGGGAATAGAGATAGGCTTAAGCGGGGCTACTCGGGTCTTGGCAGCCACCAACCGACTCCGGTAACCATTCGTTGTAAGAACGCGACTATAAATGACAGCGTCATAGGCTTGAGTGGATGCATCCGCGAAACCACAAAGTTCAACGTGCGGCGATGAAGCGGCTATATATCGTGAAATTCGGCAGTGAGATAGTAGGTGTAATTCCTTTACGATTGCTTGCCATCGCCTTCGAAGAGTTTCCGGTATTGGGTCATGCCAGCTAATAGCGCTGAACCAGCATTCTTGGAATATTAGCTTTAACAACACAGTGGTAGGCGCAATAAAGCCCAGTGGGTCGACGACTTTTGACAGATCCGATAATAGCGCCCGTTTGCTAGGGGCATGTTTGGTTGTAATCATCGGTGTATTAACCAATAACTCATCTCGACCAGGATTCCAAGGAATGCCCAATATTTTAACGTTATCCTCGATCGACGCATGTCCATGTAAACAATCTTCTTTTGGTATCGACTTCAAGAAACTCCAGCTGTTCGAACTTCATTTTCTCAACTTGAAATTCCCTTAATCCAATAAAGATATCAGTTGATCCTTTAATTCCATAAGTACGCCAACTGAATTGCATCCAGTTGGAATGTCATCCACGTACGCATCGCGCGAATTATATTCGTTGAAAGAACGAATTTTATTCACCAGATATTTTTAGATATCTTTATTTATTTATTTAAATTTAGATTTAAATTTGATTAAGTTTGTTGAATTGAACGATATATTTTTTTTTTCACTAGATATCTTTAGATATCGTGAGTTTCTTTATTAGTTTTTAGAACTTGGACTTCTGTCCGGTTACAATTGAATCTTAAGACTAAAATATAATTTGCTTTGGCATATGCAAATGCCCATTTCGTTTGTTTCATAAATTGCTGATTGAGCAATTGCAACGGGAGCGACGGCGACGCTTCCGTTGTTTATGCTTTTGAAATTTGATCTTGGTTCAAGTACCTCTGCATGATTATGCTGATCTCGTCGTTATCAACATTTCTATGCATAAGCTTATTTGTTTGTCCAGCTTTGGCTTTTTGTACAATTATGTTATTTGTTTGTGCGATTTTAATTGGTTGCATAACTCCTCCCCCCTTTGATGAGGGATTCTCCTGGATTCCTCTTTTACATTTGTTATAGGAATATATTCCTATGAAGAGGAGTACAAGAGTAATTGATACTATGCCAAAACTGTTGGAAACTATTGATTGTATTTTTATTTCTTTAATTGTTTTTGTGTTTTCTATTTCTTTTAATACGATTTCTTTAAACGTCTGCTTTTCGGTGAAGTTATATGAGTTTTCCTCCTCTTCTTCATTGGCAAATGATTGTATATACATTTATTGGCTATTTTTGTAGTATGTTTCATCTATGAGGACTGTGCAATTTGTGAATTCTATGAGGAAGTTTCCTCTTAATATTTCGCTTTTGGTGGTATTGTTGCAATTGTATTGAATTTCATTATCTTGTGCATTACTTATTAACAATGTACCTTCGTTTATTAATTTTGTCTTAAATTCTACATCTTCTATCATTTTAAAATTTCTTTTAATTATACAGTTAGAGCTAAGCTTTAGTTCATTTATTGTTTTCTGTTCCTCGTATATATAAGTTTTGTTCTCTATTTTTATTACTCTTTCGGGACTCATGTCGATTCTTTTGTTCTTCTGATTAGTTAGTGGGGTTATTAAGAATACTGTGGTAGTTATTATGTTAGTTGGTATTTTGATTGCTATGATTATATTAGTGTCATAGGTCATGACTCCCATGCGAATTAATTTAATTTTGTAAAAATCTATATTATAGAGTATAAACTCTTCGTTCGTTAGTATTGAGGGGTGAAAGAGGTTATATTTAGCTGACGCTATTGTGTCCAAGATGGTGTCTACTTTATCATGCAAAAATTTCAACTTCAACAGCTGGTCATGATACATTATGTCTGTTCTGAGCATGGTATTATATGTCGCAATGTTGTTAAGAGTTTTGGTTATTTTTTCCCTGTCATCCAATATTACTTCTTTAAGTGTGTTAATAGAATTTTGTAAGTCGTTATTTATTTTTACTTGTTTGTTAATATTGTTAATTATGTTATTTTGATTTTCTTGGTTATTAAGGAGATGATTCATAATGATTTCCCTATCGTCATCATCCATGAGACCGGTGAGCCACTTCTGAGTTTTTCCTATTGCGTTGATAAGGCCGCGTTTTTGTCTTGCTAGCGAATTTGGGGTTATGGATCTTATTTTGATTTTTATAGTTTCTATCTCTGTATCTAGCCTATGCCTATCTTTCTTAACCAGAATTTTCGTATTATTCTGGATTATGTTGGTTAATTCTAATATTTCTTTTGGACTTATTATATGTAGGACCATTTTGAACTCGCTAACCAGCTCCACCGTACTTTCCCCCAGCGATATGAATCCGGTTTCAGCCTGGATCGGGGTTATGTTGATCATTGCCGTCGACAGTGTTGGCAACAGGCACATGATGAGGAGTGTCAACGTTATCTGAAAATTTTGTAGGTCTTTTAATGTTTGTTGTATGGATGGTTTGTAATTTTCTTTTCCTAAATTTGGGTTCTTCCTTGTGTCTTAAGTTTTTGTAATTTTTTATAAATCCTTCTGTTCTGGTTTCTATGTAAGTTTCCCTGTTATTGTTTAGCTTTGCTATTTTTTCAGCTTTTTGTGCTGACATTCTGTCATATAATTCTTTGTGATCGACTTTATGGTTTTGTACTTCGAACGGTGTAGATTTTGTGGTAGTGTGGTGTGTATTGTTGTAAAAGAATACAGCTCTGGCCATTTGTTTAATTATAGATGAATAGGGATTCCCGGAGAGAAGGAAAATAACCCAATCTTCATTCGTTGAATTCAAAATATGAACTGATTTTATTTACAAAAGTACGGAGTAGGAATTATCTTAGGCTCTAGTAGGTAACAATTGTTCTTAGAAGATCTTATTTTAGACTCACACCCACGTATTCGGGGGTTGAAAAATTATTATTTTGGGCACATCGTCGGCCACTTGACATCCTGTCGTTGTGATCTTTTGGGTTAGTTTAGAATTACAAGTGTTTTTCCCACACCGCGCGTGGCAGATTGTATTTCTAGTCATATGCTAGGTTAGTTGTTTGGTACAAAGGTACAGTTGTATTGTATTTTCTTTAGTGCATCTGATTTGGTGAAGCCAGTTCAGATGAACACGATGTTTATTCTTAAACATTCTGCAAAGGGCCACCAAATGCGGCGTTTTGGACTTTATTTTTATAGTTAGTTGTCTTGTACAAATTATTATTAAACTATCATTAGTAAGATAATTATTGTTAAAGAAGCATGACCAGTTACATGATGGACGTTGAACCTAGTCAATCTGATGTTCCTTTGCCATTGTCACTGACTTCCTATTCTTACCAATTCTCCCGTATGTATTACTGAGTTGGCTTCTACTGGTTTTTATAATATTTGGCATATTACCTAATGATTTCTGTTTCGGGATATCTACCCATTCCT
Organism: Drosophila paulistorum; assembly: GCA_018152135.1. Lineage (NCBI taxonomy): Eukaryota > Metazoa > Arthropoda > Insecta > Diptera > Drosophilidae > Drosophila > Drosophila paulistorum. Next base: position 11,354,492 of record JAECXG010000822.1, on the reverse strand, counting down.
GATGTGTATTACTGTGCTGACTTCTAGCCTTTTTATAAGCTGGAGAATTTAAAAAAGAACTATCTTTCCTTTTTGAATTGTACCAATGTGATCTTCGCTCCACCATTTTTAAATATCTCTGACTGCTAAAACTTGAGTGGTTATTCTGGCTATCATTAAATGTTGTCCTTTTATAAATATTTTGCCATATCTGCCTTTTTGGTACTATAGTTTCGGACAATTTGTTACCGGAATCTATTTTGATATTATTTTTTAGATAATCATTATCTAATTGACCCATTGCTTTCTGAATGTTCTCATTTTGTATTGGCTCTGGGATATCTACTTTTTGTTCCCCAATTTTCACTTTACCTCCAATGTGAGGTCCTGCCGGGGGCCATAAATTTATTTTTTGAGTTTTGCTGTTGCATTTCTTTGGGATTGTGTCGTTTTTACTTTGAAATTTACCTTTCCTCTCCCAACGTTGTTCAAAACCTGTGACATCTATTGTTGTTGACACTACAGATTTATTCTGATTTGATTTGGTGCATCCCGAGACGATCCAACCAAATTGAGTATTTTGGCCTAGCAGGCCATCAATCTTTGTAATTCCCCTTTTTAAGATTTGGGTATATACGTTTACCCCCCTTATTATATCAACCCTACCAGGTTTATTGAAGCTAGGATCAGCTAGCACGTAAGTTTGCCATTCTGACATATCCACGTTTGCAATTTTTAATGGAAGAGCTTTCATTAACTTTGGCAACACAATTGCCTCAACCTTTAGATGTCCTTTCCAAGGATTTCTCGTCTTTACATCTATTTTTACCTTATATTTTGATTTATTAGATTTTATTGAGGACACGCCACTTATTTCTGTATATTGTTTAATTTTAGGTAGTTTTAATATTTGAGCGGCCTCTTCAGACAAAATGGTGCTCTGTGAACCACAATCAATAAGGGCTCTTAGAGTCTTATATCCTCCATTTACATTTTTGACTTGTATTACAGCTGTGGCCAACAGTGTTGGTTGTGCGGTTACACAAGTATTTACTTTCTCCTGTTCTTCGTCAAAATGAAGTAAAGTATGGTGTTCCTTACTACACAATGAACAGACCATTTCATTAGTGCACACCTTATTGCTTGAATGGTTGAAGCATCTTATGCAAAGCTGCACTTTTGTAGCTGTCTCATATCGTTCAATAGGTGCCAAACCTTTAAACTTATAGCATTTATATGCTTTGTGCCCGGCAATTTTGCAAATCGGACATTTATCTTCGACTTCCGCTTAATTTAAAACAGTTTGTAGTCGTTTTTTCTCCTCTTTGCTCATGGCACTTAGCGAGCAATATCTTTGCTCCAAGTATTCCATGACATCAGATAGCAATTGTATCTGCTTTGTTTTTCTAATTTGACTCTCATATAACTGTAGAGTCTCCCTGTCAAGTTTCCGAAGTATGAGTTGAGCGACTATTACGTCAACTTCATCGGACAAATTTGCTTAAATTTTAATTAAGTGTTTTGACTCATTAATTATGTCAATCACTCGTTTTACGCTTTTTTCATTGTTGATCATCGGTAAATCAACGATCCGACTTAATTGTTCGGAAAATACCCTCCGATTATTTTCATACCGCTTGGTTAACAGTTCCCAAGCGGCACTATAGTTATCAGCTGAACCTGACAATAGATGAGCTACCATGCTCCTTGCTTCCCCCTTTAAAGCGGATTTTAAATATTTAAACTTAAGAGCAAGACTTAAATCCTCTCCTTTTTCAATAAGTTCCGCAAATAATTCCACAAACAGGTCCCATTCTCTAGGTTCTCCAGAAAATGTGGGTACCTGTATTTTCGGCAACACCGGTAGTTCGCCTCTCACTTTTACATTCTCAATCTTACTTTCCTTATTGTTCATTTTCATTTCTAGCATTGACAATGAATTTTGGACGTCGAATTCCAAATCCTCCATAGTATTCTTAAATTTTGCATCACTTGTTTTTTCTTGGCATGCCCGTACCTTCTCCCATAAATAATTTATTTTTTTAATATACATTATCCATGTCCCATTGCCTGTTGATTTCAACTCTACTACCTCCAAATATTCCTGAAGCTGTCGAACTGTATCCATAAATACCTCCTGATTACCATTACCGTTTTCATGACTGGAGGTCGCATTGCCGCGCGACTCTCCTTTGCTATCATCAAACATTTCTGATATATCTGCTTCTGCTTCAACTAACACTGACTTACTAGTGCCTGGTTTTTCCTGCAGCTATTATTTTGGCAACTATCTTTAAAACCTCTTCATGTACTTTATCTCTGTAGTACTGATGATCGAAAACCCTTGCTGGAGCAATTTCTCATGGTTAGGCATCCATCGTCTACTAATCACTTTTACTTTCTCAATCACCTTGCTAGTAATGTTTCTGGGATCTAGTGCTTCCACCTGTCTTAACCTGGTATGCAACTCTACCTGCTTCTCTAACAATTTCGCAGTCTTATTAGTGAACATTTTATCTTGTGCGAATATTAGGATATCGATATAAATATATAATAATAAAAATAGATAGATGTACTTATAACTATCTTAATATATATCTTATCTGATGATCCTGTTGACACCGTTCGCCACTGTTGTCCGCCAAGTAGAGTTTGCCAAGTAGGTTTTGCCGATATTCTGCTGCTGCTTGTCTGCCAATGGGTCGGATTTGCCGTTTCTTTATATTTGCCTCGCCTCCAGTCGCCTCTTCTTTGCAACTATCTTGTTGCTCTGCTGCTATTTCTAGTTGCCGACTTGCAACTGTATAATATACAGTGTATATAGTGTGTATGTACACTAGTAAATTTTTTTTTTTTTTACTTTCGATATTAGGGCTTCGAATACGCCACAAACAAAAACTCCCGCCGCCGAAATTACTACAGTTGCTCCACTAGCCAAACTGACTTTAAAATCGGACGCACGCACTTTTTATTTATTAAGCAAAATTTTGCCTTTTATATTATACTCTGTCTCTTACCACTGGTGGGGGAAGACAAGAGTTAATTTATTTTGCTACCTATAGCTGATCTTAGCATTTACACTTGCATAAGAATTCAGACTTTAAGGAGCTGATTCACACTCTGAGTCTCTTACCACTGGTGGGGGAAAACTGCAGAGTTCCTTTTTTCGAAGGACCAAAATGAATCCGGCTCGAAGGACCAAAAATGAATCCGGCTCGAAGGACCAAAAATGAATAGGGATTCCCGGAGAGAAGGAAAATAACCCAATCTTCATTCGTTGAATTCAAAATATGAACTGATTTTATTTACAAAAGTACGGAGTTTATATAGGAATTATCTTAAGCTATAGTAGGTAACAATTGTTCTTAGAAGATCTTATTTTAGACTCACACCCACGTATTCGGGGGTTGAAAAATTATTATTTTGGGCACATCGTCGGCCACTTGACATCCTGTCGTTGTGATCTTTTGGGTTAGTTTAGAATTACAAGTGTTTTTCCCACACCGCGTGTGGCAGATTGTATTTCTAGTCATATGCTAGGTTAGTTGTTTGGTACAAAGGTACAGTTGTATTGTATTTTCTTTAGTGCATCTGATTTGGTGAAGCCAGTTCAGATGAACACGATGTTTATTCTTAAACAATAGGTCTTTTCTCTTCTATATTTAGTGTACGAATTTTCTCTGTCAATGTATTATTAAGTCTTTCGACATCGCTATTGCCAGTATGACTATTTGGCTTTGTTGAGTGGTATTCTATGCCTTCTTTTTTCAGGAATTCCCTGACGTTCAAGCTAATGAATTCGTTGTCGAAGACAAATTTCTGGACTTTCCCTTTAATGAACAAGAACTGTTGAATGTGTTCTACTATTGTGATACTATTTCTATCGGTCAGTGGCAAGCAAGTGGCGTGTTTTGAGAATTTATCAATGAATATTATGAAAGATTGTTTTGAATTCACATATGTGTCCACATGTATTATCTCGTTGCAGGTTTCTGGTGTTTCTGTTAGATGGAAGTTGTTTTTAATGGGTTTCCTATCATATTTCCCACCACTGCAAACGTCGCAATTATTTATTATTCTGTGGATATGTGTTTTTGATTGGGATGGTAAATTTGAAGTATAGGTTTCTGATAGGTAGCAACTATCCCGCAATGGCCACTCTCGTTTTTATGAAACAGAGCTATTCGGGTGTGCAACTCATCTTCAGACTCTATGTCTGTAGCGAACCTGGTACATTTTACGAACCTTACTTTTGGATTGGAAGTGTATTCCTTTGTCAATATTTTTTGAAATTGGTAAAATTCATGGTCGCTTAGGTGTGAAAAAACTCCTATCTTTCCTGCTGTTATTTCTCGTCTGAGGATGTTTACTGCTTGGTTGTTTTCCAAGTCTTTTTTGCTAATATAAATTCTCTTTCTGCCAAACACTTGTACTGTGTGTACTGTGTGAAAGTGTTGACTGCCGTTTCTACGTTTCTACGTGCAGCTATATAGCTTGAGTCATCAGTGTTGATCGTCTCGTTTTTCTTCAGATACCTTGACATGGGGAATGCTATTTTTGCATAATCCCTAACGAACTTTCTGTAAAATCCTGTCATTCCCAGGAATGATTTAATCTGTTTTGCCGTTTTGGGTAATTTTAAATTTTGTATAATATTTACTTTGTCTGGGTTCGGTCTAATACCGTGAGTGGTCAGGATGTGGCCAAGAAATTGTGTTTCTTTCTTAAGAAAGTCACACTTATCTACTTGAATTTTCAAATTTGCCTCCTTCAAGGTTCTAAATATTTTCCTTAGGGTGGTCATATGTTCCTGAAGGGAAGTGCTAAAAATTAATATGTCGTCCATGTAGACGACACAGTTGTCATTAATATGATCTTTCAAGACTTCATTCATGAACCTCTGGAATGTCGATGGAGCATTTTTTAGTCCGAACGGCATTCTGACAAACTCATAGTGACCTGACAGTGTTGAAAATGCCGTTTTTGGTCTGTCTTCCTCTCTTACGAGAATTTGGTGAAAACCCTTCGCCAGATCGAGGGTTGTGAAATATTGGGATCTTCCTAATTTATCCAATAGAGAGTTTAGATAAGGGATTGAAAATCTGTCATCGACCGTGAATTCGTTTAATTTACGGTAATCGATGACGATTCTGAACTTTTTTGACCCTGAATTATCGATTTTTTTCTCGACGATCCATAAGGGACTGTTGTAGGGTGAGTTACTCTTTTTTATTATGTTCTGCTCAAGCATTTCCTTTATCTGTCTATTTATTTCTTTTTCATGTATTTGGGGATATCTATATATTTTAGAATATAAAGGCCTATCCACTGGGGTAATTATTTCGTGGGAAATCTGGTTTGTTGCTGACAAAACGTCCCCCTCTTGAAAAAATAAGTCGTCAGATTCCGCGAATAGGGTTTCGACGGCTCGACGTTCCTCGTCATTTAAATGAGCGAGGTTGAAGCGATCTCGTATTTCTTCTCTGTTCACGGATTGCAGACCACAATCATTGTGCATTGCTTCTGGGTATTCGTAATCCAAAAAATAAAATTTTCTATCGAGTAATTGTACATATCGCTCTGTGTTGTTGATTTGAGCATTGAAGGCTTTTAAGAAATTTTGGTCTATTATTGCCGAGAAATTTTTGTTTGAGAAATCTATAAGTTTCCACTGTAGTGTCCCCGAGTAGGGTATCTCTTTTGGAAGTGGTGTTGTTACGGTGTATTTCACGACATTAATGCCGTTAAGAGTTTTATAAGAGCATGGTTTGGTGACTTCTGTTTTGGGGTATTGAAATTCGAGAATTCTTGATTTTAAGATGCTAGTCGTCGCACCAGTGTCGACTAAGCATTTAATTTTTTCTTTTTCTATTGTCCACACTATTATGGGTAAGGTTGCTCTAGGCAAGGAATCAAAAAATTTACCTGTTCTTCCTCTTCTTCTTCTGCCTGATTTTTTTCTAAAGTCCCAATCTCCATGGGTGTGGGACTATTCTTTTGAGTGTCAACGCTCATATGAGACATTCTTGTCTGTTTTGAGCTGTTACCCTTGAGGTTATATTTAGGTTTAAAATTTGGGTTTTGGGTGGGTTGTGACCTGTTGGTTGACTTGGTCACTCTGAGGAGGGCCGGCGTTATTATTGGTGTTTGGCCGGCCACCCTGATTCTGTTTGGTATTGTTATTATTAGTAGCAAACTGATTATTCTGGGTTGCGTTTTTATGAGTGGTGCTAGTGTTAGTGTTAGCGTTAGTGTTGGTGTTACCCTGTTTGTTATAGGTATTTTTCGAATTTTTTCTATACCTCTGTAAAATAGCTCTGGGATCGTCCAGTGCTTTAATATTTGAATATTTCGTTTGTAAAGCATGCATAGATATGCCCTGACCGACATGAATCCTGAATGGAGTGTCTATTTTATACATTAGCATGTTTAACAAATCTCTATCTACTTTATCATTTTCATACATGGCTGGTTTGGATTCGTCGAACATATATATTTTATTTATTTCGCACTTTGCTTTCTCAAACTCCTGGAACAAATCTCTTAAGCTACTCACTTTGATGAATCTGCATCTATCGAATACGTCCTCGTAGGTCATCCTGGGTCGCATTTGCTCCATCAGTTTGGTCTTCATTTGGTCCCAGCTAGGCTCCATCCCCAATTGTCTGATGAAATTTGCTGCTGTTCCCGACACCTTTTCATTAGCGACGATGCTAGTGCCAAACTGGATCAGCAATGCGTTTCCCTGGCATAATGTCATGAGGAACTCCACAGATTTTATAAAAGCGAACACATCATGTTGGTCGGCGAGCTGCCTTAGCTGGCGAAACTGCTGGATGATATGTTTGTTTGACAGCCACTGGATTGGTTGTTGTTGTTGTTGCTGCTGTTGTTGTTGCAGTTGTTGTTGTTGTTGTTGATTTTGTTGCCTTAATAGGTTCAACTCTCCTTCCTGTTGAAGTACTACTGCTCTTAAATTATCCATCTCTGCTTACATTCTGGTTTAAATTAAAAAAATTTCTCGCGGATTAACTTTGGTTAATTCTGAACGTATTTGTCCGATTTCGACTGCGCCAATTATATTCGTTGAAAGAACGAATTTTATTCACCAGATATCTTTAGATATCTTTATTTATTTATTTAAATTTAGATTTAAATTTGATTAAGTTTGTTGAATTGAACGATATATTTTTTTTTTCACTAGATATCTTTAGATATCGTGAGTTTCTTTATTAGTTTTTAGAACTTGGACTTCTGTCCGGTTACAATTGAATCTTAAGACTAAAATATAATTTGCTTTGGCATATGCAAATGCCCATTTCGTTTGTTTCATAAATTGCTGATTGAGCATTTGCAACGGGAGCGACGGCGACGCTTCCGTTGTTTATGCTTTTGAAATTTGATCTTGGTTCAAGTACCTCTGCATGATTATGCTGATCTCGTCGTTATCAACATTTCTATGCATAAGCTTATTTGTTTGTCCAGCTTTGGCTTTTTGTACAATTATGTTATTTGTTTGTGCGATTTTAATTGGTTGCATAACTCGCGCTAAGACTCGTGCGGCTAGTGGATATTTCGCTTCATAGTCTATGGCCAATTGTTTCAAAACCCGTACAGCCAAGAAGGGTGAAGGCGCCAATACGTAGGTAACAGTACGCAATCGATAATGCTGCATAGGGTCTATTGTGGAACTGCGCCAGATGATCCGTTGATAGTTTGTATGATGGGTAGCAACCTCTATTTTGCGGAACATCTTTTCTATATCCGAACAGCAAACATAACGATGTTGTCTGAATCGAAGGCAGACACCGAATAGATCTCGTTGAATGGGAGGCCCAATGTGAAGACGCTCATTGAGTGACACTCCGCTACTATCTCTTCCAGATCCATCAAACACCACTCGACACTTGGTAGTGGTGCTTTCCGGTTTCAATACGGCGTGATGCAGCAAATAGAAACAACCGTCGGGATGCTCGTCGATCTGCTGTGAGTTGAGTAATTCCATATGACCGCTCTTCAGATACTCGTCCATGAAAGCGATATACTCTCTCTTGAGACTTGGGTCGCGACTAAACTTGCGTTCTAGTGACTGCAATCGGCTAATAGCTGGTGGAAGGGTTTCGCCAATTGGTGGCATCGGGGCTTTTTTTTTTTTTTTTTTTTTTCTGGCCACAAAATTTAGCGGACGTTGACGATACTATGCGCAGTACGTTCAAGTGGCCCCTACAAAACCAGGACAAAGCCTGTTACGCGCGAGCCCAAGCAGATGACTGCCCACCTCCCACCCGACCGACCGAGGGGTGCAGCCGTATAACGCACGGCACGAATCGCGTGGACAAATACACAATAGAAAAAACAGACAAACAAATAACTAAATAATACTATAGCTATCTATTAACTAAATGGGATAGGATAGAAATTTTAATCATGTTAATAGAAAACTCTGAACCGATTACAGGGAATAGAAGGTTGTAATCAGAGCAGAGGACCCTAAAAGGTTCATGCAGGGCATAGTTAGAAGAACAACGACTTAGGGATAAAGGAATCAAAGGATGTCTACTCCGTCTACATGGTACCGACAGATTTACCTGAGCTAATAACTCAGGCGAGTCGATATCACCAATTAGGAGCTTGTGCATAAAAATAACACCAAGCATAATTCTACGGTTAGTTAGGGAAGGAAGGTTAATCAAGAGAAGTCTACTAGAATACGAAGGCAAATTGACATTTCGATCCCAGCTTAAGCCACGAAGAGCAAATAGCAAGAACTGCTTTTGAACGGATTCAAGTCGAATCTGGTGCGACTCATAATGAGGTGACCAAATGCAAGATCCATACTCTAAAATACATAGGACGGACAAGCGAAGTGAAAAGAACTTTAGTTGTATAGGGGTCATCAAATTCTTTTGACCATCTTTTAATGAAACCCAGGACACTCATGGCCTTTGCGACCGTGGTGGAAATATGGGTGTTAAAATTTAACTTATGGTCCATAAGTACGCCCAAATCATTCATATTATTTAGAGGTTCTAAAGGACTGTTGTTTAGAAAATAAGTGACCAGTTGAGGAGAGTTACGAAAAAAAGTCATTACCTTACATTTGGTAGTGTTAAGATTTAGTAAATTAAACTGGCACCAGGATTGAAAGTTTTTGAGATCAGCTTGTAGCCGACTAAATGAATCTATATCTTTATAAGTAAGACAAAGCTTGACATCGTCAGCATACATAAGCACGCGCGAATGAACAATGACTGATGGAAGATCGTTAATGAACAGTGTGAAAAGCAGAGGGCCAAGATGACTACCTTGAGGTACACCAGAAGTCACAGGAATGGAATCTGAAAAAGAAGACTTAAAAAGTATTTTCTGTTTTCTATTTGTTAAATATTCTCGAACCCAAGAAAGCAAAAGGGGTGGAAACCCAATGTCGCTCAGCTTAGAAAGTAATAGGGTATGATTAACGGAATCAAAGGCTTTGCTGAAGTCAGTGTATATGACATCAGTTTGTTTACCATTTTTGAACCCCTTGATAATTATTGATGTAAATTCTAAAAGGTTAGTGGTTGTAGATCTACGTTTCACAAACCCATGTTGGGATGGCGAAATAATAGAGCTGCAAAAATGTTGCAATTGAGAAGTTATGATTTTCTCAAAAGCTTTCGGAATAGCGGACAATTTTGAGATACCCCTATAGTTAGAGGCTTCGGACTTTTTGCCATTTTTATGCAGAGGAATGATATACGACTCCTTCCAAATAGATGGAAAAGAGGAAGATTCGACAGACAGTAGAAACAATTTTAAAATGGGTTTACATAATGCGTTTGCACAGAACCTGAGTACACATCCAGGCAGACCATCTGGCCCCGGAGAATAAACAGGTTTAACTAATTTAAGTTCGCTAAGAATAGAACTTTCATCAAACACTGGATTGAAAATGCAATTAGCCTTTTCTAAATGATAAGGATACGGACTTGCTCGGTATTCCGTTGAGGAATAAGTTGTTTTGAAAAAACTCGCAAACATATCGGCAATTGCCTGATTAGTGCTCGCTTTTTTATTTTGAAAAGACAAAAAAGATGGGTGCACAGAGGTCTTACGTTTAGAATTGACAAAATTATAAAATTGTTTAGGGTCAGAAGAAAACTGAAGCTTACACCGCTGAAGATAGTTCTTATAGCATTGTGTATTAAGCATCATGAATTTTGAACGAGCGACTGTATACAGAGCATAATCTGATGACCGACGTGTTTTTTGAAACTTCTTATAATATCGTGTCTTCACATTTTTCAAATTGGATAACTCACGAGAGAACCAGGGAGGTTTGTTTAGCCGCTCCTGCCTACCAAGAGGCACACAAATATCAAAGAGTGAATTCAGAGTATCATAAAAGAAGCGAATAGCTGAGTTCATATCTCTACAATTGTACAGATAAGACCAATCGGTAGTAGTAATGTTTTCATTAAGGCTATCAAAGTCAGTTTTACGAAAGCACCTAGTTAGAGGTAACTGATTTGAACCAAGTAATGGTGAAAGCAGATCAATTTTTAAATTTAATGTAGGATGAAATTTGTCTTCTGGAAGAACAAATGGTTCGATCCTAGAAACCTCACAATAAGAAGAATCCAATACAAAAATAAGATCTAACGATTTTCCATTAGAATTTAAGACAGGATTGACTTGGGATAAAGATAAGCCTAGAAGGCCATCAATAAAGTCATGTGACAAAGAGGGCAGCAACATGGTAGATTCATCTGTTAGTGACCATGCTAAAGCCGGTAAATTAAAATCACCTACAACTATGAGCATGTCTTGACTGGAAACTAAAGAGGAGACAAACTGAATTGCCTCTAAATGATTTAAATATACCACCGTGTCTGACAATGGTGGAATATAGGAACAAGTAATGAAAGCATTAAAAGATTTAAAATTTACTTTAACACCGACAAACTCAATCTCCTGGGTACTAGAAAATTGAATCATTTCAGATGATAAAGCAGCATCAACAGCTATCAGAACGCCACCACATATGCGAGAAACCCGGTCACGTCTGAATATGGAAAAGTTTGTGGAAAACACCGATGCATCAGCAATATCAGGTTTTAGCCACGTCTCTGTAAAAGCTAGAATGTTATGCTCAAAAGAAAGACTATCTACATAGAGATTAGGAAGTTTGGATTTCAGTCCTCTAACGTTCTGGTAACCCAGGTTAAGGGACGAAGCTAGTTTTTTGACACACCAGCAGATGCTGATGTGGCAGGAATAGTATTAGTTGTTGTTGTTGGCAAGCGAATCGGTTGCCGATTTTTCTTTTTACAGTATATTCCTTAACTATTATATGTTTCGGCCAAAAATCTTCTCGACATATAGTGTCGAAGATATTGGCAGAAACACTAATTTTAAAGGACGAAATGTCCCGAGAATAAGAAAATTTAAACTTCTCCACCGCAATATTCGAGACGTTAACTTTCTTCCGAATATAGGCTATTACATCATCAGATGTGACAACAGGGTCTAGCCTAGAAACAAATATATGTTTCTTTGGTGGTATGCCAACGAGAGGCCGCGGTCCCAAAGCGTCAGCCGTAGCAGTAACGTTGGAAGAGTCACCCACTGCAGCAGTCAACTTGTTTACTGGGCCCTCGATACTTTTAGAACTATCGGCAATTTCCATTGGAATGGGTAACTGCCCGGACACATCGGACACTACAATAGGCATCGATTTTAAGAGATCATTCCCAGGTGATACCGGTAATTCCTTACTAATAGCATTCACAACCGGGCTCTTAAACGATATCAACTGCTGTACATTAGGAGTGGACGGTGCATGAGACCGGTCGGGGACGATAAGAGACGCTGGCGGATCTACAGATACTGAAACACCCCAAGGACTGGTCCTTTTACGTTTCGGAGACTCATTCATAAGCGATAAACTCCTGAACTGAGTCTCCACCGCAGTAAACTCCGCTTGGAGTTTATTAAAACCTGCCCTTAAAGTGTCAAAACTATCTCTAGTCCGCCTCATGAAAGAGCGCATCTCATTCTCGACCTCCCGGCAAGCATCACATCCATATTTTAAAAAAAATTAATTAATTTAATTAAAAAAGGAAATACAAAAAAAAAAATAAAAATTCTAAAGGGTAAAAATCTGTGTATAAGAATATACTGACCAGTTCTGACACAAGGGTTAATGTGCAGAGTAAGCCTTCACAACTAAAGAATAAAAATTACAAGAATACACAAAAACAAAAACACGTATCACAGAGTCGCGGGTAGGCAAAAGACGAGAGCGCAAATCAAACAAGAATAGGAAAGAGCGGGAGAGCGCGTCAAATTGAACACATGCAACAACAATTTGTACGCAAGAGCGCGATAGTTAGTTACAACGGTAAAGACACAAAAGCAAAAGAGATTAGCAAAACAACAACACCGCTAATGCAAGTAATTGTTGTAAGTTAAATTTATGTACATATATTGAAACAAAAAGCACAAAAGCGGCAGAAAGAAATCACGGAATGAAAATGCAAATTCGAATGTTAAAATTAAACCGATATTGAGTTTCAAAGTTAAAGAAAAGTTATTAATCACGAGAAACAAATAAAATTTGATAAGCGCAAAAAAAACACGTCCGTCGTCTGCAACGAGTGAAAGTGAAAAAAAAATGGGTATTCTACTACATACGTGCCAGTTTTGGGAACGGGTGTGAGTGGTGATAAAATGTTGCTCAGTCGGATCAACTATCTCCAATGTCGATGTTTTCGATGGAATGCTATCCATCTCCATGAACGATCGCACCTGCGAATCGAGGTCCAGGTGAACATGATGAGTGATTGCCAGTGGTTGGTTTTCCCCGATTGTACTATATGGACCTGCAAGAGTCCAACCAAAAATTGTATTTAGTGCGATAGGAACGTTGCTATCAAATGATCTTTGCTCTCCAATACAGAATTTCCAGAGCTGATCTGATCCAAAAATGACCAACTGTGCCGAAAGATGGATCAGCTAAGGGTATCTTCATAATTTCCTTCCATTGCGTTGAACTCATGTCCACGTTTTGAGCTGGGAGAGCTGATGTAAGGGTGCTGAGGATGTACGTCTCAACCTCAATGTTGTGATCCGAATTGCGAGAGCAGTTTCGAAACTTTACGAGTCCTCTGGTGACGCCGGCTCTGTTGACCGCGAGACCTCGAACCGGAACTTTTGCATGTGTACGTCGCATGCCAATCCGCTGGATAAATGATTCCGTTGCCAATGAGACTGTAGACCCAGTGTCAAGTAGAGCTCGGCAAGTGAAGGTCTTGTCCCGAGCGTCTTTTACTGATGTAAGAATGGTGGGCAAAAGCGTTTGCAAACCTGCATACGGAATATTCTCCAGGGTGTGACGAGAAACTCTCTTGCTGTGCTTTGGAACTGCTATTTGATGACCTCGTGTGGTTTGAACATGATGGCTAATAATAGCCGGGGATTCATCGTTAGATCCTGGGCTCTCAGGCTGATGAAGTCGCACCGCGCTATCTCTGAATTCACGGCCTGTCGTCTGCTGCGCTGCATAAATCAGGGTGTTATGCTTTCTTTGACATACTCGACACGTATTCTTTGAAGGACAGGTTGCAATCCTATGGTTTGGGCTTAAGCAGTTGAAGCACAAGTTGGCACTCCTCACGTGTGCGTGTCGTGCAACTGCATCAAGTGCTCTGAATTGTTCGCATCTTGATAGCGAATGAACGTGTTAACACAGGGTGCATGGCTCGATCAATGGCTGGGTTTCCGTGTTGACGTGATGAGTGGTAGCTATTCGTCGGCTGTGATTCGCTCGTGAAAATTGGCTCGATTCCAACGTATCACCTCGGGAGAGCAGAAATTTGATAAAATTGTCGATCGTTACAGTGTAATCCTCAGATTCACTGCGCTCTGCCCATGCTTGCCGAGTGTTGTTGTCTACCTTTGCCAATAAGACATGAATTAACCAGGGATCTCGATTCTCACACTCTAATGCTCTTAGTCCGCGAATTACTTCATCGGCTCCGTCAGCCAGCTGGCGAATCGCGACAGAGTTGAGCACAGATGCCGTTGGGAGATTTAGAAAACTGTCAATGAAGGAACGAATGATTACATGTCTCTTATTGTAACGTTGCACCAGCCTGTCCCAAGCCTCACTATAGTTATCGTTAGTCACGGCAATGTGTTTAATGAACGAAAACGCTTCGCCAGACAAATAAGATTTCAGATAATGAAACTTCTGACAGCTGGTGAGATTCGGATCGCCGCCGATAGAACCCAGAAACATATCCGAAAAATGTTGCCAGTCCTCATAATTGCCAGAGAATGTTGGTAGTTTGATCCGTTCATAGTGCAAGTTCACGTGGTTTTGTGAAACGTGACCTTCACGTTCCTCTGTTGCAGAAAGGCGGTTGTTGAGCGATCTGGCAGACTGCACTTGCAGCTCCTCCCGCGCAACACTCAACATCGAATAAGTTGCGTAGTGCTTTTCCTCATAGGGATCAATGTCCACGTCCGGATCTTCCCAGTCCGAAGTGTCTTCATAGGTGTGCAACTCCTCGGTTAGTTGGAGAAAACGCATGTAGTTTTCTTGCAGTTGTTGCAATCGTGTGTCATAACTTGCCACTGCGTGGGTTTTCTCGATGAATGTATTTGCATTGTGGTAAGCCCGCGTGATTTGGCTTTTGCAGTAACCACGTTGTTGCATAACTGTCTGCATCGCGAATGAGGTTAGACACGGTCTCTTCGAACTAAACTACCGTCTTACTTTACACAACTTGCAAAATATTGAAATAAATCAGCAGCTAGTATCCGGCTCGAAGGACCAAAATTTTATATGTTCGGAAACCAACTGCCTAGTTAGACTGTTTAAGGCGATACCGCCTATTTGATTTATTCGTCAATATATTAGCAATTTGTGTAAGTCTTACAACCGTTCAACTCCAAGGGTTGTTCTAAACTTAAGCTTTACCCGATATCGATTACATATCGATACGAGCGAAACCGATAACAATTTCATGGTAGTATGACACTGCACTAACAATATGGAATACAATTCAAATTTCTTATATGCTAACAATAATAATGCATTTCGTTCAGAAACAAAGGCAAAAACTTCAAAATGCTTCTAGGCCCAACGTATACGAAGTCATCAATAATGACGAGGTACGGAAAGTAGTGACCTTGCGAATAACAGAATCTAAATTTTCACTGAAACATGGAAAGAAAGTTATAGCAAGAATTGATGTTAGCGATTTGTTCACCAGTAAGTTCTCGACATAGGTCAGTTCTTCCAAAGGCTTGAAATGCAAGCAGGTATACTTGAAATCAGCCAACTCAAAGTGGCACCGAGCGAAAAGATCTTTGAAATTATTTCAATTGATTCTTTTAAACATACGGGAAACATTATATTGAAAACATTAAGAGTAGCGATACTACAGCCGGTGACCCTAATAGAAAATGAAAAAGAAAAAGAAGCAATACTGTCTACATACCATGATGATCCAATTCAAGGAGGTCATACTGGCATTACCAGAACGCTGGCAAAAATCAAAAGACACTACTATTGGAAAAATATGGGACGCCATATCAAAGAGTACATAAGTAGATGTGATAATGCCAGGTGTCAAAAACCACGACACATACGAAAACCCCCATGATAATAATAATGGACACAGTAAGTCCACTACCAAAATCAGATTATGAAAATTAGTATATTGTCACATTGATAAGCGATCTGACAAAATACTTAGTAGCCTGTCCAGTTTCATCCAACACTCCAAGTAATGTAGCTAAAGCTATATTCGAAAATTTTATACTACAGTACGGTCCAATGAAAATACTCATTACGGACATGGGAACAGTAAAACAATCAGATTATTACAGATATATGCAAGTACATGAAGATTAAAAATTTGACATCTACAGCATACCACCACCAGACTTTAGGGACAATAGAACGAAGTCATAGAACATTCAATGAATATATTCGTTCATACATATCAGCAGATAAGTCCGATTTGGATGTTTGGATACAATATTTCACTTGTTGTTACAACACAACACCCTCGGCAGTGCACTAATATTGTCCATACGTACTAGTATTTGGAAGACTACCAAATCAGTTCATAGATTTTAACAAAATAGATAGAATAGATCCAATACACAATTTAGACAACTACTCTAAAGAAATAAAATTTAGAATAGAAATAGCATATAAAAGAGCTAGGATAAAGTTAAAAAACCATAAGTTATACGATAAAAATTCTTCGGATTTTGACTTAAAAATAGGAGATAAAGTCTTGTTTAGAAAAGAAATAGGTCATAAACTAGATGCTAAATATATAGGGCCTTATAAGGTAGTGAGTATAGAAGAAAATGATAATATAATAATAGCAGATGATAAAAATCAGAACCAGAAAGTTCATAAAAACAAATTAAAACAAACAAAACAAAAAATGATAATATAATAATAGCAGATGATAAAAATAAGAACCAGAAAGTTCATAAAAACAAATTAAAACCATTTATAAAATATCGGAATGATCAACCGTAATAATAATAGCAATTTTAAATAAATGTGTATAGCAAGGAGTTTTTTTTTATCTCTACAATTAAAAATAAACAAAAAAAATAAACAAAAATAATATAATGAGAAATAATTGTTTGAAAAAAAAAAATAATTAAGAGACAAAAATATCTTTATTTAAGTGTAAAAAAAATAATAGATATATATATATCTTATAATTTTCATTACAATTAAGTAATTTTACAAGAAAAAAAAACAAGCAAGACAAAAAAAAGCAAACAAACAACACAACAAAAAAAAAACATTAAATTTAATTAAATAACTACGTATAAATACTACGTTATTTTTAAAAAAAGGGAGGTGTAATAGTAATAGTAATAGAATAATAATACCCGACGCAATGTAGAGTATTCTACATATAAAAGCGTCATATGCTCAACACATGATAGTGTATACTACATGTTCACATAGTAACACTTTGCATAAACAAGGCGAGCGCAAAATATATACAAATGTAATGCGATCGTCAGAATATTCCCTAAGCCTTATGCGCCTGTCAAATATATGTATATGCCATATGCATATACATATATGGACAAGTTGGTGAAGCCGTTTGGTTCCAACAAATCGAAGGCAGAGTTGCGACATGCTTTTGAGGCTTGTGTCTGGGGAGATACCGAGCGGTTCTCAGAGTATTTTGATAATAAGTTGAAGCTAGCCCAATACGTCGATATTGAAGCCGACGAGCTACTAGATTTCATCATAGAGGGAATTCCATTGGAGAATTTGCGTGTACAAGCGCTTGTACAATGTTTTGATAACCCAAAACGATTGTTAAGAGCATTTGCGGAGGTCCAGCTGCCAATTAAGAAGTTCGTCGAGAGGCAAAACAGGGTACCCAAGGACTCGAGGTGAAATAATTGTAAGTCGAGAAATCATTGGGCGAAGGATTGCCTAAAACCCTTACGTGTTCGTGGATCTCATAGCGCAGTGCCCGCAAAAAAAAAGCCAAAGGACGAAGTAAAATATTATGTAAGATATATTAAATTATTAAAGGACTATATTCATAAACCAATAATTACAGAGTGCCTCATAGATTCTGGTAGCGCCATTTCGTTTATAAAAACATCAAAAGTGCCAAAGGATGATAAGGTGATAATTTTGGAAACTTTTGCGGGCTAAATCAAAGTCAAATACAAATTTTTGAAAAAATACATTGTTATGTTTTGAAAAAGTCAATAAAAATTTCTTTTGATGTAATGATTCTGCCTGACGAATCTATGAGTAGCGACTTAGTATTGGGATGAGATATTATGAAAAAATGTAATTTAGAAATTTTTCCAGATGAGTTGAAAATGATTACGTTTGAAATGCTTAAAAATGAAAACGGAATAGAAAGTCAAGTTGTTAAAAAAGATAAGAAAAAAATTGTAAGCAATGTAAATGAAGGAGAAAAAACGAAAGAAGTAGAAATTAATGTTAGAAATGTGTTGGTGGAAAATTTTGAGAAAGAAATGTTAGAAATCAATTTATTAGACAATGCAAAAGAAGAACATTTATGCAACATCGGTGAAAGCGTTGATTTTAGGACTCGATGCAGATTTGTCAAACTGTTAGAAAAATGCTATATTGGGCAGAACAGACCAGAGAATCCAGATTTTAAATGTGAAATAAAGATAACTCTTGAAAATACGAAATCCTTTAGTTGTTCACCTAGAAGGTTGTCATATACGGAAAAAGAGAAATTACAGATATTAATAGATGATTATTTAAAAGATGGGATTATACAACCCAGTAATCGCCGATAGTTTTGGTCAAAAAGAAAACAGAAGATTTGCGTCTATGTTTAGACTTTAGAAAATTGAACAAAAGTGTGGTTAAAGGTAACTATCCATTACCATTAATAGACGATCTCCTGGATCGCTTAGCACAAAAGAAAGTATTCACAAAACTGGATTTAAAAAATGGATATTTTCATGTGTTCATGGACAAAGAGTCGGTTAAATTTACATCGTTTGTAAAACCATTAGGCCAGTATGAATTTCTTAGGATGCCAATGCGATTAAAAAATGCACCGCATGTGTTTCAACGGTTTATAAACAGCATTTTTGATGACATGATTAGGGAAAACAAAATTATTTGATATATGGATGCGAGCAAAAATATTGAGGAACATTTAGAAACGTTAAAAGAAGTATTCAAGAGACTAGTGCGGAACAAATTAGAGTTTACAATGGACAAATGCGAGTTTATGCAAGCTAGTGTAAAATTTTTAGGATATTTAATCACAGAAGAGGGAATACAGGGGGATGAAAAGGGTTTAGAAGCAATAGAAAATTATCCAGTGCCAGACAAGACGCAAGCAGTTCACAGTTTTTTAGGCTTGTGTTCCTATTTTAGGAGATTTATTAAAGAAAAGAAAAGAGGATAAGCGGCTACACCCAATTTCTTATTTTTCCAAACGCACTACAGTAACTAAGGCGAAATACCACAGTTTTGAGCTAGAAACATTAGCAATAATATATGCGTTACGCAGGTTTAGAATTTATGTCCAAGGAAAACGTTTTAAAATACTAACGGATTGTAATTCTTTGACTTTGACTTTAAATAAAGTAGAGCTTAATCCAAGAATCGCTAGATGGGCGTTAGAATTACAGGAATACTGCTACGAGCTAGTGCATAGATCTGGCAAACAAATGCAACATGTATATGCGTTGAGTAGGTGCACAAACATTATGATCACAGAAGCTAATAGTTTTGAAACAAATTTGGTTATTTGCCAATCCAAAGGTTAAAAGATTTGGAGTATAAAAAAATGTTTAGAAGAAAGGGAACACAAACTGTTCGAAATGCGGAATGGTATATTATATAGGAAAACAAATGATAGAAGGGTTGTATTTTATGTACCGTAAGATATGGAAGAGCATGTGTTATATAAATATCACGACGAATTAGGGCATATTGGCAGGGACAAAATGATAGAAGCAATAGGAAGAGGATACTGGTTTTCGAATATGAAGGAGAAGACAATAAAACACATAAGAAATTGTTTGAAATGTATAGCGTATTCACCGGAAACAGGAAAAGGAGATGGTCTTTTGCATAGTATACCGAAAGGAAATAAGCCCTTTGATACAAATGATCACATTGATCATTATAGACCGGTAGATCCAGGAAGATCAAAGAAGCATATTTTAGTTGTTGTAGATGCATTTACGAAATTTGTGAGATTATACACCACGAAAACTAAAAACACTAAAGAAGTCATTAAAGCATTAGGAGATTATTCTCGATCATACAGTAGACCGATATGTGTAATATCGGATCGAGGCAGTTGTTTTACATCGGGAAAATTTGAAAATTTTATGAAAGAAGCGAATATAAAACATATCAAAATAGCTACGGGGTCGCCACAAGCAAATGGATAAGTGGAAAGGATCAATAGAGGTTTAGGACGTATGATTGCAAATCTCACCGAACCTGAGAATGGATTGTATTGGGATGTGGTCATTGAAAAAGTCGAATTTTCGTTAAACAATACACAACATCGTAGCAGCAAAAAATTACCTGCAGATATGCTTCTTGGTTTAGCACAAAAAGGAGAGGTTAGTGATGATTTGAAAGAAAAGTTAGACGAAGTGACAAAATTAGATGAAGTCAGTGACAGCGGTACTAGGTTTATGAATATAATCAAATTTAAATTTTTCACTATAGAATAAGAAAATAAACAAATTGTAAATTTATTTTAACAAAGAAAAGCAGAGATTGAGGACAATCTTGAAGTCAGGACGGCCGAGGTGTAATAGGCCCAGTTTCCAATGCATAAGAAACAGTGCTATTTTAACCACTGTATAAGCACCGTTATAACTATTTATAAAGATTCCTCACTCTCTGATTTCACAACGCATCTCTCGCTCTGCCTTGCAAGTGAATATGCTCTCTTTACTGTCTAACTCTCTAGCTACTCTGTCTGCGAGCACAGAGTTAGACAGTAAGCATAATTGAAAGGAAGCAGATCGAGTAAATAAAGACACGTACAATTTATAAGTGTTCTTTACACTACCATACCATTTTGCCCCGTTGACACGTAAAGCAATCTCCTGTGTTTAGGAGCGCCAAGTCCATTGACGCTAATGCTTCAAGGAGTACTTGGCCTCTTACATTGGTTGAGGCGCTGCCCCATTCCGTTGCCAATGCGTTGAAGTCCTTAGCAACAATTGTCGGCTTGTGGCATCGGATCTGGTCCGCCAGCTCTTCCATCAAGCCACAGAATTCTCCGAGGCTATATAAGGGGGGTAGATAGCAGCTAAAAATCCAGTATTCTCTTATTTTGACTTTTACAAAAGCGTTAAAGGATGCAGTGAATTTTATCTGGCACGGTGTGGTCCCGCATGCCCAGATCGCAACTTTTCCCGAATCGTTTTGTATTCTAAGCGAATGTCGTGGAGGTTACATTTTTATAAGGCTCGCTGATGATTGGAATGGCTGTGCCGAGCCCTCTAACGGTCTGTGACAGTAGGTCTTGTATCGCCTCGCAGTGGTTGAGATTTATTTCAATAATTCTCATTATTGTTTTGTTGTTGACGCCCCTTTCGGGCCGAACGCGCACCTCCGTCTGCCTGCCGTGTACTTATAATCTGCATTTCCACTGGCAACGCAGGGGCAACATGAAGGGCTATTATTGCACTCTTTTATCTTGTGTCCCGATAGCGTTGCCTCTGTATGTGTAAGTATGGTCTGCAGCTCTCTTCAGCAGGCAGCGGTGCAAACAGAGCCGATTTATATTGACTGTAACTTGTGTTCTATTTATCCGATGCGAATTTGGGATCTGATACTATCTAATACTAGCAGATGAGTTAATTTCAAAGCGCTACTCCAACTGCTTCACCTACTTTTCATGTGTAAGTGTATGTAGTGTTTCGATCCTAGAGATTTTCATATTTATTCTGCGCCAGGTAATAAAAAGCACAGAAAAAAGTTTTTGCTCCACAGCTTTTAAGATGGCTGAGTAAATGTATACGCACCGACGGACAGACGGACATGGCTAAATCGACTCAGCTTCTCATGCTGATCAAGAATATATATACTTTATGGGAAACGTCTACTTCCCTGCGATACAAACGTCTGACCAATTTTATAATACGCTCAGTAAGGGTTTAAAAATATACTTCAAATGTCCTTCCTCCACCACTTACTTTGCCTGATGTCAGGCTGGTGTTGTAATATAGTACTGGACAGCTGCGAAAGCTCGTCTATCGAATGATGAGGGTAAAAAGCTTTGAAGAATTTGTGTGGGTAGCTTTAGTTTCCAGTCAAGATTTGCTTACAGCTTTAGGTGATTTTAATTTACCTGCAGTAGCAATGTCCCTAACGTATGAATCTACCATTTTGCTGCTCTCTTTCTGTTATGACTTCAGTGATAGCGCTCTATACTGATCTTATTTATAGAATTGTAGATATATGAACTGAGCTATTCGCTCCTTTTACGATACTCTTACTTCACACATTGATATATGTATGTGTGTCTTTTAAACAGGCCTTCCTGTTTCTATTGAGAGTTATCGCCAGTCGTTTATCAGATTTTGCTCTTTATACAAAATTCGTTGAAATTTCTGATGCTTAATTCACATTGCTATATGAATTATCTTCAGCGTAGCAGGCTTCAGTTTTCTTCTGATCCCAAGTAATTTAATAAATTTGTCAATTCCAAACGTAAGACCTCTGTTCACCCATCTTTGTTGTTCTTTGAAGTTTGAATTTCTAACACCGATCAGGCGGTTGCCGATTTAAAACGTATTATTCAATGATATACCGACCAAATTCATATCCTTGGCAGTTAAAAGAGCCTAATTCTATTTTTACTACAGTCATTGATGGAAGTTCGCTTTTCAGCGATTTTGAACTAGTAAAAACTAAAACCGAATGCCGAATCTTCCTCTTTTCCATCTATTTGGCAGAAACGGAGTTATTTGAAAATTCTTCGCAATTTCGAAAGCTTTTAAGAAAATTATTATCTCGCAATTGCAACAATTTCGCAGCTCTGTTGTTTCGCAATCTCAGAAGGTACCTCTTAAGTCTTCTTCTTTTAAGTCGACTATTACACTATTTATTAAAGATCTTCATCAGTCATTATTCATTCGTTCATTATATAGTTAATATTTGTCTCACCTATAAACAAATGTATTCATCTAGTCCGCTACAAGCTTCAAGATATCAGAAATTTATTTTTCTATCTCTAACACTAATGTAAGGTAATGACTTTTCATCGTAAATTTCCTTACGTAGTCAATTATTTCTAAAACGATAGCTCTTAAGAAGTTCTTTAGTATACATTACAAAAAAATGGATATTGGATTTGGTCACTCCAAATTCTTCTTTTATTTTTCTTATTTATTATTCTTTTCTATAACTATACCCAAGCTTTTATTTATTTATTTATTTACGTCAACTAACACAGCAGTTGATGAAAAAGCTTAAGCTAAAAAACAGATAACAATTAAGTGAAGAAGGTAGCTTAGCTTTATACACAATTAAATATCCCTGACCCGGTGGAGGTGTTTTATTTGCATAAGGAGCCAGCTATGCCCCCGTTCACAGCCAATATGGTCAGGGACGAGTTGCAAGCAATGCGATGTCCAAAATATAATCAGCAGTTTCACTGTAGATGATTCAAAAGTATCGAGGGAAGGGAAGTGACAGAAAGATAAGGAGAGATAAGGTGAGAAAGGTTGTTAAAAGATTGGCAAAGAACACGAAAAGGTTCGTGAAGAGAGTAGTTAGTCAGACATATACTAAGGTGAATAGGAAAAAAGTTTCTGGTCCGATGTGAGGGAACACAAAAATATAGAGTATCTAGTAATTTAGTAGAAATGACATCGCCGTTGACTAGTTTATGGAGAAAGAGAATGCCAAATACGAGCCTACGGTTGTAAAGTGAAGGAAGATTAATAAGAAGAAGTCTGTCAGAATATGAAGGTAGGCGAAGACTCGGGTCCTAATTAAGACCGCGTAACGCGAACTTAAGACATTGCTTATGAACCGATTTAATACTACGCTGGTGAACATCATATTGAGGGTTATACACTGGCTAGCAATATTCTTGAGTAGGGCGAACTAACGAAGTGTATAAAACCTTTGTTACGTAGGGATCATCAAATTCTTTAGCCCAACGTTTTATGAAGCCAAGAAGACTTCATGCTCTTTTAACAATTGAAGATATACTGTTTATAAAGCCAAGAAGACTTCATGCCCCAATAACAATCGAAGATATATGAAAATTAAATGAAAGTTTTGGGTTCAAAATAACACCTAAGTCTTTGAATGATCGTACACAATTTAACAGATCGGACATAATCGAGTAATGAGCTAGGAACGGAGACAAACGACTGAAAGACATAAAAGAGCACTTAGAGGCATTAAGGTGCAATTTATTAACGTGGCACCAATCACAGAATGAATCGAGATCTTATTGCTAGTACTGTTGTAAGGGCAATGCATGCTGAACGGGGGGTAGTGGGGCTGTGTGCATACCAAAACATACAAATATCGTCGATTGAGTTCGAAAGGGGGGTATGTGCAAGCCGAAAAAGAAGGGAATTGAGTCTTGGCGAAGCCCTGTATGTGAGGCGAATATACTGTAACGATCCTTTTTCGTCCTTCGGGATATTCACGATATCTCTTGGGTTAGGTTCGGCACAACAAATTTTTTTTGTGCCCCGGTGAAATTAAAAACACGTTTGATTTCGGTTGTTAATGCTTATATGTATGTTTATTCAAAATCATTAGTGGGCTCGGTTGGATATTACGGCTTCTCTACGGTAGTTCTGGACTTGGACAGCGTTGATGTGTTACTTCGAATCCCTCGTCGTCCCTTCTCGCCTTCCTCTTGCTCCTGTAGCCGTTGCTGGTTATCGTTTCTTGTGTTCCACACCTCTGCACCCCTTTCGCTATGCTCGTTGACATGCCTTTTACTTTATGGCTTTGGGACAAATCCCGTAGCTATTATCACGAAGCAGGATGTTCCTCAGCATGTGGTACTCATCAGAATATATAGATCCTGGAATTTCGGCAGTAGGATATATCCTCGTGCCTACCACTGACTTTGGATACACCTGGAGATGCTTGGCTTCTCTCAAATTTACTCTAGCTTGGGTACGGTGTTTGTTGTCCTAATTTAAGGACTTGTTGCTATCTGGTGAACTGTACAGGTTACTCGTAAGGCCTGTATAGTTTCTAGTTTTTCCTTTGCTCCTTGTGTTTCCTTGATAAGTTCTTAAGGTTACTCGTAAGGCCTTAATTACTTGGTACTTGATCACGACTTGATGACTTGATGATTACTCTGATTTGTGCCGCCTTTATATAGGCAGCTCCTCTGGCCTCAGGCACTGGCTGGTGTAATACCGCTATACAGCTGGTAATTTTCCATCGGCCGTCTACTTTCACCCATGACGCATATGTGTCCACTTTTTTTGTGGCTGCGCGCCCATTCATTTCCTTGTCCTTGTCTAGCTCCCTTGTATCTATGTGCTTCCATCACTTTCACCCATTGGCGTCGCCTTTCTATTGGCCGTCGTATCCCGTTGACTTTCTCTGCTTTCTTTCTCTGTCAGCGCTGCCGTTGCCCGTCGCTCCCTTTGATCCACTCGTCATACCCAATTTCGCCCATATTCTTTCCATATTATATTTATATACATATATACTAGTTGTATTAACTTAAACTATTGTTTAATAATAATTAGCCTGATTAATTTAATATATAACATTGTTCGATTTCCCATGCAATGCACTTTCATACGCATATCGTATCTATTAGATAGAGGGCTTCCCCATTGTTCATCCCTCCCCCTTCGGCTTGCATATTCCCCTATCCAATCCACAAACCATTATCGTTTCATATATTCATGCATGCCCCGCACCCGTCTCACGGGCTTGCTTGGCCCTCACTTTTGTTCTCTTTCGCTCACAAGATTTTTGGCTGCTCGCAATCTAACTGCTTTCGTTCTCATGTGCGTGACGTAGGCAGAGAGCACCCTATTGGCCACCGGTACTCTCTCTCGCTGTCACTCACGCTTAGTGTACGTGTAACGTGCGTGTATGCTTATTCAGCGTATACTCATAAGCCCAGTATGCTAATGCATGCATCTCTATATTTGCCTCTCTGTGCTCTTGATTTATCTTATGAGGCCAATGCCCCCTTTTTGCATGCAATTATGCCCTCAAGCCTGTTTACATTTACTCTTATACAGCCGATATTATGCATTATGCCTCCCACGCATCTTCCCGCTTGTACGAAATTGCTAGCGGTCGCATGTGGTTCGATCGGTCATGTTTGATCGTAAATCATGGGTTGGAGTTGATTCGATCGAGCCATGTTGGACTTGGTTGCCCATCGCATGTGTGTGCATATCGGTTTTTTTGCATTATGCTTCCCACGCATCTTCCCGCTTGTACGAAATCGCCAGCGGTCGCATGCGGTTCGATCGGTCATGTTTGATCGTAAATCATGGGTTCGAGTTGATTCGATCGAGCCATGTTGGACTTGGTTGCCCATCGCATGTGTGCATGTCGTCTTTTCGCATTATGCATCCCACGCATCTTCCCGCTTGTACGAAATCGCCAGCGGTTGCGTGTGGTTCGACTGGCCAAGTTTGATCGTAGACCACTTATATTGAATCGGTTCGATCTATCAGCAGCAGGTTCGGTCGTATATCGTATGTTTGGTTTGTGTCTCGTCTGTATCTTGTATCTGGTGCATCCTTGCGCCGTTTGATTGTGTTGCTGCTGGCTTGTTGTGTGGGATATTATAATTAATTATAATGTTCCCCACACTCCCCCCCTTCTTCGGGAAGGATTTGCCCTCCCCTGTCCCTTGTACCTTATGCTTGTTTTATGTATGTGTATTTTCTTTCATTTCCGTATTTGTGCATTGTTTTGCCTTCCATGTAATACCTTTGTTCCTTTTTTTTTTTTTTTTTTTGGCCTGTGTTTTGCTTGTTTTTTTTTTTATTTTCTATTTTCTCATATATATTTTGTAACGATCCTTTCTCGTCCTTCGGGATATCTACAATATCTCTCGGGCTAGGTTCGGCACAACAAAATTTATTTTGTGCCCCGGTGAAATCAGAACAGGTTTGTTTGTTGATTTCGTTTTGTAATACGTTTATTTGCGATCGTTTATGGGCTTGATTGGATATGACAAGTTTCTCTATGATAGGTCTGGACTTGGACAGCGTTGTCGATTCACTTCGAATCCCTCGTCGTCCCTTCTTGCTTTCCTTTTGCTCCTGTAGCCGTTGCTGGTTGTTGTCTCGGCCTGTACCGTACGTTTGGTTGTTGCTCCACACCTCTGTACCCCTTTCGCTATGCTTGTTGAGATGGCTCCTTTTATGCTTTTATGGCTCTGGGACGAATCCCGCAGCTATTATCACGAAGCAGGATATTCCTCAGCACTTGGTAATCGTCAGGATATATAGATCCTGGAATTTCGGCAGTAGGATATATCCTCGTGCCTACCACTGACTTTGGATACTCCTGGAAATGCTTGGCTTCTCTCCAATTCACTCTAGCTTGGGTATGGTGTTCGCTATCCTTATTTAAGGACTCGTTTCTAATGTTTGTTATCCTTATTTAAGGATTTGTTGCTATTGGGGGAATTATACAGGTTACTCGTAAGGCCTGTGTAATTCCTAGTTTTCTGCTGCTCCTTGTATTTCCTTGATAAGTTCTTAAGGTTACTCGTAAGGCCTTAATTACTTGTTACTTGATCACGACTTGATGACTTGATGATTACTCTTGATAGACGTTGCCTTTATATAGGCAGCTCCCACGGCCTCAGGAATATATTGGTGTAATACCGCTATACAGCTGGTAATTTTCCATCGGCCGCCCGCTTTCACCCACGCATCCACTTGTTGCTATGCGTGGTGAAAGTCCCGCAAATCCTTGGCGCATATGTCCACTTTCTCTGTGGCTGCGCGCCCATTTATTCCTTGTCCTTGTCTTTCTTGTTTGTACATATGGACTTGCATCACTTTCTTATGCTGGCGTCGCCTTTCTATTGGCCGCCCATCTGCTTTCATCGCTGCCTTTGCCCGTCGCTCCCTTTGATCCACTCGTCATACCCAATTTCGCACATATTCTCTCCTTATTATATTTACATACATATATATGATAATTATATTAACTTAAGCTATTGTTTAACAATAATCATCTTGATTAAATTAACATACAAAATCGTTTAATTTCCCATGCAATGCACTTTCATACGCATATCGTATCTATTAGATAGAGGGCTTCCCCATTGTTCATCCCTCCCCCTTCGGTTCGCATATTCCCCTATCCAATCCACAAACCATCATTGCTTCATACAAAGCATGCATGCCCCGCACCCGTCTCACGGGCTTGCTTGGCCCTCACTTTTACTTTCTCTCGCTCACAAGATTTTGGCTGCTCGCAATCTAACTGCTTTCGTTCTCATGAGCGTGACGTAGGCAGAGAGTGCGCTATTGGTCACCGGTATTCTCCCTCACGCATAGTGTACGTGTGACATGCGTGTATACTTATTCAGCGTATCCTAATGCATGCATTCATATTTGCCTCTCTGTGCTCTTAATTTGCATAAGTAGGCCAATGCCCCCGTTTGTGTGCAATTATGCCCTCAAGCCGGGTTCCATTACTCTTATATCGTTGATTTTGTGCATTCTGCCTCCCTCGCAACTTCCCGCTTGTACGAAATTGCCAGTGGTCGCCTTTGATTCGATCGAGCCTTGCTTGATCGTACGTCATGAGTTCAACTTGGTTTGATCGTACGTCATAGGTTCGAATTGGTTCGATCGTACGTCATAGGTTCGAGTTGGTTCGATCGACCAGTAGCAGGCTTGGTCGTATATCGTAACTTAGGTTTGTGTCTCGGCTGTATCTTGTATTCGGTGCTTCATTTGTATCGTTGGATTGTGCTGCTGTTTGCTTGTTGTGTGGGATATTATAGTTAATTATAATGTTCCTCACACTCCCCCCCCCGCTTCGGGAGGGATTTGCCCTCCCCTGTCCCTTGTACCTTGTGCTTGTTTTACGTATGTGTTTTTTTCATGTATTACCATTGTTCCTTTTTTTTTTTGTTTTGGCATGTGTTCTACTTGTTTTTGTTTTTGGGACTCAGCTCGCATCTTTTATTGGCCATTTGGCATCTTCTATTGTTGGCGATTACTGAGTATCTTTTCGTTAATGTTGGCGGACTAGGGCATTTTTTCATTTTGGGGGTTTTTTTTTTTTGTTTGGCCCGTTCCGCATCTTTTCTTACTTACTAGTATTACTCTAACTTATGTCTAATTTTTGTTTTGTGTTTTTATTGCTTTTCCCTAAATACCCTAGCTACCCCCTGTGCAATTCTAATTCTATACCTAATTCTACCCGCCCACACTAATCTTACTGCTCTTGGTCCCTCATGTTGGGCCATTTGCCCCACCATTTCCGAGACCGTCTCCGGCCATTCGCTCTCCTCCACTGCCTCATACCTTTCATGCCCGTATGGCACTGGGCAAGATGACTGCCTGGCCAATATGGGCCGAGCATTTTCATTTTGCCCCGTGGGTGCAGACATTTGTCTATTCAATGCGGGTCTTGGCCACACCCACCGGCACTCTTGGCATTCGAGTTGCTGTTGTTGAAGTTGCTGCTGCTGATGTTGCTGTGGCTCCTGCTGTTGTTGCTCTGGCTGTTCTTGCTGTTGCTGTTGTTGCTGTGGCTCCTGCTGTTGTTGCTCTGGCTGTTTTTGCTGTTGTTGTTGTTGCTGTGGCTGCAATTGTTGTTGCAGCAATTGTTGCTGCAGTTGTTGCAGTTGTTGCTGCTGCTGCAACTGTTGCTGCCATTGTTGCTCATACTGCTGTTGCTGTTGTTGCTCTGGCTGTTCTTGCTGTTGCTGTTGTTGCTGTGGACCCTGCTGTTGTTGCTCTTTCTGTTTTTGCTGTTGTTGTTGTTGCTGTGCCTGCAATTGTTGTTGCAGCAATTGTTGCTGCAGTTGTTGCAGTTGTTGCTGCTGCTGCAACTGTTGCTGCTGCTGCAACTGTTGCTGCCATTGTTGCAGTTGTTGTTGCTGTTGCTGCAATTGCTGCTGCCATTGTTGCAGTTGTTGTTGTTGCTGCAACTGTCGCTGCCATTGTTGCAGTTATTGTTGCTGCTGTTGCTGCTGTCGCTGTTGCCTTTCTGCCTCCGCCAGCCGCTCCCTGGCCTCTGCCAGCTGGTTATTCTCCCACGCCAGCAGATCCCTCTCAGCCTCCTGCTGCTGCAGGATCTGCTGACGCCACCAACTCATCCATTGCGTGTTCTCAGCCGCGGCCCGTTCTGCCTCCCAATCTATGCCCTCCGGCTCGAGTGGAGGTGGGCTGGCTACTCCATCAGCCGCACCTTCATCAGCCACGGCCATCCCAGCCGTTTCGCTGGCCTCTGACATTGAGTCCACCATACGGAACGGCGTTGATGGCCGCGCTGGCTCCCACAATCTTGCCGGCGGCTCATATATTCCATTTTGATTCCATGGCGCATATTCATCTGGGCTACTTCGGCCGCTGCTCGCCTCTCCCGCCCCTTCGTCCTCTATCATTTGTACGGCCTCATCCAGATCCCTCCATACTGCTTCATCGTCGCTCTCCTCTTCATGTTGGTTCACAGCTGACTCGGCCTCGCTCTCCTCTGTCATGTACCCGCTTTCCTCTCCGTCCTCATCGAACTCCTCGTCCGAAGAGGCAGTCACCGCGTTCCATATTGTTCCGCGGTGCCGCACCTCGTCGAGCTACGCCCTCATCCTGGCCAAAATTTGCATTAAATGCGTTCATGGTTTTTTCGGTTTTTTTTTTTATCTTTACTCGCCGAATGATAAACTTTGAGTGTTTCCTGATTATGACAATTGCACACATGACACCTCGCCTTTCGGTCATTTCTTTGATATTTACCGATATTTAGGATTTCTCCTCCTTGCCCTTGTTCTCTTGGCATATTTTAAAACGCCGATATGCTCCACCATTATATGCATAGTAGCATGCGCATGTGTATGTGCATTGCGGTGACTCACCAATACATACGTCATGTCGTGCGTATGTGTGGGTGCGTAACATCATGCGCCTGTGTGGGTGCGTTTCCCCTCCCTTTTCGCGGTGTATGCGCATATGTGTTGGTGTTGTCCCCATTCGTTCTATCTCTGGTTTTTTTTCTATTATGCCTGCATATTGTCTGCATCGTTACGATATTCGGGTATCCGTTGCCAGTTTCTAAATTCGTTTTCGCATGCTTGTATACGTGTCATTACGATATTCGCACATCTTCATTGTGCTCTGCGATGCGGTTTGTGACTTTGCTATAATTTGTTTCTGATGCGATGCGCTTTGAGATTTTCAGCTCTAAGTCATGTTTTGAGTTCTCTGTCCAGCCGGCCGGTCTGTGCAGATTTTCTCGCCGCCATGTCATTCGAGTCGTCCATCCTCATTGCTCATCACTTTTCGTGCCATCTGCTTCTTCGCATATTTGTTGCTTCAGTTGGCTGATATGTGCTTGTCTGGTTTTTTTCGTTTCTTTGTGCCGTATTTTGCATTTGACCGGAGATGCAAAGCCTATCACTTCATATGGGCCTCCAAACTTTGGTGCCAGCTTTGCTGCGAATCCTTCTGCAGCATTTGAAAAGTGGTGTTCTTTTGCCCATACCGTTGCTCCAATCACTGGTCTCCATTCTCTTCGTCTCAGATTGTAATGGCGAGCCTGATCCTGTGCAGCCGTTTCCAGATTTCGCCGTATTAGTTCGAACAGCTCTTGCTTTTGTTTTACCTTCGCGTCTGGTGATATCGTTTGCTTCCCTGTGCCTATCGTGACATTATCGTATAGTGCACCCGGCATTCTTGGTTCACGCCCCTGTAATACATACGCTGGCGTGAATTATGTTGCCTCTGATTGGCTTGTATTCACTGCTAGAGTTATTTCTGGCCAACTTTCATCCCAGTTGCGTTGATTTTCCCCCGTAAACTGAGCAATCATTGTTTTTACTGTTCTATTTGCTCTTTCGGTTGGATTTTCTTGTGGCGTGTACGGTGCTGTCAGTTGGTGTTGGCATCCCCATTCTTCTAACATTTTTTTGAATATTCTGCTAGTGAATTGAACTCCATTGTCCGTTATCACCATTTTCGGAGCTCCAAATCGAGATAGTATCCTCTCTCGAAAGGCTTTAACTAGACTTTCTGCAGTTGCCTTCCGCATCGGTATCAGTTCTGTCCATTTCGAAAACCTGTCAATGATTACTAGTAGCATCGAATTTCCGTGTTTCGATCTTGGCAACGGTCCTACAAAGTCAGCGCATACTGTGGCCCATGGTTCTTCCGGTATTTGTGTTAGCATCTTTCCCGCTGCCTGCTGTTGGCTGGGTTTATATTGTTGGCATACACTTTCCTACAAATGTCCTGATATCTCGTTGCATTCCTGGCCAGTAATACCTTGCTGCGGTCCTGGCAGTACTTCGCCTGCTCCCTGTATGCCCTGCTGTTGTTGCCGTGTGGTTTTCGGCCATTACTTGATTACGTAGGGTTTTTGGCACACATAGTTTCCAAGCTACCACTTCTTCTTGGCCTGCACTGTGCGGAATGTTCCTGTATACCTGACTATTTTCTATAATGTAATCCGGATATTTCTGTGGTTGTTGTTTTATTTTTCCCATTATGTCTTGAATCCACCCACACTCGTTGTTTGCTTGTCTTAATCTGGCACCATTATCTACTATTCTTTTGCACCCTTCCATTGGTTGGCTTGACAAAGCGTCTGCGACAATGTTTAATTTGCCTTTTCTGTATGCTATTTCGAAATCGTATTGTTGCAGTTCCAGTGCCCATCGGGCTATACGGCCCGTAGGGCTTTCTATGCTATTCAACCACTTCAACGCCATGTGGTCTGTTACCACTTTAAATCGGTATCCTTCAAGGTATGGTTTTAGTTTGCGTATTGCCCATACTATCGCTAGACATTCTTTTTCTGTTGCCGAATAGTTCTTTTCCGCTGGGTTTTGTACCAATATGGCTCCTAATCCCATGTTACTTGCATCCGTCCGGAGCACAAACGTTTTTGTGAAGTCTGGACATGCCAATACTGGGCCACTCGTCAGTCTTTCTTTTACAGCATCGAATGCTGCCTGATGCTCCTCGCTCCAGTGCCACTTTGTTCTCTTCTTTAGTAGTTCGTTCAATGGGTGTGCTAGTGCTGCAAAACCCCGTACGAACCGTCTGTACCAAGATGCCACTCCTAAGTACTGGCGTAATTCTTTTGTGCAAGTTGGTGGTTCTAATTGGGCTATTGCGGCCACCTTTTCTGGGTCCGTTGCAATACCGTTTTCTGTCACCAAGTGGCCTAGAAACTTTAGCTCTTTTCTAAGAATTGGCACTTCTCGACATTAATTCTCAAGTTTGCTTCTTTCAATCTCCTGAACACTTCTTGTAGATGATTCATGTGTTCTTCGATTGTTTTGCTCACTATCACAATGTCATCTTGGTATGCGAATGCGTTTGGTATCATTTCTGGGCCAATGACTTGGTCCAGTGCGCGTTGGAAAGTTGCTGATGCTGAGTGTAAACCGAATGGCATTACTTTCCATTGGAATAACCCCTTCCCTGGGACTGTGAATGCCGTCATAGGTCTACTTTTCTCTTCTAACGGAATCTGCCAGTATCCGTCCTTCAGATCTAAGCTGCTTATGAATTTTGCTTCGCGTAGTTGATTCAAGATGTAATCGATGCGTGGCATTGGGTATGCATCCTTTATAGATTTTGCGTTAATCTGTCTAAAATCTACGCATAATCTCCATTTGCCTGTCTGTTTCTTTCTCACCATCACTATGGGTGAGCTATATGGGCTTTGCGATGGTTCTATGCCTCCCATTGTCAACAGTTCGTCGACCTTTGCACTGATTTCTCCTTGTATTTTCGGGTTTTTCGGGTAATACCTTTGTTTTATTGGGATATCGTCCTTCATCGTTATGCGATGTATCCCCACCTTTGACAGTCCCTTAACTTTCCCTAATTCCTTCAATTCCTGACTCAGAAAGCTTTGTATTTCTTGCTGATCTTTCTTCTGAGTGACCATGATGGATATTCTTTATACGCGCCTGCCCTGAATTCGCCTTACTGTCGGTATTCGCACTTTGTGGCCTCCACACGATATTTCTGTGTTCATAATCCGGAGGAAATTCCACCCCAATATTAGCGCATCCATTCCTTCTGGCATGACCAGAAATGGCATGTGGGTTTCCTTGTGTCCGAATCTCACGCATCCTGTCCATTGCTCTTCAATGTCTCGCACCTTTCCGTCTGCCATGTATACCTGTTTGTGTGTGTTCTCCCATTTTCCCTTATTCCTCACTGTTTCCAATATCTGCTTGCTGATGAAGCTACTCGTGGCTCCGGCGTCAATTGTCGCTTTCATCTGTACTCCTGCTACTTCGATAATCGCTGACAATTGATCCTCTTCTTCTACTAGTTGGCCTATTAGTGGTGAGGAGCTTGTTGGCTGGGTCCCTGCTCGCCCCTGATAGACTGGAACCGCCTTTCGTTTCCCGAACTCCAACAACATTCTTTCGTCCTTTTGCCCACCTTTCCACACTGCCAACAGAAATTGAGTCTCTGATTGTTGCATTCCCTGGCCCAGTGTCCGGCTCCCCCGCATCTGCGGCACGCCTGATTCGGGATCAGGACTTTTCCGTCTCGGACGTTCTTGTTTTCTTGGTTTGGTCTCGAATGATTCTCCATGCTGTTGTCCTGGCATCTTCGGCACTGTGTGACTGGTGGCCCGTGATTATTTCCTCCTCTGTGGTTTGATTGGTTGTTATGTGTTCTTTGAGCATTGTTTTCGCGATGGAACTCGAATCGCTCTTGTTCGAGCATCTCGTGTTCTTCTGCCAACTGCATCAGCTCATCTAGATCTCTGACCCTGTGCGGCCGAACGAATATTTTTAGATCTGGAGTGCAATTTTCCAATATGACCTCCAATTGTTCGTACTCTGGTATTTTTAGGGGTCTCATCAATGTTTGCATATCCACCATATAGTCCTTGAAGTACTCGTTTCTGTTTTGCTTGCGATTTTTCACTTGATCAGCCAATTTAGTGAAGAATCCTTTCGGCAAGAAATATTTCTTGAAGCCCTCAACAAATTCCTTCCACGATCGCCACTGCTTATTGTTTGCGACGTACCACTTGAGTGCTTTGTCTTTAAGTAGTTCTGGCATTGCTCTTGGGATCATGTCCAGCTCGATGCCATACATGTCTGCTCACCACTCGATCTGTTCTATGAACTCTTGTGGTCTGGAATTGCCGTCGAATCTGAATGTCCACTCCCTCACTTGTTTTGCCACCTTGGCGTATTCGGTGGTCTTGTTTGTTGTATGTGGTGCCGTTTTCTTGGGGTCTATCGGTTGTCTCCTTATGTCTCTCTTTGTCTCTGCGCTATCTAGGGCTTCTTCGCTTCCCCATCTTGGTGGTAAATATGGAGGGATTGCTAGTGTGGCGATGTTTATTTTCTGGAATTCCTCAGCCTCACTTTTGCATGTTTTTGATGTGCTTGCTATTGTTTTCATTTTTATATTTTTCGAGTACTTTGTTTCCAATCTATTTATTTCCTCCTTCCTCATGTGGTAAATCCATCCTTTTCCCATTTTTGATCTTTTTATGATTTATAAACTGTATTTTTATTTCTAAATTTCACCAGTATAGCACGTTGGGCGCCAGTTGTAACGATCCTTTCTCGTCCTTCGGGATATCTACAATATCTCTCGGGCTAGGTTCGGCACAACAAAATTTATTTTGTGCCCCGGTGAAATCAGAACAGGTTTGTTTGTTGATTTGGTTTTGTAATACGTTTATTTGCGATCGTTTATGGGCTTGATTGGATATGACAAGTTTCTCTATGGTAGGTCTGGACTTGGACAGCGTTGTCGATTCACTTCGAATCCCTCGTCGTCCCTTCTTGCTTTCCTTTTGCTCCTGTAGCCGTTGCTGGTTGTTGTCTCGGCCTGTACCGTACGTTTGGTTGTTGCTCCACACCTCTGTACCCCTTTCGCTATGCTTGTTGAGATGGCTCCTTTTATGCTTTTATGGCTCTGGGACGAATCCCGCAGCTATTATCACGAAGCAGGATATTCCTCAGCACTTGGTAATCGTCAGGATATATAGATCCTGGAATTTCGGCAGTAGGATATATCCTCGTGCCTACCACTGACTTTGGATACTCCTGGAAATGCTTGGCTTCTCTCCAATTCACTCTAGCTTGGGTATGGTGTTCGCTATCCTTATTTAAGGACTCGTTTCTAATGTTTGTTATCCTTATTTAAGGATTTGTTGCTATTGGGGGAATTATACAGGTTACTCGTAAGGCCTGTGTAATTCCTAGTTTTCTGCTGCTCCTTGTATTTCCTTGATAAGTTCTTAAGGTTACTCGTAAGGCCTTAATTACTTGTTACTTGATCACGACTTGATGACTTGATGATTACTCTTGATAGACGTTGCCTTTATATAGGCAGCTCCCACGGCCTCAGGAATATATTGGTGTAATACCGCTATACAGCTGGTAATTTTCCATCGGCCGCCCGCTTTCACCCACGCATCCACTTGTTGCTATGCGTGGTGAAAGTCCCGCAAATCCTTGGCGCATATGTCCACTTTCTCTGTGGCTGCGCGCCCATTTATTCCTTGTCCTTGTCTTTCTTGTTTGTACATATTGACTTGCATCACTTTCTTATGCTGGCGTCGCCTTTCTATTGGCCGCCCATCTGCTTTCATCGCTGCCTTTGCCCGTCGCTCCCTTTGATCCACTCGTCATACCCAATTTCGCACATATTCTCTCCTTATTATATTTACATACATATATATGATAATTATATTAACTTAAGCTATTGTTTAACAATAATCATCTTGATTAAATTAACATACAAAATCGTTTAATTTCCCATGCAATGCCCTTTCATACGCATATCGTATCTATTAGATAGAGGGCTTCCCCATTGTTCATCCCTCCCCCTTCGGTTCGCATATTCCCCTATCCAATCCACAAACCATCATTGCTTCATACAAAGCATGCATGCCCCGCACCCGTCTCACGGGCTTGCTTGGCCCTCACTTTTACTTTCTCTCGCTCACAAGATTTTGGCTGCTCGCAATCTAACTGCTTTCGTTCTCATGAGCGTGACGTAGGCAGAGAGTGCGCTATTGGTCACCGGTATTCTCCCTCACGCATAGTGTACGTGTGACATGCGTGTATACTTATTCAGCGTATCCTAATGCATGCATTCATATTTGCCTCTCTGTGCTCTTAATTTGCATAAGTAGGCCAATGCCCCCGTTTGTGTGCAATTATGCCCTCAAGCCGGGTTCCATTACTCTTATATCGTTGATTTTGTGCATTCTGCCTCCCACGCAATCGGTCGGATTTTTACGATTTTCTCCGTAAACTGGAGACACAAAACCTGTCACTTCATATGGTGCCAACTTTGCTGCAAATCCTTCGGCCGCATTCGAGAGATGGTGCTCTTTTGCCCAAACTGTGGTTCCAATTGTTGGTCTCCACTCTCTCTTCCTTAGGTTATAGTGACGTGCCTGATCTTGTGCCGCAGTCTCCAGATTACGTCTTATTAGCTCGAACAGCTCTTGCACTTGTTTTGCCTTCGCCTCTGGTGGTACGCTTTGCTTTGCTGTGCCTGTCGTGACACTATCGTATATCGCGCCTGGCATTCTAGGTTCACGTCCTTGTATCACATATGCTGGCGTAAATCCAGTTGACTCTGATTGACTGGTATTTACAGCCAGTGTTATTTCCGGCCAGCTCTCATCCCAATTCCGTTGATTTTCACCGGTAAACTGAGCAATCATTGTTTTCACTGTTCTGTTTGCCCTTTCGGTTGGGTTTTCTTGTAGTGTGTATGGTGCTGTTAATTGGTGTTGGCATCCCCATTCCTCTAGCATTTTCTTGAATGTTCTGCTAGTGAATTGGACTCCATTGTCCGTTATTACCACTTTAGGAACTCCAAATCTCGACAGAATCCTTTCCCTAAAGGACTTAATTAGATTCTCCGCAGTTGCCTTTCGCATGGGTATCAGTTCTGTCCATTTTGAAAATCGGTCAATGATTACTAGTAACATTTAGTTTCCATGTTTTGACCGTGGTAAAGGTCCAACGAAATCAGCGCAAACAGTAGCCCATGGTTCATCCGGTATTTGCGTCAGCATTTTCCCTGCTGCTTGCTGTTGTTTGGGTTTGTATTGTTGGCACGTTGTGCACTTTCCCACGAATTTCCTGATATCGCGTTGCATTCCTGGCCAGTAATATCTTGACGCAGTTCTAGTAATAGTTCGCCTGTTTCCTGTATGCCCTGCCGTTATGGAAGTGTGGTTTTCTTCCATCACTTGGTTCCGTAGCGTTTTGGGCACACACAATTTCCATGATATTACTTCTTCTTGGCATGCTCTATGCGGAATATTCCTGTACACCTGGCTGTTTTCTAATATGTAATCTGGATATTTCTGTGGCTGTTGTTTTATTTTCTTTATTATATCTTGAATCCACTCACATTCTTTGTTTGCTTGTCGTAATCGGGCGCCATTGTCTACTATTCTTTTGCATCCTTCCATCGGTTGTCTTGATAGTGCATCGGCGATAATGTTTAATTTGCCCTTTCGATATGCTATTTCGAAATCGTATTGTTGTAATTCCAGTGCCCATCGAGCTATGCGGCCCGTGGGGCTCTCTATACTATTCAACCACTTCGACGCCATGTGGTCTGTCACCACCTTAAATCGGTATCCCTCGAGATATGGTCTTAGTTTGCGTACTGCCCACACTATTGCTAGGCATTCCTTTTCTGTTGCCGAATAGTTCTTCTTCGCTTGATTCAACTCTCTCGACAGATACGAAACCACTCTTTCCCCCTCCTCGGTGTTTTGTACTAGTATGGCCCCTAATCCGATGTTGCTTGCATCTGTCTGGAGTACGAACATTTTTGTGAAGTCTGGGCATGCCAATACTGGGTCACTCGTGAGTTTTTCTTCTACCGATTCGAATGCTGCCTGATGCTCTCCGCTCCAATGCCATTTGGTTTTTTTCTTGAGCAGTGCGTTTAATGGGTGTGTTATCATACCAAAATTTGGTACGAATCGTCTGTACCACGAAGCCACTCCTAGATATTGCCGTAATTCTTTTCTGCACGTGGGCGGCTTCAATTGAGCTATTGCTGCCACCTTGTCTGGGTCCGTTGCAATACCGTTTTCTGTTACCAAGTGGCCTAGAAACTTTAGCTCTTTTCTGAAGAATTGGCACTTTTCAGCATTTATTCTTAAGTTTGCTTCTTTCAATCTCCTCAACACTTCTTGCAGGTGGTCCATGTGTTCTTTGATTTTTTTGCTTACTACCACTATGTCATCTTGGTAGGCGAACGCGTTTGGTATCATTTCTGGGCCAATGACTTGGTCCAGTGCCCGCTGGAACGTTGCTGATGCAGAGTGTAACTCGAATGGCATCACTTTCCATTGGAATAAACCTTTCCCTGGGACTGTGAATGCTGTCATTGGCCTGCTGTTTTCTTCCAACGGAATTTGCCAATAGCCGTCCTTCAGGTCTAGGCTGCTTATAAATTTCGCTTCACGTAGTTGGTTTAAGATGTAGTCGATGCGTGGCATTGGGTATGTATCTTTTATAGATTTTGCGTTAATCTGTCTAAAATCTACGCATAATCTCCATTTGCCGGTCTACTTCTTTCTCACCATCACTATGGGTGAGCTATATGGGCTTTGTGATGGTTCGATGCATCCCATTGTCAACAGTTCATCGACCTTTGCGTTGATTTCTCCCTGTATTTTTGGATTTTTCGGGTAATACCATTGTTTTATTGGTATATCATCCGTCATTGTGATCCTGTGTATCCCCACTTTTGATGATCCCTTGATTTTCCCCAATTCCATCAGTTCGTGTTCTAGAAACCTTTGTACTTCTGTTTGCTCTTCCTTCTGTGTCACCACGATCGATATGCGTTCGGTTATCCTGCCCTGCATCCTCTTCACCGTTGGAATTTTTATCCTGTGGCCTCCGCATGCTATTTCGGTATTCATCAGCCTTAAGAAATTCCATCCTAAGATTATAGCATCTATTCCGTCTGGCATGATGATGAATGTTATGTTCATTTCTCTCACCTTCCCGTCCGCCATGTATACTTGCTTGTTCGTGGT
This sequence comes from Drosophila paulistorum, assembly GCA_018152135.1. Lineage (NCBI taxonomy): Eukaryota > Metazoa > Arthropoda > Insecta > Diptera > Drosophilidae > Drosophila > Drosophila paulistorum. The sequence goes on along the minus strand of JAECXG010000822.1, from coordinate 11,314,759 downwards.
CTCTCGGTCTCCTTTGTTTTCCACCGATTCCAACATTTGTTTGCTGATAAAACTGCTCGTGGCTCCGGAGTCAATTGTCGCTTTCATCTGGATTCCTGCTACTTCGATAATTGCCGACAATTTATCCTCTTCCTCTATTAGTTGCCCTATTAGTGGTGAAGAGCTTGTTGGCTGGGTCCCTGCTCGCCCCTGATAGGCTGGAACCGCCTTTCGTTTCCCGAACTCCAACAACATTCTTTTGTTCTTTTTCCAATCCTTCCACACTGCCAACAGAAATTGAGTCTCTGATTGTTGCATTCCCTTGCCCAGTGTCCGGCTCCCCCGCATCAGCGGAATGCCTGGTTTGTGTTCAAGACTCTTCCCTCTTGGATGTTTTTATTTTCTTGGCTTGGTCTTGAATTGTTCTCCACGCTGTTGTCTTGGCATCTTCGGCACTATGTGACTGGTGGCCCGTAATTATTTCCTCCTCTGTGGCTTGATTGGTTGTTGTGTATTCTTTGAGCATTGTTTGGGCGATGGAAATCTGATCGTTCATGTTCTTCTGCCAACTGCATCAGCTCATCTAGGTTTCTGACTCTGTGCGGCCGAACGTATATCCTCAAATCTGGAGTGCAATTTTCTAATATAACCTCCAATTGCTCGTACTCTGGTATTTTAAGGGGTCTCATCATTGTTTGCATGTCGACCATATAGTCCTTGAAATACTCGTTTCTGTTTTGTTTACGATTTTTCACTTGATCAGCCAATTTGTTGAAGAATCCTCTTGGCAGGAAGTATTTCTTGAAGCCCTCAACGAACTCCTTCCACGATCGCCACTGCTTATTGTTTGCGACGTACCACTTGAGTGCTTTGTCTTTAAGTAGTTCTGGCATTGCTCTTGGGATCATGTCCAGCTCGATGCCATACATGTCTGCTGACCACTCGATTTGTTCTAAAAACTCTAGCGGTCTGGAATTGCCATCGAATCTAAAAGTCCACTCCCTCACTTGTTTTGCCACCTTAGCGTATTCGGTGGTCCTGCTTGTTGTGTGTGGTGCCGCTTTCTTGGGGTCTATCGTTTGTCTCTTTAAGTCCCTCTTTGTGTCGGTGCTGTCTAATGCTGCTTCGCTTCCCCATCTTGGTGATGCAAATGAAGGAATCGCTAGCGTAGCGATATTTATTTTTTTGAACTCCTCGGCCTCCTTTTTCTCACCATTCTCGCCTGACTGTGCTGCGCTTGTTTCTGGTTTTTGCTTGGACATTTTTGTGAACTTGAGTTCTAATCTTCTTATCTCTTCTCTCCACTCTGGATCGGTTCTCCATGCTGTTGTCTTGGCATCTTCGGCACTATGTGACTGGTGGCCCGTAATTATTTCCTCCTCTGTGGCTTGATTGGTTGTTGTGTATTCTTTGAGCATTGTTTGGGCGATGGAAATCTGATCGTTCTTGTTCAAGCATCTCATGTTCTTCTGCCAACTGCATCAGCTCATCTAGGTTTCTGACTCTGTGCGGCCGAACGTATATCCTCAAATCTGGAGTGCAATTTTCTAATATAACCTCCAATTGCTCGTACTCTGGTATTTTAAGGGGTCTCATCATTGTTTGCATGTCGACCATATAGTCCTTGAAATACTCGTTTCTGTTTTGTTTACGATTTTTCACTTGATCAGCCAATTTGTTGAAGAATCCTCTTGGCAGGAAGTATTTCTTGAAGCCCTCAACGAACTCCTTCCACGATCGCCACTGCTTATTGTTTGCGACGTACCACAAATGGAGGAATCGCTAGCGTAGCGATATTTATTTTTTTGAACTCCTCGGCCTCCTTGTTCTCACCATTCTCGCCTGACTGTGCTGCGCTTGTTTCTGGTTTTTGCTTGGACATTTTTGTGAACTTTAGTTCTAATCTTCTTATCTCTTCTCTCCACTCTGGATCGGACTCGTTGTTGTCTATCCATTCGCCGAATTGTTTTCTCATCTCCTCTACCGTGCCGTTCATGTTGACTCCGATCCTTTGGCCTGTTTGTAGCAGATCCTCCTTCTTCATGTGGTACATCCATCCTTTCCCCATTTTGATGTTTTCTTTACAATTTTTAAACTTTTGTTTTGTTTAAAATTTCACCAGTATAGCACGTTGGGCGCCAGTTGTAACGATCCTTTTTCGTCTTTCGGGATATTCACGATATCTCTTGGGCTAGGTTCGGCACAACAAATTTATTTTGTGCCCCGGTGAAATTAAAAACACGTTTGATTTCGGTTGTTAATGGTTATATGTATGTTTATTCAAAATCATTAGTGGGCTCGGTTGGATATGACGGCTTCTCTACGGTAGTTCTGGACTTGGACAGCGTTGATGAGTTACTTCGAAACCCTCGTCGTCCCTTCTCGCCTTCCTCTTGCTCCTGTAGCCGTTGCTGGCTATCCTTTCGTCCTGTATCGTGTGTTCGACTTGTGTTCCACACCTCTGCACCCCTTTCGCTATGCTCGTTGAGATGCCTTTTACTTTATGGCTTTGGGACAAATCCCGTAGCTATTATCACGAAGCAGGATGTTCCTCAGCATGTGGTACTCATCAGAATATATAGATCCTGGAATTTCGGCAGTAGGATATATCCTCGTGCCTACCACTGACTTTGGATACACCTGGAGATGCTTGGCTTCTCTCAAATTTACTCTAGCTTGGGTACGGTGTTTGTTGTCCTAATTTAAGGACTTGTTGCTATCTGGTGAACTGTACAGGTTACTCGTAAGGCCTGTATAGTTTCTAGTTTTTTCTTGCTCCTTGTGTTTCCTTGATAAGTTCTTAAGGTTACTCGTAAGGCCTTAATTACTTGTTACTTGATCACGACTTGATGACTACTCTGATTTGTGCCGCCTTTATATAGGCAGCTCCTCTGGCCTCAGGAACTGGCTGGTGTAATACCGCTATACAGCTGGTAATTTTCCATCGGCCGTCTACTTTCACCCACGCATCCACTTGTTGCCATGCGTGGTGAAAGTCCCGTATTCCTGACGCATATGTGTCCACTTTCTTTGTGGCTGCGCGCCCATTCATTTCCTTGTCCTTGTCTAGCTCCCTTATATCTATCTGCTTCCATCACTTTCACCCATTGGCGTCGCCTTTCTATTGGCCGTCGTATCCCGTTGACTTTCTCTGCTTTCTTTCTCTGTCAGCGCTGCCGTTGCCCGTCGCTCCCTTTGATCCACTCGTCATACCCAATTTCGCCCATATTCTTTCCATATTATATTTATATACATATATACTAGTTGTATTAACTTAAACTATTGTTTAATAATAATTAGCCTGATTAATTTAATATATAACATTGTTCGATTTCCCATGCAATGCACTTTCATACGCATATCGTATCTATTAGATAGAGGGCTTCCCCATTGTTCATCCCTCCCCCTTCGGCTTGCATATTCCCCTATCCAATCCACAAACCATTATCGTTTCATATATTCATGCATGCCCCGCACCCGTCTCACGGGCTTGCTTGGCCCTCACTTTTGTTCTCTTTCGCTCACAAGATTTTTGGCTGCTCGCAATCTAACTGCTTTCGTTCTCATGTGCGTGACGTAGGCAGAGAGCACCCTATTGGCCACCGGTACTCTCTCTCGCTGTCACTCACGCTTAGTGTACGTGTAACGTGCGTGTATGCTTATTCAGCGTATACTCATAAGCCCAGTATGCTAATGCATGCATCTCTATATTTGCCTCTCTGTGCTCTTGATTTATCTTATGAGGCCAATGCCCCCTTTTTGCATGCAATTATGCCCTCAAGCCTGTTTACATTTACTCTTATACAGCCGATATTATGCATTATGCCTCCCACACAAGTTATGCCATTAGCAACACTTCCCATAACAGCCGACCCAAGAGGTCTACACTCCACATTAATATAAACATAAACAATACCATTCCAGTAAACATAGAGTGTCACAAGATAAGTGACAGTTTCCCTAAACATAGAGTGTCACAAGATAAGTGACAGTTTCCCTAAAACATAGAGTGTCACAAGAAAAGTGACCAGAAGAAAACATTATAAACACTTAGATGTAAGCCAAACCAGAATATGATTTGATTCAATAAAACAGTCTTGATTTAACGCTCAACCAGAACAGACTCAATCTTAATTGGCGCAGTCGGTACTCGAGTTCACAGTTAAAATATTGTGGAAACTTTGAACGAAATCAAAGAAAACGAAACAATATAATACTGTGGAAAACAAAACATTTAGTGACAAAATAAAATATATATATTGTGGAAACTTTGAAGAAAAAATAAGTCAACGAAACAATATAATATTATAAAAACATTTTGTGACAAATAACGAAACAATATAATATTGTAAAAACACTTTGTGCAAACAAACAGAATTATTGTAGAAACTTAAAAAAAAAAAAAGTTAACGAAACAATAAAACATACACCATTAAAATGGCACAAATTAACGAAATACAACAATGCATTCAAATGCTAACATCAATAATAATATCCAATCAAGAGATGCATTCTAATCCAACAACAAGGGAGAGAAACAGCATCGAGAAGGAAACAAGGTACTTGCCGGTGTTCACTGGACAGGAGGGAACGTTACATGGTTTCATTTCGGCAGTCAACCAAATCATGGAGGAGTATGATGATAACGACCAGGTCTTCACTGTTATATTCAACACCAAAATTCAAGGTCAGGCTAGAACTATGCTTAATATTAACCCCCCTACATCTTGGGCTGATTGCAAAACTCGTCTTCGACATCATTATCGCCCAAGAACGGATCAAATGGGTCTAACCAGAAAAATTAATAACTTAAGGGTAACTACCGTTCGAGATCTTGATTTTAAAGTAAGAGCAATTGTTGAGGAAATTACTGATTTTTCGGTCTTTGAAAACAATAGCAGATTAGTTGACATATTAAGTGGTCTCTTAATTCAAAGAGTAAAAGAATTATCTTGTGGTCCAATGGCCATTGCCTTAATGAATAAAACAACATTAACAGATATAAGAATTGAACTTGCAAATTATATTGGTCTGAATTATGGAAATTTAAATAAAAAACTATTATTAACCAAAAATGACAATGACCATACTACATATAACAAACAGACAACTAATAAAAATACAAACCAAAATACTGAACAGAGTCAAAATGTAAAACAGTCTCAAAATCCCAATAGACAACAGAGTCAAAATATGAGACAGTATCAAAATCCGAATAGACAACAGAGTCAGAATGTAAGACAAAATCAAAATTATCAGCAACCACAAAATTATCAGCAACCACCAGCAGAAGCAATGAGTGTAGATAATATAAATGAGGAAGTAGTAAACAGCACAGATAATCAAGAGTTTTTTACCAACTAGCCTTGGATGAAAAAAAATTTTTATAAAAGGAACAATAGAGGAAGATACTTATATTATTTTAGTAGATACAGGATCAACCATAAGCATTTTAAACACAACTAAGGTACATAATTCCAAATACAAAATAATTGAAAAATATTCAAAAACCATACATACAATAAAGGGAAAAATAGAAAGTGACAGTTACTTAGTGAAAACAAAAGTGCCAAGGGAGTTTAAATACATAAATAATGCAAGAACAAGATGGGTGGCTATGCCCCTGGAAAAATCATATGATTTTCTATTGGGCATGGACTTCATTCAAAGGAATTTTGCAAGTATTGATTTTCAAAACAAAATTATTAAACTTAACAATGGGGTCGAAATTCCATTCCTTTCCAAACAATCAGAAGATGTTTGCGTAATGGAAGTAAGTGAAATTGATGATCTTAAGTTAAAAGAACTCAATATTGAGGAAGAACAAATAATAAGAAAACTTTCAAAAAAGTACGAAAAGTTATGTTTCAAAGAAGGGGATCACTTAACCAATACTAACACTATAGTTCATGGCATAAAAACTACTACAGACCAACCTATTAATTCAAAACTCTATCGGGTCTCCCCAAAATATGAAGAAGAAATAAAGAAACAAATAATTTATATGGAAAACAATGGAATTATAAGAAAAAGCAAAAGCAAATATAGTTCTCCAATATGTGTCATACCTAAAAAAAGAGATAGCTCTGGAATTCAAAAGTATCGTATTTGTGTAGACTATAGGCGTTTAAACCAAGTAACCGTTGTAGATAAGTACCCAATTCCTATCATGGACGCTGTATTAGGCAAACTTGGTAAAGCCCAATATTTTACTACATTAGATTTAGCAAAAGGCTATCACCAAATTTTAATGGCAGAAGAAGATATAGAGAAAACAGCATTCATTTCACCAATGGGTTTATATGAATATGTTAGAATGCCTTTTGGGTTAAAAAACGCCCCAGCCACATTTCAACGTTTAATGAATGAAATACTGAGGGATTATATAAACAAAAGTTGTGTCGTATACATGGACGATATTTTGATATTTTCAACAACTCTTGAGGAACATAAGATTGCTCTAGAAAACATTTTCAAAATACTTAGAAATCATAACTTAAAAATTCAACCAGACAAATGTTCCTTCATGAAACAATATACTGAATATTTAGGACACATTTTCACAAAGGAAGGGATTAAACCCAATCCACATTAAATAGAAGCAATAAAAGCAATGCAGTTACCTAAAACAGAAAAACAATTGAAAGGATTTCTTGGTATGACAGGATTTTACAGAAAATTTATTAAGGACTATTCCAAAATAGCTTACCCAATGATCAGATATTTACAAAAAGGCACACAAATTAATACAAATGACCCACAGTTTATAGATGCCTTTGAAAACCTTAAAACACTTATAAGCTCACATACAATCTTAAAATATCCAGAGTTTGATAAACCATTTACCATTACAACAGATGCCAGTGACTTCGCAATAGGTGCAGTATTGTCTCAACAAGAGCAACCAGTTGCATTCCTTTCAAGAACTCTAAATAAACACGAAAAAAACTACAGTACAATTGATAAAGAATTTTTATCCATTATACATGCAGTAAACTATTTTAGACACTATTTGATAGGTAATAAATTCCAAATTAGAACAGATCATGCTCCGATAAAATATCTAAACTCAAAATACAAAGGGAAAGAAATGACAGCAAGACACCAAAGATGGATTTTAAAATTACAAGAATTCGATTATGACATAATATATTTGAAAGGAAAAGACAATAAAGTGGCAGATTTTTTAAGTAGACAGGAAACAGCTGAACTAATAAACAAGGATAAAACAAATGAGTCAAACTTTGAACTATCAGATACACAGCATTCAGCAGAGGAAGGAGGATTTACAAATTTCTATATAAAAGACGATATTGTAAACAAATATAAAACTCAGATAATAGTAACTTATACAGCAACGGACAATATTAATATTCAGCATGGTAGAAAAATAATAGAAGTAAGCCCAGCAGAAACAGAAATTGAAATCGAAATCAAAATGCAAAATAATATAAATAAAGGAACAGTAGGAATTTTTTCAGAAGTTCCAGACTCAGAATATTATAAGATACAATGTATCTTAATGAACATTTTTTCACATTGTAATAATATAAAATTTTTTAAATGTACTAAGAGAGCTCAGGAAATTTCAAGCGAGGAAGAGTTACACAAACAAATAGCTATTTACCACACCAAAGATTCATTACATAGCGGAATAAATGAAGCTTTTAATTCGTTAAAGAACAAAATATATTTTCCAAAGCTAAGAGACCATATTCAGTTGATAATTTCAAATTGTAAAAAATGTAAGGAAATTAAATATGACAGAAAACCAATCAAACCTAAGTTTCAATTCACAGAAACACCGGATGTTAAAAATCAAATTATACATTTAGACATATTTCATATAAAACACAAATCGTTTGTTACAATCATAGACAAGCTCACAAAATTCGCAGTCGCTTATAATATAACAGATAGAAACTGGAAAACTAAAATGGAAATTATGATTGAACACTTTGCCAAATTCAATAAGCCACATAAAATAATAATGGATAATGAATTTCGATCAGAACAGATAAAACAATACTTAAACCAAGAACAAATAGAAATCCATTATACAAAGCCAAATTCACATACAGGAAATGCAGACATAGAAAGACTACATTCTACTCTCATTGAAATAATAGCAGGAATAGATGATGATGTATCAATTTCATCCAAAATGCAATTAGCAATAACAGCTTATAATAACCGTTATCACTCTACAATAAAATGTACCCCGAATTATGCAAAAAACATAGAAGATGAGGAAAAACTAAAAAACACTATTATCAAGCACAAAGAAAAAATTTTGAGCAAACAAAATAATACAAGAGAAGATTATGAGGAGGAAAGACAGGAAGGACCAATTAAAAACTATAAACGAGTTAGGCATAAGGATGAACCTTATTTTAGAATTACAACATTAAATAATATTCATCCATGTAATATAAAAAGACCGTCAAAGCAGGAAAAAATTAATTTCCAACAAAATACAGATTGACATCCTTGAAACAAAAATTTTTTTCTCTTATCCTCAGATTTTCATAATTTTTTACGTTATAATGTGTGTTCAAGGCAGATTACAAATTGAACCAATTCAATCAAATGCAGGATATGCACCTATACAAACTTATTCCACGAAAATAGTTAATGAAACAGTAATTATACTACACATTATTAATATCGACCCTTTAAATAATATAATAAATCAAATGGAGACAAACATTAAAAATATTAACATCACAGGAAAAAAGGAGCTATTAGCTGAAATAAATCTAATTAGAGCTAAAATAAAATCCATAACCCCAAACAACAGAATAAAAAGAGGTATGTTAAATATTGTAGGAACAACATACAAATGGCTTTTTGGAATTATGGACGATGAAGATAGAAAAGATATTTTAGACCACCTTAACAATATTGACCAAAACAACCATAATATTATACAAGACATGAACCAACAAATTGTTATAAATACACATTTTAATAAAACAATACACAACTTAGCAGAAACAATTAAACAAGACAGAACAATAATCAAGGACATACTTACAAGCATGGACAATCAAAATCAAGAAATAGAAATGAAAATACTTCATAATGACCAAATAAGGAAATTAAAAAATATAGAATTCAAAATAAATTATATTCAGGAAAACATAGCATCAGCAAAAAATAATATAATCGTACCAGAAATTTTATCAGAAGAGGAAATAAATAAATTTGACATTGATTTTTATAAATTAAAGCTAATCCGTATGGGCATTTTAAAATATAAGAATAATTGCATCATAATCGCAATTAAAATCCCAAAATCATTTATAACCATAGATGTTAAGTTAATAATTCCTATACCAAATATGGATTATATACAAATAGACCAAGAAAATCAGTTAATTGCAGAAATAAATAATAAAACATTTACATATGAACCCAACAAAATTTTAAAAGAATTAAAATTAAGTAAAAGTTGTACCATTAATAATAATTGCAAATTTATATTCAACAATATAACGAGTATCGAAGAAATTGACGATGATACAATTATAATCAAAAATGCCAAGAATACAAAAATATATCAAAATTGCGATAAAAGAAATATTATACTTAAGGGAAGTAACTTAATTCAATTCGGTAACTGTAAAATTCAAATTCTAAATGAAATATTTTTTAATGAAAAAACAGAATTTCACGAAAAATTTTTTTATCCAACAGAACTATTGAATCAAACCTATAAAAACACAATTAACTTTGATCATGTAACAATAGATAATTTTGACAATTTAAAAGAAATCACAGAACTTAAATACGAAAAGAAAATGACAAATGGCATATTTTTAACACTTTTTATTATTATTATTATATGTTTATCCATTTATTTACATATATACTGTAAAAAGAAAAATATAAACATTAATGTAAACAGAATTCAGGAGAATTCATACTCTCAGAGGGGAGGAGTTATGCCATTAGCAACACTTCCCATAACAGCCGACCCAAGAGGTCTACACTCCACATTAATGTAAACATAAACAATACCATTCCAGTAAACATAGAGTGTCACAAGATAAGTGACAGTTTCCCTAAAACATAGAGTGTCACAAGAAAAGTGACCAGAAGAAAACATTATAAACACTTAGATGTAAGCCAAACCAGAATATGATTTGATTCAATAAAACAGTCTTGATTTAACGCTCAACCAGAACAGACTCAATCTTAATTCGCATCTTCCCGCTTGTACGAAATTGCTAGCGGTCGCATGTGGTTCGATCGGTCATGTTTGATCGTAAATCATGGGTTGGAGTTGATTCGATCGAGCCATGTTGGACTTGGTTGCCCATCGCATGTGTGTGCATATCGGTTTTTTTGCATTATGCTTCCCACGCATCTTCCCGCTTGTACGAAATCGCCAGCGGTCGCATGCGGTTCGATCGGTCATGTTTGATCGTAAATCATGGGTTCGAGTTGATTCGATCGAGCCATGTTGGACTTGGTTGCCCATCGCATGTGTGCATGTCGTCTTTTCGCATTATGCTTCCCACGCATCTTCCCGCTTGTACGAAATCGCCAGCGGTTGCGTGTGGTTCGACTGGCCAAGTTTGATCGTAGACCACTTATATTGAATCGGTTCGATCTATCAGCAGCAGGTTCGGTCGTATATCGTATGTTTGGTTTCTCGGCTGTATCTTGTATCTGGTACATCCTTTGCACCGTTTGATTGTGTTGTTGCTGGCTTGTTGTGTGGGATATTATAATTAATTATAATGTTCCTCACAATACATTGATGACGTAAAAGAACGAAGTGAACTAATTTGGACTGGAATTAGTTAAACAAGAGAAATAAAAACCCATACTTTATACAAATGAAACTTAATATCCATGTATAAAGAAAAAGGCAACAATTTTCCAAAAAGTGATGGAATGAGCGAAGCAAAGAAGAATATGGGAAAAAGCAGCGTCGCGTAGCAACCAGAGAGGACATGCTACTAAGGAGAAATCAAGAGCTGGAGAGAAAAGGATGGAAGCCCGCATAGCAACAGAGGCGCTATGTGGGCAGAGCAGAGAAACACGGACAGGAAGCCAATGGGCGCACAGCAGTCCAGAAAGTGGATGCGCCTGCGCCAATGATTTTTACGGGACTTTCACCACGCATGGCAACAGCGTGGATGAAAGTGATGGGCCGATGGAAAGTTACCGGCTGTATAGCGGTATCACACCAAGTGATTATAGAGGCCCCGGGATGCCTATATAAGGCGAGCAGCAAATCAAGAAATCATTAAGTCGTCGAGTCAAGATCAAGCTATCAAGTCATCGAGTCCTGATCAACAACAAGCGAAGCAACAAATCTCTTTTGGCCTAACGAGTAACCTTAATAATATTTGGAGCCTAGCAAGTTACTAGTACAAGTCACAATCAAGTAATCGAGTTATATGGCCTTACGAGTAACCTTATGAACTCCACGAGCAGCAACAAATCTGAAACATAAAACAATTAAGCACGTATCCAGTGTAATCAGCAGACAAACCAGTACAGAAAATATATACATATACAGTCGACTCTCGTTAATTCGAAATTCAAGGGACTTTTAAAATATTTCGAATTATTGAGAGTTCGAAATATCAAATGGTTCGAATTTCAAGAGATTTTGTAGGGGACTCGTGATAACTTCAAATTACAGAGAGGTTCGAATTATCGCAGGTTTAAATTAACGAGAGTCGACTGTACCACCAAACCCAAAAGTATACGAAATAAATATCAACACAAGTTTATACCTATCAAATCTTTGAGTTATAATTTCACCGGGGCACAAAATAAAATTTGTTGTGCCGAACCTCGCCCTAAAAGATTGAAAACATCCCGAAGGAGGAAAAAGGATCCTAAGGCTCAAGAACACCGAAATAGCATCCGGGGGCCACAGGATAAAAATTCCAACTGTGAAAAGGATACAGGATAGTCGAACGTATATCAATCATGGTGACAGAAGGAAGAGCAAACGGAAATACAAAAATTTCTAGAACACGAATTGAGGGAATTGGGAAAGATCACGGGACCGTCAAAAGTAGGGATACACCGGATCACGATGAAAGACGACATCCCGATAAAACAACGATATTATCCAAGAAACCCGAAGATGCAAGGGGAGATCAATGCGAAAGTTGATGAGTTGCTGAATCTAGAATGCATAGAACCATCACAAAGCCCATACAGTTCACCCATAGTAATGGTGAAGAAAAAACAAACGGGCAAATGGAGACTGTGCGTGGACTTAAGACAAATCAATGCGAAGTCGGATGCGTATCCAATGCAGCGTATCGACTACATATTGAATCAACTGCGGGGGGCAAGGTTCAAAAGCAGTTTGGACCTAAAAGACGGATATTGGCAGATACCACTGGAGGACAGAAGCAGGCCATTGACAGCGCTTACCGTCCCTGGGAAAAGACTATTCCAATGGAAGGTAATGCCATTCGGTCTGCATTCAGAAACACCTGCAAGAAGTATTCAGAAGACTAAAAGAGGCAAACCTAAGGATTAACTCAGAGAAATGCCAGTTCTTCAGAAAGGAATTAAAATTTCTAGGACACGTAGTAACAGAAAAAGCTATTGGCACGGACCAGTATAAAGAAGAGGCAATAGCTGAAACCGCCAACTTGTGTGAAGGAATTACGCCAATATCTGAGGGTAGCTTCATGGTACAGATGATTCGTACCAGGATTTGCAACTCTAACGCATCCACTAAACACGCTACTTAAGAAAAAAACAAGGTGGCACTGGAATGAAGAGCATCAGGAAGCATTCGACGCAGTGAAAGAAAAGCTAACGAATGGACCAGTATTACAGACAGACGCAAGCAATATGGGACTAAGAGCAGTCCTGATACAGAACACAGAAGATGGCGAGAGGGTCCCATCATACGTATCTAGAGAGCTAAGTTCATCGGAAAAAACTACTCTACAACGGAGAAAGAGTGTCTGGCGATAGTATGGGCTGTACGAAAACTGCGGCCATACCTAGAAGGGTACCATTTCGAAGTAGAGACCGATCATATGGGATTAAAATGGTTAAACAGTATAGACAGTCCCACGGGTCGAATAGCAAGATGGGCACTAGAACTACAACAGTACGACTTCGAAATATCGTATCGGAAAGGCAAGCTGACGCCCTGTCAAGGCAACCAATGGAAGGATGCAGACTATGTGGTGGAGAATGGTCGATTGTATAGAAACATACCGCACAGAGCAGGACAAGAGGAAACAGTGGCATGGAAAATTGGTGTGCCAAAGACTCTACGACACCAAATAATGGAGGAAAATCACACATCAGCGACGGCCGGGCATACGGGCTGCCGGCGAACAATTGCTAGGACCGCCGCTAGATACTACTGGCCGGAAAAGCAAAGAGACATCAGAACTTTCGTCGGGAAATGCATGACATGCCTACAGTTAACTGTGGTCCAAAATCCAGATTTTGTGGCATTAACCTAAAAAATTTGTTGAAACAAAATCGTATTTAAACAATTTCTTGTTGGACAGAATACTTTGAATATATCGAATATAAAAATATTTTTGTTTTTACTGCACCCCTGAAATTTTGGCACGCTTTTAAAGTCAGGTGTTTAGTAAGCTGTTCACTCTGCCAACAAAAGCGGGAAATTGTAGGCAAACTTTGAGCCAGTGTAAAAAATTAACAAACTAACTTTAAAATAACTTTTGTAGTGTAATAATATTAATCAAGGTATGTAGAATGTAAATATTGCACGAAATTTTAATTTGTATATGTTAATTGTTTTTTTTTGTTTAATGACTGTTTATATCCTAAAATAAAGAAAAGTTAACCCATGTGTGCGTCTATTGTGGAGTGGAAACTAACTTTCTGTGAATTTCTGCGAAATTGTAATTATAGTAAATTACAGCTCAAAGTATGTATTAAATTATGTTATGATTACTTTTTCCGAGTTTTTCCGAGGTAAATTTATATTATCATTTATTTTATCGTCAAATCGTCAAAAATATCCTATTTAAAATAAAATCAAAGTTGTTTATTTATGTTTGTATTGCTTAATCAAGAAAAACATTTTTTTTTGTTAATAACAGTTCAAAATAAAATATTAAAATTTAAGTTGTTGACTTTTAATTGCTATAATTATTTTAATTCCAAATTAATTTAAATCACATTACGTATACGCTGCGTGGGCTAGTATGGGACGTCAAAGTTGTTTATTTATAGTTTGTATTGCTTAATCAAGAAACAAACATTTTTGAAGTGAAAACTTCTTTAGAATCGTTGGGAGTGATTTGAGACTCGATGAAACGAAAAAGCGACACTAAAAAGAGACATACATATAGATTTTATAGTATGTAGCCTGCGAGAGAATGAGATAGAACAGAGTTATATAGCGTTTCTTATTCTCCGTCTCCTCTTTGTGCGGTGCTTCGTAGCCTCCCCACTCTTGGCTACAAAGCGTTATATGTTGATATACGTATATGTGTGTGGCTGCGTACTGCTGAGCCACGCTAGTAGAGTGAGTATTGTAGTATGTATACTACACTGCCTAATACTTGCTTTAGTGTTAGTTCAAGCGTCATACGTATGTATGTTTGTATGTATGCTAGTACGTATGTGTGCGCGCCTGCGTATTACGGAGCTACGGTGAGCAAGAAGGCATTATGTATAGCTATACTACACTACCTAATACTATCTTAGACCAAGCGTCCTACGAATGTTTGTGTGTATGTTAGTACGTCTGTGTAATACACGCGTTACGACGCTCATAATAGCAACCGCGTGTGCTGTATTGCGTCCGTATTTTTATATTCGTAAATATTTTCATTTTTAAATATTTACCGCAATTATGCCGAAAAATAATGCAGAAAAGTGTCGTGAATATCGACAGAAAAAAAAACAGTTTTAATTGTGGCAATTTATTTTTCACCGAATCAATCAATAAATAGCATCACGGAATTCATGAAAATTTAATAAAGTATACACCAGAAGTATCGCGGATACTTAGAAAAGATTACGATAAAGTTCCAATGATTTTAAGTGGCGATTTTAACGTTAATTTTGCATTGGACACAGCGGTTCCTTTAATTGACTTTCTCAATACAACATTCAGTTTAAAAATGTGTAACAATCGCACTGAATCAACAACACGATCAAAAACAACAATTGACGCGGTATTTCAAAGATATGTTGACAACATCGAAACCAAAGCATTTGTATCATATTTTAGCTATCATAAGCCACTCGTATCATTTGTTGAAATTGAAAACATTGAGGATGAATAATAATACAATGAAGAAAATAAAATATGACCTTTATAGCAATATTATAATGAACCTATTATTATCCCGCTCCTAATGCTGATTTCGTCTCATTCTCTCTCAGTTTGTTTTACGGAAGGTGTTTGTGTAGGGGGGTCGAACTTCCTTCTGGTTGATGGCAGCTAGATGATTTTTTTCTCTTTTTCTTCCTCCCAGTAAATTCTTTGACACGCAGAGAGTATTTTCACTTCACTTGATGTATTCAGGTATCAACTTCAACTAACTCTAGCTCACTTAAGAGCAGAGCACCAAGCCCCGCTTGGAGCGGAGTGTGGGGAGTTCTTTCGTGGGGAGAGCGATGGGCACCATCGGGAGAGCGGCGCGAGGTGAAAGCTTCCGCCTCCTTTAACCCTTGTGTTGCCCGGTTGGGCATAAACATGCTCCCCCCCTTGCAGGAGTGCAAGACCCAGGCAGTTTAATGGCACGCTCCGGACAGGGTCCAGCCAAAAACTGTGCGCATCGCAATTGGCCGCCCGCCAACCCCAGGTAGACTCCCTTCTAGCATGACCTCCGTGATCACATCCGCGCCCAGGACCAGAGACACTGACGACGGGCGGTAGAACGTATCATCCGCCAGGACGATGCCCTCAAACTTTTTGGCGATCTGTGGGTCCACCGGAGCGCTTGGAGTGCGGCAGCACAAGCCATCGACCACCTTCAGGATCGCCTCCAATCGCCATCCTTCACTGATTGGGGACCGGATCACTGCTGCCACCGCTTTCTCTGCCCCTATATTGACGGCTGTCAACTTGAAGGCCGTGGCCAGTGACGTCGCCATCGACGATACCGCAGAACAAGGGTCCACCAGGGCGTTCACGTCGAAGGTTTTTCCCTCCGTCTCAATACGCACCATCGCCGTGGGCATCAGATGCGGATTGCGGTGCTGCAGCAGTGTGGTCAAGGTCAGTTTCGGATCGGAGGCTGGCGTTGGTGCGACCCTTCGTCTGGAGGACTCGGGGGTGACTCGGCGTACGACGGAGCTCGGAGTGCGTCGACGTGGCTGTTCATGGAAGTGGAGCAGCGTGTGATGATCCTCCTCACATATTCGGCACTTATCACCGCTTAGGCAGCTTCCTCCGGAATGTTGGTGGGCCAGGCAATTGGCGCAGTACTTATTCGCCAGCACAGCCCTCATCCTCTTCTCCACGTTCAGCCGCAGGAAGCGACGGCATCGCTTCAGAGGATGGATTCCGCGACAGACTCGGCAACGGAAGGACTCAGTTCCTCGCGAACATCTGCGCTCCTCTTTCGATGCCTGTACTGAACGCGGTCTCGGAGCCATGGAAACGGGATCTAGGTTGACGAATATCAGGAAGCTGCCGGGACAAATAATGAAGAAAGCGGATTAATGTAGGACGATAGAACACATATTACTACTGGCAGCTCGGCCCTTCTTAATTGGGAGGAAGGACCAAGTGCTGGACGCTACTGTAGTTTTACGTAATGGGTTTGAATTCTTTCTTCTGGAGGAAGAAAGATCAACTTTGCGACGGGACGCTTCACAATACCGCGAGCGGTAAGCAGTTCGACGACGCGGACATTGCCGTCACTGCCAGGGTGTGTCTGGTGGATTCGCCCGAGACGCCATTCATTAAATGGAAGATTGTCGTCTTTGAGTACCACCAGATCGCCCACTTCAAGATTTTTAGAAGGGAATCGCCACTTATTGCGCTTATGTAGCTCCTTCAGATACTCGTCTTTCCATCGGGTGCAGAAATGCTGACTCACGGCCTTCAGACGCTGCCACCGGTTAATGATAGACGGTACCTGATCCTTGATTTCAGGTTCCGTCACGGATAGCAATGGACCGCCAACTAGGAAATGGCCTGGGGTCAAAGCTAAAGAGTCGGTGGGGTCTTCAGACATAGGAGAAATCGGCCGCGAGTTCAAACACGCCTCTACCTTAGCTAGCAGCGTAGAGAACTCTTCAAAAGTATACCTTTGGTTGGAAGTGGCCTTGTAGAACAGAGTTTTAAAACTCTTAACTCCAGCCTCCCACAACCCTCCCATGTGTGGTGCCCCGGGAGGGATGAAATGCCAGGACAGATTCTGATGGCTGTAGTGGGATAATATTTTCTGCTGGGTAGAACTTAGGAAATCTTTTTCAAGCACTCTGGATGCACCTACGAAGTTTTTTCCGTTGTCGGACTGCACTTGCTGGGGACACCCTCGCCTCGATACAAAGCGAGCGAATGCTGCCAGAAATGCTTCGGTACTCAAAACCGAAGTTGCCTCAAGGTGAATGGCTTTGGTGGAAAAGCAAACAAAGACACACACATATCCCTTTGATATGCGGCAAGCGCGGCCGGTGAAACTCTTGATGTCGAAAGGACCTGCGAAATCTATCCCGGTGGTCGTGAAAGGTCGTGCGAAAGTAGTTCGCTGGGCCGGAAGGGTGCCCATTAGCTGTGATTGCAGCCTTCTTTTATAAATCACACAGACTTTGCATGAATTGACCACCGATTTTACTAGATTCCGCAGTCTTGGAATCCAGTATCTCTGTCGGATGAGACGGACTACCAGTTGGCTGCCCCCATGGAGAGAGATCTGATGCGTGAAAAGCACCAACAGCCGGGACAACGGACTTACTACTGGCAACAGAATGGGGTTACGCTCATCGTAACTAAGGGCCGCTGCTTGTTGCACGCGCCCACATGCTCGGATCACACCTGATGCGTCGATGAAAGGATTCAAATTGAGAATGGTGCTAGACGTGGGCAGAGATTTCTTCTGCTGTAGACACCGATGTTCCGTCGGAAAGTAATCACGCTGAGTGACTCGGATCAACGCCTGGAGTACTTGATTGATCTCGCTAGAGGTCACCTCCCCGGAGTAATCGTTTGGAAGTTTACGACACCTTCTGCCGAAACGAATCACATATGCTATCACTCGTAAGGCACGTGCCAGATTGGAAAAACGAGATAATATCTCGTTGGCTGGCTTAGCGATCGCGACGTGGACCTTCACTACCCGCTTCTCCAAGGTAGTTTCTAGTGGGAGTGGTGTCGCTCGCTGCCAGGACTCTTGTGGTTCCCGTAGCCATGGTGGGCCGTGCCACCACAAATCCTTGTGCACCAATTCCTGCGCACTCAGGCCGCGGCTAGGGAGATCTGCTGGGTTGTCCTCTGAACGGACGTGATTCCATGGGGCGCTATTGGTTGCCGTCACAATTTTAGCTACCCGATTAGCGACAAACGTTGTCCATGTGCAGGGTGGCTTATTTAACCACGACAGTACGACGGTGGAATCTGACCAATAAAAAGCCTCCGCATTATCAACTGGAAGTTGCGGAAGACTGCAGCTGCCAGTTCCGCTAAAAGTGTAGCTCCGCATAATTCAAGGCGGGGCAATGAAACCGTTTTAACCGGGGCGACTCTAGATTTCGCTGCAAGAAGGCAGCATGATATGCCTTGGTCATTGCTAACGCGCACGTAAATTGCGGCACCATAAGCCCGCTGTGACGCATCGCAAAAACAATGGAATTGGATGTCGGAATTTGGGTCATGAAGAACCCATCGTGGAATTCGGATCTGGTCAAGGAAGGAGTAGCTCTTTGTAAAATCCTGCCACCTGTGATGGAGTTCACTGGGCAATTGATCATCCCACCCTAGCTCTTGTAGCCAGAGCTCTTGCATAAACACCTTGGCTTGAATCACAAAGGGAGCCAGCCAGCCAGCGGGATCGAATAACTTGGCGATCTGCCCGAGGACTTCTCGCTTAGTATAAGCTGACTTGACATCTTGGGGTGAGATGACAAAATAAAACTCATCCGTAGTCGCTTTCCATCGGATTCCCAGTGTTTTCGCTGTGCTAGCCTCTTCGATGTCGAGGAAATCAGCATTCAGTAAATGACTCTTTGGAATGCAACTGAGCACGCTCTTCACATTCGATGTCCACTTGCGCAAGGGAAAGCCAGCTGAACCCAGAGCGTCTTGAAGTTCATTGACCATTGCGATTGCCGTTGTTTCATTA